>OY288206.1:4577916-5958039 GCA_958449745.1 Ochropleura leucogaster
GAAAAAAGAACACTTAAGGCACCTATGGCAAACAGGGCAAACATGGCACTTGGATAGTAAGGACACTTAAGGCACCTATGGCAAACAGGGCAAACATGGCATTTGGGTAAACAAGGACACTAAGGCACCTATGGCCAACAGGGCAAACATGGCATTTGGGTAAACAAGGACACATAAGGCACATATGGCAAACAGGGCAAACATGGCGCTCGGATAAATAAGGACACAAAAGGCACCTGTGGCAAACAGGGCAAACATGGCACACTGCACAAAATGGGCACCTACGGCAAACTGGGCATTGGGTAAACAAGGACACATAAGGCACATATGGCAAACAGGGCAAACATGGCATTCGGATAAATAAGGACACTTAAGGCACTTATGGCAAACAGGGCAAACATGGCAATCGGATAAGTAAGGACCCTTAAGGCACCTATGGCTAACAGGGCATACATGGCACTTGGATAAGTAAAGACACTTAAGGCACCTATGGCAAACAGGGCAAACATGGCACTCTGGTAAACAAGGACACTTAAGGCACCTATGGCAAACAGGGCAAACATGGCACACTGTGCTAAATGGGCCCTATGGACACCTATGGCAAACAGGGCAAAAATGGCACTCGGATAAATAAGGACACTTAAGGCACCTATGGCAAACAGGGCAAATATGGCTTTTGGGTAAACAAGGGCACATAAGGCACCTATGGCAAACAGGGCAAACATGGCACACTGTACAAAATGGGCACCTACGGCAAAGTGGGCAAACATGGCATTTGGGTAAACAAGGACACAAGGCACCTATGGCAAACAGGGCAAACATGGCATTTGGGCAAACAAGGACACATAAGGCATATATGGCAAACAGGGCAAACACGGCAATCAGAAAAAAGGACACTTAAGGCACCTATGGCAAACAGGGCAAACATGGCACTTGGATAGTAAGGACATTTAAGGCACCTATGGCAAACAGGGCAAACATGGCACTTGGATAAGTAAGGTCACTTAAGGCACCTATGGCAAACAGGGCAAAAATGGCACTCGGATAAATAAGGACACTTAAGGCACCTATGGCTAACAGGGCAAACATGACACTTGGATAAGTAAGGTCACTTAAGGCACCTATGGCAAACAGGGCAAAAATGGCACTCGGATAAATAAGGACACTTAAGGCACCTATGGCTAACAGGGCATACATGGCACTTGGATAAGTAAATACACTTAAGGCACCTTTGGCAAACAGGGCAAACATGGCACTCTGGTAAACAAGGACACTTAAGGCACCTATGACAAACAGGGCAAACATGGCATTTGGGTAAACAAGGACACATAAGGCACATATTGCAAACAGGGCAAACATGGCACTCGGATAAATAAGGACACTTAAGGCACCTATGGCAAACAGGGCAAACAGCACTCGGATAAACAAGGACACAAGGCACATATGGCAAGTAATTTAGTCGGTTAGCAGATAGTACTCTTGATTATACACTTTGTTTTTTTTTTTAAGAAGTTACTTTCAAAATCACCCGTAACTACTTTTTAATCTCCTTGAGCCTACCCATCTAAATACATACTTTTTTTTATTATGTTCATGTTAGTAAAACTGTTAATTATTTAGTTATTAATATAAAAAAAGGCTTTTGTTTTCTTTCAAATAATATTTTGTATTAATTAAACTCACTATCACAAACAAGCAGTTTTCATCGTATTTAGTCACGTGATTTTTTTTTAACTAGACGAGATCCTAAAATTTTCGGGATCCCGCGGGATTGACATTTCTAATCCCGAGGGATCTCGACTTTACGATCTCGAGTCGGGATTGAATTCAATAGTTTACACGCTACGTATCAGAAACAAAATAATGTTCAGTAACTTTCGTTCTTTAGATGTTAAGTTATTTTTGGACGTTTCCGTGATTACACTAGAAAAACAAAATAAGTATTTTATATTGTTCAGTGACTTTTGTAAAACTAAATGTTCAGATGTTGTCGGATATTATAACGATCGGCAATTTTTGTCATAATGGTGTTTAGTGACCTTTGACGAGTAGTGTTCAGTTAATTTCGAACTCTAATGATGTTCATTCAATACTGACGCTCTATCTTGTTGAGCGATTTATGGGTGATATAATGCACAGTGATTTTGAAAATCTGAATGTGGTCATCTACTTTTGATGCTGACTGTACTACACGCGAGGATTTGTAATTGGCTTGCGTATTTCTGCTAGACCCGGGACACGCCGGGGCGACGCACGGCGCGAGAGTGTTCCACGCGCGCCTCAAAGAGAGTACCTCGATGTCAGCAATTCCCTGCCAGAGTTGCGGGTTGTTTCGAAGGAGATTCCGCAGCCCCGGAACATAAAGAGCAAAAGAAACTGAGTTTTAGTCAGTAAAAGTCTGACACTCCCCCCCGCTTCCCTCAGAGCGGGGGAAGTTGTTTAATGATCTCCCATCCGAAAAAAAACAGCTCCTGTATCAACAATGGCTGCGTCTAAAAGTCTGACAATCCCACCCGTATCCAGAATCAAACATCTATTTTTACAACAAACGGTAAAACCTTACTAAATATCACTTCCGCTGATGGTTACTTGTAGCACATTCAATCACGCATTCTTTGCAAAAATCGATACCAATACAATACGGTCTGCCAAAACGCCATCATATCCTCGTAATTACTATACATGTCATAGCCAATGCTACCGGGAAACCATTATGAGCTCGTGAGGACGGTCACAAGGACTGCCGGTTTTCCGCAAGACGGCTATCGTCTTTTGTTTTAAAACAATGAGAAAGATTGATCTGTGTGTCTATGGTTTTTTTGTTTGGGAACTCTTTGGTGGAAAAGTTGTTGAGGTGGATCTTGATGAGGATATGAGAGTTTGCTAATGGTTTCTATTAAATTTATATGTAACTGAGCGAATTGTTGGCGAATTATTTTGTAATAAGTTATCTAATCTAATTAAAAAATACTTTATTTAATTTTCATGGAAATTTAAAGATTTCGATTTTTAAATTTTAAGCTGAAAACTTTACATAAATGAAGTATTGATTCTACCTAGTTTTGTTTTTATTATATTATATACACTAATTTAGTTTTCAGAAACTGTTGTAGAACTAAGTAATTATAGTTCCCTATATCTTATCTCAAAAGAAATAGAGTACCTTTATACACCCCCGTGTGTATGTACGGTTGTCGAACAGTGATGTCTTGTAGGTCAGGGCACTCAATATTTCTATAGGTATTTGTAAAATCAATAATTATGAATTGAATTTATGATGTTGTATGATAAATCCAGATATTATACTGTTTATATTTTATCAGTGGTCTATTAGCTAACATCATCATCATTTGTTTAGCCTTTTCCCAAGTATGGGTTGGTTTCCAGTCTAACCGAGTGCATATATATTTTACACTAGCTTCCGCCTGCGACTTCGTCCGCGTGGCATAGTTACTTTGGGCTAACGCTAACTTGAATCCGTGTGATGATCAAAAAAAAATATTTTACTCTCCCCTTTTCTTAATTTTTTCTTCCCCTTTTCTCACTTTTGTTTGACCTATGTCCGTCTCCAGGGTCCTTACTATCACTACTGTACCAAAATACATTAAAATCGGTTGGGTCATTTGGGTGGGAAGACGTAACAAACAAACAAACTTACTTTTGCTTTTATAATATTAGTAAGGATGGCGCGACTGCCTATCTGACCTCCACGACCCAAAGGGTACTGGTTAATGCGATACCTTTTTTTACCAAAAATTATCGCACTAACCAGTAACTGGTTGTATGTTTCTTCGTTTAATGATTTAAGCACACATTATTGTAGCGGGTTGTTCGAAAGAGATACCGCGGCCTCGGAACGTAAAGGGCAATAGAAGGAACATGGGTGGGTTTTAGTCAGTACAAGTCTGACATGCCCCCCCGCTCCGCCCAGAGCAAGGGAAGTCGTTGGATGATTTCCCACCCGAAAAAAAAGCACATATTATTTTACATTTTTACAAATGTCTTAATAAACACATAAAAAGAAACATATAAAAAATAGTTGCCCACCGAGAACAGAGTTCAAGCTACTGGGGGTCAGGGCCCCAGAGAAAGGAACCTCCTAACAATGAGCCTTGTCCAGAATTAATGGTTTCTGTATGATGCCCTTGATTCAGCTGCCCAACGAGAGCCTACTCAGGTATTGGCTGTAACAACTATCGGCACAATGATCACTGAGACTGCTTGTTATAATTAATGCACTAAATTATTAAAGAAGAATTAATTCTTCTATAGTTCCATAACTATCGTCACACAAAGCATAAAAAATAGACCAAGCACGATTTAGAAGCATGCTCAGTTTAAAGATAGCCATCTTAACGATCTAATCTGAATTGGTACAGCAGTTTCGACGTGTTGTGGTTACAAACGTACACACGAAATATATGTCCATGAATGTGGTTACTACGTAATGTACGTACTTTAATGAGCCCGAAACTTTTGGAAAATTTCCACAATTTGACATAGAATTATGGGCTGTACAGGTGGTTTTATTAAACTTGTGACATACATTTGAATAGCTAATAATATACACGAGTAGTTAAGTCCCAAAGAAATGATTAACTTTCAATGTTAAGTACTTTTTGTTAGTTTGTAATCTGAAATATATAAAGTCTGTTTTTTTTTTTTTAAAATAGTTGCCCCAAGCTGGGAATTTAACAGGTGTTGTAGCGTTTACAAGCATATACTCTCATACACAAACAGACTAGACTAGATCCGGAACAACTACTTGTAGGTCATACAAATATTTGTTTCGCGCCGATCAAGAGCTGCAGTTGATCGCTCGGTCAATGTTTCAACCGTGCTGTCAAATGACTCAATTAACTAAAACTAAGCAACTGTATATATTTCAGATGACCTTTCGTTTATTAGTATTCATAGCATATACATATATCATCATCTGGGTTCTTCTGTCAAAGATATATCGTTAACCTTAGTTCATAAATGATAATCTTTTCAAAGTCTTTCATGTTCATACAACAGAATAGACGTAAGCTTTTCGGTAGGTTGTATGAGTGGAGAGAAAACAGAAAAAAAAATATACCAAGTTTGACGAATATTGATGTATATTTTCTTGGCATGCAGCGCCATCTTGAACTGCAAACTTCAAGTGATCATGCTTTTGAGTGCAATAAAATGGTGCTTTTTTAAGAAGGTTTATCACTTACAATAGTAATTTTTTTTTCCTTTCTTTCAGTGTTTGACGCATCTGCGAAGTCCCCTCAAGGTCTCCTCTTCGGGTCTTCCTACCACCTGGGTAACTTCGACGAGTGTGTGGCCATCGAAGACCCTGGCTACAATGGAGTCACCATCGAGGGACAATACTGTCTTGCTACTATTAAGTGGAGACAAAAGCATGAGAATAAAAAGGTAATTGTTTTTATTAGCTTTTGTTTAACTTGGATTGGTTGGATTTAAATCTTGCAACTGAATTTAGAACTAGTTGCCAGCCGATTGAGTTGAAATTGCAGATAGGATCTTCTCCGCAAGGGAGAAATCCTCAACGATTAATAGCACAGACACAAACAGTTGTAAACGCTTTCAAATTTTACAGATTCTGTTGTGGGAAATCCCACTAGACCAATGAGGCAGTTGGGTAGCTTTATAATGTGGACTTTTTAAAAACAATAACTATTAACATACTGAGTAAGAAAACGCAATTTTGTCACCATTTAAAGTTATTTTAAGTACAAACTTTATATCACCCTAAATTTTAAAATTGAATTGAAAAATGCAACCTACTCTCAATATAATACTAAGTACATAAATCTGCTCTGCTACATTGATCTTCAAATTAACCAGATATAGAGATGACTAGCTGGCGCCCGCGGCTTCACCCGGGTGACATTGAAAAAAAATTCCTATGTGTTATTCCAGACTATAATCTATCGCTGTGCCAAATTTCATCACGATCGGTTCATCCGTTTTGACGTGAAAGAGTAACAAACATCCATACATCCAGATATCCATATTTATGTACAAACTTATATCTCCAATAAATTGTATGGCCGATAGATAGTTGTTCCGGGTCTTTTTGTTTGTGTTTGTGAGTTTAAATGTTTGTAAACGCACCCACGATACAGGAAAAATCCTAGTGCCCACACTAGTTTAAAAAAAATCAATAGCAGCCAAAAACTTTAAACACTCTGTTCTAACTTTATACACGTCACAATAGAACATTGTAACTTACTGCGTAATTCTAAGACGCAAAGTGTTAGAACTTCAAACTAGCAACAATAACTATGCAGCCCAAGTTCGATAGAACAGAGCATTATGTTTAGAACTTAGCAATGAGGCTCTTTCAGTAATCTTACTAATTCTACTTAATGACGTCATAGGAACGACTTACTTGTCTTCGGCGTCGCGTGGGACTTAACTAGTTCCCTACTCGCTTAGTACCTGGCTGGCTGGAAATTATTTTAGTAGAACATGCATTGCCATGAGGAGCTCGTGGCTAAAGAGGAGCTCGTGGCTAAATAATAGCAGCCGCTTGGGTCGATCTTAAGGTTAAGCCGCGCTTGCCTAGGTTGGTCTGTGGATGGGTGACCATCCGTTACATACCGAGTTTCCTCCGTGCCTCGGAGAGCACGTTAAGCCGTTGGTCTTGGCTGTCATTTGTAGATCTTTGACAGTCGTTACAGGTAGTCAGTGTTCCGAAAGTCTGACAACCAGTCTTACCAAGGGGTATCGTATTACCCAGTATTAACTGGGTTGTGGAGATCAGATAGGCAGTCGCTCCATGTAAAATACTGATATTCAGCTGCATCCGGTTAGACTGGAAGCCGACCCCAACGTAGTTGGGAAAAGGCTAGGCAGATGATGATGCATTGCCATGCATATACAGACTTTAATTCAGTACCCATAAATGTCATTAAGTTCAAACTTAAAGCAGTTTTTTTTAAATACCTTGCCCCAAACTAGGAATTTCTCCTGTATTGTGGGTGCGTTAACAAACAGTTAAACTCACATACACAAACAGCCAGACCCGAAACAACTATCTGCAGGTCATACAAATATTATTTCCGTGCGGCAATCGAACCCGCGACACGCAGCGCAGCAGTCGATCGTTCAGCCCCTGCGCCAACCGTGCCGTCAATTTATTTAAATTAGACCATTACAGGTACTTTTAAATGTCAAAAAGTAAAAAGTTGAAGCTTTGCCGAATGCGATGAGATACGAAACCCTAAAAATACTCTTGATACCAAAAAACATTGACTTATGTAGTATGGAAAAACAAAGATATTTCAATACTATACCATTGCGTATCTGTGTTAAGTTTATAAGTATTTACTTTTTGGTCATATTCTGTCGCAGGATCTAGCACGAACGTGTTACATAAACTTAATTTGAATTCGAAGGATTTCTGAATCGAAAAAAAATAAAATATTGCATTGACAGTTCGAAAGGTCAGCCTTTTTTTCACAGTTTTTAGGGTTTTGAACCTCAAAAGGCAAAATAACGGAACCCTTATTGAATCATGTTGCAGTCCATCTTTCTGTAGGCCTACTATGACGTCTTAAATCAGAACTTATTCCACTGAGTGAAAGAGAGGGTGTTAGACACCCTGTATAGCTCTGTCTCTTTCCCTCAATGGAATAAGTCCTGCTTTAAGATGTCATGGTAGGGTAGCTGATTATCTGTCTGTTAAGACTCTTTATCTCGAGAACGCGTGGAGGTATAGAGTTGAAATTAAAATCATATAGTACACACTTGCTGTGTACAAAATAAATAAATAAATATCTTGGGACAACTCACACACGGCTATCTGATCCCAAGCTAAGCAGAGCTTGTGTTATGGTAACCAGACAACTGATATACATACTTATATAATTTATAAATACATACATATTATAGATAAATCACACCCGGACACAGAACAAACAATCATGCTCATCACACAAAGTTTGCTCTGGGTGGGAATCGAACCCATGACCTCCGGTTTAGCAGTTAGAGCCACTAACCACTGGACCAACAGGCCCGTCTAAATCTAATAAAATCAACCCTCTAAGTCTACGCAGTCAAAAGATATGGCTGTTTACGTCACAAGTTTTTACGGAACCCTCGGTGCGCGAGTCTGTCTTGCTCTATACTAAATGGATTTGCGATTGTCCATAGCTCGCCTAATGTGAAGCGATGATGCTTCCTAGGGTTGAGCACGCATGCATAGGTCAGCAATTCTGGTATTATTATAATACTAGCTTTCGCCCGCGGCTTCGCCCGCGTTAAATTTGGGGTAACACAGTTCCACTTGCGCCTTATTGATTTGTAATAGCAACGCTAAGTTTTCCCTTCTCTTCCCTCTTTCTCCCTCACATCCCACTTTTTTCAAAAAAATATTAGCCTATGTCCGTCTCCTGGTTCCCTACTATCTCTGTACCAAAATTCATCAAAATCGGTTCAGCCATTAAAGCGTGAAGAGGTAACAAACAAACAAACAAACTCACTTTCGCTTTTATAATATTACTAGCTTTCGCCCGCGGCTCCGCCCGCGTTAAATTTGGGATAACACAGTTCCCCTTGCGCCTTATTGATTTGTAATAGCAACGCTAAGTTTTCCCTTTTCTTCCCTCTTTCTCCCTCACATCCCACTTTTTTCAAAAAAATATTAGCCTATGTCCGTCTCCTGGTTCCCAACTATCTCTGTACCAAAATTCATCAAAATCGGTTTAGCCATTAAAGCGTGAATAGGTAACAAACAAACAAACAAATAAACAAACAAACAAACAAACTCACTTTCGCTTTTATAATATTAGTAAGGATAGTAAGGATTACTAGCTGTGCCCAGCGGTTTCACCCGCTGCTCACCTCATTTAGGGGTGTGAAATATAGATAGTAGCCGATTCTCAGACTTACTGAATATTACTAAAAATCATAAGAATCGATCGAGCCGTTTCGGAGGTGTATGGGAACGAACATTGTGACACGAGAATTTTATATATTAGAAGAAGATAGACTAGAATCATTTTTTTTTATTATTAAATTTAACTTATGTAAAATTCAATTCTATCCTAATTTATTTTAAAATTTGTTTTTTAATTTAATTTATTTAGTTTTATCTAGTTGATTTTAAAAATGTATATTATAGTTCTTTTTTCCATAATATGTATTACTTGTCATAAAAAATGTCTCTATAAGTAATGAAGCGCTTAGACGTAAGCCAGAAATGTACAAATTATTCATTTATCATTTATCATTATCATTTAGTACACAAAGTTTGCAAAATCAAGCAAATAATGACGTGATTAAATAACGGAGTTGCTTAGTTTCACACTTTGACAAGCCTATTGAAACACTGCAAGAAAGCTAATTTATTATTTAAAACAAGTATTAGTTTTACAACTCAATAATAATTAATGTTCAGGAATGTGTTACTTTTGACACTTCATTAACCGATTTCAAAAATGGAATAGGTTTTGTGTTTGACCGTTTTTTTATGTATGATGTGGACTGATTTTTATCTAGAAAAGTTATTTCCACGTTTTAGTTTTTTTTTGGAAGTCGGTTTTGAGATGTTTAATACTTATTAGATTTTATAGCAATCTAGCTTGTTTGTAAATAGTGAAAATTTAAAGTGTACTGATAGGATGCTATTAGTCCATGGATTAAACTTGTTTTCGTTTATGAGCATATTACAAGTTGACTCGTAAAAATTACCAATAAGATAGATTTTGTAAAAAAATAACATTACGTCTATTATTTCCAAAGATATTTAATTCAATTAAACCATTACAGGCACTTTTGAATGTCAAGAGGCAAAATAGAGCTACAGTCCCGGTCACAAGGCATAATAATTTGTGAAAGTACTGCAGTGTTGTCCATTCCAAAGCGTTGATCTCAATGGAGAAGAATGGGCAAGAAACTCCATAGACACAAAGTCGTATTTGCATCATTCGTGTTGTGATTATACAAATATGTGAGAACAATGTAGAAAGACGTGCACAGTAAGAGCGTCCAGAGTAAATAAAAAGCAAAATTCTATTAAAAGTCTAACCGGACGTTCCAATAAACAAAAACGATTCGTATTTTGACATACGTCTCATAGAACTTATGTCAAAATACTACCATCCGTAAGCAAAACGAATCGTTTTCTGTTTTTTTGGAACCGGGCGTTAATAAATTAAAAATGAACCGTGGTAGCTACAAGATGACCAGTCCCAACTGACAGCGCCCGTTCACGAACATGACGTTTTAGTAGCATGTAACAGTGAGCCTATTGACATTAACCGGGTACAAATCAGTCGCAATGTTGTGGTCGTTACTGAAAAATCTCCGTAGTAAAAACGCGATGACAACCCAATCCCGGAATCGTACAATTATTAACTAGCAATTTTTAACCAACTGTGCATGCATTGCAAGTAAAAAAAAAGTGCGAGTCGGGCTCGCGTCGAGGGTTACGAACAAACTTGCGACATAAACGACCATATCTTTTGACTGCTTAGACGTAGAGGGTTAACTTTTTACAAGGCTCCAAGGGACTTGAATATCCTACTAATATTATATTATGCTAATGTTTGGATGTTTGTTACTCTTTCACGGCAAAACGGTTAAGCGGATCATGATGAAATTTAGCACAGAGGTGCAAGATAAAGGGACAAACAGACAGACAGATGAACAAAAAAGTGATATTAGTTTTCCTTTTAAAGTGCGGAATCCTGAAAACAAGCATTAAAAAAATTGCTGAAAAAAATTGACAACAATTAAGCGCAAACATATTTCTTACCTTACGTAAATCTTACGTCTTAGGATCGCTATAAACATGACGTTAAAGTATAAATGGGAATTAATTATAAATGGTCATAGTTAGTTTAACTTTATCACATCGTTAACTAGTCTTATGCAACACTTGTAACAGTAATGTTTATTGTTAAACTCAGTTTAACGACTGTCGTGTAATGCGTTAAACAAAACGAATTTTGGTAAACATTTACGTAGGACTTCCATAAATCAAGTGCCTATTTATATAAATCATTTACAATTTGTATATTGAGGTAAAAATAAGCAGAAATACAAAACTTTTGAAAACTTGCCTGTAAATAATTTTCATTCACTGTAATGTATTAAATTAAGTTTCCAAATCAAAATATTATGTTGTTTTTCTGTCATATATCAGTAAATTTATATTGAAATAATCGCATCGCATAAAGTATTTATATTATTTGAATTTTCATTTATTCATTTTTATAGGTGAAAAATGATTTCTTTAAAATAAAATGAAGCATTAAAAACACAAAAAAAATTAGCCTACCGGTGTTGGTACCCAGCTACTGGCCATGGCTCTAAAGATGGAAATCAAATGCTTTATTTGTGTTTGTGTAGCAATACACCCCTTAATACTATATGTTCATACAATGCAATGAAATATTTCAATATCTTTTGTATGAGAAATTTAGCGCTTAGATAAGATTAGTACAAATTTTTATTACATTTTTTAATTTATTAATTTGATCAAATTTGTTACATCCTTACTAATATTATAAAAGCGAAAGTGAGTTTGTTTGTTACGTCTTCACGCCAAAATGGCCTAACCGATTTTAATACATTTTGGTACAGAGATAGTTGGGACTCTGGAAATGGATATAGGCTTCAAAAGTGAGAAAAAGGAAGAGAAAGATATGTTTTTTTCGATAATCACGCGGGTTTAAGTTAGCGCTAGCCCAAAATAACTATGCCACGCGGACGAAGTCGCGGGCTGAAGATAGTTTTTAAATATTTCTTAAAAAAAAACATTGTTACGTTTATAATTGAGTATTTTTTGTTATTATAAGTTATTCAGCAGTCCTGCGTGAACAACTTATTTCCTAGTACTTTAGAGTCTACTTATTAATAGAAATCTATGAAAAGCGCTGTGGGCTACATTATTATGGGTTTTGTTAGTATTACCCCATAAAGTAGCTGTTTGTTGTTCTTATTTGATAAAACAAAATAAAATGCATCTAAAGGTTGTATGGAAGTAATAAAAAGAAGTAAAGTTTATATTCTGCCCTAAAACAGTTGTTTTAGGGCAGAATATAAACATGTTTTTTTTCTACAGACAACGAGTTATACTGAAGTGTGGAAAAAACTAACTGCCTCACTTTTGAACTCTTGCCACCAGTTCTAATTACTCGAAAGTTAGGACTAGTAACTAACTTTGTAGTAATAAATTAAGTCCACACATTTGCCATATAGTTATCTAACCATTAGAAGCACATTAGCACCTTGTTGGTCAGTTACGGGAACTGCTTGCAACTGACTTGAAGATGCGTTTTCTCGATATCCGTGTAATACTAGCGGGATTATAATAAATATAAAATATCTATTGCCAGAAAGAGATTTGTACAATACCACTTACAAACTAACAATATCTTTAAAATTTTAACATAATATCTTTTGTTAGGTAGTAGACTGTACTCTGTACCCAAGTTAAGATTTTACTGACGGGCCTGTTGGTCTAGTGGTTCGTGGCCCTGACTGCTGATCCGGAGGTCGTGGGTTCGATTCCCACCCAGGACAAACTTTGTGTGATGAGCATGATTGTTTGTTCTGTGTCTGGGTGTGATTTATCTATAATATGTATGTATTTATAAATTAATAATAAGTATATCCTATATCAGTTGTCTGGTTACCATAACACAAGCTCTGCTTAGCTTGGGATCAGATAGCCGTGTGTGAGTTGTCCCAAGATATTTATCATTATTATTATTTAACTTGTGTTATGGGTACCAGTGCTCTCTCATGTTTCACCTATAGAGTTCCTTTTAATTTTTCCTTTTATTTTAATTCAGGCGAATTACAGCGTCAGGTATTATACTTGGGATTATGAAAGCTGGACTCCTATTTGGTACAACCTTGAGACGTATACCAATATATCATCATCTGCCTAGCCTTTTCCCAACTATGTTGGGGTCTGCTTCCAGTCTAATATAATATTTATTTAAAATTGTGATGGATCTGAATGTTGATGGGCGGAGAGCGAGAGGAAGGCAAAATAAAGATGGATGGATTGTGTAAGGAATGATGTAAAGACAACGAGTAAATGATGCCTTGACGTCTGATAGGGGAGAATGGAAGAAGAAAACGTGTTGCGCCGACCCCAAATAGAATGGGACAAGGGCAGGAAAATGATGATGATTTACCTAAATGTCTATGGGTCAATCCATTTTCTTTCTTTTTAATCTATCTGTAAAATATAATCTTTTTTTTCTCAGCTGAATCTTTTTGTGTTGATTCCTATATTGTGTCGTTAGTTGCATCAAATAAATGATTTACATAAGTTTAATTGTTAACCTGGGTTGACAACATGTTGCAATTTACATTTTGAATGCCTCGATCCAATTGTCAAATATAAACATAAAACAATGATTGAAATCAACGATCATCTGCAGTACCTACTTTAGAGGTTCGATCAAATAGTTCTAGAAACCGGAAATAGGACTCTAGGAATTACTTCAGTACGTATTTAATAGTATGAGTATCCACAATCTGCCGTAAAATATCATTCTGAAACGAACACCCATCCAGAGACCAACCGCGATTGTCACTGCTTAACCTCACAGAACGATCGAACCACACATCTGTCATTAGCCGCAAAGCAAGTGCCTATTTTACAAACCATATCCAATTTCGTTAAGAAATCATAAAAAGCTAAATTTAAGCTTGGTTTCAAATCATTTACATTCACTGTTATAGGTTTCCAAATTATAATCTCTTATTATTCAACCACATCAAAAATATGTATTATTAGTATAGGTGTCCGAAATCTGCGTTAAAAGATCTTTATAAAACGAACACCCATCCACAGACCAACCGCGGCTGTCACTGCTTAACCTCACAGAACGATTTAACCACACAGCGGCCAAGCCACAAGGCACTTCAAAAAACGTTTGTAATTGTGAATTCCTTTCCAGACTCGTACCGGTCGCGGTGAGACCCTACGCTGGGCAGTGTGCGTGCCAAGCGCCTGCAATGCGAAGTCAGTGGCCAGCTTCGTTAGCAGTGTTCTAGCCCATACTGTCAGCAATACTACAGGAGTTGAAGTCAGTGACCGGGACTGTTACAAAAGAAGACCGCTGGATATTACATCGTTGGATGTCGCCTATTTGTAAGTTTACAAGTTCTTTTGTAAACTTGACGATACGGGCGCAGTGGCTGAGCTATTGACTGCTGCGCTGCGTGTCGCAAGTTCGATTCCCGCACGGAAAAAATATTTGTATGGCCTACATATAATTGCTCCGGGTCTGGCTGTTTGTGTATGTGAGTTGAAATGTTTGTAAACGCACCTACGATACAGGAGAAAATCGTAGTGTGGGGGCAACGTTTAAAAAAAAACTCACTGATTCGTTTTAAATGCCTACGATAAAACTACCAGCCTATAACTGTCCCACTGCTGGGCAAAGGCCTATTCTCATATAGAGCACGAGAATTGATCACCACGATTGCTAAAGACGGATTAGCTAGTTCAGACTTATATCCTTACTTAATATTATAAAAGTGAAAGTGAGTTTGTTTGTTTGTTACGTCTTCACGCCTACATGGCTGAACTGATTTTGGTGAATTTTGGTACAAAGATAGTTGAGACCCTGGAGACGGATATAGGCTACTTTTTTCAAAGTGAGAGAGAGAGGGAAGAAATGGGAAAAAGTAGCATTGCTGTTACAATAAATTAGGCGCAAGGGCAAAAACTACAGGTAGCTGGTAAATTAGGAAAGGGGAACTGTCCCGAATTTAACGCGAGCGAAGCCGCGGGCAAAAACTAGTTAATTATAAGTCCAGGTTTTCTCACAATGTTTTCCTTCACCGATGTCTGTGATGTCTTTTTTGTGTGGATGGGAAATCATCAAATAACTTCCCCGGTCCAGGCGAACAGCGCCAACTGTGCCAAAATTAGTAAATTGCCATACATAACGGTAACAATGCTAGTTTAAAAAAGCCGTACTATTAATTAATCAATGTTAGCGGCAGAATTTTCCACAAAAACTTAGGTATGCGAGTAAACAATAGAGAGATTAGAAGATTTTTCTGTAAAGTCCACACACCGACGCTAAGGTCTCGGCTAATAAATTACAGAGGTTACTACCCACCTCTATATTTCTTCCATTTTCCCTTGATTTAGTATGGGTTGGGATGATATTAGACGACATAATCGAGGCGCCTTTGAGCTGGAACCAATTATTCTTTTGCAGTCAGAAAATATGGGGGGAGTCAGTATATTCATTGCATTCAATTAACTCGGAATGATTAAACGAGAACGGGAAGTACTGCTTTATGTTTCTATGGAGGTAATAAAATAAAAGATTTGATGGTTTATTTTAGGGTTCCGTAACACAAAAGGAAAAAAAACGGAACCCTTTTTTTTCGGATGTAAAATCATCAAATAACTTCCCCCGTTCTGGTCTGAGCGGGGAGGAGTGTCAGAATTGTACTGACTAAAACCCAGCCATGTTACTTCTATTGCCCTTTACGTTCCGGGGCCGCAGTATTCAAAAGTAGGAATAAGATCTCTTTGCGCTCACAATCATTTATGAAATGTTAGGTACAAAAAACACATTCCAATTATAACAACACACATATTTTATGTCAATCAATTTAACAGTATTACCAGCTTAATAAAAATCGATACCCTTACATAGGCGTATTTTTATAAACTTTAATGTTTATTTTGTTTCTGTGTTAAAAAAAAAACAAAAACTACCTTAGAACCAACTACCAGCACAAATTATAAAAGGGACGTAAATAAAAAAAAAAGCAGGCTGTTCAGTGCAAATAAATTACGACTCTCTAGTCAAACCGATAGAAGTAATTTCACCCCATTCACAATTTCGCCTGACATAAGGTATAATTAGGTTTCAGGCTAGTAATTAACGAACCAAGTGTCTTGACTATGATGAATGACATTAATTATTGCTTGGCTTTACTTTTAGTGAAATAGTATAAGTTTTAGTAGTTAACATTTTTGATTGCTGCCATTACAAACTAGATTTTGATTTTGATATAAAATTAGTAGTAGTGCAGGGTATTATGCGGACTTGAAGTGGTAACTAAGATGATAAATTATGGTTATTCATTGAAATAGTTTTAAAAATAGCTCATTTACCGATGAAGTTTTAAGTTCTAGCTATTGCTGAGCCCCGCGCCCCCACTCGAGTAGACTGTGATAAAAAATAGCCGATGTGTTAATCTAAGTTATAAACTATCTGTGTGCTAAATTTCATTCAAATCCGTTTTGTAGTTTTTGCGTTAAGGATTAACAAATATCTATCAAAATCCTTACTAATATTATAAAAGCTAAAGTGAGTTTGTTTGTTACGTCTTCAAGCCTAAATGGCTGAACCGATTTTGATGAATTTTGGTACAGAGATAGTTGGGATCCAGGAGATGGACATAAGCTATAGCTTTTTTTTAAAGTGGGATATGAGGGAGAAAGAGGGAAGTAAAGGGAAAACTTAGCTTTGCTTTTACAAATCAATAAGGCGCAAGGGCAAATTTACAGGTAACAGGTACCTGCAAATCAGAAAACAGGAACAGCGTTACCCCGAGTTTAAAGCGAGCTAAGCCGTGGGCAAAAGCTAGTGAATAATAGGTAATGCAATAACCAACTTATTTAATAGAAGTGGACGCCTGCACAAAATAATGATGCAATGATACGGATATGGTCGTGTGTCATCAAGAGTGTAAGTGGCGTTCTCTTGTGTTGTGACAACTTGCTCCATTTGGCATTTATTTTTTTTAAGTCTCATGCAAAATGGCGAGCCTATAGACATCAACTGGGCAGAAAACTGGACTCAACTTCCCGACCTGGGAAAAGAACCCAATACTGGCTTTTTGACTTAAAATCAAAATTAGAAGGTTTACTAGTTGTAAGCAGGCCGGCGGCCCCACAGTTTCACTCGTGTAAACCGAAATAATAAATAAAATAATAAAATAATTATCTTGGGACAACTCACACACGGCTATCTGATCCCAAGTTAAGCAGAGCTTGTGTTATGGTAACCAGACAACTGATATACATACTTATATAATTTATAAATACATACATATTATAGATAAATCACACCCAGACACAGAACAAACAATCATGCTCATCACACAAAGTTTGTTCTGGGTGGGAATCGAACCCACGACCTCCGGCTCAGCAGTCAGGGCCACTAACCATTGGACAAACAGGCCCGTCAAAAAAAAAATGAAAAGTAGGATTTGTATTAATGCAGGGTTTAAGATATCCATAGATAAATTTCATCTTAACCCGTTTTTTGTGCTATAATGCTGTAGTACCTATAGTTTTGGTGGCGCTACTTTGAAAGATTCTTTCTATAAGTAAACTTATATGTGTCGACGGCGCCGGGGTTGTTTGAAAGAGATGCCACGATCCCGGACCATAAAGTGCAATAGAAGGAACAACTAGAGAAAAGAACTGGAGAAGTTATTTGATGATTTCCCATCCAAAAAAAGTAAACTCAAATGATTTTAAAATCAGGGCCAGAATTATTAAAGTTGTCTCCCTAAATACCCTTAAAACATTAGCAAAGTTTATTTACCGTGACAAAATCAACCAAAAAGTTTCTAAATATTTTTCAACTAGCTGTTCCACGCGGTTTCTCCCACGCTGCTCAGCACTTGTTGGTCGTAGCGTGATGTTATACAGCTTATAGCCTTCCTCGAGAAATGGACTATCCAACACTAAAAGAATTTTCCAATTCCAACCAGTAGTCCCTGAGATTAGCGCGTTCAAACAAACAAACAAACTCTTCAGCTTTATAATATTAGTATAGATTTGACATCCTAAGAACAAAACTAACGATATTGCGCTCCAACAGAAAAATCACGCCAATTACTATTTTATATTTTGTTTTCTTTCTGTAAATATACTTTGTTAAGAACACACATAATTTTCTCGGTACCCACTGAACGTAGACCCGGAACTTTTGACGTATTTTGATTGATCACACGTGGGAAGATAATATTACTTTCCTTTTTCATTAATACTTGATGAAACCGTTTCATCATAAAATAATTTTGTTGTATCGATGGGTTTTCCAAGGGTATAAAATTTTGGGGTGAGTAAATTGAAGTTTGGAGGTTTAAGGTTGAAAATTGCTTGGAATTCTTCGTGTGTTTGATAATATTTGATCGATTAGATCTGTCAGTAACTTTTGAAACCCCGAAGACTTCAGTCATAAAAACCTTACTTTTGTATAACAGCATCTAGTGTGGTTGGTATTTTGTTTAACTTATTCTGAGGACATTATTTTAAGAATTTTAGTATTTACTATACTAATATCCTTACTTATAATATTATAAAAGCGAAAGTGAGTTTGTTTGTTTGTTACCTCTTCACGCTTTATTGGCTGCACCTATTTTGATGAATTTTGTACAGCGATAGTTGGGAACCAGGAGACAGACATAGGCTATAGTATAGGCTATTTTTTATTTAAAAAAAGTGGGATGTAAGGGAGAAAGAGGGAAGAAAAGGGAAAACTTACTAATAAGGCGCAAGGGAAAATGTGTTATCCCGAATTTAACGCGAGCGAAGCCGCGGGCAAAAGCTAGTTAAAATAATAAAGAGGAAAGATTTGTTTGTTTATATCGAATAGGCTCTAAAACCATTGGACCGATTTTAAACATTTTTTCACTAATAGGAAGCCACATTATCAGGAAGTAACATAAGTCATACAACATCACGCACACATGGGAGTGGGGCAGCGACTAAACGCGGGTGAATCCGCGCAAAACAGCTAGTCTTTTAAAACATTGATTGTTTCCTACTACTTACTCTGTTATATTCTGATGGTTATTGTTTTCTCCCATTTCAGGGCATTGATTCTCCTCTTCGTCACCATCCTGTTCTTCAGTACTCTCTATGAAACTTACACAATCTACTACGGCAATAAGAAGGAGTCCCTTGTCTCCAACTTGATTATCTGCTTCTCCGTCATCAACAATATGAAGAAGATCATCTCTACGAAGCAGCACAATACCTTGGGCTTGGAATGTATCTCTGGAATCAAAGCTTTGGCCATGATCTTCATCATTGCTGGTCATGCCTGCATGTTTATTGCCAGTGGACCTGTCATGGATGCGGATGCATGGGATCGGGTAATATTTTTTTGCAATATCCCTACTAATCCTTACTAATATTATAAAAGTGAAAGTGAGTTTGTTTGTTTGTTACCTCCTCACGCTTTAACGGCTGCACCGATTTTGATGAATTTTGGTACAGAGATAGTTAGGACCCCGGAAACGGACATAGGCTATTTTTTTAAAAGCTCATAAGATTGAGTTATGAGGGAGAAAGAGGGAAGAAAAGGGAAAACTTACCTTTGCTATTACAATCAATAAGAAGCAAGGGCAAAAACTACAGGTAGCAGGTACCTGTAAATCAGGAAAAGGGAACTGTGTTACCCAAAAATTAACGCAAGTGAAGCCGCGGGTGAAACCTAGTTGTTTATAAACTTGACGGCATGGGTGGCGCAGAGGCTGAGAGATTGACTGCTGTGCTGCGTGTCGAGGTTTCAATTCCCCAGAAAAAAAATCTTGGTCAACTTACATGAGGACTATAGTGTCTGAAATGGTCTTTTTAAGCAAGCACCACACAGATTGAGTGGACCTGACCAGTCAGTGCAAGCATTATTTTGTCAGTTATCGTGTAGATCGACTCAAAACCCAAGGAGCTCAACGATAGACGAACAATACCAAAAAAAGGACGTTTGTGTAGGTTCCTTATAGTATTCAAACTGCCAGACAATAGTAAAAAAACAAACAAAGTAAATAAATGTTATGATCCACTATTTAAATTACTTAGTACAGCAACAAAGCACCCTTTATGAGACTATGAGCGCTAAACCTTGAAAACGAGCACAAAATTAAGATCAGGTCATAAACTTAATGAACTGTTATGTAATTTCAATATTGTTTGTTTTACATGTTTGCACTCTTTGATAATGAAAGGCTCTGTCGATATTTGAATACGGTGTTGTTGCTAGGGACATAACTTTGATAATGAAATTCCTTTATAGGGCTGTCAAAATATTCATTTATTTAAAATTACTTATAGCCGTTTTTTTTTGTAATTTATAGTTTTGCAATTTTGTTTGTCGTTGTAATAATGACTTAAAAATCTCAATACTTAATTTTGCTGTAGTTTATTTTTTAGCTTGAAAGTTGTCAGATGTTTTGTTTTTGGAATTTTACATTATTAATTTAAAACTAGATTAAAAGATTTAAAATTCGCCATTATAGAATGTTTTCCTGTACATTGACCGCATATCCAAACAGTTAAACCTACATATGCAAACAAAAAAAACCCACAACAACCATTATTTAGGAAATACAAATATTTATTCCAATCGGGGATCGAACCAACAATACGTAGCGCAGCAGTCGATTGCTCAACCACCACTTTCTAGACTGGTTTTAAAATATTCTTCTTTAATAATTTGCTAATTAATTGGTTGCTAACATTAGCCATCCCTATGCCTTTAGAGTCTATCGCACACAGTATAATTTATGTAAGAATTTACAGGCTTGATCTCCAAGCATTATATCTTCTATAGGGTCAAGGTTGCACAGTTTATTTGGATTTACGCAGAGCTTCTAATTATGCCCGGAGTTTGCCGCCCAGATACAGTATCGCATAAATTTTATCCATAATCAGGGCTCCAGTTAAGTTGTACAACTGCCTAGGCTTGTTCTCAAGGTTAAGTTAGATTAAGAGAAGTAATCGTGTTTGGCATGTCGAATTGATTCAACTATGAAGTGGAGAGTTAATGTTGTGTAGTGTAATAAGTAATAGTCATCTGATTAGAAAAGATGTGTTTAAAAGCATTTCAAGTTTTCTAGGTTTTTACGTCTCTGCCTAGAAAACTTCAAATGATTTCATCTAAAACATCAATGTAGGTTTATTAATATTGATTTTAATGCTAAATAACTTCTCTCGCTCTGGGCCGAGCGGAAGGGAGTGTCTGACTTTTACTGAGTCAAACCCATCCATGTTTCTTCTTTTGCCCTCTGTGTTTTGGGGCCGCGGTATCTCTTTCGAACAACGTGCTAATACCTCGAAGACGAATGGTGAGCTACCTATTGCTCTCCGCTTACAGGACCACGTCTACGGTGGCTGGGAGTCGTTTCGAAAGTAGTTTATCTTAGAAATCAATTTTGGATCCATTAAATTTATTTGTTTGCCTTATATCTGTTTGTAAACACTTATATTGTAGAGGGTTTCTATTCTAATCAGATGCAGTTGAATACCAGTATTTTACGTAAATCAATTCATGGGAGACGCTACAGCCTTTTAAAAAAATTCTATGACATTGCAACACTTTTTTATCATTTTTTTTCGATCGATTACTTTGATGTTCAAAAATGCCGGTTCAAATCAAAGTTTACAATAGACAGAACGCCGATTCGTCCTTTTTCAATAGACTGCTGTAGGTTGATGATAATTAATTTAAGTAACGTCTTAATATCTTCTTTTTTCCATTTGCAGTTGGTCCGTCAACCAGTCAATGCCTTCATGCTGAACAACACTCTGTTAGTGGATACTTTTCTGATGCTGAGCGCCTTCCTCTTCGCAAGACTGTTCCTCGTTGAGCTGGACAAGAGAAGGGGCAAAGTCAATGTGTTACCTATCTTGATATTCCGGTATATCAGGTAAGATGTTGTCTTCTAAATACTTTTTACAGTCGCTCTCTCCATGCCACCATGAGATCGCACCGGAGGTCTGTCCGCTGGGCGGCAATTTGCCGCGGCAGCAGGTGTTCCCCCCGTCGGTGTCGTAGTGCCTCCGCGCGACACTCAAACAGGCCCGCGAGGACTATTGCCTCCAGATCCCATGGTGGCAATCCGGCAAGGAGGCTCGCTGCCTCGCCGGAGATCGTGCGGTAGCCCCGGATCAGCCTAATGGCTACCACCTTTTAGAGCGAGTTTGGGTAGTGTGCGGTGCCCTGCCCTAATTAACGCGTCCATACCGGAGCCCCGTAAAGGGCCATGGACCGCACCACTCCGGCATAGAGCCTATGGCAGGAGGCGTTTGGATGGCTTCGGGTAACATTGTCCAATGGTGTTATTTCTTTGAAATAAATATCACTACCAACGGAAATTAGTTAGATCACAAGCATTTCGCTTTCTACTATTTTGAAAGAAAATAACCCCGTTTGGGAACTATAAAAAACTACATTCGTTTTATTTCTCGATTATCTTTTGACTTGGATGATCCGGGCAGCTTAAAAGTGTTATTTGATATTTTATTAAAAACAATATCATCCTTGCCGTAAACAAAATTTATAAAAATGTTTACTACAAAATACATCACAAAAAGGCTTTGCATAAAGCTTCCAAGATTTCATCAAAACGTAACTACTTCCTCTTTTTGCAAATAACAAGCTCTTACCCAATAAACTGCCATACACAATGAACGTCATACCCTTTGTAGTATGAAATAAGCCTTATTAACTTAACGCATTTCCGTACCGTATTATAAAAGCTAGCTCATTTCTCGCTTAGCTTGCTCTTTCTTTACTTTCAATAGCAACTCGTTGTTTTTGCCTCTTTGACGTTTTTATTTCCAAACCAGTTTATGAGCATATACATTTTAATGACTGTTTTTGTGCTCTTTAAGATTTCCAACCTCATAGTTTTAAAGGTACGACTAGTTCCACCAACATTTTAAATAGTTGACGGCACGGTTGGTGCAGTGGCTGAATGATTGACTGTTGAGCTTCATGTCGCGGGTTCGATCCCTGCACGGAACAAATATTTGTATGACCTACAGGTAGTTGTTTCGGGTCTGGCTGTTTGTCTATGTGAGTTTAAATGATTGTAAACGCACTCACGATACAGGATAAATTCCTAGTGTGGGGAAACGCTTGAAAAAAGAAACAGTTGGTTAAAATAAACATTTGAAACTGCTTAGAAAGATATTAGATTGACCCAAGTCTTACCGATAATGATAGACTTCAAACCGCATGTAAAGTTTATCGATAGCTCATTTTAACCGTGCCTAGACTTTATTATTACACCTAAAATTTACATTTTGATACTTCGTGCGTGAGAGATGATAAGAATATCTCCACTTTTGAATAATACAATGGTTTTGGGTTTCAATAATATCATAGAAACAGTTATTCTTAGAAACAGTTTAGAGGGTAAGCTAAAGCATTTAAAAGGCCTTAAGATGCTCCCCACGAAAGGAGTTCGAAAATAAACGTTTTTCAATAATGGTTACTAGTATCTTAAAAAGGAACAACTAGTAGGTATCTTAAAAAGGCAACAAATACTTCCCAAAAACAAGCTGTCCTGCAAAATGTCATAGAATCCAAGAAGTTTTTAATTGACTATCCACTTGGAATTCTTTTTAGAGGTAACTTTGTTGTATTTTTTATCGAGATAATGTAAATTAATCGTGTTTCAAAATCCTTACTAACGTTATAAAGGCGCAAGTGGGTTTGTTTGTTGTTACGTCTGCATTTGTCGTGCATTTTTTTTTCAATCATCACGCGTCTTAAAGTTAGCGTTAGCCACTATTATTATTTATTTAAATCGAACACAAAGATTTATATTTTTGTTAGTAACACTTACAAAACCATGTTGATAATATATAAACTATGCCACGCGGGCGGAAGCTAGTAATTTAGAAATCTTGTAACATATTTTTTCGTTGTGAGTCCACGAACTATTTCCTCTTGTCATCGACACGCTATGAGCACTGACAATATAAACTGTGTTAACCCAAAATTTGGCGACATGTGTAGCGCTTTCAGTAGCGTCCATCAGCTCTTGTGATCTGCAAATAGGACTAGCACACGATATCAAGTGCCCCATCGTTTGTGGCGCAACTTCACATTTAGACTCCTGGGGATCTAAAATGGACGCTTCAGCCGAATTATAATGGGATAATAATTATGAATTATGTAAAAAATCTTGAAATGATTACATACTCAGTTAATATTGTTGACCATTTTGAATATGCAGGTCATAAACATCTTTGAATCCCCCTCCATTTTTCGGGTTGTTCGAAAGAGATACTGCGGCCTCGGAACGTAAAGAGCAAAAGAAGAAACATGGGTGGGTTTTAGTCAGTACAAGTCTGACATGCCCCCCCGCTCCGCCCCGAGCGGGGGAAGTCATTGGATGATTTCTCACCCGAAAAAAAAATCCCCATCATTTAATCTTTTTACTGTATATTTTCCAGAGTAACTCCAGCATACTTGGTCATCATATTGTTCTACATGACCTGGCTGCCTAAGATGGGAGAAGGTCCTCTATGGCAGGACAGGTTACTGTTGGAGCAAGAAAGATGCACGGCCTCCTGGTGGACCAATATTCTTTACATCAATAACTACGTCAACACTGATAAAATGGTGAGTTTGAGAGAGTTTTTAATGAATAGTGTTATGATAACTAGAGTTTGGATAATTAAAACACATTTGCCTAAAGTTAATACTTGGCTAACAAAGTATGGAAGCGGCTTGTTATGATATTTTTATAAAATATATAATCCCGGGGTTTGAAGATTGCATTACTAATCGGATGTATGTATGTCTGCTTAAATTCCCTATTTACTAAGGAAAAGGAACCATACTACGTTGTAACAGGGCAATAGTCTTTTGTGTCAAAAATGATTACTATATCCCACGAGATAGCGATCGCTATCCCGGGATCACGAGATTTTTTCGATAAAAAAATTGCTTTCCATGCCAACTTCTGAACTTAAGATAAATATGCATCCGAGTATGTCATCTGTAATGATGACTAAGCACAAGGTTTACTGCTCATAATTTAGGCCTTGCCCTAACTTATTTTTAGTTTACAATTTAGGCCCTTGCACTGCTAAGTAAATTTCTCTTCATAGATATCAGAATATTTAAAAGGTTCTCCCCAATATTTCCACCTTCATGTTTAGGTTCCTTCAGCTAGTAATAAATAAATAAATAAATAAATAAATAAATCGTTTATTTATAAAAAGGGGGCACATATACAATAAAATAAAGCATTTAACAAACAAAAGAACACAGTTGCTTAATTGCCTGAACTAGGTTGGACCTGTGTTTCAGGCTTAAAAAGAGCATTAATACTAATTTCAAATAAATAAATTAACAGTAATGTAAAATTAAAGTATCATAAATGAAAAATTACACAAAAATAAAAATATAAAGTAAGTGTTTTATTTGCAGACAGCAAGTAAATCTTCTGTCTGTGCATAAGTTAAGGTTTGAAACAATTCAATTATTATTTTTTTACAGCTATAATAGTTTAACTTATAGATACTTAGTTTTCTATTTAATCTATTGTACAGAAATGGGCCTAAGAACGAGAAAAATCTTTCCACAAATGCGCGTTTGGAGGTTGTATTAAACGTGCAAACAATATCATTCCGTCTCTTGTTAGTAATGTCATCATTGTATGTGAGCTTGGTGTGCTGTTTTAATACTAAGTGCGTAATGAAAAGCTGGCGAACTGTCAACACCTTGCAGGATTTATATAGTTGATCTGTAGGAAAGAAGAAGGGAAGGAAGTTTGCTACCTTTAAAATTGCTCTTTGAGCTCTTTCAAGAGGAAGCAAGATAGTTTTTGGTGCGCCACCCCATGAAGTAATACAGTACTGAATTATGGATTGACATAGGGCAAAATAAATTTGTGTAATCAATTTAGAGTCTGAAAAAGTTCGTATTTTTTTAAATACATATATTAATTTGCGCACTCTTTTAACCAAACTTTCAATATGATTTCTAAAAGAGAGGGTGCCGTCTATTATCACACCGAGGTATTTAATGTTAGAGGTTTTTAGGATAGAAGGACAATTGCACATGCTGACTGATGGGTTACTACATTGATGAGCATATAAGTGAAAGTTAGCAGTGTTTTGTTGAGGCTTGCGCATGGAAAAATGTATATATTTGGTCTTGTCAGCATTTAAAGTTAGTAAATTGCTTTGAAGCCAATTAGTCACAGAATTAAAACTAAGTTGAGCGATTTCGAATAGTTCGGCAGTGTTTTTAGCAGTAAATATTAACGCCGTGTCATCAGCATATGATATGATTTTACCGTGCCTGAGATTTTGGTTACATAAATCGTTAATATATACCAGGAATAAGGTAGGGCCCAAAATACTTCCCTGGGGCACACCAAAATCCGTATTTTTCTGCTCATCGCTCGTAAAGTTATCAATTCTAACACATTGATATCGGTCGGTTAAATAGTCAGTAAGTAATGTCAGTGTGGTTCCCCTTATCCCTATGGCTTCTAGTTTGTTTATAAGTAATGAAGCAGATACAGTGTCAAAGGCTTTCGCTAAATCAAGGAAGATTGCTAGGACCTGGTTCCCTTTACCTAGCTCTTCTGAGACGTAATCGGTCAGGCTATGCACCGCATCGGTAGTGGATAACTTGGCTCTAAAACCAAATTGCGCAGGTGATAAGATGTTGTTTTTTTCAAGATAGTTAACTAGTCTGCTGTTTATAATTTTTTCAAGTATTTTTGAGATTGAGGGGAGTAATGATATTGGCCTATAGTTATTAACCAAGTCCGTATCCCCAGATTTAAAGATAGGGATAACAACTGCCTTTTTTAGACACTTAGGAAAAATTCCTTTAGCCAGACAGATTTGAAATATATGCGTTAAAGGAGGTACCAATATATGCTTACAGTGTTTAAGGATCTTATTGCTTATATTATCCCATCCGACTGCACAGTCATCTTTAAGGCCAGAAATGATGCGGGTTATTTCGTCTTCGTCAGTATCCAGCATAACAAATGAGTTCACAAAACAATTATTGTTTACTTTTTTGAGAGATGGCGCGCAATCCTTCGGAATCTGTTTGGCCAAAGTTTTCCCGACATTTATAAAAAAGTTGTTAACATAATTAGCGGATAGGAGAGGAGTAGGATTAGTAAGCAATAGAGTCGAATTTGATTCACGTGGTTTAGTCATATAAGTGACACTTTTAATGTGCTTCCAAATTAGCTTGCTATTTTTACCTGCTTTAGTCAATTCTTTTTTATCGTAATTACTTTTAACCTTTTTTAAGAGATTGTTGCAAAAGTTCCTGTATCTTTTATAGGTGTTTAGAATTATTAAGTTGTCAGGGTATTTCTTGGTTCTCTGGTGAAGTTTATCTCTGTGTCTAATACACCGAATAAGTCCAGGAGTAATCCAAGGTTTAATGTTATGAAGACGATTAGGTACAGTCACAACGGTCGTGTTTCGCAAAATTGCTTGTTGGACAAGTTTTATTAAGTTCGATAAACTTGAATTAGCGTCAGCAGCATTATAAACTAAGCTATAATCAATGTTGCGTAAATCATATTCGAGTGTGTTTATGTTTAGTTTAGACTTGTTCTGAGGTCGATTTTGCTTACGCAGCGATAAATTTATTGCTAGTAAGACAGAATGGTGGTCGGTTATTGTTGAGTTAGTAACAAGCGTAATACATGAATAGGGGGTTTTGATCATCATATGGTCAAGGCAGGAACCGCTTTGGTGGGTGGGTAAAGTGTGAGCAGGGAGAAAACCATGGTATGAGCAGATGTTAAGGTAGTCTTGGGCCCCGGAATCACAGTTTTGAGAGCAAATGTTGATGTTAATGTCGCCTGTTAGTGTTACATTCTTAAATGGGCTAAGCGCTTGAAAGATCTGGTTAAGAGAACTGTGAAAACAGGCTAAATTTCTTACGGAAGGCGATCTATACATAGCAATAATCGCTGTAGTTGAACCAATTTTGATGATTAGGCAGTTACTCACACAATCTTGTAGGTCAGGTTCTTCAACTTTGACCTTTAATGATTCCTTAGCAAAAACAATGACACCATCATTTTGATTATGGTTCATTTTATATATATAATATATAATACATTTGAATAGATACGTGTCATCAGCTCAATGATCCAAGTGTAAAAAAAAACAAATGAAAATTTGTAGTCACTGAATGTTGATAATTAAATAACATAAGAATTTTTGAAGAAGAAGAGTAAGGAAAAAAAAATAAAACAAGCTCAATTGTGAAGAACAAGGAAGTTTCCTGTAAGAGCAGGCCATAAGGGTCAACTTTCCAGTTGTCAAACTGAAGTTTCAACGAGATTTGCAAGGCTAGTTTTAAAATGGTTGCTTCTTTATTGTAAGCGAATCTTTTTAAGGACTAGACGCTCTCGGACAAGCTTTGACAAAGACTTTGTCTGTTTTAAACTTGATGAACTTAGCTGTTCGCTTAAGTTATCTTGTTTGGTCATTAAACTTTTGCTTTTAAATACAGTATTTTTAAAATGGATGAATTTTTAAAATGTGTGAATATTGCTTGCTTTCAAATTTTAATACTTTAGGTTTATGTCTCTTTGACAGTTTACAGTATAAATTTAAAATAATAACTAGCTGTGCCCAGCGGTTTCACCCGCTGCCCATTTAGGAGTATGAAAAATAGATGTTGGCCGATTCTCAGACCTACACGATATGTACACAAAATTTCGATTAAATCGGTCCAGCCGTTTCGGAGGAGTATGGGAACGAAAACTGTGACACGAGAATTTTATATATTAGAAGATAAAATAACTTGGTTCAATTGACTGCTTTAATATTGTGATTTTTATTAGTCGACTCTTCACGTCTTCATGAGAGTTGGCCCTTATATTGGCCAAAGAATCAGTTCTACCATCTAACATGGCAATGCTGCCTGTTTCCTGTGCATTTTTCCTATTGATAGCGATGTAGGTGAATTTTTGACGACCTTTAATTCTTTACACCTTCTTTATTTGTACATATTTTAGTTAGTTACACTAAATTATTATTATTATATGGTTTATTTTTCTTAATAAATTTAAAATCATATTGTTATTGACATATGTTGTATTAGCTTCCCCACGGTTTCACTAACGTAGTGATACAATATATTTTTTAAATTGTAGCTGCGTTATTCTGATGTAAACTTCAGAATAACGTATAAGACTACAATGTGTACTTTTTGCGTGAAAGAGTAACAAACATCCATACATACATAAAAACTTTCGCGTTTATAATATTAGTTGGATCTAGTAGGATTTTATTATACTTAAACTTTCATCAATTTCTAATCCCCATTTTGTTTTTTCAGTGCATGTTCCAATCCTGGTACCTGTCCGTGGACACCCAGCTGTTTTTCATAGCACCCATCTTCATCTACAGTCTATGGAGGTGGCGCAGGGTTGGCCCCATACTTCTGTCAGTTTGCATTCTCCTCTCTTTGGTTGGTCCTGCATTGATCACATACAGGGATAATTTGGATCCTACGCTTTTGTTTTATGCCAAGTAAGTTTGTATTTCTTTTTTTTCTCGATTCTTCTTTGTTTTGACTAAAGAACTCGTGGTTAAATAATAGCAGCTGCTTGGGTTAATCTTTAGTTTAAGTCGTGCTTGGTAAGGTTGATCTATGGCAGAGTTACCACCCATTACATACCGAGTTTCCTCCATACCTTCTGACAACCAGTCTCACCAAGGGTTATCGTATTACCCAGTACTAACTGGATTGTGGAGGTAATATAAGCAGTCGCTCCATGTAAAATACTAGTATTCGGGAGCATCCGGTTAGACTGGAAGCCGACCCCAACATAGTTAAAAAAAAGCTAAGCAGACGAATCATCTTCTGCGTAGCTTTAGGCTCAACTAAACGCATCAAGGTCATCAGACCTTGATACGTTTAGTTGAACCTTCAGTTTTTAAATTTGCAAATTGTTAAATAATTATTTTTGTTACAGAGAGTTCACTGATATCATTTCCAACTACTACTTCAATGAAGCTTACATCAAGACGCACATGAAGATGATTATTTACTTCATGGGAATTCTTACTGGATACATTCTGCATCGGGTACAGACAGAAAAGTAAGAAGACTCGATGTTTTCATCTCCAACTCAAGTTAGAATCAAGATGAAATTCAGATCTCAAGGACCCAATTTTCTTCCAAAATAGAAGAATACTATAGCATATTCATTTATTGAAAAGTATTTTTAAGGCTAATAAAGTTGAAATCAAATGCACATTATTACTTATTTGTTGTAGTCAATATAGCTTTAGACACTTAATTTCGGAAGAACCAGTATTTTTTTTAAGTCTGGCAACCAGTGTTGTCAAGGAGTATTGTATTAGCAAGTTACTAAATGGGTTGTGGAAGTCACATAGGCAGTTTTGTTGCTTCTTCTAAAATACTGGTAATCAGCTGCATCTGAACCTAGCCTTATCCCAACTATGTAAGGTTATGACCTTACATAGTTAGAATAAGGCTTGGCAGATGAAGACAAGATCAAGACCCTTTATCTCGGAAATGCGTGGACGTAATGTTTAAATAATAAAAAAAAACTGTTGTTTCAGTTACCAGTTCTCGTGCATGATGACAACCTTTGCATGGATCACAAGCGTTGTTCTTGGCACTATAACCACTTTCTCCGTGACTGTCTTCTATCAGGACTGGCAATACAACGCTTTAGAGGCCGCTGCTTACATCTCTTTACACAAACTTGCCTGGGGTATAGCCAACGGATGGTTGATTATTGCCTGTGCTACAGGCAACGCAGGTACGATATCTCTTCAAATTTATGTTACGGTCAAAGTATACTGAAGCAGTACTCCAAATTTTTCTCTCATCTTTTTCGTAGTATAAATAATAAAAGATGGATGATTTTTTTCTTTTTTTTTCTAAAAAGTCATTGCCTCACACTAGGATTTTCTTCTGTATCGTAAGTGCATTTACAAACATTTAAAATCACATACACAAACAGCCAGACCCGGAACAACTATCTGTAGGTCATACAAATATTTGTTCCGTGCGGGGATTGCACCCGCGACACGTAGCGCAACAGTCAACCGCTTAACCACTGCGCCAACTGTGTCAATTGTATAAGGAATGATATAAAGAGGAAAGGCGTAAATGTTGCCTTGACGTCTGACAGGGGAGAATGGGGGAAGGAAACGTGCGCTGACCCCAATTAGAATGGAACAAGGGCAGGAATTTTGTAGTTTTATGCAGTACTTGCACTTTTATTATTTCATATTCTGAGATTCCAATATTGTCGGTCCTTTTTTCTTAAACCGTTTTATATTGCAGGTTTTTTCGGAAAATTACTGACTTGGAAATTCCTGGCTCCGTTCTCAAGACTGACATTCTGTGCTTACTTAGTGAATGGAATCGTAGAACTGTACTACGTGGGTGAACTGAGGCATCCTCTACATATTACCTTCTTCACTGTTGTGAGTATAATTATAAGATTTTATTTAATTTACCTTGTTAGTTAATATAATTCTGCTTCTTCACTTGACGTATTACACTGAGCCCCTGTGGTTTTCCCATAAAAAGGAAGTTTATGTACCTATACATATTTGGCAATATAAATGAACCTTTTATATTATATTCTTTTGTCTTGATTATTATTTATTATTTCTTATATTTTGTTTATAAGTTAAATAGTGTGCATAATTTGTAATTTTATGGGTGCCAATGACTGAAATAAACGATTTTTTATAAAAGCTGATTACGCTACTGAAACGTAACGAAATGTGTTGTTTTTGTATATTAACATAAACAGCCATTGAAAAATTCAACCCTCTAAGTTTTAGAGGGTTGAATTTTTCACAGGAAAGGGACTGCAGAGTTGAGTATATACTCCCCGCGGTTCGTAAGATAAAGGGTTTTGACAGACAGACAGACAGACGGACAACAAAGTAATCCAATAAGGGTTCCGTTTTTCCTTTTGAGATACGTATACCTAAAAAGGCGATAGGTTACCGTGACTGCGACAAGCAAGTAACCAAAGCACAGCGCATAACACTTGTCTGCAAATAATATGCACGTAAATGAGATCATTTATGAAATTACTAATGGTTCATACTTCTTCTGGCTTCCTCAAATTACGTATTGTAACCTCAAACAGGAAAATATGGGGAAAACTTGGATGTAATTATTTTCCTTACTAGGTTTTTGTAAGCTTATATATGACAAGGTTTTCAAAAGAACAATGCCACCAGAGGGATCAACTCCAAGCTTACGTTCTAAATGAGAAAAGTGATTATTAAAATAAAATATATCAGATAAACAAACGTGACACATCAAAACTATTTCTCTAAAGACTAAGAGAAAATTAGGACATTTTATGTTATTCTATGATTGATAGCATAATTATTTTATTGCGCTTGGGAAATCATCAAATAATTTCCCCCGCTCGGGTGGAGCGAGAAGGAGGGGAAGTAAGTGAGTGAGAATGACTCAATGAATGACTTTTATTGACTAAAACCCAACATTGTTCTTTCTTTGCCTTTTATATTCCAGCTACCATGACGTCTTAAAGTAGAACTTATTACACTGAGGGAAAGCGACAGAGATATACAGATTGTCTAGGACCATTTCTTTCTCACACAGGAATAACAACTGCTATAAGATGTCATGGTAACCCTTCAGGACCGTGGTATCTCTTTCGAATAACCCGCAACCCCGGAAGATAAAAGTCTTATGTAACCTTGAATAATATTAACTTTTTTTTTGCAGATGGCAAATGCAATATCGCATATAGTGCTGACATTCTTCCTTGCCATGTTTCTGTGCTTGACCTTCGAATCACCTCTACATGGGATTGAGAAGATTCTTCTTCGATTATTCGGTGAGTAGACTAACAACAAATTAATAAATGAGATACATTTTGAGAATTCTGCGTGTCGCAGGTTTGATCCCCGCACGGAACAAATATATATGTATGACCTGCAGATATTTGTTTCGGGTCTAGATGTTTGTGTATGTGAGTTCGAATGATTGTAAACGCATCCACGACACTGGAGAAATTCCTAGTGTAGGACAATGTTTTTATCACAAAAAAAATATATGGATGGATGACGCAAAAACTACTGAACTGATTTTGATAAAATTTGGCGCACAGACACTTTGAATTTCAAAGTAGCAGAATTGGAGTCTGGATTAGTGCATGGTAGATGACAATAGGGCAATAGGGTCGCCCCCTATTATATAGGACTCAAACATAGCTGGCATATTGTTGGTGTACTACTAGGAACACCTCTGCCTACATCTTTGGGGATTACAGGCATTATGTTATATTATGTTGGCACACCAATAGTTTTTACAAAGAGTGATACATATAATAATTTTAATTCCGGTTGAACGATTTCGTATAACAATCGCCGAACTTCACGTGGGCAACGCCCCAGGTGTGAGCAAATGTTACATATCTCTGGTAGACACTCTATTTGTCTGTCTGTCTTTTACCTATTATACGCTGTGACAGTTCTGTTTTTTTTTTTTGTATTGGACATCATCAAATAACTTCTCCCACACTGGGCAGGACTAGACTGACCAAAACCCATCGATATTTCTTCTTTTGTCATTTGTATTCTGGGGCTGCGTGTCTCTTTCGAACAACCCACAACCCAGGCAGGTAATACCCCTAGAGTGCTCCTCTGTTTTTCCGACATTTTTTTGAGGCAGAGGTGAATAACGAATGTGCTGGCAACACGACCAGTAGGCCTACTATGACGTCTTAAAGCAGAACTTATTCCACTGAGGGAAAGAGATGGTGCTAGACACCCTGTATAGCTTTGTCTCTTTCCCTCGGTGGAATAAGTTCTGCTTTAAGACGTCATGGTAGGGTAGCAGTCGTCTCACCATCCACCGACCAACGCTATGGTGGCCGGGATTCGTCTCGTGAATGACTTTAGATGATAATTATTGTGAACGGATTATTTATATCGTTTTAGTTACGAATTCTGTCAAATTTGATTTTCAGTTTCTGTTTCAATTAATCTTTCATGAACAAATCTTTCAAAACTTTTCTCTAAGTTATTATAACTAATGCATTCAGATCAATGATCACACTTTTAACTTTGACAAAACAATCTTAACGAAGTTGAAACTGCAATCAAAATACGTACAAAGTTATTGAACTGCAAAAATATATTAAATCAGTTTGCCCATTCATAATTTTAGATGTTTATAGTCATTAACTTTAAGTTTAAGTAAAGGGTAGAGGTTTTAGTAAAGGGTCAGTAGAAGTCTGACATGCCCCCCCGCTCCGTCCAGAGCGGGGGAAGTCATTAGATGATTACCCATCCGAAAAAAAAATGGTCTAAATTGAGTAATAAACTCATGAAAAGATCTACCTACATATAGAAGGCGATATCACCCACAAGGATCACCATTGTGCCTTATAATATTTACAATGCTTATTAAGCTCTCGACTGATTTTGATTTGACAAAAACGATTTTTAACTGACTTCAAAAAAGGAGGTTTTCAATTCGTCGAAATCTTTTTTTTGTTAGTTAAGGTTTTTAACTGACTTCAAAAATATTGCCGATGCTTTTAAGGACCACTTTTCTGTACGGTCACTTTTGAGTGCGTCTCGTGAGGTGGAAGGTGCTGAGGCCATCGTGACAGAGCGTAACTTAAAGATACCAGCTAAAACAGTTGCAAAAATTATTTCAAAAATGCAACGCGGAAAGTCGCCGGGTCACGATGGTCTCAGTATCGAACACCTTAAACATGCAGGTGTCCACCTGCCTAGAGTTTTGTCACTTTTTTTCACTCTGTGCCTAGGTCACTCTTATTTGCCGGAACCGCTGATGCGGACTATAGTGGTCCCCGTAGTAAAAAACAAAACGGGTGATACATCCGACATGGGCAACTATCGACCCATCTCGCTCGCTACCACCACGGCTAAGGTACTTGACGGTCTGTTAAATGGCTCCCTCTCGGAATATGCAGAAGTGCATGATGCCCAGTTCGGGTTTAAGGCGGGAGTATCTACTGAGAGTGCCATACTTAGCCTAAAGCATACTGTCAAGTACTACACCGCGAGAAGGACGCCGGTGTACGCGTGTTTCCTCGATTTGTCCAAAGCTTTCGATCTCGTTTCCTATGATGTGCTATGGGACAAGTTGAGGGGCATGGGTGTGCCGGCAGAGTATACAGCCCTCCTCAGATATTGGTATGCTCACCAGACAAATCGGGTGAGGTGGGTCGGTACTCTGTCGGATGAGTACAGAATGGAATGTGGTGTGAGGCAGGGGGGGTTAAGCTCGCCATTGCTGTTTAACATTTATGTCAACCAGCTTATCGAACGACTGAGCAAAACACATGTCGGCTGTCACATAGATGGTACCTGCGTCAATAATATAAGTTATGCCGATGACATGGTTTTGCTCAGTCCGTCGATAGGTGGACTGAGGGAGCTACTATCAATCTGCGAGACGTATGCGGAGGTGCACGGCCTTAAATATAACTCAAAAAAGAGTGAGGTGTTAGTGTTTAAAGCACCTAAACAACAGCCCCGTCGTGTACCTCCTGTATATCTCAACGGCGTAGTGCTCAATGTGGTTGATAGTTTTAAGTACTTGGGTCACGTTGTCACAAGTGACCTACGTGATGATGGCGACATAGAACGCGAGCGCAGGGCGTTGGCGGTTCGGGGCAATATGCTCGCCCGTAGGTTCGCTCGCTGCACGACAGACGTCAAAGTGTGTTTATTTAAGGCGTTCTGTCAATCTTTCTACTCGAGCGGCCTATGGGTGTCATACACGAATCGAGCTTACAACGTCCTGCGAGTACAATACAACAACGCTTTCAGGATGCTGTTGCGGTTGCCGCGGCGTTGTAGTGCGTCGGGAATGTTTGCTGCAGCCCACACGGATGGCTTCCATGCCATTATGCGCAAGAAAGCGGCTTCCTTACTGCAACGTTTGCGTAACACTCGTAACAGCATCCTGAAAATGATTGCTGGTAGGCCCGACTGCCCCATTCAAGGGCACTGGATGAAGTTAGCCATAGGTTTGTGTAAATAAGAAGTACTAATAACACTAACATAGTATATAAGCATATTCTGTTACTAATTCACTAACAAATTATGGACTCTTCTGGGTCTGAAATAAAGATATTTTATTTTATTTATTTATTTAAGGTATACCTCCTAGGTGGTCCCATATCAATTTTATTTATATTGCTTAGGTAGTTATGAGTTATCATCAATTTTTTCTCTATGTCTATATGGATGATCTGGTAATCTTTTGGTAAAAATTAAAAAAGAATATGTAATAATGGAATAAATGATGCCGCTACTTCTGACAGGGGAGAATTGAAGATTAACCCCTTGTATGTCCTAACGTAGATCTACGCGAGATACAATGCGTTTTTAATTGTTTCTGTAATTCCGACATACAAGCGGTTAAAACGTTTTGCACCGCCGCCAAATAGAATGAAACAAGAGCTGAGGGGCTACTATGACATCTTATAGCAATTCTTATTCCACTGAAGGAAAGAGATGGTGCTAGACACCCATGGTGTATAGCTCTGTCTTTTTCCCTCAGTGGAATAAGAATTGCTTTAAGAGGTCATAGTAGGGTAGCAGAACAAATATGATGACCATTCTACATCTCAGTTATTTGCTATCATATTTCACATAGCCAACTCAATGTTAATTTAAAATATAAAATATTGATAAAAAAAACTGAAACATCAATTACTCCAGTATTTATTTTAATTTGAATATCTTCTAATTTTAACGAGTGTCGTGTTGATGTCAAAGTTACAATTAAGCCACTGTTTGCTTTACTTCCCGTTAATTTAATTATACTAATTAATATATTTTTTTAATTCCAGCTCGGCCCGTACTGAGTGACAACGCAATAAAAAACGTATCCGAAGAATCATCGAGGAACACCAGTCAATCGAAATTAGATTCCAGAAACACTAGTCAATCTAAGTTAGATTCGTAACGTAGTGTTGCCCGTTCTTAGTGTGTAATGTACCTAAGTGGAAATCAATGTGTGATATTTACACAGATGATTTCCTTTATTTTAGTTAGTTTGACATTAGCGTAATGCCCCAAAAGTAAGTGAATTTGAAAATAATCAAAGATGTGAAAGAAAGTCAAGATTTCTGTTGAAAAGTAGTACATGTAATGCAGCCTAGTGTGGTGTGGGTGACCGTTAAACTAACAAATCATTGGTATTTTTCTTTTTTAAGGATGGGACATATTCAAATTGCTTCCCCCGCGCTAGGCGAAGCAGGTGGGAAATACAGACTTGTACTGACTAAGACCCATCCATGTTCTTTCTTTTGCCTTTTGTGCTCTGGGGCCGCGGCATCTCTTTCAAACAACCCGCAACCCCGGCAGACGGTGGTTCTGGCAGGGCCCTCTGCTTTGCTGACATGTCTTTGAGGCGCGCGTGATCTTCTCTTCTCTTATTATCCACATGTATACTCAAAGTTTTTCTCACTGTATGTTAGTGATAACGGTTATCAATGTTCCACTTTCCTATCAAGTTTAAAGTACCGAAGGTGATTTAAGTAAACAAGGGGTTTCAAACGATGCGAGAGACAGTTGGTAGGTACAATTTGTGTAGTGTTGGTAGACATGATAAATAAGAAACAGCAATTTTTTTATACCATATTGGGGTATTGCGCCAATTTAATATATTATTATGAACCAATCAGGCTCAATTATTTAAGGTAATAGGTAATTTTGTAAATATATCTTGATTGTTAAGTAGATAAAACTAGAAGTTAAAACTTTTTTACGTTTATATAATTATAGCATAAGATGGAATAGAAAATAGAGGAAACATATGTATAAGACGAATGTTGTGACTATGTATTGATGCGTATAAATAAATATTTGATCAGTATCAAACCAGTAAGATATTGCTATAAAATGTTAATAAAAACGTCATAATTTTTCACGAAGGTATCCGGAATTGACTTTCATTGTTCATCGCCAAAATTACAACTAAACATAAATCCAAAAATATTTTATTAAAATTGAAACTCTATCGTAAGATTTTTAAAGTTTTCAATTAAATACACTATTTGCATGAGGGTTGCAATCTGTGCAATAGACATTTCGACATGTTAAAATCTATACTAATATTATAAAGCTGAAGAGTTTGTTTGTTTGAACGCGCTAATCACAGGGACTACTGGTTGGAATTGGAAAATTCTTTTAGTGTTGGATAATCCATTTCTTGAGGAAGGCTATAGGCTATATAACATCACGCTACGACCAACAGGTGCTAAGCAGCGTGGGTGAAACCGCGTGGAACAGCTAGTAGGTCATATACTTTAAAGGACGAATCACAGATGTGATAAACTTTTATATTTCAAGATATTACTGTATAGTAAAAAAATACTTTTTAAAAGCATATCATACTCAGCTATAATATAGGTGGTGACATTGGTAAAATATACATGAAAGAAGAGAGTGTTTCGGATTCCTTCTTCTTCTTTAAGAGGCGTTTGTATTGAAATTGTCATTAATAGTCCTCTATCTATATGACATATGACAATGCAACTACATGTACTAGCATAGACATTTTGACGAATGTCACCATTAGATATAAGTTAAGTCAGCTCAAAACTGGAACACGAATTGAATTGAGTCACCGTCATTTGTTCTAGAACAAGAAATAGAGCGGGAATGCTATCACATATGGTAACGATGATGACGCTGGCAGGATAGACGATATAGGCTCAGTTGCAAAAAAAAAAAACGATCGGCAACACGCTCTAATTTTCGCTCCTGCAAATGAAGTTTCTATTACTCCGAAATTTTGAATTTGGAACATGGCAAAGATAGACTATCTGTACTACCAGCAGCAGAGGAACCTTTAATTAACCGAAATGTATTGTAAAATTAAAAGCAATCCTGTTTTAGGTAAACCAAACGATGGTTACTTGACTAGGCGCTTGACTTGTATGTGGTGGCGGCCATAACTTGGCAAAACTAGACTTTTGTACGGCTACTGTAAGTACTAGAGATATCGTCATTTAATGACACACGCTGTTATCTGCCATTTTTATCGCTTGCAATAAAAAAGGCAGAGCAATCCGTAGAAGTAACGTAAGAAGTAAGTTATGCGTTTTGAACAAACAAAAGTGAATAAAAATCAGACTTATTATATGAAGGTTTTTGTTTTCAGTGAACAAATTACTCTCTATTGCAATAACAAAAATACACTGAAATTATTTATCAGGGACTAGTCTTCAGTAACCTTTTGTTAGGAATTAATGATTTTCATTTTAAATGAACTTAATAAATTTGTATTCATATAGATTAACGTGAAACTCTATGGTTTATTGGCATTTGATGGCTTTAAAATATTCGTCCTTAAATACTATGTAAAAGGATTGAATTTTGATAAGTTTTCTCCGTTACAAAGAACGGCACTGGGGTATAAATAAATATAGGTTAATGCTTCAAGACTCATTTGTTTGTGTATTATATTGCTCAATATTATAAGTGTACCCACTCTATTATATTCGTACCTCTATGTTCACAATTTTTTTTATTTTGATATTAAATATGTTGTTAATATTTCAAGTGTCTTTTCTTTTCTACTGTTTTGTCGATATTACCTATCATGATTAATATTCTAACAAGAGGCTGGCAGGATAGTTTACATCAGTTCACTAGAAAAAAAAAAAACTTACAAAATGCGATTCGTACTAATAAAGAGTGCTTTTCTTTTTGTCAGGGTACTGACCCGTGTAGTTTAGGTATATTTAATTAAAACTACATACCAAGTCAGCTCTATTTATGTATTTATATATTAAAACTTTATGCACATGTATAAAAAACTTAATGCCTTAGGCATTTTCTACCAGTCTACCTTAGGGTGATGCAGAAAGAAAACAAAGTAGGTGCAGGGTGCATAACAGAAAGTGTTTCGAGAAAATAATAACAAATATAATATAACGATAAATACTTAAATACATACATACAAGCAAAATAAAGTCAAGAGAGTTATAAATACATACTCTATTCAATTACTTACTGTAGTACAAAATGAAGGCTCCACTGAAATTAAACTAAAAATATTAATTTCATTTGGGTCTTAATTATGGGCACTTATGAAACGTCTAGAAGGTGTACGATTAGGATTGGTCATTGCCTTTGCAGAAAAGCCGACAAAAAAGTCTATGGTACTCTTTTAAAAAGACGATGAATTTAAAAAAAGAATCTAATTGAGCAAGTCATTCGGTCTCTTTACATAATGTAGCTAGAAATCTCGTTTACAAATTTTAGTAATATCGCATTGCAGTCCCAAGATATGTTTTTATTTGGCTACACGGTTAGAACGCTCAGCGTCACAGGTGTTCACAGCAATAATGATGAATGTCCATCGCCTCGCAATGGCCGCCATTTTGCTGTCAAACTAGCTCGTTCCCGCCAATTGTTTTGTCAGTTGTGTGTTAGGGTTATTTGAAATAAATTCAAATGTTTTCTTCCATTCAATTAGAACTGAGAAGTACAAACAAGCTGTATAAATTATGTTTAAAAAAAATCGACTACAGGTCATGAAATTGGCGATGACTGCAATCAATATTTAGATAGCCAAAACGAACATTGTCCAGCCAGTACACCTCCAGACCTACAAAACTTCTCACACAATATAAACGAGTTAACTCCAATATTTGTGTTACCAGTGAATGCACTCAAGTGTTCAAGCGCATGACCGGCCAACTTAGACAGTTTTCAATTACTCAAAGTTACGGGTTAAGTGCATAGCCCATCAACTATTTGCAAACTTGCATAATCTTCGTAGGATCATGCCTGGCATATACGGGGCAGAGTTACTGGTACGTATAAATTAAACTTGCTGGCTTGCCATGTTGCTCTTGTGTTAAGTGTTCCGGATTTCGTGAATCTAGGATGTCTTGATGCGTATTTTGTGCACAGTTGTTTGTTGTTCATTCGATGATTAATGGGGTTTGTTGGGATATTTTTTTAAGCTCGGTTTTTACGAGATTCATTTTCATCGCCTATCACAATCGTATAACCGTTTTCGGCTACAGCGGCCAATCGCAGAGGAGATTAGCCTTTGATGCGGGAGATATTATAGAACACACGTGTGTGCGCAGGCACAGGTACACTCTTTGTACCAGATGGGACGGTAATCCGACCCGACCGGAGAGAGATCAAGCGCAGGTTCAACAGCTTAATATGCTTTCTGAAGCACGGGGGTACCTTACCGCCAACTTCCAAACTCCGGGCTTCTACTGTGAAATTCCTAAAGGAAAAACCCAATATCTCTTTTTGCCCGGCCCGGGAATCGAACCCAGGACTCTGTGTTGACTGCAAGCCCACCCCAAAATATTTGGGAAAAGGCTAGGCAGATGATTTAAAAAAAACTGCTTGACACTAAGAATTTCTCATATATCGTAAACATTTAAACTCACATACACAAACAGCCAGTCCCGGAACAACTATCTGTGGGTCATACAAATATTTTGTACCGTTAAGAGATCAAACCCGCACCACCTAGCGCAGAAGTCAAACGCTTAGCCACTGCGCCAATCGTGTCGTCAAAGACTGATCGTGGCGTAAAAGAAAGTATACTAAAAAATTATCCTGCCGGGGTTGCGGGTTGTTTCAGACAGATACCGCGGCCTCGGTACATAAAGGGCAAAAGAAGGAACACCCCCAGGAAATTATTTGATTATTTTCCATCCGCCAAACAAATATACATATATATATATATATATATATATATATATATATGTACAGGGTTATTTGTAAAACACCGACAACCTCGCAGGAGTGTATTACTATCATCATAAACAACAACTTTTGTTCTATGATTTTTTACAAATTGTTATATATTTACCAAAAACAAATCATCAAGATTTCGTTGTCCTATCTAACACATTTCAACTCCGTCCGTTTGCTGTACCTACATACCTACACCTGCCGCGCACTGTCCCCGTAGGTACGTTTGCTTCGCATAGATTTCGTAACATTTAGAGCGTTCAATTTAAATATTTTTATTTTTGTATGAAAATCTGATGAACTAAAATATGATAAAGTTTAAATGTCATAGAACAAAAGTTGTTGATTATGATGCTGGTAACATGGTCCTGGGAGGGTGCCGGTGTTTTACAAATAACCCTGTATATATATATATGTGGGATATAGGGTTCTTCCAATAAAAGAAATCGTCCTCGCAGTCTTTACTTTTATTATATTTCGTATAGCTGATCTTGTAACGTCTTACAGTGTTCCACAGAGCGTACTGTCAGTCCTAACATATCCTTCCTTCCGTCCCACCTCTCACTCACACATTCACTCGATCTCTCTCTTCCGGTTGCGTTCCGTTCCCACATTCGGCCATCCGACATTCATGTCTGTCCCCAGACATGCTAAACTGACTTTCATTCCTCATTTCAGTCCTACATTGCCTCGTCATCCATCATCAATACACGCTTACATTCATCACTACATCTTCATCAATCAAAGCCACTTAAATAAACTAATCACAAAAATTAACAATAAAAAAAATGAAATTCCTGACTTACAGTTCTTAACTACAGGTTATACATTCCTAAGTGAACACAATGCAAGGGTTAACTTCTAGAAAACATTTGATGAACTTAAGCACTAATAAAACAAAACAGTAGTAAGTTAGCTTACAACATTAACCAGTTCATAACATTGAACTTCAATTTACATTTGCAAAACAAAACACATAAAACTTAAACACTAACTAAAAGAAAAAAAAAACAAAACAAGCATCCATCATTCAGTCATACGTCTATTATCAACACAATCAAAGCATATACTCACTTTCTTCCTCATTGTCAGGCCACCTCTTCATCCCATCAGCAGAGCAAGTGGTCCTTATGGGACCTTCAGATGTGACATCATCCTTTTCAACATCATAGCGATCGTTTCGCTTGACCTTAGTAATCTTATATGGACCTAGGTACTTTGGCTTGAGTTTGAGTCCTGGGCCAAATTGTGTTCTTTGTATTGCTACTCGTTCTCCAACTTCATACTTAGTACTTTCCTTTCTTTTTTTATTATAAGCACTTGTATTTTCTTCTTGAATTTTTAATATTTGTTCTTTAGCTCTTTTTCTTAGTTCTTCTCTTTCTTCACTGAATTGTTCTAGACTCTCTTGCTGTAATAAATCAATTAAAGGTATATCTTCCTTGGATTTCATTTCGACACCTGTTAATAGCTCAAATGGACTAGTGTTGATGCTTCTTTGAAAGGTGCTATTTATTGCACGTTGCAATCGACTAACATGTTTGTACCACACTGATGGATCTTCTGTACATAGCTTCGTAAGAGTAGGTTTAATGATACCATGTATCCTTTCCACCTGTCCATTTCCCCGTGGCACTCCTGTTGTTATTTTTATGTGTTGTATTTTCTCACTCTTACAATATTCTTCAAACTCATGGCTAGTAAAAGCAGTACCCCGATCGGTGACAATCCTTTCTGGATTCCCAAATGTCTGTTGGTGTATTTTCAGCTTATCCAGAGTTTCACTACTGGTGGTGCTCTTTGTAGGGAAAAGCCACACAAATTTAGTAAAAGCATCAACTATTGTAAGAATATGATTATACCTCTTTCTGGTCTCAGTCATTGGTCCGATGTGATCCATGTGTAGGGTATGTAAGGGGGTTCCCTCCTTTTGAATAGGGTTAAGAAAACCTTCCTGTTTCCCCTGCTTCTTTGTTGCCAGTAAGCATGGTATACAGCTTGCAATAAACTCATCAATTTTCTTGTCTATGTCTTTGATGTAGAAATCTTTAGCAAGGAGTTCCTTCATTTTTCTCTTACCAAAATGACCATTGTCATGCACTCTTCGTATGACTTGTTTTTCCATGCTTATAGGAATTACCAGCTGTTTCTGGTCACTCTTGAAAAGGATATTGTTTTCCAACCAATAGTCTAAATAGGGTTTTTCTTTCACAATTTCAATTATTGCTTTCAGTCCTTCATCCTGGATTTGTGCTTCCTTGACTTTATCATGAAGGCTTGCCACCATAACTGACACATAAGGGTGTCTACTCAATGCATCCACATGCCTCATCCTTGAGCCTTTTCGGTGCTCAACTTCAAAGTCATATTGATCTAAAAACAACACCCATCTTGCAATCTTTGCTGATAAGTCTTTTTTCTTAAGGGTTAGTGCAAAAGCTTGACAATCTGTAACAATCTTAAAATGTATGCCAAACAGGTAATGTCGAAATTTCTTTATAGCTTCGATTATCGCTAGAGCCTCCAGTTCATAGCTAGTGTACCTTTGTTCAGCATCATTTGTCTTCCTACTCATATATTGGACTGGATGTAAGCCACTATCCGGATGCTGCTGTAAAAGTATTGCTGAATAAGCAATGCTAGATGCATCTGTATGGACTTCCGTGGGCAGCTTGGGATTATAAATTTTTAATACTGGACCACATACCAGCTTCTGCTTCAAAATGTTAAAAGCATTACGTTGATCTTCTTCAAAAATAAAGATACCATTTTGTTTTAACATGTCGGTTAAGGGTTTTGCTATTGCAGCAAAATTTTCTATATACTTTCTGAAGTAAGAAGTAAGTCCTATAAAACTGTGTACTTGCTTACTTGTCCTTGGCTCCGGGTATCTCAGCACAGCATTTGTCTTTTCTAAACTCGGGCTAATTTCACCATTCTGTATGCGATGACCCAGATATTCAACTTCACTGCATATCAAGTTTGCCTTCTTCCAATTTATCTGTAACCCATATTCTGAAGCAACTGACAAAACTTCTTTCAGTCTTTGCACACCTTGTTCCTCGTCTTTTGCTGGAATGACAATGTCATCCATAAAAACCAACATTATACCTTGTTCAATTAAACTCCTGAAAATTGTTGACACAAATCTCATAAAATACTTCGGACAGTTTGATAATCCGAAAGGTGCTCGCAAAAATTCATATTGACCATGATGGGTCACAAATGAGGTGTAGTGTGTTGACTCTTCACTAATTTTCAAATGGAAAAATCCATTTTTCAAATCAATAACACTAAATACTTTTGAGTCTCGCAGTTTATCAATTAAATCTTCAATGACAGGTAGTGGATACTCATCCTTTACCATCTTCTTATTGAGTTGTCTGTAGTCTACACAGACCCGTGTAGAACCATCTTTCTTCCTGACTAATACCAAGGGACTAGCATATTCTGAAAAACTTACCCGTACTATGTTGTTATCCAACCATTCCGTTATCTGACCTTCAACTATTTGCTGTTCCTTTAGTGACAATCTTCTTGGTTTTTGAGCCACTGGGATGTCATCTTTCAAGATAATTTTCAATTGTATGGGTGCTTCTTTTACTTGGACCGGCTTGTAGTCATCTACACACTGTAAAACCTCCTTTTTGACAATTGGGCTAGCTGTAGAACCTATAACAACACCCAAACCTGTGGTAAAACAATGAATTTTTCTCATCCATTCTTCACCTGAGGGTAACAACAACACACTTCCTTCATTCATAATCATTGTCACACTAGCGAGAAACTCATGACCTAGAATTAAGCTATAAGGCATACAGTCTTTAGGCACAACATGGAATACAACTCCGTCGTAACATCGTCCGTCAATCACAGCACAAGTTGTAAACTTCCCGGATGAACACACTTGTTTTAGTCCGAGACCCGACAACACAACACAATCTTCAGTCGTCTTTGGCTGGCCGATCACGTCGTAGAAGTCTTCCGACATTAAGTTGACATCGCTTCCCGAGTCAATAAGGGCCATTCCTTCGGTATTTTCAATCAGAATACCCACAACCGGCTTGCCCGACTTCTTGTTAGGTTTGTTTACAATTTGCAAAACTTCTTTATTTTCTTGACAATGACATCTGTCATCTGCGTCGTCGCTCTCAGTGGTGCCAACGTAATCCGTAGTGAACATGGCGGATTTCGAAGTGCTGGGATTCGTCGGATTTCTGTCCCAACGATGTCCGTCACGTTGGCAGCGCTGTTGGTTGTCTCCGCCGCTGATTGGCCGATTCGATCGGCTGTCGAAGTTTCTCGAAGGTTTACGATCGTCTTCGCGTTTCATCGCCGCCGTGCACTTTGAAGAAATATGGCCGAATTCATTGCACTTGAAGCACTTGAGACCCTTTTGCTTATGAGGACAGTTTTGCGACGAATGATTGAGTTCTCCACAATTATAGCACCGCAACTCACTGCTTGTATTCTTCTTTGAATTTCGACTGTGGCCACTAGATCCTTGATTACATTGCGTATCTCGTCGCGCCTTCATTTTTTCTTTTACTTGTTCATACACTTTCAGCTTTTCCTTCAGTTCACTGTAGCTCGTAACACCGTACAACAATATTTTATTCGTTTCCAAGTCTTGAATGCCATCTACGATGTACTTGATCGCAACGTAGTCGGGCATCTTACCCCTTTTTCCGAGTTCTTTCATAATAAGCACGTAATCCATGCAACTTTCGTCAGATTTTTTCTTACGTGTACTCATCATCTCATGAATCGTCTTCTGGTCAATCGCGTCGGGAAACTCCTTGCTGATGGCTTGTTTCAATTCGGCCCACGACTTGAACGGTCTTTCACTTCGTAGCCATAGCCCCGCTGTTCCCTTCAACGATCTACGCGCAATCACAAGCTGCTGGAGCGGCGTCCAATCGAAGATTTCCGTATTATCTTCGATGTCTTGAATCCAACGGCTCACCGGGTAGGTGTGGTCTTGACCCGAAAAATCACTTATAAAGTCTTCTGCATATTGTACACCTCTTGGCGTCATGTCTTCAGTACTTTTCGGCATCTTTTCGTCTTCAATATTCGTCGTGGATTGTAAATTAAATGGTTTTACGCTGCCAACGTCTTGTTGCCGTGAACCCAACCACGTGCCGCGTGCATGCGAGAAAAACTTCGGTTCGTCGTCGATGTCGTCGTCGCGTCTTTTTCTATATCCCGGACGAGCCCCCAAAATTGTGGGATATAGGGTTCTTCCAATAAAAGAAATCGTCCTCGCAGTCTTTACTTTTATTATATTTCGTATAGCTGATCTTGTAACGTCTTACAGTGTTCCACAGAGCGTACTGTCAGTCCTAACATATCCTTCCTTCCGTCCCACCTCTCACTCACACATTCACTCGATCTCTCTCTTCCGGTTGCGTTCCGTTCCCACATATATATATATATACTTATTTAAATTTTAGTCTGGTATGGTTTGTTACCAGAATAAATTTCAATTAGGACAAGTAGGTACTGCTCTCCTTCTAGCCAACAAGAAGTTTATTCTAAAAATATGTACTCACGGCGACCAATCAAGCTGTTGAATCCAGTGTATGCGGAACTCTCGTAGTACGGAAAATCTATACCAAGTGACGCCATGTTACATTGGAAATGTATTGCTTGAAAGTTGCCGTGTGTACCCAATTTTGCAAAATTAATTTAGTGTTAGAAGCTCATTAGAAATATGTTTCCTCTGTGCCGGAAAAAACGTTTGGCAAAGTACCTAACAGACTTAGCTTAATTGTATAGAGGCATATAATTAGGTTTAAAGTATTAAATTCAGGGCTATGCTCAAAGTTAATTACTAGTTAAGGTTGTATATGTAGTTCAAATATTAATTAGTAGATCTTTTCTAATTGGCTTGTGAGTTTCAAACGCCTTAAGATCTCACTAGATTTTGCAATAATTTTAAGTAGGTTATTCAAGACTAATAGTAGAGAAATATTTAGTCATATTTTTAGATTGAATTTTTCTACCCTTTTTTGCGGATAGGAAATCATAAAAAAACTTTCCCCGTGCTGGGAGAAGCGGGAGGGAGTGTCAGACTTGTACTAACTAAAACGCACCCATGTTCCTTCTATTGCCCTTTACGTTCCGTTCAACCCAAAGCTTGACTGGTAGAGATAGACTTCCGTATGGCATTTTAATCCGCCTATGTAACACTATTGGACACACGACGGCACATTAACCTACACAAAACCATTTTAACCTGATCTTTCTACTACGGTGTGCGATCGGTTGTAGAGAGATCAGGTTATAAAAGTTTAGCATAGGTTGACCTGCCGTCGTGTGTACATCAAGTTTGAATAAATAAAAGACTATGAAGAAATGACGATTTTGAAAACCCTGGATGAAGGTTTTTAAGGAAGTCATATTCTATTCCATGATAATTTTCCCAATGTAACTTGCTCACTATGTCGCCTGTCTTTTCCAAGATAGAACAAAAACTTATATTGGGTCGAGGAGAGGCTACGTAAAACGTTATCACAAGAAACAACCAGCTTACAAGTTCGTTTCCTTATCTTCTATCTTTTGTCTAAACAGCATCCCGCTATGTTTATATACGTTCCGCCATTCGAGTTGGCACAACTTGCCATTTGTTAAATTAAAATGTTTCTTGACTTCAGATTCGATTCTTCTTTGTGGAGTAGTTTTTGTATTTTTAACTTCAGTTCTACTGTTTGCTTGGGAGTTGTTTTTGTTTGATAGTTTTGCGTCAGAGGTAGGAAAAACTGTTTAGTACTTGTCTTGCCCGCGGCTTTGCCTGCGTTGGAGGCGGTATGTTTTTTCCTAAGTAGGTCATGATCTATTTAAGTGGAAAGTTTTTACGAAGTCCTTTTGAATGTGAAGATTTAACAGACAGTTTTCATTAGATAGAAAGTTTAATGTTGAAAGATATTGATAATACTTGATGTGATTGGATATATTATAGTTATTATTTAGTTATTCTTGTGGCTAAATAATGGCATCCGCCCAGTCGATCGTTGTGACCACTTGTTACATACCGAGTATCCTCCGTGCACGGCTATTGGTCCCGGCTATCGTTTGTAGAACTCTGACAGTCATTAGAGGTAGTCAGTGTCCCGAAAGTCTGACAACAAGTGGAGGACAAATTGGCAGTCGCTCCAAAGCTTCCGTAAAATACTGGTATTGAGCTGCATCTGGTAAGACTAGCAACTGACTCCAACATATTTGGGAAAAGTCAATACATAATATATAATATACAGTATATTTTATTAATAAATTGCCTATTAAATTGGGCAGAAAAATAATTTCTATATTTTTGAAAATGTCAACACTACTCCCTAGCCTACAGGCTAGTTGTATACCACTGCAATTCCTGAAAGCCAGAATCAATAGTCATCATTTTCCTGCCATTGACACATAATATTTGGGGTTGGCACAACACGTTTTCTTCTTCCATTCTCCCCTGTCTGACTTCACGGCAGTATTTACTCCTGTTTCCTTCATATAATTCCTTACACAATCCATACAACTTTTTTTTAGCCTTCCTTCCCCTCTTCATCCTCATAAATTCATATTTATCTCTCTTTTAGTCACATTAGCTTCAACCTTCCTCAATACATGTCCATACCAAGACAAACGACCCCCTTTTATTTTTTCTGTAACAGGCACAATTTTAAAGTCTAATATATAAAATTCTCGTGTCACAGTTTTCGTTCCCATACTCCTCCGAAACGGCTGGACCGATTTAAACGAAATTTTGTGTACATATCGGGTAGGTCTGAGAATCGGCCAACATCTATTTTTCATACCCCTAAGTGAGCAGCGGGTGAAACCGCTGGGCACAGCTAGTATTCTCTAATATGCTCACTTTTCACTTTATTAATTTTTGACATCCATCTCATCATTCTTATCACATTCTAATTTCATGTCGTACTTTTCTCAACATAGTTGTGAGTAGAAATAGATATCCTGAGAAACGCCTACGATTCCATTTCCTCAAGTCTAAAGGCATTCAATTTCAATGTCGTGCCATTCAGAATCATTTATGATTATAGTGGGAATTCTTAGGCCTTTATTGTATAATTCTGAAAAGATTTCTATTCACGTCAAAGTAATAAACGATTAGATATCTTTACTTACTAGATTTATGTATCGTAAAAGACATACAGCATACGTTCTAAGAAGTATTTGCGTCTTTCTAAACAGTAATTTATCTTTCAGGAACATTTCCTTGAAAATTTCACGATGGAAATGTGGTTTTATTTACTAGATAGTTCCCTTTGTGTATTCCCGAAACTATCGCGAAATGTGGGGTGTTTTCTAACAAGTGGGAGAATGTATTTTTGGAAGTGGTAACACAATAGGTAACAGAAATACCTGTGTATGCCAGAACATACTTCCTATAGCAGTGTTTTCTTTGTTCGTTTACTTACATTCATTGCGTTATTTGCTAAGCAAAATGAAGCTATTATTATTCATAAAAGTTTATAAAACTTCTATGAAAAATATATTGTGTTTACAAACGATATAAATTGTTTTTCTTTGGTATCTTTTTAATTAATTCATTAGTTTATTTTATTATTAAAAGTGTATATATAACTGTGTGAGAATATAAGTTCTCGAATACAAATGTTTTTTTTTACATGATTTTTGTACCCTTTCGCAATGTTGTTATATTTTACTCAAAGGTTGACTGGTACAGAATGCCTAATGGCATAAGTCCGCCTATCTACCACTATTGTACATACATAAAGTTTAAATAAATAATCGCCGGTTCACAGTTAGTAATCACAGCAGCTACAAATTCGTTGGTTTGCTAGTCGATATGTTTTTACTGAAAAAAGACCATCATCACACAGAACTGTGCTTGAATGTAGTCCCGCTGACCGGTTTTAATTGTGGCAGTCAATATGAGCAAAGACAATTTATCGACGAACAAGCCTGTTTTTAATCTGTGGTCTGAAAATAGTTGCACACCCTTTTTTCTCACTTCAGCAATTTGACACGACAGGTTACAGATCAGCTACCCTACCATGACGTCTTACAGCAGAACTTATCCCACTGAGGAAAAGAGACAGAGCTATACAGAATGTCTAGCACCATCTCTTTCTCGCACATTACGTCATGGTAACCCTGCTGGTGCAAGACTTAGGTCGTAAACTGTTTTTTTGGTACTATCTTTGGACGGGTCTGTTGGTCTAGTGGTTAGTGGCCCTGACTGCTTAGCTGGAGGTCGTGGGTTCGATTCCCACCCTATACAAACTTTGTGTGATGAGCATGATTGTTTGTTCTGTGGCTGGGTGTGATTTATCTATAATATGTATGTATTTATAAATTATATAAGTATGTATATCAGTTGTCTGGTTGCCATAACACAAGCTCTGCTTAGCTTGGGATCAGATAGCCGTGTGTGAGTTGTCCCAAGATATTTATTTACCTACTAATTTATTATTATTTATTTAACTGTACCTACTCAACGACTAAATGCCTATAGAGTCTAAGCACGAACAAACGATATCAAAGTAATTTACTACCAAAAACTAGTTAAAGCTAAGTTTACGAAACTCGTCACGTATCCACGGTACATTTTCACTTCTAAACTTATACCCCCTGTTTACAGTTTCAGCCAAAAAATTACAAAGTACAGACGCCTGCACATAAAGCTACTACAATCTGTCAGATTTCTTTGCTAGATTTTCGACTTTATTTCTAAAGTATTAGGTTCAAGATTCATTGGGAAAAATCGTCTGTACAAACGTTGCTTAAATAACTTCACGACACAAGCTTCAATTAAAAAGGGCAACCGCGCGTATGCCCAACTTTTTTACCCTTTCTGAGTTCGCAGCACCTGCGTTGCTTAAATTATGTAAATACAATTTAATTCAAAGTCCTTTGTAATCTTTTACTTTCAAATTTTCGGGGAAATTGACTTATTTAAGCATACGAGATGTTGGGTTTTTTTGGTGTGATGAAAAAAGGTGTTGTTTTGTTTGGGCTGTTTATTCCGGTTGAGTATGGTATGTTTATTTCCTTCATTGGTGGCCTATCCTCTCCATAGGCCACAAGGAAACAAAAAAAAATCACATAGGCCTACATGGGCACTTATAAAACGTCATGAAAAGGTGCAGGGTTCGGCTTGGTCGTTTGCATTATGGAGAAGAACCGGCTGGAAAGAATTGAAGAAAGATCTAGAAGAATTCTCAATACCTACTGAGTCATAGCATTACTAAGTCAAAGTCTAAGTACAGACGCCTGCACACCAAGCTACTACAATATGTCAGATTTCTTTGATAGATTTTTGACTTTATTTCTTAAGTATTGGGTTCAAGGTTCATTGGGAAAAATTGACAGTTTCGGGTAGCTTGACCTGCTGGCGTCTGTACTATTGCCAGAGCTGTACTCAGGCTGTTTTAGGCAACTGACTTCATGTTACAACTGTCCAAAATCTACAAATGACATGAAACTCGGTAGGTAATGTGTGGCTAAACCCGCGGTACAACCTAGACAAACGCAGCTTAACTTAAAGATCGCCCTACCCGAGCGCCTTTAATGTAAGCATTGAGCTCCTTCTATCTCCTTATTTTATGAAGTCGAATAAAAATTTAAATTTTCTATTAATTCAAAGAGTTTGTAGTACCAACACTTATAATCCTACTAATATTATAAATGCGAAAGTTTGTAAGAATGGATGTATGTTTGATCCTCTTTCATAAAAAAACTAGTCAACGGATCTTGATGAAATTTGGCACAGAGGTAGATTATAGTCTGGAGTAACACATAAGACACATTTTTTTATCATCACGTGGGCGAAGCCAAGGGGCGCAGCTAGTAATTAACAATACATTCTAATTAGCGGAATCACAGAAAGAGCTCGTGGCTCTTAAATTAAGTCGCGCTTGCCTAAGTTGGTCTGTGGATAGGTGACCAAACGTTACATACCGAGTTTTCTCTGTGTGCCTCAGAAAGCACGCTAAGCTGTTGGTCCCAGCTGGTATAAAAAGATCTTTGGCAGTCGTTACAGGTAGTCTTACTGACTACCTGTACACTGATTGGGTAATACAATAGTATTACCATTATACAATAGTATTATCCAGTACTAACTGGGATGTGGAGGTCAGATAGGCAGTCGCTCCATGTAAAATACTGGTGTTCACCTGCATACGGTAAGACTGCAAGCCGACCCCAACGTTTATAAAAGGCTAGACAGATGATGAATGCATTCTAAACACAATGAAACTTATCAAAATGTGACTTAAAATGTGAACTAATGTAGGTTTATTGCATCCTGGCCTAGTAGATAGATAGCCGATAAACTCTCATGACGAACACACATGTTCATTATTTATCATAAAGAATGATAAAATACCAAGTGTTACAAAATCCTTGAAGTCTAGACACCATGGCATACGTATCTTACACGTGCTCATCAAAACTACATTATATCTTTAACTAGCAACCCGACCCGGTTTTGGTGGAGTGCAATGTAGATACTTGTAATACTAATATCATATATATAAATCTTCCTCTTAAATAACTCTATCTGTAAAAAAAATCGAAAAAGTGCGATTCAGACTCGCACACCAAGGGTTCCGTGCAAACTTGCGACATAAACGCTCATATCTTTTGTTGATTGCGTAGACTTAGAATGTTGATATTTTCAAAGCTCCAAGAAACGCAGATATGATTTTAATTCGATACCTTTACACGTACTGGAGATAAAGGGTCTTGACAGACAGACAGACAGACGTCGACAGACAAGCAAGAGATCTAATAAGGGTTTATTTTTTTTCCTTTTGAGGTACGGAACCTAAACCGTATTAACCGCGTAGTTTTAAAGATGTACGCTTACACATGGATAGACAGACAGCAAGAAGTAACTGCTTTTTAATATGTAGTGTATGTTCTTACTTAATATCAAGGTTTTGTATAAAGCCAACACTATTTCCAGCTGAGCAAAGAATTTCTTGTTAAAACATTAATATCCAACTGGGGGAATGAGGCAAGTTTTGAATATAAATTGATACGTGAGAATAGAGAATATGTATAATAATAATACCAGCCTATAACTATCCCACTCCTGGGCAAATACCTTTTCTCATACAGAGAACGCACGAGCATTGATCACCACACGCGTGCACAAGACGGGTTGTCGATTTTAGTCAAGTCCAGTTTTCCTCACGCGGTGGCCTTGGCAGGCCCCTCTGCTTTGCTGACATCTCTTTGAGACTCACGCGAACACAACGCCGTCGACACGGCCTGTCGTTAGACGGACGGACGGTGAGCTACCTATGCTCACCGCCCATACGGTGGGTCTTCGATGTCTTAGATAGTACAATATGAATTGAAAAGTCACATTGGTATTTGAACTCACAACCATAGGCAACCATAGACTCACAAGCATAGGAGGCGAGGTGCTGATCCTCTGGGCCGTCACGACGAGAATGTCGCAATAAAATAGATATTCTCGTCACAATATTAAAATTATGTACTTTGTAGCTAATCACCAACAAACCGAGCAAACTACTACTACTACAAATTAAAAATGAGATGTGGCAATACCTGGCAACATTGATCGATCATGACGTTTAATGTTTTTTGTAATCATTATTATTAGTAGTTAGCCAAGAGTACGGAGAAACACATACTGCAGAGACCCAAAATTGATTGGGCTGTTTATGATGACATTGGTTTCAAGTTCAAAGGTGTTGAATTTATGAAAACTAGGACTTTGGATTACTAAACTTAATTGCCATTGGCATGATAAATACAAAATAAAATATGCATGTCAAAATGAGAATCTCCTTTTGTTTTTGTCGATTAAAATATACTGGGTTGACCAAAAACTATCACAAATAAAAGCATAGACAAACTTCTTGTTACTGCTTGTTTAGGTCCTGAAAAGTCATACAAGACCTGATTACTGCAGAATCCTAAAGTCATGTTCATAAGTATAACTCATCGTTCAGGAACACCACTGGTAATGAAATAGCCTGCATTAAAAGATATTTTCCCAAAAATAAAATGAAGACTATAATACAGTAATAAAATTGAATCAATGTAAATACAAAATTCATACTTACCTGTTTGGTTGACATTGTGTATTTGCTTAAAATATTCAATTTAAACAAAACTATTTTCACCTGTGTTAATAGAGTCCGTTTTTACAAAAACATTTTGTATTACCTTAACACATTTCACTTGTATTTTGGACGAGCCGTTCTTGTTTTTGCTGCTGGGCGTATTTTAATAAAATAAGGTAATATTATTTTAATAATTAAAGTTTCCATTTAACATTTTACAGTATATTAATTTGTTTGTTTAAATAATTACCGCATGTTATTAATATTGTAAAGGACTGTTCACTGATACGTGTAAAATACTGAAGGTAAAGTAAAAACAAATTTGAACCATACCAGTGTCTTGCCGAGGTTGCGGGGTATTTTAAAGAGACACCGCGGCCCCGGAACATAAAGGGAAAAAGAAGGAACATAGTGAGCAAAATGAGTAAAAGTCTGACACTCCTCCCCCGCTCCGGGGGAAATTATTTGATGATTTTCCATTACTAAAAAAACCATACCAATTTCGAAAATCATCGTACCTTCAACGGTTAATTTCTAAAAGCTTGACAATCTGTAACAATCTTAAAATGTATGCCAAACAGGTAATGTCGAAATTTCTTTATAGCTTCGATTATCGCTAGAGCCTCCAGTTCATAGCTAGTGTACCTTTGTTCAGCATCATTTGTCTTCCTACTCATATATTGGACTGGATGTAAGCCACTATCCGGATGCTGCTGTAAAAGTATTGCTGAATAAGCAATGCTAGATGCATCTGTATGGACTTCCGTGGGCAGCTTGGGATTATAAATTTTTAATACTGGACCACATACCAGCTTCTGCTTCAAAATGTTAAAAGCATTACGTTGATCTTCTTCAAAAATAAAGATACCATTTTGTTTTAACATGTCGGTTAAGGGTTTTGCTATTGCAGCAAAATTTTCTATATACTTTCTGAAGTAAGAAGTAAGTCCTATAAAACTGTGTACTTGCTTACTTGTCCTTGGCTCCGGGTATCTCAGCACAGCATTTGTCTTTTCTAAACTCGGGCTAATTTCACCATTCTGTATGCGATGACCCAGATATTCAACTTCACTGCATATCAAGTTTGCCTTCTTCCAATTTATCTGTAACCCATATTCTGAAGCAACTGACAAAACTTCTTTCAGTCTTTGCACACCTTGTTCCTCGTCTTTTGCTGGAATGACAATGTCATCCATAAAAACCAACATTATACCTTGTTCAATTAAACTCCTGAAAATTGTTGACACAAATCTCATAAAATACTTCGGACAGTTTGATAATCCGAAAGGTGCTCGCAAAAATTCATATTGACCATGATGGGTCACAAATGAGGTGTAGTGTGTTGACTCTTCACTAATTTTCAAATGGAAAAATCCATTTTTCAAATCAATAACACTAAATACTTTTGAGTCTCGCAGTTTATCAATTAAATCTTCAATGACAGGTAGTGGATACTCATCCTTTACCATCTTCTTATTGAGTTGTCTGTAGTCTACACAGACCCGTGTAGAACCATCTTTCTTCCTGACTAATACCAAGGGACTAGCATATTCTGAAAAACTTACCCGTACTATGTTGTTATCCAACCATTCCGTTATCTGACCTTCAACTATTTGCTGTTCCTTTAGTGACAATCTTCTTGGTTTTTGAGCCACTGGGATGTCATCTTTCAAGATAATTTTCAATTGTATGGGTGCTTCTTTTACTTGGACCGGCTTGTAGTCATCTACACACTGTAAAACCTCCTTTTTGACAATTGGGCTAGCTGTAGAACCTATAACAACACCCAAACCTGTGGTAAAACAATGAATTTTTCTCATCCATTCTTCACCTGAGGGTAACAACAACACACTTCCTTCATTCATAATCATTGTCACACTAGCGAGAAACTCATGACCTAGAATTAAGCTATAAGGCATACAGTCTTTAGGCACAACATGGAATACAACTCCGTCGTAACATCGTCCGTCAATCACAGCACAAGTTGTAAACTTCCCGGATGAACACACTTGTTTTAGTCCGAGACCCGACAACACAACACAATCTTCAGTCGTCTTTGGCTGGCCGATCACGTCGTAGAAGTCTTCCGACATTAAGTTGACATCGCTTCCCGAGTCAATAAGGGCCATTCCTTCGGTATTTTCAATCAGAATACCCACAACCGGCTTGCCCGACTTCTTGTTAGGTTTGTTTACAATTTGCAAAACTTCTTTATTTTCTTGACAATGACATCTGTCATCTGCGTCGTCGCTCTCAGTGGTGCCAACGTAATCCGTAGTGAACATGGCGGATTTCGAAGTGCTGGGATTCGTCGGATTTCTGTCCCAACGATGTCCGTCACGTTGGCAGCGCTGTTGGTTGTCTCCGCCGCTGATTGGCCGATTCGATCGGCTGTCGAAGTTTCTCGAAGGTTTACGATCGTCTTCGCGTTTCATCGCCGCCGTGCACTTTGAAGAAATATGGCCGAATTCATTGCACTTGAAGCACTTGAGACCCTTTTGCTTATGAGGACAGTTTTGCGACGAATGATTGAGTTCTCCACAATTATAGCACCGCAACTCACTGCTTGTATTCTTCTTTGAATTTCGACTGTGGCCACTAGATCCTTGATTACATTGCGTATCTCGTCGCGCCTTCATTTTTTCTTTTACTTGTTCATACACTTTCAGCTTTTCCTTCAGTTCACTGTAGCTCGTAACACCGTACAACAATATTTTATTCGTTTCCAAGTCTTGAATGCCATCTACGATGTACTTGATCGCAACGTAGTCGGGCATCTTACCCCTTTTTCCGAGTTCTTTCATAATAAGCACGTAATCCATGCAACTTTCGTCAGATTTTTTCTTACGTGTACTCATCATCTCATGAATCGTCTTCTGGTCAATCGCGTCGGGAAACTCCTTGCTGATGGCTTGTTTCAATTCGGCCCACGACTTGAACGGTCTTTCACTTCGTAGCCATAGCCCCGCTGTTCCCTTCAACGATCTACGCGCAATCACAAGCTGCTGGAGCGGCGTCCAATCGAAGATTTCCGTATTATCTTCGATGTCTTGAATCCAACGGCTCACCGGGTAGGTGTGGTCTTGACCCGAAAAATCACTTATAAAGTCTTCTGCATATTGTACACCTCTTGGCGTCATGTCTTCAGTACTTTTCGGCATCTTTTCGTCTTCAATATTCGTCGTGGATTGTAAATTAAATGGTTTTACGCTGCCAACGTCTTGTTGCCGTGAACCCAACCACGTGCCGCGTGCATGCGAGAAAAACTTCGGTTCGTCGTCGATGTCGTCGTCGCGTCTTTTTCTATATCCCGGACGAGCCCCCAAAATTGTGGGATATAGGGTTCTTCCAATAAAAGAAATCGTCCTCGCAGTCTTTACTTTTATTATATTTCGTATAGCTGATCTTGTAACGTCTTACAGTGTTCCACAGAGCGTACTGTCAGTCCTAACATATCCTTCCTTCCGTCCCACCTCTCACTCACACATTCACTCGATCTCTCTCTTCCGGTTGCGTTCCGTTCCCACATATATATATATATACTTATTTAAATTTTAGTCTGGTATGGTTTGTTACCAGAATAAATTTCAATTAGGACAAGTAGGTACTGCTCTCCTTCTAGCCAACAAGAAGTTTATTCTAAAAATATGTACTCACGGCGACCAATCAAGCTGTTGAATCCAGTGTATGCGGAACTCTCGTAGTACGGAAAATCTATACCAAGTGACGCCATGTTACATTGGAAATGTATTGCTTGAAAGTTGCCGTGTGTACCCAATTTTGCAAAATTAATTTAGTGTTAGAAGCTCATTAGAAATATGTTTCCTCTGTGCCGGAAAAAACGTTTGGCAAAGTACCTAACAGACTTAGCTTAATTGTATAGAGGCATATAATTAGGTTTAAAGTATTAAATTCAGGGCTATGCTCAAAGTTAATTACTAGTTAAGGTTGTATATGTAGTTCAAATATTAATTAGTAGATCTTTTCTAATTGGCTTGTGAGTTTCAAACGCCTTAAGATCTCACTAGATTTTGCAATAATTTTAAGTAGGTTATTCAAGACTAATAGTAGAGAAATATTTAGTCATATTTTTAGATTGAATTTTTCTACCCTTTTTTGCGGATAGGAAATCATAAAAAAACTTTCCCCGTGCTGGGAGAAGCGGGAGGGAGTGTCAGACTTGTACTAACTAAAACGCACCCATGTTCCTTCTATTGCCCTTTACGTTCCGTTCAACCCAAAGCTTGACTGGTAGAGATAGACTTCCGTATGGCATTTTAATCCGCCTATGTAACACTATTGGACACACGACGGCACATTAACCTACACAAAACCATTTTAACCTGATCTTTCTACTACGGTGTGCGATCGGTTGTAGAGAGATCAGGTTATAAAAGTTTAGCATAGGTTGACCTGCCGTCGTGTGTACATCAAGTTTGAATAAATAAAAGACTATGAAGAAATGACGATTTTGAAAACCCTGGATGAAGGTTTTTAAGGAAGTCATATTCTATTCCATGATAATTTTCCCAATGTAACTTGCTCACTATGTCGCCTGTCTTTTCCAAGATAGAACAAAAACTTATATTGGGTCGAGGAGAGGCTACGTAAAACGTTATCACAAGAAACAACCAGCTTACAAGTTCGTTTCCTTATCTTCTATCTTTTGTCTAAACAGCATCCCGCTATGTTTATATACGTTCCGCCATTCGAGTTGGCACAACTTGCCATTTGTTAAATTAAAATGTTTCTTGACTTCAGATTCGATTCTTCTTTGTGGAGTAGTTTTTGTATTTTTAACTTCAGTTCTACTGTTTGCTTGGGAGTTGTTTTTGTTTGATAGTTTTGCGTCAGAGGTAGGAAAAACTGTTTAGTACTTGTCTTGCCCGCGGCTTTGCCTGCGTTGGAGGCGGTATGTTTTTTCCTAAGTAGGTCATGATCTATTTAAGTGGAAAGTTTTTACGAAGTCCTTTTGAATGTGAAGATTTAACAGACAGTTTTCATTAGATAGAAAGTTTAATGTTGAAAGATATTGATAATACTTGATGTGATTGGATATATTATAGTTATTATTTAGTTATTCTTGTGGCTAAATAATGGCATCCGCCCAGTCGATCGTTGTGACCACTTGTTACATACCGAGTATCCTCCGTGCACGGCTATTGGTCCCGGCTATCGTTTGTAGAACTCTGACAGTCATTAGAGGTAGTCAGTGTCCCGAAAGTCTGACAACAAGTGGAGGACAAATTGGCAGTCGCTCCAAAGCTTCCGTAAAATACTGGTATTGAGCTGCATCTGGTAAGACTAGCAACTGACTCCAACATATTTGGGAAAAGTCAATACATAATATATAATATACAGTATATTTTATTAATAAATTGCCTATTAAATTGGGCAGAAAAATAATTTCTATATTTTTGAAAATGTCAACACTACTCCCTAGCCTACAGGCTAGTTGTATACCACTGCAATTCCTGAAAGCCAGAATCAATAGTCATCATTTTCCTGCCATTGACACATAATATTTGGGGTTGGCACAACACGTTTTCTTCTTCCATTCTCCCCTGTCTGACTTCACGGCAGTATTTACTCCTGTTTCCTTCATATAATTCCTTACACAATCCATACAACTTTTTTTTAGCCTTCCTTCCCCTCTTCATCCTCATAAATTCATATTTATCTCTCTTTTAGTCACATTAGCTTCAACCTTCCTCAATACATGTCCATACCAAGACAAACGACCCCCTTTTATTTTTTCTGTAACAGGCACAATTTTAAAGTCTAATATATAAAATTCTCGTGTCACAGTTTTCGTTCCCATACTCCTCCGAAACGGCTGGACCGATTTAAACGAAATTTTGTGTACATATCGGGTAGGTCTGAGAATCGGCCAACATCTATTTTTCATACCCCTAAGTGAGCAGCGGGTGAAACCGCTGGGCACAGCTAGTATTCTCTAATATGCTCACTTTTCACTTTATTAATTTTTGACATCCATCTCATCATTCTTATCACATTCTAATTTCATGTCGTACTTTTCTCAACATAGTTGTGAGTAGAAATAGATATCCTGAGAAACGCCTACGATTCCATTTCCTCAAGTCTAAAGGCATTCAATTTCAATGTCGTGCCATTCAGAATCATTTATGATTATAGTGGGAATTCTTAGGCCTTTATTGTATAATTCTGAAAAGATTTCTATTCACGTCAAAGTAATAAACGATTAGATATCTTTACTTACTAGATTTATGTATCGTAAAAGACATACAGCATACGTTCTAAGAAGTATTTGCGTCTTTCTAAACAGTAATTTATCTTTCAGGAACATTTCCTTGAAAATTTCACGATGGAAATGTGGTTTTATTTACTAGATAGTTCCCTTTGTGTATTCCCGAAACTATCGCGAAATGTGGGGTGTTTTCTAACAAGTGGGAGAATGTATTTTTGGAAGTGGTAACACAATAGGTAACAGAAATACCTGTGTATGCCAGAACATACTTCCTATAGCAGTGTTTTCTTTGTTCGTTTACTTACATTCATTGCGTTATTTGCTAAGCAAAATGAAGCTATTATTATTCATAAAAGTTTATAAAACTTCTATGAAAAATATATTGTGTTTACAAACGATATAAATTGTTTTTCTTTGGTATCTTTTTAATTAATTCATTAGTTTATTTTATTATTAAAAGTGTATATATAACTGTGTGAGAATATAAGTTCTCGAATACAAATGTTTTTTTTTACATGATTTTTGTACCCTTTCGCAATGTTGTTATATTTTACTCAAAGGTTGACTGGTACAGAATGCCTAATGGCATAAGTCCGCCTATCTACCACTATTGTACATACATAAAGTTTAAATAAATAATCGCCGGTTCACAGTTAGTAATCACAGCAGCTACAAATTCGTTGGTTTGCTAGTCGATATGTTTTTACTGAAAAAAGACCATCATCACACAGAACTGTGCTTGAATGTAGTCCCGCTGACCGGTTTTAATTGTGGCAGTCAATATGAGCAAAGACAATTTATCGACGAACAAGCCTGTTTTTAATCTGTGGTCTGAAAATAGTTGCACACCCTTTTTTCTCACTTCAGCAATTTGACACGACAGGTTACAGATCAGCTACCCTACCATGACGTCTTACAGCAGAACTTATCCCACTGAGGAAAAGAGACAGAGCTATACAGAATGTCTAGCACCATCTCTTTCTCGCACATTACGTCATGGTAACCCTGCTGGTGCAAGACTTAGGTCGTAAACTGTTTTTTTGGTACTATCTTTGGACGGGTCTGTTGGTCTAGTGGTTAGTGGCCCTGACTGCTTAGCTGGAGGTCGTGGGTTCGATTCCCACCCTATACAAACTTTGTGTGATGAGCATGATTGTTTGTTCTGTGGCTGGGTGTGATTTATCTATAATATGTATGTATTTATAAATTATATAAGTATGTATATCAGTTGTCTGGTTGCCATAACACAAGCTCTGCTTAGCTTGGGATCAGATAGCCGTGTGTGAGTTGTCCCAAGATATTTATTTACCTACTAATTTATTATTATTTATTTAACTGTACCTACTCAACGACTAAATGCCTATAGAGTCTAAGCACGAACAAACGATATCAAAGTAATTTACTACCAAAAACTAGTTAAAGCTAAGTTTACGAAACTCGTCACGTATCCACGGTACATTTTCACTTCTAAACTTATACCCCCTGTTTACAGTTTCAGCCAAAAAATTACAAAGTACAGACGCCTGCACATAAAGCTACTACAATCTGTCAGATTTCTTTGCTAGATTTTCGACTTTATTTCTAAAGTATTAGGTTCAAGATTCATTGGGAAAAATCGTCTGTACAAACGTTGCTTAAATAACTTCACGACACAAGCTTCAATTAAAAAGGGCAACCGCGCGTATGCCCAACTTTTTTACCCTTTCTGAGTTCGCAGCACCTGCGTTGCTTAAATTATGTAAATACAATTTAATTCAAAGTCCTTTGTAATCTTTTACTTTCAAATTTTCGGGGAAATTGACTTATTTAAGCATACGAGATGTTGGGTTTTTTTGGTGTGATGAAAAAAGGTGTTGTTTTGTTTGGGCTGTTTATTCCGGTTGAGTATGGTATGTTTATTTCCTTCATTGGTGGCCTATCCTCTCCATAGGCCACAAGGAAACAAAAAAAAATCACATAGGCCTACATGGGCACTTATAAAACGTCATGAAAAGGTGCAGGGTTCGGCTTGGTCGTTTGCATTATGGAGAAGAACCGGCTGGAAAGAATTGAAGAAAGATCTAGAAGAATTCTCAATACCTACTGAGTCATAGCATTACTAAGTCAAAGTCTAAGTACAGACGCCTGCACACCAAGCTACTACAATATGTCAGATTTCTTTGATAGATTTTTGACTTTATTTCTTAAGTATTGGGTTCAAGGTTCATTGGGAAAAATTGACAGTTTCGGGTAGCTTGACCTGCTGGCGTCTGTACTATTGCCAGAGCTGTACTCAGGCTGTTTTAGGCAACTGACTTCATGTTACAACTGTCCAAAATCTACAAATGACATGAAACTCGGTAGGTAATGTGTGGCTAAACCCGCGGTACAACCTAGACAAACGCAGCTTAACTTAAAGATCGCCCTACCCGAGCGCCTTTAATGTAAGCATTGAGCTCCTTCTATCTCCTTATTTTATGAAGTCGAATAAAAATTTAAATTTTCTATTAATTCAAAGAGTTTGTAGTACCAACACTTATAATCCTACTAATATTATAAATGCGAAAGTTTGTAAGAATGGATGTATGTTTGATCCTCTTTCATAAAAAAACTAGTCAACGGATCTTGATGAAATTTGGCACAGAGGTAGATTATAGTCTGGAGTAACACATAAGACACATTTTTTTATCATCACGTGGGCGAAGCCAAGGGGCGCAGCTAGTAATTAACAATACATTCTAATTAGCGGAATCACAGAAAGAGCTCGTGGCTCTTAAATTAAGTCGCGCTTGCCTAAGTTGGTCTGTGGATAGGTGACCAAACGTTACATACCGAGTTTTCTCTGTGTGCCTCAGAAAGCACGCTAAGCTGTTGGTCCCAGCTGGTATAAAAAGATCTTTGGCAGTCGTTACAGGTAGTCTTACTGACTACCTGTACACTGATTGGGTAATACAATAGTATTACCATTATACAATAGTATTATCCAGTACTAACTGGGATGTGGAGGTCAGATAGGCAGTCGCTCCATGTAAAATACTGGTGTTCACCTGCATACGGTAAGACTGCAAGCCGACCCCAACGTTTATAAAAGGCTAGACAGATGATGAATGCATTCTAAACACAATGAAACTTATCAAAATGTGACTTAAAATGTGAACTAATGTAGGTTTATTGCATCCTGGCCTAGTAGATAGATAGCCGATAAACTCTCATGACGAACACACATGTTCATTATTTATCATAAAGAATGATAAAATACCAAGTGTTACAAAATCCTTGAAGTCTAGACACCATGGCATACGTATCTTACACGTGCTCATCAAAACTACATTATATCTTTAACTAGCAACCCGACCCGGTTTTGGTGGAGTGCAATGTAGATACTTGTAATACTAATATCATATATATAAATCTTCCTCTTAAATAACTCTATCTGTAAAAAAAATCGAAAAAGTGCGATTCAGACTCGCACACCAAGGGTTCCGTGCAAACTTGCGACATAAACGCTCATATCTTTTGTTGATTGCGTAGACTTAGAATGTTGATATTTTCAAAGCTCCAAGAAACGCAGATATGATTTTAATTCGATACCTTTACACGTACTGGAGATAAAGGGTCTTGACAGACAGACAGACAGACGTCGACAGACAAGCAAGAGATCTAATAAGGGTTTATTTTTTTTCCTTTTGAGGTACGGAACCTAAACCGTATTAACCGCGTAGTTTTAAAGATGTACGCTTACACATGGATAGACAGACAGCAAGAAGTAACTGCTTTTTAATATGTAGTGTATGTTCTTACTTAATATCAAGGTTTTGTATAAAGCCAACACTATTTCCAGCTGAGCAAAGAATTTCTTGTTAAAACATTAATATCCAACTGGGGGAATGAGGCAAGTTTTGAATATAAATTGATACGTGAGAATAGAGAATATGTATAATAATAATACCAGCCTATAACTATCCCACTCCTGGGCAAATACCTTTTCTCATACAGAGAACGCACGAGCATTGATCACCACACGCGTGCACAAGACGGGTTGTCGATTTTAGTCAAGTCCAGTTTTCCTCACGCGGTGGCCTTGGCAGGCCCCTCTGCTTTGCTGACATCTCTTTGAGACTCACGCGAACACAACGCCGTCGACACGGCCTGTCGTTAGACGGACGGACGGTGAGCTACCTATGCTCACCGCCCATACGGTGGGTCTTCGATGTCTTAGATAGTACAATATGAATTGAAAAGTCACATTGGTATTTGAACTCACAACCATAGGCAACCATAGACTCACAAGCATAGGAGGCGAGGTGCTGATCCTCTGGGCCGTCACGACGAGAATGTCGCAATAAAATAGATATTCTCGTCACAATATTAAAATTATGTACTTTGTAGCTAATCACCAACAAACCGAGCAAACTACTACTACTACAAATTAAAAATGAGATGTGGCAATACCTGGCAACATTGATCGATCATGACGTTTAATGTTTTTTGTAATCATTATTATTAGTAGTTAGCCAAGAGTACGGAGAAACACATACTGCAGAGACCCAAAATTGATTGGGCTGTTTATGATGACATTGGTTTCAAGTTCAAAGGTGTTGAATTTATGAAAACTAGGACTTTGGATTACTAAACTTAATTGCCATTGGCATGATAAATACAAAATAAAATATGCATGTCAAAATGAGAATCTCCTTTTGTTTTTGTCGATTAAAATATACTGGGTTGACCAAAAACTATCACAAATAAAAGCATAGACAAACTTCTTGTTACTGCTTGTTTAGGTCCTGAAAAGTCATACAAGACCTGATTACTGCAGAATCCTAAAGTCATGTTCATAAGTATAACTCATCGTTCAGGAACACCACTGGTAATGAAATAGCCTGCATTAAAAGATATTTTCCCAAAAATAAAATGAAGACTATAATACAGTAATAAAATTGAATCAATGTAAATACAAAATTCATACTTACCTGTTTGGTTGACATTGTGTATTTGCTTAAAATATTCAATTTAAACAAAACTATTTTCACCTGTGTTAATAGAGTCCGTTTTTACAAAAACATTTTGTATTACCTTAACACATTTCACTTGTATTTTGGACGAGCCGTTCTTGTTTTTGCTGCTGGGCGTATTTTAATAAAATAAGGTAATATTATTTTAATAATTAAAGTTTCCATTTAACATTTTACAGTATATTAATTTGTTTGTTTAAATAATTACCGCATGTTATTAATATTGTAAAGGACTGTTCACTGATACGTGTAAAATACTGAAGGTAAAGTAAAAACAAATTTGAACCATACCAGTGTCTTGCCGAGGTTGCGGGGTATTTTAAAGAGACACCGCGGCCCCGGAACATAAAGGGAAAAAGAAGGAACATAGTGAGCAAAATGAGTAAAAGTCTGACACTCCTCCCCCGCTCCGGGGGAAATTATTTGATGATTTTCCATTACTAAAAAAACCATACCAATTTCGAAAATCATCGTACCTTCAACGGTTAATTTCGCTAAAAAAAACCTGTCCGATTGGAAAGGAGCGTGGTTAACTGTCTGTCGAATGTAGCGTGCCACTTTGGTTGGTATAACCGGATAATATGAATATAAGACAAACAATTTTATTATAGATTAAGTGTAAACTTAATCTATAATAAAATTGTTAATTTGTTTTGTTAGTTGTTTAGTTTGTTTGTAATTGTTAGTTTAAATAAATAATATTTCAGGAATTAATTAAACTATATTATGAATATAAATTCTATTTTAAAATGATAAAACGGAAACATATTAAAAGAAGCGCCATCTAGTGGTCAATGGTATAAGATGACAGTCGTACCAACTTAAATGCATCATCATCATCATCGTAACACTTATACTACTGACCACAGTGACTAAAAAAAATACAAAAGTAATAAATTAACTTATTTTCTACATTATTCTAACAATAATAACATGAGCAGTTCGAAACATGAGAAATTAGAAATAAAAAACAAACTAATCTGTTACAGATGCATCAACAATTCTTAGGAGCCATTGTTCTTCTTCTAGTCCTGTTCAGATTAGTTGTCGAAGCCTCTCATGGTAAGTAACCCCCACCACTTGCTTCTACCACAACCCATAAAAACTTGTCTCAATAGTTTTTTGGAGACTTGCGCTCCATTTTTAATCCCATAAAAACGCCTGAAATTTCTGAAAGGTTAGGCAAATGTCCACTTAATAATACACCCATATTCATTTTGTTTATAAACCCCAAGAAATAGGAGGTGTGCCTTTTGCTATCAACCGGAGACAAATCTAGACTCAATGTCTGCAACTGTAATTCCTTACGAAACAATGCCACTTCGCTTGACCTGGGAATCGACACATTCAAAATTCTTTTAGAATAAATGGTGGTTTATATTCACCAGCAACGATCAATAAAAACACTATACTACTCTCACTAAAGTACTTGCGTTTGGCTGCAACTCGCCTGATGTAAACTGATGGAACAGCCTGCGGTCGAATACGCTTGCCTAGAAGAAACCCATTCACTCGAACATTGAAGAGTACAGTAAAATACCACAGACTTTGCTTTGTTCTGTCTGTTTAGTATACATACTACAATGACATTTTAATATGTAACTATAGCTTAATCTTTTCATAATGTATATCTTTTCAGATGGAATCATGCTTGTCGAAAATTTTGACGCCTTTGATGCCTACCCACATGCAACAATCGAATGATGAATACATGAACTAATAAACGAATTTATATTTATCACTTTTTTATAATTGCTCTAATGTATATGTTTTGAATTAGTATATATAATTTGTGTATATTTTAATTTGTGTAGATATGTCCTTTGAATTTGGACAGCCCGTTGAGCCTTGGTTTCGGCTGTTAGTTGCGGTTCTTTGACAGTCTGCACAGGTAGACAGTGGCCGTAAGTCTGACAATATGTCTTACTATAGATTATCGTATCTAACGAGGTTGTAGAGGTCAGATATAATAATACTTGCATTCAGCTGCATCCAGTAAGCTTTAAGCCAACCCCCACATGTATGTAGTCTTCGGTACGGTAGCCAATCTCAGCAGAGATGAGCCTTGGTTGCGGGAGATATTATAGTTCAGGCCTGTGTGCGCAGGCACAGATGCACTCTCCGTTTCCTCACTCTCATAGTGCGATGGGACGGCAATCCAACACGACCAGACCATATCAGGCGCAGGACCAACTGCTTAACTTGCTTTCTGAGCCCGGAGTTTGGAAGTTGAAAAACATAATTTGCACGACTTGGGAAAACCAGGAATACGGAGTCTTGAGTTAAAGCAAAGCACGGAATTTGGAGTCGCGCTTGCGACCGCATGACCAACGGAGAACCCTAATATAGAAAGCAAATGAAAAATACTTGGCAGATACGACAAAGATGATATTACAACATTGTTTCATAAAATAATCTTTAACTGTTGAAACTTCTTGAATTCATTAAATAATCTACGTCAAAACTTTTGCAACATCTGTACAAATAATGACTTTTATAAAAATTCTGTGGTTATCATTTGCCATACTGAATATTATTTTAATAAATAATGAGCTAACTGTGTCCATTCACAAATTTTAGGTAAAATATCTAAGTAATCATAATCTAAAAATCAGCTGTTTCATACATTTTGACCGTGTAGAATATTCTAGAATTTTATTTTGCAGATATGGGTAGTATACATTAGTTCTAATAATAGGTAAATCAAAGCTCTGCCACATTTTACATACAAAACACCCAAACATGTTTTCTCCGTTAGGAATTCAGCTACACTGTAGTAAGTTTAACTTATAAAAAAATCGTAGTCTCCTCTTAAAGAACGCTGTTTTTAATTCCTTCAAACACTTGGTAATTTATTGTAAATGGTATAGGGGGACCATGTAATGTATATGCGGTTTTTCTTGATCTGTCTAGGGCCTTTGATCTTGTCCCAAACGATCTCCTTTGGAAGAAGCTCGCAGAGACGCCGCTCCCAACCGGTTTAAATTAAGCACTGGTATCTAAACTACGAGACTCAGGTGCGATGGGTGAGTGAGTTGTCGGAGTCATGCAGGAAAAACCTACATGAGGAGTTCATCAATAAATACCCAGAATTAGCGCATATAACAGAGCAAAGATTGTATGATCAAGTAAGAGCGATTCTATATAACAAATATATACACGAGAACAGATTAAAAGAAATTAAACACCAGGTAACTTCAGAACTAAGGAATAGGAACACTAACACACAAAACATTGAACACATATTTGATTGTGGGGCGTTCATAGTGATGTACAAAATATTTGTCTTCGTTAGTGCATCAATGTTCCTTCCACTCTGTTTAACATCAAAACTCACGCGACCATTAACCTATTTCCCCGACGAAAAATAAAATGCATCACAAATAAAATAAAAATGTCGTACGCGCGTTTTTAGTGTTTCAAGCTCTCAATATTGCAGTTATGAAAATACCAGGACCTCAGAAAATATTCGGAGTTTTCTGTTAATATCGCGTTCTTCTAACCGTCGTGTCATCTAGTAGGTTTATTATAGACATACGTAGAGTCCTGTCATATTATTTGTACAAATTCTGGGAATGTAATATTTTTTGGAGGGTTTAGGGACTCGTGCTGCCGAATTTGCGGGTTTTCCGAAAGAGATACCGCATTCACGGAACATAAAGGACAAAAAAAGGAACATGTGTGGATTTTAGTCAGTACAAGTCTGTCACTACCATCCACAAAAAAAAGAGGGATCCGAGCAGTGTTTTGCGATATAATTTATTTATATATAACCAACTTTTACCAAGAGTAAACACACCATACATACAAGTAATCGGTTGCACATAAAACATAAAAATCATAAAAAAATAATACAGTCACAATTTGCAAAAACAATATATAATAGTGAAAAAAATAGTAAATTATAAAAAAAAAACGGAATTATAAAGAGATCGTATTGGGAGTAGCAATGGACTCAAGTTAACGGTAAGCAGTGTTTAGAAATCTCAGCTCAGTACTATAATATTATTTATTAAGTTGGGTTTAATAAAAAAGAAGTAAAACATGGTGCAGGAAATCTGTCTCTTGTTACTATTAGCTTTTAATCGTTACAATTAGAATAATTTGCAGTAATTACAGGCAATCTGATTCTTCATGTGTTGAACCGTAAGGTTAGGAAGTGTTCAAAAGAGAAAACGAAGATAGATAAGTAAAAAAACCTCGAAATATTTAACCTATCAAATTGATTAGAATTCAATAATTATGTTTTTCAAAAAAGTTATAGTGTGACTTAAAACATCGATCCTTAGTCTATTGATATCTATAATTCGTCCTCCAAAACATAGACATGTAGCGGCACTACCATCAATACCACAGCATAAGAATCTACAGCGCCATCTACGACAAATGAAGAAGTAATATAAAATAATTTCCACGATTTAAGACTGTTGAACTTCACTATATGTACGCGGAACTCGGATTTATATAAAAGACTAAAAGACCGAACCTCGTTAGTAAGGTATGTAATATTTATGTTTTGGATCTTGGTGTGAATTTTATACTCAAACTCAAAGAACAAAATGCATCGTGGGACGGTGCATGTTGCGCGTGCGAATCTTAACACCGCGATTCAGAAATGAGCTCTCGATTAACAACGCCATCTAGTTACAAAAAATGGAACTAAGTTTCTAACACATGTTTTCTTTGCACGAATTTCTGCGAACAACTATATAAAAACCAACTGTCGGGCAGTAGCTTCCCTCTTTTTTTTCAATGGAGGATAAAGAGCTTTACTCTGTTATTTATACCCCTAAAGTACTACCCACAGCGTGCCTTTTCATTTGCTGCTAAATCAAACAAACAAAACTCCCAATGCAAAATGCCTTTTGATTTTCGTCAATTGTTTCTCAATTTTTAGCGTTCAGCCGCTCTCGACTATTCGCCCGCGTATTAACTGGACAGTAAACCTGACTATACGCTACTCGTGAAATAGTTTCCATTCAGAATTGGATTGACTGACGTTCCGATGTTTCGTCTATCCCGGACCGGATTTTAAAATTTGAATGTATAAAAAATCGTTTTGGGGACGCGTATTTTTTCGTTTTCAATTTTTTAAGTCCTTACCTTATTGTTTTCGATTCGTATTCGGGTGAAGTCCTCGATATTGGTTTGTTTGAATAGATCTGTCGATTGTACGGATATAACCTTTTAATATCGGATGTGAATAAACGAATCTGTAGTGAGTGTTATGTTTTAAAATTGCTATAAAACTCTGTATACGTACACACACAAGGATAAAGTAAAGTAAAGTAAAATTTATTTGCATAGATTGTAGGTACAGACGCCAGCAGGTCAAGCTATCCGAAACTGTCACTTTTTCCCAATGAACCTTGAACCTAATACTTTAGAAATAAAGTCGAAAATCTATCAAAGAAATCTGACAGATTGTAGTAGCTTGATGTGCAGGCGTCTGTACATAAAAAAAAGTTGACAATGATTGGTTGAGCCTTGTACAATCTACCTTATAGTAGGCATGCAAACATGAATTATTATTTGTAAATAATTGAGATTAAAATTAAAATAATTATATAAATTAAAAACAGATACTTCGTCAGAAATAGTTTTTTATTAGGGTTTTGACCTCACAATGAACTACGGTACTTCGTTGTCCGTCCCTTTAACTCAGGAACATGTTTCGAGTTGAAATTAAAACCACATTTTCAACTCTGTGGTTTTTTTTGCGGATTGGAAATCACCGAATTTCCCTTCTTCACTCTGGGCAGAGCGGGAGAATATCAGACTTGTACTGACTAACACCCACCCATGTTCCTTTTTTGCCTTTTATGTTCCAGGGCAGTGGTATCTCTTTCGAACAACTCGCAACCCTGGCAGGCCCCCCTGCTTACTCTGTGGTCCCTTAAAGCTATCTAAAAATCAATCCTCTAAATCCGTGAATCCAAAAGAAATGGCTGATTACGTCGCAAGTTTGGACGTAACCATCGCGAGTTCGACACGCACTTGCCCGGTTTTTTTTTTGTTTTAAATAAATGTAGCAGATTGTACTCTTTTAATATTGTTTAGTATAGTTATCCCCGAAGTTGTAAGCACAGGTGTACATACACTATCAACTGGATATAAATCTCTGGATTTGAAATTTCCATGGTTGTTACCGAACAATTCCTGATGGAGAAACTCTACCCTACCTGAGAATCGAACCCAGGACATCATGCTCAGCAGCTGCACTTGCGACCACTGGACCAACGATCTCGTTGGGGTAACACAGTTCCCCTTTCCTGATTTGCAGGTACCTGCTACGTGCATTTTTTGCCTTTGCGCCTTATGGGTTTGTATTAGCAACGCTAAATTTTGCCTTTTTTCCCCTCATATCTCACTTTAAAAAAAATAGCCTATGTCCGTCTCCTGGTTCCCAACTATCTCTGTACCAAAATTCATGAAAATCGGTTAAGCCATTTAGGCGTGAAGACGTAACAAACAGACTCACTTTCGCTTTTATAATATTAGTAAGGATTGCGCTAAACGCTATTTGTTTTAGATGATTGTAAATTATAATGAGTCGATCCACACGGTAGCTACGTATCACTAGCGTCCACAAAATAAAATGGTGTAAACATTCCCACATTATCAATCCATCACACTTACCTGCATCGAAATTCACCAAAGAACGACCCAACAATATTCGACGATCGCAATTATTCAAAACGGAATGAACTCATGATGAGGGCTCTCGTACTCAATAATTTCACGATACTCTCGATATTATTCCGGACAGCCATCATCTATCATTTACATCGCTGATCGACAAAGAGCGCTTTTGAGCGCTGATGTGGAACTCGAAATGACTTTTACGCATTGCGGATGTACATATGTACATCGTTTGTAGGTACGCGCGTACTTGTCTCCTCTTGGAATGACGTGTGACAGTTCATTGAGTGCAAAAGGATTGACATAATTATCTCGGTATTTTTGTATGTGACAGAGTGAGTAGGGTTCAAAGGTTCGACAACTGATGGTTCAATATTTCGGGCGATCTGTATCGATATCTACGTGTCAACATGCTTTAAGGACAGTTTCTTATATATGACGATATTTACACTTCTCGTCTATGCTTCGATTTTGTGGAAATTGCTCAACCGAGAGAGTGAGAGCAAAAACAAACTTAAGCAATCACAAAATATCCTTACTAATATTATAAAAGCGAAAGTGAGTTTGTTTTTTTGTTTGTTACCTCTTCACGCTTTGATGAATTTTGGTACAGAGATAGTTGGGAACCAGGAGACGGACATGACTAATTTTTATTTAAAAAAAGTGGGATGTGAGGGAGAAAGAGGGAAAAAAAGGGAAAACTTAGCGTTGCTATTACAAATCAATAAGGCGCAAGGGGAAATGTGTTCCAAATTTAACGCGGGCGAAGCCGCGGGCGAAAGCTAGTCTCCTATATTTTGTGCTTGCTTAAGTTTTCTGCGCGTTGGCTTAAAACAGTTACCGATCAAAAGATGTGTAATGGATCGGTTTTAGGCAATACAAGTCTTACACTCACTTACACTCCGCACAGAGCGGGGAGGGGTCTTTCGATGACATACGGCATGGTTGGTGCAGTGCCTGAGCGATTGACTGCTGCGCTGCATGTAGTAGGTTCGATTCCCGCACGGAACAAAGATTTGTATGACTTGCAGATAGTTGTTTCGATCTGGCTGTTTGTGTATGTCAGTTTAAATGTTTGTCTGCTCTCTCCCTGCTTTGCACATCTCCATCTCACCTGTAGTGGATACACCCTAGACTCTAGGGCCTAGAGTACTATATACGCATCTACTCTCCTATCCGCTTTGCACATCTCAGCTTTGGGAAAGTAGCATATGAACGTCAACTTGCACCAAAAACTCATATTTGTAAACGCCATTTATCGCTATCTGTACTAACTGTCGCTAAATATCAAATTTCGTGCGTATCATAATACAGGAAAGAGGAAGAGGGTTTTCTTTATAACCTAAGCCACTGTATTATCATTACCTTATTTATTTGACGTGAAGCCTTGAAGAAGACCCTAAAGGTGAATGATGATGTATGATGTTTGTTACTCTTTCACGTCAAAACGGCTGAACGGCTATTGATGAGATTTGGCACAGAGGTAGAATATAACACACAATTTTTTTTCGATATCACGCGGGAGAAGCCGCAGGCGCCAGCTAGTGATTAATAATTTTGAGGTTTCATCAGTGTTAGTCTGTCGGTGTTTATTTAGTTCCAGCTTTTACCAACAGATGGCGTTAGTTTGGCTAGTAGCGTTAATATTTTTTCTCTTTATTATACTGAAAGTGAGTGAGGCATGAGTTGATGGCAATTGGCTCGCCTGTATTACATAGGACTTAAGCATAACTAACGAAATGTCAGTGTGCTATTGGGTAAACTTCTGCTTAACCCTCAGAGAAAACTGGCGTCATCGTATGAAGGCATCATTCGCGCATAAAGTCCCACAAGTTATGTTGAGTCCTGGACTTAAAAAAATACCAAGACATTCTACACACGACCGTACATCAACCTACACAAAACCATTTTAACCTGATCTCTCTATTACGGTGTGCCATCCGTAGTAGAGAGATCAGGTTATAATAGTTTAGAATAGGTTGACCTGCCGTCGTGTGTACTTCAGTGATAAAAAGTAGTCTATGTGATATTTCATTTTGTATTTCACATCTACAGTAGAAATAATATAGTTAAGATTAATGAGATTTTGATACATTAAAACCATCAGTATTAAATTATTAAATAAAAATCATCATTCAAACCATTAGTATTAAATAATTATAATTTTGAGTAAAACTAACGTAAGTACAAAGCCAATCTAGTTATACCGAGATCAAAGTACATTCAAAAACATACTGGTCTCAACACAGTGAAAAGAAAATTTACACTATTTAAGAGCCCGGAGGCTCTTAGACGTAGAGCTCCTTTAAAATTTATCATAACAACCTACGCTTAAGCACTTTGTATCCAGACGCCTACGTAAATTATGTGGCGTAGGGCTACGACAGAAGGTTCATTTTGGTAGATGATTAGTTTTGGAGCTGGTCACCGTGAGGAACGGGTTTGTAGGCGTTGTAGTCCACGTTTAGGGGCACTACAAGCAGGAAAGAATACAAAAGAACTTAGAAACCGGCCAAGAGCAGGAGAGATAGGCAGTCGCTCCATGTAAAATACTGGTATGTACCTGGTTGGAAACCAACCCTAACATAGTTCGGAAATGGCTAGGTAAATAATGATGGTAAAATTATGAACGACAAAGAGTTCAGTAGCCCTACTATGACCTCTTAAAGCAATTCTTATTCCGCTGAGGGAAAGAGACAGAGCTATACAGGGTGTCTAGCACCATCTCTTTCACTCAGTGGAATAAGAATTGCTATAAGATGTCATAGTAGTCCTTCAAATTTAACAATTAAATTGCAAAAGAAATACGGAAAATAGTACTCTCACCCCTTGAGATCTAAGTAAAATTTTGCATAAAATATTATAGAATTGTAGCAGATGACGTTTCTGTCTACTCCAATGTTAAAATCCTTATCCTTACAGTCAATCCATCCGTATTATAAAAGCGAGTGAGTTTGTTTGTTCCGATGGCATAGGCTAAAAAAAGTGAGAAAAGGGGGAAAAAGAGAGAAGAAAAGGGGAAAGAAAGATTTTACGATCATCACGCGGGTTAAAGTTAGCGTTAGCCCAAAGTAATTATAGTTGTGAATAGTACACGAAGAAACAATTATTATCAAAGAGTCTCTCTTATAATTTGCATTATTCCATCAAAATTAAAACACAATGTGACGCCTGTTGTCAAAGAAGGGATAGAAAAAGTATATAGTAATAGTACACCCACATTTTGATGGATTTGTTTAAGTCTATGAATTAAGAGATGACCCCATTTCCATCGATTGGGCTTAAACTCATACCCCGTGGCTGCTTAGTGAGAAATTCCTCATGGACAAACCCAATAACAACCATCCGATCCAGAAATCGAACGTTTGATCGAACGACCTCTTTGGTCTCCTTATAACCAAAACGGCGTCATTGAAATAGTTGCTAGATTAAAAAAAAAGTTTTTAAAATGGGTCTACCTTTTCTTCTCTTTACAGGTTAGCTATGTCTTTGTTACGAGCTCGAGTTAATTATTATACCTAATCATAATACTGGTGTTATCTAAACAGAATAAGTTAGGTACCTAAGTACCTAATAACTAACATAAGGCTACTGTTTAGTCTTATGTTAGTTCTGTGTCAAGCCGACTGCAGTATGTTCCTTTGTCTAGGAAATTAAGTATTTTTTTATTGAAGGTAGGAAAGTGCTGATATAGCCTAGTTGGAATAAATGATATTTGATTTTAATTTTGGTATGCCTTAGATAGCTAAAGATTAAGGTAGAAGTGCAAGGTCAGCGCGTGACATTAAAGGTAATCTTACTGGTTTAGTGTTTCGTACCTCGAAAAATTGGAACTCTAATTTCTACCACTTTGTGTATTGTACGTCGGTTTGTCTGTCAATCCCTTTATTTAACACTTCAAGTACAAAGCACAGAGGCGGATTTAATGCCATAGGCATTTTCTACCAGTCAAGTTAACTGGTAGAAACTGGACTGGCAGAGGCCCTGGCAGGCCTCTCTGCTTTGCTGACATCTCTTTGAGCCGCGCGTGAAAAACTAACGCGCCGTCGACACGGCACCACAACACGTCCTTAGCATTCTCATCTCAGCCACGCCACGAGCAAATGTTTTTCATTCATCCTTTTTCTGGAACAACATTCTGATCCATACAAGACAGCACGTCTAACCATTGTTTTACAAATCTTCCTATTAAGTTTCAGGGTTTTGCAGGAGTCGCAGGGTAAATGAACAATGCTTATCTCACCGATAATATAATTTCAGGGCATAAACAAATTCGTCCACATCGCTCAATAGAAATAGTGCTTAGAAGGCCATCAGTATTGTAATAAAAAGAAAACATTTGACGGGCCTGTTGGTCTAGTGGTTAGTGGCCCTGACTGCTGAGCCGGAGGTCGTGGGTTCGATTCCCACCCAGGACAAACTTTGTGTGATGAGCATGATTGTTTGTTCTGTGACTGGGTGTGATTTATCTATAATATGTATGTATTTATAAATTATATAAGTATGTATATCAGTGGTCTGGTTACCATAACACAAGCTTTGCTTAGCTTGGGATCAGATAGCCGTGTGTGAGTTGTCCCAAGATATTTATTTATTTATTTATTTTATTATTTCTAGATTATACTAATGCTATTGAAAATATTTTTCAAGGAATTCTATTGACGTTTTGTTCAATCAAAGCGAGACCTTTTCATCTCGATTCATCTCACGCCAACTACTATTGAGCAATCGATATCATTCGATTGATATTTCATGAACTGGCATTTGGTGCGTGGGTGGGAGAGGCTCTTAAGGGCTCAGGTAGACCTACTCAAAATATCACTATCCAATTCCCCAGCGAAATGTGAAGTGATTTTAACAATTCTGTTTCTACAAATAATACAGGCACTTAATTGAAACGCTGTTGTGGGTCGAATGTGTACTTTTTGGGGATATTTTAATCGCGTTTCTAAAGGGTACTTTCTGAATTTTTATTAAACGAAAGGACCTTTTTGATTTATACGTTTTTACAGCGTACAGTTTTTTACAAAGGGTATCGTGTACAGTTATTATGTTTAGGCAGATGAATAGGCAATCGGTTCAGAACACGCAGTATAAAAAGCGGGCCCTAGAACGTTTTTTAAAACTTTACTTCGACTCTGCCCTCAAACACTACCTACCTCCTGATCGCGTTTTTCTAAGTGTTTTGGATTTTTGCAATTCTCAGTAGTGTCCGTCTATGTTCCTCCTTTTATTCCTTTGTTTTCCGAGACCGCGGTATCTCTTTCGAACCAACCCGCAGCCACCAACCCGCAGAAGAAATCCCTAGTGTGGGGCAACATTTAAAAAAATAAAAACACAATACTTTTGTTTTCGATAACTATATCAAGAGAGTTCTGGCTGGCGGAGCTCGTAGCTAAATAATAGCAATCGCTCGGGTCGATCTTTAGGTTAAATCACGCCTACCTAGGTTGGTCTGTGGATGGGTGACCACCCGTTACATACCTAGTTTCCTCAGTACCTCGGAAAGCACGTTAAGCCGTTTTTCCCGGCTGTCATTTGTCTTTGACAGTCGTTACAGGTAGTCAGTGTTCCAAAAGTCTGACAACCAGTCTTACCAAGGGGTATCGTATTGCCTAGTACTAACTGGGTTGTGGAGGTAAAATAGGCAGTCGCTCATGTAAAATATTGGTATTCAGCTGCATCCGGTTAGACTGGAAGCCGACCCAACCTAGGGATAAGGCTAGGTAGATGATGACAAGAGAGTTCTGCAACTTTAGCACGTTCAATAACGATAGCCTTCTAAAATCAATTAAATCCAAGCCTTTTTTAACCCCAAACCCACTATCGAATACTTCGCTAACAAAAAGTTCTACAAAGTATATTTTTCACGTTAGTTCATGGCTCGTTCGTTTGAGCTGTCGGTTTTATGCAGTGGGCCAGAACGGGCGTGAGGATTACATGGTCGTGCCACTCCGGCGAGTTGAGGGTTACAGTGACGTCACAAATTTTGTTGATAGCTTTTGAGGTTAGAACTCCAGTAACAGTGTTACTTAATAAAAGAAGGTTACAAAAAAAACATATAGGTTAATCTCGCCATTTTAAAAACTCGTAAGTTGTACTAGTGCAATTTGTTTTTTTTTTATTATTTGTGTGCAATAAAGAATACAAATAAGGTTTTAAGAGTTCTTTTGGACATTTAAAACGGAATATATAACATTTTACTGCGTTACGTAACCTTTTGTGTATCGAGAACAGAATCGAGTTGTGTGTGATAGTGTACAAAAAGATTTTAACTAAACTACTTACTCAATGGATTTTGATACAGTTTTCAGCAACTGATAGTGATTCAAGAGGAGGGTTTATGAATATAATATGCCAGTCTCGTGTGTGAAACCTCGGGGTGCAGGTTGTAGATTACAACAACACTAGCCCTTTAGCCTTTAGCCTAGACTTTGCCCGCGGCTTCGATCGCGTTAAATTCGGGGTAACACATTTCCCCTTTCCTGATTAGTAACTGCTACCTGTAGTTTTTGCCCTTGCGTCTTATTGTAATAGCAATGCTAAGTTTACGCTTTTTTCCCCTTTTTCTCCCTCATTTCTCACTTTAAAAAAAATAGAAGCTTATTTCCGTCTACAATGTCCCAACTATCTTTGTACCAAAATTCATCAAAATCAGTTAGGTGGGTAGACGTTACAAACAAACAAACTCACTTTCGCTTTTATAATATTAGTAAGGATTTTTGAAAAAAAAAAAGAAACAGTCGAATCATTTTTTTATTCAAGCTTCAGTTATTAATCTTTCGGGACTACACTGCAGTCACATTGGTTTCTGATGCAAACACCACCTCCTTTTGGTCCTGTGTCGTCAGAGTTGTGGCAAAACCGTTGGCATCCGTAAAAGTCACAGCCACCACGGCGCACCCTGTTCCACGGATCTGTCTTGTAGATACTTGTGTCATCTTCTAGAAAAAAAAAAGTGTGTGTGTGTCAGCTCCGACGCACGACTGGAGTTTACTCCTTAAGTACGAGTATTTAACCATACGCAAAAAGAGTTTATTCAACTGAAAAAAGATTAATATCATATGAAAGGGTAAATTCACAAATTAATAAAAAAAAATAGCAATATAAATATATCGACAATGATAGAAACAAACAAGCCCAATAACATATAGTATATAGGTATAGTCGCCTAAACAGCACACCATATGTACGTCTTAAAACACTCACAGCCAAATTAGAAAGTTGCGCACTAAAGGTGCGCACCAAAAACGTGACACATTTTCGTTACTTTAGTAGGTTTTACCCCTCGGATTTTGTCATACCGGGCGCCTTATATATGAAATTCGATTCTTAAGGAGTAAACTCCAATAAACTCCAAAAACTATTGCATAAATGGTGTTACAGGAAAATAAAATGTAACATTTAAACTTTATGTATAAACACTGGTATGCTACAAAAAAAATTTGGGCATACTGTTCTCATAGACTACATAATAGCCATAACATATGCTATAACGGAATGTGATAAACTTCATGTTCGACCGACTTCAAAAAAGAGGAGGTTCTCAATTCTACTGTTTTTTTTGTGTATGTTTGTTACTCGATTTCTCCGTCAATTGTGAATGACAATACCGATATCTTTTAGAAGCTATGGGAAACGAATTCTCCAGAAGAATTTGTATGAGATACCATCAAACCATTATTACGGTCATCATCTGCCTAGCCTTTTCCCGACTATGTTGGGGTCGGCTTCCAGTCTAACCGGATGCAGCTGATTACCAGTATTTTACATGGAGCGATTGCCTATCTGACCTCCACAACCCAGTTAGTACTGGGTAATACGATACCCCTTGGTAAGACTGGTTGTCAGACTTTCGGAACGGTGACTACCTGTAACGACTGTCAAAGATCTATAAATGACAGCCGGGACCAACGGCTTAACGTGCTTTCCGAGGCACGGAGGAAACTCGGTATGTAACGGGTGGTCATCCATCCACAGACCAATCTAGGCAAGCGCGGCTTAACCTAAAGATCGACCCGAGCGGCTGCTATTATTTAGCCACGAGCTCCTCCAAACCATTATTACGGTGGAGTATTTTATATGGAGCGAGTGTCTATCTAATCTCCACAATCTCCTCTTCTCCGCTTATGTGATATTAATGAATAGAAAAAATCACTCACCTGAATTCAAACTATCAGCACAAACGAAAGCTATAAAAGTCACAAATATAGCGAAAACAAGGAAGCACTTCATCTTGTAAAGTCACGAAACAATTAACAAAGAATTTGGCTTCTATCAGTGTTTATATATGACATAGGAAGATTAGCATGATTAAAAACCAACTTAAAATGGCGTCTGCGAAACTATTGTTCGAATGAAACTGAACTTTATGGTTTTGTTAATATGAGCATGATACATGTGACTGCAATTCTCTAATCAATAGCCGACAAGATAAGGTTTACTTCACAGCTACTGAAAGTTTTGCTTTGAGTAGAAAATTATAAAATAATTTTGCCAGAGATTTGAAAAAAAAATATTAATAAGGCAAACAAATGATTACACGTTTTTAATCATAATTGTCTCGCCCTTGTTCCATTCTATTTGGTGTCGGTGTAACACTTTTTCTTCTTCCATTCTACCCTGTCAAACACATTATTTTTTTCTGTAACAGGCGCTTTTTTAAAACTTCCTGTAATATTATAATTACAAAAATACGAACTATGAAAAACAAAAATAAATATGATTTCTAATAGCATGTAAATGGTTGAATTGTTAACACACAAAATAAACGAATTGAGTACACGAATATTTTCCGTTGACACTTTTGACTATATTTTTCTATGCAACTTTTGACCGACTTACACTATTGTCGACATCATTTTGTGGACGACTGATTAGGATTTGCTGAACCAATGATCACCACATAGACTTTTATGGAGTTAAGTTATACATTGGATATTACCTGACGTTCAACTGCATATAATTTAGTTTTTCTTAAGATGAATATAATATATGTGTATACATCCTTACAAAATCCCTATTCATACAAGTCAGATTGTGATATTAATATTTTGTTGTTATTGAGTTACATAACATTCAACTAAACAACTGACATTTAAAGACGCGTCAAACGTGAATTTTAAGGAGAATAATAGTGTTAATTAAATGCATTTTAGTAGATATACTTATTTTATTGCACAAAAAATACTGTGTAAAAAAACTGTCTTAAACAAAAAATTACCAGTAACAGTTCATCTATAAATATAACCTTTTATATAATAAACAAGGCAACATCCGCACCAAAATGATTTTCAGTGCTCGTCATCGCTCCAACAAAGGACACGTTTTCCGATACGAAGACATGCAGTCCCGTAGTTGCGCCTTGGTTAGTACTCAGGGTCTTATATCAAGTTCCCAAGCACTACGTCGGCACGCAGGCGGTTTATATCAAGCCAAGCTTCGCTACTGAAGAATAGAATTTCAATCTTTCGTGCAGTATACTTGAATTTAATTTTTATAGGAATCTCATGAATGCATAAAGTTTATATTAATAAAATATATTGGCTTCATTTTGTATAACGAAAGGCGTTTGCGGAACGCCATATTTTGCAATATTGTAAGTGGGTTTATTGAGTCTTTTTTGAGCTATCAAAGTCTGACAGTTCATGGTCCATTGCTTTATGTTCTACTAGCTGCGCCCCGCAGTTTGACTCGTGTGATAGAATATACAATATATCTTTATGATTTGTAGCCTATGAGTTATTCTGATTTATAAGCTATATTATTGTAAAGTTTCATTAAAACCCAGTCATAAATCCATCCATTCAGTAGTTTTTGCGTGAAAGAGTAACAAATACGGATACATACATAAATAAATAAAACTAAAATTAGTTATATTGATTCATACCGAATTTCTTCCGTGCCTCGGAAAGCAAGTTAAGCCGTTGGTCCCGGCTGTCATTTGTAGATCTTTGACAGTCGTTACAGGTAGTCAGTGTTCCAAAAGTCTGACAACCAGTCTTACCAAGGGGTATCGTATTACCCAGTATTAACTGGGTTGTGGAGGTCAGATAGGCAGTCGCTCCATGTAAAATACTGGTATTCAGCTGCATCCGGTTAGACTGGAAGCCGACCCCAACATAGTTGGGAAAAGGCTAGGAAGATGATGATGATGAGTTATATTGATTCAGATCATTTCCAAAATATTATTTTTTGTAATGACAGAATAATAATTAATATGAAAAATAAAATTATATTAAAAATATGCACCGATGTCAAAATATTAATTATAATCAAACAATCAATCAAATCTTCCACACTGGTTTTATATAAGCGTTATCCTGCACTTGCAGCTTCATGTTTCTAACACATGAAGCTCAAATACATCCCTCATTTATTAATCTGCTCCCCTCCACACCAAACAATAGAGACCAGAGCCTGAGTAATACTCAGGTGTTCCCCGAAAATGACCATACACGAGGTACATTATACTTTCATCAGAGTACTGAACATAATAACATTGTGTTATGCTTGGGTTACCTGTTTAACTAATTTGCATAAAGCTGTTTCATAGATAAAGTAGAATGCTGGAAGAGGCTGAATATTTTGTCACCTTGAATAAAAAAAAAAAGAAACAAATGACACTCCTTTGTATTATTGAATGCTCCGTTGGTCTGGCGGTTGGTAAAGAGTATATAATTAGAATTCAATTAATGTGTTAAAGTATCATTCAAATAATCGTTCAAATTTTAGTAAAATTTTTTACACAACAAACCTTTAAGTTCTGTTTTAAACTCATTAACATTTAATTCTTTGATTACCTTTGGAATTTTGGCTATGCAGAATCTGCTTTTCCACATTAAAGCTGTTCTGGCTCTACGTCCGCGTAAGAGAGCGTCTCGAGTGGCATCATCAAATGTATATTTATTTTATTTGTATCACTAGCTTTCGCCCGCGGCTTTTTCCGCGTTAAATTTGGGGTTACACAGTTCCCCTTGCGCCTTATTGGTTTGTAACAGCAACGCTAAGTTTTCCCTTCTCTTCCCTCTTTCTCCCTCACATCCCACTTTTTTCAAAAAAATATATTAGCCTATGTCCGTCTCCTGGTTCCCCACCATCTCTGTACCAAAATTCATCCAAATCGGTTCAGCCATTAAAGCGTTAAGAGGAAACAAACAAACTCACTTTCGCTTTTATAATATTAGTAAGGATAGTTAGGATAAGGCTAAGAATAGTAAGGATAGTAAGGATAGTAAGGATTCCGTATCTAGTACAGAAAAAGCATCTTTGTCATCCCGGACACTCGGCGAGTAGAGATAATAAATTCCCGCCCCACCTGCAAAGGTCCCTCTTTTCTCTTAAGAAATAAAAGTTGCTGAAAAACGCACCTTTTGTATATTTTCTACCTTCAAAATTTTTTATGACGTCCATCCATCTTGCCTGCAGGAGGTAACCCGGTTATTATATCTTGTTTCTGTTATATAATGTTAGTGATATTTCTGCAATTTTCGTTGAAAATAAAATTTTGATTGTTCATGTTCAATTTAGGTTTTATAAACATTTTGTAATGAAGAGGGAAGTGTGAATGTTGGGCTGGGAGTGTGGCAGTGTGGATTGGGTTGTTATTTGCTTGTGGTAAACAAGCTACTATTTTTGTAATTTTTGTTACTTATATTCTTACTTCCTTACTCATATTATAAAAGCGAAAGTGAGTTGGTTTGTATGTTACGTCACGCCTACATGGCTAAACCGATTATGATGAATTATGGTATAGAGATAGTTGAGAGCTTGGAGACGGACATAGGCTTTCTTTTTTTTTAAAGTGAGAATTGAGGGAGAAAGAGGAAAAGCAAGGGAAAACTAAGCTTTTCTATTACAATAAATCAGGCGCTAGGGCAAAAACTACAAGTAGCAGGTACAAAAGGAAAGAGGAACTGTTTTACTCCGAATTAAACGAAAAAAAAAAGCTAGTATTTTATAAACTAAGTATCAATTCAGAGTGTCCTGACACACACTCTCACGCATATTTTGCAATAAATCTTTCGTTATATTCAAACGAAATAAATATATTTTTATTTCAAGAATCTCCTTTCAAGAGCTTTCCTACTGAAGTGGCAAAGGACGTTGCCTCCAATGTTCACTACTCACTCGTCTTTGCCAACTGGATTCGTATTTGGTTAAGCCGTCAAAGGGGTGTGCCGTTTGCTGTCAATATGACAGCAGCTTACCGTCAGTGGCTACAGTTCATGCGCACTATTCAATGTAAATGGGTTTGGAAATGTTTGATAAATAACTGGTACATAGAGAGGGAACATTATTATTTCAAGGATTGTAAGATTGAATTCTAAATCACTAATGTAAAAAACGAACTTTTTTTCTTGTTCTTAACTTTTTTTTGCGGACAGGAAATCATCATAAAACTTCCTCCGCTCTGGGTGTGGAGCGAGTGGGAGTAAATTTTACTGAGTAAAACGCACCGCCCCGGAACATAAAAGGCAAAAGAAGGAACCATGTTCCTTTTACTTTTATGTTCCGAGGCCGCGGTATTTGTTTTGAACAACTCGAACCCCGGAACAACCCGCAACCCTGGAAAAACCAGCAACCATGGAACTTTGGTTGTGTTTCGTCTGCATGAATAAAAACGAGAAAAAAAGCCGATTATTTAATAAATTAAACTTGTGAGTAAACTTACAATAGTTAGGAAGCAGGAGTTGGACATAGGCTAATTTTTATAAAAAAAAAGTGGGATGTGAGAGAAGAAAAGGGAAACTTAGCAATGCTATTACAAATCAATAAGGCGCAAGAGCAAAAACTGCAGGTAGGTACTGTGTTATACCGAATTTAACGCGAGCAAAGCCGCGGGCAAAAGCTAGTATAATATAGAGACTGGTTGTTAGACTTTTGGACCACTGATTACCCGTAGCGACTTCACGGAGGAAACTCAGTAGGTATGTTATAGAATATCATATATAAAAAGTAATAAAATAAGTTGCATTTCTCTCATTCTATCACTGGATAAAAAAATGACAATCCTAAATATACAAGAGCACGATACGGTTGTTATAAGTTTCGCAAATAGATAAGAGGCGAACAACGGCTTTTTCCTCATCAGAAGACTTCGTAAGAATATATTTATTTAGTTACATTTAGTTATCACACACACACACACGCACATCAACTAAATACACAAAGACATTTATAGTACATATCATAGTTTATATTAATTAGAAGAAGCATTATAATAATGAAACCTAAATATTGGCTTACCTCGCAAGGTTGTCGACATGTGGGATGTGGACTTAGTGTATCTGCCAATAGTTTAATTGCCAAGAACCTCTACCAATACCTAAGGAAGCAGATACAGAAAGCGGTACTCCTGAATACGGCTTAAATTGTAAAGAAGTTCCTTTCTCTGGAGCCCAGATCGCCAGTAGCTTGGACCCCGTTCCCGATTCTGGTGGGCTACGATATTTGTATTTTAAATGGTTTTTTTTTACATATTTTTGAAATGAGATAAGAATTAAGTAAAAATATCGATATAAAATGAATAAACAATTATAAAACTAATATCAATAATCTATTAAACTTAATATATAATTGTATTATTATAAGTTAAATAGAATTGAATTAAATATCGAAACAGAAAAAAAATATACACACACGAGCAAAGCTCTAACATTGTAAATATAATACCATTATTATATTTGTAATGGTAACAAAATGCCAAAAAAAAGGGAAGAAAATTCTAGAACATTCGTTTCCGTTCGCTTCTCGCTAGGCTCTAGATGCAAAGCAAGGCAGGTTTGGTGATCAACATCTAACTGTATTACTTAAATGATATACGATTTCGCGCCCTGTCTGGCATAAAGCACCTACCTAGTTGTTGAAAACATGTGTCTGCAACATGAATGACTGACAATTGAGGCATGAAAAGGAGGAGTTTGTGGCTAAGTAATAACTGCCGCTAGAGTCGATCTTGAGGTTAAGCCGCGCTTGCCTAGATTGGTTTGTAGATGGGTGACAACCCATTACACAAAGTTACAATGTCTTTTCACTTCAACCCTTTTACCCATTGTATTCAAAAGAACACAGAAACGTATAAAATTACCAAACTGCGACCATTTGAATACTTAACCAGTTCAGTAATGGATCGCCTTCAGTACTTAAAGAACAATATTGACTTTATTCAGTACCTACCTCCAAGCACCTGTAGATAAAATACTTTGGATACTTCTCAAGTAACATCTCTAAATTTAATTTTGTAAATATCGAATTTTCAGTTGGTCTGCCAAACGGTTTCGTGTTTCGAAAGCTGTAATTACTTATTTTCACGCCCTTCTCGAGGAGTGAGTCGAATTCTAAGAAGATTCAATGTTTTAGATCGCATTTATATGTAAGTACTTGGGCTATTTTTAGGTCAGATGCCTTTAAAACTTCATTCGGAAATGTATTGGATGGTCTGTAAATAATTATGTTACTCAAAAAAGATCTATACTATCGATCTATTTAGTCTGTCATTGGCAAACAAAAATTGAGTCAGCCCAGAATTTTCTTTTGAGTTTGACGCTTCATCAACTCCTTCTTTGTTGAATGGTTATTGTAAAACCTGGTGTAAGATTTTTTATGCCTCCGACGGGCATCTGACTTGGCTTAACATGTACTCAGGAATACGGATGGGTTTTAGTCAATTAAAGTCAAGGGTAAAGTTCAATTATTATTTTTTCGGCGTGTCACAGTACAATATAGCATATAGTAAGATAGTATAAGGTTTACGTGTAGTCATAAGAAACGAGCACCTTGCCAATTAACATAAAGTTTGTTTAAATATATTATATATATTGTATGAAAACACAAAAATTGCTACTAAAACTAAACTAAACTAGCGATTTATTCATCATTTTCCTACTCTTGTCCCATTCTATTTGGGGTCTGCTGCACAACACGTTTTCTTCTTCCATTCTCCCCTATCAGACGTCACGGCATCATTTACTCCTTTCTCCTTCATATCATTCCTACACAATCCATCCATCTTTTCTTTGGCCTTCCTCTCGCTCTCCGTCCATCAACATTCAGATCCACCACTCTTTTAGTCACATGTCTTCTAATGGTCATTACAGGAGTGTAATGAGCATACAACAGGACACGTAACTCTCCATTGCAAGTGGCATATGCATTTGGTGACAAAGATGCTCTTTGTTGAAACCTACAGACCTAGCTCATATTCTTACTAATATTAAAAAAGCGAAAGTGAGTTTGTTTGTTACCTCTTCACGTGTTAATGGCTAAACCGATTTTGATGAGTTTTGGTACAGAGATAGTTGGGAACCAGGAGACGGACATATGCTTTTTTTTTAAAAAGAGTGGGTATGAAAGAGAAAGAGGGACGATACGGGAAAACTTAGCGTTGCTATTACAAATCAATAAGGCGCTACCGAATTTAACGCGAGCGAAGCCGCGGGCAAAATATAGTGTAAATATAATTATCTGATTTCCAACCGAAAATGCATGGCACTCAACGAATCCGAAAACCAGCTGACATTAGTTTCCCTCCGTCAGTTGATCTACACACTGCAACTTCAACTTTCGACCGTATAATCCGTAGACAAAATGTTCATAATGAAAGCGTTTGAACCATTTCACCAGGATTAAACTCTGTCACAATGTCTGGCGTTGAAATGCGATGCATAATGCACAGTATTAAAATATTAAAGAATCTCGTAATGGCTGCGGCGGGTGGGCGCGGCGCCAAAGCTGCTTTCACCACACTTTGCCGTTTTAAACCCTGAGACATAGATTTGAATATTTATGGGGTGAGAGAGAAGTTTTGTGCCTAAGTGTTTGGTGCATCTGTGGGGAGTCGGTAATTGAATTGTGGCTTTATATTTGAGGGACTATTAGGGAGTGACGATGTTTAATATTTTCCGTATTCAGCAAAAGGAGGTCACAAATTTGAAATTTAATAAATAAATTAGAGCATAATATTGAAGATATTAAGGAAATAGATTTATTTTTGAATAAATAAAATATATATTTATAAAAAAAATACTATAGGGATGTTTAGGGTTATTTTGATCTGCGTCACCTTCACTAAGTAATTATATCAAAAATATAATATATTCAGCAAAAAAAAATACAAATATTTTATTTCTTTGTTTATTTGTCACAATATGTCACATTCTGTACGCAAAATACACATACAGTACTTAACACTAAGTGTATTTTGCGTTTATATACTGTGACATATTCAAAATTGTATCCATATTGTAGACGTAAAGCACACCAGTCTTTTAAACAATACAAGTACACGTATTGCTAAAGATAAACAAAAAACTATATCAAACTTAAGGACAGACATGGCAGAAAAGGCTTTATTGATTTACTTATTATAAGAAATTTGTCATGATCATCATTTCCATGTCATAACATTTATGAAGACAACGGTTGTTGTTATGCCATGATGTTTTTCATATTTTTTTTTATCTTTTGTATCGAGTTCCTATTTGGTTAAAACCTTTTTTTAAAAGTAAGTTTTTCAACATACAATACTTCAAATTGAAACCAAAAACATTTATTTAAATTAGACCATAACAGGTACTGAATATCATATCAACAAAAAACATGTTGCTACAGTCCCAGTCACAAGACATAATAACTTGTGAAAGTGAATAGGCAACTACGGAGTTGCCCATTCTAAAGCGCAGATCTCTATGAAGGAGAATGAACAAAAATCTCCATCGACACTCTTTTAAAAAACAAAGGTTCTGTACAAAGTTGCGATATAAACGGCCATATATTTTGATTACCAAGATAAAGAAAGTTGAGCTTTGCTCAGATAAAACAGACTACAGACTTTGGTATATAGTTTTAATTTCAACTCGATACCTTCACGTATTCTACTTCAGTTCGAAAAACAGACAGACGAACAAACAATAAAGTGATCCTATAACGGTTTCGTTTTTCCTTTTAAGGTACTACGAAAATTGCTGCAAAACACGTAATCCAGCAAAAAAATATTAATCAAATTTATCATACAGTCATTTTACGAGTCGTACAACATAATTCAAATAACATCTAAGCAAAACAAATAGGGGGATAAATAAAGCATGTTTATTTTCAAAACTGTTAACTCATTTGAACTTTTCAAAGTTAAACCTTAAACTATTTGATGGAACTAAATGCGGACCGTGTCGTAATACTAGAAAATGTTTGAGGGATATTAAAATGTAAAATTGTAGAGACAGTTTTAAACGAACTTTTTAAACAATTAACAACTGGGGGTCTAAAATGGCTGCTTTAACAGAAACATAATAGGTTAATAATACGATACCATTCGTAATATGGTCACCTAGTTATAATTATAATTCACAATATTATCTGCTCTTGCGACCATTTTTAGTTTTTTAAATACATTCAAATTATTATCCTATTATAATTCTGCTTAAGGAGGAGCTCGTGGCTAAATAATGGCAGCCACTCGGGTCGATATTTAGGTTAAACCGCGCTTGCCTAGGTTGGTCTGTGGATGGGTGACCACCCGTTACATACCGAGTTTCCTCCGTGCCTGGGAAAGCACGTTAAGCCGTTGGGCCTGGCTGTCATTTGTAGATCTTTGACAGTCGTTACAGGTAGTAAGTGTTCCGAAAGTCTGACCAGTCTTACCAAGGGGTATCGTATTACCCAATGCTTACTGAGTAGTGGAGGTCAGACAGGCAGTTGCTCCATGTAAAATGCTGATATTCATCTGCATCCGGTTAGACTAGAAGCCGACCCCAACATGGTTGGGAAAAGGCTAGGCAGATGATGATGATTCTGCTTAAGCTTTTTACATCCCTTGGTTGTGAATATAAAAAAAACTGTGTTACCCAAATATAACGCGAGCGAAACTGCGGACAAAAGCTAGTTTTACATAAAAAAAGTAGGTTGAGTACTATCATTGCATAGTCCATATTATTACGGGAATACAGACATGCAGACGTAACCACTATTGGAATTTTCAGAACCAAACATCAATTTAGTGTCATTTGTGAAATCGCACTACATTCCAGATTGCTAATAACACTCTATGAAGAATATCTACAAAGAAACACGCCATCTATTCACAAAAATCAACTATTACTCTATGTCCATCTCATATGTTTTTAACACACGAACATATTATACCTGGCTCACATTAATTTAACTGAGTGCTTGACTTGTCTAGATACACAATGTGACGTCTGCCTCCAAATTCGCCGTTTCATGATTAATTTTACAAATTTTCTGTATAGATAACTTTGTTGACGAAATTATGCTAGACAGAAAATTATGCTAGGGGTGTTACTCACTAGTTCGAGTAGGTACTTTCGGATCAGCAATATTCGTGCAACTACGAAGCCGAGCCGAAGCAATGAGTATGGTCTGTCAAAGCTTATTGTAGATGTGTTCATTGCTAGGCCACAATCTGGTTAGTTAGGTCGAGTTTTGTCAAATATTTTTTTATTATTTTAAACCGTTGCCCCATACTAGGAATTTATAATGTATCGCGGGTGCATTTACAAACATTGAAACTCACCATCACCAACAGCCAGCCACGGAATAACTTCCCGGCGGAGGTCACACAAATATTTGTACCGTGCGGGGATCGAAGCCGTGACACGTGGTGCACCAGTCACTTAGCCACTGCACAAATACCACAAATACTATTTTTTTTTAAATCAACGATGCTTGTAACGAGTTATCCTAGAACCATTATTTTTACTCCAATTCGGTTAATGTCTTACTGCAAGTTCAGTTTGCCATCCAACATTGCTGAGTCATTTTCAAGTTGGCTCGGCACCAGTCGAACTTTACCGAATGGTTTGCATCCAAATAAAAATCTACATAGATATATTTGACACTTGCCGTCCGGCTGTGCCGAAAGAAACCGACCCGAACAAGTGTGTATCATCCCTTAAGGAGAACATTGTGGCAGTCTTTACCAGTCGAGTTTATGATCTGAAATGTATGACATGCTTCTATATACATTGTACAGGTTAGACATGTATTGTGTATATTAGACTAATTTGGGAAATATGTATGTACGTATATTTAAAAGGGTTTGGAGTATCTCTGTATTATTTTACCGAATTTTTAGGTTCAGATACTTTCACGAGCGTTTGCTCTATGTTGTTGGACATGTGATGAGGAAGAATGAAATAACCTCGACCGCTCTGGACGGAGCGGTGGGGGGCAGTGTCAGACTTTTACTGACTAAAACCCGACGACGTTTTTTTTCTTTTGCCCTTTATGTTTCGGGGCCGCGGTATGTCTTTCCAACAAATAAAACCCTTAAAAGCAGACACGACCATCGATGACCAAAAGCTTATTAACGCTCAATATATCAGAGTGTGTTGTTAAATTAATACAAATTAGCAATACTCACGGATTTAACCCTGCACTGCGGTACAATTTGTGAGGCCATTAATGTGAGCAATTTTCTCTCACTGAATATTTAAAACGGGCGTAATCTTTGCCAATTACGGCGTTAAAAGTGTTAGTTTAAACTGTTTGCATCTAATTTTTGTGGTGTTTTTCGGCTTCGTGTGCCGCTTTTTAGTGCTTGTTTCCTTTTTTGGGTTTTTATAATGGTTTGTTTGGTACAATAAAGTTGCCAGTTATTTTAATTTTTAGGACGTAATTGTGTTCAAATAGAGAGCTGGTTTTTCAAATATTTTCTGTCAGTTAAGCAGAAAATGCTTGTAAAGTTCTTGATGAAAGATAACAAAAAAAAATGTGAGAAATGCTTCAACCAGAAACGACTCCCAGCCACCGTAGATGCGGGTCTGTGGACGATGAGCAATGGGTAGCTCACTGTCCGTCCGTCTAGTGACGACATGCCGTGTCGACGGCGTGTTCGTGTTCCACGTGCGCCTCAAATAGATGTCAGCAAAGCGTGAGTGCCTGCCAGGACTACTGCATACACTTGGCAGGGTTGCGAGTTGTTCGAAAGAGATACCACGGCCCCGGAACATAAAGGATATAAAGGCCGAGAACGTAAAAGAAGGAACATGGGTGGGTTTTTGTCAGTTAAAATCTGACACTCCCTCTTCTCCCTCTAAGAAGTTATTTGATATTAATAAAAAAGGCTGGTTATATTATTATGATAAGCTATTATTCGATACAATATTCTGTTTGTAGACAGTATGTTCAAGCCAAAATCGTGCGACAAACTCACATAATATGCGCTGAACTGAGAATGTTCGTAAGCATGTGTAGAAGCTCAGCGTAAATCATAACTGTGGCTACAAGTTGGAAGTCGGTGTCTAACTCTGTCGGCCTTAGGCAATGTTTTAAGTTTGTTGGATGTTTTTGTCTATATTTATGTTATAGTGTGAAGTTGATGTTATTTTGTTTAAATGAGTTTTATTTGTGGGAATCATTTCTATCTTGCTGCATTTCGAAACTGGAGGTTTAAAATGTAATGCGTTTATTTTAAGTAGGCCAGTTAAAGGCTCTTTGGAACTGTCGAAACAATGACAACACTAAAATGAAGCTACAATCCCAAACTCTAAGCAAAATAACTGTTTAAGTACTGTAGTTTCCCATTCCAAAGCGTAGAAACACCAGAATAATGCGTTCCTGTAGAGCAGAATGGGAAAGAAAGTTCATGGATATTTTTTATAATCAGAATATTGTTACAAAACCTTGGTTACATCATTCATGCTGAGATGGTAAATAATGTGCAAACGTTGTAGCAAGACGTGCACATTAAAACTGTCCATGATATGACAAAAAAAAATCGTAAACTACATAATTAATTTAAATAAGCCGTGTCAATTTCTCAATTGCCACGATGAGGCCGCGATGACCAGAATTCAACTACACTTTTTGTCAGTAATTTCGTCTTCGCTGTTGAGAATGAAATGATGCCGATGTCCACAAATGAGTCTTCAGAGGCGATGCTAGGTTCTTATATTCTGTTTCCTTCTTTTTAAAGCAATCATACTGAACAAATGCAAGACTGCTTTAACCTTTATTTTTCAGGTTTCAAATAAGTTATCTTAAACAAAGAGCATGATTAAGTAAACACTTTAAAGGTTGCCTTACGCCTTAGTTCAGCAGCATATGCTGTTAGAAAAATCCGTCAGTTTACTGATGTAGATACCGCGAGACTAGTCTATTTTAGTTATTTTCATAGTATAATGTCATACGGTATTTTACTTTGGGGACGGGCTGCAGACATCGAGTCTAAATTTATTCTGCAGAAAAGAGCCATCAGGGCCATATATAACCTACGTAGGCGAGATTCTTTAAGGGAACAGTTTAAGGATATTAACATCATGACAGTACCTTGTCAATATATTTATGAAAACATCATGTATGTCAGGAAAAACTTGCATCTTTTTAGTAAAAGAGGTGACAGACACAATTATAATACTAGAAATAGGGACCAATTAGTTCAACCAGGTTTCAGGTTAGCTAAAGTAGACTCATCTTTCATGGGGTACTGTTTAAAATGCTACAATAAAATACCTCCCCACATTCTTCAACTGAATAAAACGAAATTTAAATCTTGTATTAAACGCACACTATGCAGGCAAGCATATTATAAGTTGGGGGATTATATTGATGATAAAAATGCTTGGCTTAATGCTAGTCCTGCTCCACAAGCATAGGGATAAACTCATTGGTTAGTATCCGAAGCTATAGTGGAAGCTGCAGAAGATTGTAAGACTATCTTTGCAATGTATAGAATCAATTCTCTAGTATTGTATAATTATTAAGCCCATATGTGAGTGCTATGTATTATCATTGACTTGACGAAGCCCTGGTGGTTGATAGTGTCATGCTCACTTAAATGTCTCACTGATGGTGGCGGGTGTGTCGGGTCATTTAGCTCCCTTCAAAATGGTCGAGCTGAATGGGGCTGATCCATACGTCATGTTCGTGAACGGGCGCTGTCAGTTGGGACTGGTCATTTTTTAGCTACCACGGTTCATTTTTAAACTTATTTAGATTTAAAATTAAATTTTGCTTTTTATTTACTCTGGACGCTCTTACTGTGCACGCCTTTTTACATCGTTCTCACATATTTGTATAATATCAACATGAATGATGTAAACACGATTTTGTAAAAATATTATAATTTAAAAGAGTGTCCATGGAGTTTCTTGCCCATTCTTCTCCATAGAGATCAACGCTTTGGAATGGGCAACTACAGTACTTTCACAAGTTATTATGCCTTGTGACCGGGACTGTAGATTCATTTTGTTTCTTAACTTTCAAAAGTGCCTGTAATGGTCTAATTGAAATAAATGATTTGATTTGATTTGATTGATTTGTTGTCTTGAAAGATCGCTTTTAGCGATAAGACCGCCCCTTGTGTCACCTTATTTATAAGTTTGTCTAGTGTTATTCTTATTACTTGTATGGTGTACATAATAAAGAATATTATATCTATCTATCTATCTTTAAACGATTATAATTAAGGTCAAAGAAAACGGTAGTTACCAAAATTCAGAACAACCTAAACAATTATTATTACCAAGTCTACAATAAAAAAGACCAGGGAAATAGTTGTAGAGTTTTATAGTCGGACGTGGGTCGACGCGAGACGTTTACAAGCACTTAAAGTTTTCCCATAAATATTGACATCACTCTAGCTCTTCTATTCATAACATGTGTTTGACCCTTTTTTGTGGGCACTGTTTGAAGAGTTCGAAGTAAGTTCTAACAGCTGCTGTGTTTGTAACTTTAGAGGAGTAACATTGAGCTGATGTAGATAGGGTTAGTTTCAACAATGATCTGTTTTAAATGCAGTGGTTTTTTAAAAAAAAAAAACCGTTGCCTCTCACTAGGAATTTCTTCCTGTATCGTAAGTGCGTTTCCAAAAATTAAAACTCACAAACACAAACAGCCAGTGCCAAAGCAAATACCTGTAGGCCATACAATTTTTTTTCCGTGCGGAACCCGCATCACACAACCTCCGCCGTCGAAATATTGGTAATTAAATGGAGGATGCCTTACTAAAATATAATTTAACTAAGTTCTTTTCCAACGATCAAAGATAAATAAAACCGTCATGCGCCACGCTTGTTAGTCAGTTACGAGAATACCGTTATTAAGTTTGATTCGATGATTCATATAAGTACACAGACTCAATAATCAATTTCAGTCGTAACTTTTCAACGAACCAATTCCCAAGCAATTACAGTTAATAGAGTAACAGATGAAATTGATTATGTTCCTTGTATCAAAATTACTTAATAGTGAACTTAAGTTCGATAAGTAATTTTATTTCCAGGAGAGAATGAACAAGAAAAAGAGTATGAAACTTGCTCAAAAGTTCAGGTTTTCCCAAACATTTATAGATGCAATTTTATACATCCGTGAGTAAGATTTTAAACTGAGTTTAAACTATTATACCGGATTATTTACTGTTGCAGCGCTTAACTATTAAGTTTAAATTTCAGGCGAAGTTTAAATCGTGGCTAGCGATAAATATAATACGGAAGTGTTTGCCACTTTTGTTCGTTCTTACTTTAAAACTGTTGCATGGGGTTTCAAAATCCTTGTTATAAGTTGGTGCCTAGAGAATCAGGACAGAATCAAATTCTATCCAACTATAATACTGCTAAAAGTTGTTAAAAATTTATGGGTTAGTCAATTTACTGAAAATCTTCATATCAATTAGATATGAAAATGATTGTCCTAGGTGTTTGTGGCCTTGGGCCTGTAATTATTTGTAGATTTATTTTGCGACAGAAACCAGTATAACTTACTTCTTTCAGTGCTGTGACATTGTTATGTGCTACAGCACCATACTGTGATAGCGGCCTTTTGGCTTTATGCTAGACAAAATTTTTGTTAAAAACGCATTATTTTTTTAATATTTTCGTTTTGTTTTGTTCTTTAGTGTTTAACTTTATAGAACGTAGAAAAGTCAACACATAAATATAAGTATTTAGAGGAATCACACTAATATATTTAGCAAAAGTAAAAGTTTGTATGTATGTTTGTAACTTTTTCTAAATCAAACGGATTTAGATGAAATTTATTTACCATATTTTTTTACCATGATAGCTTATATTCTGGATTAACAAAAAGGCTACTTTTGATCCCAGTAAAATACAATGTTACAGTGAGGTGATCACATAACTCAAATATGGTTTTATTCAGTGGGGCGCAAGTAATAACAAATTAATAAAAATAACTTGACATAGTGGTGACAGATCGAAATAGGTAGGTATATCTATACCGTAGTGGCAAAGTGCAGAGAATATCGGTAGGATTTCAATTTGATTCTCGTGAGAAAATTCACTTTCGTCCCCAGTTAATTCCGCTAGCCATACTATGTGGAACATTCAGTTCCAGTATCGATTTTGCCTAAAAATATTTCAGACAGAACAAAATTAGGACAGCATTTAGCATATTCATTCATTTTCAATTTAGTTTTTGCCCACCAATATTTCGTCAATGTTGGGCAGTTGCCTTCGCGTTAGTATTTTCATCTCACTTATTGAAACATGTGCCGTATTTCTATTTAAAATGTTTTCAATAACGCATAAGTCTCAAATTTGTTTGGCACAAAATTCAACTATAGTTTCTATTTCTAATTCTATTACTGTTAGTGAAAATACGTTGCATACGACCTTGAGATCTGAACCGGGGCGCTCAGAATAAGTTGATTAGTGGGAGTTAATGGACATGAGGATGTTGAGCGTAGCTAGAACAGTTTCCGGGGTTGCGGGTTGTTCGAAAAGGAACCCCGGCTCCGGAACACAAAGGGTAAAAGAAGGAACATGATAGGTTTTAGCCAGTAAAAGACAGACAATTCCGCCCGCTCCTCCCAAAGCGGGGGAAGTCATTTGATGATTTCAAATCAGAAAAAAAACAAAAGGATAACGCTGAAATCAAATCAAATCATTTATTTCAATTAGACCATTACAGGCACTTTTGAATGTCAAGAAACAAAATGAATCTACAGTCCCGGTCACAAGGCATAATAACTTGTGAAATTTCAGAATGTTTCAACTTCGATTAATTACGGAATAAGGAAGTTTTGGCACTTGATTGACAGCTGCCTAATTAGTGAATGCATATACACTTGTTTCTTTAATATCCTTATATGTATTCTTCTTTATCGTTTGACTAACTTCCAGCTTTCCAGTTGTGTCAGAAATGTTATTATTGTGTATTTGATTTTTTAACAGCTAAATTTTGACATCGCATATTTCAGTTTTTTGTAATATGTAATACTTTTTTTATCTCTCTTTTTTAAATTATTGTAACTAACAAACCAAAATCATTTATTCAAATCAGAATGGTTTTTGACATCTACTTCCTAATAAATATTGTGATTTCTTTGATTTATTTGTACCTAGTGATTAAAGTAACATTAATTTTTTTTTGTGTTAATTATTTTATAATTTAGTAGCAATAACTTTTATTTGATTGTATAATTTGTATTTCACTATTTTTGTATGCTTGTAATAGGCTGATCATAGCGAACTTTACCCACTGTACCTATGTTTCACGAATAAATATTTCTGATTCTGATTCAGCCTCGATTTCATCGGCGTGTCATAGTTACTTTGAGCTTACGTTAACTTAAACCCGCGTGATGATCGAAAAAAATATCTTTCTCTCCCCTTTTCTTCCCTCTTTCTCCCCTTTTCTAACTTTTTATAGCCTATGTCCGTCTCTAGGGTCCCAACTATCTCTGTACCAAATTATGTAAAAAAAAAACAAGGTCATAGGTCCTATCCGCTACGGTCATCAAGAGACTGTAGTTGCTGCCACGCACCCGCCACATCAGGGATGCGATACGCTTTCGAATAATAGCATAATAGTTATCTTTATGTGCCTCAAAATATAGAATCTATAATAAGTATCAACTACCTAAACAAGTAGTGCCTACGTACCTAGATGGAATTGCATGGTACATTAAACTAATTGAATCTTTTCGACCCATCGATCAAAGTACTTTGCAACGCAGGAATGTTGGTTTTATAAAAAAACTAACTAGATTTTTACGTTGGACAAAAACACTGTTAAAATAATCTTGAAACATTAAGTTAACATCGTTTAGTTACATTTTAACATTTACGAATATTCGGCCGTCTTTGTTTATGACTCGCCATAAACGGGGTTCGATTCCCGGCGTCGAACAAAGCAATAAAAACACGATAAACATTCTCTAGAAAAATCTATTTGGTGTTTATAGTTTGTCTTTACATAGAACGGGCGATAAATTGATGTTTAGTTTTGTCTTTATCTTTAAACGTATGTTTGTAAAGGGTGAACAGGATTTTATTTGTTAATTGGAAGTACCGAAATTGTATGGTGTATTATACCAATTATTTCAAAAGATAGTATAATGTTCTGCGTTTTCACTTTTTCGTAACCACCTAAACTTGGTCGGGTTACCACGGTCAATTGTCAGATTGTAAACAGCTTTTTTGAGATGTTGGGAGTCAGCCAGAATTCTTTTTATAAATATTTCTTGTGATAAGGGAATCACAACTAAAATAAAATAATTAAGTACATGGTACATATACGCTGAGGCCTGCCTGGGCCATCGCATCGATTTGCGGGTTGTTCGAAAGAGATTCCGCGGCCCCGAAATATAAAGGGGAAAAGAAGGAACATGGGTAGGTTTTGAGTAAGTTCAAGTGTGACACTCCCCCCATTCCGCTCAGAGCAGTTATTTGGTGATTTCCCATACGCAAAAAAAAATGGTACATAAATACAATTAAACATTGTAATACCGCAGTTTTGGTGGTAGTCTGAATTTTATAGATTAGAATATACGAATTATAGATCCATGCAGGGGATAAGCAGAATCAGAGCACCACTAGGTAGTTCTACCCATACATTTATAGCTTTTAAAACTAGCTGTGTTAGGTCAGGCTCAGGTCTAAAGAGAGCCATCTCTTTAGACCTGAGCCGTAGGAGTATGGCAACTAAAGCTGTAACACAGAAAATTTATATTTATGAAAAAAAAAAGAAGATACATAAAATGTTATAGCGATTCTTCAATTGAATTGAGGTTTAGTATGATTCAATTTTCTATCTGAAATTTGATATTTTTAACGGAAAGAGTTGCAAGATTTCAGGAAGTGGTTTAATCGTACATTATTACAGCAAAACTCATAAAAAACACCAAAAGAAATCCGGTATTTACGACCCCATGAAAACTTTTTTTTATATAAATTATTGATTTTCAGGCAATTTGGATTAATGAAATAACTTTTTTATGTTCAAATCCCTAATAAATATTATAAAATGTTAATGCTTGTTGGATTATGTGTTTGTCCTGATTATACGTTGAAACTGACTGGCTTAGCACAAATAGAGTAAAAAAAAACTTTGCCCCACTCTAGGAATTACTCCTGTATCGTGGGTGCGTTTACAAACATTTAAACTCACATACACGAACAGTCAGACCCGAAACAACTATCTGTAGGCCATACAAATATTTGTTCCGTGCAAGGATCGAACCCACGACACGCAGCGCAGCAGTAGACCACTTAGCCACTGGGTCATAAAACGGATCTACAAGAGAAACACTTTGTTATCTGTCTATCGGCCTGTCAATACCCTTTATCTCAAAAACGTATATAGGTATCAAGTTGAAATTACAACTTCTTCAAATCTGTGGTTAAAGGTCTAAGTTTAAGCAGTCAAACGATATGCCCATTTAAGTCGCAAGGTTGTACGGAACCCTTTGTGCGCGATTCGCGCTTGACCGGTTTTTAATCCATAATGTGAACCAGATAGTTTTGATTAAGGTTGGAATTACTTTGTGAAAAGAATCATATGGCACAAAAAATAGGCGACTGCTGCGATGACGGTTTTTCTATGTTTTATTAAGAAATATAAAAAAAAAACTGTCTTAAAATGATTTAACGGTAAAACGGCAATGTCCTCAAGAGACTGGCCGCGTTGCCACGTATATTTATAATTATAAAAGGCTAAATATTTCACTTTAGGACAACTTTGTGAGTGCAAAAATATTTTTTCCGAAACATTTCCAATAATCACAAATCCAAATTCAATTAAGAATAAAATTAATAAATAACATCTGCCACCATGAAAAATTGAAGTATTAATTCTTCAAGAAAATTAGAATATCGAAAAACCTTTGTTTGTATTTAATTACTTGGAGCAAGCCGATACCTCAAGCGTCTATTCTATAAAATATTAAATTAAACTTTTTTTATTTTTAGACTAGGTCGAATTTTATTTGTAAAACAAGAGGCTTTGTTGCCTCTTGATTCTCTTTGTTGGTTGGTATCTGCCTTTGCCCAAGTCATTCTGAGGTAGCAGGTTGTGCGAAAGAGCAGCCTTGGAACAAAAAAGAGCAAGAGAAGGCACATGAATGAGTTTTAGATAATAATAGTTTCACTCCGCCCACAGCAGGAGATCTTATTTGATGATTTTTTTTTTATTTAAAAAAAAAAACGTTGCCCCACACTAGGCATTTCTCCTGTATCGTGGGTGCGTTTACAAAGATTTAATCTCACATGCACAAACGGCCAGACCCGGAACATCTACCTGTAGGTCATACAAATATTTGTTCCGTGCGCAGCAGTCGATCGCTTAGCCACTGCGCCAACCGTGTTGACAATTACCAAAGTATTTGATGATTGATTACTAAACCAAAAAATAAATAAAAATAAAGCATACTGCTTTTTTCTCCAAGATGTTTCCTTCACTGAAGTATATGGTACGCACATGAATCCAAAACTTTAGAGGAGCGTGTCAGGGCAGGAAAGGAACATGGGTGGGTTTTATCATTAAAAGTCTGACACTCCCCTCGCTCTGCCCAAAACTGTGGAAGTTATTTGATGACTTCCCATCCTACTTACTAGAAAAACTACTAAGCTATCACTGCTACTAAACCTTTTAGACCTAAAACAACTTTGTATGCGTGTTTGTTAGAACTTAGCCAGTTTAGAAGTACCAACCTGGACCAAAGAACCTATTCAACAACACTTTCAAACTATACTCCTAAACTGCTATTAATAATCAGTACTTATGCCGCGTCGCGACTTAACAGGTAAATTACAGCAATGGCCAGGCAAAGTTACAGCTGTTCGTAATTAATAGTAGTTAGCTTGTGGGCTGGATACTAATAGTGCAACATTGTTCAAAGTTAAAGGAAGATTTTAAAGAAAGAAAGAAAAAGTATTTATTTGACTTGCACAGGACAATACAGTTTTCAAGAAGTTTGTGGTAAAAAGCTGAATTAAACAAACAAAAGTCACTCACTTCTGAAGAACAAAATATTTTTTACTTTTTATTGTTTTCTTTTGAAGAAGAACAAGGAAAAAAATGATGTTTTCTGTAAGGAATGAGACAGGAGTAAATGATTGTTACGTCTAACAGAGGAGAATAAACGTGTGAAGTCGGCCCCAAATAGAATAGGACAGGGACAGAAAGATGATGATGATAGTGTTTTGGGAAACGGTTTTAATCCAAAAAAAACTGTGTCGCTGTTATGCAGAGTGCGGAGTAGTCACAGCTATATCCTGAGAACTGTGGCGGAAAGCTATACTCCAAATATTGGGCATTTTGTTCGGAAGTTGATCAAGTAGGACACATTGTTCCTGCTTTGTAAGCCTTTGTTTTGATGTATTATTTTTACTACTAACACTAGAGAATTAAGCCGTTTGTAATACTAACAAAATATGGATCTCTGTTGTCCGAAATAAATGTTTTTTTTTAATGCTTTTGATAGAAAAAAAATTAGGTTAGGCAAAAGTGCACCCACATTTCACCATGTACCTACTAACATGTGACTTCAACATAACTGCCCAACTACATAACCGCTTAATGACTGCGAGCCTGTAATCATCAATCAGACACAATTTCACCGGGGTTGCGGGTTGTTCGAAAGAGATACCGCGGCCCCGGAACGTAAAGGGCAATAGAAGGAACATGGGTGGGTTTTAGTCATTAAGAGCCAGACACTCCCCCCGCTCCGCCCAGAACGGTGGAAGTTATTTGATGATTACCCACCCCAAAAAAACACAGAATTTCACCATTTTTTTTTTGTTTCCAGTAAGCTGCCACATATTTTAATGTTGAAGTTGTAAACCTTTTTATGCCCGTGTGACGGTAAAATATGGAGTACTTTACTACATTAATCACCTATACAATAAATGACTTGATTTGATTTGATTTGAGCATCCCAGCTGTTACTTTAAAGTTACCAATTCCACTACTTTTCATCTTAAGTAACAACTCGAAACTTCATAAAACAAGCGGCTGGAAGTTTTCCACAGGTATTTAGTTTTTGTTAAAAAATCTTTGGAAAACTTTTCAAGGAAGGAAAAAGCTATATAAATGGAGAGTGCCCCATTTATATAGCTTAAACACTACTAGCTACTTATTTAAAAGTTTTTAAAAGGTGTACTGTGAAGAAATAAAAAAATACAGTTTATAATATTGTAAGATAGGATGCGTCCTAACTAAAGCGATTGTCTCACGTACTTGAAACCGTAACGTATATTTTGGTTGACAAACCCGAACGTGTTGTCATCGCACTGACATTTGACAGAGAACTTTCTATTAAAAAAAAAAATACTTCGCTTTGGTAAGGACGTAGGGTTACTGATTATGGTTTTTATATACCTTTAACAGCTTTAGACACCACTGATTATTAAAAAAAAAATACTCGGGCTTTCAACCTTTGCAAAGCAGTTTCTAAAAAAAAAATGTGATAAAGTGAAGTGATAAATATATAAAAATAAATATTATATATAAATAATATTATATATAATAATATAATGTTTATTTTTACCAGATATTTGCTTAATGTCGGTATGATTGACGTCTTCATATCGTAAAACGGTTGTGCAGAAATCTCTAAAATGGCCGATTACGGGTCTGTAAAAAGCGTTTGGAGGACTTTTTCGATTAGACTTACGGCACGATTGCAATCGAGTGGTACTAAATAGCTATAATACTATAAAAATCGTTTAAGGTAGTATCTAGTGGAAGCGCAATGTAAACTGGATATATAGTCGCACTAAATGCCTCAATTATTTAATTTATAACCTACCTACCTACCTTTATTTCATGTCAACGACGCCGCTCAAAAATGAATTTATACTCTAATGTTAAATTTTAATTTTTATATTACTTTGCAGAATTTCCCATTATAATTAATATTTTATGTGGTTTTTCTTCTTTTTTTATCACATTACACACTCACATTTAAGTACATATTATACACTTAAAACTGTTTTACGTCCATCACATCACCATCCTGATATGGTGATGTGACGGACTTCCAGTTGAAAACCAGCTTCGGGCACTAGCCGCTCGGCAGTTATAGCACCATCTCTTTCCCTTAGTGGAATAAGTTCTCCTTCAGGACGTCATGGTAGGCCTACTGGGCCTTTTGACGCAGCCGCCACACATTATTTTATTTTTGTTTAGAATTAAGTTTTATTATTTTTATTACTGTGTGCATTTATGGCTTGTGCCAAATAAACTTGTTTTTTTTCTTCTTTCAATGCTTTTATGTTTCGATACAACAATAATTTGTAGGTCATGCCATTTGTTTTTTGTACATGTCCTTCCGTCCCGCTACCGCCCGAAAACCGTAAACTTAGTATCACGTGAGACTGATAGATGGCGCTGAATGTAACATTCATTTATACATTGATTTGTTGTACTTTGTTTATACCTACCATTTTAGAGTTTAGTCGATTGTCAGTTCAAGTCATTTAATTTTACGCAGTTTGGGAAGTTATATTGTCTTTTAGTTCTACTACAGTTGATGCATCATTGTTTCGAAATAACATCAGAATTACCAAAATACTCTAGTTTCTGTCTCTTTAGTATTACGTATTTCTACACAAAAGAGACACTGTAATTTATTCATGGCGTTTCGTGTATTGTATTCTTTGATGCTGGTTTTCTAAAAACGCCCCAAACCGATCGGCAGCCTACATTAAAACTAATTCTCGGATTCTGTAACACCAAATTTTTTGAGTTTTAGAACGAAATCTTTCACAAATACACAACCTACTTGTAAAATAAATATCATCACTAGCTTTTGCCCGCCGCTTTGCTCGCTCTAAATTCGGGATAACATGGGGTTCCTTTTTCCTGATTTGCAGGTATTTTTCGTTGGTAACAAAGAGGGTGTGTACGGATTTTTAATTTCCTACCTTGAAAACTGCCAAATGTCCCATATAAAATTTCTCCCCCGTTTTTCACCTACAAAAAAAATTGTCCGTCTCCAACTATCCCAGTAACAAAATTCATTAAAATCGGTTCGGCCATTTAGGCGTGAAGACGTAACAAACAAACTCACTTTCGCTTTTATAATATTAGCAAGGATTTATCATTTACAGTCACTTGTTTTAAAATCCTTCCCACGTCGAAACAGTTTCTTTAATATTTCATCTGTATCCGTCCTGTAACATCTGATATTTCAACCGCTACTCAGTCGGGTGTATTATCCTAACCCAAATGTCAGTTCCATTTAGTTCCCAGTTTACCAACTAGGATCGTTCAAGTTTCATACATCGGGCCGCGTAAAGTTGAACATGTACCTACTAGTCGGAGTTTAAGCCCGGACTTTGGCTTGAGGCGCGTTTATATGGTGCCAGTGTTTACGTAGAAAAACATTACTTGTTTAAGGCTAAGATTTGGAGAGATTGATGTTTGAAATGAGGAAAATTTAGTGATCAAGTGACACGGAATCACAGCATACTCCGTCATCACCTACTTTAAATAGTATTGAATTTTTTCGGATTGGAAATCATTACATAACTTCCACCGCTCTAAGAGAAGTGGGGGGACTGTCAGGTTTTTATTACCACTAAAAGAAGTAGTTGCTTTTTATGTTCTAGAGCTGCGGTATCTTTTTCGAACAACTCGCAACCCTGGAGAAAGAATAGACTTTAAATAAAACTTTGGAGTTTGTAAAATATATTTTTACCATTACGGTGATATTTTCGAATTAATTTGTTTTACAGAGCAATCTTTTAAAATGTGGCAGACGCAGGCACTGAAGGCAGACTTTATTTTGCTCCACGCGGGCATAGCGAGCTGACTTGCAATGGCGGGTGCTCAACGTAGCGTGGGTGGGTAGGGTGGGAGCATCAGTGTTGCCGCGGGCGACATGCTCTTATGGAATTGGCTTAAACGTCATCTGCGTAGCCTTTAACAACTATTAATAAGAGAATACTCTTTAAATAATAATTTTATCGTGAAATAATATGTAGATATGTGATTCCCTGGTTTAACTAATTTCTATCAGAGATACTTCAGTACTATTCCAAAATCAATTAGCTTTGACATTCTGACTAAGAAAGCAGAGGTTTTTTTTACCGATATACAGAAGTTATTAGATACTTACAAAAGCACACCGAGCTAGAAGTCAATTGATGTTAATACGTCAGGATATATTTATTATTGTTTTCGGATTAAATGACCCATTTGACGGGCCTGTTGGTCCAGTGGTTAGTGGCCCTGACTGCTGAGCCGGAGGTCGTGGGTTCGATTCCCACCCAGAACTAACTTTGTGTGATGAGCATGATTGTTTGTTCTGTGTCTGGGTGTGATTTATCTATAACATGTATGTATTTATAAATTATATAAGTATGTATATCAGTTGTCTGGTTACCATAACAGAAGCTCTGCTTAGCTTGGGATCAGATAGCCGTGTGTGAGTTGTCCCAAGATATATATTTATTTAAACCAACACTGTCTTTTTTAAAACTATCAGGCAGTTGTGTTGTTGGGGAGTTAGTTCCTTCTTCTTCCCAACTAAAACACTAGGAAATGGCGCAGGGTGGGCGTCTCGAGAGTCTGTCTTGAGTAATTGACGTTCAAACAGCGCTGATCTTAAGCCTAGTTTGAATAAATTATGACTTTTGATTGATTTTGATTTTGTGGTCATGTAAACTAACCCTTACACAGTCTTCGTAGGCCAACACTGACACCGGTAGAAGTTATTAACAGTGTTATTGAGACAAATTTGAAGTCTCCGAGTTTGTAAGTTAGTTCACTTGGTAACTGGGGGTTTTTCGTAAGTATTGTTGGAGAAACTGATTACGATGGTTTTGGAATATTAGCTGTGTCAGCACAAAAATATAGCGAACTGGACGCAATCCCCGTATACTGACATATAACTGTACTCCCACCAACCTATTTCGGCAAATACAGAACTATAATTAATGCATTAAGTTTGAAATTTCACAAACTAGTTTTTTATTAATCCAGTTCTCATAATCTTGATTTACTACAAAACGAAGTGCGTTTAGCGTTGCCAACATTCGAAAGTGTGACGTCAATCCGATTTTGAACTCGTTCAACGTAAAGATAAGCATTCATTGGTTCTGGTCAATACATACATACCTACATACCATATCTTGGGACAACTCACACACGGCTATCTGATCCCAAGCTAAGCAGAGCTTGTGTTATGGTAACCAGACAACTGATATACATACTTATATAATTTATAAATACATATATGATAGATAAATCACACCCAGACACAGAACAAACAATCATGCTCTGATTAGCATGATTGTGACTTTGTGTGATCACAAAGTTTTTCCTGAGTGGGAATTGAACCCACGACCTCCGGCTGAGCAGTCAGGGCCACTAACCACCAGACCAACAGGCCCGTCGCGGTCAATCAAGCAAGTCAATCCCATCATTGGTGCTGGTGAAGGTAATTAAGCGCGAGAAGGCGACATGCTTGCTGACATCTCTTTAAGACGCGCGTAGAACACAAACGCGCCGTCTGAACGGCCTGTCGCATGGCGTCACTAGACGAACGGACGGTGAGCTACTTATTGCTCACCGTCCACAGACCTGCATCTACGGTGGCTGGGAGTAGGCGGGGCGGTGAAATCTTCCCTGAATATCATACTATGCTATTTTACAGACGCCTGCACATCAAGCTACTACAATCTGTCAGATTTCTTCGATAGATTTTCGACTTTATTTCTAAAGTATAAGGTTGAAGGTTCATTGGGAAAAATTGACAGTTTCGGGTAGCTTAACCTGTAGGCGTCTGTACATTATTTGTCAAAGTCCGATGCTTTAGAGATAGAGAGAAGAATATCTTTTTACTCTTTTACCAACGAGCCAAATAATCGTATAAGGCTACAAAATCGCCTAATTATTATTAGTATTTACTAAATTTCCTACACATCATTAAAGACCTGAATAAACATAAGAATTTGTGTACAAAAAACATTCCGGTCCAATCATAAAGACAACCTGAGGCCATCATTATAAGGTCCATATTATCAAAACACTCGACTTTAAGCAGCAGTCGAGATTTCGATTGACTTGTACGGCAGAAAACAACAAGTTGCCAATACTCAGGCAAATCGCTTCAGATTTTCCAGTGTCTTAAAGATTTCAAAGGCATTGAGAATTAATTCCTCCAAGTCTTCGATATCCGCAATAAAGACATCCCGATAACGAGTGATTTAAATTGGTCTTCATTAAGTTTTAAATTTATACATGGGGAAGATTGTATATAAAACAGGGTTAGTTTATGCATGCTTGCATATAAATGGAAATTAATATAAGCCTCTCTCATTTTATCTCTTTACTACCCTTGATAGGCCGATAGAAAACGCCTTCGTAAGTCAAAATCTGTTCCTTTTGTATATGTATATCATCATCATTTACTTGTCGTTGTACTACTGTATAGCTTGTTTAAGTTGAAATGACGCACCTCACCATCGTATTTACACACACAAAGAAACTTCAAACAACAACAAGTCGACCGTCTTGTACACGAACACATCGTAGTGTAATAAACAATCGACGATCCCACGCAGATGGAAAGTCATTGTTAATATTTGCACTCACACATCTAAATAAACTAATTATGTAGTGGGGCGCGTCATTTTAGTTTAGACAATCTCTACCAGTCTATTTAGAATTAGCGTAACACGTTTTCTTCTTCTATTCTCCCCTATCTGATGCCACGGCACCATTCACTCTTTTCTCCTTCATATCATCACACAATCCACCCATCTTTTCTTTGGCCTTCCTCTCGTTCTTCCTTCAACATCCAGATCTCTTTCAGACTCTTTATGTGACATTTTGTATACGTTAAGTTACAATAAATAAATAAAAAATTAACATAAAGTACAGGCGTGTTCTTAGAATCCAGGTAATTCAAAGCAATATTCACGAACAGTATGTAATATGTAGGTACCTCCTTAATTTGACATTCGATAAAGTCACCCGTGAAAAGTCACTCGACAAGAATTTCTCGCACGTTTGGGCGTGTGCGTTCGAGAGCTTCAATAATCGACCTCCAGCGAGTATTTAAAGTACGATACTCATAAACACAAAATTTATTCAGGACTTAATGAGTGCCTACGTTCCAATTACAACCCATCGCAAGGCTTGAACGAGCTTAATAAGTAATTTTATTAGGATTACTAACTGTAATTAAAAGTACTGAAGCGTTTACGGGTTAGGTTTCATATTATCTGCTTTACATACATACATACGACCTATGAGCTAAGTATGAACTTAACGGGTTAATAAAGATAAGGTTTATTAGTTTGGTAACAATTTCTATTTATATAGGTATGTAAATATTTTTGTATTTTTAATTGTTTTTTGTTAAATGTAAAAAATTATAATAAACGCGATCTATAATAAGTTTCAAAATAATTATCACATAACGCTAAGTAATCCCCGAAGGGCTAAGCAGAGGTATACTTAACAGTACACTCACATTTTTGCCGTGTCTGCTAAAAAAATCCTGTTGGAAAATAGCACTTTGCTCGACCCGAGAATCGAACTAATAACCCCATGCTCAGCAGTCAGAGTCAGAGATTAGTTTCAATGTTCTGTTATCATACCTAATTAATAATTTTAATTAATATTATCTAAATTTTAATATTATTAACGCGAGACTTTGTATGGATGTTTGTTACTCTTTCACGCAAAAACTACTAAATGTATTGTACTGAAACTTTACAAGAATATAGCTTACATATCAGGATAATACATAGGCTACAATTCATAAAGATATAATGTATATTCTATCATCACACGAGTGAAACCGCGGGGCGCAGCTAGTAAATAATAATCGCATAAGTCTGATTCGCAATCTTTAACTTCGTACCGAATTTACTATTGGAGAGGCAAAGAGAGAGCCTCATACATACCACCTTACTGCCAGAAGTCGCCATTAAAATTGCGTATACGTTACGTGACTAATCCGTGTTGCTGAAAGCATCGCGAGTGTGTCTGAAGAGGTTATTCAGTCTCCCTTCACACTACTGGTACCTTTTACAAAACTTGACAGGGTATGTCGAAGAACTACCTACCTCAAGTTTATGCAATAAAAAATGTGTCCGGTTATATTAGCGTACTTTTTTTTAAAGATCATCAAATTACTTCCCCCGTTCTGGGCGGACTGTGAGACTTTTACTGAATTTTTACCAACCCATGTTCCTTTTTTTGCTCTTTATGTTTCGGGGCCGCGGTATCTCTTTCGAACAACCCGCAACCTCGGAAAGCGGTGGCCCTGGCAGGCCGTGGTGGCAGGCGTGGAATATACATATTTTTGAAACATACAGAGCCTCCATGTCTCTATGTTTCAAAAATATGTATAGAGATTGTTTTTATCGATAATCTCAATCTATGTTTTGGAACGGGCAACGAGCTTTAATATTCTTACTAATTAGCCACTTAACAAATCAAAAGTGCCTGTTTAATTCAAATAAATATCCAAAATTGAGTTTGAGATTTGGTGAGAAAAGTAATCGTAGCAGTGGTCTCAAATGGGTTTTTTAATTGTTTTTTTTCTGTAGCGTGGATGCATTTTAAAACATTTAAAGAAACATACACAAATATTCAGACCCGAAAGAACTACCATAAGATCATACAAATATTTGACCCGTGCGGGGATCGAACCCGCGACACGCAGCGCAGTAGTCGATCGTTCAGCCACTGCGCCAACCATACTATCACCGTGTCGTCGTGTTTTAAATCCTATCAAAACTGTTCCTTCATAGTAACAATACAAGGTTATCACCGCAAACAACAAAATAAATAACAGTTTTTGTCACAAAGGAAACAGCGTTTAATGCTGAAATAATGTCGACGCAAACATTTGAAGCTTTAAAACGATTTTCGTCACGGATCGCCGCGACCACAAAATCTGACGAACCATATAAAAAGTTTTAGGTCCACCACAAATGTAACCGAAGTTTTAATAAATTCGAGCCAGCTCACTGAACACGGGAATAACAGATAGGCATAAACATTGAATTTTTTTGACATCATATTGATTTTACGTCCAACTTGGATTCGTGTCGTTAAATAAAATCAGATAACGCTATTTGATTTTTATGTTTGAATAACTGATTTTCGGAGTACGCTGCAGTGGAGACCACGATTAGACAAACATAGTGTGGGACGTTCTCCAGCTAGATGGAGCCACTATATGCGCAGGCTGGTAGCAGCTGGTGCAGCCAAAAAGAGGCTTAGTGGTGCGCCCTGGGAGAGGTGTCCAGCTATAGTCTGACCGATTTTACCTAAGTCGGGAACTAAGTGTTGCCATACAACATCCAGTCAGTCTCTAAGGCCGTGCGCTGCGTTAGGCGGGCGCACGGCGCGGGCGCCCGCGTGGCGTGCTGTTTCATGTAATCTCATAGATCAGCGCTGCGTGCAACGGGTCGCCCGCCGCAGCGCTCGGCCAATGGCCGTGCGCTGCAACATTTACATTAAACATTTTTAAATATTTCTTAAAAACATATAAATGCTTTTATTTTTATAAATGTTTTTATTTAACTATTATAATGTCTCAATATGGTTTATTAAACAAAAAGTTAATTCGTTTGTTCGTGATTCGTGTGTCGCAGTCGCAAGCGACTACTGAGCACAGCATCGTAGATTCGATTCTCAGGTAGGGCAAAAATGTGATTAGGTTTTTCCATTAAGAATTTCACAGTAGCAGCCCGGAGTTTGGAAGTTGGCGGTAGGTTATCTTCTTGCCTCGGAAAGCACATTTAGCTGTTGGTCCAGCGCCTCTGGACTCCTCTGGTCGGAGTGCGGTCAAATCGGACTATGAGAGTAAGGGAACAGGAAGTGCACTTGTGCCTGCGCACGCACTTGTGCAGTATAATACCTCGTAGATGGCTAATCTGCTTACATTAGCCGTCATGGCTTAAAGCGGCCAGGAGGATTATATTTATCAAGTTACAAAGGAATGGCATCAACAAGCAAAGCCGTAGTCGTAGGAATGCTTTTCAGTAAGGAAAAGAATCATGATCGACTCAAATTGTTTATGACGATGCGTTGACTAATGTGGTTAAAATTATGAACACATCATAACATTTTGGCAATGCCCATTAAAATTAAAATTAAACTACACCTATTTCGGTTAATACCACACAAACGACTGTCGTGGTTACATTAAATGTTATTAAATTACCGCCATTTTGCTAGCGATGCGAATCAAATAGCTCTGAAACTCCGAACTATTAATTAAACTAATAATTTAGTGATATAAATGAGTTTCGTTGGTAGTCGTGTTGTGTGGTGGCTTTAAGGTAACAAAATTGTTAGATGTCTTATATTATTAATTTATAATTTTTATTTTATTTTTTATTTATCTTGTTCATCAATTTATTTATTTATTTATTTATTTATTTAAGGACAACCAACAAAGCTACACCAACATACATGTTAAAACGCTCACATCTTTACAAAATGTAGTGTAGCCTTAATTAAAGGCTGCCACGGCATGCATTTAACATAGAGTAGGAACTACAGTTCCTCACAAAACGGATTTTACTAATTTATTATTTTGAGATCCTATAATTAATTATTTATCCCTACTAATATAATATTATAAAAGTAAAAGAAAGTTTGTTGTTTGTTTGTTTCTTACAACTTAAATGGCCGAACCGTTTTTTTTTTAGATTTTTTAAAGTGAGAATTAGGGCAGTAATATGGAAGAAAAGGAAAGAGAAAAATATATATTTTTGATCCTCACGCGGGTTTAAATTAGCGTTAGCTCAAAGTAGCTATGCCACGCGGTCAAAGTCGTGGGCGGAAGCTAGTTAATATGTGTTGAAAAGTAAACAACACCTTTGCCTAACTTTTACAATAAAATTGTCTATACGTGACAATACTGAATGTCTTCCTTGTCTTTGGTTTCTGTCATTGTTGCTTATAGTTTTTCTCCAATAAACGGACATTTTATAATTCTGATAATTGTATCATTCCAAGAGGTTATGGGCCCAGACAATATATAATTGTTAGATCCGACATAAAATTTTATTGGAAAAAAAGTCTAGAGATTACTCAAGTAAATTATTTTTTTTCGATCCGTGAGCAATGGCTACGTCTAACCACCAAATAGAAAAATTAGCCGGCCGGGAAAATTATTCCACGTGGAAGTTTGCGGTAAAATCTTATTTGGAATTGGAAGATTTATGGGAATGTGTTGACCCTGGTAGCGATGTCGACCCAAAGAAAGATTTGAAAGCCAAATCAAAGATAATTTTGTTGGTGGAACCGATAAATTACGTGCACATTCAAAGTGCAACGTCATCGAAAGAAGTATGGAAAAACCTTCAAAATGCTTTCGAAGATTCCGGGCTCTCAAGGAAAGTCGGTTTACTAAAGGATCTTGTCAACACGTCACTGGAAAATTGCTCTAACATCGAAGAATATGTAAATAAAATAATGAGTACCGCGCATAAATTGCGAAATATAAGTTTCGAAGTTAACGACGAATGGCTGGGAACACTCATGCTGGCAGGTTTATCGGATGACTATAAACCGATGATCATGGGTCTGGAAAGTTCCGGCATCAAGATTTCGTCAGATTTTATCAAGACAAAACTTCTACAGGAAGTTAAAGTTTCCGAGTCTTCTGCGTTCTTTACCAAGCACAAGAACAACAAGAATACCTCTAAGAATAACACAAAGCTAAAAGGAAAGGGTCCCCGTTGCTACAACTGCAATAAAAATGGTCACTTTAGCAATCAGTGCACGCTAAAGAAAACTGATAAAAAAGAAAATGTTTTTTCAGCAATTTTTTCAGCTTACAGCTCATTGAACAAGGATAACTGGTATATTGATTCAGGTGCCACAATGCACATGACAAGACGCTCCGACTGGATGTATGACGAACAACCACCTCCGATTCCTGAAATAATGGTGGCGAACAGTAACGCGATCTCTGTGCAAAAGATGGGTAAAGTAAATATTCAGGCTTGTTTAAACAACACCAATCATCAAATTCAGGTGACAAATGTTTTATATATTCCTGATCTAAGTGCGAACCTGTTATCAGTAAGCCAACTAACAAAAGTAGGGTGTAAAGTTGCATTCAATGACACTGGCTGTAATATTTACAATGCTGACAAAAAATTAGTAGCAACTGCCAATCTAACTAATAACATGTATAAGCTGAATACTGTTAAGGGTAGTACATATGCTGTGACAAGTGAGAGTAAGACAGATTTAACTACATGGCATAAGAGAATGGGGCATTTAAATATAGCTGATGTTAAGAGGTTAGAGTCATGTGCAGAAGGTATAACAATTAGCAATAAAAATGTTAACACTGTGTGTGTACCATGTTGTGAAGCAAAACAAACTCGATTACCGTTTCCAATTTCTGGTTCAAGAGCAAGTAAATTACTTGAGGTAATACATACTGATCTATGTGGTCCAATGGAGACTCTGTCTGCTGGAGGTGGAAAGTACTTCATAACCTTTATAGATGATTACTCTCGTAAAGTATATGTATATTTTCTTAGGAACAAAATGGATATTAAATCGGTTTTTGAAAAATTCAAGAAGGAGGTAGAGAATGAATTAGAAATGACAATAAAAGTCCTGAGAAGCGACAATGGTAAAGAATATTGCAATAAAGTGTTATCTGATTTTCTAGCAGTTTCCGGCATCAAACATCAAACCAGCACTCCATATACACCCGAGCAAAACGGCCTAGCGGAGAGGATGAACAGGACACTGGTTGAGCGAGCCAAATGCATGCTATTTGATGCAAAATTGCAAAAATCATATTGGGCTGAGGCAGTGGCTACTGCAGCTTATATTATCAACAGATCACCATCACGAGTTTTGAATGAGGTAACCCCACATGAAAAATGGACTGGTAAGAAACCAAATCTATCACATTTGAAGATATTTGGATCTAAGGCGATGGTACACATTCCGAAACCACACCGTCAGAAATGGGATCGTAAATCACGTGAATTGATATTTGTGGGTTACTGTGATAACACTAAGGGTTATAGACTATTTGATCCAGTCAATAATAAGATATTAATTAGTAGGGATGTGATATTTATTGAATATTCTGACGCAAAAAATATGACTCCGGAACCTGCTACTATTCCTCTTATTATTACAAATGATAATTCAGACTCACAAAGTCAATCAGAACACGATGAAACAACTGTTGATAGCAGCTCACACGAAGATACATTGTCAAATAATGATACATCGTTTGACAGCTATGTTACAAATAGAAATACTGATGATGAAACATATCTGCCTAGCTCAGACGAAATTGATGATGATAGTTTTGATGGAAAAATTACGTTGAGACCACATCAAAGAAGAAACATACAAGGCAATAATCTTATGTGTGTTATGCCAACTTCAGATCCACTGACTGTCAACGAAGCTTTATCGAGTCCCATCGCTGAACAGTGGAAAAAAGCAATGGATGAAGAGTACCAATCCCTGTTAGAAAACAATACATGGGAAATTACTTCTTTACCACCTGATAAACATTCCATACCATGCAAATGGGTTTTCAAGACAAAGAAAAATGAACATGGAGAAATCGAAAAATATAAAGCACGACTAGTAATAAAAGGATGTTCACAGAGACCAGGTATCGATTACATGGAAGTTTTTTCTCCAGTTGTTCGACTTGCATCTCTGAGATACTTGTTTGCTCTATCTGTTAAATTCGATTTAGACATTTGCCAAATGGATGTCGTATCAGCTTTTTTGCAAGGAGATGTAGAAGAAGAGATATACATGAAGCAACCACCCATGTATGAGAGTGGTGAGAAAGTATGTAGACTGAGAAAATCTTTATATGGTTTAAAACAAGCCAGTCGACAATGGAACAAAAAGTTAGTTTCTACACTAACGGAAATGGGTTTATTGCAGTCTAAATTAGATCCCTGTATTTATTACAAGATTGTAGATGAGCAGAATATTACTTTTATGGCTATATATGTCGATGACATAGTATTGTTTACTAATAATCAAGAAGCGAAAAGTAACATTAAAAAAAAATTACATGAAAAATTTAAAATGAAGGATCTTGGAGATATACGTTACTTCATTGGGGTTCATGTAGAACGGGATAGAAAGAAAGGAGTTATATACTTGAATCAAAGAAAGTACATACAAGAGGTATTACAAAAGTATGGTATGTTGGATTGTAAGACAGTCAAAACTCCAATGGATACAAATAAAAAGTTTCATGAACAAGGAAGTTCTGAGGAATCCAAAATATTGATTAATTCTCCGTATCAAGAGATAGTTGGGTGCTTGTTATACATTTCTCAAGTTACCAGACCTGATATCAGCTTTGCCGTTAATTATTTAAGCAAGTACAATAGCAAGCCTGAAATTCAGCACTGGATTGCTTTGAAACGTGTTTTGCGCTATTTGAAAGGCAGTCAAGATTATAAATTAAGTTACAAGCAAAATGTAGAGGAAAAAATGACTCATGGCTACTGTGATGCTGACTGGGCAAGCTCAGTAGATGACCGGCGTTCCTGCACTGGCTACACTTTTTTGTTTCAGGGAGGAACGATTAGCTGGAACTCAAGGCGACAGCCTACAGTTGCACTGTCCACTACAGAGGCAGAATATATGGCATTATCATCATGTGTACAAGAGGCTTTATGGCTAAAACAATTTCAAGAAAGTTTTTGGCCACAATTGAAGAATGAGACTATGACCATTTATAGTGATAATCAAAGCAGTATTAAACTTTCAGATACTCATGGATATCATTCTAGGACGAAGCATATCGACGTGAGACACCATTTTCTCCGTGATAAAGTACTTAGAAGAACTATTGCCGTTGGTTACGTACAGACTGATGAGATGGTAGCAGACGCTCTTACCAAAGCCACGACGCACTCAAAATTGGATTTTTGTTCGTCAAAAATGGGTTTATGTTTAAGGGAGGATGTTGAAAAGTAAACAACACCTTTGCCTAACTTTTACAATAAAATTGTCTATACGTGACAATACTGAATGTCTTCCTTGTCTTTGGTTTCTGTCATTGTTGCTTATAGTTTTTCTCCAATAAACGGACATTTTATAATTCTGATAATTGTATCATTCCATTTGATACCATTTTTTTTTCATTCCATTTCATTTGTTAAATTTCTTTTGTTACATTGGCAGTTTAAAAGTAACAAAAATGTTAAATCTACACGACTTATTTCATGTATCCTATCATGTGTAAGAGTACCTATGTAAAAGGATTCTAAATAATGGCATCGCTGTCAAAAAGGAATGCGTATGAGTGGAAACATTGTGTATGCTGGTATGGACTGCACTCCTGCGTCGCTCTCTACGCATAAAACAGTGTGCTTTTAGTTGTCAAAAGTTGTATTAGTGTCCCTACGTATCTATATGTTGATGAATTTGACGACACGGTTGGCGCAGTGGCTGAGCGATCGACTGGTGCGCTACGTGTCGTGGGTGCAATCCCCGCATGGAACAAATATTTGTGTGATCTACAGGTAATTGTTTCGGGTCTGGCTGTTTGTGTATGTTAGTTTAAATGTATGTAAACGTACCCACGATACAGGAATAAATGTGATGAATAAAAAAAAATGTGATGAAGCTATGTAGCCGATTTCGACCACAGCGATTGCATTTGATGGCTTTTTAGGGACAAATCATCAAAGCTATCGACATCCATGTCGAGAGCTTTGATGTGCAGCTCTATTATGTGTGCTATCATATCCGACTTTATCCGAAATACTCCGAGCACAAAGCGGACATGTGAGAACACCATTGATGATATTTTAGGATATAGTCGGCTTCAAGTCTAACTGGATGAAGCTGACTATCAGTATTTTCCATGGAGCGACTGTGAAGTATGTGAGGTATCGTCAAGTGAAAGGAAACACGTCTGATCTAGACAAGCGTTTATTGTCGACTACTTTTAGGTTACAATGATGCTTTTTACTAAGTACATTTGCTACTTCAACTGCCTATCTAAAATCCACAACCCAGTTAGTAAGACTGATTGTCAAACTTTTAGGGCACTGACTACCTGTAAGACACACATTGCTGCAATTTAATTTAATTTGTCAATTCTGTAGTTTTAGACGTTCCTGTATTTTTATTTAGACATTTTGTAATTTTAAAATTTTGACATGCCTGTATTTTAATTTTGACATTTGTAATTCCTTATTTTGTTTAATCAGTAAGAAACATGACACATCTAAAAAATTGCATTAAGTATTTTAAGATCTGACAGCACCATATTTCATGAAAACAAAAGAATTATTACTAGAAGGATTTGCAACATGTCAAATCAACGGCTTAACGTGCTTTTTGTATCATGCAGTAACCTTGGCAGGTATGTAGGCCACCCATCCACCAACCCAGGCACTGTAACTATTTAGCCACCAGCTCTTCTATTTTTCAAGTTTTCACTTAACATTATTAGAAATCCTTGTTTCCTCAATTTTATCCAACCTTTTCTAAACAATATAAATCCCATCCAAAAACTTCTATACGACCGAAAGAAATCCGGATTACATAAAAAATCTATCCAATACTTAGTCGTGTATTAACCAGATTTAACCAGTTTATCATAGCAAGCAACGTCCCGATATTTTGTTGTTCCCCGGTTTTGACTGCATAATGGAACGGATTTCAATATTTTAATATTTATAAGCAATTCGTTTGTTATTGGGCTGGTTGCTCCTACAGTTATTTTTGTAAAGAGCGACGGGTTTTTTTTAAGGGATTTTTTTAAGGAAAATCTCTGAATCTCACGTTATTATTTGTATATGTATTTTATTTAAAGGCGACAGTATCGCGGTATTATCCTGAAAACAAACAATGACTTGAAGTATTCTGTACTGCGTCGGGGTTAACTGGGAATATTCTAAGAAACATAAACATCGTTATTCGATTTCGAAGAAATTACACTTAGAAGCGATAATCTATACACGTATTTCCAATTTATCTCTTAATCAGTTACTATGAAAATTGTGGTCAACTGAAAATTTTGAACAAAATTTTCTCGCGCGTGTATATTCTAAAGATACTTAAATTGAAAATACTCGTTTCGTACATAAAGTTTATTTTATATATAAGTGGTATATATGTGATAGTAGTACTAATTATGAGTGTACCAAACTACCATAACATTGTTTGTACGCTAAAACACTCGTAGTTCAAATCTTTACATTATATAAAATGAAGTTCCTTCTGCTGTCTGATTGCTTAAATCTTTTGAACTACTCAATGTATTTTAGTGCAGTTTTCAGCAATAGATTGATTTAAGAGAAAAGTATAATATTATCATGCCTGATATCGGACTACGCGTTGTGCTACGCCGTAGCTAACACTGCTACGAATGTGTAGCAAAATTACTTTTTTGGAAATACTGGTTAGGACTTAGGAACCTATTTTCTGGGTCAGAACTAGAATTAAAAAAAAAGTATTTAGTACCTTCTTCCTCTGTAAGACGTGGGTCTGATCTTCGTGGTCCCAGTAATATTTACTACACAAATTAACTTGCTTACCTAAAGAAACTAAAGTAACTGTCTTAGCTCATCGAATAGCTGGAATTCTAATGATAATAAATTAATTAAACTTGTTTCTGGCCAGTAAATAATTGCATGCTTTTTTGACAGTCAAACATGAGATCATTACCCATTCGTAAAATACTTACTTACTAGTATTATAAAAGTGAAAGTGAGTTTGTTTGTTTGCTACGTCCTTCACGCCTAAATGGCTAAACCGATATTGATAAACTTTGGTACAGAGATAATTGGGACCCAGGAGATAGACAAGGGCTACTTTTTTCAAAGTGAGATATGAGGGCAAAAGAAACGGGAAATCTTGGCTTTGCTATTACAATAAATAAGATGCAAGGGCAAAAAACTACAGGTACTGTGTTACTCCGAATTTAACGAAAGCGAAGCCGCGGGCAAAAGCTAGTCTTTGCATATTTTGTACGTGTTTTGCAATTAAAAGAATGATTGATTCCAATTTATCGCTTAAGACATAAAACACTATTTAAAAAAAAATAAAAAAAAATGCAATGCATGAAATTATTTTTTAACCCCGTTCAATAAATCTGAACAATCCCAGATCCATTAACGTGGAGTCATGAACAACATTTAAAACAACAAAGCCTTACAATGTAAACATGACGTCACACAAATCATCTTTAGAGTTGCCCTCCAGTGCGTAATAGGCTTAATTTACTCATGTTATATGTAATTTATAGTCTCCTCCCTTCAGTTGATGACTGAAACCACCCCGTGGGGGGTTGCAACCTATATATTTATGCTTCGTTGCATATATCTAAAGTAATTACAAGAGGTACGTTCAGCAACAAAACTTCATTAGACTATAACATTTTTAAACAATCCTTACATTATAGAAGTGAAAGTGAGTTTGTTTGTTACTTCTTCACGCCTAAATGGCTAAACCGACTTTGATTAATTTTGGTACAGAGATAGTTGAGACTGTGGAGACGGACATATGCATTTTTTTTCAAGTGAGAAATGAGGGGGGAACAGAGAAACATTTGCATTGCTATTACAATAAATAAGGCGCAAGGGCAAAAACTACACGTAGCAGGTACCTGCAAATCAGGAAAGGAAAACTTTGTTACCCCGAATTAAATGCGAGCAAAGCCGCGGGCAAGAGGCTAGTTTTTGCCCGCAGTATAATAAAAATTATACAAATAATTCTATGATCCTCATGATTTCCAGCTGTTTAGATCCAGGGCTAATGTGAACCCCTTTTTCTTTTCTTGAGATGGGAAATAATCAAAAACCTTACCCGTCTTTGGGTGGAGCCCAAGTTAGTATCAGACTGTACTGACTAAAACCCATCCATGTTTCATCCGAAAGGCAGGGCGTTTTTGTGAGACTGTCACTTGTAATGTGACGTTCAAAAAGTACTGATTATCAGCCTAATTTAAATAAATGACTTTTGATTTGATCCTTATTGTTTGGCTAGCTTTTTTCGGGGTAACACAGTTATTTGTAATAGCAACGCTAAGTTTTTTGCCCTTTTCTTCCCTCTTTCTCTCTCACATCCCACTTTAATAAAAAACCTATGTCCGTCTTCTGGTTCCCAACTATCTCTGTACCAAAATTCATCAAAATCGGTGTAGAAATTAAAGCGTGAAGAGGTAACAAACAAACAAACTCACTTTCGCTTTTAAAATATTAGTAAGGATTTGTCATTCAATATTGTTTTGCATTTTATGTATAGCTATAATGCAGTATCTATGCCTGTAGTGCTGGGGTTGCGAGTTGTTCGAAAGAGATACCGCAGTCCCAGAACATAAAGGGCAAAACGGACATAAGAAATTAAAGGGCTTTGACGACACGGTAGGCACAGTGGCTGAGTGATCGACGGCTGGGCTGAGTATCACGGGTTCGATCCCTGCACGGAACAAATATTTGTATGGCCTACAGATACTTGTTCCGGGTCTGGCTGTTTTTGTACATGAGATTGAATGTTTGTAAACACATCCACGACACAGGAGAAATTCCTAGTGTTGGGCAACGATTTAAAAAAAAAAGAAGGAACATGGGTGGGTTTTAGTCCGTAAAAGTATGACAATCCCTCCGCTCCGACCAGAGCGGAGGAAGTTATTTGATGATTTCCCCCCATCAGCAAAAAAAAAGGCTACACACTCATAAATACAAAGAATGTACCCCAAAACAGCTAAACCCCATGACAAATACACAAACCGTCACTTATGTACCCCGTTAATGTAAACGACACCCATTCACCATTGAATTGTGCCGTAGGTAATTGAACGAAGCCCTTGTACGAACGAATTTGTTTTAATTAAAGACCAACCTTGTTTATACAAACACTGAATGGTTACTTTGGTATGTGATTAGTCGAGGTTTTGGGTTCCAAGTCTAATCTGTCACTATGGGGCACGGGGCAGGGGTGGTGAAGTAATGGCGTGTGGTTGACATTGTGGGAAAGGCGTAATAGAAATTGAGGCGGTTGATGTAAATTGTGTTGGAACTTGGAAAGGTTTTCTTAATAGTTATTACTGAAAAAATAATAAGTTAGGTAAGTATTTAATTTTCTTGCCGGGGTTGCAGGTTGTCCGAAAGAGATACTGCGGTCCTGGAACATAAAGGAAAAATGAAGAAACATGGGTGAGTTTTAGTCAGTAAAACACACTGACACCATCCATTCAGAGTGGTGGATGTTATTTAATGATAATCAATCAACAAAAAAGGGTATATCAACAACTTGTCTCAGTTACTTCTGTGAACATAATCTTCTCCTATTCAGAGTTGGTTTAAAACGTATGTTGATATGAGTGGTAACAAAACAAGTGTTATAATAAAATATAAAAAAAAACCGGACAAGTGCTAATCAGATCGCGCACCGAGGGTTCCGTACAAACGTTGTCGGTTTTTTCTGAGGGAATTGGTTTCTTTTAGACAACCTTGCTCTGCCAAAGGCAGCATCATCGCTTTACAAAAAAAAAATGTTTTCATTAGCACAAAGATGTCCGAAGGTTAACTACCGCAGGGGTAGTTAACCTTCGGACATCCTAAAGGGTTAGAGTCTGTTAATGTTGACCGGTACTGGAATAATATTTGGGTTAGTTCAGTTAGAGAATGTTTGGTGTAGTTTCGTATTCTATAATAGAACATCAAACTGTACTTAGACATCGTCTAGCGTAGTTTGTTTGATAGTTACTAGTTTTGAAGTAATTTTGTACTTGGAATACTCACTTATAGGGACAGTGTAGAATTTGAAGTTTATTACCAGGTTTATTTCATCACTAGCTTTCGCCCGCGGCTTAGCCCGCGTTAAATTTGGGGTAATACAAACTGAATTACCCCAAATTTAACCCCCTTGCGCCTTATTGATTTGTAATAGCAACGCTAAGTTTTCCTCCCCTTTTCTTCCCTCTTTCTCCCTCACATCCCATTTTTTTAAAATAAAAATTAGCCTATGCCCGTCTCCTGGTTCCCAACTATCTATGTACCAAAATTCACGTGAAGAGGTAACAAACAAACAAACTCACTTTCGCTTTTATAATATTAGTAAGGATTCCTGCTTCCAAAATGGTAAAAAAATACTGCTAATCTGCTAAGAGCCAGTCAGACTCGAGCACCGAGGGTTCCGTTCAAACTTTGATAAAACATAGTTGGCGCAGTGGCTGAGCGATTGACTGTTGCGGTGCATGTCGTGGGTTCGATTGCCGTACGAATATTTGGAACAAATATTTTCACCTAATTTTATAACAAAAATCTTAGAAATATTACACCTAGAGGATAGGTAGGGAACAGATATTACCTTAAATATTTAACTTCATGTCTTAGAATAGTATATTGAAGATCTCTTTCAGACTGATGATTCTGTTCCAATTATTTGAAACGTTCTCGAAACCCCTTTAACCCTCAATAATCGGATCCACAAAGCGGGACGACCCTCTGACAGCGCTGTCACTTTCAATCCTCCCCCTTTCACCAAAAATAGAATAGTAAACAGAAAAATACCAGGAAAGAGCAGTGACCTCTCGTCATAATGTTTTATGAATATTTTTCCACTGGCCACAACAGAGATGTGTACCAGAAGGTTGACTTCATAATAGTAGGTACCCTGATCGTTTTCAGAAACGACGCTAATATTAGCCAAGTTTCATTGGCGTGGAAATATTGTAGTTCTCAAGTGTGTCTGGCAGGCACTGGTGCATTTATTGTTCTTTTATTCTCATAGTCTGATGAGACGGTAATCTGACACGACTGGAGAGAGTTAAGGCGCAGACCGATGGCTTAAAGCGCTTCACACAATACAAATCAAAATCCGTAACAAATGCAGACGTAGAAACATTTTATGTACAGTGCTGACTATTTTGAACACTCAAATAAAATTGCAATAGTCGCCATAATTTGTCCATAAAACCGACACTTATTTGTGACAAATAAAAATGTGTCTCGTATTTTTGCGTGACGATTTCCCATATTTAAAGTGCTACGAGAATATTTTCGCTTAAACGACAGGAACGACGCTTAACAAGGAGACGCTTCTTAAACTTTTCGTTAAATTGCTTTCACAGATTTGTGAGTTCAAATTTTAGGCATCACTGTACTGTTCGCTAACTGTATGCTGTTGCTCTTCTGAACTTATTTGTTTTGTGACCTGCCTGCCTACGGTGTCGGAGTTTCGTCGGGTTCTGTTACAGACTTCCATGTTTTTGACAGTTGCTACAGTGCATCCCGTTTTTCGCTTAGCTTTTTCGCTGGTTAAATTCGAGTGTAGGGTAGGGTGTAGAATGGTTGTCTGCACAAGAATATTTTATTACGAGTTAAAAGAGAGAATAGGGAATATTTTGATGAAAGGGTGTTAAGCATGTTTTATTGTTACGTTGCGCTTTGTGAAAATAATATTTCGGACCTATTTTATTTGTTTTTCTTGTCTTGAATTTGATGTATTACCCGGTACTTAATGAGTTGTTGTAAAATTGACAGCAGGAGCGATATCGAGAAGTGATGTTTGCGATCGTGAACTATGTAAGGAGAGGCTTATGCTGGAAAACAAAAAAGACTCATTACCGATGTCTCATATAAAATGTATTTTGTAAATTAGTTGTGAGATAGGTAGTCGCTCCGAGTAAAATACATTACACTGCTGCATTTGGTTAGACTACTACTAGAGTCAGAGAGAGTGGTTAATCCCCAAAGGTTTAGGCAGAGCCACGTAATAGTAAACATTTCGCCAGTTATGTTAAACCCCATTTAATAGGGAGGCAGCCTATTGCCATCAAGCGGGCACAAATCCAGACTTCGTGGTTGCTACTGAGAAACTCCTGATGGAAAAAACCCAATAACACTTTGCCTGCCCCTCATGTTTAGCACTCCATCCACTAGGGGGAACCACTAGGCTAATGAGATAGTCAGCTTCCTCCACATAATAATATAATTAAAGCAATTTAAACAGCATTAAATAAATCAATCAAAAATGCTAATAATGAATGAACCTAAGCAAAATCCTTACTAATATTATAAAAGCGAAGGTGAGTTTGTTTGTTTGTTACGTCTTCGCGCCTAAATGGCCAAACCGATTGTGATGAATTTTGGTCTACATCAGTCAGTTTCCTCTACATTGTGAATGTATGTGTGGATGTTTTATTTTGATATATTTTTGTTTAGGTGCTAGTTTTATTTTTTCTTGTTTGGCTTTTTTACATACTGCGTCTACAATGTCGTCTAACTTTAAATTGAAATGAAAAAGCGGTACGTTTGTGTTTTTTTATCTTATCGTACTGTTCTGTTAAGTACGTAAATAAATAAATGATAGATTTTTCTAACTAAAAACATAAATTACTCAGCAGCATTTCTATCTAAGCCAAAGTATTCCGTCTAAAGCAAAAACAGCTACATTCTTTACAAGCCAAAGCAAATACTGCTGTAATTAAAGCATAAAATCTTTTTCTTTGAAAACTTAAAGTATCTAGAAGTTCATTAAAATGGCGCACTAGTTTCACACAGTCTTTTGTCGTTAAATAAAAACTAATAAGAATAATGTTCATGAAAGAGTTTCAGCTTATTTTTTGCGCTTATTAGTATCATACTAGCTTTTTCTCGCGGCTTCGCTCGCGTTAAACACAGTTGCCCTTTTTTATTTGCAGGTACCTGCTACGTGTAGTTTTTGCCCTTGCGCCTTATTAATTGTAAAAACAAAGCTAAGATTTCCCTTTTCTTTCCTCTTTCTCCCTCAATTCTATTTTTTTTAATAATTTAGGCTATGTCCGTCCAGGGTCACAACTGTCTCTGTACAAAAAATCTTTAAAATCGGTTAAGCCATTTAGGCGTGAAGATGTAATAAACAAACTCACCAAAGCGCTTTTATAATATTAGTAAGAATTGGCATTACACGATTTATTTTTAAAAGCCCCAAGGGACTACAGACTACTTGAAAAGTACATGGTTTTAATTTCAACTTGATACCTTAACCTGAGCCATAAGGTCTTGGCAGACAGACATATAAACAACAAAGCTATTCTATAAGGGTTTTTTGTGACACTGGGCACACCAGGGTCACTTGCGGACGCCCTCAAGAACCCGAAAGGTCTCATCTGCTTCTGGAAGGAGGTGGGCTGGCTGGAGTAGCGGCCACCAGGTACTTGGCATACGCACAATGGTCCACTGCAAGGACTAAGTGCGGAAACCGGACCCCCCAAGGAGCGGGGCCCACATAAAGAAGAAGAAGAAGAAGGGTTTTTTTTTTCGGGTGGGAAATCATCCAATGACTTCCCCCGCTCTGGGCGAAGCGAGGGGGCATGTCAGACTTGTACTGACTAAAACTCACCCATGTTCTTTCTATTGCCATTTACGTTCCGGGGCCGCGGTATCTCTTTCGAACAACCCGCAACCCCGGCAGAATGCTTTAAGGGTGCCGTTAATTACTAGACACAAGAAAAAAAATTGTGCAAAATTGAATTGGGTTTTTCCATATTAGTAATTTCTCAGTAACAGCCACGGAATCTAGATTGTGGTCGTTTGATGGCAATAGGCTCACCCCCTATTACATATTTACATATAACATAATTGATGAAATGAGGTCTTCGCCTAAGGCTTTGGGGATTGCAAGCTTTTTCAAGCATCACCAACCCTGTTCTTGCTACAATAACCGGAGTTAATTCCTGAAATAAGGAACGACCTACGCTATTTTTTATTGCGTATGGGAAAACAACTTCCCCCGCTCTGGGCGGAGTGGGAGTGTCAGACTTGTACTGATTAAAACCCACCCATGTTCCTTTTTTTCTCTTTATGTTCCGGGGCCACGATATCTTTTTGGAACAACCCGCAACCCTGGCAGGCGGTGGCCCTGGAAGGTCCCTCTGCACGATATACGGTATTGGCATATCATCAATAAAGAATCAAGTTATTTCCTAATTACTTTAACGTAATTAAACATTCCTAAACAAACAAAGGGAGACGTGTTCTTCAATTATGATTACTCACTTTTCCAGTCGACTTAATTCACTTCGAAGGAAAGTTATTTGAAAGTTGTTTAAAGAGAGGTTTCGCTTTTGATCTTGGCTTTAACCTTATGTTTGTGTGAGATAATTAGTATTAATTCGGATAAAGATAATTTCAGGCCTTTTGAGAGTAGATTTTTACATTTACCATATTTTGGGGTAGGAAAAAAAAATTTTTTTGATTCAACTGAGGTAATTTTGTAATTGCGTCTGAGGCGGATTTAACGCCCAAGCCGCCAGACGAGGGTGTTATAGAGCCGAGAACGAAATTGACAAACTTTGAAACAAGAACAAGACGAACGAAGAAGAACAAAAAGAATCAAACGCCGTTTTTTAATACACTTACAGAAAAATTAAATAACAGAACAAAAATACCGTTTATTAATAATCGTAATGAATCTATGATTTAATTGGGTTCGCCCCCCCCCCTGTTTGTCTTCTCACATTGAAGGAGGAACAAAGGTATGACACCGCTAAATAGCTTTATATTAAAATAAGAAATCAAAAATAATTAAAGCTGTCGTTGTAAAAATGAGAAGAAAGCACGCGTGTGAAATATATTCCATATTGAACCATATCCTAGTGCAATAGGAGCCAGTTTTCTGAAAGTAATCCTTATCCTTACTAATATTATAAAAGCGAAAGTGAGTTTGTTTGTTTGTTTGTTACCTCTTCACGCTTTAATGGCTGAACCGATTTGGATGAATTTTGGTACAGAGATAGTAGGGATCCAGGAGACGGACATAGGCTATTTTTTTTAAAATAGGGATATGAGGAAGAAAGAGGGAAGAAACGGGAAAACTTAGCGTTGCTATTACAAATCAATAAGGCGCTACCGAATTTAACGCGAGCGAAGCCGCGGGCAAAAGCTAGTCATATATAATAATAACATTCTAAGAGTACTATACCTAACTAAACAAACTAAATGTTTGTCTCTGCATCAATTAATGGTAGAAAAAAGCCATTAAATTCCGCCTCAGTACATTTGTGTGCTCGATATATGAAGCCAGAGCAAAACAAACTAATGAGTACTTGGTCGAATAATAATTATATAAAATTATATAGAATAATTCTTGCCCATTCTTCTCCATAGATATCTACGCTTTAGAATGGGCAACTACAGTAAATTCACAAGTTATTATGTCTTGTGACTGGGACTGTAGCAGTAATTTTTTTTTTGTTTTCATGACATTCAAAAGTAATGATCTAGTTGAAATAAATGATTTTAATTGATTGAAATAAATTCTAGAGTTGCGTCTTCTCGTGGGGTGTAAAAATACTACTTCATTGATCCATTATCTTATCAAAACAAAAAAAAATGCGAGCAATATTTTTATTTTTGTTAGAATATAGTTTCCTCATTCAAAAAACACCCACTACGCCACAACAAACTTATCTACCACCTTAAAACTATTAATAAACATAAACAACACAATCGCGAAGTAATCCATTACCGCGCTTCCATTGTGGACGGCATACAATGCGTTCAGTGCACTGTGACACGGCGGCGCGGTGACGGCAGCGCGTAATGTAGCGTGAATTAACGTGAAACCTCTAGAGGGGACTGTTGATGTTGTAAATGTGTGTGTTCCGTGGCTTTTCGGATAGACCTCCGGTTTCCGATGCAGGTGTGGTTAGTTAAAGGATTATCTAAAATCACACGTAGCTACTGCAGTTTTGTGAATCATTTATCTATCTAGATATCTTCTGTAACATTATCTTTTCCTATTTTTATTTATTACTAGCTTTTGCCCGCGGCTTCGCTCTCGTTAAATTCGGGGTAACACAGTTTCCTTTGTGCCTTATTGATTTGTAATAGCAACGCTAAGTTTTCCCTTTTCTCCCTCAGTTCTCACTTTTTAAAAAAAAAAATCCCTTCTAGCAGTAAATATATTAATTATTTTTTTTTACTGTAATGTATCCTATAATTAATCTGTGCACAGCGTTGTGGGCTGCAACATTGTATATTTATTTGTGTATTTCTTGTTCCTGTTTTATGTTATAACTGTTTGTTTTACGTCTCGAATAAAAAAAATATATATTTACATACTTACCTATGCCTCGCTTTCGAACTATCCCGCAAACAAAGGAGTGCTTTGACTGCTCCGTACTCGTACTTCACTTTAATTCATCTTTTTTTTTATCACCGACTGTCGGAAGTGACCGTTTCAGTGTTTTTTTGGAAGTTCACCCAGTCGAAAGTTCTGCGGTAAGTAACAAAAAAATACAGTCGAATTGAGGAACTCCTCTTTTTTTTGAAGGCGGTTAAAAAGGGAAATGCAAAGGAACAGGCTGGAGCACCATTTTTATGTATAAAATATTCACTAATCTATGGTAATGTGATCATGATTAGCTAGTCACATTCCCCTTGAGATGGTTAATTTCGTAACAAAGCAGTGATTGAAGTGATTTGTGCTGTAATGTTTAGTAATAATCATCATTTGATTATGGATTGACGTTTCAGTTGATAGGTACGACAAGGGTTCTGGTAACATGCATATTATATTATATGGTTTTATAGGTTTTGTCCACTACTCAGCTCCTTTTCTAAGAGGGGTATGAAAAATTGATTTTAGCCGATTTTAAAATCTACCAGACATGCGCAGAAAATTTCATACAAATCTGTCCAGCCGTTTCGGAGGAGTTTGGTAACAAACAACGCGACACGAGAATTTCATATATTAGACTAGCTGTGCCCAACGGTTTCACCCGCAGCTCAAGTAACCTTCTGAAGAAAGCCGCCCTTATCACTTAGAGGTACAAAACATACATTACGACCGATTCTCAGACCGTATACCGAACCGTCTAGAGAAGTATGAAAACTAAAATTGTGACACGAGAATTTTATATATAAGACGAAAGAAAGGTAAAACAATAGTTATTTGTTCAAATTAACAGAACAACAGCGGTCTAATGGTTAGTAACAACTTATCAATTAAAGGGTTAGTTAACCTGAAAACCTAAAACTTATGCTACTGCCGTTCTAGAATAGAGATTACTCACTTATTATCATTACAACATACTACCTTATCATAAAAAAAAATTAAACCATCGACTTTTACTGAAAAGACGCCTTTAAGAACGCTATTTTACGTAATAAATTCAACAATATTCCTTATACCTCTATGAATTTATACTATTCTTTACACAACCCCCACAAACAGCTGGCAGCAATTTTCATACACCGTTTAACAACAAAACAAAGTAACATATAACATGTTATCGCTTTAAAATTCGCACGCAAAGGTTGAACACGACAGTGTGGAAGTTATTCAGAATAACATTGTCTGGAAGTTAGTCCAGCTGCCCGCACAACACGCTTCGCACTCGAGGATGGAAATAAAATGGATATGACAAGAATATTACAAATTTTATTGGTGTAGGCATCATGGCAGCTTTAGAACATGACTTCATTTATAATGTAACAAGAAACATAGAGTATTAGCATTGCCATTTAACGTGGCAATGTAGCAATGGCAGTTGGAGTAGTACTTGAACGCTTTTTAAGCGTCATGCGGATAAGAAATCATCAAATAACTTCCCCCTGCTCTGGGCGTAGCGGGGGAGAGTGTCAGAATTTTACTCACTATAACTCACCCATGTTCCGGAGTCGCGGTATGTCTTTACAACGACTTTTGAACAACTAGCAACTCTGGGCAGGTGCCCTGCTTTGCTAACATCCCTTTGAAGCGTGCGTGGAACACGAACGCCTCGACACGGCCTGTCTTCACAAGACGGACGGACGGTGAGCCACCCATTGCTCAAGGTCCACAGACCTGGTGTACAAAAGCTTGAATGTAGTTTTAGAAGAAATTAAATTAAATTATTGAAATGATAAAATGTTATTCATAATCCTTACTAATATTGAGTTTGTTACTGTTAGATTATTGAGTATGTTTGTTACGTCTTCACGCCTTAATGGCTAAACCGATTTGGATTATGTTTGGTACAGAGATAGTTGGGACCCTGAAGACGGACATAGGCTTATTTTTTTTTAAAGAGGGAGATGAGGGAGAAGGAGGGAAGAAAAGGGAAAACTTAGCTATGCTGTTACAATCAATAAGGCGCAAGGGCAAAAACTACAGGTAGCAGGTACCTGCAAATCAGAAAAGGGGAACTGTGTTACCCCGAATTTAACGCAAACGAAGCTGCGAGCAAAAGCTAGGATTAAATATAACCAAGCGGTAGTATACCGTAAATAAAAAAGGTATTGCATTTCATCTCTTTTTATAATCACTCGATCAAATTTTATGCCTCGTTTGAGCATACAAACGCTACTAAATTCTACTAGCTCCTCGTTTCGTTCCTCCAAACATTTCATACAATATTCATGAATGATGCGTCCAGGTGTACCATTACTTCCTGTGGTTTTGAATGTTTTGTACTGATGTTGTGCCACATGTTCTCGAAGCTTGCGCCAGTAGATTAATCGACAAGCGTCGTGGTGAATAGATGGTTTGCTTTGTGGATTGACGTACTAGCTAGGTAAGGTTTGTACATTTCTACTGTAACATTTTGTTACGTTATGTTTTTCCGTATCCTTATCCTTACTTCCTTACTTATGAAAGCGAAAGTGAGTTGGTTTGCTTATTTGTTACCTCTTCACGCTTTAATGGCTAAACCGATTTTGATGAATTGTGGTACAGAGATAGATGGGAATCAGGAGACGGACATAGGCAATTTTTTTTAAAGTGGGATGTGAGGGAGAAAGAGGGAAGAAAAGGGAAAACTTAGCGTTGCTATTACAAATCAATAAGGCGCAAGGGGAACTGTGTTACCCCGAATTTAACGCGAGCGAAGCCGCTTGCAAAAGTTAGTATCATTATACGACTTCAAGGGGGTTTTCTGATTTCTTACTATTAAAGGACTAGTAAAATAGGAAACAGTCATATAATCGACATTTTTGATTACTCAGTGATTATAGTTTTGATTTTCGTAAATCTATTTAGGGTTCTGTACCCAAAGAATAAAACGGGACTCTATAACTAAGACGCCATTTTTTTATGATGTGGTGCTTTTTTTATTTGAAAGCTAGTGCTTCCCGTGTGGATTCCATTAAATATGGTCTATTCCTGCCATTGCCAGACTGGACCAAATTGAAATCCATGAGAAAACCCTTTACGTCTAGTTTTTTTCTTTTAATCTTAATAATTAAAATGCTAAAATAAATTAGTAGCATTGAAAAATGACACTCATTAAGAATTGGTGTGAGATACTATCATACCACAACTAAAAAGGCTGAAATAAAAAAGAAACTTTTTTCGGAAGTCGTTGACTTTTTTTTTGTTTTTGTTTTAAAAAACGTTGCCCACACTTGGAATTTCTCGTGCATCGTAGGTGCGTTTACAAACATATACTTTTTTTTTGTTTCGTGCGGGGTTCAAACCCGCTACACGCAGCGCAGTAGTCGATCGCTCGGCAACTGCGCCAACCGTGCCGTCTTTTGTAGATTTTTTAGCCACCGGCTTCCGAAAGTAAATTTATTTACAATACTTTTATCTACAATACTATTTTTAAAACAAGCGCTCCAGGAATCATCGATTTCGTTTAAGTCCCATATTCTTTGTATAATATTTTTTTTTGTAAACGAAATATTTTTTGTTTTGTAGTCACAAACATGTTTATATCAAAACTTTGAATTTTGGTCCTTTGACTTATTTTGTTTGTCAACCATACCCAAGGCATTATTAGGGTTGGGCAGCAATTGCGCCCAAAATAATTCTCTACCTACTTATTTATACTTAAAAATGAGTTATTTTTTATATTTTACTTACAAGTGTAACTACATATCATGAGGTGCTTTTGGACTGTCATATTGTTGAAATATTGATAAACAAAATAAAATGACTCATTATTTTTAAAACTTAAAACGGGATATTTACCATGTTTGTTATTTCATTGTCCAAAACAAAATACAGTTGTGAGTAACGTTGTAAGTGGTAGGTACCGAACGCAAAAAAAACTAATAAGGAAGAGGGTAGATTGTTTGCAATAACTTCAGTTCATCCGTGCTCAAGGCGTTTGCAACATCGCCGAAATATCGGAAACTTAATAAATAACAAACATGGAAAACAAAACTCACTCACGCTCCATGACTTAAAAAACCTACATTTTGCAACTCATGCACAATTTAAGCAAAAATAATAACATTTCTTTTCAGAAGAACCTGTCACATCACATAAGCATGTAATATTTCTTCTAAAAATAAAATAATCTGCAGCCGTAGGTGCTCCACGTGCTACAAAGCTTTGAATACAGAAACAAGTGACTTTATAAAATGTATTTCTTGTTCTCTCAGACATTTTTAAATCTGCATAAGCTGGAATATTTTCTGGGACGTCAGAATAATACGAGGTTTGCAAATGCTTATGTTTTCTGGATTGATGAACATGGGTTTTATGCAACGTGTGCGAGAATGGCGTCCTTGTACTTCAGTGTGTGATTTAGAACATTTAAACAGGCCTTTTTTTTTTGGAATTTTAATGTTGATCCCAGGTGAAAGTTGTTGAGTTTTATGGTCTGATTCACACCCTGTTTTGTTGCAGATGGAAAATCACCAAATAACTTTCCCCGCTCTGGGCAGAGGCAGGGGGGGGAGTATCAAACTTGTACTGAGTAAAACCGACCCATGTTCCTTTGATTACCCTTTATCTTCCGGAACCGCGGTATTTCTTTCGAACAACCTGCAACCCTGGTAGGCAGTGATGGCCCTGGCTGACCCCTCTGCTTTGTTTGAAATCTCTTTGAGGCGCGCTTGGGACATTAACGCGCGGCCGGATGGACGGTGAGCAATAGGTAGCTCACCGTCCACCCGTTGGCGCGTTGGCCCTAAATCACACTGAAGTCAAACCACTGTTTTTTGGTATAAATTGTCTGACTGCGGCAATGAAGGGTGGGAACCTAAATGTGGTGTTCACCAAGTAGCATTACTTGTAACCCCCAAAGAGTTAAGTAGGTTCACTTTATCTACATCTAGATTTTTATACTCATGTGAAACTATTGTTATCAACCAGCCACAGATATATAGATTACAGGGTAATACTGGAAACTTCCTGTATTATAAAAAAAAAAAAAACTATCTAAGTATTAACCCACTGCCTCATGCCCAGTAATTTCGAAAAAAAAAAAAACAATTGAGCGGTCAAGTGTCGTAAATTGAAAAAAAAGAAATAGATAGAGATAGTCAAACTCGCGCAACGAAAGTCCCGTAGGTACAAACTTGATCATATTTTTGACTTAGAGAGTTGATTTTTTCACAACTCTAAGGAATCATAGATTTGAGTATATGGTTGTTGTATATAGTTTTTAATTTCAACACGACATCTCCACTCGCTCTAGGTTCTGTTTTTTCTTTTGAGGGACAGAACCTTAAAAACAAACAACTTAAAAACACTTCCGAACGAAAAACCACTGAGCAGTCACAGTGTTATAAAAATAAAATAAAAAACAAAGAAAAACAGTCGTTATTCATTTGTTTCAGATCTACACTTTAGTTACGTACATCAAGCTTACAGCCTTCACAAACAACAGCTGGAAACAACGTTTACTACGATCCGAAACAAACAAACATCGACTAAAACAGCATTAGTCAGTCGACTAAATTACTCGATCAGTAATCGAGCATCGTAGTCGCATCACTATGGGAGTTTTAAACGAGTTTAGCACAAAGTTGGCCACTCAAAGAGGAAATTAACGGGAATACGCCGATCGTAAATTGGCATTTCGTGAGATATATTTTGCTGTTTCAGGATTAGGTACAAAGATTGATTCGCGTGAATCGGGTTAATGTTCACTCGGTTATGAATGCTCGAGTTCGGCCCGGGTTTGCGTTAAACAAGGTTATCGGGATGTTTTCGTGTACGTATTTTTTTATTGCTTCGTATGAAGCAGGTACTTCCTTTATTGTATTAGGCTTATTTGGATTATACAAGTCATTGGCGTCTCTGAGATTGGTATAAAAAATACACATTTTTGTACAATGGAATACACGGGGAAATGTGAGCTTTCTGACGTACACTAAGCCAACTAGCAGCGATACGAAAGGTCATTAACCCAGTTGTTACTGAAACTTTTTTTTATCTCGAATCCCAGTAATTTTTTAGTATTGTTACCTTGATGCATATAGTAAACATGGAAAAATACTAAAAAAAAAACAAGTTTTCAGGAAAGCTCGGAAAATGCGGATCGTTTTAACGATCAGTAGTAATAGGCAGGTAGGTTAACGCTCATACAACTGCCAGTTAATCAATTTTATCTTATTTTAAATTAAAGAAACACAATTATTACCATAAAAAAGGCTTTATTATCCAAATAAAAAACGTAAATTAACAAACAAGTCTATATAGAAGTATGGTAAGTAACAAAACATGTTTTAGCAAATGTATTTTACATTTTGACTGGTAAAGTTCGCATTTGTTTTTGCAAAGCGAACATCAAAGTTGAGATGCATTGTACTCTACTCGAGCAAATACAATAGAGTTGATCATCTATTAACTCTATCGTAGCGTGAAGTTTTCCTGTAAGTTCTAGGAGTGGCATAAGGACCGCTTATATTTTTTACATGTTTCCAAGATACCTCTGGCGATAGTTCCCCGGAATGATCATACTCTCCTCCATTAGTTTTGTAAACTTGCCACGATATGAGACGCCATGTCCAAGCAGTGACAAAACAATAAGAAATACCATTTATTTCCAAGGATTGATGCATACATCAATAGTCGATAGGTCGGACCAAAACATTGGTCTTTATCATAATAAAGACCAATGTTTTGGTCCGACCTATCGACTCCCCCATGTTTTCATTGTAGCTTTTTATAATTTCAACAATTACTGATCAATATATACATTTTTTTCTAGTATAGCAAGGAAACACTTCATTTCACTCGTTGTCGCACTGGCCGCTTTTTTTTTGAATATTTCTATATTTGACCAATAATCCGATAACAGAGTCATCAAACATACAGTCAAAGTAATATACAGACGTTTGAAAGAGTCTTGGACCATAGTTTTCTTGCCATTGTGGTCGGTCGCGAGGATTATGGCGATTTCTCCAAGTATAATTTTGATTCTTTGGTACGCTTGGACCAACAAAAGGAACGGTTGACGTGCTGCTAATAACTGGAGCTGAAATCGATGGCTCAGGTTGTCGACATTAGAGGTTCTTCGATGGTACGACTTCTTTTCGCTAAAGATGACAAGGGTACAGTGTCCTCGTCACTTTCGGAACTCATGTATTCTATCTCAGCAGAAGCTCTTAGCTGAAAACCTAGATAGAAAATAAATACAACAACTGACATGAGAAAACAACGTAAAGAAACCTGGAAGTTTGTTCAGAGTTACACACTCATCATCACCAGAATCTTCATCCGTGACATCAGCATGCGCGTTATCTGGTGGTAAAATAGTTAGATTTCTGGAAATGGGGCATCATCATCTACTTGTTCCAATTCGTCAACGATTTCATTGAGAGACAATAGTTTGTTGGTGTTCCTGGGTCTGAAAGAAAAATACATCCCCAAATTACGACCGATCGTTATAACGATCATCAAATATATTATCATTTATTTTTCATAAAAGATGTAACCAGATCAAATTTTTATTCACAGTTATGTTAGGCAGGTTATAAATTTATAAAAAACGTGCATAAAATAACTTTTAATCACAAGCTAATTTGTAAACACTTACCGTTTTGAAGACATAGTGAAAGTTTATTACGCTAATACGCACTAAAATACAGATACAGACAAAATTATGATCTAAATTATAATTTTCTATGCACTAAAACACAGTCAAACGATCTCTGGGGCGATTGGTACACAATAAGTAAAAATTATCCGCTCGTAATTATTTTTAAATTGAGGGTATTCCTCAGTATTTTTTTTGATCTTTATAACGATCGGTCGTTATAAATGGGTTAACCTAAAGAACAACTGTGGCGTTGACAATCTAATATTTAAGCTCTTTCCATCTTGTGCCTTTGTCGTAATGTCTCATTCTCCCGGCAAAAACATGACAACGTTAAGACGGGTTCGCCAACATTCGGGCGGCCATTTTAGATGGGGTTTTAGCATGGGTTTTGTTTACATTTGGTATCGCTTCTCGTTGGCCGTACTTTAATTATTTTTTGCTTACATTATTCGATCTGCTGTGCTGTGGCGTTCGATTTCCGGTCGGGCAAAGTGTTATTGGGTTTTTTCGATCAGAAATGTATCATTAGCAACCACGGAGTCTGGGTTTGTGCCCCTTTGATGGCAATTGGCTTGAAGCCTATTGCATAGGACTTAAATATAACTAGCCAATATGTGGGTGTACTTATAGGTAAGTAGGTATGTATGTATGGTCGATGGTTATGGTATGCTATGTGTATTAAAAGTTGACTAATCTAATTTGTTTTTTTTTTTACTACATAGCCTCAATATTTTTAAACAGACATAACCAGAATGTTATCCAGGGTAATTTACAGTCTGATCTAAAATTAATTTAACACCCTTTATATCTAACAAATGGCTGTCACCTCTTTCCCTAATCACTATCGATTCAAATTCCTATTCACAACCTTCCAAAGTCTTTCAAATCCGGCTCGAAGGACCATCTAATCAGTATGAGCGGGGTACCGCATGAGTTATGGCAACGCCCCGGGCTTGCATCTGCACACATCATAAATTTGCTTCACTCGATGCTCGTTCGATTTTCGAATACCGATGAGTCGCATACGGGTAGGCGGATGTTCGATGTGGGTTTAGGATATTTCAGTTTTATACGTGGAATGGTCAAGTACGTGGGTTTCGGTTGTATTGTTCCTGTTTGTGATTGAAAGAGAATATTTGATTGATCAATTAGTGTAAGGTGAGTAACGTGTAGGTGGGTGATGGGTATTAATAGGACTTGCAATGTACTATTCACTAGAGTTCGACCGATGGTCGATTTTTGGCTGAAACCGAAATAGATTAAGAGGCTATTCGCACAAAACTTCGGCCAAATCCAAAAATGAAGCTTAATGACCCTAAAATGTTTAGTTCAAGGTTGACATTTCTTTTTTGGGTCTGTAAATCTTCAAATATCTTCACCCGCTCTGGGCGGAGCGGGGGGAGTGTCAGACTTGTACTGACTAAAACCCGCCCATGTTCCTTCTATTGCCCTTTACGTTCCGGGGCCTTAGCTCTTTCAAACAACCCGCAACCTCGGCAGGTTCAAGGTAGACTAGGATAAAAGAATGTTATATGTTCATGTTTTAAATACATGATGCACGAACAACTTGCAACCCCGGCAGGCAGTGACCTTGGCGGGCTCATCTGCCCTGCTGACATCTCTTTGAGGCGCACGTGGAACACGAACTAGCTGTCAGTTGTGAAGACCAGAAGTTAAGTCTTGGTTTATCGTAAGAACATTACTACTGTATCAATCTTACCATTTAAATGCCAGTTTTGACGATAACAAAACTATTTTATTAAGAGCAAATAGTTTGACAAATAGCCTTTTTGCATCAGCCATAATTCTTTTCTATAAGTTTCCGGGCAGTTTATTTATGGAACCCCCAAAACAACGCATTGCAATAAAGAGTTTTGTTTATTTCACGTAAGATTTATGGCAGGAAAATCCATTAGTCTAGTGTTATTCTGCGTCGCATCGAAATGCACACGCTTGAATGTTTTAATATTTAAGTATAATAAAATATTTCATTGAAATGTTTCATCTCTCTCTAGCCCTGACCACCGGTTCCGATGAGCAATTTTTGTAGTATATTTGTAGGAAAAAGAACGCGACCTACAGTGAGTTTTGTGTGTCGAGAACAAAATCAAGTTGTCAATGACGGTGTTAGTGGTACCGAATGCAAAAAATAAATAAGGAAGGGGTAAGTAGATCGTTTTATCTGCTCATAAACATCTGCCCTCAATAACTTCATTTCATACGTGATCATGGCGTTTGCAACATCGCTGAAATATCGGAAACTTGAAACAAAAATTTGAATATCCCGTTTGAAGTGTCTATAATAATTATGATAATTTGTATTGTTAGACCTAATTTATAAACATTTATATTTTTTTTAATTTTCTGTTAACTTTTTTTAACAGAAAATTAAAGCAATATAGATGTTAATTTCATTATTCCTTCATTTATAATATTTTTTAAATAGACCTAATTTATAAACAATTTAAAAAATATTATAAATGAAGGAATAATGAAATTAAAATCTATATTGCTTTAATTTTCTGTTAAAAAAAGTTAACAGAAAATTAAAAAGAGAATTAAAGTTACGTTTGTGCGCTAAGTCTATATATAATGTTAGTGTTACTGTTATTATAGACTTGAATTCGTTATCCCACACTAAGAATTTCTCCTGTATCGTGGTTGCGTTTACAAACATTTAAATTCACATACACAAACAGCTAGACCCGGTACAACTATCTGTTCACCATAAAAATATTTGTTAGGTACGGCGTTGAACCCGCGATACGCAGCGCAGCAGTCGATCGTCGTTGTTTGCTGTAATTTGATAAACAACAACCACTAATACTTTACCAAGCAATTAGTTTAGCTTGAAATAAATTACTGTACACAAATTCATGATAAATGGCTAGAATATTATCCACACAAAATTCAAAACTTTCAGTAAAATAAGGCAATTACCTGCAAATTACAAACTAACCGCGAACAGCAAACACTTATTCATCACAACAAATTTTATTCTGTAAATAGTAAAACCTATTATACGTTAACTGTACGATAAAGAGTTTCTATTTCGACTTTTAAAGGCGAAACGGGTCGCGTTGCATTCATCTTTTCACTTTTCTTTCTACAGAATAAACCCGCGCAGAATAGGGCCCCAAGCGAAAATACGCTTGCTTTGCCGAGAAGTGCCTTTCCACTTGCCGAAGATCTTATAGATTTGGAAAGATTCGATAGGCCTCACCGGTCTTTGAGAGAAGTACTTACACGTTCTTGTCTGTTGAGTACCGAGGCATTTCGTTGAATTTCAGTTGAAGTCGGATTATTTTTAGACTAACATAAAACTGGATGAAATCAAATTGAATTGGCAATCGATACGTATTGGTACTTAATGTTTATGTACAAGTGAAAGATTAGCTATTATAGCTATTGGGTGGATCTCTAAAAATCTTAAAAACCGGCCAAGAGCTAGTCAGAGTCGCGCAAAGAGGGTTCCGTACAAGCTTGCGACGTTAACGGCCATATCTTTTGACGTTGATTTAGAGCGTTGATTTTTTCAGAACACAAAAAAACTAGAGATTTTAGTATACGGTTTTAATGTCAACTTGATGCTTCCACGCGATCCTGATATAAGAGGGTCTTGACAGATAAACGGACGGACAACAAAGTGATGGTTAAAGAGGTTCCGTTTTTTTTTCCTTTTAAGGTACGGAACCCTAAAAAAGGTTTTTTTTTTATGATTAAAAGCGGCCCTAAATAAAGTAAAGGCCGATTTTTAACCGACGAAAATAAAACAAATAGATTCTCAGTTCGACACGTACATATATTATTTTTTTCAATCTATTTAGTACGGAGGTACTTATCCAAGTTTGCAGTTTAATAAAATATTTACGAAAGAAAAAATAAAAACAGAAACTGCCAACTAATTATGCCTAACGATGCTTGAGTTAAAGTAAAAACTAAGATAATTTTGAGTTTAAATTAAAAAGTTTTGTGTTTTTTACGCTTTGAACTAACTGATTAGTTGTAAAATCTTTAGAGGTGAATTCAGTTTTTTCAGAAAAAAAACAAAGAATAAATATTTAATAAAATCCTTGTTTTTCCATCTTTTTCTTAATTATTTTCATAGAAAGAGCTTAATTGTGAATGCATCTCGAAGACAATCCCAAACCAACCTAGCAGCCGTAAAAGACGCTCCGTCTCCTGGTTCCCAACTATCTCTGTACCAAAATTCATAAAAATCGTCAAAAAACAAACAAACAAACTCACTTTCGCTTTTATAATATTAGTAAGGACTAGTTGGCGCCCGTGGTTTCGTTTGCGATGATTGGAAAAAAAGTATCCTATGTGTTATTCCAGACCGATCTACCTCTGTGCCAAATTTCATCAGGATCTGTTCAACCGTTTTGGCGTGAAACAGTAACAAACATCCATACGTCCATACGTCCATCCATCCATCCTCCTCCTCCTCCTCCATCCTATTAAAATATGTCATGTCATTTACATTTATAATAACGGTATACAAAATTTTATTTTGATTTTTACTTGACATCAAGGCTACGACGACATTTTGCATCAAAAAGGAACTTCCTTCCGGTCGTGAAAGGAGCCGATTATGTTGAACATACAGACATGAAGTATGAACAACGTGGTTTATGTTGCAAAGAACAAATCCGGCAACCCGAAACATAAAAGGCAAAAGAAGGAACATTGGTGAGTTTTAGTCAGTAAATGTCTGACACTCCCCCCCCCCCCCGTTTCGCCAAGAGCGGGGAAAGTTAGTATTTTGTAGAACGCGCCAGTATTTATACTTTAAAATATGGAGTTGCTTTTCCTAAACTATTGTTTAAGGACTCCAAAAATATAGCAGGATAAACCCGTTTTAAATCACGAACACAACCCCATTTTTTCTGTTACCCAACCTAATAAAATAACCAGTGTGCATTACTTCTCGTCCTCTACACCCGTACGTTGTCTATGCAAAGGCTTAAATTGGAGTCTTTATGACACATCGACGCTATAAGAATGTTATATAAAATTCTTGTATGACGAAATTGCCTTGGAGTCCATGTAAATTTTTTACAACACCGTTTTGATACCTAGCGAGTAGGCACTTAATAAAAATTCAAGTATGTTAGAACAATCGCAGTCGTTATGTTGATGACACCAGCGTCTACCTTTAGAGACCTTAGCCTCAAGCACGACTGTGCGACATTAAAAACTCTTTGAACTCTGAAAAGAACAATGTCCTAAATGGCCCTGAGCACAAAGGAATACTCCTTTTTGCTTAGGGCCATTTTGGACATTGTTCTTTATTGGAATATACGATATTTTTTTTAATTATATAAGTTGCAAATACTTCTGTAATACAGACTAGACGCTAACATCGCCAGCCAGTATCTAAGCGTAATATTAAGAATACCATACACGTATATTGGAGCATAAAAAAAAATCATACCTAATATGCGTTGTTATGGTTCGATTTTAACCTCAAAGACAAGTATTTTTTTAAATATAATTGTATAGTATTCTATAATCGTCTAGTGCGCTATAAAAATAAGATCATGAAGGAGACTAATAATACAGAATACAAATAAAACAACAAATTATTTTCCGATGATCTTATTTCTTAGACCTACAATGTATGTGCGCAGAGCAATGTTAATTAATTCTATAGTTATGTTTTTTCCGATGAGAACATTAAGAGCGAATTTTGCTGAGTGCGGTCTGCATACTCAAACCACACTAATCAACTATTAGTGTTTTAATTGCTACGCAGAACTGGATCTGACGTCTCTTGAACGCCGTCAAGATGTCCACACGATGATAACGTTCAGATAATTGTTGTAATCCGCGCACTCGTAAGAATACTTACTTAATGAATTGTTATCTGTTTTATGTTGTGCTGCGGCATATTGAACATTTGTCTTATATTCAGCTTGCCTAACTGTAAACTATGGGCCACCGAGATACAGGCTATGCCTAGTTTTGGGGCCCACGGCTACTTCTAATTTGCTTGTTATATTTCAATGCTTGTATGTAATCTTACCAGTGTGTGTCAATAAATTATTATTACTATTTTGAATAAAAATTAGACACTAAGCGTTACGTACCAAACAAGTGTATATTTCCATTTTTTTTAAATCATTTAAAATCACGTCTAGATCGCAAGTTTGTGCTAGCTCCACCATTCTAAATATTACGTTTTTAGTAAACTAAGTTTTGTGTAATATATAATAAGAGACACATTGCGAGAAATGCCTTGTTCTAATTTTCGTGGTTGATGTGATTTCAGAGCAGCGACGTAATGGGATGCATACTATTGCATGTTGCTGTGAAATTACATTTGCGTGCATGCATCAGTATTATATCTGTAATTGCAATCTCTGGATGTTATGGGAGTATCCTTTCTCGCTATGGAGATAAAAGAATTGTCGTTTTATAGTAACAGTTGGGATATTTTCTCTCTGCCCTGCAATTTTTTTTGTCGTAAATCCAAAGTCGCATAATTCAAAATACAGGATGAAAAGGCTCATAATTCAAAAGGATGTATATAAATACATTATTATAACTTTACAAAATCCATACAAAAATAAATAAAAATGACTTAAAGAAAGTAACCTATAAACAAAACAAAAAATTGCGTCAAAAAATTCGTCTCAACGTTGTCAATTGGTAATGTCAACAAAAGACTGCACCGCATAGCAACGTTGTATCGCAACATTTAGCTTCTGGCCAAGTCAGCGCTTGTTTTCGCATCGATGACGTTCCTTTAGTGTGTGTGAAGCAATTACAGGTTTGACTGCAAAATGCAGCATTAATAAATGCGCAGTTCAAAGTTATTACATTCTATTTAGTCCGTCTTTAAGATTATTCAAAAAAAGGGATACGATTTTTTTATTTGTTGAATAAAAATGACAAAGATATAATGCCCATATATAGATGCCCATTAAAGTTACGTCTGATGTCACGCGTTGCTACATTTTTTCGCAACGAGCGACGTCACACGTAACTTTAATGGGCTATATCTTTGTCATTTTACATATGTTTATTACTATTTTAGATTCATTTGGTACTAGCTTTTGCCCGCGGCTTCACTCGCGTTAAATTCGGGGTAACACAGTTCCCCTTGCGCCTTATTGATTTGTAATAGCAACGCTAAGTATTCCCTTTTCTGCCCTCTTTCTCCCTCACATCCCACTTTTTTCAAAAAGCCTATGTCGTCTCCTGTTTCCCAACTATCTCTGTACCAAAATTCATCGAAATCGGTTTAGCTGTTAAAACGTGAAGAGGTAACAAACAAACAAACTCACTTTCGCTTTTATAATATTAGTAAGGATTCATAACTAACGTACTTAACGATTACTAACTAAAAATATGAATAGAAGAGGACGGTGTACTTAAACACATAACTTATATAAAAATAAGCATGAAAATTATGCGTAGCTGATAAGAGCTTGGTAGAAACTTTAAAAACTTTACACCTCTTAAATGACTTACCTGCTGCTAACCGAAATTAATAACTCTAGTTTACTGTTTATTTTGAATTCAAGCACATTTTAACACAAGGTAATTAAGGTCTCCTACACTTTATTGAAAATGTCTAATGTCTAGTATTTAATTAAGTGTTCAAAGTCAGCAGGTAGGTGTTAGTTAAAGTTTTGTAGGTGGCTTGATTTATTGTCACTTTATTTGAATTTTGGTTAAACTGACTTTATGTTACATTTTTGCGGTGATTTTATGTCAAAAGTTAAAGTGTAACTGGCCAAATGTGGCTTGTTGCTGAAGAAGTATAAATATAAGTGTATATGTATATACATCTATATAAAATTCTTTTTTTCTGATGGCAAATGACCAACTTCCTCCCTCTAAAGGAGCGGCAAGTGTGTGTCAAACTTTTACTGACTAAAACCCATCCATGTTCCTTCTTTTGCTCTTTGTGTTCCAGGGCCTCGGTACCTCTTTCGAAAATCCCGGATCGCCAGTAGGCGGTGGCCCTGGCAGGCCATTCTGTTTTTCTGTCAAGTCTGAGAGGCGCGCGTGGAACACGAACGCGCGCCTCAGACGGAAAGAAGAAAGAACAAAATATCTACAACTATGATTCCCCTATACCCGTAGGGGAATCATAGTTGTAGATATTTTGTTATGTTTATTCTATAATAAATTAGAGAGGAGTTCCTGACTAAATAATGACATCCACCATGGTTGATCTTTCGGTTAAACCATCTTATATGGCTTGATCCGTGAATAGGGCACCCATTTCATACCAAGTTTCCTTATTGCCTCAAAGATTGTTAAGCCTCCTGCTGTCATTTGTAAATCACAAATATGACAGTCGTTACAGTGGTACAGTGGTCCCCAAGAGGTATCGTAATAACCAAACTGTGTTTGGCTCTTGTACTACGTGTTGGTGAGTTATGCAGTCAATTCATGTTAAAAACTGGTTTTCAACCGCATTCAGTTAGATTGGAAGCCGACTCCATCATAGTTGGGAAAGGCTAGGCAGATGATGATTAAGAACAGATTTCAGTGGTTTTTATTTTAATAAAACCTACTATTAATCCCTTGATGAACGAGTTAAGTATATTTGAACGTCATTATTTTCTAACAAGCACAGGGTAAAGTAAAAAAAAACCTTACTCAAGTAAAATGTAACGGTTTAAAAATGGATGATACAAAACTAAAAAAATCAAATGCCGCTGGCCAAATTCTTCGTTAATTTAAGATGATATTATTTCAACGAATGAACGAATAAATTTTATTTGAACTACAAAACAGAATATTTTAATAGTATAAAGTAACCTAGGCGCCGACAAAGAAAAGTTATTAATTAAACATAATTGACTTTTGAGAAAAATTCAATTATTCTGTAACAGTTTGCTTTCAAAGTTTCAGTGTCTATCGCCCTCTTTTTATACCGATCTTGTCTCTTTGGCACCTTCTTATTAAAACTTCACTGATATGTAGATAGGAATTAATTCAGGCAAGTAATACGTTTTGTCAAAAATCAAAGGTATGTTGGAATTAATTTTAAGTTCCGTAATAAGGTAATTATCGAGTTCATAAAATTAATTTTCTGACAAAATGTATTTTGGTTTGATTTCGTAGCCAAATTAAATGTTAATAACTTGGTCAGGCTTAGTAGAGTTAATAGAAATGCTGGGTTTTGAAAAAGATGGATGACAAACGATTGCATGTAGAGAAGATGAGAATAATATTAACATGGATGACATGGATTTGTGACAAGAATGGATAAAGTAAGGAATGATTATTATTATTGATTGACAAAGTGTATTATTCAGTTAGCGAATTTCTCAATGACAAACTTTAAGAATGTTGACATAATTTTTTATTTATTCTTGCTTTAATTACTTACTTGTTTTGATATGACTAACGTTTTGTGCATGTATTTTTAATATTGACATCTAGCTGACATTTTATAATAATCTAATGTAATCATTGTTATTGTGGTAATTACTTTATATAATTTAATTTAATATTTTTGTAAAAGTTTGTATGCCTAACGGCGGAACATAGATAGATTCTGACTTCCTTTTACCATCAATTTTTACTTATGTTCACAAAATAAATGAATTTGAATTTGAAAAAAAATGAGTCATACAAGAGGAAGTTTGAAAGATGCGCGCCTGTTACAGAAAAATTGAAAGGGAATTTCAATTTTTCTGTACCAGGTGCATCTGAATTATTGATTTTCTATCAAATAATATTTTTGAAAAACATAATATAAAGCTTTTGAAAGAAAATCGTCAATTTAGCATGTCATGCACATAACAGTTGAGACGTGTACCACCTCTTCACGTGTTAAAAAAATATATATTTTTTTTGTATTATTCATGTATTGGGAGGTGATATATCCTGCATCCAAACCTGAAACTTTTTCTGAATATTTTACACAACATTTAATACGATGGATTTTTGAAGTATCGCCTGATTCTATAACTTTGCTAGCCCTTACAATTGCAAAACCATACTAACAAGCTATGGTAACTTAATAAGCAAAAGCGTAAAGGTATACCCCATTTTTACGTCAGTTTTGTATATTTATCTTCGTAATTAATGACTCCTCGGTAGAGATAAACTTTGGAGGCCATAGTTCTAAAAATGAATGAATATCTATTATTCTTGAAGGTTTTATAATAGTCTGTGTTGCCATCCTAATTTCTTATTAAAATTAAAAAGCAAATCTTGAATAGTTCTATTTAATTTGGGTGCCTTTTGTGATATGAAATTTAAAAATCTTGATTCTTCTTTTATGTGTTTTCTGATATCTGCACGAAAAACTGTCGACTTAAGAGGCATTACAGTTGTGTATGCAATATTTGTAGTAACTTGTTTCTTGAAGGGAAGAATTTTTGAGGGTTCTGTACCTTATAAAAGAAAAAACAGAAACATTATAGAATCCCTTTTCTGTCCGTCTATCTGTCTGTCAAGACCTTATATCTCAAGAACGCGTAGAGGTATCGAATTGAAATTAAAACCATACACTCCAGGCTGTAAGACATTGAAGCTGAAATCTGTATATCTATAGATATAGCCATTTATGTTGCAAGCTTGTACGGAACTCTCGATGCGCCAATTCGACTCGCACTTTACTGTTTTTTTTTTATAAATTGAACAGTATACACAGTAAAGCTGAAATCTCAATTTCTTCTATGGGAAAGAGATAATGCACACAATACATCACGTCGACATAAAACAACATTGCTTATATCTCTATTGGATTATGTTCATGTTATTAGGATGGACACACCACGTTATCAAACAGTTTTTTTTTTCTTTAAATTTACAAACCTAAACGTTACATAGTATTCGTTATCCCAAAACTACCTCATACACGTTTAAGTGTGATTTTAAACGTAAATGAGTTAGTTAGGAAAGAAAATATAAGCACTAAATGAAATTATACACGAAGACAGTTTCTATACAAGGTAGTACAACTGAGCTTTATTTTAATTTAAAATGTGTCAACCCTGCCATCTTAGAGTGTAGGGTTGTTCCTCATGAGTTTGTTACCCGTGTTAATAATGATGTTAAGTTAAATGTCATGTCATTTTATGCTTTAATGGTAAAAAATCGACTTTCAACCTACTAAAAAGTTTGTAATAACGTCACTTCCGGAAGTCGGTGACTTTTTTTGTTTTTGCAACCTTCACCTGCAATCGATAAAACAGTATGTCTTAAAATTGAAAAAAGTTTTCGTTTTTTTTTCAATAACTTTAACTTAAAACATTTAGTTTTCTCGTTAGTTCTAAAACTGAAAACAACTTTGAATTTATTTTACCTCTCCATTTTTGGTTTAAAGACCGATAATTCAATTGGCAATGCAAGCTTCGGACGAAAGCGGATAGTTGCGGTTCGGATCGGAATCCGGTCAGGTAAACCTGACTGCCGCAGCCCTAGGATTATAGGGCTGAACGATAATACTGATTAACTTTGTGTGAATTGTGTTCAAAATGGTATTCTGTTGTAGGTGAGCCCTAATTATTTCGGTGTCATTCTTTAAAGACGGTAGTTTTAAGGGTTCCATGCCTCAAAATAAAAAAGACGTCTATCTGTCTGTCAAGACTCTTTATCTGGGGAACGCGTGGAGGTATTAAGTTAAAATTAAAATGATATACTCAAGTCTGTAGATCCTTATAGCTGTGAAAAATTCAACTGAACAAATAATATCGCATTTGCAGTTAACATACGCACCAATCGGTTTCGTTAAGGGTATTTATACTCCTTCTATACCGCCTTCTATCGAAATTCAAAAACGTCATTCTATGGAAGATATAAGAGCAGGTTAAATTATAAAAAAAAAAACAACGGAAACTCGGTGATTTTGACAAACCACACCTATGCGAATGAAGTAACAGCGATTTCAAACCATCTAGACCTGTCTCATATTTCCTCACGTACCACCCCTATAGCAGGGTTGGCAGTTAATGCATATTAACTTCCACACAACGTGATACATACGTCAGTTTGGCTTGTCACTGTCATGTAGCTTTGTCACGGCCTTGTACAAGATGTATTAGTCTTTGTAACGCGTGCCTTTTACATAATCTCAGGTTTGTTAATGGAAAAAAGGTTGTGAACGAGATTAGAAGGATTGAAGTTTTTTTTGTTATATGTTTTGTAAGGACGTTTTGTATGTGATAAGGCACGAATAACTGAACTAGAGATGTTTTAATAGTATAGAAATTGAGAGGTAAGTACTTGCTGTTCAATCTGATTTTTAAACTGTGTGAACTGGTTCAGAAATCAGATAATATATTTTAGTTACTGAAGAACAAGATCGCCAATATTGTCATACCATTAATTTTGGAATATGCCCATAGTGTTAAAATAATAGTCCTATAAAGACTTGTGTGATATGTGCGGGCGTGTATTCATTATTTAAAAAAGCATAAAACAATTTCAAACTGCTATTTTAGTTACATTTTACCAATACATGTCACATCATTGCAAAGCTATGCTATTCTATATATTTTTTCTATTCTCAATTTATACAACTTGAGTATTCGAACGTCATTGCTAACCAGCCTGTACTCTATGGTTTGATTAATGGTATAAAACCTTCACAGTCCTAACTACATACCAGTGTTAGTACACAGACATGGTTTGGTATGTGTGGAGTTTCATCCAATGTTGCAGCATTGGAGAATTCCATATATCTGCGAATATACTCAATATAGTGTTGTTGATGCCACAGAGACAACCCAAACAAGAAAGTACTTTTTATGTAAGATTGGTTATTACAGATTGTAATACCAGCAGAATCCCTTCTGGCAAAACTCAATAACACTTTGACTGACAAGGATCGAACCTAAGGCCTTATGCTAAGTTGTCGTGTTTGCGAACACTACACCATCCAATATCCAACCATATTTTACGAAATAATTGACCTGATACTGGCAGTCGTGTTCAGAGATAACTAAAAACTGTTGGTTTTTAGATAACTCTGAACACACTGCACTTTGCATTTCACGGTATTGCCTGGATTTTATTCAAAAGAAATAATTTAGATGAAAAAAACATATTTTTGAAACCACTGATAAAAATATATTCTTTGCCATTCATTGGAAACATGAAGTGTATTTTAGAATCCCATATTTTGTTGAAATGTATTGCGGTTAGCTCGCACAAATCTTATGAGGTGGCCTCACATTAGTTCCTCGAGAGTACTTACAGCTACCATAGATGGGTCTGTGGACGGTGAGCAATGTGTAGCTCACCGTCTGTCCATCTAGTGACGACAGGTTGTGTTATTTGATGATTTTTCAACTGCAAAAACAAAAATGGCCGCTCTTTGATGCCGTTGTACACACGACGGCAGGTCAACCTATTCTAATATAGATATATTAGAATAGGTTGAACCTGCTACCCTACTATGACCTCTTAAAGCAATTCTTATTCCACTGAGGGAAAGAGACAGAGCTATACAGGGTGTCTAGCACCATCTCTTTCCCTCAGTGGAATAAGAATTGCTATAAGATGTCATAGTAGCCCTCCTGATCTCTTTACTACGGATCGCACACCATAGTAGAGAGACTTGTACAATATGTTAGAGAGACTTGTACATGTAAGATTTATCTTACGTACACACATTTGCAATTTGTGTTCTTACTTCTATGTGCAATAAAGAATAAAAAATTGATGCCTGAACAGCTTCCAATACCTACTCTGCCTTTGAAACACCATCCGTCTACTCCCAGATTATTCAAAGGATCTGATTTAAGACATTTTCAGTACTAATAATAAATCACAAGACCTGCCACTTTTGAACTAAGAATTAATCAAAAGGGATATTTGAATCCTTAGACTCGGCTATTCGTTTTAGCGTGGGTTGTTTTAAAATACGGCTAAATTTGTTTTTATATCCTACTTTTCATTAATAAAACTGAATGCGAGCAGCGTTTTTAAAGGGTATAAGCAGTGATAACTTAGTTGTGTGACCGACGGACAGCCAAGCCATACGTCCTGAGTACTGATTTTTAAGATTCATGTGCGTATTGTACAATTATCATATGCTTCGGTGACGTAAACATAGTATAGGGCAACGTTTTTTAAAAACAAAACAAAATTTAGGTAACTAGAAAAAATTACTTTAACTACCCATGGTATATTATTGAATGCACCTCAGGTCCGATTCCGGTTGGGGGCCGAGTCACCCGCGTCCGTAGGAAAGTACCCTTTAAGGAATCCCTACACGTGGTCCCCGGGCGGTGCTAATCAGGTGACATAACTGGTGGTAGGTTTCGACCGCAGGCTTGCGACCACCCACCGGGCAAAGACGTGCCGCCAAACGGCCTAGCCGTGTTCCGGTACGACGCCCGGTGTAGCCTATTGAGGAGTTTTGTCGAAATAGTTGCTCCACTGCAGGCAGACCAATCTGACTCACACTGGTACGGATGTATCGCGAGACTAGTCGCGGAGGGTAGCGGGATCCGAGGCACGGTGCGCCGCTGGCCGACCGCAGGTAGTTGGGGGCCCAAGTAGTGTGCTAGCCACACACGAAAGGCTGCCCTACCAACTGTCGAAAAATCCCGGAATGCACCATCGTGCTGGTTGGCGACCAGATGAGAGGGCCCGATGGACATTCCCGGGGGGGCTCGGGCGTCCCCGCAGTCTCCAGGCTCTCCCCCAGTCGATGCCATCCATCCAGTGCGTGTCTGAAGATTAGCAGCGTGGAGCCTCATTTCACTTCCTACTCCTCCCCTTCCTTCACTCTTACAAAAATGCCAAGAAAAAGAAATAGGAATAACGTTAAACAGCGGCTGCACTCCCTCTCTCTTAAAGTGCACCTCAGCAACATTCGAGGTCTGCACTCAAATCTCGTCGCACTCCACCACCACCTCGAGACTGAGAAGCCATCACTCCTATTTCTTTCGGAGACGCAGATCGGATGTCCGTCAGACGTGTCGTACCTCTCTTACCCAAGGTTTACCCTGGAGCACAATTTTAAACCACGCGCGGGTGTATGCATGTATGCCCGGGACGACATCTGTTATCGGCGTCTCCGTAACCTTGAAGACACCAGGTTTTCTGCACTTTGGGCTTTGGTGGACACTGGCATAGATAAAATTATTTATGCCTGTGTCTACCGCTCGCATAGCGGTGACCAGGAGACAACCAGGCTTGCACAGTACCTTAGTGAGGCGGCGGATGCGGCTCAGCAGCGGTACCCCTCTGCTCAGTTTGTGTTACTGGGGGATTTTAATGCCCACCACCAAGAGTGGCTTTTCCCATACCAGTCCACAGACCATGCTGGTCGAGAGACGCACAAGCTAGCGCTAGCGTTAAATCTCACCCAGCTGGTCCAGGGAGCTACTAGGGTGCCGGATGTTGAATCGCACACTGCCAATTGCTTGAACCTTCTGCTGACTACAGATCCAGACCGCTACTCGGTTGAAATATCATCACCATTAGGTAGTTCCGACCACTGTCTGGTGAAATCTGTGTCTGTCTACTCCCCGCCCGATCCCAGTGTTAAAGGCACTCGGCGGGTTTGGCGATACAAGTCAGCGGATTGGGATGGGATGCGATCTTTCTTCGCATGTTATCCTTGGCAGCCTTCTTGCTTTTCTTCAACTGACCCTTCGACGTGCGCAGACGCTGTGACGGACGTTTTAAGACAGGGGATGGAGTACTACATTCCATTCTCTGACCTAACGATGTCCAGCGAAGCTCGACCATGGTTCGGCGCCGAGTGTAATCGCGCTGAAGCGCTTAAACATGAGGCGTACCTGGCCTGGGTCGATGCTCGAAACTGCAAAGCAAATGATGTAGGTCAGAAGAAGAAGGCCTTCAATAGGGCTGCCAAGTCCTGCAAGAAGGTGTTGCGGAAAGCTCGGTTTGACCACGTTAGCCGAATTGGGAACAAACTTGCTTCATACCCGGCTGGTAGTAAAGCGTTCTGGTCCCTGGCTAAGTCGGTCGAATCGAACTTCTGTCGCCCCTCACTTCCACCACTGCTTAAACCCGACGGGTCACTGGCCCACTCCGCTGAAGAGAAAGCAAATTTATTTGCCGCTCTTTTTGCGGAATCTTCACGTCTTGACAGCGGCGACGCAAGCCCCCCGGCCTCTCCTGCTGGATGCGAGACGAGTATGTCCGACATTCGCATCCACCAGAAGGACGTCCGTAGGGTGCTGCGTAATCTTGACGTGAACAAAGTTAGTGGTCCCGACGGGATTCCGACAATTGTACTTAGAACGTGCGCGCCTGAATTGTCTCCAATCTTGACGCACCTGTTTCGCTTCTCGTTTGTAACTGGAAAAGTACCGAAAGCTTGGAAGCAAGCTAACGTGCAACCCGTGCCCAAAAAGGGCAGTCGAGCTGACCCGGCCAACTACAGGCCCATTTCAGTCACGTCCATACTCTGTAAGACTATGGAGCGTGTACTAAATGGTAAACTCCTGGCATACCTAGAATCCAATGACATCCTCAGTGACCGACAATACGGCTTTCGCCGAAACCGATTCACTGGGGATCTTCTAGCGTATGCCATTCACTTTTGGAGTGAGGCCATTGAGAAACACGGGGAAGCGCTTGCCGTTTCCCTTGACATCTCTAAGGCCTTCGACAGGGTGTGGCATGAAAGCCTTATTAAAAAGCTTCCTTCTTTCGGTCTACCCGCTGGTTTTTGGACTTGGGTTGCGGACTTCCTGAGGGATCGGTCCATTCGAGTGGTCATAGATGGCTGCTCGTCTGACCAATTGGCTATTAATGCTGGGGTCCCTCAGGGGTCGGTTCTCTCAGCAACTTTATTTTTGCTGCACATTAACAGTCTGCTAGTGCCCGGCACCTTTGGGTATGCAGACGACAGCACTGTTGCTGAGAGATATACGTCCAACGCAGGGGCTAGTGGGTCTCAGATCCGGTCTCTTCGCGAGGCCATGGTTGAGCGGTTGAACTTGTCCTTGAGGGCTGTCTCTGATTGGGGAGATGCCAACTTGGTCAAGTTCAATGCTGCTAAGACCCAGGCGTGTCTGTTCTCCGCAAAGAGGAGTGAATTTCAACCTGCTCCTTCTTTTCGTGATGTAACCGTGCCAATTACCGACCATATTGAGCTTCTTGGTGTAACGCTTACATCTACCCTCAATTTTGGTCCGTTCATCGAGGCTAAGGCTAAACTGGCTGCTAAGAAGTTGGGTATCCTAGCAAAGGTGAGACAGTATTTCACACCGGAACAGTTGCTGAACTTATATCAAGCGCAAGTTCGATCGTGTGTGGAATACTGTTCTCATCTCTGGGACGGATCCGCCAAATACCAGCTTGAAGCGCTAGAGTCTATAGAGAAACGAGCCAAGAGGCTCATCGGCAACGACGCGCTGGTTGAGTCAAAGCTCCAGAGCCTGGAGCATCGCCGGCGCGTTGCCAGCCTTTCGGTTTTCTATCGGTTACATTTCGGAGAGTGTGCGATGGAATTGCACAGCCTAATTCCGCCAAGCCCGTTCCATCATAGGACTACAAGACGTACGGCGATGCGCCACCGTTATATGGTAGACATCCCACCCACACGCACTAAACGGTTTGGGAATACCTTCATTGTGCGTACTGCTAAGGAGTGGAATTCCCTGCCGGAGTCTGTATTTCCTGACAGCTATAACCTGGAGGTCTTCAAGTCAAGAGTGAATAGGTTATTTCTAGGTAAGCGTGCTTCATCGTCGACCACATCATCACTTACCATCAGGTGAGATAGTGGTCAAACGCGAGCCTATCAATAATAAAAAAAAAAAGGTCCCACTATGTTGACCTTCCGAAATAGTATGTTTTTTGATATTTAGTTAATAAAAAAAATTAACTTGCCGGGGGCATTGTCGTGCCCTCCGATATCATCCCCACTTTATAGGAAGTGAACTTTTTGTAATTTCAGGAGGTACGTGTTTTCAATGTGGGTGGTTATTTAAGTCATAAATACCAATTAGTAAAGCACTTTTGAACGGAGTTTGTCCAAACAATTAATTACCGAAATTGTGTCAGTTTGTGGAAATTGTCGAGGGAATAGTTTCACAGCTGGTATTATTTACTCTATTATTACTCAGTTTATTTCTAGTCTTGAAAATGTTATTGTATGTTTTGTAGTTATTCCTATAATGAATAGTATGTGATGCTTGTTAAGTATTTTGTGTGTACATATTTAGAATAGGTAAGTAGTTTTTTTTTCTTCAGATTTATGTTATATAATTATTATATTTTTTTTGATTCGCTTGCCTAAATGGAAGTTGGAAATCATTTACGTAGCGATCTGAAACTTCTCTATATGAGAAAATGCGTTGAAGTAAAAAAAGAAAAAGGCTGCTGTAAAATAATACCAGTTTGTTTGTCTTGCAAGATAAATCTCATTCATAAATAATAGACATTGTGTTAATTTGAAGCTGATTTTAAAGATTACAGAATGCGTAATGCTACTCAAGAGGAAACCTTATTTTTGGTTTTGAGGTTTTTATCTGAACAGATGTGCCAACCCCATCGTGCTTTTTCATATTACATGGCATTACCAATTAATTTATCAATAATTAACTTATAAACTAACATTAACTACTATTACATATACTAATCTACTATTATGATACTATATTAACTACTATTACTATTATATACTATACTCTCTTTTTTATAAAGATGGAAGTCATAGATAAATAGACGTGATTAAGAGAAAACATTAAAAAGAAAACCCCAGATAGAAATGGTATCAACCACATTGGCAACTATTCACAAACCACGGCTACGCCGCGATACGGTGTGCTTAAATGTAGTCGTAACAACTGATAAGCGTGAAGTTGAATGCATGTAATTAAAATTTACCAGTAATATGTACTCGTCGTCCCGTCGGCAGGGCGTCGGGCGCCGCGAGACGACTCCCGGCCACCGATGCGGGTCTTTGGACAGTGAGCACTGGCTAGCTCAACGTCCGTCCGTCTACGCGGCAACGTCTCCGTTGATCACAGGCCTTGTCGACGGCGCGTTCATGTCACGACATGAATCGTGACATGAACGCGCCGTCACATCCGTCACACCGTGACATCTCTTTGAGGCACACGTGCCTCAAAGAGATGTCAGCAAAGCCCAAGCTGGGCAGACCGCCACTGTGTGCTTCACCGTGTCCTCCGTGTCACAATGGTGACATCCAGACGTTTCGTCCCACCCGATTATGTGCAGGAACCTCCCGAAGCTTCCGTGTCCGGTGAGAACCTGCGTCAGGCGGTAGGTGAGGACGCCGTGGCGCCTCTCCAGCCACTCCTAAAAGAGATACCGAGACTATGGTATGCCCCGTCGTATTGAACCTTTCTATAAAATTCTGAGTAATAAACAACAATACCCTACAGCATAGATTATGCCCGAAGATGTCCATTAAAGAACAATTTATCTCTTCTCTGCCCGTTTTAACCAATACCATAAATGAATCGAAAACCGAACACCACTACCAACATTTGTGCCAGCCCATTTATTTTCAATCCTATTTCATTCACTATTTATTCAACACTAGCTTTTGCCCGCGGCTTCGCTCGCGTTAAATTCGAGGTAACACAGTTCCCCTTTTCTGAATTGCAGGTACCTACTACCTGTAGTTTTTGCCCTTGAGTCTTATTAATTTGTAATAGCAAAGCTAAGTTTTCCCTTTTTTCCTTCTTTCTTCCTCATATCTCACTTTTTTTAAGAAATTAGCCTATGTCCGTCTCCGGGGCCAAACTATCTCTGTGCCAAAATTCATCAAAATCAGTGTAGCCATTAAAGCGTGAGAAGGTAACAAACAAACTGACTTTCGCTTTTTTAATATTAGTAAGGATTGAACCCTCTCTACAACATATATTTCAGCCATTAAACAAACATTTTCTCATACATAACATAACCTTAGAAGGTCTTAACGTGTATATAATACAAATGTTATAAGTATCGGTTATTTCTCGCCATGTGGCCGTAATGGAGGCACGTGGTGACTGTTTGCTTGAGCTTGGCCCCGTGGCCCCGTTGTGTTTCAGATTGAAAATATTATTATAAAGGCTTTTTAGTTTGGTATTTTATGTTTGTAATTTTATTTCAACATGTTGAAAAAATAATAGAAACAACCGGCCAAGTGCGAGTCAGGCTCGCGCACCAAGAGTTCCGTACAAACTTGTTACATAAACGTCTATATCGATATCTTTTGACTGCGTAGATTTATTTTTCAGCATGAACCATTTTAAACGTAAACTTTTCGAATTGTTGAATGAAAAGGTATATTATTCTATTTAAAAAAAAGATAGCCTATGCCTACGCTTTGATGGCTAAGCCGAATTTGATTATGTTTGGTACAGAGACCCCTATTTTTTGTTAATGTGGTAAATGTGGGAGAAAGAAGTAAGAAAAGGGAAAACTTAGCTTTGCTATAACAATCAATAAAGCGCAAGGGCAAAAACTACAGGTCCTACTACTGCAAATCCAGAAAGGGGAACTGTGTTACCCCTAATTTAACGCAAGCGAAGCCGCGGGCAAAAGCTAGTGCTAACATAATTCGGCAAACAAGTTCTTGCGTACCAATTAATGTTAGCAAATATTCACACACCCCATTCGTACTTAAGAAAGTAAGTATGGATAATATGATAATATTATACTTGAGGAAATATGTAAATCTGTTTGTTAGCTACCGTTTCACCACCAAGTTCGGACCAAAGGTTCCGTACAAACTTGCGTCATAAACGGCCATGTATTTTGACATAGAAGGTCACAGGTCCCACGTGTTCCCAAGATGTCTTGACAGACAGACGAATATCAAAGAGATCCTATGTGGGTTTCCTTTTGAAGTGCTTAACCCTAAAAGTTGACGTGAGGTAGCCTGAAAACTGGGCAACAGCACAGGTTTCTTTTAACCAGGATCACAGGCGAAGTCGGGATGGGGAGGCAGTTAATTTATTTTCTTACATAAGATAGCACAATATCATTCGTATTCTCTTAGTAAAGTGTTCGTAAATGATATACTCTCATTTCACCAGTTGTTTTTTAGTGCCGTATTTTTAAATGCTACTTAAGAATTTACCCAATCTTTCATAAATAGGAGATACTATAGCCATCTGTCTACACATGAAGCGTAAACAGTATTTATTTTTATTTCAGACCTGGCTTAGTCCCTCCATAAACTAACGCTTTTTTTCATGAAGTTAGACACTACCCAAAGAACGCTATGTAGCGTTCCTTGAATACGATCTTTACATAGTACTTTTGTTTCGGCCATGTTTTGCTACGTCCGTGTAACTTTTCTGTAAAACAAAACCATACACTTACACATGCAGCCAAAAAAAATCACACACTCGTCCTAAAAAATAGATGAGTTACACTATCTGTCAGTGGAGCGTACACTGTAGTTCAACTTTATTTTTCGCCTGGCCTGGCCCAATCAATGAGTGTCGGTCGTCAGCTCCTACAACGGAAATATTGACAAACTTTATATTGGACTTGCTAGAGTTGCTGGAACTTGAGACGTTTGTGTGACCCGTGCGATGGATTTCGGTGCAATGTTTTGGAAGATAATATTTGTGATTGGATGTTAGCGGCAGACTGATCTTCAATTGTTTGTTGTTAGGATAATATTATTGGGTAGTTCGATAGCTACTTTTATTTAGACTCCTTTTAAAAATAAGATTAACAGCATTTTAATTAAACATATTCTAAAAATCATTGAAGATTCAAACTTTTTAAACCATATCTGACTCTCCACATTAATGTTAAGATATTACATACTACTTCTACACCTACATTTTGGCAAATAAATGATTCTTATTTGGGCTTTTGGCCTTAAATTAGGCAATTGACTACTAAAATTCATGATAAGCTAGTTTTGGGCTGCGGCTACGCCCACGTGGAAGTTAGCAAGTCTTTAAAGAAAAAATACTACTTGGATCCTTTTTCCTATCCTTTTTCATGGCCTGCCCATGTACTGAATTTCACTCAAATTTGTTAAAGCGTAACAATGTAACAGATAAAAATACATAGTAACTTTATATTATCACTATTACACGGCACATAGATATAGATAGATATAAAGGCACATTAACAACATTCAATTCGAGAGGATATTTTTAGTCAAAAACAAACTAATCATTCTTAGAACTTCTCTTTTAACGTCTCCCTAGGAATTTCTCAAGTATTTTGGGTGCATTTACAACCATTTAAACTTACATACACAAACAGTACAGAAACAGTTTATCATGAAAATACAAAAACAGTCTGTAAACTCGATATTTTTGTAATATAAAAAAAATGCTAATTAACATTTAATTGCACATTTATTTAGTGAACATACATTATCTAGGAAGAATTTTTCCGTGCCGGCCAGCTCAGGCGTCTATAGAATACTTCACTGTAGTGCTCTATGATTGAGACACAATGGTCCCAAGCCTGGCTAATATTTGGAGACGCTAACATTACGCAATCACTTGATACCCACCGGATATTAAGAATAATTGAAGTTTGAACAATTATTCCTCTAGGTTTTTAACAAGATATTTTTTAGCTAAATTGCTATCTATTTTGTTTTTCAGTTTTAAAAAACTGTCATAGGTACCTACTAATCACGGATTTTTGTATGTTGTTTGTTCTTTAAAATAAAACGCACCCACTATACAGGAAAATCTTGGGTGCGTTTACAAACATTTAAACTCACATACACAAACAGCCAGACCCGAAACTATCTGCAAGTCATACGAATATTTGTTTCGTGCGGGAATCAAATCCGCGACAACCTTAACTTGTAGATAATCAAAGTTATTATACTATTCTCTTTTTTTGTTCCTAAGAAAGTATGCCTGCTCAAGCTCAATTCCCCATCGGGAAACTATAATAGGCAGAAATTCCGTTTTTATATCAAGACAAGAAGGAAAAATGACTTTCCACTTTTCTTTTTCGAATACTTTTATTGCAGAACCCAAGACAGTGAAATTGTTTTATTTGGTTCTCGTTGAACTTCACAAATAATGATATTCAACTATTATCGTGTTACAGAAATAAACTCTGTGGTAGCATTTCACAGCAAATTGTAATGACACTAGTATCACGACTTAACACCTGTATAGTGGGCAATCCGTGTGGATTTGTGGATAAGACTCATCATCATCTGCCTAGCCTTTTCCCAACTATGTTGGGGTCGGCTTCCAGTCTAACCGGATGCAGCTGAATATCAGTATTTTACATAGAGCGACTGCCTATCTGACCTCCACAACCCAGTTAATACTAGGTAATACAATACCCCTTGGTAAGACTGGTTGTCAGACATTCGGAACACTGACTACCTGTAACGACTGTCAAAGATCTACAATTGACAGCCGGGACCAACGGCTTAACGTGCTTTCCGAGGCACGGAGGAAACTCGGTATGTAACGGGTGGTCACCCATCCACAGACCAACCTAGGCAAGCGCGGCTTAACCTAAAGATCGACCCGAGCGGCTACTGTTATTTAGCCACGAGCTCCTCACACAGTGGATAAGACTGTGAAGTCTTATACAGAAAAACCTGAATAAGTGAGACTTCAAAGGATGAGAGAATTAGTCTCACTAATAGAGGGAGGGAATTTCATAACATTGGTTCTCAGTTGGCCAGGTGTAAATAAATATCTATCTCACTTACAAAGGGACTCATTAATAGAGGTCAGAATACAAGTAATTTCATTTATAGAGTTGCAATTTTGTCAAAACTGTTGTATTTAAATTTTAGAATTACATTAGATTAGAGAATAGAGTAATGATTGGCTTGTCTCAAAAAACTGTTTGTCATCTATTCTACCCGTGTGTATAAAGTGTTCGTAACTTGAGACGGACTTTGCTAACGACTGCGCTGTTTGTCCCGGCCTCACTTCCAATCTATATAACGATTATCTGCGCAACTGTACCGGGATCATTTGTTAAAAGTTCCAGCGAATAAATGAGTTTGATTAAAGGGCACTTGAGTACAAAAATGTTACGGATTTTCGTATTGTGTTCCGAAGGTCAAAGAGTTTGGAGATTGTTGGATCGAGGACCGAGATTAGTTTTAGCATTTTGTCATCTTGTCTTTTAGGGTAAGTCTGTTGTTTAATAATAATTATTTGTCAAGAAGGTTTCCGTAAATTAGCATTGTTTTTGTAGATGTTGGAAATTGAAGGATTGTTACATTTCAGCAGAAAGAGCTTGTGGCTTAGTAGTTACAGCCGCTCGGGTCGATCTTTAAGTTAAGCCGTGTTTTCTTAGGGTGTTCTGTGGATTGATGACCACGCCTAACATATAAACCGCTAACATTAAGCTCCATGTCCCGGTTGACATTTGTAGATCTTTGACAATCATAGTCAGTGTCCCAAAGATTGCCAACCAGTCTTGCCGAAGGGTATTGTATTACCCAGTTCTAACTGTGTGGTGGTGGTAGTGGTTCTAAATAGGCAGTTGCTTCAGCTGCATTCTATTGGAATGGAAGCCGATATAGTTAGGAAAAGGCTAAGCAAATGGTGAGGACATTGAATTTGCAACTGCCTTCTATATCCTTACTAATTCCTTACTTCCTTACTAATATTATAAAAGCGAAAGTGAGTTTGTTTGTTTATTTGTTTGCACGCTTTAATGGCTAAACCGATTTTGATGAATTTTTGTACAGAGATAGTTGGGAACCAGGAGACGGACATAGGCTAATATTAAAAAAGACAAGAGAGAAACTAGAAAAAAGTGGGATGTGAGGGAGAAATAGGGAAGAAAAGGGAAAACTTAGCGTTGCTATTACAAATCAATAAGGCGCAAGGGGAATTGTGTTACCCCGAATTTAACGCGAGCGAAGTCGCGGGCAAAAGCTAGTGAAGAAATAAGTGTGCATGATTTTATCTGGCGTTGTCTTGTAAAATGCTATTAAAGATCTAACGTTGCACCAAAATCTATTTTTCAGTTTTAGACTGACAAAGTTAACAGCTTAGTAACACTTCACAACGATATGTCATTTAAAACTAATAATTTATTTTAAAGAAAACAAAAATAAATTTTAAAATTATAAAATAGTAGCACCTGGTATCGCGAAGAGCAACCGGCAGTCAGAGCTCTAAAGGTAGAAACCTCCTAACGATAGCAGCCGTGTCCAGGAGTACCACTTTCTGTATCAAGCCCTTGATCCAGCTGTCTAACGATTGCCTCCTCAGGTGTTGGTCGAGGCTCTTGGAAATAAAGCCATTGGCATCCATAAATATAGTCAATAAATATTATTTTGATAAAAAAAACTTATCTGACTAATTACTTCTACGACTATTGTTTTTTGATACTTTAGGATTGCGTAGAAATCTTATCTCCCGGGTTTTTTAACGATAACAAATCAAATCAAATCATTTATTTCAATTAGAGCATTACAAGCATTTTTGAATGTCAAGAAACAAAATGAATCTACAGTCCCGGTCACAAGGCATAATAAATTGTGAAAGTAATGTAGTTGCCCATTCTAAAGCGTTGATCTCTATGGAGAAGAATGGGAAAGAAACACTGTTTTAAATTATAATATTACTAGCTTTTGCCCGCGGCTTCGCTCCCGTTAAATTCGATAGCGCCTTATTGATTTGTAATAGCAACGCTAAGTTTTCCCGTTTCTTCCCTCTTTCTCCCTCATATCCCACTCTTTTTAGAAAAAAAGATCCCTGTGTCCTTCTCCTGGTTCCCAACTATCTCTGTACCAAAATTCATATAAAAACTTTTTAACAAAAAATTGAACCGACGAAAAGTGAAAAATAAAAACATTTTAGTCTAGGTAAGCTCCAAAGTTAATGTGGACCTCTTGCAATTGCATGCCGTCTCCATCGTCAGACCTTCAATGACAGCGCCATCCTCCAGCAAGGTCTAAAGTTCTCTTCAACATGCATGAAATGAGTTGTAATACGATATATCACTACTTTAAACTGTTGAGGACTTCTAGCAAATTGCAAGTGTTTTCCATCTCTATCGTCCATTATCAGATCTTTACGTACGTCGAATTGTCGAACTACATATATTTGCCACATTTAAACAAAATCGGTTCACAATTGAAAATTCAGTATGAAAAAAATCAATCAACCCCTATTTTCCCACCCTTAAAGGCCGATTTTTTTTTATTCAAATTAAAATGGGACCAACTTTGAAATATGCTCTTTCCAGAAAAAAAGATTTTTTTAAATCGCACGTCTCAGTAAAATGTTATTCGTCGTCATACATAAAAAAAATATACATGTCGAATTGAGAACCTCGGATTGAAAAATCGGTTTAGCCATTAAAGCGTGAAGAGGTAACAAACAAACAAATAAACAAACAAACTCACTTTCGCTTTTATAATATTAGTAAGGATTACAAAATTGTATATAAATCATTCATGTTGAGATTATACAAATATGTGAGAACGATGTAGAAAGACGTGCACAGTAAGAGCGTCCAGAGTAAATAAAAAGCAAAATGTAATTTAAAATCTAAATAAATTAAAAATGAACCGTGGTAGCTAAAAAATGACCAGTCCCAATTGACAGTCCCCGTTCACGAACATGACGTATGGATCAGCCCCATTCAGCTCGACCATTTTGAAGGGAGCCAAATGACCCGACACGACCGCCACCATCAGCGAGACATTTAAGTGAGCATGACACTATCAACCACCAGGGCTTCGTTAAGTCAATGATAATACATAGCACTCACATATGGGCTTACTAATTATACAATACTAGATAATTAATTCTATATATTGCAAAGATGGTCTTACAATCTTCTGCAGCTTCCACTATAACTTCGGATACTAATCAATGAGTTTACCCCTATGCTTGTGGAGCAGGACCAACATTGAGCCAAGCATTTTTATCATCAATATAACCCCGCAAGTTTTAATAATTATGCTTGCCTATCTAGTGTGCATTTAATACAAGATTTAAATTTCGTTTCATTCAGTTGAAGAATGTGGGGGGGTATTTTCTTGTAACATTTCAAACAGAAATTTCCACGAAAGATGAGTCTACTTTAGCTAACCTGAAATCCGGCTAAACCAATTGGTCCCTATTTTTAGTATTATACTTGTGTTTGTCACCTCGTTTACCAAATAGATGATTTTTTTTCTGACTTACATGATGTTTTCATACATATATTGACAAGGTACTGTCATGATGTTAATTTCCTTAAACAGTTCTCTTTGAGAATCTCGCCTACGTAGATTTTACATGGCTCTAATGGCCCTTTTCTGCATAATAAATACAGACTCGATATCTGCAGCCCCTGACCTACGTAATATACAAAACTAGTAGTAGAAATGAGTGTAAATGAAACACATTCCTAAACTAGTCCATAAAAATGCTATTACAAACACGTCCTACTCTCTTCTATCCATTATAAAATCTATTATTGATCAGGATATGTAGCCTCAATACGTCAACTATGAACACACACAACTTTACACCTTACCTACTAGAAAATATGGTTTGTTTTTCAGCGAGTCGTTGCCAAGACGCGTGGTAACCCGTTAACTGCAAGTGGGGTAAGTTTGATGGGGCTCGCGTGTCTGTGTGCGAGACAGCCGACTTTAAGTTGTATAATGTTGTGCAGAACAATTTGGCACGAAGTGTACTGAGTTTCTTTCTTTTAATGTTTTTAGAGTTCCGTAACCTCAAACGGAAAAAACGGTACCCTTGTTGTCTGACTGTATGTCTATCTTTCTGTTTGTCTGTCCGTCTGTCAAGACCAAATGGTCTTGACAGACGGACATAAATATGTCGAGAACGCGTTGAGGTATTGAGTTAAAATTTAAATCCTATGCTCAACTCTGTGATTTCTTTGTGCTGTGAAAAAAAACAACTCTCTATGTCTACGCAGTTAAAAGATATAGTTGTTTATGTCGCAAGTTTGTACGGATCCCTCTGTGCAAAAGTCTGACTCGCGCCTGTTTTTTTTAAATTGCGTTTGTAGAACGATTTGATCCGGATTTTAATTAATAGCAACTTGAGGATTAAGTACTGGAAATAAATTGAACGAGTTTACCGGTTGAATGGGCTCAATAGTTCTAAATTAAATGTAATTTGAGTGGAATTGAAGATGGTTTTATTAATGTGAGTAAATTTAGTAAATAACGTTACAATTTAGGATTATTTCCTGTTTTATGTTCAAGTGTTGAGTGATTTAAATGATTTTTTGGATATATTTTTTGTTTGCTTTTTTTTGTGCAGACTCCGGGTACAAGTACACAGGTAATGTGGTAATTCTTGCCTTCGTTTATAGCAGGGTATATATTTGCCATATTGTTGTTAAGAATGTTGATTTAGTAAACAAATATATATACTAAGTGTGCCCAGCGGTTTCGCCCGCTGCTCAGATCTCCTTCTCATTTAGGAGTTTGAAAGATAGATAGTAGCCGATTCTCAGACTTATTGAATCGTTTTGGAAAAGTATGGAAACGAACATTGTGACACAAGAATTTTTAATATTTGATATAAAATGTGTCCGGTCACGGACTTGCGATATTCTATGTACTTATATAACAAAAATTCTAGTACTCAAATTTATTGACTTAAAAAAAAAGCTAGGTACCATATTTTTTGGATATTAATTTTGTTTTCAAAAGTTACGAACATGTAAGTTCATCATTTCTTAATTTAAACGATATACAATATTGTTGCCCTTTGAATAAACATCGTCTCAGTAAGACTAAAACTTTGAGAGATATGATTATTTTTTGTACACGCATAGAGAATATCTCAAAATGACTGCCACAAAGCGGGGAGGCAAATTAGACCCAAATGTGTTTAGTATATTAAAACACTAGTTACATAAATATCTAGAATATCACTAGTTCATGACCGGACACTTTGTATATTTTCTGAGAAACTCTTAAAAAAACTCTTTTTTAGAAAAACACTTTGTAGTGTTTTTGTATAAAAGCACGTTGCCTGGCAGTAGATGTTTATAAACATTTAAACACATGCCTGCCTGCCATGCGGGCCTGTTGGTCTAGTGGTTAGTGGCCCTGACTGCTGAGCCGGAGGTCGTGGGTTCGATTCCCACCCAGGACAAACTTTGTGTGATGAGCATGATTGTTTGTTCTGTGTCTGGGTGTGATTTATATGTATATGAGTATGTATTTTATCTATAATATGTATGTATTTATAAATTATATAAGTATATTCTGGGCACTTTACCTGTTGACGGCGATACGGACGAATTTTTTGACGCCCTGTAATTTTCTATTTTTTACTTGTATATATTTTTTTATTATTAGTTTGTGTATATTTATAGGTTGTATATATTTAGTAATTAATTTAATTATAATATGATAAAAAAAATGCGATAAGTATGTATATCAGTTGTCTGGTTACCATTACACAAGCTCTGCTTAGCTTGAGATCAGATAGCCGTGTGTGAGTTGTCCGAAGATATTTATTTATTTTTATTTATACACAAACAACCACATCCAATAGACCATACAAATATTGGGATCTAACCCGCGACAAGTAGTGCAAAAGCCACCCGATCAGCCACTGTGCCAACACTGCAATCATAAATAAATAATCTCACTTACATTTAATTAATTAAAAACTAAACCCTCCCTCCAACATGAAGAAATGATTAAAACGAAGAAGAGGATCTTCGACCTAAATATATTCAGAAAATGCTCATTAAATCCATTCACTAAGCTATGAAGACCTTTTAGTGCAGGTTTATTGTAATCTCGGATTATGAGCTGCCAACTTAATTAACTGCGTTTTTTTTATAAAGAAAATAATAAAGAATAAATTGCTTTGGACTCCAGTACTATTAAGAGAAATATTTCTTTTTTTTTATTGCTGTATTTTGTTTTTACGGGCCGTACGTTAGATTTTTTTTTAAACAGACAGACCCGGTACAACTATCTAGTTGTACCGGTTCTACTTTATCTACAGATGTAGGTCATCCTTACTAATATTATAAAAGCGAAAGTGAGTTTGTTTGTTACCTCTTCACGCTTTAATGGCTAAACCGATTTTGTTGAATTTTGGTACAGAGATAGTTGGGTACCAGGAGACGGACATAGGTTTTTTAAAGTGGGATGTGAGGGAGAAAGAGGGAATAAAAGGGAAAATTTAGCGTTGCTATTACAAATCAATAAGGCGCAAGGGGAACTGTATTACCCCAAATTTAACGCGGGCTAAGCCGTGGGCGAAAGCTAGTACAAATATAAAGTTTCGTGCGGAAATCGAATACACGTATCGCAGCAGTTAAACGCTTAGCCACTGCACCAAACGTGTCTTAAAGTATGTTTGCAATTAGTATCAGACGTGGTACGTACGTACGGCGTCACATCATACATTTCCAGTATAACATGACTTTGCTTTGTAGTGCTCTCCCGTACAATGACAGATCTGCAGGAACTGGTTTTATATAGATTGATTGGATATCGCACACAAGCTATTACTTGTATGTACATAATCTATACTAATATTATAAAGCTGATGAGTTTGTTTGTTTGTTTGTTTGTAGGGACTACTGGTTGGAATTGGAAAATTCTTTTAGTGTTGGATAGTCCATTTTTTGAGGAAGGCTATAGGCTATATAACATCACGCTACGACCAAGAGGTGCTGAGCAGCGCGGGTGAAACCGTGGGGAACAGCTAGTTTACAAATGCTGCAAAACGATAACATACTATAAAACTGTGTTATCACGGCTGGCGCAGTGGCGGATCGATTGACTTCTGCACTGTTGCAGGTTCAATCCGACGAAATAAATATTTGTGCGGCTCACAGAGAACTGTTCCGGGAACAGACGGCCATGCTTTTAAAAACACCCACGATACAGGATAAAATCCTAGTGAGGGGCAAAGTTCATTTTGCACTCTATAGTTCTAACAACTGCTCACAACAAAAAATCCACAACCAACTCTTTTTTTCTGTTCTAACCAAAAACCCAACCCGCGGTCACTCTACATCGCTTGTCCATTACATACTCCTTTCTTTTAACAAAAAAACAGCTGTTAAAAGAATCTCCGCGTGCAACAGACGTGCACATACAGAAGCAGTTTCCACAACAAAAATACGTTCTAAATCCGCCATTAAACGTGATAAAAGCCGTTTGAAGCGAACACGCGAAACGTTAACTGAGTTTAAATAGCCCTATTAATGGGCTGTAATGGTGTGGTCCACTGGGTAATTCTGTCCCCGAGTAGCATTGCACGGTTACGCGAGCGTCCGATTCGATGAGTGTAATCCTATTCCGTATTCTGTGTAAACTATAGGATAGTACTAGTTTTGATATTTGCTGATTGTTCCGCCTATTGACGGAAGCCCCAAGCCATATATGGTCATGATCGTATTATGGTATATCCCGGCAAAATTGTAAATATGAATGTGTAAGTTGTAGGATACTTTTTTTTCGAAAATCAATAACTGAACGGATCTTGATGAAATTTGTAGATTGTGGTCTGGAATAACACATAATTTTTTGCGATATGACGCGGACAATGCCGCGTGCGCCAGCTAGTAATCGTACAGAGTTTTACAGTCGTCAATCGTAGAGAGTTACATAGATCGGACACAGTTTTATCATCTAAAAACTCATTAATAGAGTATGGCTTGTCAATCAAGAATTCTTTTAGATTCGATTTAACCGTATAGTTCGGTACGGACCCCTTCGGGGGCTCGACATTCAAACCTCCGCTGGCTCGGTACTGGCCCCGAAAGGGGTCGGACATTTAAGTCATATGACCTCCTCATTATTTTTGTAAATATTTTATTTTCTGGTTAAAAAATAATATGGGTGTGCATTCATTAAGATAGTAGAATAAAAAACTCATATGTAAACGTCATTAGAAGTTCTTTAATTATTGAGGAAGTTTCTTAATTAAGTCTTATAAAATCCAAATGCGTAAATTACGATCATCGCCATTTTGATGGCAGTGTAGGTCGACGCTAAAAATCATAAAAAATAGGTTTTCGGACATTTAAACTCCACATTATTGGGCATGATTAACGTGTCCTTTTATTACGTGAAGAAATCATTCGTAATTGAACTTTATATTAGTAGTGGTAATGATACATTTTGAAATCTAAAGTCGAAGTTTCGCGCCAATCGTGCTTGTTTACATTTTTAATTCCACATTATATCATATATTCACGAATAGATTCTATAACAACTGACACAAATATCATTTCTAATATTATAAATAACATGACAATGCCCAGATCTTATCGTAATTTGTAATAATAGAACCAATAACACGGAATATTCATAACCACTACTAAATTCACTTTCGAAATTGACGTCCATTTCTTTTTTTTTTAATTTTGTGATGTGTAAATGCGATTATTTCAATCGATTATTTTCTTGTAAATCAATCAACTCGAATAATTAAATTAAGGAATATCAGAAATTGATAGATGAAAATAAAAATTAATTTTGTAATACGTGTAAAATACTATAAATATTTATTGTAATATTTTTTACGCCACTAAAACCGATTCAATAACAAACAGTAGAAACTGATCTATGGCTAAATTCGCGCCAATTTTATTTTCAAAAAAGGAATGCGCTCGCTGTTCAAATTTATATAAAAATGTTTATTTGCTTTTTTTTATTAATAATTTGGTTTTGTACCTACTATTTGAATGTGAATTGCAAATAGAAATAAATAAGGTTGAATATAGAACGCGCCAATTATGATCTTGGTAAGCACACACAAAAAATCAGCTAAGATAAATTATTCGACAAAATTGTTTGGTTAGATTGGTTATTTGAAAAGCGTATTCATTCTTTCCTAAAACATGGCTCGTAGACCAAAGTGTTCTTGTAGTGGAAGCCTTGGGGTAAAAATGGCCTATAGAGGAAGAGCACAATAGAGATGGAAACACCACAAGAAAACCTGGATTTTTCTTGATGTCGTGTACCGGGGTTTTTTTTTGGGTGGGAAATCTTCAAATAACTTCCCCCGCTCTGGGCAAAAGGGGGGGGAGTGTCAGACTAGTACTGACTAAAACCCACCCATGCTCCTTCTATTGCATAACCCTGACACTCCCCCCCGCTTCGTCTAGAGCGGGGGAAGTGAGGCGCTCCTCAAACCAAGCCAGCCACCGCGGGAGACGCTCTCGCCACACACATCGGGGCCCTAAAATATCAATATTTTAGGGCCCCGATGTGTGCGGAGTCCCTGTAAAATAAGGCTCTACCGCGGAGGCATGGCTTTCTCGGTGCGGTACGGTATGGTGGTGCCAGCTGGGGTGCCTGACTAGTTACCTACAGAATTAGCATGACCTCCTACAAAAATGGCCGCCATTTTCATTCATCGTCATTCAAGAAAACAGCCAAAATCTTTTACCGCGAAACCGTTTGACAGCAAAATGTACCTCAAATCTTGGCGCATAAGAAAATAAAAAATAATTATAACATAACAAAAAAGCACGTGACAAAATGTTGTTGTCTTCCTTTTCTTATCGATATCATGGTTATTTGAAGAAATATAATATCAATAGTAGAATAATAGGTATGCAATCTCCATAGGTAAATTCCTCAATGGTCCCAAAACTTTTTTTAAAGTTTACTCCATTACGATTATCGATTAGGTTGAATGCAACTTTTTAATCGTAATGATGAAACTTAGATTTACGGTCAGCACTAAGAAATGTCATGTTGCAACACAGTTTTTAGTATTTTTTGTCGAGATTTGTATCGTGTTTTATTTTGAATTTATATGTAAAATGGCAAAAATAAGAATGCAGATGGAATGTCACTGTTTTTATTTTGGATTTCCGATTTTATTATCAAAGGGTTGTCTTGTGTATGTGCATTATTTCCAGCGTTTTTAAAGTACCTAATTTTTGGAAGGGTGTAATAATATGTATTTTACACACATTTTACAATAGATTGACGCCGTTTTATCGACCTTATGAGGTTTTTGGAAATATAAACCTCAAACTTATCATATGAAACAGCCCCGGTGACTTATTTTTAATAACAAAATTGAAGGCTGTAAATTGATGAAAATTCTTGAATTTCATGACAATTTGCGTCACCCCACCGATTCAGCTGATGTGTCATGTGTCAAAATCCTGTCGTGCAGAGTGGTTAAAATGCAGTTATAATAAAATTAGTCAAATGTAACAGAGGGCGAGCTTTTTTCACCAAGGCTGCTACTGAGTAGGTAATTCATAACGGAAAAACCCGAAGAAACAAAAAAAAATAGCACTTAAGTAAAATGTTCCTAAGATACTTACATCGTTCAACGAATGTTCGAAAATTAAAAAGGAATGAACTGTAGGCCTACTTTGACGTCTTAAAGCAGAACTTATTCCACTGAGGGAAAGAGATGGTGCTAGACACCCTGTATAGCTCTGTCTCTTTCCCTCAGCGGAATAAGTTCTGCTTTAAGACGTCATAGTAGGGTAGCTGGTCATTTTTTTTCTAGTTAGAATTGTCGGGTCGTTTGAAAACGGAATGAATATTCCCTGAAGTGCGACTGATACCAGCTTACTAACTGGGCAAGATAACTAGCCATTTCACTTGTTGACCCAAATTCTCCTCCATAAGCTTTCCAACGACGATGAGATTATGTCATTGGAACCAGAAATAAAATTGACTCGCGATCGTTTACTAGGCTGCGTGTCGCGGGTTCGCTCCCCGCACGAACCAAATATTAGTATGACATACAGATAGTTATCCCGGGTCTGGCTGTTTGTGTTTGAGAGTTTAAATGTTTGTAAACGCAACAATGTAACAGTAGAAACTCAAATGTGCTGTAAAGTATTAAAAAAAGAAAACGTTTGGATTTGTTTATAGGTGGCCTTATTGCAACAGGGAATTCTTTAACAGTCAACCTTTGGGTAGAGACAACAATCTGATGGGGTGCAAAAATAGTATGTTTTTTTTTGTATTTTTGAATATATTTTTTTAAATAGGAAAAATAATAGGTATGTGTAAAAATAAATACCAAAATGTAATAGACGAAAATAACAATTTGCTTTCGAAAACGTATATCCTGATATAGATTCTAATACACATAATATACAAACAAATAAATATTATATTAACAAATAACAATTACAAAAGGAAACCTAATAATAGTTATTATGACTAGACTTCTAGTTGGGACCTATTTAGTCTTACTCAAAAAGTGCTTACAAACTTTTTTTAAAAGATAATTTACTTTCAACTTTTTTAATGTCAAAAGGGCGTGCGTTCCGGAGCCTCATTGTTGAGATAGCGAAATAATTAGACATGAAACTGGTGCGATGTAAAGGAATTTGGAGAAGTAAATTTTGGGAAGCTCAAAGGGAACGACTGTGAGAACTGCTTAACACTTTAAAATAAGTTTTTATTTGATGCTAATGGTTTGTAAAGAGCATGCAAGAAGATGTGAGGGACCTCCTGAGTCGGAGAGGCAGCCATTTAAGCTGGAAACGGAAAGAAAAAAGAAAGATCGTATTTTTAATTTTGTCATCTTGTCTTGTTTCTGGTCAAATTTCTTCTTCTTCTACCACCCAATGATGAATGAAAGCCTCTTTCAAATCCATCCAATTTTAGTAGTTTTGTGTCATGGCTATCCAGTTTCTTCCAGCCATTTTAATGAAGTCGTGTGTCTACCTAGTCAAAAGTTTAGAAGTCCGTTTTAAACCATTGCTTTTTACTGTCTTTCAGAATATAAAAATTCTATTTTGGAACTCATCCAAAAAGATTTGATCAAATATATACTGAGCGTAACCAGATAATGCACCTCAAATAAAAAGAATTAAATCTAGAACAACGTTTCTCAAAGTTTAATTCTTTTAAACGACGTACAGTAAAGGCCACTGATCACTATCAGGCAGCATTGTGACCTTGTGAGTTTAAACTCAGATAGACTTTTGTTGACACGGTTGGCGCAGTGGCTGAGCGATCGGCTGCCCGGTTCGATCTTCGCACGGAACAATTATTTGTATGACCTATAGATAGTTGTTTCGGGTATGGCTGTTTGTTAAATGATTGTAAACTCACCCACGATACAGGAGAAATTCCTAGTGTGAAGCAACAAGGTTTTATAAAAAAAAAAAACACTAAACATGCAAAACATCACAAACATTTACAAATATATACCTAGGGGATAAAATAAAAAAGGCTTGCACGGGCCTGCAAAGTCCGCGTCGTAGGATGTGGTCTTGTTGATTTCTCTCTCTCACCAATAAGGGAGTAATTATGTTTTCTCCCTCAGCTCGTATGCATCCCAGCCCTCTATCCCTCCAACTTTAGCATGTATATTTTTTTGTATTATTATTTTACGGTATAACTGAGTTTATTTCTAAATATATAGCATACAATCAACACATTATTTTCCGCTTCGCCAAACAACCGTTTCTCACAAAACTTCCCGTGTACCCAGACAATTGGATGTTGTTACCTAAACATGAAATTAGTTTCTGAAAAGGGATCCTCTTGAAACAAACCAATTTAATTGAAATTTTGCTCAGACGAATCCGAGCTAAAAATGTTGGACTTCCAAAACTTAATTGGACCAACAATTAGTTAATTATTATTTGTCCGGTGAATTAGGACCCAAATACGGACTCCTCGAAAATACTAAAACAATAACAAGGACATTTTTGTGACACAAACAAGTTGATTTGGTAATTGTGTTTGGAAAACCATATTTAGAATTATTTTGTTACATTAATTCTTAGAAAATAGTATAGTTTTTTTTTATGAAGACGCGCAATCAAAAATAAAAGTCGGAAACGTATGTTTTTTAGTTTATTTGTCGCTATTATTAACCGACTACAAAAAGGAGGATGTTATGTGTTCGATTCGATTTTTTCTTTTTGTGTAGGTTTGTATCTTTGCCGCTCATTCATCAACTGTGGACCGATTTTCATAATTCTTTTTTTCGTTTGTAAGGCTATACTTTTAAAAAAGTCCCATATCAAGTTGATTTATATGGCTTAGTCTTATACTATATTTATTTATATTTATTGAGTAGTATAAGAGTTATCGTCTATAATACATATTTTTTATTTTATGGGTTATGTTTTTCTTGGGGATGGTAAATCATCAAATAACTGCCACCGCTCTGGGTGGAGCGGGGGAAGTGTCAGACTTTTGCTGACTAAGACGCACCCATGTTCTTTCTATTGCCCTTTATGTTCCAGGGCCGCGGAACCTTTTTCCAAAAACCCGTAACCCCGGCAGGCTCCTCTTCTTTGCTGACATTTCTTTGAGGCGCGCGTGGAACACGAACGCCCCGTCGACTCGCCTTATCGTCACTAGACGGACGGACGGTAAGCTACTCATTGATCATCGTCCACAGGCCCGCAGGCCACTGCCACGCCCCAGTTTGCTGATTTGGTGGCTATTTCGGTCACTTTAGTTCTCTATTTGATGACTTCGTTATGTTCCATATTTTTTCCACACATATACAAAGCCTAACATTTTTCTTTAGATTTTAAAAATAGAGAGCAGATATAAATACCAGTGTCATAATGATTTTTCCTCCAAACAAACGGAACACGGAAAGAAATAAAAATGCCAAAAACACATATAAATTAGTTTTCTATTGGACATGACATTTAATTTACGCCAAAGTGCTACGAAAATGATTTGTCGAAATAAAATATTATTTTGAACGTGAACAATGAGTTTTCTATAAAAAGAAATTTCTGATGAAAAATAGCATCAATACTTTTTACGTTGTTTAAATATTTTGACGGGACGTCCAGTTTAGTTAGTGTCACGATTGAATGAACATCTCAATGGAAAAAATGAGAGAGATTATTTTGGAAACTAAATATGTAAATACATTATTATCATAAAAAAAATTAAAACCTCTTCAACGCTGTCAGCTGGTAAAGTGCTCGGCATTGCCACGTTGCAAGTCAACATTTAGGCTTAGGATAAAGTCAAATGCTGGAGCCAAAATTTTGAAGTTAACCTCAAAATATTTCAGCTGACCGCGAGACCTTTTAATTTTAGACTAAAGCAACTGTTATCTTGCATTTTCACTAAGAACCATCACTACCAGCTTCAAATTTAAAAGCTTTGCCCATACATTGTTGGCCTTGTAGACCAGGGTGGGCACCACAAAATGATGTATTGTATCTCTATCATTAGAAAACTCCTTTATTATTTTATTTTAATAGCGGACTAGCAGGAAACTAGATTTATTTGAAAAAAAAACTAGATTTTGAACATGGAGTTTCTTGCCCATTCGTCTTGATAGATATCAACTCTTTGGCCAACTACAGTACTTTCACAAGTTATTATGTCTTGTGACCAGGTCTGTGGCTTTAACATTTTGTTTCTTGACATTCAAAAGTGCCTGTATTGGTCTAATTGAAATAAATGCTTTTGAGTTTGAACAACGAATATTAGGTATGATTTTTCATAGCTCTGAGTGATTTTCAAGAAACTGTTAAATTTATACATTTAGCTATTTTTTTTTATACCTACTTCAAACTCAACTCAAACTCAAATCATTTATTTCAATTAGACCATTACAGGCACTTTTGAATGTCATAAAAACAAGAACAAAAGAAATGATGCTGCTACAGTCCCAGTCACAAGACATAATAACTTGTGAAAGTACTGTAGTTGCCCATTCCAAAGCGTAGATCTCTATGGAGAAGAATGGGCAAGAAACTCCATGGACACTCTTTTAAATCATAATGTTTTATAAAATCATGGATACATCATTCATGTTGAGATTATTCATAATGTGAGAACGATGTAGAAAAACGAGCACATTTAGAGCGTCCAGAGTAAAAGCAATAATTATCACGATTTTAATAGAAGAATTAAAACAAACCGTGGTAGCTAAGAGATGACCAGTCCCAACCGACAGCGCCCGTTCACGAACATGACGTATGGATCAGCCCCATTCAGCTCGACCATTTTGAAGGGAGCTAAATGACCCGACACACCCGCCACCATCAGCGAGACATTTAAGTGAGCATGACAATCTCTCAACCACCAGGGCAACCGTCGAGTCAATAAAATTACATAGAACTCACACATGGGCATTACAATTATACAATATTAGGAAATTGAGTCTATACAATGCAATGATAGTATTACAATCTTCTTCAGCTGCCACAATAACTTCAGATGCTGATTAATGATAGTTAGTTTGCCCCTATGGTTGTGGAGCAGGACCGGCATTGAGCCAAGCATTTATATCATTAATGTAATCCCCCAACTTATAGTATGCTTGCCTACATAGTGTGCGTTTAATACAAGATTTAAACTTCGATTCATTCAGTTGTAGGATGTTTGGAGGTATTTTATTGTAACATTTTAAACAGTACCCCATAAAAGAGGAGTCTACCTTAGCTAGTCTGAAACCTGGCTGAACCAGTTGGTCCCTATTTCTAGTATTATAGTGATGTCTGTCACCTCTTTTACTAAATAGATGCTTACTTAGACAATTAGTACAGATAGTTGTTCCGGCCTTCCGGCTCTGGCTGTTTGTGTATGTGAGTTTAAATGTTTGTAAACGCACCAACAATATAGTAGAAATTGCTAGGGTGAGGCAACGTTTAAAAAAAATGTATGGAAACCCTAAATACATTTAAAGTGAGTACAAGTGCTGAATTTCATACATTAAAAATTCTACGAGTGTGATAAATGAGAAAGTTTGTGCGGATATATAAATGTATGTTGTTTAAAAACCAACCACAAATGGTGTTATTTGCTGACGATACCTCTTTAATATTTAAGATAAACAGACGTGCCACAAATCTTGACGACGTAAATAATGCCCTAATGCAGGTACATAATTGGTTTACGGCTAATAATTTAGTATTAAATGGGAAAAAAACGAAGTGTATAAGATTTGCTCTACCAAATGTCAAAAACAGTGAGTGTGACATAGTATTGAATCAAGAGAAACTAGAATTCGTCGAAAAAACTGTTTTCTTGGGAATAACACTCGATTCAAAGCTACAATGGGGTCCGCATATAACATCTCTTGCAGGACGCCTTAGTTCAGCAGCATATGCTGTTAGAAAAATCCGTCAGTTTACTGATGTTGATACCGCGAGACTAGTCTATTTTAGTTATTTTCATAGTATAATGTCATACGGTATTTTACTTTGGGGACGGGCTGCAGACATCGAGTCTATATTTATTCTGCAGAAAAGAGCCATTAGAGCCATATATAACCTACGCAGGCGAGATTCTTTAAGGGAACAGTTTAAGGATATTAACATCATGACAGTACCTTGTCAATATATTTATGAAAACATCATGTATGTCAGGAAAAACTCGCATCTTTTTAGTAAAAGAGGTGACAGACACAATTATAATACTAGAAATAGGGACCAATTAGTTCAACCAGGTTTCAGGTTAGCTAAAGTAGACTCATCTTTCATGGGGTACTGTTTGAAATGCTACAATAAAATACCTCCCCACATTCTTCAACTGAATGAAACGAAATTTAAATCTTGTATTAAACGCACACTATGTAGGCAAGCATATTATAAGTTGGGGGATTATATTGATGATAAAAATGCTTGGCTCAATGCTGGTCCTGCTCCTCAAGCATAGGGGTAAACTCATTAATAAGTATCCGAAGCTATAGTGGAAGCTGCAGAAGATTGTAAGACTATCTTTGCAATGTATAGAATCAATTCTCTAGTATTGTATAATTATTAAGCCCATATGTGAGTGCTATGTATTATCATTGACTTGACGAAGCCCTGGTGGTTAATAGTGTCATGCTCACTTAAATGTCTCGCTGATGGTGGCGGGTGTGTCGGGTCATTTAGCTCCCTTCAAAATGGTCGAGCTGAATGGGGCTGATCCATACGTCATGTTCGTGAACGGGCGCTGTCAGTTGGGACTGGTCATTTTTTAACTACCACGGTCATTTTTAATTTATTTAGATTTAAATTGAATTTTGTTTTTTATTTACTCTGGACGCTCTTACTGTGCACGTCTTTCTACATCGTTCTCACATATTTGTATAATCTCAACACGAATGATGTAAATACTATTTTGTAAAAAATATTAGAATTTAAAAGAGTGTCCATGGAGTTTCTTGCCCATTCTTCTCCATAGAGATCAACGCTTTGGAATGGGCAACTGCAGTACTTTCACAAGTTATTATGCCTTGTGACCGGGACTGTAGATTCATTTTGTTTCTTGACATTCAAAAGTGCCTGTAATGGTCTAATTGAAATAAATGATTTGATTTGATTTGATTTGTAAGTAAATAAGTCTGGATGTTAATAACTCTTTCACGCAAAAACTCCTGAACAGATTTAGATAAAATTTTCTGTATAACACTTAAGATTTTAATTTTATTCCAGTACGATCCTGAAGTCAATTTCAAACTCTATGCGGGCGAAACCGCGGGCATAAGTTAATATCTAATATGACTTTCAAAATACAGTTCCAAACTAGAATTCCAATTGCGTTAATGTCACGTCACAAAGCTTGATACTGACCGCATTGTCCGCATCGCGTCATGCAATTACTGGCTGCGTCCCTTAAGTGCATGCATGCATACAAATTCGTACGAAGAATACCGTAATGCAAGTGCAACTTCATGTTAGATGGGATGTGACGTTGGCATTTGGTATTTATGGAGTTATAATGTGAATGTTCTGGAATTTAGAACCATTGTGCAAATGTTTGCAACAATTCCATAAACAAGTTCATATTAAATTAGCTAGTGAAACTTATTACTCACTGCGCCTTTGATGATTGGTTAAGCCTTGGGTTAAACATAATTAAACTTTTTGCCATCGATACGCTAAGAACCAAATAAAAATGGCAAAGTCCGAGTCGGACAACAGTCAATAGTCGCGCACCAAGTTTTTGTTCAATTTTGGATTATAAACGACCATATACTTCGACTGCGTACACTTACAAGATTGATTTTCACACAGCATCTAGGGACCACAGACTTAAGTATAAGGATTTAATTTCAACTAGATACCGACACGCGTTCCCGTGATAAAGGATTTTTACAGACAGACAGACTGATGAACACCAAATTTATCCTATAAGGATTCCGTTTTTTTCTTTTTGAGGTACGAAACCCTAAAATATCAAATTTTCCGAACCACATGCTCCAAATAACTATAGTATGCTAAAATACTACATATTATTTTATAACCCCAAAATTAATACATAACTAAATTGTATCCGGTACTACTAAATTTGTAATCAGGTAATGGACTCAATTATCGCAATTGATAGCCCAGCACAGTAGTGTGCCAGAGAGCTGCCGTAGCCCGGTCGGCTACGGCGTAGCACTGCGTAGACCTTTGTGTAGCAATTCATGTAAGTTACGTCTGACGGCTATTGCAGTGTACAATGCTTGAAACCCCCTTTGACGTAAGTATGGTTGAATTGGACAACTGTAACAGGTTGTTGGTACGTCATTTATCTTATATGCAGCTGGTGCAGATTGGACGGATTTGTATGGATTATGTTGTGTGTTTTTGGGCTCGAATGCACTACAATAACTATACTAATTGCGCTATTGATATGAATGAAAAAAAAACTTTTTCTTAATAAGTGACTAGCTTTTACCCGCGGCTTTGCTCCCGTTTAATTTGGGGTAACACAGTTCCCATTTCCTGATTTTCAGGTACCTGCTACCTGTAGTTTTTGCTCTAGCGCCTTATTTATTGTAATAGCAACGCTAAGTTTTCCCTTTTCTTCCCTCGTTCTCCCTTGTTTCTCACTTAAAATAAAAAAAGTTAGCCTATGTCCGTTTCCAGGGTCCCAACTATCTCTTTACCAAAATTCATCAAAATCGGTTTAGCCACGTAGGCGTGAAGACGTAACAAACAAACAATCAAACTCACTTTCGCTTTTATAATATTAGTAAGGATGGAAATATACAAAGCGACGTGCATAATTTTGTCAGCAGTTTGCAAGCGGTCTGCGTTTCTGCTAAACTTTTCTTTCTTTTTTTCAAAAGTATTATTGCACACACGACGGCACATCAACCCTATACGTAATGTGCAATCCATAGTATAGAGATCAGCTACCCTACCATGACGCCTTAAATAACTTATTCCACTGAGGGAAAGAGACAGAGCTATACAGGGTGTCTAGCACCATCTCTTTTCCTCTGTGGAATAAGTTCTGCTTCAAGACGTTATGGTAGGCCTACAGGTTATAATAGTTTAGAATAGGTTTACCTGCGGTCGCATTAAATATAACATTCGTAAACCCACATCACTGAAAAGAAAATTAACTTAACACACACACAAAACATCTTTAACATCACCAAAGAAAATTTATTAAGAGTATTTCTTTAAAAAAATGTCGGATATCCCGTCATTCAGTACAAAAGGGAACGGTATTTTTATATTCCATTTCCACATACAATTATTGCCGTTTTGGAGTGAAGAGAGTCTTAAGGCTCGTATGGCGTTGAGTGCCATTGGTTCAATAGAAATGTCATCACGTAATATGCGATAAAGCCCAGTACACCGAACATTCTCCCTTAAATATGGGTATTATTGGTTTCCACACAATTTATGTCGTTTCTGAACGAAATTTAAGAAAATTGGTGTCTGTCGTTTTTATGATTTGAAGGCCTATTTTGAACTTCGCATTTATTCATAGTTAATTAAGACAGTATAACACCAATTACAAAGATTAACATAGAAACTGAAAATAAAATAGAAGTTAATTATCAAGTAAACAACTTACAATATAAAACATTTTATGATAATTATGTACTTATATAATAGTAGCTAACTTTACTATTCATCAATATTTTTCTTTTTTAACTCCCGCTCCCACTCCCCCGCTCCCGCTCCCGCACCGCTCCACGCCGCTCCGCTCCCGCTCTTTAAACCTTTTGTTTAAGGTCATCGCCGAAGTCTCCTTCATGAAACCAAATGTAATATTAATTTGTCATTTAATGAATGTTCTTTTAAATGTTGTTAAGTGAGTGCCTACATATTTTTGCACGGAATTGTAGGCATTGCCTACATATATTTACATAGAAAGTGTCATTCAATTTGTGTTAAATTATTCCATTGCTTTATTATATTATCTTAAGGGCTCATTTGTTTTTGAGGATCATTAAGTTGTTGTAATGTTGTTTACGTGGAATTAAGCCAGTTGTTGTTGTAGCTAAATCAAATGTCGTGTAATGGTATAATTTTGTAATTTTTATGATTACACTTGGTTGTTTTCACCTTGGTAAAAGTGTCTTTTTTGTGTCGTTAATCCTTAAAAAAACATTTTCAGTTTTGTGCTAAATTGTATACATTTTATTTACAACCACGGTTTAAAATGTAATTTGTTAAAACTTTATTTAGAAATAGTTTTTAAACAATTATTGACATTGCATTATTTATTTTTTTAGGGTTCCTTAAATCAATAGGAAAAAATGAAACCCTTAGTCGCTCACTTTGTTTTCTGTCTGTCAAGATCCTTTATCTCAGGAACGCGTAAAACGATCGAAATGAAATTAAAACCATATAATCAACTCTGTGGTCGGCTTGTGCTTTAGAAAAATCAAACCTCTAAGTCTACGCAGTCAAAAGATGTGGCTGTTTACTTCGCAAGTTTGTACGGAACCCTTGGTGTGCGAGTCTGACTCGCTCTTGGCCGGTTTTTAAGACTTAACTTGGTATTGCTCAGGGTTCGTGGAAACCCTGTGCAATACCGAGCTAGGCTATTAGACACTTAAGACTTGGAGACTTAAGACACAATTATTTGTATGTTCCTATTTTTATATTAACAACTGTTGGTGAATCTTAATTAAATAAATAAATAAGAAGAAAGCAATGCAGTCGAGAATGGGAAATCGTCAAATTACTTCGCCCGTTCTGGGCGGAGCAAGGGCTCCCTCATGTCAGACTTTTACTGACTAAAAGCCATCCATGTTCCTTTTTTTGCCCCTTCTGTTTTAGGTCCACAACATCTCTTTCAAACAACCCGCAACCCCGGCAAGCGGTGGCACAGGCAGGCCTCCTCTGCTATGTTGACATCTCTCTGAGGCGCGCGTGGAACACGGACGCGCTGTCGACACGTCTGACAGTTAAGACTTAATCGTAAAACAGTATTATAAGACCTCAATTTTTTATCTGTGGTAATAAGTGCAGTGAATTTTCATAAATAAACCAGTCTCAAAGTAGACTGTACCCATTTTCTTATTTGCTTTACGCACACATAGATAAACGTGGGTGTGTGGGTGCTATTACACACGCATTTCACATAGAAAAACAGCCACATTATATTTTATGAAGAACCTTTGAAACGAGACGAGGGAAATGGGGGAATGTAAGTTTTCTGTACGCCTGGGTACGACCTATCTTATTTAAGGAAATAGAAAGTAATGGCCAACTATTTGCTGGCAGTTCTGCAATGAAAAGAAAATAGCTTTCCAATTAAAGTAATATTATTCGATTATTAGATATCATTAAGAAGAGGACTTTTGTAACTATTTGCAAGAGCTTTGCAGTCATTTTTATTATGGAAATAATAGACATAATTTTCAGCAAAATAGAAGAATCCACAAGATTACAGTACACACGACGGCAGATCAACCGATTCTAAACCATTATAACCTGATCTCTCTACTACGGATCGCACACTGTAGATTTCCTGTCCGATGAGGGATCCGCATAAAATGGTTTTGTATAGGTTGATGTGCCGTCGTGTGTACATTACTATTTGTCTACTTTTGAGACACTGCAGCTTGGTGCTCAATAAAACGAAGTGACAGTAGTCCTTACAATGATTTTAATAATTCTTCCATTCTTTTTAAAATTATGTATTTATATTTTAATTAAAAAGATAATAATGTGGACCGCAGTTAGTCTGATGTCGAATAAATTTTTATTCCTTTTGGGAGTTAGAAATTTTTCCTTAACTTTAAAAATCTTGAAAGCCTTACTAATATTATAAATGCCAATGTTTGTGAAGATGGATGGATGTGTGGATGTTTGTTACTCTTTCACGTCAAAACGGCTGAACGGATCTTAATGAAATTTTTCACAGAGGTAGATTATAGTCTGAAATAACACATAGGATTTATTTCTCGATATCACGCGGGTAAAGTCGTGGGCGCCAGCTAGTGTCTAAATCCTTACTAATATTATAAAAGCGAAAGTGAGTTTGTTTATTGTTTGTTACCTCTTCACGCTTTAATGGCTTAACCGATTTTGATGAATTTTAGTACAGAGATAGTTGGGAACCAGGAGACGGATAATATTTTTTTAAAACAAGTGGGATGTGAGGGAAAAAGAGGGAAGAAAAGAGAAATATTAGCGTTGCTTTTACAAATAAATAAGGCGCAAAGGGAACTGTGTTACCCCGAATTTAACGCGAGCGAAGCCACGGGAAAAAGCTTTAAAATTATATTTTACAATCACCGTCAGCGTGATGCGCCTGATTTTAAAGTTAATAGCAAAGAGTTTGTTAACCTGGGAGCAGACACTATTATTAACCATGAAAGAAATAGGCCATGACTGCATTTTAAATTAAGCCACTGGGCTTAACATGCATTCCATGGCTCGTTAGAATCTCAGTAAGCAATGGTGGTCATGGTCACCCATCTATAGATACATCTAGGAAAGCGCGGCTTAACCTAAAGAACGACCGAAACGGCTGTTATAAGTTTACCACGAGCTTTTCCATTTATAAAACTATCTTTCATCGTCATCTGTCGAGCCTATTTAAAACGCCTTGTACGATTTATTTGGACGACACGGTTGGTGCAGTGGCTGAGTGATCGACTGCTGTGCTGCACGTCGCGGGGTCGATCCCCGCACGGAACAAATGTTTGTATGGACTACAGATAATTGTTTCGGGTCTGGCTGTTTCTGTATGTGAGTTTAAGTATTTGTAAACGCACCCACGATACAGAAGTAATTCCTAGTGTGATAAAAATATCATTAATGTTTGCATGCCTAATATAAGGTAGATACTTTTGGTTTTGGAGCGTGAGAAACCGTTATTTAAAATTATTACACTTAAAAATGAGAACATGTACTGCTGATTTGGAGGCGATTTTATTTATTTTTTAATGAAAACGACCAACACCCTCTAAGGATGGATAAACTATAATAATTAAAACTTGCGTGGAATACATGGAAATCCTTAGAGGAGGCCTTTCTCGAAAGCCAAGCTGTTAAGAGGAGAGAGAAACCGAATATGTCTTTATTTAATTTATTTTTTGGAGTTTTCTTACCTCTATGGTTACCTGTATCTTATCTTATAATATAATAATATCCTTACTAATATTATAAAAGCGAAAGTGAGTTTGTTTGTCACCTCTTCACGCTTTAATGGCTAAACCGATTGTGATGAATTTTGGTACATAGATAGTTGGGAACCAGGAGACGGACATAGGCTAATTTTTATTAAAATAAAAGTGGGATGTGAGGGAGAAAGAGGGAAGAAAAGGGAAAACTTAGCGTTGCTATTACAAATCATATATATCACAAATCATATACAAATCAATGAGGCGCAAGGGGAACTGTATTACCCCAAATTTAACGCGGGCGAAGCCGCGGGCGAAAGCTAGTAATATATCTTGGGACAACTCACACACGGCTATTTGATCCCAAGCTAAGCAGAGCTTGTGTTATGGTAACCAGACAAATGATATATATACTTATATTATAATTTATAGATAAATCACACCCAGACACAGAACAAACAATCATGCTCATCACACAATGTTTGTCCTGGGTGGGAATCGAACCCACGACCTCCGGCTCAGCCGTCAGGGCCACAGGCCCGTCAACAGGACCGTCAACAGGACCGTCTTAAGTAATGTTTAGTTATGTAAGTTAAAACTTAACAGCAAAAGGGGCTTATCTGATCTTATCTTATTCTGAATCTAAATACGTACAGGGGTCAGTCAATGGGCATAGACCGATAAGTTTGCAAATGGTTTCTAATTACTAGAGTAGAGACACAACGTCCATGCTTAACTAAATCTAAAGCAGGTGATGGGTATTCATAACTAGTACCGCCAACGAGAAGCGATACGAAAGGTCATTAACCTAATATTAATAATTAAAGAACAACTGTGTCGTTGACAATCCAATATTTAGCTCTTTCCATCTTATGCCTTTGTCGTAATGTCTCGTTCTCCCGGCAAAAACATGAGAACGTTAAGACGGGTTCGCCAACATTCGGGCGGCCATTTTAGATGGGGTTTTAGCATGGGTTTTGTTTACATTTGGTATCGCTTCTCGTTGGCCATACTATAGATTGTAAAATTTAAAAACACACACACACACACATCAGTAATTTATTTTCCTTTTCCCCAGATGCGATACCTATACAAAATAGATCGCTATTTCTGAATCTATTACGCCTATCCGGCTGTGAGAGATACCAAATATTGACGTAAGTAGAAGCATAAATCACTGATATGAAAACTTTCTGTGGGTGCCGTTATGTAAGATTGCGTAACAATAAATATTGGTAAGGTGTACTGTTGAAACAGCTAATGGTTTCGATTTTATTTCGAACGTGTATTGTAGATTTTGGAATGTTTTCTACATTTTTCTGGATATCAGTTCTAAAATGCTTTCACGGTTTGTTTATTAAACGGGTAACGGGTGTTTGTAACAAATAGAGATCACGGAAGATATTCCGTAAGTAATAATTTAAATATTGTGCGGGACTGAAAAGACTGGGACTCAAATAAAAGAGGAGAAATTTGAAATAACTTGTTAATTTTATTTTAACGTGTGAGTGACAATCCTTACTATCCTTACTTCCTTACTAATATTATAAAAGCGAAAGTGAGTTTGTTTGTTTGTTTGTTTGTTTGTTTGTTTGTTACCTCTTCACGCTTTAATGGTTAAACCGATTGTGATGAATTTTGGTACATAGATAGTTGGGAACCAGGAGACGGACATAGGCTAATTTTTATTTGAAAAAAGTGGGATGTGAGGGAGAAAGAGGGAAGAAAAGGGAAAACTTAGCGTTGCTATTACAAATCAATAAGGCGCAAGTGGAACTGTGTTACCCCAAATTTAACGCGGGCGAAGCCGCGGGCGAAAGCTAGTAGCTTTATAATTATTAAAAATAATAAATTCTAATATTTTTGAATTTAGAACTCAAATGGCAAATTTGTTGTTTTAAGAACTATTTTATGAATGATCATGTTTATTTATCATATTCTGTTGATAAACACAATTTGCATTTTAATTAAATATAATTATAGCCTTAAAAATATGCGCCTCCTAAATCTAAAATTTTGGGGATTATATATTTATTGTTAACTTAATCGTCTTTAGGATCGTCATCAAAAACTAGCTCATGCACTCAATAAGAGCTAGTTTTCGAGGAAGTATAAATTGAATCATTAGAAATTTTATTCTCATTAAAAACTTTGTAGTATCGTTCTCAAAATAAACATGAAAATAGAAAAACTTGTTATTTGTGGGCTTCCAATAGCTCAAAATACAAAATCAGAAATATTTTCATACATTTTATGATACAACACGCTAAATCCAATTTTGCAGAATGGGAAAAAAATATCAACTCCAAAAAAAAAGTATAACTCCCGTTGAAATTTTACCTAAACCCAATAGGTAGTTTCATTTAGAAAAGTTTGTGGTATTCAGCAGTTTTCAAATTGAATTTGATAAGGGGTAAAATTTTGTACGAAAGTAATTTTCGTTGGGAAAAAGTTCTGTATTACCTGGCTCTAAGGATAGAGGCGATCAGGCGAAAGATAGGCAAAAAAAGTATTTCGCTTTGAAAACTTTTAAATGTGCCTATATCTGAGACATTCTGTAATTATTTGAAGTAGTATTTGAAGAGTTTGTTTATAAAATAAATGTTTATTTGGATCTTTATTGGGATATAAAAAATTAGAGTTGGAAAAATTTTGTTTTTCCATAAAGTTACGATGAAACTTTGACTAACAATATTATAATAAAATAAACAAAAGAATCTTCAACGATTTACTTTTTTAAATATACTTATCACAGATATCACAAACAGTTTAAGCTGAAATTAAATCGTCATTTAAAGAAATGTTAAGCATTCGCTGAAAAAAATATGCTTTTAAATTTACTACAAAATAATATTATTTAAGTTCAACGATGACGCGTCTATAATGAACATGAAATCATTATGGACGCGTCAATGTTGAACTTACAGCGATAGCTGTCACTTCATTATTCAACAACAATCGCGTATTCGCACGATATGGATCGCTTTGGTTAGGACTTGAAAACAAATACCTAAACATTCCTGCCGGGGTTGCGGGTTGTTCGAAAGAGATAACGCGGCCCCGGAACGTAAATGGCAATAGAAAGAACATGGGTGGGTTTTAGTCAGTAAAAGTCTGACATGCCCCCCTCCTGCTCCGACCAGAGCAGGGGAAGTTATTTGATGTATTCCCACTCCAAAAAACATACCTAAACAGTGAGACTTGTAGTTTCTTTAAAATACAGAAAAAAATGTGTTAGAAGTAAAATCTGAAGTCAACGACCGCCAAAATTAATTTCACCATAAAATAACTTTAAAAAATGAATAGAGGTTTTATTTCCTTTCAATTCTCGGAGAATTTGTCACCTGTACTTGTTAAAATAATATTCGGGTCTCGATTATAAATCACGGTATTAAAACTTACTTCAGCGCCCTTTTAAGGAACCGTTGCCTTGGAAAAAATGAATGGACAATTCTTTTCGCGTAATTTTTGACAAAATATCTCGAAATTTAGGTTGAGATAAAAATCTGAAAAGAGATTTTGATAGGTGTAGGTACATTCAAATGAGGCCTATCGTTTTAAGCGCACCAGATGGCACAATAGTATTTTTAGAAAAAAACTTATACAATAGCTTTACAAAAGTTAATTTTATTACGTATGTCATTATTGTTTAAACCACAGATACATATTTACAAATAACATGAGCTAGCATGAAACGTTTAAAAATCACTCCACGACAACACAGTTGTCGCAGTGGCTGAGCGATCGGCTGCTACGCAGCGTGTCGCGGGTTCGATTCCCGCACGAAACAAATATTTATAAAATAATAAATATCTTGGGACAACTCACACACGGCTATCTGATCCTAAGCTAAGCAGAGCTTGTGTTATGGTAACCAGACAACTGATATACATACTTATAATAATTTATAAATACATAAATATTATAGATAATTCACACCCAGACACAGAACAAACAATCATGCTCATCACACAAAGTTTGTCCTGGGTGGGAATCGAACCCACGACCTCCGGCTCAGCAGTCAGGGCCACTAACCACTAGACCATCAGATATATATACAGATAGTTGTTCCGGGTCTGGCCGTTTGTGTATGTGAGTTTCAATACAGGAGTTATTCCTAGTGTGGGGCAACATTAAAAAAAAACAAACAGCACAAAAACTCCCTCCTCCTCCGATCCTCCCATCCCCGTAGTACTAATTATTTAAATCCTAAATTTTTTATTCAAAATCTTCAAGTCATCATTTAATAGGAAGGGTTCTATCTTAAAATGTTCTTAACCACAATCATGAATATTAAAAAAAAGTAAAAAAAAAATTAGAACACTATGACATATACCATTTTTAAGACCTCACTCTACACATGCCCCTCTAGCGGCGATTTCAAGCGTAGTTCCCAATTACACGATGATAAGGTTTACTTCAGATACTTCAGCAATTTCCCTAAGTACTAAAACCCGAACTAAATCTAGTTACATACTAGACACATACCAACTGTCGCCACAGTAATTTGTGAATAGCGTTAAGTAACTTCCATGTTAGAAAGTTTACCCAAACTACGTAAATGTCTTTGGAACCGAAACCACTATTTTGAGAACAGATCCTATGTAGGAGAAGATCCAATAACCATCCTTGTCTTGTTTCAGAATCGACTTCAGTTTACTTCAGTCTCTTGTCTTCTTAGCTGTTGAGAAATGCTAAATGCGGATCATCAGAAGTGGGTTGTTCGAAAAAGAAGACCCCGGAAGATTATCTTTTTAAGTTTTTATTTAAGAGGTACAACAAACAGCTACAACATAAAACAGGAACAAGAAGTACACAAAACTTAAAGACAATTGCTTTTGCTCGCGGCTTCGCTCGCGTTAAATTAGGGGTAACACAGTTCCCCTTTCCTGAGTTACAGATACCTGCTACATGTAATTTTTGCCCTTCCATATTTCTCCCTCATTTGTCACTTTAAAAAAAATAGCCCATGTCCGTCTCCAGGGTACCAACAAAATTCATCAAAATCGGTTAAGCCATTTAGGCGTGAAGATGTAACAGACAAATAAACAAACTCACTTTTGCTTTTAAAATATTAGTAAGGCATTGCACCCCACAACGCTGTACACAGGAAATTTATTAATTTATCACTAGGGGATATAATTATGTATATGTTTGTTCCATTCACGATACAGGAGAAATTCCAGCAGCTATACCTTTGCTTTTAGATATTATATAAATTTTCAATCACATTTTTTTTCAGTTGTAGCTACAGAGTCTGGATTGGTTGAATCCACCTCTGCCCAACCCTTCGGAAATTACAGGTGTGATGTTATGTTATGTAAATTTCTAGCCTAGATTTACAGCTAACGCATCTGCAAACAATAATTAAAAAACCTACTTCGCAGATAAAATCTCAATATCAAAAAAGCTTCGTCTCCCTCCTTTCATAAAATACTTGAAAATGAACCGAAAGTCAAGGGAAGAGTTTTTATGGAGCGTTCCATTCCATTTCGCCAGAGGATATATGAGCCAGCCTGATACCTCGCCAGAGACTGATAAGTCTTGAACGTGACTTGGAATAAATCATGGACAGCGCCGTGATCCGAATAACGTGTACGACAAAATATACCCGCGAATTTATTTAAGTTCATATCGAAAGTATTGCCTGTTTACTTTTGCTTTCCTTTGGGTTTTAGCAGTGTAAGTCTTATCTAAAAGCTTGTCCCTCTTAAGGCATCTATCGTTGAGGCAATGCGCCTTCCGGGATACCATGAGTGAGTATATGGTATTATTTTTTTCACTCTGAAAGTAAACCAGTTTTTTCCGAAGGGATGTACTGTATATCAATGAATTTCGAGAGTATTAAACTATGACTTGAGGCCATCATATGTAGATTTTGGAATTGAAAATACAATTATTCTTTGAAATTTTAATTAAATTGTTTGCAAAAATCTCAATCAACAAAAACAATTAAAAGTATTAAAAATCAGTTTTTTCAATATTTTTATTGAAAAAAGTAATAATATAACCAATTTACTTTACTTTAACATTGCGTGCCTGTCTATGGCCTCTAATGAGTTGTCATTACAAAAAAAAACATCAATCATTTACGATGCAATGACTGTACCAAAAAAAATCTCTATAGCTTTTCTAAAAAATCAAACAACATAAAAAAAGCAACGATTAGATCTACAACCACAAATGTGGCCCATTAAAAACCTTGTTAGGCACTTATTTGCACGAAATCGTACGTGCAGTTAAAGATTATTATGTTTTAAGGTCAAAAACTTTTCCATCAGCGAATCCCAATCATAAAATCATTATTTATAACTTACTAGCTTTCGCCCGCGGCTTCGCCCGCGTTAAATTCGGGGTAACACAGTTCCCCTTGCGCCTTATTGATTTGTAATAGCAACGCTAAGTTTTCCCTTTCTTCCCACTTTCTCCCTCACATCCCACTTTTTTTCTTAAAATATTAGCCTATGTCCGTCTCCTGGTTCCCAACTATCTCTGTACCAAATTCATCAAAATCGGTTTAGCCATTAAAGCGTGAAGAGGTAACAAACAAACAAACAAACTCACTTGCGCTTTTATAATATTAGTAAGGATGACAGTGCAATGTTATGATAGTTTGCAACCCCATCAAGTTAGAAAAAATAATATATTACCCGCTTGGTCCCAGTTGACTCTTCGAACGACCAAGGAATGATAAGTAGCTCAGTGCACGGTGTCAAGTGCCAGCCAAGTTTACAAATATTAATATTTGCTCACTATTTCAAGTGCTTCTGCTAGTTATTTCTTCTTGGTCTTTAGTTTCAAAACCAAAGTGAAGAATTTATAAAAAAGAAACACCAAGTACCTTTTTATATCGGTTATAAACAACACACAGAGAAAAGAATGCGTTTTTCTCAAAGTACAAGTTTATCTTGTTTGTCAACATCATCTGGCAAGCCTTTTTCCAACTATGTTTGCGTTGGCTTCAAGTCTAACCGGATGCAGCTGAATATCAGTATTTTACATGGAGCGACTGCCTGTTTGACCTCCACAACCCAGTTAGTACTGGGTAATACGATACCCCTTGATAAGATTGGTTGTCGGACTTTCGGACGCTAGACACTGACTACCTGTAACGACTGTCAAAGATCTACAAATAACAGCCGAGACCAACGGTTTAACGTGCTTTCCGAGGCACGGAGGAAACTCGGTATGTAACGGGTGGTCACCCACCCGAGCAGCTGCTATTATTTAGCTACGAGCTCCTCGTTTCCTTTGTTTGTAAACAAAGATAATTATAATTGATTGAAGGCAAACGAAACAATCTAAGTTACCATAATAATTACACACAGAGTTTTGTTCCCAAAACAATTTATGACCCATATTTTGGAGATATTGATTTAAAAAGTATCTATAAGACAAACAGACAGAATGACTTTCATTAATAATATTATTTATAATATTTGAAACGGTATACCATGTTTATTACTAATTTTGAGTTTCCGATGTTTCAGCGTAATTGCACCCGACATGATCAAGGATAAACTACAGATAATTCATAACATTAGCATAGACTAAAGTTTATTTACCAAAAACTCTTTCAATCTCTCCAGTCTAGTCTGGTCTTTCCAGCATGCACCCAGTTTCATCCTATTATAAACAACAGCTAGTGATCAGTGAAGAAACAGTTGAATTTATTCATGGTTTCACGTAAGTAATACGTCGCCAGCTCACTGGAAATTAAGTGTCGCTTCTACTGACTCTATTATGTAGGAAGGATCAAGGAAATTGGAACGTCAACAGAGTAATACGGAATACTAGTTTTTTTTTTTAACTTTGCTGACGTAAGCAGCTATAAATAAGGGGGATGTTGCGAGCGAAAGCTTGTTCGGGGAAATGTAACGATGGTGCGAGTTGGGAATTTATTATGATTGATCCTTGGTTATTAAAATTGAGAGGCGCTGTTTTGATGCAGATACTTTTGTTGAGAGTTTGTGTCCACACAACCCCTTAAGAAAAGTACACAAGTAAATATTATATTAATGGGCAAGTAGCAAGGTACATTTTTGGAATAAATCATATTGTGCTATTTAGAAATTTCCTAGACATCACGGAAGGCTTCCAGTATATTCGATATTTTTATCCCTTAATTCATTCCTATAGAGAAACATTTCTAATATCGTTAATTACAAATTAATTCTAATAAGGGATTATTAATTCAAATATTCATTAATGCTGAATCTTTATTCGTATTACGCCCGAGTGTACGACAGATGTCCAGAATTTAATTTAATATAAGTCTCGTTTCACTTTCTTTTAATATTACATCTCGAAGGCCGACTCAGAACTCATTTCTGAAGACGATTCGATGTAGATTCAATTTAATATCAGACGTCTTAGTTCCGTAGAACAACTCAGAAATGGAATATTATTTGGGCTTTTAAAAGCAATAAACAATTTATCGTTGATTGTACTCAAATTTTACCGGTCGTTTGTTTGAACGAGATCAAATTTTTGTTTGGGCTTTCAATCAGATTACAAGTAGACGCTCAAATGGCTTGCGACGGAGTTTTGTTTCATGATTGGTAAAACGTGAAAATAAGAAATTATATGGATTCTTTTATTGAGAGTTTCTTAAGGGTTATTGCTATATTCTCGTCTAGAAGTTGTAACTTTATAAACCCAAGACGATAAAGAATTTCTAGATCTTATGGAACAAAAGTTGTTTCACGGTCCAGGAGACCAGTCGGCAGGTTATGCACTTATTACACACTACATATCTTCCATTTTGGAATTGAGAGTAGATACTCTTATGGTTTGGTGGTTAACCTTCGCAACGTCAAAAAAGTAAGTAATTATATTTTTCTGAAAAGTTATTTACTGCACGCACGCAGCATGTCTAAAAACTGCCAGTTATATTATGTATACGATTGGCAGTATTTTAGCTGGGTGGCTGGGATGGCTACATAGACGACATAATCATAACATCGCCACCCCAAAAGCAACAAAAACACACCGACACCCATAAACAACTCCAAACCAGTAACCGAAAACAAATTCAACCATACAGATGCAAAAAACACACATAAACTAAGCCAAAACGGTGGGTTTTCAAAAGACAAATCCCCGGTTCAAAAGTTGAAGGAGCCTGTCTTGTCAGGAGCAGGCGGCAACTTCTGGCGGTTACATACTGCGCTGATTTATAAACGGCAACTTTGTACCCAAATGCTATGTTTGTCGATAGCGGGAATGGAAGTGAAGGTTCGTAAAAGGGGTGGCTAAGATGTGTTTAGTTTTGAATGTATAAATTCGAATGTAAAGAATTTGAATTCCGAAAAATAACGAGTCTATTTTGTTTTCGTTGTAGAATGATACTGGTGTTATTAGTTAGATGAACCGTTCCTGTTTTATTGGAACGTAACCGTAATTTACGATAATTATAAAATACTAGCTGTTCCACGCGGTTTCACCCACGCTGCTCAGCACCTGTTGGTCGTAGTGTGATGATATATAGCGTATAGCCTTCCTCAAGAAATGGACTATCCAACACTAAAAGAATTTTCCAATTCCAACCAGTAGTCCCTGAGATTAGCGCGTTCAAACAAAAAAACAAACAAACATACAAACTCTTCAGCTTTATAATATTATTAGTATAGATAGGCTTTACCCTGAATATATCATAGTCGTAAAGGATTACCCATCCAAGCGATCTATCCCATCACTAGACATCTGCGACATATTTTGTCACCCGTACCATGATAAACGAAAATAGTTTATCAGTTTGAAACTTCTGTTTAAACACTTTTTGTCACTGTTTTAACTAAACTTACATTGTCACTTACGGGATGTATCTACTTTCTAATTTTAAATTCGACCCAATTGTAAGCGCCATGAAATACTTACTTTAAATGGAAGATGTCTAATAAATGACAGTGTGAGTTCTTTCAAAATTAAATGATGAATGATAGTGAGAAGCACTTCAGAACATCGTTTTTTTAAAGGAACTAGGTAGATGAGGCCGATGTCTTGTACCCGAATAATCTAAGAAGACACCCGAAACAAACTCAGAGGTACATACATAGTCTCTTTTACGTTCCAGACAATGACTCTTGGTCAACTGACATGGGAATTCACATTGAGTCTGAAATGGTTTTTTTTACACATACTATATATTCAATTCAAGAGCAGAATCCCTAGAGTTTCACGAGATTTCCCTAAAATTATTTAACCGATTATCGGTTATTGATTTTAGAATTTTCTCCACCGAATTCTGACATGCATAAAATTTTACATTACATGGCGTCTACCCAAAACACTTTTCTCTATAAATCCTTACAGTTAATCGCGTTTGACTCATATTTAACACATGAGTGAACTAGAAGGCATACCTTACTCAACCCTTGTCACTACGAATTACTCAAGACCAAATATTCAGTAATAGGTGTTCAAACTAACGGACCCGAAGTTTGAAAGCCTAACATTTTTGAACGTTTTAAGAAGGGAAAGTTATCTTTTGAATAACTTCAAGTTTGACCTAGGAGCATGTAAGTAGCGAACTAAACAGGAAAATATAGTTTTCATCAAAATTAATGAATTTTGAGATCTCAGAATGGAAAGTATGTGTTTGTATAATTTATTTTGCTGATTTAGATGTTATTGTAACTGAATCCTGCCGAGGTTGCGGTGTGTTCCCAGGTCTGACTCCCAGGAGGAGTGTCAGACTTCTACTGACTAAAACCAACCCACCCACTTTCTTTCTTTTCCCCTTTTTGTTCCCAGGCCGCGGTATCTCTTTCGAACAACCCCGGCAAAGTATATAATTAGATTTGTCTAAATTGATTTTCAATTAATTCATCTGTAACCATTGGGAAACTTTGTCAATGGTATTAATAATGTCCATTTCATGATCGTGTTTTGATATTTTAATATTGTCAGATGTCATGATAATAATATAAATTTATACTAGTAGTGGACAACCGTTATAAATGTATGTGATGTGTCTAAATGTCTATAGGTCAATCTAACTTCTACCTTATTTTTTTTCTCAGTTTGATATTTTTTTGTGTCAATTCTTGTATTGTGTCTTTAAATTTTGTTGCATCTATGGTTGAAGGGTATGGTGTGTGGTGTAAATAATTACGTAACTCACGTTTGTTGAGGGTTTATTGTCCACAAGTTCTTACACAGATAACACCATATAGTTCAGAAGACACAATAGAGGAATGTTCACAAGCACAAGCTTAAGCACAGAATAGCGTAGCGGAAGGATGAAAGAAGAAGAATGTGAGACAGAAATATACTTGAGATTAAGATGAAAATAAGCAAAGCTAAATTAAATGAATTATCTATCTATCTATTTACTATAATTTATATCAGTAAAAGACTGTTCTTTAATACAAGACAAAAACAGTACCTTTGAAGACCGTGAGATACACATGAAGTTTGAGAAGTGACCACTACTTAGTATTCTGAGAACTAGAAAGACATCGCTATTATCTCTACCCACTTGTTAATATTCTGCCTACGTAAAAGTCAAATAAAAGTGTGAACTATGAATGAGTCCATTATACCATGGTTTTGAATGGTTTGCTAAACTTAGACGACTCAATTTTCAACACTTGGCTCAGCGTCGTAAGTTGAATTTCCAACAAAGCATTTTTATTTAAGGATTCATTTAAGAAATGGGGATGTCCGTAGCAAAACTAATGTTGTTAATATAGCTTACCGAATAGAAATGCTGAAGGGTTGCAAATGGTTAAGCTCGTCGCCCGAAGAACCGATGGCCTTTGGGGAAAAAAGATGGCGGGAGCGGGGCTCCACACCAGGTGGAAGCATGATGTGGTTATACTGCAGAGAGTAGCTGGAACCGGTTCAAACCACACCCTATCACAAAGTTAGGTGAGGCTTAAATCCAGCAGCAGACATGGGCGGAGCGAGAGGAGTGTCAGACTGTTACTAACTAAAACCCACCCATGTTCTTTCTGTAGCTCTTTATGTTCCGAGGCCACGGTTTCTCTTTTGCACAACTCGCATCTTCGACAGGACATCTATTAGGCTGACATGATGATTCATTTAAGTGTCATCTAGTGTTAGTGAAAAGGAGTATTACGTTTAAAGTAACAGACTGTCTTAAAGTCTATCTCAAATATGAAGCTCATGAAGAACTAATACAGAGTTTTATTAAAATTTACACAAAAGGTAAACTTACTCGAAGTTGATAAAACCAACTTTACATATTATTTGTAATAATATGACTGGGTGACTTTCAAAAGAAGACTCAAATAAGATTGAAAGAATAGCTTTTGGAATAATCCTTACTAATATTATGAAAGCGAAAGTTTTTTTTTTCACTTGGCAAGATGATGACTTCCCCCGCTCTGGGCGGAATGGGGGGACATGTCAGACTTGTACTGACTAAAACCCACCCATGTTCCTTCTATTGCCCTTTAAGTTCCATTCTAATTGGGGTCGGCGCAAAACGTTTTCTTCTTCCATTCTCCCCTATCAGACGTCACGGCATCATTTACTCATTTCTCCTTCATATCATTCCTTACTATCCTTATTATCCATCTTTTCTTTGGCCTTCCTCTCGCTCTCCATCCATCAACATTCAGATCACGACCTTATATTCGAATGAAACCGATTTAATTGAAAACTCTAAACCTGTACAAGGTTAAAATGTTAACTTAGACGTGCGGTTGACTATACGCATAAAATCAGTTTCAACAAAAAAAGAAAACAAATGAACGAATATATATTTGTTTTCTTTCATCAAAATCTTTTGACAGAAACCAATTCCAAAGCTGGCTTTAGAAGCAAATATGTCATAGAAATGTGAATATTTTTGCACTTTAATCCACAACGTGCCAGTATATTTGAATGAAATTGAAAATGCTTAGTTTTATTTCAATGTTGTGACGTTGAAATTTTCTTCTGAAAGTTTCAGGGGCGAGCTAAATTTAAATCTATGCTTGAGCTGAGCATAGGCGGTCCAAATCAAAATGAACAGTAAAAATAAAAAGTACAGTTTTTTTTATGGTTGATTTACAATAATCTGCAGTGAGTAATAGCACTTATGGTCTTAAAAATAAAATTATTTACATAAGAATTAAATTCGAATCTCTTGGAAATAAAATATTTAAATTTAATTTTCTGTACTTATCAAGAGACACTTCGAGTCGCCCTTTTAATTTCGTATAGCCTTGCGTTTGGCCCCAACGCACCTGATGTGAAGCGATGATGCTGCCTAGGGTGGAGCACGCACGCCTCCAAGAAACCGATTCTTTTCTTTCATTTTTTTAAAGAAAACTTTGCCCCACCCTAGCAATTTCACCTGTATCGTGGATGCGTTTACAAACATTAAAACTCAAATACACAAACAGCTAGACCCGGAACAACGATGTAGGCCATACAAATATTGGTTTCGTACAGGGATCGAACTCGCGACAAGCAACGTGGCAGCCGATGGCTCAGCCACTGCGCCAATCGTGTCGTCAATTTGATTGTGCGTGATTCACTTGTACTTTGAAGGGACCCAGAATATAATGATTATAGAATATAAGAGCCGGCAGTAAATTCTACTGACTGGCAGTTCGTATGGCAGCACAGCGCTTTTTTACTTTGAACAAACAAAACACAGATTCGTGTGTTGTTTGCTCAACCAATTAGTTGTTAGGTAACTTGATTCCGACTACGTACGGCTTCTATTTGAACTAAAAGCTCTGAATATCAATATTTCACATAAAACTACTGCCTTTCTGACGTCAACGATTGCAACATTTGAGTAACACGAATACAGGATACTGCTCGATAAAGCTCGGCGTGGGTGGCCAGTTATCAGATTTCTAACTTCTATTTTTGATAAAATACACACAGAGAAATTGAGGGAGAACCCTCAGATTCGTTGGTTAAGGATGACACCACGGACTTATTTTAGCAACCGTCGTGTGCTTTTGAATGTCAAGAAACAAAATGAAGCTACAGTCCCGGTCACAAGACATAATAACTTGTGAAAGTACTGTAGTTGCCTAATCCAAAGCGTTGATCTCTATGAAGAAGAAAGGGCGTTCTTCATGGACACTCTTTTAAATTATAATATTATTACAAAATCCTATTAACATCATTAATTTTGAGATTATACAAATATGTGAAAATGATGTAGAAAGACGTGCACAGTAAGATAATTCAATTAATAGTCTAGATAAATTAAAAAATTAACCGCGTTAGCTTATAAGATGACCAGTCCCAACTGACAGCGCCGCAGCGGATCGGCCCCATTCAGAACAACCATTATGAAGGTAACTAAATGACCTGACACACCGGCCACTATCAGCGAGACATTTAAGTGAGCTTGAAATTCTGTCAACCACCTGGGCATCGTCAAGTCAATAATAGTACATGGTACTCACATTCTATACTTACATTCTATATTAGTAACAATCTTTTATTGAGTAAACATTTTAATTCATAAGTTTGCACCCACCCGACGCACTGGGTTCATGCACCCAATTATGGTGAGCACGGGTTTTCACTAATGACCTTCAGAATGTTAGTGTCGCTACCACGCACTCTGCGCATCATGGAAACCATCTTTTTACGCACAGATGGTATTAAAACCATCTGTACGTTTCTTATACAAGAACACTTAGAAGGTATTCCTGTACTGAATGAACTCTCAGGGCTTGGTATGCGTATATCGAACCTACAAACTCAGCCTCTTTCAAAATTCCTGCAAAAGTATTGAAGGTCAGTATACAAGTTTATCGACAAAAGGGTTATCATCGTTGATTTCGGTCACGTAATACCTAACCGTGGTAACTGGGGAATTTAATGGGTACTTTGATGAAAAATATCGGATATTACCTACAGTTTGGGTAATCAATTGATTGTCAATGTTGTCATTACAATTTAGATACAAGGTCAAACGTCTGCACGTGCTCGTTTATGAAATTGATTTGCAAATTAGGAAAATGTGTATTGATGGTTTTTATGGTAAACTAGCTTTTGCCCGCGGCTTCGCTCGCATAAAATTCGGGGTAAAACAACTGTTTTACCCCGAATTTAACACGAGAAAAGGGAACTCCCTTTTCCTGATTTGTAGGTCAGGTACCTGCAAATCTACCTGTAGTTTTTGTCCTAGCGCCTTATTGATTGTAATAGCAAATCTAAGTTTTTCCTTTTCTCCCCTCTTTCTCCCTCATTTCTGACTTAAAAAAAATGTGTCATATTTATATTGTCATCATAAATTATATCGTATAATGTGCATCTCCGGGTCACAACTATATCTGTACGTAACAAAGAAACAAACTCACCTTCGCTTTTATAATATTAGTAAGGAAAATTATAATGTGACATGAACCATAATTCACCAAATAAAGTCTAAATATCTTGAATATTTTCAGCCAATATGAAAGAAGATGCATACGTTATGAACTTGCACAAAACAAAGGTCATATAGAATGCATGATGTCGTGCCAAGACCGGGTTGCGTCCGACGCAAACAGATCAAAGTTATGCATGAATATTTTCAAAGTTAGAACATGTACTTTCTCGACCACATATATCAAAATGTGAACTCGACAAGGTCGTAAATTCAACACATCTTTACTAATATTATTTTTTGACAAAAACGAACCCAAACTGTTTTTTACAGAGATAGTTGGGACCCTGGTGACCGAAAAAGGCTAAGAAAAGGGGTCTCCCCCTTTTCTTAGCCTTTTTCGATAGGATGAGAGAAGAAAAGGGGAGAGAAAGATATTTTTTTCGGTCATCGTGCGGATTATACGTAAGCTCAAAGTAACTATGCCACGCGGACGAAGTCGCGTTCGGAAGCTAGTTATTTATACCTCTACTCTATAAATAACTAGCTTCCGAACGTGGATTAATTTTACTGTTATAAAGCACTTTCATCATCATTGAAAATGTCATTTTCCAAAATTCCAAATTTCAAGATCAAAAACTGCAGGTCTGCTTGGTGTGTTATATCGAATTTAACGCGAGCGAAGCCGCAGGCGAAAGCTAGTTAAAATATATACAGACAAATACTAATCAATCCTACTTATATACTATCCTACTAATATTATAAATGCGAAAGTTTTTGAGTATGGATGTATGTTTGATCCTCTTTCACGAAAAAACTATGGAACGAATATTGATGAAATTTGGCACAGAGGTAGACTATAGTCTGGAATAACACATAGGATACTTTTTTTTCGTTATTACGCGGGCGAAGCCGCTGGCTCCTGCTAGTACTTGTATAAAATTATTTCCCAGTATTCGCTGATATTAGTTTACTTTATGAGTTTAAAAGCTTTGGAGCTGGTTTTTGAATAAATTCGGCAGAATTAACGTTCTTTACTATTTATAAGAGCGATATTCTAGACGTTGTCGTACTTGGCATTTGCTGCTTGTCAATAACAACGAAAGGTATGTTATTGGATATTGCAAAGAAAAACAAATGTTACCTGAAACCCGAATTCTGTTTTGTCCATTTTCCAAAAGCACCGGCTCTATCGCCTTTCTGTCAGAAGTAAGTTATTGAAACAATCGAAATCAATGAAATATTGAAAACTATTTCCAATCGTTTCTATAAGCGCCTTTTGTTGTTTAGTTAGGAATAGACATTTCATAAACAAATGTTTTCTGAAACGTTTATTTCAAAGGGTTTTAGGTTTTCTGAAATACTTTGTTTTATAAATAATTGTGTGTGTTTTGTTCATTTATTATTTTTCGGATCATTGCTGTTAGTGATTTATATTTTTAAAAGCTGGAAACATTTTGCCATTTTAATACAGCTTAGCTTTACTTAAATTAGTTTATTTCTACATTTTTTTTTAAACTCAAAGTCTATTCTGTTTATTATCTTTTAGAATCCTTTAATCAGATTTCAGAAAGGCTAATGCTATTCAAACTTTAAACCTAATTTTTAGAGCTAGCTTCTCTTTTATATTTTAATATAAAGAACCCAAGCCATGTTTGCAGGCTCTTATTATTTATCTCCGATAAAAAAGAACATAATTTCAGTCACAAAGAAGTATGTACACAACGTAAGTGAAGGATGAATGTTGTTTCAGTGTCATAAATTCTGAAAGGAGGCTTAATATCAGATAAAAACAACTATCTAATATATAAAATTCTCGTGTCACAGTTTTCGTTTCCATGCTCCACCAAAACGGCTGGACCGATTCGAACGAAATTTTGTGTGCATATCGGGTAGGTCTGAGAATCGACTAACATCTATTTTTCATGCCCCTATCCGAGCAGCGGGTGAAACCGCTGGGCACAGCTAGTATGTAATAAAGATCTTTACTAAAGAAAACATTTGCGGCCTGATAAGAATCCGCGGATTGCATGTTACGGAAAATCGAACGATTTAAAAATATAAGTTTTTTTTTAGCTAATGGCAATAGCAACCGCTCGGGTGCGATCTTAAGGAAAATCTGCGCTTGCCTAGGTTGGTCTGTGGATGGGTGACTCCCCGTTATCGATAAACCAAATTTCCTCCGTACCTCAGAAAGCACGTTAAGCTGTTAGTCCCGGCTGTCATTTGTTAATCTTTGACATTCGTTATAGATAGTCAGTTTCTCGAAAGTCTGACTACTAGTCTTCTTACCAAGGGGTATCGTATTACCCAATACTAACTGGGTTGTGGAGGTAAGATAGACAGTCGCTCCATGTAAAATACTGCGTATTTATATATTTTAGGTATATATTTACTATTTCAGCAGTTAATTTTAAATGTGTATTATCTGTATGTGTGTTTCTTATATGATTGATAATTTTAAATTTTCCTGTTTTATCTTTTAAACACACTGTGTCTGCTGAAAGAAATTTCTAATGAAATAACCTGTACAGCGTTTAACTAAATTAGATATAGTTACCATAATATTTGAACACGTTTTGTCACTATTTAAAAACTTTAATATTATTAAAAAATATATCGTCCTTAATGTAATGTGTGTGAACTCATACCGCCTGTGATACAGGTTCTTCCTAGTACAGGCATCTTACTTTGTTTTACTTACATTACCATTAAGTTTTATTCTATATTTTGTATCAATTTAAACTTTTGAATAAAGATACATATATATTGTATACATTATATATTGTTTGTGTGCATAATAATATCTGAGCAGTGGGAACTGCTGAGCAAATTCCATTCCCATAAACTTTCAGGTACTCCCTTCCTCCCTGCCACCTCAAACTAACTTTTATAATGCGCGTCCAGATTATCTCTCTAACTATTTCCAAGCTGGTGGCGATGTAAATCGGCTTATGTCGATTATTTTCGTTTTAAGATATTTCAACAAAATTTGTGTTAAACGTTTTTAAACTGACATTCATCAGTCATTAATTAATTTTATTTATATGTTTACTCTTTATTTTAAGTTTCCGGTTTTATCCGATTGGTAAATATCGAGTTTCAAGTGTTATTAAACTAGCTGGCGCCCGTGGCTTTACCCGCGTGATGATAGAAAACAAAGTATCCTATGTGTTATTCGAGACTATAATGTACCTCTATGCCAAACTTCATAGGTTATATATTAGTAGGATGTACTAAATGTAATTTTTACATATATGTGGTAATTACATACCTATATTGAAACCAACATGCTGCAATCATAATAGCTGTACTTCAGATTAAAAAGCCGTTTATTTACGTAACGTTTCGTCTCGCGTTCGGGTTAGGGTCTCTGTTCGTTTATTTTCAAAGAAAATTTATACAAAAAACGCCTGTGAAAAGAATTCCAGTATAAGGACCGAAGGACCCCTTTTCAATAACGATCTTTAAGTTTTTCTGCCATTCATATTCAGGCCCAGATCTAATTTCATTTGAATAGTGCGACAAACGCGTGCTGCATTACTGATATGGCTATTTTAATCTTACTGTAGGACTTTTTGGTGATCGTGTCTATGTTTTTTGGGACATTATATTTCAAGCTTTATTCTGTTAAGAATAAAATATATATCTTTTAGACACTTTATATTAAAACCTCGAGATTAACATAGAAGTCTTTTTTGACATTGCGATGTCACTAGAGGGCCCAGGTTAAGTGACATTCTCTCAGCGAAAACCACTATAGGAAAGTTAAAAATGTAATATACTTAGTATGATCACTTTTAGTTTGCAGTTCGAGGTGGCGCTGTCTGTCAAGAAAATTTGCTTCTAAATGTCAAAATTGGTACGTTTATTTTAGTTCCGTTTTTTCCCGCCTGCACAGATAATTTGGTTCAAGATAAAGTAGAAATTTGACATTGATACAGTCCTGTCAAAATTATTTTACTTGTGAGAAAAATCTTTGAAAATAATTGTCAGTGGCGGAGCGATTGACTGCTTCGATTCTCTCACGAAACAAATATTTGTATGGCCTACAAAAAGTTGTTTCGGGTCTGGCTATTTTTGAGTGTAAATCTTTGTAAACGCACCCACGGTACAGGAGAAATTCCTAGTGTGGGGCAATGTTTTATAAAAAAAAAACTTGTTTAAATCGTAAGGAGAGGTATTAGTAGCAGTTACGGACAATGGACTTGTACCCGGTTGATGGTAATAGGCCCGGCCCCTATTGCATGGAACTGTCAAAAGGGGATGTACTATTAAGTACTCCTCTATCTCTTCATGGATCTTATGTTTACGTCATAACCTTTGAATAGAGATCACTTCTAATCTTTCGACTCATTTTAGTCACATTTTTGACACATATTTGAGTCCTTACCTTCTAGGACTTGCACTTGCTAGTCAAATATTTATGAGAATGGCTCTGAAAGGGTTAAGTTTATGAAATACTAGCTTTTGACCGCGGCTTCGCTCGCGTTAAATTCGGGTAACACAGTTCCCCTTGCGCCTTATTGATTTCTTATAGCAACGCTATGTTTGCCCTTTTCTTCCCTTTTTCTCCCTCACACCCCACTTAAAAAAAAATAGCCTATATCCGATCCTGTTTCCCAAATATCTCTGTACCAAAATTCATCAAAATCCGTTTTGCCATTAAAGCGTGAAGAGGTAACAAACAAACAAACTCACTTTCGCTTTTATAATATTAGTAAGGAGTACCTAAGGATAACTATACAATCCATAGAACCTTACAAAACCTTCTGACCAACACCCAACATTCTACCCAGCAAAACTTTAAAATTCCGTCAAAAATTTCTCCCTAAATAGGGCACCGTGCCTAGCCTACATATTTCGTAATAATCTCATCTTTCATACATTGTGGCTGAGAGCTTGGCGGCCACGCTATTAGCGAAATATAAAAGGTGGTCCGGATTCTGTAGTGAAGTGTTTAGAAAGCGGCCATGAGTCGTTAACCGAACTATAGTGCAGCAATTTTGTAAGAACATGCAAAGTGCATATGGTTGTATTCCAGCGAACGCTCGCAGTTTTATGCTTATTTGTTGGGAGTCGTAGGTTTTTGGTGTTTATTTGCTAAATGTGAAGTGTATTTTACCTTAAGAAAGAGTGGATTCTGAATTGTAATAATTTAGTTGCATTTTGTATAATACAAACTTTGATTCTTTGAGATCCATGATTTTGTTAGGGGTATATCCGTCCGTCACTTGATGGTTTATTATTAAATAGTATACGTATAGTAGTTACATAGTTATAGTCTTCAACGCATAAATAGGCTCCAGTGTAAAAGCTCAGGGGTCTCAAAGATCGCAACAATTTTTGGAAACACATACTGTACGGTTTCATAAGGATACTTTTAATCCTTACTAATCCTTACTAATGTTATAAAAGCGAAAGTGAGTTTGTTTGTTTGTTTATTTGTTACCTCTTCACGCTTTAACGGCTAAACCGATTTTGATGAATTTTGGTACAGAGATATTGGGCACCAGGAGACGGACATAGGCTAATATTTTTTGGAAAAAAGTGGGATATGAGGGAGAAAGAGGGAAGAAAAGGTAAAACTTAGAATTGCTATTACAAATCAATAAGGCGCAAGGGGAAATGTGTTACCCCAAATTTAACGCGGGCGAAGCCGCGGGCGAAAGCTAGTCCTTTATAAATCTACATATTTTTATGACTATTTGAGATATGTGTAATAAATCTAATATATAAAATTTCCGTGTCACAATGTTAGTACTCCTCCGAAACGGCTCGACCGATGATCTTATGAAATTTTGTGTGCATATCGGGTAAGTCTGAGAATCGGCTAATATCTATTTTTCATGCCCCTAAACCTCAGCGGGTGAAACCGCTGGGCATAGCTAGTAATATATAAATGTAAAAGCGAATAAAGATCCTAAAACATTCAAATATTTTTTTATCTTAAAATATCTTTGAATAAAAATATACCTAATTATTAAATCTTTATCTGGCTTCTGTCACATTCATTGAGCGTGTCATGAAATTAAACGACTTTTTTCGGGTGTTAAGTTTGTATAATTTACTAAAGCTTCGCAACGATGGATAGACTGAAAAGTGTCTTTACTTTTATTTTGTAAAAAGTTTGAGAGATCTTTCGTTTTAGAGCAATTATTTTTGCGGATGAAAAATCATCAAATAATTTCCCCCGCTCTGGGTGGAACGTGGGGGAGTGTCAGACTTGTCCAGACTAAAACCCACCTTCCTTCCTTCGTTTGCCCTTTATGTTCTGGGTCCACGGTATCTCTTTCGAACAAACCGCAACCCCACATTGAGAAATACCCTTGGGTAAGGTCGAAGTAGCCTAAATTAAATTCATTACTCTACTGTTCGTATATTTTAGCCAAGCCCACTCTTTCTCGCAAGCCGAAGGAAAACGCGAAAATATTTGTACACCTTCTTCATTGCATATAAAAATCTATGTGTATATGTTTGTGACCCTTATGCGTTATGAAACCATTGATCGGATTATTTTGAAATTATGGTTATTCTGGGGAATAACCGAGAATTTCTGACCCAAAAAAAAAAGAGAATTTCCAACGTCACGAACATCGAGTACTTTACAAATGTAAGTTGTGTTTAAGTTTGCTACTTTGTAAACACTGTTGTCGCAATGCAGTACCTATACTTTCTTATATCTGGCATAAAACGTAGCATAATTCAGGAATTAGGACTTATTATGAAACTAGTTAATTATTGCCCATTTTCCGCAGTAGGCCATACCTTATGCTTAAACTAAAGAGTGCTGCTCGATTTTCATCTTTCACCAATGACCTGAGAGTTTAAAATTGAGCAGCTTGATTTTATTAAGACATTCTTTTAGATGTTAACTAGTGTTTGTGAAAAGTGACTTAAAGTTTCACTTGAAGTTTCATATTATGTAAATGTTCTGAACTCATTCTGTGAAATTGTTATGTAAGAGTTTTTAGAAGAACTTTGTTGTTTTTCAGGGTTCAGTATCTCAAAAAGAAAAAAACGGAGCGGTTTGTCTGTCTGTCTGTCTGTCTGTCAAGACCTCGAGAACGCATGGAGGTATCAAGTTGAAATTAAAACCATATAATTAATTCTGTGGTCCCTTTGTGCTGTGAAAAATCAACCAATCAAGTTTAAGCAGGTAAAACAAATAGCTGTTTATGTCGCAGTTTTATTTGCATGTTTATGTCGCTTTTGACCGATTTTTTTAGTTGATGAATACAGCAAAAACTATGTTTGATGATCACTAACCATGGATAATCGCTATAATTATCATCGACCTTCACTAGGTAAGTTCGTTTGATTTTTAAGTCAAATTTATAATTTGACCCATAAAAATATTTCTAACACAATTTAAAGTTATTGTGGAAGCCGTACAGTAGAAGTTTATGAACTACTAATATCTTGTCTTGGGGTTAATGTAGAAGTTTATTTTCTTTTAGCTTGCTAGTTGTCTACTAATAAAATGGAACGTTTTGTAATTTTCGCCGCGGATTACAGAAAACAGGGTTGTAATAAGCTCGCATTTCTTACGGGTGGTGCTATAAGACACTGTTATTTGAAATATAAGCTGCCTAGATGGAAAACTGGTTTGTATAGCGCGAAAGATAAATTTTGATCATTACTACACTATGTTTTTGCTTAAATCTTGATTACTTAGAAATGAGGTTGTCTGAGGCTTATTCTGAGTCTACTTTTTTCTAATTAGATTATTCGTTACACCCCTATACCCTGTTTCTTAAAACTGGGTCTAATATTCCACAAAACTCAAAAGAATAAGAAAAATCCTTCGACTAGTCAGGTGTTATGTCTTTTTGGCTAATTCCCAGTTATTTTTATATTTTTTGTCGGGTTTTTTTATGAATGGCATCTAGCAGTTCAACTAAGGAGGTTGTCGTCTGCTTAACCGGGCGAATCCTGTGGATGCCTTAAAAATTAAGACCCCCATCCAGGGTATAAACTTACAAACAAAGCGACTACACGCTAAGGGCATCTCCTGTGGGGTACGAGCCTCGCCTTGGGGCGTCGCTGAAGGCGCAGCAAGGGACAGGCTGGATCTGAGTGATATTATTTGTGGACTGATTTACACTTACTGGTTAAGCAGTGCGGGCTGGCTCTTGCAAGGGATGGGTGACTTTACTAGCACGATTCGGAATATTGATGCTTTATTTTTGTCATAGATGGCATTGTAATAGTTCTTGTACTATGTTGCTGTAACAGTTTTAGTGATGATGCTTCAACTTTTTTCTTAAATATTAACAGTTTACAAGATTAAGAGACGTGTTGGCGAAGTCGGTTTGTTGGCGTTGATGCGTTACCTTTTCCTTTTGTTTATGACAGTTTTGACGTAGGACAAACAAGAAGAAGCACACTGCTGGATGCTGTGTGCCGACGAAATTGTTCTTGTCGGTATAAGTGGATCCGGAATCCAGAGCTAATTAGAGAATTGGCAACAGCAGCTGGAGAAAGTTGGTTTGAAAATCAGCAGAACTACCTGTAGGTCATACAAAGATTTGTTCCGTGAGAGTATCGAATCCGCGACACGGAGCGCGCAGCAGTCGATCACTCAACCACTGTACCAAATGCGCCGTTCAACTTATGTGGGCGCAATCTCTGAACAATGTACGTTTGAGTTTTGTTCTTGAAGACATTCTTCACGTTTGCACTTCTGTAGTTGTGGTACTATAAAACACGTTCACCTACGTGTTACAAGAGAAAGTTATACGATTTATAGATTTTAATAGGAATGGCTCTTTTAGTTGATCGTGATTTATTTTTACGTTCGTTTTAAGCGCAATACACATTGAGCCCGCCGGCCCGCCGACATATATCGGCAACTTTTTGCCGGCGGTCTAGTTGGCGGCTTCACATAAACAAGTCGGAAAATTTTGTAGGTGGCATGTCGGCGGCTTGAGGTGAGAAATTTATTTAGCAGTCAGCACAACAGGTCGAGCTTCGCCGGGCAACTGAGCGCAGGCGTACCCAAGCCGCCAACACGTCGGCGGGTAACACGTGCGGGCACATGTTGACGACATGTTTTTTTTTCATACTGGCCGCCGGGTTGTGTCGCTGGGCTTTGTCGGCGGCCCGGCGGGCGCAGTGTGTATTGCGCTTTATTGTTGCGCACTAAGGTCACGTTTTGATTTTGTTTTTTATACAACTCTTAAAAGTTAGTGTAGGCTTATATTTTGAACAAGCTAAGGAGCTGTGTAACCGCGGATTTCTATAGAGTTATAGTAGTTGTTGTGTCTTATAGCAGAATTGTGTAGAAATTGGTAGCTTGTTTCCAAAACAAGACACAAAAGTGTCACGTTTGCTCAGCGCCTTAAGCACGCTCAAAAGGCCTGGCCTTTTGAAAAAATGCCACTATCTAAAAAAAAAAACATTGATGACTAAAACAAGATTTCTCCAAAAATACAGTTCTAAAGTTGTCTAGCGATACATGTTGATTAACGCATAGCTAAGAAAATAATTATAGACTTATTGTTATCCGAAAAATTCAGGCTATTACCACAGTATAAGACTTCATTTTGATTCGATCAATACTTGTTGAGTTTTTATAAATTTTAGTTGCAAACTTGTGGGTACGTGGACAGTCAAGAAGCTAAATTCCTTGCCTGGACTGTGTTCCCGAGTTCAACTCGCCCAGATCTTATTAAGTCTAGGCATTGTTGGCTAAAATCCATCCATTTTCGACTCTTTCCTTAGGACTAGACTGAGGTATTAAGTGGACCCATTTAATAAAAAACTTGAGAGGTGTCAAGGGACACCCGGATGCAACGAAGTTATTATTTATTATGTACATAAAACCTGTATATACTCAACAAAAATAATCGTCGCGATACTACACTGTTCAATGTGAAATAGAAAGACGAAATGAAAACAACTGGCTTGCTTTCTATGAAAGAGAGAGAGAGAAATACACGCGCACGCCGCACGGCTTATAACTATAGTAAAAAGTGTTGTTACAACTTTGGGTCTTATCCAAAAAGTGTCGTTACAACTTTTGGTCTTATTTTTTTCCGTCTAGCCCCCTTTCGCAACGCGTGATTTTTAGTTCCAAAAAGATCTGCTAAAGGCTTACCACGCTTGCCATTTTAAAGTAGATCACTGCGAGTAACATTGTTCTAATCACATTTTAGTTTCATCAATTACCATTGTGTTCTTCCCTACCTGCGCTCGATGACCTAATCTTCCGCAGTATTATATCCCCATTTATCTGTTACCCGCGCCACAGCAGATAAGCAGCTGATCCCTTCTATATTTTCCTTTAATTCTGGCGCGTTGGAAACAACACTGGCCGGATAATATTTATTTTTCTCCAATCCCCGCGAGCTCACTGTTTTATTTATTGCTTTCATTTCACCTCGATCGTGTTTTAAATTACTCGTGTGATTGTCAGTTAATTTGTGTATTTTTGTTTTTAAAATGTTCTATTTTAAGGGAGTTTTTAGTGTTGAGATAGTAGAAGAGGATGATTCATATTTAGAATCGATTTTTGTAACAGGTTTAAATGTTTTACGTTTAAAGAATTATTTCGTTAATGTGTTTTTTGTTAAAATTGCAATGTATTTGGAAATATGATTGTTATTTTGAAATAGAATATAAAATACGTTTTTGCACAAACATTTCAAACGTAACTGTTTCAAAGGATTGTTGTTACTATTGTTATGATTGTTGTTTTTTTATATATGACTAGCTTTTGCCCGCGGCTTCGCTCGCGTTAAATTCGGGGTAACACAGTTCCCCTTGCGCCTTATTGATTTGTCTCTTTCTCCCTCACATCCCACTTTTTTTGAGCTTATGTCCGTCTCCTGGTTCCCAACTACCTTTGTACCAAAATTCATCAAAATCGGTTCAGCCATTAAAGCGTGTAGAGGTAACAAACAAACTCACTTTAGCTTTTATAATATTAGTAAGGATTAAAAATAACAAGTTATAGGTACAATACTTTAGAGGACAGCTTTGCCCAGCAGCGTTAGGTAAAATATAGGTTTTAAGCGTGGTACTACCTGCCGATGACATCAATCACCCACGACATGGAAAGACCGTGTCCTGGGTACATTTCCAAAGAAACAAATATTTGTTTGACCTACAGGTAGTTGTTTCGGGTCTGGCTCTTTGTGTATGTGAGTTTAATTGTTTGTAAACGCACCCACGATACAGGAGAAATTTCTAGAGTGAGGCAACTTTTTCTCAAATAAAAAAAAACACTGAAATTACTAGATACATTACCCCATAGAAATACATATTCACTTTAAAAATCATTGCTGTCATTCAAGATATTCTATATTGTACGCACCCACAACAATTTACAAGAAATAATAAATCCTTGACTCCAACCGCAATTTGACTCAAAAGATCTTCAGAAATATCATTAGCAATAGCTAGCTTTAAATATATATACATAAGACATATAATAAACATCAGTTTCCGACATCTGTTACTCCGGTCCGCTATCCTTAATTAAAATTAAAACAGAATTACGAGCTATACGCGACCTCAATATTTAATTAATTTTAATATTGCCCTTTAAACACCGTTTTTGGTTTTCATTTTGTTCTAAGAATTATTTGGGGTGGAAAAGTTTTTGACTGTCGGGGCTGCGAATATAATAATATTCTCTTGTGGTTTTATATGCTTCAAATCTGTTTATTGCAAAGCATGTTCTAAAGGACCGCAGTGGCAGTACCTCCGAACAAAATCGAAAACAGCCTCTACAGAAAGTCAACTTTTTAATTTTAATATTTTTATATAGTCTAGACTATATAAACTGACATGGTCATTAAAATTATTATTAACACTTATAACGGGATATTTACCATGTTTGTTATATACAAATGCCATGATCATCATGAACATGATGATTTCCATGAACTCATCCGGGAAATATCGGAAACTCAGAATAAATATCAAACATGGTAAAAATCCCGTATTAATTAGTGTTTGCCATTATGTTGACCTCTAGACACGCCACTGTACAACGGGTTGTAGTAAAATTCGCAGAAATTTTCACTTTCGATATAATTTTGCAGTGCCCTTACAGAGTATGCCGCCTACGTAAAGGCACAGCAAAATAAATATAATTCTATAACAGTTACATAATTAGCATATGACATTGTCACCTCAAAACAAAAAAAAAATAGAATAAGTCAAACTAATACAAAATTAATAATTTAGTTACACTACATTTGTTTAGCTTTTCCATTATTGTCTTCAACAATGTCCTCATCTTTTACTTAAGAAAAATCCTAAATTCATTCAATCATAATACGAAGTACAGTCTAATATGCTAAGTCTAGAAGCATGAAATTTCTCTGTAGTTTATAACAAACATAATCACTAAGGAAAAATATGTAATGAATATAGGTATTTATGAACATGATATGATGTTTATGCCTCAATATGTCCCTCATCTAAGCGAAGAGGTTATCTCAATACTTGCCGAATGGCAGTTTCAAATTGCAGCAATCACTAATCAGGGTTACATGGAAGTTACATGCAAGAACTAATCAGGGTTTCTGGGCTATTTTTAGCATTCCGCACCTCAAAAGAAGAACATTAGACCCTTATTGGATCACTTTGTTGTCTGTTTGACGGGCCTGTTGGTCTAGTGGTTAGTGGCCTTGACTGCTGAGCCGCAGGTCGCGGGTTCGATTCCCACCCAGGACAAACTTTGTGTGATGAGCATGATTGTTTGTACTGTGTCTGGGTGTGATTTATCTATAATATGTACGTATTTATAAATTCTATAAGTATGTATATCAGTTGTCTGGTTACCATAACACAAGCTCTGCTTAGCTTGGGATCAGATAGCCGTGTGTGAGTTGTCCCAAGATATTTATTTATTTATTATTTATTTGTCTGTCTGTCTATAAATGGGAAACCACCAAATAACTTCTGCGGGGGGAAGGCCATGTTCCTTCTATTGCCATTTATGATCCGAGAACACGTTGAGGTATCGACTTGAAATTAAAACCACATATTCTACTTCCTTTTGTGCTGTGAAAAACAAAAAAAAAAACCTCTAATTCCACGCAGTTAAAAGATATGGCTGTTTTTGTCGCAAGTTTGTACAGAACCGTCAGTGCGCGACTCTTTTTGGCTATTGGCCGGTTTTTTTAAATCTCATCGAGGTAATTGTTTAGATCACGTTTAACGTTTGTTTTAATGAGTCGCTATGTAATTACAAGCAATTCAATTCCGATCACTTTTATACAAACACTAGCTTTCGCCCGCGGCTTCGCCCGCGTTAAACTTGGGGTAACACAGTTCCCCTTGCGCCTTATTGATTTGTAATAGCAACGCTAAGTTTTCCCTTTTCTTCCCTCACATCCCACTTTTTTCAAAAAAATATTAGCCTATGTCCGTCTCCTGGTTCCCAACTATCTCTGTACCAAAATTCATTACAATCGGTTTAGCCATTAAAGCGTGAAGAGGTAACAAACAAACAAACTCACTTTCGCTTTTATAATATTAGTAAGGATAAGGATTTGCGCGTACTCGATCAGGGTTCAATAAGAGAGTCGAGACTCCAGTTTATATTGATGGCAGACACGATTGAACCTCGTATTCGCATCGTGTGCAAGTGGCGTATGAGGTGATTAAAGGATTAGATGGATGGATGAGCACCGTACAGGTGAATGCAGGAGCTGCAGCACTTAATATATAAACCAGAAGGTTGATATCATTCAGCTGCAGTAAATATACCCAAAATAACTACTTCAGCACTAACAATAAAAAAATAAAACTATATAATATTTTTGTTGTTGAAGATATTTTCAACTTTTTTTTTGTTTTTGGTAGTCGGTTTGATTTTTTTGCAAAGATGCTATTTAATTGAGCAAATTTAGATAATAGTTTCTCACACAATCTTTTATCCATTGTTTATTTTCTATTGTTACTAAAAGGTATAAGCAGCTCATAAACATAAACATAGAAGAAAAAATATGGTATTATAGAAGATTACTCATAAACTATCCAAGCAATACAAATAAAACTGAAATAGGACCATTTCGGAAGCCCGACCACCCCCCACTGAGTAATGGAGGTCAAATGGGCAGTCAATCCATTTGAAATACTAGTAGCTACATCGGGTTAGACTGGAAGCCGACACCAACATAGTTGAGCAGATTAGGACTATGCAGATGACGATGATGTGTCCACGGTTGCTGGTCTTGGTATTGGTCAAGTGGGTAGACTTCTACGTATGTCGATCTCAAATACCATCGAGATACGTGCCTTTTTTGTGGGTGGAAAACTATCAAATAACTTCCCCTGCTCCGCCCAAAGCGGGGGAAGTTATATGATGTTCGCGGGGGAAGTTACGAGAGTGTCAGACTTGTACTGACTAAAACCCACCCATGTTCCGCCTATTGCCCTTTACGTTCCGCGGCCGCGGTATCTCTTTCGAACAAACCGCAACCCCGGCAGACGGAGGCCTTGGTGGACCCGAGATACGTGCCTGCGTTTATATGTTTTCGCAGCTAGCCTTCTGCAGGTACATATTCTGTGGCTATAGGTGTACTATTGCTATGAAAATCTGGTAACGTTAAGTGTTGCATACGTAAGACGGTGTTCGCGCCGATGTATCATGGATGGAGTGCATCCGAGTGTTATGAGCGTAGGTTATGTTATGCATAATATTAGCAAACAATTTGCCAAGATTTTAACGAAGTAACTATTATTAGTAATTTCTAAGTCACTGCATTAAAAAATGTGTCTCAGTTTAACTTGAATGTATGGATTTTGAAAAAACAATTCCTTAAAACATCACGCATATAATTCTCAGAAGGTTAAGCAGGGGTGTATCTAGTATACGTTGCACCAGTTATGTAATAGCGGGCGAGGCTATTGCCATCAAACAGACACAAATCCAGATTATCTTAGAGAAATTCCTAACGAAAAAATCAGAGGAATTCCTGATGAGAAAATCCAAGAGCACTTTTCCCGTTCCGGGAATCGAACCTGAGACCTCATGCTCAGAAGTCGTGCTTAAGATAACATGGGCAACGAGGCAGTCAATACTCCTTTTAGAAATATCACGCTTTTTAGATCCTGTTGCTAATTAGGTACCTCCATAGTATTTTTATATTTTTTAAATAAGATGTATAGTTAAATAATTTAAGTCACATAGATAGGTATTAATTTCTTTTTATTAGTATTATATTGAGTTCATTTAAGTTACATAGTTTTTAATTTCTGTTTTATTAAGTTTAGGTAGGAATCAACATGTATTTATTAATGGGAAAAAATTTTGTGTTCACCAAAAATACTGATCGTGCACCAAATATTCTTTCCTGAATGCTAAAAAAATGCGTAAGTTAGGTTAGGTTAAAACTGCGACCCCCTACGGTAACGACTTGCATTAATAGAAAATGGATAAAGATATAACACTTTTTTATTGTAGTGCTGTCTTTTTCCTGATGCTCGTTATGACATATTTTAATTAACATATTTTGGTGCACATTCAGTATATTTGGTGCAACACAGGCAAAATTAGGTAAACGAAATGGGAATAAATTGAAGTACTTTTAAATACCATCCTTTATTAATTTGTTAACTGGAAATATAAGGCTTTTTTATTTATAGTATTTCTAGACTGAAATAACGTGCATGTTAAAATAAAGGTACAACGCTACAGTGCATCTCACAACAAAACTTCTGCAACACACTTAAAAGAGTTCCTTCTGAACAATCGTAACATTGTCTCGAACCGTATGTCTTTTTCCAATTTATTTGCTCATTAAACGTTAAAGGAATGCAGAACACAGTCTTGTAGGTACGGAGTTACTGCTCCATTTTAATGAGGGACTTTGAAACTGAAGGCAAGGTGAGGGGGTCTTGTTTCCTTTGTCATAGTTTCCTAATTAACACCGGGCGTCCGATACTGGCATAGATTATAGAGTTTTATAGACTTGACAGCGTGAGGTAATATAGAAGCTATGTTTAAAGATTCTTCGTTGTGTAGTTATGGTTCACGGGTTTCAAATATGAGGTTTTTTTTTTTTTTAAATTTCGAATGTATTGGTAGATTTGCAACGATCACATTGAGTAAAAAGTTTTATTCTTTTGAAGTCTAATTGATATGTGTGTTGTATTTATTAGTAACTAGCTTTTGCCCGCTGCTTCGCTTGCGTTCAATTCGTAGCACGTTCACCTTTCCTGATTTACAGGTACCTACTATCTGTAGTTTTTGACCTTGAGCCTTACTTATTGTAATAGCAATGCTAAGTTTTCCTTTTTCTTCCCTCTTTCTCCCTCATATCACTCAATATTTGCCCATGTTTATCTCCAGGGTCCCAACTGTCTCTATACTAAAATTCATCAAAATCGTTTAAGCCATTTAGGCGTGCAGACGTAACAAACAAACTCACTTTTGCTTTTAAAATATCAGTAAGGATTAATTTAGACGTGTGCCTGATTCACTGTAAGTGGAGGTTATGTAATATAATATTCCTATTGTAGATTTTCGTATCAAATTGCTAATGACACATATTGTCATATTATTGTCAATTTGATATAATTAACCCATCAACTGTAACATTTACCATTATGTAACATAAAAAATGATCTAATACTAATATGATATCAGCGAAAGTTTTAAGGTTGGATGGATATTTATTTCTTATTTTTTCACGCACAAAAACTACTGAAAAATCTGAGATAGCTCATATCAATTATCACATGGGATACTTTCTATCACGATCCCGTGTAACATACGAGTGAAGCCGCGTGAATAAGCTAAAGTTCTTCATAAAGGTCATCTAATACCCCGACTTTCCCAATAAATTCTCACACCTATAAAACCTTCCATATACAACACAATTTATATTCTATGTCGGGTATTAATAAAACAAATTGAGGAAAATAAGAACCTGAAAACTCGATGTCTGCACGAAACATTAGTCATATGAAATAAGCTCCTATTTAGAGTAAGTAGTCTATCAAAATAATTTCATCATAGAGAATTTTACTCAATTGATTAGAAAGAAATAACCTTGGATCCAATCAGCTTGTTTCCTTCCTAGTAAATTGTTCGTGTAGATAATATTTACTTAGAAACGTCCAACAGCGCAAATATCATAACCTTGTTGGTAGTTATATGTTTGAGCCGTTTGGGGATGAAACATTAGGGCTATGGGGTCCAAATGCCCATTTAGTATTTCGGGATATCTCTAAGGGGTCCACCCTTCATAGCAGAACTTTTTATGTCATAATTTTATTTTGCATAACAACGAATGGCATAAACTTCACTTCGCAGAAAATAGTTTAGCAGACACTCATTTATCATACATTCTAAACTCATAATTTTGTAAGTCAGAATCATCTCTAGGCATATACTTCATATCCATAATATTTAAAAACTAGAAACAATCGCAGAAAGTTCACAGTCAGAATCGTCTTTTGGCATAATATATTTTATATCGATGATCATTAAACGGCAGAATTATCATATCGTAGAAGTTTATAGTTAGGGTCATCTTTGTCATTATAAGTTGTCATTTATTTTGATTAATTATTTCTTTCAAATAATGTCATTTATTTTAGTTATTGTTTAATTGAATTTGAGATAATGCCATTGAATTCAATAAGTAATTAGGTATCTTAATCTAAATAGTTCAGTTCCGGGTAACCTACTTAAAACAATCTCTTTTTTTCTATTAACGCAAGTCATTTCTGGCACTCGACGGCCGCTGCCACGGCACCGCTCGCTTCGCTCGCTCGGCTCGTGCGTAGGAGGTCACAGTTTTAACCTAACCTAACCTAGCTATTACTGCCGTCGTCTGCATAGTATGCCAAGTGAAATTATACCAAATAATATATTATACGAAATTTGAACTCTGCGAATCGTAATTATACTAAATGTAATTCTACCATATTAAAAGTATGCCATTGTTAATTCGAAGTTTTAAACATTATGCCAAACGATAATTATACCAAATAAATTTTATGCCTTTAAAATGTTCGTTTAAAGAAAATTATGCTAAGTCTGTTATGCCAAATAAATTTCGGAGCATCAAGTTTCTGCCAGATAGAGGGAACCCATCTCTAAGCGGTTGGTAGCCTATTGTCGTGATTAGAGAGCTGACCTTTTTTGCCTATGAATTTGCATTGACATCCGCAGCATTGCCATCCGACGGTATAGGGTCTAAACTATCGGTGGTCAAGGCTCCAGAGAAAGGAACCTCCTTACAATACGAGCCGTGTCCAAGAGTATCGCTATCTGTATCAAGCCCTTGATCTAGCTACCTAATGACCCTGCACATAATCAAGCGAGAGGAAATGCCCGGGTGTCACCATAGAGACGATCGCCCGGTGGACACGGTGCAGCACACTGTTGCAGTCTGCCCAGTTTGGGCGGAGCACCGCCATGACATCATAAAGGCAGCGGCGATCTATCGCGGCCTCCCATGGTTCAGTTCATGGTCCGTAACGAGAGGGAATGGGATGCGGTCACTTGATCGTCAAAGCAGTCATGCTAGCGAAGGAGCTGACCGGGCGTTTGAGGGAGAGAACCTCAAACCAATCCAGTAGAAGTCACTCTGTGTCTACTACTGAGACTTTCCTGGATTTGTGCCCGGTTGAAAGCAAAAGGCTCGCTCTCTATAACAATTGACTTCTAACATAACTAGTGAAATGTGGATGTGGTATTAGGAACACCTCTGTCTAATCCTTCGGATTACAAGCATAATGCTAAAACGCTTTAATATACATAGCATCACGCATCACTTAAAATAGTTTTAAAAGTTCACGCTGTACTTAATGGTTTATAATTTTACTGTTACAACAAAAACTTCATTATTAAATCACAATTTAAAACAAATCATAAAAGAGACCCAAATACAGTCCCATAATAAGCCTTTCAAGCCAACCCTGGACTTAACCACCGTTTCAACAAAGCGATGCTCCATCGAACCGCTTTGTGCTCGAAAACGGTCTTATTTCAAAGCTGGGACTTCCAATTTTATGCGGTCATATTTCACACACGTCCAGCTAACCGCAATCAGCATGTTAATTATCTACCTAATTATCTTCCAGATATTTTGTCCCCTCTACAAATTCACTGTGAGTCCCTCTTATCACCCGACACTAATTATAAACTTGTTTAAACTTCACTTTCACTTTGGCTTGCAATGAGCGTAAGTCTTCGCTTTGTTTAGCATTAAACTTTACTCCAACATAGAAGTTTGTAGGTGATGAAACAGACAAAGAGTACTGGCCACTTCAGTGTTATTTAAATTTAAATCTTTTAGACAGTAAGAAGTGCTTTCAAGCTGATTTGAGGGGACTTTGAGAAATGATAGGGTATTTGTCTCGGGTGGCTGTTATGCAAAGTATTTCTTAGATGGATAAGGGTGTAGGCAATTGATGAATCACCTTTTTTAAGTGAAAAGTTATTTTGATGTTCATGAGAATAATCGTCATGTTCCAGATTAAAAAAAAAAAAACATCGTTACGATCTTTATATCATCCGGCGAACGTTCGCTGCTTGAAGCCAAGCGTGTTCTTCTGGCATCACCAGATCATTCATGCCAGAGGAGACCTTCTAACCTTGAGCCTTTCATGACTACGGAATCTTTCAGCAGCGTCATCCGCCATACTTTCTACAAATATTGAAGCTTAAAGCGACTGCAAAATCATCAAATAAATCCCTGCTCTGGGCGGAGTGAGGGCAGTATCAGACTTTTACTGACCAAAATCCACCCATAAACCTTCTTTTGCCCTTTATGTTCCGGGGGCGCAGTTTCTTTTTCGAAAAACCAGCAACCCCGGCCGGCATTTAAGAGTTGATTTGTATAAGCGAGTGTGAAACAGAGCAAGTCTAGTTTCTAAGCGATGCCGCGATGCCAAAGGATTGTATGGAAAAATGCGATCCCGTACTGATAGCTGTGGCGCAACCCTAATACTGTCCACAGTACGGCCAACGAGAAGCGATACCAAATGTAAACAAAACCTATGCTAAAACCCCATCTAAAATGGCCGCCCGAATGTTGGCGAACCCGTCTTAACGTTGTCATGTTTTTGCCGGGAGAACGAGACATTACGACAAAGGCACAAGATGGAAAGAGCTAAATATTAGATTGTCAACGCCACAGTTGTTCTTTAGGTTAATGACCTTTCGTCTCGCTTCTCGTTGGCCGTACTGTATGTTGTCGGTACTTGTAAATAATTAATTGATTTAAAAAAGACTCAAGCATAACTAAGCTTTTACATACATACATCTCGTTTTTGTTATTATCTTTTTTTCTTTAAATGTATTTACTAGTTTATTTCATATGTACATGAGTATAAGCATCTGTATAAGTATATAAGTTTTTGAAACCAAATAGCTTTATTTATAATCGTTGAACCCTATCACAATGTTGCCGTATTTTATCCAAATGTTGACTGGTAGAGAGTGCTTTATGGTATTAAGTCCGCCTATGTGCTACTATTTTATATGAAGTTTAAATAAATACATACATTGGTTGATTGATAGATTTATTAAGTAACTAAATTATTCAGGACCAATATTAATTTTATTTAACGTTTTTTTTTACATTTATGTATAGAAGTGGAGTAGATAATTCGTACCAAAAAACAGTGTATATTTAAATAAACACTGTTTTTTGGTAGGAATTATCTACTCTAATTCTACTCTATTTAAATTAGGTATCGTTCATGTATTTGTTTTTCTAACATATCATTACATTTTTAAACATTTCTTAATAAAAAAAAAACATAAAAAAAAAACATTTAAAAATATAAAAATAGTAGCCCACCGGTATCGGGAACAGGATCCAAGCTACCGGCGGTCAGGGCTCCAGAGAAAGGAACCTCCTGACTATACGAGCTGTGTCCAGGAGTACCGCTTTCTGTATCAAGCCCTTGATCCAGCTGCCCACCGAGAGCCCTCTCAGGTGTTGGTCGAGGCTCTTGGCAATTAAGCCATTGGCAGATACATAAAAAATATAAATTAGGTATTATTATTAATACCTAATTTTCTGTAAGAACCTATAAGAAGTATACCAACTAAAACCCAACTATTCATTTCCAGAACTCTATTGCCATCAAAAATATATCTCAGAGTCGGCGCCTTTGAACCGAGGAAGATCGCGGAGCAAATATTTATTAAATCAAACTTAGTTCCAGCAATCTGTGAAGGATTTCATCTCGTTAAAGGGATGCTGTGAGCTAACACTTGTTACCTGCATGATTGAGACCACTGGCGTGTATTTTTTGCTCGAATAAATTTTAAATTGAAGCTGGAGAAGTTAGTTTTTGTTGTAAGTTTATGGACTTGTTGTAAAGTTATAAGAAATATGTCAGTAAGTCAAGTAAGTCATGAAAACCCATGACAATTTTTCTTTTACAACATACCTATTTATAGTCCGCCTAAACTATATTAAATAGAACCAGCTTCAAAAACTGTTCGGGGTGTTTTGAGTTTGCTATGATTTTTCAAACTTTGAAATCGCTCTCATGTAAAATCACAAAAAGTGAGTTAGGATGTTATTGCATGGAGGTGTCGATATGTGACGGCGCTTCAATGTTTCAAAAGTGTCAAGAAACGTCAAGAATGAAAGCTGACATTAGGATAAACGTGGGTTAAAGTTTCTTTGCTCTGACGCAACTCCGGGCTCTTTTGCACGCGACTTCCAGACGAGGATGAAACCGTTGGTATCACGCTGAAGCAAGACGTGTTTGGGGGAGCGTCGCTATACTCCATATAATTAGAAAGTTCTGATTATGATTTTGTTGAAATAATAATCCTAAGGTCACAGCACGCGTTTTGATTTCTAATTGCCAGCCTACCCACGATAGCTCGGTAGTCACGATGAACCTGAAGACATCTGATAATGGCCACGTCCCTTTATTGTATGTTATTTTATAACTACAATCTTACACTTAGATGCGTTCAAGTTTTGCGCAAGTAAGAGCACCTTAACGAGGTCTATAAAAACTGAGTTTTTTATTGGAGTAACTCAATTATCGTAAAACTGTCTTTACCCCACTTTTAGTTAAGTTATTGTTGGTTTTATTCAAAGCTTCGTGTGCAAAAAACGCAAGCCAGTCCCCATTTTAAGAAAATTAAGCGTTCCTCAAGTCTAAGTAGAAGGTTCTTCAAAAATCTAGAGTATATTTTAAAGACACTTTTTCTTTAGTCCGCTTAATATTTCGTCACAAGACGCTCAGGGTTGGGAGGTAAAAAATACTTGAAAAATTTAAGTAGCAGATGTGAATTCACTTAGGTTTTTTATTAAAGTCTAACGCTTGGATATTAACCTACGTTACCAGTCATTATTGTCATTAACGAATTAATAAAAAAATCGGTCAAGTGTGAGTTGGACTCGCGCACAGAGGATTCCGTACCATCTTTAAGAACGAAAAAAAAAACTTATTTGTTGTATGGAAACCTCAAAATTGTATTCAGTTCTTTGGCATCAATTTTCAACTGTCACGGTTTATGAGATACAGCGTGGTGACAGACGGATAGACTGACAGACGGACGGACAGCAGAGCAAGTAACTAAAAAGTGAGACTGATTTATAAAAATCTCAAAGTAGATTTATTACAGGGCCCAATGAATTTCTTGCCAATAATTTTGCATTATTTCTTAAGAAATAAGCAGCGCAAATTCAATAACTTTTTTCGTTTTTTCTTCACCTTGACTATCTACAATATTGAGATTGTGTACATTAATTGCAAGTCAACGAACCCTGACGACTTTTAAGAAGATGGTACATGGTCTAATTACAAACATTGCTTACCCCCGAACACCGTCACTCAAAATGTGAGGGCTGCTTAACATTTGAGCAGCTCTTAAACTTTAGATTTTGTATGGTCAAACGTCACTTCTGAATCTCTGTTAAACTTAAGTGGGACTTAAATTTTGAGTGACGTTTCAGTATTCGGGGGTTAGAGTGTCAAAGCAGTGTACTTTGTAATAGACCATCTAACATAGAGTGGATGATGAAAAAAAGAATTACGAAGTAGGAGATTGTTGACCAATCTCCTACTTTGACAATTTTATTTAGAGTTGCCCATACTTGGAATTTCTTCTGTATCGTGGGTGCATTTACAAACATTTCAAGTCACATACACAAACAGCCAGACCCGGAACAACTATCTGTAAACCATACAAATATTTGTTTCGTGCGGGGAACAAAACCGCGACCGATCGCTCAGCCACTGCGCCAACTGTTACCGTCACCGGGCGACTGGCGTCACCGGGTACAGAAAGTGAAAAAACTACCTTTCAAATTATGCACTCCAACTAGACGTCCATGTTTAAACCTATTTACAAAGTTTTTGTTTTCTATCATAGGTCAATAGGCCTACTATGACGTCTTAAAGCAGAACTTATTCCACTGAGTGAAAGAGATGGTGCTAGACACCCGGTATAGCTCTGTCTCTTTCCCCTACCCTACGGTAGCTGGGCCCCTATGTGTGTCTGTACATTACAATTCCACTCGCGAGTCTAAACTTTTTAGTTAGGTTCATCGTCCGGTTTATCGAAAACTATACCAAGTGTAGATGTGGCTTTACAATTTGAATGCTGGTATCAGTTAGAAGTTCTAAATGAATTTATTTTTGAATTGTGTTTGTTGTAAAAGTTTAAAACATTGTTCGTTATTGGTTCGTATTTTATTGTTTTTTGTTAATAATTGGCTAACTTAGGTTTATTTTATGGGAAACGCTTGACTTAACCGCGTGGAGCAAGCAATAATTTAAAATTATGGTTCACTTTTTTATATTTCTCTGATATCATATTAGTATGTTACTAATCTGTATAAAACAAACCTTAATGCTAATAAGCGTTTGTGTAAAATCACACATCTTCCTTAGTATCCTCATGTCAGCCACATGAAAATACCTTTCATTCATATTTTTTCTGGCAAGACTAGCCAATATTTTAAATAGCTCGCCTTTGTTTTTTTTTTGGATGAGATATCATCTAATAACTACTCCCGCTCCGCTCACAGCGGGAGTGTCAGACCTTTCCTAACTAAAACCCATTTATGTTCCGTCGATTGCCCTGTATGTTCCGGGGCCGCGGTCTTTCTTTCGAACAAACCGCAACCCCGGCAGGCAAAGGCCCTGGCGGGCGTCTCTGTTTTGCTGACATATTTTTGAGGCGCGCGTGGAACACGAATGCGCCATCGACACGGCAATAAATCATTCCTCTGCCATGCGGTCTTTTGCTTTTTTAGGCGCGTGGAACATGAACACGGCAATAAATCCTTCCTCAGTGCTCATTTTTGGGTGAGACCCTCATGCTTCTAGATCCAGCAGTTGAGGTTGTCATAATCTGTAAAGACTTTACGAAAATATCAAATAGAGGATTGGCTTTGAGGTCACACAAATGAAAATTATTCAGACACTTTTTATTTCACAAACAACAGCTTTAATTTGAATTCGCTTTTTAACAAATTAATTAGGTACAAGTGTCACCCTTAATTAAAAAATATCTACAAGTTTAAAAGAATTTCATAAAATACCTTTAATATTAATTATCGTGATAAGTAGTCTATAAAATGTTAATTAATTTCTTTGTACGAAGCCTGTTCTAATAGAATTTCATTGAATATGCTATAGTCGCCGCCAGATAAGAAAAAAATAAAGGTCGTTAACCCCCGTGTACCAATGTATTTAAACGATACGAAAAATTGTAAAGTGTAGAAGTAAAAAGTGTCGCCACACGATGTAAACAAACGTATCGCGGTACGGGGCGTCCTTGATGTGTGAGTTACAAACCTTTTGGCCAAAACCATAATTATTATTCAATCGTATTTATTTTGGAAGGTACACACGGCAACAGATCAACCTATACAAAACCAGTTTATGCTGCTCTCTCAACAACGGATCGTACACCATAAATTTCAAGTACAATGAGAGATCCGCATAAACTGGTTTTGTATAGGTTGATCTGTTGCCGTGTGTAAATAATATGTAGTACTCAATGAAACCCTTAAACCAAATTCAAATTCGAATCATTTATTTCAAATAAAAACAAAAATAGGCCCATAGTGTCGTAACGAATTACATATTTCTTAATAATAATGGAACACACAACAGTCCCTCTAGCACTTTCCATTTCGGGCCCAACTTAATCAAAATCAAAAATCAAAATATTTTTATTTCACATAGGCCTTGGGCACTTATAAAACGTCGAGAAAAGATGCACGGTTCGGGTTGGTCGTTTCCTATGGAGAAGAACCGGCAAGAAACTCCATTGTTACTCTTTTAAAATCATATGGTTTTACAATGTTGTTGTTACAGCGTTAGCACTTAAGTATGAGAGGACAACGTAGGCCCGACTATAAGTCATTGCTTACTTTACAAAAATTAAAATAAAATAATACGTTAACAAAAGTTAACAAGCGTCCAAGAATCTACAAGGCCAACCATGTCCACTCATTCACAACGAATTGGTAGAAAAGAATCTATACAAGAGTAAAAAAAATAAATAAAATAATATTGCAAACACAAAATAACTAAGAGACGAGTCACACAATTGTGTAAAAACCGAAAACAGTGTTACAGTAGTTACAGTGAGAATTGTGTGTCGGGAGCAGCCGTGTTGTGAGTGACATAAGTGACAATGGCAGCGGCATTGATCGCAAAAGCGAACAAGAAAGAGGGTAGACCGTTTCGCCTGCACATCAACATCCACCCGCAATTACTTCAGTTCATCCGTGATAATATAAGAATGTATGTAGTTATAGAATTATAATCATCCAAAGCATCAATACAATCCTCTAAGTTCATAAGGGTCTAGCAATAACTTTGACCTTGAAAAAATCGTTCCTCGACCTTTAGTAAGAACAATTAACAGCAAGATAACAAATGCAAAGTTTTCGAGTATGAATTCGCTCAGTCAATCCCATGCGTAAAACCAATTTGGAATGACACTCGAGACGAAGGACGCGATAGGTACTTAATTACAACACGGTGGATAGGTACTGCACCCCTGACTTGCTCTGACGTCACACTCAGCGCATGAGTATGAGGGCATAACCTAAAAAATTAGATTTTTTGGTATGAATTTTAAAATTCGGTTATTTAAATTCATTGTATACTTCTATGAATATGAGTTAAAGCTGGATAAATAAATCCAGTTATTGCATGTTCTGCTATTGAAATATAAGTTGAAAACATAAGAAATATCGAAAAATAAAAATACAGCAAGGAAATTATTTTTGAAATGCATAGACCACAGCAATTACATATTTCAATGTTTGAAATGTATTTTTTGAAGCTTAAAAAAGTACCACAATTTATTCTTCAAATTTACGTATTTCTTACTTATTTCCGTTGGGATGAGTGTTTGGTATTATGAAACTCGACCGGTGCAGTATGGCCGACAGTTTTGTATGACGAGCGATCGCTAATGAAGTTTTGTGGAGTTTTTTGGTACAAGTCGGGTCAATGACTTTTAATTTTTTCTTATCTGGCGGAGACTATAGTAAAGATAAATTCGGGAAAGTTCGGATTCCGAACGCCCCCGAGTCTTATGACTGGAGGTGCGATTAAGAATGTATCTTTATAAAAGCTCATACGTGCATAATTTTGTATTCTAGGAATACATAATTTTTTTTTTTAAATAGGTATTTTAATAATATAATAAATGCAAATGTTTGTGAGGACGGATGGATGTATGGATGTTTGTCAAATCTAACGCAAGCGAAAAGCTATAATTTATAAGGTTTAATATAAAACTTAGGTACCCACTTCATATTTCTTAAACACTTCAAACAGAAACGCCTCCACTACTTCACCGAACAAACTGATATACAAAATTAAATTTTCATCTATTCCAAGCAAAGGTGTTGGATCTAAAATGAAAATCTTTCATATTAAGTTCAGGTAAACATACCTTCATTTATATTGTGCCCTCGGATATTGTACCTTATTATTGAATGTCGTAAATCATAACGTATAAGGTCTCTTATAGTAATTGAATTTAGGTAAGGGTCGCTATTTCATTATGTTGTTAAATTATATGATTTAATTTTTGAAGGATTAGGACCGGGTTCTAATGTTTTGGTTGGTTGTTTGTCACGTCGTTGTGGGTCAGTTATATGGGCTAAAGATTATTATTTTATCCTTGTGATATCGTCTACTAAATCTTAAACAAAGACAGCGCGCAACCCGATCTTTTAGATCTTGAAATATGATGGTATGAAATGAACAAGACTTCCACAAGAGATGCAAGTGAGAACTGAGAATAGTTTTAAAAAAAATCTTCTGAAAGGGTGAAAAGGAGACGATTTTAAAGTGATAATCTTGATAATGGTGTTTATTAATGAAGTAAGGATTTCTTATGAAGAGAGGGGCCTGCCAGGGCCACCGCCTGCCGGAGTTGCGGGTTGTTCGAAAGAGATACCGCGGCCCCGGATTAGGGCAAAAGAAGGAACATAGGTGAGTTTTAGGCAGTACAAGTCTGACACTCCCCCCCCGCTCCGCCCAGGGCGGGGGTAGTTATTTGATGATTTCCCATCTGCAATAAAAGGGTTTGTTATTGAGTACAACAGTCAATGTCAGAAGACGCGAGTCTGTCTAGTCTTAATACAGCATGTTCACAGATGTGTTTGGTCTGAAATAAATTAAAACTTCATGAAGCAATGTTTTTATGCTGTACCCCTAAGTGGCATAGAATAATATTACATAGCTTTCCTCGATAAACGAGCTATGCAATACTAAAATATTTTTTTCTATTTGAATCTGTAGTTCCTGAGATTATCGGGTTAAACCAAACAAACACTTCACTTCACTATCTGCATAGTCCTCATGTAAGTTGACCAAGATTTTTTGTCTGGACCTTAAAAGAGACTATGACTTCTGAGTTTGTTTCGGCTGTTTCTTCTCAGAGTAGTCGTTTACGAAACACCGGCCTCATCTAGTTTAAAAAAGACGTGTAAAAGAGTTTGTGAAAACTTACTTGCAAAATAAACACCATTTATCATTTCAGCTAATTAAGTCAGACCGGCGGGCAAGTTGCAAAAAAAACCGAAATTAAATTGCAACTATTTATTAACTTATTACAATATTACATTAAAATATAGATTGAGGTGACAATTGTTCGAAGTTGGAATCAAAAGTGAGGAAATATGTGGAAATTGGTGCCATCGTCCGGTCGCCGTCGTGTGTCACGTTGTGCGACATCAGCGTTTTCATTCCTGTCGCCTGGCTGATGCAATGTTGATTAGGTATTGCGTGAGTTTCCCTTAATTTGCAGATTCTGTGGAGTATTGGTACTTAACATCTCCCTCCCGAAGATCAGCGACTATTGTTTAACAGGTTCGATAATAGCGCTGATAATCTCGGCTGAGGTGCAGCAGTATGATTGTTAATCTCAGCATAAACTTCGCCGCATTCAATCTCACTGGTTTGATGTTCAGTAATCGCTTTTAGCGAGCGCTGGTTTATGTATCTTCGTATCGCATAGCCAATGCCCAGTGCACTTGCACTTAATAGTACTAAGTATAGCGGTGTGATAGTGTAATACACGCTATGAATATCGGCTTGATTTATTTTCAACGGTGTTTCCATAGATATTTCTTGGGTAGCGACATGGAGGCTGCGGAGATCTGCAGTGTTGAGAGTTAACTTTCGGGCTTCTAGGTTGTAGACGGCTTCGTCTTGGAATGGAATGTTCATAATTTTCAGTACTTGTCCCTTGATACGGTCATCTTTATTTGCCAAGGTGAGCGCTGGGGTTTGTGCAACGCATCCCTTTGGAATGGTGATTAGATAGCTTCCGTGCACGATGTTATATTGTGTTTCAGAGCAAGATAAACGAATCTTCGTGGGTGTAGGAAAGCTCGCTACGTAGTGACGATCGTCGAGTGCTTCCACAGCTTCCGTCTTAAGTTGGGTAGTGGTGAACTGGCAGGATTCGTCAACTTGCTGCGTAGTTATCAGGTGGTGGATGCAGTCCCCTTGATTCCTGTAGCGGTGGTTTATGTTGTCCTCGCAGAGATAGTATTGGCTGGACTTCGGGCATTCTGCCTCTATATACATAAAATCCTTGTCATGAATTGCCAGGAGGGGATAGGAAGGGATTAGTACTTTGTTATCTTTATTAGGAATTATGGATAGTTTATATAGTTCATAGGTAGAGGGAAAGACAACCGGGAGTTTGAAAACCAGTATTAAGTTCTGACCACTATAGTAATAACCTAACTTAATGATATCAAAATATTCCCTAAAACTAATATTCAGTACTAATTGTTCTCTGCCATAGAGAGCAATCAACTGTTCTATCATTCTATTAAACATATTTAACTTAAACATAAGGAAATGCGTGCTCTTCGCACGTATAAAAGCTAGTAAGTTTTCTAATCTAAGTAGTTCGTCGGATAATGTTTCAATATTATCGGCTAGCATTAATAAGAACTGAGCCAGATGGGCATATTTAACCATATCTTGTTCGCTACGTAAATTACCTATTGAAATACTATCTACGGTGTCCTTGATTTTATTTTGGTTTTCTATTAATTTGTGCAGAATATCCGAATTTTCAGACATCCAGTGTTTGTTTAAACTCACACGATTATTCAGTTCTATGACGATTTTATTATCATTTTCCTGTAAGGTTTTAATAGCGTTATCATAACGAATGGCGTCGCTGTAGTCTAAGTTTCCGGAGATGCTCTTAATAACAGAACCTAATCCGTCTATAAGGCCTCTTTTAACGCGATTAGACTGAAATAATTCGAGTTGCTCGGATAATAATGAAATTTTACTATTAAGATGCTCTATGTGTGGTTCATATAATGATAGCGTCTTATTGTGGAATTCAGGTGAAATATAATCCAGTTGTTTCTTAACTACATTTATATTCTTACGCATCACATCTAAATTAACTGGTTGGATGAATGAATGATAGTGGGAAATGATTTTAGTCTTTCCTAACATGAAAGGTAGTATGCCAGGTCCATTATCCAAACTATTTAATATTATCTCTTCCGCTTGGGCCAGGCTCAGGATCAGTGGAATTATCCTGTAACAATCGGGAACTATTAGGGACCCTTTTCAGGCGGGACTTAGCAACAGGTCCACGTTTCTTTTTAGTATAAATGTGGATCGGTAGGTCGGCTAAAACAGTATCACGCGTAAATCTGGGGGCTAATTTCTGACGGTTCGCCATAGGGTTCCGTACAAAAATTTGCTGATTTGGGCTATACTCTTGCTCGGGCTCCCTATCTTTATTAAGATTTTCGGTAATACGTGTACGGTCATGAAGCGATGACTCATTGATAATTTCGTAGACTTTTTGCATTTTATTACGGTGTTCCTGTGAATATAATTGTAGAATATTATCCGAAACATTAATATCTAACGGATCACGTGGATCTAAGTGGCCGGTGATTATATCTAAAGGTTTGCACTTCGTAAAGCTATGAATAGAGCTATTGTAACCTAAGATCGCATATGGCATTAAGTTAATTACGGATTCCCCACGGTGCTCTAATTTCAACACGCGCAGGTGTTCTAATAATGTGGAATGTAGTCTTTCTACCATGCCATTTTCATTAGGTGTATATGCCAAAATTTTATGATGTTGAATTTTATGTATTCGTACAAATTCTAAAAATAATTGATTAGTAAATTCCGGGCCTCTATCTGTTACAATAGTTAAGGGAATTCCGTGATGGGTACTGAATACTAAAAGGGCTTGAATGACACTGACTGCTGTTGCGTCTTTCAAGTGGTAGGCCTGAGCATATTTTGAAAAAGCATCAATGATTGTGAGATACTTATGCGTTTCGACACTTAAAAGATCAAGGTGGACTATCTCAAAGGGTCTGGTTGGAGGTGGTACGATATGAAACTTTTGTTTTATTGGGTTCCTATCGTACTTGGCCTGACCACAAATATTACACTCATTTATGTATTTCATTATATGCTCTTTCATCTTAGGCCAATAATACTTGCTAGATAAAGACATGTAACACTCGTTAATCCCTCGATGGTTCGTCTTACCTTCGTGGTAATTTCGAATTATCTCTTGTTGTTTTAGGTAATCCTTTACGTTATCTAATTCGACTTTTGTTAATACTAAATCCATGGATGAACTTTTAAATTGATTTTGAATAACGGGAATAATTTCATACATAGCTAATGCGGGTTTAATGAGTATACCGGTCTTTACCTTGGGGTTGACATATTCCTTAACGGCATTTACGATATCTTCTTCGAGATTATTTTTGGAAATTTGAATATGTGTCCTAACATGCGATTCAAAGGGCTTTGAAACAGAAGGGCGGCTCTTTACCTCATCGACAACTGTAAAAATAATTTGCTTATGATATTTATTGAGAGGAAAATCCGTTATAGGTATTTCCAGTATCGGGTTCTCCGCGTCAGTATGTACCGTAGCTGTCCTTGAGAGATCTAAGGAAGGAGGCTTTTCAGTAGGGTTAGCGATAAGCGAACTAGTCTCTTCATTATGTAACTCAATTCGTGATAACGCGTCCGCATTTGTATTAAATCGACCTTGTTTGTATACTACTGAAAAATCGAACTCACTTAATTTAAGTCGCCAACGTGTGAGGCGCGAGTTGGGTTCTTTGATATTCATAACCCACTGCAAGGGTCTATGGTCCGTTACAATTTTGAATTTCCGACCGAACAAATACGGCCTGAAATATTTTGTGGCCCAGACAATCGCCAGTAACTCCTTCTCGATCGTGCTGTAATTAATTTCACTGCTATTCAAGGTCCGGGAGGCATAAGCAATGGGCTTATCTGAACCTATAGTACCTTGCGATAAAACGGCTCCGATGGCTAAATTCGATGCGTCAGTGGAAAGAATAAATTCTTTAGTAAAGTCCGGGTATTTTAAAATGGGATCATTAACTAATAAAGTTTTACATTTTTCGAAACACTGAATATAATTTTGATCTAGAGTAATTTTCGAGCCTTTCTTCAAACACTGAGTCAAAGGTTTTGTGACTTTCGCAAAATCCGGTATAAATTTCCTATAATAGCCAAGAAGTCCTAGGAATCTTTTAATCTCAGTGGGGGTTTTCGGAAGCGGGTAATTTTTGATTGCCGATATTTTATCCGGGTTTGGCTTTATACCATCACTGCTGATAACATGACCTAGATAGGCTGTCTCGAGTTTGAGGAACTCGGACTTGTCCATCTGTATTTTAAAGTTGGACTGTCGCAATCTGTTAAATACTTTTTCCAGGTTGATCATATGTTCCTGCAGTGACGTAGAGAAAACGATGACGTCATCTAAATAGACCAGGCATATGTTGTTTTGAAGGTCTTTTAGAACATTGTCCATTACCCTTTGGAAAGTGGATGGACTGTTCTTTAATCCCATTGGCATCCTTAAAAACTCAAAGTGGCCATGCTCAACAGTGAACGCGGTTTTGGGGATGTCCTTGGGGTCCATCTCCACCTGATAAAAGCCACTTGCCAAATCTAGGGTTGTGAAGTATTGACAATTACCTAATTTGTCCAAAATGTCCGCAATGTTAGGGATGGGGTATTTGTCATCTAAAGTTTTCTCGTTTAATTTCCGAAAGTCTATTACTACTCGCCATTTAGTCTTACCCGAGGCATCAGCCTTTTTGGGTACAACCCATATAGGTGAGCTCCACGCAGACTCGGATGGTCGGATTATTCCCTGAGCTAACATCTTACTAATTTGTTCTTGGACTTCTTGCCTATGCACAAAAGGATAACGGTAGCTTTTAGTGTGAATCGGTATCTCATCGGTTGTTTTAATAGAATGTTTGATTTGGTTAGTAAACGTTAAGTTCTCGCCCTCTAAATAAAATACGTCCGCATAACGCGCACATAATAATTCCAAGTTAATGCGCTCCTCTTCATTTAAATGACTAGTGCGCAGACGCGATAGTACTTCCTTTACGCGCTGAGGCACTTGTTCGGTACGCTTGCACTCGTGATTATAAAGCTGCGCACACACCGGGCGATCCATAGAAAATATAACGTCGTTTCGAGTGGGGTTATGTATCTCTACTATGCCCCTATGGTTCTTTACAGTAGTTAAGCATTCGCTAATATGACAGTTTGAGATAACTTGCTCCGGAATAATAACTTCCCCGTCTTGAGAATTAATCGGTAACCTAACTAATTTGGAAGAATTGGCAGGTATTATTTCTTCATATAAGTTTGCATTTCGCGAGTCGTAAACCTGTATGGGGTTGGATGCATTCTTAGTAATTAAAGATTTAGTCTTAAAATCAATGGTAGCTTCCCACTTATCTAATAAATTTGATCCGATTAACCCATCGAAATAATCGTGAAACTTATAGACGAATAGTGTGACATCATCCTTATCATTTATTTCTGGGAAACAAGGTATAGTTACTGAGTAATTACTACGCGTCGCCGCGTGCACATTACAAACTTCAAACGGATCATAATTCAATTCAACATTAGGGAAATAAGTTTCTAATGCACTAGGACAAATAAAAGATTCGTTAGCGCCTGTGTCAATTAAAAGCTTTAAAGGGGGGTCCTTGATTTGCAAGTAAGGTAGTGTACGTTGGGTTTGCAGATTGACCTCTATTTTGGTTTGTCTGATTTTCGAGACGTCTGAAAATCCTCGCTATTAGTACCTGAAGGGCTTTCGAGTTTATTAGAGTCCTCGTTAGGGGCAGCATTGTATGTTATTTCCGGTTGTTGGTAGCACACTTGGTCATAATCAGAATAATAGTTCTCAATATAATAGTCATAAGGTTCGTAATAAGAATAACCGCTGTAATAATCGTTATAGTCGTAATAATCGGAACAATCATTAAAATTCATCTCTCTTGTTTTAAAATAGTTGCTAGGCGGGGGATTACCCGACCTAGACCAGTCATGTCCTTTCACAGCGTTACTGGGTGGCAACGGTTTTGACACATAGTGGCTAACACCACTCATAGGTCGTTGCTGTTGGGGGTTGCCTTGCGGTGCCGGGTTACGGGGTGGAAATCTAAATGCATTATTCTGATTATAATTATTGGGTGCAGCACGGAATATTTGTTGAGTGCGTGATGGACCAGGCTGGTTCTGATGGTTAAAATTAGGTCGCCATTGTGGATGTCCCTGTGACATCATCGGCTGTCCGAAAGAACTCCTAGAAGGTCCCGGCATATTAAACATAAACGGTTTAGGTGGCGGAAGATTGAAATTCTGGTTAGGGGGTAGTTTTTGTGACGTGGCTTGTTGAGCTAATTTCTTATCAGGAATTTGGCTGTTACGTTGTTGTAAATAAACTACATTTTGCTCCTCGTGAACATATTCCAACGCCTTTTCGATACTTTCAGGTCTCATGCAACGAATACGCGAGCCCAATGGATCTTTAAGACCGCGTAAAAAAGATTGAAGGGTTAACTTTTTGTAAAGGTCCCGCTTCGCTTCGACGGTTGTGGCTATGGTTTCGTGCAGGGTAACATATGTCATGAGTGTACTGAATATGTTCTGACAACGCTCGTAATATTCCTGAGGGCTGTCAGAGCCTTGAGATAATAATGCTAGATCGTTATATAACGCAGTTTCATCCCTTTGGTCCGAAAAATTATTGACAAGAGCTTTACGTATGCCTGACCAATCTGATGGGACACCATTAGAGTTAATCAAACGTGCGGCGGGGCCCGTTACTTTATTTAGTATTCCGTTAATTAGAGCAATCTCATGAAGTTTATTCGGGGTGTCAAGTTTCGTTACAAATTCGTCTATTAATTCGTCACACAACCGGATAAATCTCGTTAGAACATTAACATTCCCGTCGAACTCGGGTACTAATCTAAGAGCCTTAAATATGTGGTCCAAATCGGCCATTTTATCTTCACTTAAATTACAACTTGAATTTAATTGTCTATTGAGGTCTAAAGCACTATTTCTATTACTCTGCCTACTCCCTAACCTAACACTCCGCGATTCTCTCGGATGGAAAATTTTGGAAAAGTTTGGAGGATAACTTAAAAGATAAGGAATGAGCAATCCACTAAAAGATTTTAATGTACTCACAGTTTCATTTCGGCCTTCTCGCTCGTATCGATGCTCGGATACCCCTGCTGCTGCTGGTCTCGACGTGTAGATTCGGATCCTCGAACCGCGAACTACCAGGATAATCGTATGGTAGCTTTGTAGGAATCCACGAGGATCCTACCGACTGCGCCAATTAAGTCAGACCGGCGGGCAAGTTGCAAAAAAAACCGAAATTAAATTGCAACTATTTATTAACTTATTACAATATTACATTAAAATATAGATTGAGGTGACAATTGTTCGAAGTTGGAATCAAAAGTGAGGAAATATGTGGAAATTGGTGCCATCGTCCGGTCGCCGTCGTGTGTCACGTTGTGCGACATCAGCGTTTTCATTCCTGTCGCCTGGCTGATGCAATGTTGATTAGGTATTGCGTGAGTTTCCCTTAATTTGCAGATTCTGTGGAGTATTGGTACTTAACAAGCTTAATGATTGAAAGTATAATTATTGTCAAATAATTCAATTTTTAAAATCTGACTGTAGAGTCTATTAGATTTACAAAAGTAATTAAGTAACGAAATATATGTTCAACCAAAACAGGACTATAAATAACATCGAAATAGTAAAGTTTGGTGTTATTACCAAAACATACGTGGACATAACTTTAATGAAAACAATAACTGTGTTTGAAACAATGATAAAATTAAATTACTTTCCAATATCAGTGGCTTACCTTTAGGTTCGCTGATATTTATGATAAGGCACATAATATATATGTTTGGTTTTGTTACTGAAACTGTTTTTCGAATTATGGATAGGGTTTTGCTGGGTTTGGTTGTATTTTTAACTAGCTGTTCCACGCGGTTTCACCCACGCTGCTCAGCACCTGTTGGTCGTAGCGTGATGTTATATAGCCTATAGCCTTCCTCAAGAAAGGGACTATCTAACACTATAAGAATTTTCCAATTCCAACCAGTAGTCCCTGAGATTAGCGCGTTCAAACAAACAAACAAACTCTTCAGCTTTATAATATTAAGTATAGATACAGAGTAAATTGGCTGGTAGTAGGAATTATTCTGGTGTAGTCATTTAACTGCTAGAGTACTGTGAGACTGCTAAATACGAGTTCGAACCCCAGACACGCAACTCTGAGATAATAAAAAAAAAACTATTTATTTCAGACATATTTAGCCCTTATTAATGTTAGTAGTATGACTTAAAAGCTATGTTAGGTACATTTGAAGGGTTCCGTAGCTTATATGGAAAAAAAAACGGAAGCCTTAAAGGATCACTTCGTTCTCCGTCTGTAGGTCTGTCTGCCAAGACTTTTTATCACATAAAGGCGTGAAGATATTGAGTTGACATTAAAACCATTATAGTAAAGTCTGTAGTGTCTTTGAGCTATGAAAAAAAAAACAGTCTTTTAACGCCCGGTTCCAATAAACAGAAAACGATTCGTTTTGCTTACGGACGGTAGTATTATGACATAAGCTCTATGAGATTTATATCAAAACTAGCTTTTGCTCGCGGCTTCGCTAGCGTTAAATTCGGGGTAACAAAGATAGTTGGGAACCAGGAGACAGGCATGGGCTATTTTTTATTTTAAAAAAGTGGGATGTGAGGGAGAAAAAGGGGAAGAAAAGGGAAAACTTAGCGTTGCTATTATAAATCAATAAGGCGCAAGGGGAACTGTATTACCCCAAATTTAACGCGGGCGAAGCCGCGGGCGAAAGCTAGTTGTTTATATTAGTTGAAAACAAGCAGTAATATGATAAAGCATAAACCTAGTATTATCCTCTCTTTTCCTTGGAATATGTTTAAAGTTCAGGCGAGGATATTTTATTACATCCAAAAAGGGTAATTCCGAAATACTTCTCATAAAATACTCGACGAGGACTACAAGATTCTTAAAATATTAACACAAGATTCTACATACAGATGCATCTTAAACTGCGGATCTAAATAAATAAACACCTATTTACACTGCTCCTATATTTAACATGTAGTAAGGTACTGTCAACAAAAGATATAGATGATCACGTTCGTTAGATACAGTTGAATATTTCTGAAGAATCCATGAATGTTTTCGAATTGTAGATGAGGTCAGTTTTTCATACACGACTACTCTAAGAAGAAAGAGCCGAAATAAAGTTAGTGGTCATAGTTAACCGTCAACTTACATGTAAACTAGTGTCTGAGATGGTACGTTTAAGAAAGAACCGGCCGCTGTGAGATTATTCCCAGCCACCGTAGGTGCGGATCTGTAGACGGTGAGCAACGCATAGCTCACCGTCCGTCCGTCTAGTGACGACAGGGCGTTCGAGTTCCAAGCGCGCCTCAAAGAGATGTCAGAAAAACCAGAGGGGCCTGCCAGGGCCACCGCCTGCTGAGGTTGTGGGTTTTTCAACGATATACCACGGCGAAGTAAGGGATTTGTTGATGTCCAACCAGCAAAAGAAAAGCTCCATCGGTTTCTAACAAAAACTCATCTATGACAGTCGACCCTGGTTATTAATCTCTTTTGTTAACCGTACATACAATATGTACACTTAGGTATGTACTATGGTAACCTTCCTTCCTTAACCTACATTCTCTCTGCAAACACTGCAAGCCAAAATTACCAACCGAGGGTTTATTTTCTCAATTAAAACCGGAGCTTCTCAAACATCTTATAAGAAAGGCTCCCTTCTTATTCAATTTGCTTTTATAGTTTAAAAGAAGACTACAAAGCGTGGGTTAACGATCACCAAGCGAGGAAGATTCAAGAATAAACGTGAATCTGTTAGCTTGGAATTAATATAGTGAACAAGGCTAAAAATGAACGGAATTCGCCTTTTTTCGGCTGGACAGATTTGTTCTTTATTTCGAGTTTATTTGATTTGTGAGAATTGAAGATGATTGTGTTTATTATGCTGGAGTTTTAAGGATGGTTTACCTTTTTGTTCAGCCGTATTTTAGCTTCGATTTGCTTAATTATAATCATGTCTTTTATAATATTAGTAAGGGTTTTGGTTTTACTGTTACTGTGCGCGTCTTTCTACATCGTTCTCACTTATTTGTATATTCTCAACACGAATGACGTAAATACGATTTTGTAATGATATTCTAATTTAAAAGAGTGTCCATGGAGTTTCTTGAGCATTCTTCTCCGAATGGGCAACTACTGTAGATACTTTCACAAGTTATTATGTGTTGTGACCGGGATTTGTATTTTTTGACATTTAAAAGTGCCTATAATGGCTTAATTGAAATAAATGATTTTGATTTTGAATATTTATTTAGCGCAATGACAACGAGCACTCAAAATAACAAAACAATGAAAAAGCATGTAACATACAAAGCATCACTTATATTTAACTAGCTGTTCCCCACGGTTTCACCCGAGCTGCTCAGCATCTGTTGGTCGTAGCGTGATGTTATATAGCCTATAGCCTTCCTCAAGAAATGGACTATCCAACACTAAAAGAATTTTCCAATTCCAACCAGTAGTCCTTGAGATTAGCGCGTTCAAACAAACAAACAAACAAACTCTTCAGCGTTATAATATTAATATAATATAAGTATAGATTATATTTCAGCTCGCACGCCGTGAGTGCGACAAGCAGCTCACCACCCCGCATGATGCTGTGCTGTGGGCTCCTAACTGCACAGCGCTGGTTTTCAGTGGTCTACTCGGTCAAGTCTCCTTTATACACGGCATACGACCCAGTTGACCGCTCCACTACGGTGGCTCTTTGATACTACAAAGACACAATACGGGAATCAAAACAAAAAATATCGAACTGCGAAAAAAAAACAAATATTTGAAAAAAAAAAACAAAATAAGATAGAACTTGGCTGAGTGAACGTAAAAAAAATCATCATCTGCCTAGCCTTTTCCCAATTATGTTAGGGTTGGCTTCCAGTCTAACAAGATGCAGCTGAATATCAGCATTTCACATAGAGCCACTGCCTATCTAACCTCCACAACCCAGTTAGCACTGGGTAAATGATGTTTATTTTGCAAGTAGGTTTTCACAAACACATTTACACGTCTTTTTTTAAACTAGACAAGGTCAGTGTTTCGTACCCGACTACTCTGAGAAGAAACAGCCGAAACCAACTCAGAAGTCATAGGTAGGCTAGGTGCATCTTTTCTCGACGTTTTATAAGTGCCCATGTAGGCCTATGTGAAATAAAATTATTTTGATTTTGATTTTGAAGACTGGTTATCAGATTACCTGTAATAAAGCCGGACCAACGGCTTAACGTGCTTTCATAAGCACGGAGGAAACTCGGTATGTAACATCGAAAGATCGACCCGAGCGGCTACAAATAACATTAGTTTTATAAAGAGTAGGAAAACATTACTCACTGCAGACATTATTATTTACGCAATTCTTTAATAAAAAAAACACACAGTTTTCAAAGTCTAGGTTCTACTGTGATTAGACTACAACAACAAACGTGATTGATGGCTGTTGTTCGCTGGTGGGTGACGTGGCAATCTACCTGCCTTAAATCTTTTAGTTTTTTTTTCGTCCTAGAAACCTACTTAGCAAAAATTCGTCAACATTTTCAAGGTTTTCTTTGACTTTGAGAAAATATTTAGATTGCTTTTCGATGAAAAAAATATTTCTTTTAAGCTTTTTTTGTGAATGTAAAATCATCAAATAACTTACCGCACTCTAGCGGAGCGGGGGGGGAGTGTCAGACTTTCACTGACTAAATGTTACTTTTTTGCCTTGAAGTTCTGTTGCCAGGGTTGTGGGTTGTTTAAAAAACATACCGCATCTCTATCAAACAACCCAATGATTTTTTAACCATAAATAAAAAAAAAAACATTTCCAGATACTACTTAATATTTGCATAAAATTACTCTGTATAATATAAGGAATGTGTTCACAATTGCTTTGTCTAAATCTTTTTACACCTTGTATAACTGAGCCGAAAAAAGGCTTTAGAAACAAACTAAAAGGATCTTAGAAAAAACTAGTCAAAACAACCTTTGTAATCCTTTCTAAGCCAAGTTAATTCAGTAAATAAACTACACGAAAACTTTCTCGCGAACATAGTTTTTGTTTGACGAAATCCAGTTCCTTGGGTGCAATTTACTAAAGCATTCTTTCAAGATAATTCACTCCTAAAACAATTCTAAATATTTCTTTTGCTTAATCCCTGTAACAGTTAGGAGTTCATTACTTAAAGGGCTTAAATTCAAGTGTTGGTCCGATATGCAAGACTTAGTGTTGACGGAGTGAATACTTAGTGTTGTGACTAAGTTCTGCTTGAATAATCTGGAGTTTGGAACGTTGAAGTCAGTTGGACGATTCTGTGATATACATATTTGTTAAGGTTTTTTTTTTTACAATATTTTAGTTCATAATAGGGATGTTGATGTATTGCATTGTATAATGGGCTGGTATTTGCAACTCCACGTCTGAGGCATGAATAGGGATGTTAAAAGATGTCTACCATATTATAAAAGCTATTGAAATATTAATATCGGTTTCACATAACATAACACCATGCGTTTTTTTGCGGAAATCATCAAATAACTGCCCCTGTTCTGGGCGGAGCGCCCCTGTCAGAGTTTTACTGACTGGTCATATCCCCGTTCCCACGGGTTATTTGAATTAATTATTTAATTTTATGAAAAGCGTAAGTGCGAGAGATTGCGCTTGCATAGAAAAAACCAGTTCAATGGAACTTTGAAGAGATCTAGATTATAATGATCGGGATACAGAGAAGGCGACAAACTAGTAGTACAAGTGCTCAGCATCATAAGAAGAGGTATTTACCTTGCAGTGGTACAATTACATTCTGTTTTTTGAGCGGGAGTTTCGTTCTTGTACGGACTAAAACCCACCCATGTTCCTTCTATTATTGCCCTTTATGTTCCGGGGCTGCGGTATCTCTTTCGAACAACCCGCAACCCCGGCAGGCCCCTCTGCTTTGCTGACATCTTTTTGACAATTAGGAACAGGCTGGTTTTGTATTTCATTCGACTTATGAAAATTCCAAAGGCTGATTGAGTTCTTTCAAGGGTCGTTTTATATGATCGGAATGTATTGAAACTGAGTGAATGTGAGGAATTTTTGGTAGATAGTAAAATAAAAAATACGTGGATGAATTCGGAACGATCGAATCTATTTCTATCTGCGAGTAGACTCGATGTCAATGACTGCCCAATGGTAGGGTGGTTTTTATTTTTGGCTCAGTCCAATATAATGAAAACGTGTAGCCCTGAAATTCAATTTAAAATGGAAATTCCATTTTCATTTACCTTTTTATCAAATGAAATTGTTTTTGCAAATGAAGTTCGTGTCGATAAACTTGTGCATTGGGATTTATTGCTGGTATTCGCTTTAAATAATAAACGTTACTAGACTGTTTTTTTTTTTGGAAATTCTGACGGTTTTGGTGGACGAGTTGATGTCAACAAAATAAAACATATAATATGTCATATCACATTACGAAGCGACTTTCTGCCTTATCCTTTACTAGCTTCCGTCCGCGACTTAGTCCGCGAGGCATAATTACTTTGGGCTAACGCTAACTATACCCCGCGTGATGATCGAAAAAAAAATTCTTTCTCTCGCCTTTAATCTTCCCTCTGTCTCTCCCTTTACCTCACTTTAAAAAAAAATAGCCTGTGTTTGTCTCTAGGCTTCCATCTCTGTACCAAAATTCATCAAAATTGGTTGGGCCATTTAGGCGTTTAAACAAACAAATAAACTCACTTTCACTTTGATAATATTAGGCTTTTTATCAAGATTCCGCAATAAAGTCTTTAAAAAATAAACAAGACAATAAACCAACTGAAGCGTACATAATTATGTAGATCTGTACACAAAAATATTCACACATACATCACTATATTTGCAACTTGCATCGCCGAAATTGGGCCATCCGATGTATAAGGTCAGCGAAAATCGTGGTCCGACTTGGCATACATTCAAGAATTACTTCAGATCAGCGTTATATATAGCTGTGGGCTCGTTGCTTTTTGTTTCGACCAAAGTCGGGTTCTTAGCAAGGATTTATGAATGGAGAGCTAGTGCTGTTATCTAATGGATTGGGGAAGTGTCCCTGGTAATTAGTTGAGGTGGTTTATTTATGTGATGTTTACTTTTGGGGAAAAGTTTTTCCTATGTCTATCTTCAAGAACTTATCCTTGAAGATTAGGGGTGAAGGTTCGCGAGACGTCTCCCGGCCACCATCACCACCACCAGACGCGAGTCTGTGGACGGTTAGCTCACGGTTTGATAGGCCATGTCGACAGCACGTTCATGTAATTAAATCCAAGATTCGTTTTTGTACAGAAACAAGTGATTGTATCATACCTGGTGGGTTACATTGACGTCTTACAGGGTGTAAGCGAGATGGCTAGAAGTGCTGTATAGGTCTGTCTCTTTCCCACACTGAAATGACATTAAAACAAGACTTCATGGTAATCCTTCAGTTTGAACACTGTATTCGAAATTTAAAATGGCCGTCTAAGCAAAATCATAATAAATTAATAATATAAATTTCATTACCATTCATGTGCACTGTTTGGTTGTCCTCGCTTATTGATATAACGCACAAGCCTGAACTACATTTCAGTCAAACAATCTCAGTACGCGAGCACCTAAACATTTAGCAGATATTTTTTTTTGCATATTGAACCTGCTTGCATCCGTGATTTATGTGTGTGCATGCATGACGGCAAAACGTGCGCATTTCGACCTGGCATCCTGACGCATGGAACGATTTAGATCGTTGCGATTTTACGTTGTTTTTTTTAACCATGAATATTTTCCAAAATCTTTTGCAAAGCATTGGTGTAAGGTCACTTCTGCGTAACTCATCGGGAAAAGGGCTTGATGGTTTGTTGTATCACGTATCATTTCCACATTTATTTATGCTTGACTTCACACAATCCTTCTTCCAATAAATTTATGTTAGTGTGTTAAAGTGGAAATAAATATACATGAATCCTTCCGTACGGATACACCAGTTTATTTCTTTGTCATTTGCGTTCGATTCAACAATGTTTTGGTTTTTTCAATAACTTTAACAATTTATTAAAAACACATAAATATGTTTGTGTATTTCCAAAAATAAGAAATAACGTGTGATGTAGATGTTCTAAAAAAAAATAAACATATTCTCGAAAAAATCGCGTGAAAAATCACAATTCTTACTTGGAGTCGAGACTCGAAAATAATTAGAGCAATTGTTAACAAGCAGACGTGGTCTTCTGTCTGTCTGTCCATTCTTACTAACGAATACTGCTAGGGTTCTAATTGGTCTTTGAAATAAAAGTACTGGATTATTACACAGATAACGTTGTTCAATATAATTTTGTACTTAATTATAAATATTTCGTTAGATCTTGCAAGTGAAGTGAGGTGGGTTGTAACCGTGGCACGGCTTGTAACCCCACGCAGCCGCCCGCACCTTCACCTGACGAAGATAGCCGACGGCACCCGAACATGTACTGTTTCACCTACCTAACTGGGTTATTGATGGCAGATAGCATTCATATCATATTATTATATATAAGTATTCAGTTGTCAAAAGAAGCCACTTCCAACATACATAGGATAGAATAGGTTGATGATGATGACAGCTGGTCTAACATGCGAACGGCGCGTTCATGTTCCACGCCCGCCTCAAAGAGATGTCAGCAATTTTGAGGGGCCTGGTTCGAAAGAGGTACAGTCGGCGCCAGAATTCGAGTGGCAAACTCTCGAGGCAACAGCTTGACGTTTAGTTTGACTTACGACCTTCTATTTTCAAGCAAAAAGTCATTGCCGTCGACAAGTTATTGTAGCTTATAATTTCAACCAAAAACTTCGAGTCCATATGACTAAACGGTTAAATGGGTGCGGTTCCATGAGTGAAACAGTAAGCCGTGAGTTCAAATCTTACGCTGAATCGCTAGTCTTTTTGTAAGTTTTTACTTGATTGGAAGTAATGGGTAAATATTATATTCTTAAACTTGTTCGCTTTGTTCACACAATTAGCAAAGTTATGATGGTAGATCATAGAAAATGATCTACAGAATTAATGTTTCTGTTGGGTAGCAATGAGTTTTTAACTTAATCGGAATTCACGTTGTCGATTGATTGTAGTTGTGGGTTAGCGACGTGTGGCTCATTAATTATTCTCAAAAATCAAAATGCACTCAAATATTAATATTGAGACGAAGGCAACCATAATTGCGCTGCATAGAAGTGGTCTAAATAGAACACAAATATCTGATGAAACCGGACTAAATGTGAGTATTATAATTTGTGGATTGTAACTTAAACCTGTAATTCTTTTTATTAAACGACTATCAAAAAAACGGAGGATGTTACTGTGTTTTGTCGTGAGAACCATAATCATAATAACATAAGGATTTTTATTAACAATAATATTGTTTACTAAAATTTTTATTGATTATAATTTTTGTTTTTTTTAAATTCACTATTTATTGTTTTTTAGCTGTTACAAATTAATTAATGTAGGACTATTATTGACGGTTATGTAATGTTATTAAAACAATGCCAATTGTTTTATGAATAAATAAATATTAATTAGGTCTGAGAACATTTCGTAAGCAATTTTTTATACCCTCCAGAAAAGGAGCCATATTTTTATATAGCTGCTTAATATCATTTTCTTTTTTGTTTTAGAGGAATACTGTAAGTCGGTGGATTAAAAGTTATGAGGAAGAGGGTAGCCTTGCGAGTCGACAGCGAAGTGGAAGGCCGCCGCTCATTAGCGAGGCACAGCGACGCCAAATGGTAGACGAATTTGAAATGAATGGCTTTACACCAACACGACACTTCGCGGAATTATTCGGCACCTCAGTTAAAACTGTGCGCCGTGCCCTTCGCGCTGAAGGCTTGCATCACCGCATTCCCGCTAAAAAGCCCTTCCTGACAGAGCGACACAAACAAGAAAGGTTACGTTTCGCTCGCGACTATTTAGATTTTGACTGGAATAGCACCATATTTTCAGATGAAAAGACTTTTAAATCAAGTCAAAAGGGTAGGCTTCATTTATGGCGCAGGGATAACATTGTTGGTGCGAAAGAAACGTAATCCCTAATACAGAATCAGGTCGAATTACTATTAATATGTGAGGGTGGATGAGTGCAGCAGGGCTAGGAGAACTTGCTTTTATTCTTCCTCGCGCCAACAGTTCTACTTATGTAGAAGTATTAAATGACGTCATGCTACCAACTGTGCGCAACATTTACCCAGCTGATGAGCTGACACATTTAGCATTTGTCCAGGACAATTGTCCTATTCACCGGGCGAGCACTGTGCGTGAATGGTTTCAGAATCACCCGGAGATCATTGTTGTTCCATGGCCAGCGCGATCACCCGACCTCAACCCCATAGAAAATCTATGGGGTTTGATGGTGCAAAGGTGGGACTCCCGGGATGAGAGGAGTATTCCACAATTAAAAGCACATTGCTTGGAGGTGTGGGAAAGTTTAAGAGGAACCGAGATATGTGGCAATATTGTAGGTTCCATGCGCAAACGTCTACTTGACTGTATAGATAATAACGGGGGATACACTAAATATTAATAATACCTATATCTTTTGGTTTTTATTCTAGGCAGTGTAACTAAATATTGTGTAACATTAACATAAATGCATAATTCTTAAGTTGAGGTTTAGTTTCAATCTTCTTTTCGCTAAGAAAATGAACACTTAAGCTATAACCTCAATGCATTCATTGTGACGTTACATAAAAAAAAACATGTTCATAAGGTCTAAATCATAAATATTAGTTATCATTAAATCTCTGATGAATACCGACACACAATGATATTTAAATATTTACGAGCCTTTAACTAAAATAAGTGGGTAATCAACAATTTAAAATATCCTTTTCTTGATAAGTTAATATGAATAATTGACTGTATACCCACTACTCAACAAAAAATAAGAGTCAAAAAGTTACATGTGAACTTATTACTAGGTAGGAATGTGACGTCACAATTCTCATAAAAGTTTGTTATTGTATAATAAAACGAATAAACATTTTTATTTTCATTCAGCACGCCTTTTTTATTTCCCCTTCTAACACCGCAAAGATAAATTTCAAATCACATGAATAGTGAAGTTAATATTACTTATTTAACACAAACGTAACAAATTTTGATTAAATCTTACATATTATGGTTTCAAAGAAACAAAAACTAATTTGCGCTATATTTGAAATTCGAACTCGGGACACTTTAATCGTAAATCCACGACTATACTCAAACAGCTAGCAGTACTTACTAATATCTAGCGAATTTTAGCAATGCAATGTAACGAACGGGTAGCCACTATAACGCGTAAATGCAAAAGAGATAATATAATGTCGCTATAATATAGTGCGACTACAGTTTATTAGTGTGTGTTATCTGTTGAATGTTGAGACAAAACTCATACAAGTAAACGCACTGACTGTATAGTGCTCGCACAGTTCATAGCAATGTAATAAAAAAAAGAGTTTTTAAACGTTAACTTAACGAATTATTGTGTGAACAAAGCAAACAACGTAAAGAATATAATATTTCTGTCCCATTACTACCAACCAAATAAAAAATTACAAAAAGTCTGCATCTTGCGTCAGATTTGAACTTACGGCTAATTGATTCGCACATCTGTCGGAACCCGATTAACCGGTAAGCCATCCTGATTCTAATTTACAAGTTGAAATTATGAGCTACAATCACTTGTTGACGACAACGACTACATTATATGCTTGAATATAAAAGGTCGTAAGTCAAACTAAACGTCAAGCTGTTACGTTGTAATTATGCCTCTGCACTTCACACCCCTGACTGTACATATAAGTCTGCCACTCCTTTCAACTCCACCCAGAGCGGGAGGAGACAGTTGATGTTTTCGCATCCGAAAAATAACCAGTCATTATAAATGCGAACTCCTGATTCCGGAAAAGTCTTTTCCCATGGCAGGATCTGAACACAACCTGCCACAATCCTTTTTTTTTTACGGATGGGAAATCACTAAATAACTTTCCCCGCTCTGGGCGGAGCGGGGAAAGCTCTCGGGGGAGTGTCAAACTTGTACTGACTAAAACCCACCCATAGTCATTTTGTTGCCCTTTATGTTCTGGTTCCGCGGTATGTCTTTTGAACAACCCACAACCCCGGCCTGCCCTGCTACGATCCTTACATTCTCCTTTCGCGTCCTTTTTTAGTGTTCCTTTGCCAAGCAGAACCTTGTCCGTATGTCTCTTCATATATGAGCATGATTGTTTGTTCTGTGTCTGGGTGTGATTTATCTATAATATGTATGTATTTATAAATTATATAAGTATGTATATCAGTTGTTTGGTTACCATAACACAAGCTCTGCTTAGCTTGGGATCAGATAGCCGTGTGTGAGTTGTCCCAAGATATTTATTTATATCACCGCCATTTAACTCCGAGACTTGACGATCAGGTGTCTTCTATGCACCGCTACAAAAGTGAAATCGCAAATAAAAAATAGGGGCAGCTCTCTATACATGTAACTGAAGGACAAAAAAACAAATATTAAATGATCATTGAACATATTGTTTAGTATTACGAAACCCGTTGTATGCGAGTCCGTACACAACCTTTTTGAAGAATATTACGTACTAAATTATATCTATCTAATGGCCTAACATATCAAATCGCCTCACAGAGCACACAACATTAACAAAATTGTGTAATGATGATGGCAATTCCAGACACATACGACTATCTAATGTATTCCGTGTGCCAGTGCAGTGAATGTTGGCAAACATGGCTACCGTAGACATTGCAGCCACTACTATCGGTGCAAAGATTTGCTTTCATGATTGACTGGTTTGTTTGAAGATTGGCTACCCAAGAAGACTTCCTAGGACGGAATGAAAATTGTGAGTGTTTGTCGAGGATCACTTGTGGTATAAAACTTGGTGTTAGATATAGTAAATTGGTCCAGATAAAAAGCAGCGTCGGTTTGGAGTTTCCAGATTTCAGCTTTTATTTGCTACAAAAAGAAAACATAAATGTTAACACTGCTCTGTTAATATTAAGGTTTTTTTGTTGTTGTCGTGTACTTGTGGCAACATGTTTTCTTTCTTTTTTTAAATATTAGTGTTACTACAGTTATTTCATTCGCGGCTTAATGTGAATTATTCTCTTTCTTTCTTTCTTTAAAAAACAAAAAACCTTGCCCCACACTAGGATGTTTTCCTGTATTGGGGTGCGTTTACAAACATTTAAACACAAATTCACAAATAGCCAGACCCGGAACCACTACCTGTAGTCATACAAATAGTTGTTCCGTGCGTGGATCGAATCGAACCCGCGACACGCAGCGCGGCAGTCGATCGCTCAGCTACTGCACCAACCGTGCTGTCAATTCCGTCAATTTGAGATACCGCGAAAATTTTGTATGTTATAGGCTTGTTGTAGAACCCATCTACGGATGAACTTAGACAAGTAAGGCTTAACCTGAAAATCTACCCTAGCGGCTTTTAGCCACAAGCCAAGTAACAACAGCCCTATATGGCTTTTTTTACTTTGCGGATGGGAAATCATCAAATAACTTTCCCCATTCTGGGCGGAGCGGGGGCGAGTGTCAGACTGACAGGAAACTCACCCATGTTCCTTCTCTTAACCTTTTTGTTTCGAGGCCGCTGTATTTTTTTCGAACAACCCGCAACCCCGGCAGGCGGTGGCCCTGGCAAGGCCCCGCTGCAACCCAACATGGCTTAAAGAAGAATAACAAATGCGTCATTGAAAATAAACAATCTAGAATCCTCTTTACCTAAAATCATCATTCATTTTAAATGGTAAACCCCGGCAGTGGTCCGGCCAAATCACCCATATTCGACTAAAGTACGGGCGCTACACATAGTTCCTGAAACATGGAATTTGTCGACTCACTGCTCTCCAATTTACATATCTGGACGAAATGTAAACAAACACCTCACATTAACTTGTGTAAATGGATGAAACTTTAGTTATTAGATGTCTTGTACTATAGCTGTAATTGTTTAGTTTAGAACTAATTAAAATATTATAAAGGCTGGAATAGTATTGTAGTGTGCAATTGTTTGAACTATTTGGAGATTATAAGGAGATTCTCACACGACACACGATGCGGGAGCCGCCAATCAACGCGATCGGGAGGGGTTCATGTGTAAGGCGCGTCCCCCACACGACCAACAGTCGTGGCGCAGTTGAGACGCGGGCGCGTTAGGCGCATCGCCAACACGACATTTGTAAAGAAAATCTCGTTGCGGCATGCCTCTAATGTGCCTGCGCCTCAACTGCACCTCGATTGTTGATATTATGGGCGACGCGCCTAATGTGCCCGCGCCTCGACTGCGCCTCGACTGTTGGTCATGTGGGTGACGCGCCTAAGGCATCAACAGAATTCATACAAGCTAATGCGGCATGAGATTCGCTTCACCACACAATCACGCAGGCACATGGTGTAGTGAGTGAAACCTACTTTTGGAAAAATCTGATGTAAGAAAAATCGTTTAGTCATACAACCAACCTGTAAATGTGGTATGTTTTCTGAAAAAATGGGAATTAAGATCTGAAAATTTAAGCTCAAGAATATCAGTATTCCACCTGAAAATGACACAGAAAAGGACTGAGCAGTAAACGGAAACATAACACTCCTTTTTTTGGGGCTGTCGTGTAAAAAAGTGCTTTTCCTCCTTTTTTAGTATTTTTTACAAATCATCAAATAACAGTAAAGAGAGACTGCGAGTGTTAGACTTGTACTGACTAAAACGAAATGCAGCAACGCAAACATCCAACAAGATGATGCACTTAAAAGGTCATCAAGTGTGCAGGTGACAGTGCATGCGGTGCAAGATAGAAGGTGCGATATTATCCGTAGAGAGAAGTCGAGATCTGAGTCTTCCAAGATCCTCACACCTTTGAAGGAATGAATTAAATCATCATTAAACAGTGTTGTACAAATTCATGTACAGTTTATGAACAAAGAACAATATGTTTCATGAAGTCCCATACAAAACGAGTTAATTCAACCATTTGCTCATCCTTACTAATATTATAAAAGCGAAAGTGAGTTGGTTTGTTTGTTTGTTACCTCTTCACGCTTTAATGGCTAAACCGATTTGGATGAATTTTGGTACAGAGATAGTTGGGAACCAATAGACGGACATAGGCTAATATTTTTATGAAAAAACTGGGATGTGAGGGAGGAAGAGGGAAGAAAAGTGAAAACTTAGCGTTGCTATTACAAATCAATAAGGCGCAAGGGGAACTGTGTTACCCCAAATTTAACGCGGGCGAAGCCGCGGGCGAAAGCTAGTCAATCAATAAATCTCAATTGATTGCACCGGGCATAGACCCCGCTGTAAACAAACAATACAACCTCCTTAACCTCCCCTACAGCATCATGAACCCTCTGCTCATGAAACCCCCACTATAAAAACAAAGATCCCAAACAAAGGCAAATTTATTCCACAATAAAAATCACCTCTGTATCCCTAGCAGAAGAGCCTCGCATCAATCAATTACATAAATATAGCCATCGTTTGGCGCGATACGGAATTCCGATTTGCATAGTAATAGTACAGGCGAGCCTTTAATAATGTTTAACCGATGTACTAGTAAAGGCAGGAACTAGGAACGCCGATAAAATAGCTCTCATGAATATTAAAAAGTTTAAAAGTGAGGTACTGGCAGGTTTCGCTCAGCCACGCTCACTTTTCGTTAAGCTGTGGGGGTGTATCCGTTTGTTTTGACAAACAGTCTATAAATCTCACCATCACACTTATTTTGTAAGTTTGTATGTATGTTTGTTGTAGTGGTGTGTTACTCCTTCACGGTCAAACGGCAGGACCGATTTGGCTGAATTGGTATGTTAGCAGGTAAAAGCGCGAGGCACAGCTAGTGTTTTTGTAATAAACGAAAGTTTAAAACAGTTTGTTTTTAATGGGTGGGTTTTGTTACTCAATCATGCCAGAACGGCTGAACGGATCTAGATGAAAATTTACACAAAAATAGATATAGTTTGGAATAGCACATGAGTGCTAGTTTTTAACTGGGTATAAACTAGTAGTTTCATAAGTTGGGTGTTGCGATGTCACCTTTTCTTTTCGGAAACCACACTTATATTATCTGGTATACGCTAAACGAAGAATTCGTTACGTTTCATAAAAGTTTTTTTTTTATTATAATGTTTCTAATGCGGTACGCAGAAGTTGCTGGGTATGACTGTAGGAAAATTCCAAATATTTTGAAACTTTTAAAAAGGACTGGCTGGAAAACGATATTTATACATATACCGTTAAGCTCGCTTACAATACTACCCTACCCAAAGCCTTTGTTTCTTTTAGAAGGTAAAAAGAAAACAACATAAATATTACTGCGGTTAGGTTGTGAAGATTCGTGGTAATGATTAGTGTCCTGAAGAGACTTAGGTGAATGACCTCCTATATAAAAGTTTTGCATTTTTATTAAAGTACTCTTTCTGACTTGAGTTAAGATAGTGCAGTGGGGGTTGTTTTATCTAAATATACAAAGTGTAAATCTTGTTTTGTTCAAAAATGCGGGTATATACACAAACAAACAAAATAATACTCTCATATTCTTAGCAGTAGTCAGGGGTACTAAAATGGCCGCTTCAGCAGAATTATAATAGGAAAATAATTATGAAATAGGTTAACATTCTTAAAATGGTCACAGACGAAGTTAATATTACAAATTGTAATTTTTTGACCATTTTAGTAATGGTAACGTCCTACTAATATTATAATCCTACTCATCTGCCAAGCTTTTTCCCAACTATGTTGGGGTCGGCTTCCAGTCTTACCGAATGCAGCTGAATACCAGTATTTTACATGGAGCGACTGCCAATCTGACCTCAACAAACCAATTACTACTGGGTAATACGATACCCCTTGGTGAGACTGGTTGCTTGACTATCAGTCCACTGTGACTGGTAGTCAGACTTTCGGAACACTGACTACCTGTAACGACTGTCAAAGATCTACAAATGACAGCCGGGATCAACAACTTACACGGAGGAAACTCGGTATGTAACGGGGGCTCACCCATCCACAGACCAACCTAGTCAAGCGGCTTAAGAATGACCCGAGCGACTGCTATATATGTACTAGCTGTTCCCCGCGGTTTCACCCACGCTGCTCAGCACCTGTTATATAGCCTATAGCCTTCCTCAAGAAATGGACTATCCAACACTAAAAGATTTTTTCAAATTCCAACCAGTAGTCCCTGAGATTAGCGCGTTCAAACAAACAAACTCTTCAGCTTTATAATATTAGTATAGATTATAATATTAGTATAGATACGCCACAAGCGCCTCAAAATTTCAATAACAATTCCATAAACCTAACATTCATCTAACCTACGGACACCACATAATAGTAATTCACAGAGCTAATTTGACCGCTACCAACGTATTGTGTATAACGCGTCACTAATTCCCACCTAATCATACTAGCATTCAATGACCCTCCGTGAATGACATCAATTGGTGATTATATCTCACTTTGAATAGAGATTCAATATTAGTCCAGGCGATGATGCATACAATATTAGGGTTCAACAACAAGACGCCTAATGGGCCTACAGTTCGTGTAATGACTTCATCTAACTATCTACACTTCCCCAGATTTCTGTTGAGATACGGAACTTTGGGTAGTAAAGGGTAGATTGTTACCAGTCACGTCTCGCTATGGGTCACGTGACCCGCAAAGTAACAAGTTTGTAATACTTTGTAAAGTTTGAAGATTTAATTGGTGGAATAGTTTGCTTTGGAACTGAAATAAAATTTGAATCGGGAAGTTGGATGATTGTTCTGGCATTTTACTTAACTAAGGGGTTTTATTACACCGTTTGGGAATTGCCAGGTTTTTCTTCTTTTTTATCCATGGTAAGATAAATAGCAAATGTCTTGGACCAATGATATTTTGATCTTTAGTAACGTTACGTTCTTGTTACGTAACGTTCAATATTGACAGAGAAAAATCAAGGCAATTGCCTGACTTAAAATCAATCCGACACCTTCCACTGACGCGGCAGCCCGTCACGATTGCTCGCAATTTCCAACTATCATTTGTACAGTGTCTTCTTGTGTACACATAAATGATGTACTAGTTTTCATTTATTCTTTCATTTCTTTTTTCTACTATGAAAGAAAAAAAACCCTTTCCTGCGTAACTATTTTTTTTTTTAACTATTACAAATGTTTTATGTTATGTAAGTGTCTTGCAATCACTTAAAAAGCTGCTGCGAACCACACGCACGTAACTAAATATTTATGAAAATTTTCCAACAACAGGTATCGGTATGGTTTATTTCTTTTTCTTCAAGAACTGTATAATCGCCTGTACTGGGGCCTTAGTCTGCTATTACAATAGTTATTACAAGTTTAGTATGTAGCAGATTACCAAACTTGTCAAAATCAACCATTATGCGATCAGTGATCGACCATTCTGACACTATTGTTGAGTCAAAGCTCCAGAGCCTGGAGCATCGCCGGCGCGTTGCCAGCCTTTCGGTTTTCTATCGGTTACATTTCGGAGAGTGTGCGATGGAATTGCACAGCCTAATTCCGCCAAGCCCGTTCCATCTTAGGACTACAAGACGTACGGCGATGCGCCACCGTTACATGGTAGACATCCCACCCACACGCACTAAACGGTTTGGGAATACCTTCATTGTGCGTACTGCTAAGGAGTGGAATTCCCTGCCGGAGTCTGTATTTCCTGACAGCTATAACCTGGGGGTCTTCAAGTCAAGAGTGAATAGGTTATTTCTAGGTAAGCGTGCTTCATCGTCGACCACATCATCACTTACCATCAGGTGAGATAGTGGTCAAACGCGAGCCTATCAATAATAAAAAAAAAAAAAAAAACTATTGTAATAGCAGACTAAGGCCCCATATGTGGCTTACGCTCTTTTTGAGAGCAACATTAATCGAGGCGTCAGTAGGGTTTTAAGGGTTCTAAAGTGTAGGTGTATGGACATTTAAAATACTCTAGCAAATGGGCCATAGTGTAGCAGGGCGAACCGCATTCACATTGGTCGGAATGTTCTTTAATCTCCCATTTTGCCAAATTGTGTTTGCAGTGGCCCATCCACTTTGGTAGTAAATGCTGGTCATTGCGGAGCAGGAATAATTAACACAAAGATAGTGCGTGCTCTGAAAACGAAATATACGAAGTGCCGCAGTCAGTATCAGTTCTTTTTTAAAAACTTTGCCGAATACTATTAGTTTCTCCTGTATCGTGGGTGCGTTTACAAACATTTAAACTCACATACACAAACAGCCAGACCCGAAACAACTACCATTAGGTCATACAAATATTTGTTCCGTGCGGGGATCGAACCCGCGCATTTCAGCAGTGACTGAGCGAGCGACTGCTGTCGTCGTTTGGAATATTAATGTCAGCAGAAAGTTCAGATGGTATTTTTATTTATTTTTACTTTATCATTATTTCTATCAATTCTCTCTTCTTCATTTAATTTGTTCCAATATGATCCCTTAGTATGAAGAGCTCGTGGCTAACTAATAACAATCGCTTTTTAGGTTAAATGCTTAACTAGGTTGGTTCCCTTAATCGTGACCTTATGTACCGTTATAGATTACGTAGTTCTTAAGTTGCCTCCTTGCCTTGTAAGGCACGGTAAGCCACTGGTCCTGGCTGTAATTTTCTAGATCTTTGACTGCCGTTACAGGTAAACAGTGGCCCGAAAGTCTGTCAACCAGGCTTGGCAAGGAGTATGGTATTATCCAAATTAAACCAGATTGTGGAGGTCAGATAATTATGCAGTCTCTCCAAAATACTTTACTTAGCTGCATTCGGTTAGATAGAAAGTCGACCCTAATATAGTTGTGAAAAAGCTAGGCAGATGACGATGGTCGTCCCATATTGTAAACAGACAGTAATGTAAAATAAATAAAACTGTACTCCTCTAGTCGATGAAAGCTTGTTTTAGCTCCCTTTACACTCTATTTGTCAATAATTTCATTAACACTCCGAACTGAAAGGCCTCAATCCCCTATCTTTTTCATTCCATCTCCTTGAACAAGAACCATATCAACATTAGTATCACGTTTCCAATCGCTCGACAATATGTGTTATTCGCTTCATAAATTGTAGAGGCTGTGAGTAATATAGTCTCCTGTGTCGGGTATGTCGTCGGCACATATTATGTGGGTTTGCCGTGATACACTCTGTGACAGAATACATAACTGTACAACATAATAACAAGGCTATTTATACAGTCGCAGCAGCCCTTATTCCATAGCTGTTAAGTTTGAATTTGATGGAGTAGGTAGGTGTTTGGAAGTTGGTGGTTTTCAGTTCCATGATGGTACTTAGTGACATCATACATATATATAATGACTAGATGTAGAAGTGTAGATTGTTGAAGTAATTTATGTATTCCGTAAGCTTTTGTTTACACCTTAAGGTAAGGTGATGATATTTAATTTTGGAAACAATTTAATGTTTTATGAGTAGATAATAAAAACATTAGACAAAACTTTTAGAACAAATGTTTAATACATACCTTGGTGCAAGCGTAGGACAGAAAACTGATGTGGTTGCCGGTTGTTCGAAAGAGATACTGCGGCCCCGGAAAACAAAGGGAAAAAGAAGTAAAATGAAAGGGTTCTATTAGTCCGTAAAAGTCTGACATTCCTCCTCGCTTCGCCCAGAGCGGGGGAAGTTATTCGACGATTTTCAAAGTACTTGTTTTTTTTATTTTTTTCGGTTTTTGTACGGCTAATGGCTAGGAGCTCGCATAACATGGAATACAAGCATAAACCAAATTTTAAGATCGCTATGGTATATCCCTACTAAGCCTTTGGAAATATACAGGCGTGATATAATGCCAAAAAGATTCGATCTATAGACGATGCTAGTGACGTCATGGAATCCTTATTTCCTTACTAATACTATAAAAGCGAAAGTGAGTTTGTTTGTTACGTCTTCACGCTTACATGGCTAAACCGATTTTGATGAATTTTTAGAGAGATTTTGGTACAGAGATAGTTGGGACCCTGGAGATGGACATGGATCAACTTTAAAAAAAAAAGAAAAATGTGGGAAGTAAAGGGAAATCTTAGCATTGCCATTACAATAAATGAGCCGCAAGGGCAAAAACTACTGGTAGCAGGTACCTACAAATCAGGAAAGGGGAACTATGTTACCCCAAATTTAAAATATTAATTTTCAAAAAACAGAATTGACCTACATGGCCATGCGTGTGCGGTTGTGGACGTAACGGCCTCAGTTTGGAATGTTGCCCACTTCGTTAGCAAAAAGATCGTGAAAAACAAATTTTATTAAAGTTTTTATACCCCAACAAGTTCCGATTATAGAATTTGTTGGTTGTAACTTGGACACTTTAATCGATACAATTTCTAAAGTCAACTGTGATGTGTCTTTCAAAACAATCTTTAATATTAAAATTAATCGCAAAATGTGTTGGTAAGCGCATAATTTAACAACGTGTGGACCAATTTTACCAATTTTTCTTTTAAAATATTCGTTGAAGTCCAAGGATGGTTTATACGGCGAAAAAGGTAGCTAAGTAAGTAAGGTAGGGCAGGTACGGTAGAAAAACTGGGCAAATTAACTTTTTATCAAATGCTAGCTGTATTTCATAAAAAGTTAATTTTCGTACTTCAAAAGGCAAAATTAGGATCACCTTGTTTTCTGTTTGTCCTTTATTTCCAGAACGTGTCGTGGTATGGAATTGAAATAAAAACCATATAGGTACTCTGTAAAAAAGCGGTACTTAAAGCAGTACTTCTGGACACGGCTCGTATTGTTAGGAGCTTGGACCCTGTTCTCGATATTGGTGGCCTATTTATATATTTTATATTTTTGAATGATTTTTTTATATATTTTTTTAAATATTAAAAAAATGTAACATATAATATGTGAAGAAATCAATAAATAGACAAAAATATTTTCTTACAATTCAGCGGAAGGAGAAACACACCCTTGCGGTTTCACAATTAATAGAAACAAACTTTGTAAATATTCAACTAAAGAACACACGCGTGGTCAGAGAATCCGCTGCGTGCTGTTATCTTGATTACCTCTGAACTGGACACACTTATATCGTGTGCCGCAGATCAAGTCTGTATTTGACATCGTGATTTCGTCCAATGACTGGAATGACATCATTCATGACGGCTTGTCAACCACAAATACATTAACAGAGTATTGATTAGTGTTCATTATTTTGGACTGGGCGGATATTTACGCAAATTCAAAAGATTAAAAAAAGAATAGCTTGTCTTTTTTTAATATTTTGAATCTCAGGCTCAGATCCCCTTCTCATTTAGGGGTATGAAAAATAGATGTCGGTCGATACTCAGATATGCCCGATATGCACACAAAATTTCATTTAAATCGCAAATAAAATAACATATTTTGACTTTTAGGGATAACATTGAGAAAAGGTAAATTGGGTCGGGTTAGTCGTTAATTATATTTATCACACCTTCGGTGCAACAAAGTCGCAACAGCTCATTTTTAAATTTTACAGGAGAAGCCTATTAATTTTTTTTTCGCATTTTATTCCTCATTTCTGGATAACAATTTACACTAGGTTTCAAATCATTACATGATTAATTGTTTATTTAGTTACCAAAAATATTATAATAAAAGACATAACAAAAAAATGTCCGGAATTGGAACTTTGTTGCACCGAAGGTGCGATATGGAGAAGAACCGATAAAGACCTCTGAGGTTACTGTCATGTACCTAAGACAGTTCTGTTTTATTTTCTCTGTTATGAGTCAAAAGTATTGTCTAATTTTAAAATATTCAGCTTTAACATCAAAATTGAAAAGGCATTAATTAAAGTATATCTTTAACTATATTTTTTCGAATTTCAAAACAATTTAAAAAGAAAACAAAACGCCTATAAATAAAATAACCTACATCGATCACTTCAACATAAAAGGTGGGCACCTTTTCTACCTATACAATCATCTGTTCATAGCCAAAGCTTGACATGGCTGTCCGTAACACAAACAACGTATTTTTCCTCTCCCATCGTAGTGTCGGACTTAGAATTGACATGTGGAGAAAATGTAAAAGCTTTGTGTGTGGAATTTTCGTCAAACAACATTGACATCGCACCGCTGCCGTATCGAATATCGTGACATGGACAAACATAAAGGGTAGCCTTGGAAACGAATATACGGACGGATTAATAACTAGCTGCGCCTTGTGGTGTCACCCGTGTAGATCGGGATAAAATACATATCAAATTTCATTCAAATCGATCTAGACGTTTAAGACAAATATAGACATAACATCGCGCTTGAAGTAACGCTTCGGGTTAAGCAAAAGTGTACCTTATAGTAATACACTCAGATTTCACCTATTATGTTTTAAGTTCGATGCAAGATGGGGTGGGCCAACTCGGCCGTGTCGACAGCGCGTTTGGGTTCCAAGCGTGCCTCAAACAGATGTCAGCAAAGCAGAGGGGCCTGTCAGGGCCACCGCCTGCCGAGATTGCGGGTTGATCGAAAGGGATACCGCTGTCTCGAAACAGAAAGGACAAAAGAAGTAACATGGGTGGGTTTTAGTCAGTGCCCTAGACACTCCCTCCCGCTCCAGAGCGGGGGAAGTTTTTGACGATTTCCTATGAGCAACAAAAATAATGGGTTAATATCTTCCAAGCTCCTATCTGGAGTACGACTAAGACATATCTGATGGAAATAACACTTTGCCGGCTCGGGAATCAAACAAAAGATGAGGAGCATCATGCTCAGCAGTTGCGCTTGCGACCACTGGACTTGTTAGAGGCAGTCGAACAAACCTACACACACATACAAACTTACACCTTCATAATATTAGAGTTATTTTCATCTTGATGCCAGTATGTGGCCAATATTGGTAGCACGTTAGAATTCCAAAACATTTTTCAATTATTTTTATGTTTCGTCCATTTTGGTGTTGGATAAGAATTTCGTTCTATGGAATTATGTGAACCAGGGCGTACAGTTTGTCATCCTTACTAATATTATAAAAGCGAAAGTGATTTTGTTTGCTTGTTACGTCTTCACGCCTATTTAGGCGTCGTCTAACGAGGACCGCAAAATCGATTTTGTTGAATTTTGGTACAGATGTAGTAGAGACCCAGGAAACGGACATAGGCTATTTTTTATTGATAAATTAGGCAGAAAGAGAAGAAAAGGGAAAACTTAACTTTGCTTTTACAATCAATAAGGTGCAAGGGTAAAAACTACAGGTAGCAGATACCAGCAATCCAGGAATGTGCGTTCCAATAAACAAAAATGACTCGTTTTGCTTACGGATAGTAAGGATTTTAGAAAACTATATATTTAAGTCTGTGGTCTCCCCACAGTCTAAGTCAGAGCAGTCAGAAGATATCTCTCACTCACTTGTCTGTTTTTTTTTAAAGTACAAACATCGATTTCTTTGTAGTCACGGAGGTTATGTACGTGTTTATTTTTTAAAAGCTCCTATAAAACGTACCTAATTTTTTTATTAAAAACTTCATTGGGAAATACAAACAAAACTGATTTAAAAGAAAATTTAAAAAATAAATGAAAAATTACTTTACTTTTGAAATTCAGAGGCAAAAAGTTACAAAAAAAAATGTATAACGTCAACATGAAGTATTAAAAATCAAAAATCAAAAGTCATTTATTCAAATTAGGCTGATAATCAGCACTTTTTGAACGTCAGATTACAAGAGACAGTCCCACAAAAACGCCCTGCCCTTCGCCACTTCCTAGTGTTTTAGCTGGGAAGAAGAAGTGGCGGAACAAACTCCCCAGCAACACATCTGTCTGTCAGGTTAGAAGAACCAGATTTTATACAATTCCGTTTATCACAAGAAATTAAAAAAAATAAAAATAAGAAATTATTCATTCATTGTCACTTGTCAGCTAGCAAACACCCATTATATATAAAATAAAAATAAAAATTACCCAAGTCTAAATAATAAATTCACCAGTCTAATGGGTGTGCCCGCTTACATGTGCAGTGAAGAAGTGTCAGGTGATAAACTAGGACCATAGTGCAAAAAAAATAAGCTAAGCATAAAAAAGATTTACCAATAACAGTAACAAAAAAAAAATATATATTCAGTCAGTATTGTTCGAATGTCGTTATAATCCTCCGGCCAATATTGCTTCCACGTACCGTACATATATTTTTAATTATATTGATGGAGGTGTTAACCAATAACGTTACGGAAGTAAAAAAAAAACTCACATTTTCATAGGAATGGCTTTCACCGGGATATAATAATTTTTTCCAAAAATTATAATCGTTGCTGGGAAATATTTCACACAATTCTGCGTTCTGAAATTAATTAACAAATATGCTTATCCGCAGTAAGAGGAATATTAAACTTACCCAAATATTATTTTTATTATTATAATGTTCTTTTATTGCTAATAAAATCCTTGATAATATTATAAAAGCAAAAGTAAGTTTGTTTGTTACCTCTTCACGCTTTAATGGCTACACTGATTTTGATGAATTTTGGGTGTAGTGTTAGTTGGGAAACAGGAGACGGACTTATGCATTTTTTAAATTGGGATGTGAGGAGAAATAGGGAAGAAAAGGGAAAACTTAGCGTTGCTATTACAAATCAATAAGGCGCAAGGGGAACTGTGTTACCCACCGAACGCGAGCGAAGCCGCGGGCAAAAGCTAGTTTACTATAAAATTCAATTGAAAAATTAAGATGTTTTTCAGGCGGTATGCTTTTTTTAGCACAGTAAGTAACCTAACACCTTTTTGCATAATTCCTTTACCAGATGATTATGACCACAAATGGGGAAAGGTTACACATTCCCCATTAGTTTAATGGGTTTATGGACGTCATAATAAGAAGATCCTTGGACTATTATGTTCATTATGGATTTTAAGTTGTGTTTTTATTGGTATAACTAGCTGGCATCCGCGACTCACCCGTGTGATATCGAAAACAAGTAACCTATGTGCTATTCCAGACTATAATGTATCTCTGTGTCCAATTTATCAAGATCTGTTTAGCCATTTTGACGTGAAAAAGTAACAAACATCTATACATCCATCCTTACAGACATTCGTATTTATAATATTAGTAGGATTAATAATTGATTAATATTAATTAGCAGGAAGTAGGATAGCTAGCGCCCGCGGCTATGCTTGCGTGATATAGAAAAAAAACCTATGTGCTATTCCAGACTATAATGTATCTCTGTGCCAAATTTCATCAAGATCCGTTCAGCCATTTTGACGTCAAAGGGTAACAAACATCCATACATTCAACCATCCATCCTCACAAACATTCGCATTTATAATATTAGTAGGAAGTAGGATAAGAAGTAGATTTTGGTTACTATGTAAAGATATCAATGCGTAGGTCAGTCGCAATTTTATCAACCATTCACTTTTACCATTAAATTAATCAGTCTATCACAAATAACTCATTCGATATTATTTTTTTGGATACCTAAATACCTTCAGTATGTAAAATACGAACTTTTTATAAATAAGGTTTTCAGTCTATTAAATTTTTAGTTTAAACTGTAATGTAATAATATAATTAGCAAAATATAAGCGATATGGTGTTAACTGGCTTATATTCGAAGAATAAATGAATATGAATATGGAATAACTGCTGAACGGATTTGAATAATATTTTCCTCACTGGTAGATTGTAACCTAAATTAATACATAGAATATTATTATCCTAGTAGTACGGTACCGTGTGGCAAATACAAAAACACCCACGATACAGATGAAAGTTAAAGAGGGGCAACGTTTCTAAAAAATAAAATAGGTTAATCACCGGAGAATAATGACGATGAAATATTGTAATCATCAGTTCTTAAACGTGGTTTAATCTCGTTTAGTTTTATTGGTGTAATACTTCCTTACTTTCATAGTTCCTTGTCAAAGATTCTTGTACTTTCCTTGTGATATAAGGAAAAATAACCCCCATTAATTTAATATTAACAGCATCCAAGGAAATTGTAATAGTCTGCTTTAATAATTCTACCATTGTGTTGGCGGTTCGCTGCTCAACATTCTTGATTATATTTAGGAAAAATATCTTTGTTGGGATTTCGGTAAGAATTTATAAAAGCCTCCTTGACTCGTGTAAGGTTTATTAAATTAATCATTTTAAATGAAAGCTTCGTTGAATCTGTTTGAGCTTTACGGCCTTAAGCCTTACATCAACTCGGAAACATTCAATCGCTACGTTGCTACTTACTCAAAAATGTTTAAAAACACCTGCAAGGTAAATTAAATCCGCTGATAATAAAATTAAGACAGTTTGGAAAATAATCAATAGCGAAACTAATAGAAATAGAAAATATAATAATGATATTACACTAGAGTCTTCACGTGGTCTTCTAACCACTAAAAACGAAGTTGCTCAAGAATTTGTGGATTTCTTTACTAGTATCCCAATTAAAACTACAGAAACGTTAAATTCCTCACCCTTGCTTTCTGTTGAGTTATTAAGAGCAAACGTTTTACCATGCTCGGTTGAGTTTCAGTTTAAGCATATTAACCCCACTGTAGTCATTAAAGCTTTTATACAAATAAAAATCAAATTAACCGAAGACCTTTGGGGATTGTCAATTAAAGTTTGTCAAGCTATCATTGAGACTATAGCACCGTACTTAGCCTTAATATTTAATTTGTGTGTGGACCAAGGAGTCTTCCCGGACCTTATGAAATACAGCAAGGTAATACCACTGTTCAAATCTGGGGACAGTAAAGACACCAATAATTATAGACCCGTATCCGTTTTGCCGGTTTTCAGCAAGGTTTTTGAAAAGGTAATGCTTAACCAAATGCTCAACCACTTTAACACCAATAAAATATTACATGAAAAGCAGTATGTTTTCACCAAAGGACGTTGTACCACTGACGCCGGTGTCACCCTATTGAAACACGTATTTACTGCGTGGGAAGAGGCACAGGATGCCATAGGAATCTTTTGTGACCTCTCAAAAGCATTTGATTGCGTGAACCACGAAACCCTTCTCTTAAAACTTGAACATTACGGCCTAGGGAAACTTGCCATTAGTTTAGTAAAATCGTATTTAAATGATAGACAGCAGCAAGTACAAATAAATGGTGTCAATTCAATGGGTTTAAATGTAAAGATGGGTGTACCACAAGGATCGATATTAGGTCCCTTCCTCTTTTTAGTATATATAAATGATCTACCCCATTTATTTAAAAACCAACCACAAATGGTGTTGTTTGCTGACGATACCTCTTTAATATTTAAGATAAACAGACGTGCCACAAATCCTGACGACGTAAATAATGCCCTATTGCAGGTACATAATTGGTTTACCGCTAATAATTTAGTATTAAATGGGAAAAAAACGAAGTGTATAAGATTTGCTCTACCAAATGTCAAAAACAGTGAGTGTGACATAGTATTGAATCAAGAGAAACTAGAATTCGTCGAAAAAACTGTTTTCTTGGGAATAACACTCGATTCAAAGCTACAATGGGGTCCGCATATAACATCTCTTGCAGGACGCCTTAGTTCAGCAGCATATGCTGTTAGAAAAATCCGTCAGTTTACTGATGTTGATACCGCGAGACTAGTCTATTTTAGTTATTTTCATAGTATAATGTCATACGGTATTTTACTTTGGGGACGGGCTGCAGACATCGAGTCTATATTTATTCTGCAGAAAAGAGCCATTAGAGCCATATATAACCTACGTAGGCGAGATTCTTTAAGGGAACAGTTTAAGGATATTAACATCATGACAGTACCTTGTCAATATATTTATGAAAACATCATGTATGTCAGGAAAAACTCGCATCTTTTTAGTAAAAGAGGTGACAGACACAATTATAATACTAGAAATAGGGACCAATTAGTTCAACCGGTTTTCAGGTTAGCTAAAGTAGACTCATCTTTCATGGGGTACTGTTTGAAATGCTACAATAAAATACCTCCCCACATTCTTCAACTGAATGAAACGAAATTTAAATCTTGTATTAAACGCACACTATGTAGGCAAGCATATTATAAGTTGGGGGATTATATTGATGATAAAAATGCTTGGCTCAATGCTGGTCCTGCTCCTCAAGCATAGGGGTAAACTCATTAATAAGTATCCGAAGCTATAGTAGAAGCTGCAGAAGATTGTAAGACTATCTTTGCAATGTATAGAATCAATTCTCTAGTATTGTATAATTATTAAGCCCATATGTGAGTGCTATGTATTATCATTGACTTGACGAAGCCCTGGTGGTTAATAGTGTCATGCTCACTTAAATATCTCGCTGATGGTGGCGGGTGTGTCGGGTCATTTAGCTCCCTTCAAAATGGTCGAGCTGAATGGGGCTGATCCATACGTCATGTTCGTGAACGGGCGCTGTCAGTTGGGACTGGTCATTTTTTAACTACCACGGTCATTTTTATTTTATTTAGATTTAAATTGAATTTTGTTTTTTATTTACTCTGGACGCTCTTACTGTGCACGTCTTTCTACATCGTTCTCACATATTTGTATAATCTCAACATGAATGATGTAAACACGATTTTGTAAAAATATTATAATTTAAAAGAGTGTCCATGGAGTTTCTTGCCCATTCTTCTCCATAGAGATCAACGCTTTGGAATGGGCAACTGCAGTACTTTCACAAGTTATTATGCCTTGTGACCGGGACTGTAGATTCATTTTGTTTCCTGACATTCAAAAGTGCCTGTAATGGTCTAATTGAAATAAATGATTTGATTTGATTTGATTTGAATCATCAATTTATCGTGTAATCTGATCTTTGTATGTTAGTAGTTCACCAGTTAGTAGACCGTGGACCGATTCTCATAATTCTTTTGTCGTTCGTAGGGGTAATCCTTACTAATATATGTATTATTACAAATGGAAACACAGTTGACTTTTTTTAAAAAGATTTTATTGGCCATCGGTCAATCAAATTACAATTATAAAAATGTTTAGAAATAACGACAATCGCTAATTATTCGGGGAGAGCTTCCGCACGCCGTAATGACCACCGACAAAAATGGACGAGTATCGCCAGCCGCCTTCCTTATATAGGCCGTCGTGGTGTTGCCACTCTTGATTGAAATTTCTTTCTAATACGGCTTCTCCTGACGGGGCTGCGTGCTCGAAGCCCTCAGCAGGAACTCGATGATGGTCCAGCAACACCCTGCGCGCCCAACATTGGCAAGGTAAAAAAGCTTGAAAAATGGGTGGCCCACGAACTCAATGATCGCCAGCGCGAAGTTCGCGTCGAGACTTGCCTTGCACTGCTCAACAGACACACAAATGAAGGAATTTTGAACCGCATTGTTACCTGCGATGAAAAATGAATTCTGTTTGATAACCGCAAACACTCAGCAAATTGGTTGGATCCTGGTTCAGCACCTAAACAATGCCCTAAACGAAAACTTACCCCTAGAAAAGTGATGGTCACTGTTTGGTGGTCTAGCGCCGGTGTGATTCATCATAGCTTCTTACCAAACGGGGTGAGCATTACTGCAGATGTGTACTGTGAAGAACTGAACACAATGATGGAGAAGCTGGCACATCACCAACCAGCATTGGTCAATCGCTCGTCTTTGCTGCTCCTGCACGACAACGCGCGACCTCATACTGCACAGCAGACGGTCTCCAAATTGCAAGAACTGGGGTTGGAAGCTCTCCGTCATCCTCTACTCACCAGACCTTGCGCCTACAGACTACTACTTTTTCCAGAATTTGGATAACTTCTTGGCGGGAAAAAATTCAATACCCTAGAGGCAGTACAAAATGCCTTTGAAGAATTTGTTGCCTCCCATCCAGCTGATTTCTTTAAGAAGGGCATCAATAAACTGCCACTGCGTTGGCAAAGATGCATTGATTGCATGGGTGATTACTTCGATTAATACAAATAAAAAATACATGAAAAAATATCGTTCAAATTTTTTCATACGAAACGGCAATTTCATAGGTAAAGACCTATTATATAGTCCTTCTTCAAGTCAAGAAAATACGACAGGCTTGTGCTTCGCTTGAGAAAATCTGATTCATATTACCTATTCTCTTAATCTTGCTCAAACATTTTCTGAAATTTTCCGTCGGTCATTCTCATACGATACATGACTAATTAATTATGTTCAAAATAATCACTATCGAATTTTTGCGCTACTGTACATGTGCATTTACTTTCAGAATCAATTATTTATTCATATACCTACCTAGAATCACTTTGAGGAAACTCTTGCAGTAAAACGTAACTTTTGGGAACTACGCAATGGGGAGACGATTATGCATTTAAGGGAAGCGTTGCCAAGTGCCAAGTATTTTCCACTCTCATATTTTATGGAAGATTTCTTCAACACAAGCGTTGCTTCGCTATACAAATTCATTAGCTGCCTTGTATCTAAGTTGCTAATTGAAAAGTAAAGTTCACATCTTCAAGTTTTCTTACTATCATCGTCTTTTTTGGTTTTATAGCAGGTTTAATAGCAGCCGCTCGGGTCGATCTTTAGGTTAAGCTGCGCTTGCCTAGGTTGGTCGGTGGATGGGTTACATACCGAGTTTCCTCCGTGTCTCGCAAAGGCCGCTAAGCCGTTGGTCCCGGCTGTCATTCTTAGATCTTTGACAGTCGTTACAGATAGTCAGTGCGCAACACTGACTATCTGTAACGACTGTCAAAGATCTGTCTGTTTGTCAGACTGTCAAAGTCTGACAACCAGTCTTACCAAGGGGTATCGCGTTACCCAATACTGACTGGGTTGTGGAAAACAGATAGGCAGTCGATCCATGTAAAATACTGATATTTAATTGCATCCGGTTAGACTGGAAGCCGACCCCAACATAATTGGGAAAAGGCTAGGATGATGGTATTTTTTGGTTTTGTAATTTGTTTAAGCGAAATGTTTTGCTGTTATTTTGTTATTTTATTTTAGTGTGTTTTTTTTTAGTTTGAAAAATGATGTTTATAAAACATGACGCGAAAACGTTAACACGTCATGTTTTATTAAAACTAGGTGAGGCCGGTGTTTCGTAACCGAATTCTCTAAGACGAAACAGCGGAAACAAACTCAGAGCTCTAGTCTCCAAAAAAAGGATATTTGTGTAGTTGTTTGTTTTAGACAGTTCAGCTAGAGTGGTGGTTTGTCTATGGTATCGAAATTGTTTAACCTTAATATATTGATTAAAATATTAATAATGATCACGTTATTTTTTTCTTTCTAATTGGTCTAGCTAGACATAGGCACTGCTGTTGAGTATGTGGCCTTGGGTTCGAATCTCAGGTTGGAAAAAACAGTTGAATCTAAAATCTCTAACCTGACATACAGATGTGTTGCTGGGTAGTTTCTCCTTCCCATTTAAACACTAGGAAGTGGCGAAAAGCGGGCGTTTTTGTAGGACTGTATCTTGTAATTTGACGTTTAAAAGTGCTGATTGTCAGCCTCATTTGAACAAAATAAATAATGACTTTTGTTTTGATTGATTTTGAAAACAGAATCGAGTTGCAATGGTAGCGGTATCGAGCGCAAAAAACTAATCAAGATGAGGGTCTACGATTTTGTTTGCTTATAAACATCCACCCGCAATAACTTCAGTTTATCCGTGCTAATGGTGCAACTGCGCCGAAATATCGGATACCTCATAATAAAATGTAAACACGGTAAATATCCCGTTTCAAATGTTAAAGATGAAAGAAAATGTATCAATAATAAATCAAATTGAAAACATGTAACTAAATACAAAACAGAATTGATTAGTACGAGAGCTATCAATTTACAGCTTCATTTCCAGTTACTGAACTGATTCTTACATAACTGTTATTCAATATTTAACTGACAATCCACCAAACAAGGCGAGTCAAAAATTGTTTTCGTCATAAGACAAAAAAAAAGAAACATCATAAGGAACACATCGGTGGATAGAGTGGTTTCACAAAATGTGCAAATAATAGGTATTTATGCTGTAATTAACAAACAAAAAACGGGTCACAAGAAACTCAGCAGCTCACACATATTATTTTTTGCTGTATGAGCGAAATGCGATTTTCCTCACTGCGTAAAACAAAATTACTTTTTTTTTTTCAATCGACTACTTTTTCACTCGTAATAACCGAAAATTTTAAGACAGTTGTAAATTAGACTATTATAGTTTGATATAAATTATTAAATTTCTAATTTTATTTGAAATCAAGTAAACATTATTTATAGTTCCAACAATGTTACGCTGTTTCAGAACGTGCTTACAAACGTTATTTCAATCTATTTTTGTTCTTTGTTTTACTTTGATTAGGGACTACCACAAGCAAAAGAAAGAACATAGAATTAAAACTTTAGCAGAGACCAAAATTATTTCCATTTTGTGCCTTTGCATCCTTAGCCTCACCTAGGATTATGATTTAGAATCGCTTGGCCGTGATTCAATCCTAGATTCCTTTGCTTGGTCTTGACTCAATATCAGAACTCGCGCCCAAAATTAACATTGCTATCTTGTAGTACACAAATAACTATTTCACAATCTAACAAAGGTTTTACATTACTGACAATCTTCATTTCACCAATCACCACACTAACGAAACCGAATAACCGACTCCATTCAAGTTCTAAAAATAAAATTGTTTTTTTTTCGTTCGCAGCCAGTACGATACCGACCTCAATCGCAATTCGACGCATGTACAGGGTGAATAAAAACGGTAAACGTCAACACGGCGACAGAAGCACAGTAATTAGATTCCGTCGCGCTGTTTGAGCCGATAAAACTGATAAAAACGAACAGCATGTATATAAAGTGTGTTTAGATTGATATATGTAAATAAATGTGCGAGGGTGTCTGATGAAATCGATGAATGGTCGTCAAATGTTTTTAAATTTGGCATTAACTACTAACTACTTTTTGGACTTTTGTTAGGGTTCAACCATACCAATATACAAAAATTGTGATAGCGCCTGCGGACACCAGAGTCAAAATCAAAAAGAAAATAAAGGTTTATTCCGAACCTGACCCGAAAACCTGACCCGGTCGCGGGTTAGGTTAGGAATTCGAAAAAAACTATAACATTTATTCCGAACGTAACCCTCTTCCTGACCTGACCCGTTGTATCATTCCTAACGTAACCCGAATTTCGAAAAGATACTTTTCGCTTTTATTCTTTCTGGAAATTAAAAGTAGCTATCCTTATCAGATTTAGGTGACTCTAAGAAGACTAGAAGACACATATTTATAATACCTATATAGAATAAAAGTGATAAAGGGAACGCTATTTTTTTTTTGGGGTGGGAATTCATCAAATAACTTCCCCCGCTCTTGGCGGAGCGGCGGGGAGTGTCACACTTGAACTGACTAAAACCCACCCATGTTCCTTCGCATCTACGGTGGCCGGGAGTCGTCTCGCGGCGGCTGGTAAGGTTTGAGGTTCTTTCCCTCAAACGCCCGGCCTCCTCCTTCGCTAGCATTACTGCTTCGCAGAAGGAGGTAACCGGTTCCCATTCCCTCTCGCTCCGGACCATGGACTGAACCAGGACCGGACGCGAGAGATCGCTACCGCCGATCGCCTCCACGAGGGCACGGTGGTGCTCCACCCTGCGCTGGACAGTCCGCCACTGTGTGCTCCACCGTATCCTCCGGGCGATCGCCACAATGGTGACACCCGGGCGTTTCCTCCCGCTCGATTATGTGCAGGAACCTCCCGAAACTTCCGTGTCCAGTGAGGATCTGCGTCACGCGGTAGTTGAGGACGCCATGGCGCCTCTCCAGCTCCTCCTCAAAAGGGGACTTACCCCCACTATTGTGGCGTGCCCTGCACGGAGTTGTGACATTCGCTCTCTCCATGCCACCATGAGATCGCACCGGAGGTCTGTCCGCTGAACGGCAATTTGCCGCGGTAGCGGAGTTTCCCCCCGATGTAGTGCCTCCGCGCGCCACTCATACAGGCGCGCGAGGACTATCGCCTCCAGATCCCACGGTGGCAATCCGGCAAGGAGGCTCGCTGCCTCGCCGGAGATCGTGCGGTAGCCCCGGATCAGCCTGATAGCTATAACCACCTTTTGAGGCGCGTTAAGATATTGGGCGGTGCGCCGCCCTAAAGAACGCGCCCACACCAGGGCCCCATAAAGGGCCATGGACCGACTCCGGCATAGAGCCTACGGTAGGAGGCGTCTGTGACTATCAGATGGTATCGGGCCGCTTACAAAACATTAAACCTGTTTTTATGGAGTGGCGTTTGACTTGTTTCTTATAACCCATTGCCCTTGCACTGGGAAAGGCATGGTAAATATGGTAAAAGAACGTAATCTGTTAAAGTTTATAGCAGTGTCCTTCGTAGGACTATGCATCTGGGTCTAACAGTACACTTACGCCGGGTAAACGAACAAGTAAAGTAAATTAAAGCAACAAACAAATTATTAATTTCTTCAACGCAAGATTAGCGTCTCCCTTTTCACTTTCTGTTCGATATATCATAAATTTGTATCCTCTTGTCTTTTTAGAGTCACATATATCTGATATGGATAGCTACTTTTAATTTCCAGAAAGAATAAGAGCGAAAAGTATCTTTTTCGAAATTCGGGTTACGTTAGGAATGATACAACGGGTCAGGTTAGGAAGAGGGTTACGTTCGGAATAAATGTTATAGTTTTTTTCGAATTTCTAACCTAACCCGCGACCGGGTCAGGTTTTCGGGTCAGGTTCGGAATAAACCAAAATAAAGGCCTAATATGTCCGTGTCCACATTTTGTCCGTACCTTTCCAACCTTTAAATCCCACCAGATATCACCACCATCATTAGCCTAACTTTTTTCCAAATTTGTTGGGTCCAATATCAGTGATGAAAAGAAACAAATGAAAAAAAAAAACAAAATAATAGGAGAAATCAGTGACCCAAAAGTGTTAAAATTAAGATTACCAAAGAATATCTTCTTAAGGCCTATTCAGACCTAAGCGGTATTCGCTACCGTCTGCGTCAGAGAAAACCCAGTGGGTATGCGGTAGTATTACTCTTCACACCAAAGCGAATTTCGCTATCTTTGTGGGTAGAATAACGCGCGGTAGCTATTCAGACCCATGCGGTATTCGCAACCGTCTGCGGCAGAGAAAACCGCGGTACTTGATACTAAATACCTAAGGGAAACCCGCGTGGTATGCACCTCTACTCACAGCGGCAGCGAATACCGCTTAGGTCTGAATAGGCCTTTACCCAGAACTAACTGGGTTTTGGGAGACAAATAGCTTGCGCTCCATGTATCATCTCATCATCAGCCTAGCCTTTTTTTTAATTACATATGTTGGGGTCGGCTTCCAGTCTAACCGGATGCAGCTGAATATCAGTATTTTACAGGGACTGACTGCTTATCTGACCTCCACAACCCAGTTAGTACTGGGTAATACGATACCCCTTGGTAAGACTGGTAGTCAGACTTTCGGAACACTGACTACCTGTTACGACTGTCAATGATCTGCATATGACAGCCGGGACCAACGGGTTAACGTGCTTTCTGAGGCAATGAGGAAACTCAGTATGTAACGGGTGGTCACCCATCGACAGACCAACCTAGGCAAGCGCGGCTTAACCTAAAGATCGACCCGAGCAGCTGCTATTATTTAACCACGAGCTCCTCTCGAAATACTTTAATTGTTTGGGAAGGAGGCTAAGCAGATGATGATGTTAAAAATACACAGGAATTGTGTATTTTTAGAGAGACCTCTAAGATTATACTAAGTCACAAAAATCTTTGCTGACACCTAAGTCGGTACCTATCACTCAAACAAACTATCCACTTTACCTTACTATTTGTTTTTCTCAATGTAGGTCACTCTGTTGACTTACTAACACACTCCTAGCCTTAGATCAGCTTTTCTGAGAACCTAGGGCCTAGCACAAACGCGCGGGGAAAACGTATCTTAAATACGTCTATTTTTGGAACTAAGTTCCTTATCGCACGTTGCAAAAGGCTGGAGGGAAAAAAATAAGACCAAAAGTTGTAACGACACTTTTGTTTTAATTTTTGGTCTTTATTTTTTCCGTTTTAGATTTTTGCTATATTTGTAAGCCGTCGTGCGCGTGTTACTGTCTCTCTCTCTCTCTCTCATAGAAAGCAAGCCAGTTAGTATTTTCGTTTCGTCTTTCTATTTCGCATTGAATAGTGTGGTGTCGCGACGATTATTTTTGTTAAGTGTATACAGGTTTTTTGTACATCCTTACTTCCTTACTAATATTATAAAAGCGAAAGTAAGTTTGTTTGTTTGTTTGTTTGTTACCTCTTCACGCTTTAATGGCTTAACCGATTTTGATGAATTTTGGTACAGAGATAGTTGGGAACCAGGAGACGGACATAGGCTAATTTTTATTTCAAAAAAGTGGGATGTGAGGGAGAAAGAGGGAAGAAAAGGGAAAACTTAGCGTTGCTATTACAAATCAATAAGGCGCAAGAGGAACAGTGTTACCCCAAATTCAACGCGGGCGAAGCCGCGGGCGAAAGCTAGTAATAAAATAAGTTCGTTCCATCCGGGTGTCCCTTGAGACACCTCTCAAGTTTTTTTTATTAAAAAATAACCTAATATAATGCTTGTAATCCTGGAAGGGGTATGCAGAGGTATAACTAATAGCTCACCCACGTTTTTTTTTTTCAGTTATGCTTAAGTCCCATGTAATAGGGGCGAGCCTATTGCCATCAACCGACAGCACGGTTGGCGCAGTGGTTGAGCGATCGACTGCTGCGTGCTGCAGTGTATGTGATTTGAAATGCTTGAAAACGCACTCACGATACAGGAGAAATTCATAGTGTGGTGCAACTTCTTTTTTTTTTTGTAAAAAATACTTATTGTGTTTTCGAGCGTATGGAACTCAAAGCAAAGCAGCGTGTGGGGCCTTGTTTTGCCATCTGGCATTATTCTGAACTAAAGCTCTTTAGACATTATATATTTTATTTTGTTTAACGTTAAGGTGTTCCTGTTTTGTTTTTAATAATGCTGAATAAACGTCGTTCTGTTTCTTTTTTTCTCGTTGGAAAGAAAATAACTAAAAAGTTTTTGGATAGTTGTACGTTTATATCGCGTGCTTGTGCTAGTCCCTCCTAATCCGTCCTACGCAAAGTCGTCCTACACAAAGTACCCGAGGCATCTATCAAAACAAAACTGACGAATCACCTCACTGACCTTCCTAGTTCTAACGTTACAGAACTTACTAGCAAATAGACTGGTCATGCTTTCGTTAACCATAACCTCTTTAGTGACTTAAAGAAATAGATGCGGAACCAGGAGGTGTGGCATAAGATGCCAGGCTGAAATGTTTATGATGGTGGTGATTAGTGACTAAAAGGCATACCTACACCAGCAATAGCTTTCAAAGAGTTTTTTATTTCTAAATCACCTTTTTTATATTAACTTTCATAGCTAAGGAGCGGATCGCCCCCGATCCGCTCCTTAGCTGGGTAAGTAGGGGGGGAGTTACAGACACTTACTGTTCCACCCATGTTCTTTATTTTGCCGATTAAGTTCCGGAGCCGCGGTATCTCTTTCAAACCCGCTACCTCGGTTCTTAATCAACTTTCAACAGCATATCGGTAGCTTCAGCGTGTACCATAATGGTACGGTGATATTTCAGGTTGTGATTTATAACATCAAATTGTACGACGTTCTCAAAGGCACCTCTATCGCAGTCGCGAAAAAAAAACTTCAGTACCTACTCGACCTAAATAAAAAATAAATCATATCCTAGAATAAGCCCATACCTTTTAAAATACGCATTAGTGAGCTTTTCATGAAAAATATCGATTATAGAAATGACATTTGAAATAGTTATTACTTTTTGATACCATTTTTAAGACTGTTTGATGATAAATTTGTTGCCGTCTAAAAAAAGGCAGTTGAGTAAATATAGCGCACTCTTTCTAACTCATAGAACGTGTCATAAAAAGAAAGAGCACAATAGATTGGAGTACGTTTTCTTTTTAATACACCCTCTGTTAGTTTCCAAAGTCCCACACTAACAATCGGGCTGTTGTTTACGTCAAAAGAAGGAAAGCTGTTATCAGAATAAGTCGTCGGTATAAATCAACCTCTAATCTTGTTTGTCAGTAGTGATCGAACGACTGTATTTGCATGTATGTAGGTATCGTAAAAGGAATTCGGTTACGCCGTATTTGTAAAGTCGTTTAGTCCAGTATAAGTTTTTGGAACGAAGTTCCTTATCGCGCGTTGTGAAAGGGGGCTAGACGGAAAAAAAAAGGAACCCTTATAGTATCACTACAAGTTGTTGTCCGTCTGTCTGTCAAGACCATTTATCTCGGGAAAGCGTGAAGACATTGTAGGAAAATTAAAACCCTTTACTAAAGTCTGTGATACCTCAGAGCTGTGGAAAACCCAACCTTCTAAATCTACGCAGTCAAAAGATACAGCCGTTTATGTCACAAGTTTCGGAACCCTCGGGGTGTAAGTCCAACTCGTACTTGGCCGCTATTTTTTATACTGGTATCACTGTGGAAGGTGCACAACTTGGTGATGAAAATAACCTATATTTGATTCACTGAAACTCAAACCAAACATGATAGGGAGATGCCTCATACAGCTAGACGAGCTAAATGAAACAAAAATAATATCCATCCAGAAATTCATAGAAGTGAAACATGCTTATATTTACAAAAGCACGATGTTGACTGAAAACTGGAAAAATTGTAGAATAAACCTTTTTAATAATATAGAAGTCTTAATATTTTAAAACGACTTATCAAGTAATTATTTAGGTATATTATACCTAAATAATTACTTGATAAGTCGTTAAAAATAATATGTCTTCTCTATAAGTTAGCTACTAATAAATTTACTAATGTCCTCTTTTTAAATGTATGACGTAAATTGATGGCCCTAAACACAGGTTTTCATAAACCCAGATCAGGCAGGTCTAAATTATAGGTAGAATTAATTTTCCTCTATGACGATTAATGTAAATCATAGTTTTACTTATACTTGAATAAATTATTATATTAAAATTACATTAAATTTTTGTTTAGAGTTTTCATAAACTTTACCAGAAATATTCGTATATACCTACTGAATTGGTGTTGACATTTCCCAAAGTTCCTGGATTAACTTTGAGCTTCACCTACGCGACAAAATGAATAGAAAACCAATGCTTCATCATATAAAATGTAGTATGTCCTTTAGCTCATAATAAAGTTAAGAGATTACTTTGAAGATTTTTCTAGGAAGGTGTTGGCATGCTTGTCATACATTTTCTTACCAAAAGTCGTGACCAAAGTGTTCCACGAATGGTTCCGCAAATATATTATCGTCACGTTCATAGACTGTCATTTTATGATCAGAAAATCATTGACACTTTGCTGGTGCACACGTTCGTGTTCACCAAAGAAAATGAAGTCAATAGGCACTTGTCTGCACGATAATCAGTTTTATACTAAAATATATATATATATATTATTTTACTCAAGCCACTTTTAAAACTTCGACAAAGAACTGGAAAGAAACATCATGATTACTCTTTTAAAATAATTAAAAATTATAATAACTTAACTATTACCTTCTTGCTCACGTTAGATAAATTTTATAATAATAATTATGGACACATGGTCTGCAATAAAGATTTATTCATTTACTTGTTTCTACGAAAACCGTTTTCGAAGAAAATAATACAAGCAAAAATATTGTTTAACTCACAGAGTGAGTTTTTTTTCTCAGACTACAAGGAATTCCAGCATAAATCTTTAACAACACAACTAAAACGTACCTGTTTTACTTCACTGCGCAAAAACAACAAAACGAAAACATAAACTCGTGAAAATATGAAATTTTCAGGAGAAGAAAGGCCATTTGCACTCCACTCCCCTTCAGTGTTGTAGTAAAACAAAATAGTGCGTACAACTTGATGTTGCCAATTTAGGCAGGACTCTTTGGCATACATATTCCCGCGGCTTTGCTCGCAATGAGGTCAGGAGTTACAAAAAGACTGACTTACAGAACCGTACTATTGGGATACAAAATAATGTAATAGTAAAAATAAGTTCAATGTGTTGGAATATAAACTCGGCTATCATTGTGCCGATTGTCGTAACGGCCAATGGCTTAATTGCCAAGAGCCTCGACGAAGATCTGTCGAAGCTCTCCTTAGGTGGTTAGATCAAGGGCCTGATTCAGAAGGCAGTACTCCTCGATACGGCCCGCATTGTGAGGAGGTTCCTGTCTCTGGAGCCCTAACCACCGGTAGCTTGGACCCTGCTCCCGTTACCGGCGGAAACCTATTTTTATATTTTTAAATGTTTTTTTTTGTTAAATTTATTTTCTAAGAAATATTTAAAAATGTAATTTTAAGAAGAACAATGAATAAAGAGTTCATGTATTTTACCAATTCAACGTTACCCATTGCGTGATTTACATAGTTGAGGAGACGAATTTCTTAAATAAATGGAAAACAAAAAAAGTAATGTAATACAAACATCCCTCAAAATCCTTCGAACTGCAATAAAAACGTGTGCAAGCGGTCCAAAACCTATTTGCATGCGCCCAAAATCATTTCTGCTAAACGCGAACAGACAGAAAGACTTGCTATAACAATTATTTATAATACTCGCTTACTTTTTATGGGACAAGTTCAGCAGAAGCTTATGTTATTTTTGTAATCGTGTTTATCGTTGAATTGTCTTGTTTGTTGAGTTGTAAGATGTTTTGTTTAGTCCTGCTACCCTACTATGACGTCTTAAAGCAGAAGTTACTCCACTGAGGGAAAGAAACAGAGCTATAGAGGGTGTCTAGCACCATCTCTTTCTCACACAGGAATAAGAACTGCTATAAGATGTCATAATATTGAGAGTTAAGAGATATTTACAGTAACAAAGCGTAAATACAGTGTAACCGTGGTTTTTTTTTTAAAAAGTTCAGTAAACAATTAGGTTTATGACTGTAAGCGTTACCCCAATCCTTTGATGGTAAAAAAAATATTATATTTATACAAGAAAAATGCAAGAATACTAAAATTTATAAAAATAACTAAAAATATTCATTTAAAGAACTTAATAACGAAAATTATTTTTAACACTCAAAACGGGATATTTACCATGTTTCGCATTTCCGATATTTCGGCGAAGTTGTACACGCCATAATCGGATACGGATAAACTGAAGGTATTACAGGTGGATGTTTATAAGCAAAAAGATATTTTGAAAGATGGTAAATATCCCGTTTCAAATGTTATAAATAATTATAGTGACCGTCAGTTTAAAAACTTATATTGACGAGAAACTTAACAGTAACACTTCAATGAAAATATCTATTGTGTTACGAGTTTTTCCCGACGTTTCCCTTCTACTCTCCGATCTGTGTGTAAGTTAAGAAAGTTTAAAAGGTTTCCCCACAAGTTAAAACGGGAAAATAAGTTACTTCGGCGGACGAAAGCTTGCAGTCTGTTACACGTAGTGTTACTTGCAGTTGTTGTGTCGTGCGAATCGGCCATTATTCTTTTTTTTTCTTTTGAAACATCATGTTTTAACTTTTTGAATTTAAATACGAAAATGGAACGAAAGATTTTATGGTAGGTACCTATATTCGTAAGTGAAATCACTCTTACTAACACCAAAATATGTATCTTCAGTTTTGTTAGTTATTTTTTAATTCTTATTTTTATGACGGATGGGAAATTATCAAATAACTTTCCTCTGGGCGGTGCAGGGGGCAGTGTCAGACTTGTACCCATCACTACCCATGTTCCTTCTATTGCCCTTTATGTTTTGAGGCCCTGGTATCTCTTTCGAATAACTCACAACCCCGGAGCTTAACATACCCTTGAGATATATCTCACAGGTTTGCTGGTTTTCTCACGATGTTTTTCTTCACCGAGGCAAGTTATAATTATAGAATACGCACATTAATCCCAAAAATTAGAGGTGCGTGTCTGGGTTTCGAAATCGAGAACTAGATATGACTTGGCAGTCCAACGGAAACACAAACACTAGGCTATCACTGCATAAAACATTCACTAATATTAGTGTCTTTAATATTTTAACTACTTCAAGAATTTATTCATATCTTTGTTTAATTTATTTGAAAAAAAACTTTGCCCCGCTCCACGATTTTTTCCTGTATCGTGGGTGCGTCTACAAACATTTAAAATCACATATGCGAACAGCCAGACCCGAAAAAACAAATTAGAGGTGTCAAGGGACACCCGGATAGAACGAAATTCCTATAGAAATGAAAATATCTGGCTTGTTTTCTATAAGAGAGAGAGACAGACAGACAGACAGACAGACAGAGAAACATGCGACGCCGCACAGCTTACAATAGCTTACTATAGCAAAAAGTGTCGTGACAACTTTTCGTAAGAATGTTTTCCGTCTAGCCCCCTTTCACAACGCGCGATAAGGAACGAAAGGAAAAAATAAAGCCTCTGAATGCGAATGGAAATGGTTTCTTAAATCAGTTAATTTTAAAGTTGAAAATCACTTCTCCTAAACTAGCACACGTTTAACTCACTTCGATTTCTATAGCCGTCACTAGTTTAAACTGTAATAGAAATTGGTACCAGAACGTCGGAAACCGATTCCGCACACGAATAAATCTGTAGGATCTGTATCGTAACTTGGCGTAGAATTTAATATCCAGGCTTAGTACTGCGTGTAGACGCCATCTCTATAGATTCATAATAATACCCAGCTATGAGTGAATACTGAATATCCTTGGAGAACGTGTCATATCTTGGGGAATATGAAATATTTTGGTATAAGAGTCGTTTTACGAATAGTTGGTGTAATAATGTTGTGGATAAGTATGTTATATTGAGTTTGTCTTGACTTGGTTTGCGGTTTTATTTTTATAACTAGCTGTGCCTGACAGTGTTACCTGCTGCTGAGCTCCTTAGTGTTCTAACGTGATTTAATATGGACGGCATGGTCGGTTCGTTGTGGAATGCGCTTCCTCAGGAAATCAAGATGGCAACCAACCGTTTAACTTTTAAACATAAAGTTCGTGAGTTTCTTCGCAGAAAGTCGGCAGTATCGTCACAGCGTTAATGTTTTCCCCATTGTTTGTATTTTTATTTAGTGTATCTATTATTTGATATATATTTATAGTATTTTGTTTTATGTGTAGGTATAGTATTTTATATGTCTATTTAGGATAATTTTTTATTTTTTTTGTTTACACCTACCACTGTTTATTAGTTTGTTTGTCTCTGCATCACCCAAAGGTTGACTGGTAGAAAATACCTATGGCATTAAGTCCGCCTCTGTACTTTGTACTTGAAGTATTAAATAAATGGTTGGCGCAGTGCTTGAGCGATCGTCTGATTCGCAGGTTCAATTTCCGCACGGAAAAAATATTTGTATGATCTATCTACCGATAGTTGTTCCAGGTCTGGCTGTTTGTGTGTTTCAATGTTTATAAAAGCAACCAAGATACAATACCATTATATTAATTTGAACCCAATTGGTGGTACTTTGCCATCATATCGGTTTAAAGACGCCTACTGCTGGACAAAGGCCTCCACCAAACGTATGTTTCGACGTCACCGTCTTCGTCAATAGATTCTGTCCATCTTACATCCTTTGATTATCGGTACGTTTTATTGAAGGCCTACTAACACTTTTTTTTGCGGATTGGATAACGTTAAGTGTCAGACTTTAATAGACTAAAACCCACACATATTCTTACTTTTGCCCTTTATATTCCGTGACCGCGGTATCTCTTCCACAACCCCGGCAAGCCCCTCTGCTTTACCGACATCACTTTGAGGCGCGCGTGGAACACGAACGCACCATCGTCGACACGGTCAGTCATCACTAGACGGACGGACGGTGAGCTTTCCATTGCTCACTATCCGCAGACCCGCATCTTCGGTGACCCGGAGTTGTCAGAGACGCACGACACCCTGAGCGTCTGCCGAGACGGGCCTTTTAACGCTAATTTGGTCTTCTATTCATGGTAAAGTAATATTTAAACTTGGTTGATACCATGTGATTTACAATGTATATATCTCTTGCAGCGCAGAGCAAAGAAAATTGGTCATTTCGTACGGGAACAAAGGAAGACAAACCCTCAGTTCACAAAAGTTTGTGTTCAAAGCCACATAATCATAAATACAGACTGTAGCAATTTTATTAATTTCGTAGTGGATGTTCAGTTCATTTATTTCACTCTTAATTGACTCCTAAATTGCGAGCTTTTTTATTCTTCTCCAAGATCTTCGACCAAAACAATGAAACTCTACTTTCTTAAAAAATGTCCATACATTTTCTGCCTTGACAATATAAATTAGTTTTACGCGACTGAGCAGATTTATAATTGTCCCGAAAATTATTCATCCCTCTTTTCCTTAATGCATTGTGGGATGGTGAATAATTAGCGGACCACTTTTTTTACTTTTAATTGCTCACGCGAAATTACCTGACGTTCTTAGTAATTAGGAGTTATTGCTGCGCTGAGGAGGTGTTGTTATCAGATTTTTTTTCTTAGAAACTTCTAGAATGCAAATTTGATTTTGTAAATTATGATGTGGTTATTCTTTGTTTTTTTTTTAATATATAAAATATACGATACGATTTAACTTATGCTAGCGTTCGCAGATACTAAACTTCTTTTGTGTTCTATCGTCACTTCGTTGACCTCATCTCTGTCTTTAAGACAAGTTTAGGGAGAGGAATAGGCCTATGTTTACTGTCTAAAAAATGTGGCATCTTTTGGTCGAAAATCTTCCTAAAAGTTAAAATTTCAACTGTTTCAAAAATAATGCTAATCGAATAATCATCAATCATTTGGTGACACAAGAAAAATAGTCATTTTTCTTACCTAAATTGTCTTTCATTGTTAATAAGTTTTTTTTTCTTTTACTTACACAATAATATAATAAATACATAAGCTGCCTAAAATATTTACCCAACATTAATAACGTAGATAACCACATTATATATTGCATCGTAATCAGTATAATTCATTCTCAAAATCAACGGTGGCTCCGATCTTTTCTAGAAAGTTCTCTTAGAAATTTTCCCTGCAAAGGTATAAATTAGATTCTTTATCAGTTTGTGGGGAAAGTTTACTATCTTAAGGTTTGTTTTACTGCGTTGGGCGACTACGTAAATTGAAAAATAAGAGTTGCAAGGTCTCTTGCGATAGCAGATATTGAGAGTAAAAGTCTGAGCGCGTTTAGTTAATTTGTAGGGGAATATTATTATAGGAGTGGTAAGGATCGGTATTATTTTTGTTGTTTTGTTATATAGTGAAGATAAAAATGTGGAAATTATTGGTGCTCGTGGCTAAACATTTTTAGCCACTCTGGTAAATTTACAGGTTAAGCCGCACTTGCCTGGGATGATCTGTGGAGGGGTGACCGCCCATTATATACCGAATTTCCGTCGTTACTCGGAAAGCACGTTAAACTGTATGTTGGTCCCGGCTGTCATTTAAAGATTTTTGACTGTCGTTACTAGTACAGTAAGTTAGTAACCCGAAAGTCTGACAACCAGTCTTACCAAGACGTATCGTATTAGAAAGTACTAAATGGGTTGTGGAGGTCAGATAGGCAGACGCTCAATGTAAAAAACTCTTTCTCTGCTATTTCTTTTTTTTTGCTATGGCTGGCTCGTTGGGATAGAGATCGTATGTGCGAACACTGGATCTGTGGTGCTGGGTTTGAAGAATACTAAAATTTATAAAAATAACTAAAAATATTCATTTAAAGAACTTAATAACGAAAATTATTTTTAACACTCAAAACGGGATATTTACCATGTTTCGCATTTCCGATATTTCGGCGAAGTTGTACACGCCATAATCGGATACGGATAAACTGAAGGTATTACAGGTGGATGTTTATAAGCAAAAAGATATTTTGAAAGATGGTAAATATCCCGTTTCAAATGTTATAAATAATTATAGTGACCGTCAGTTTAAAAACTTATATTGACGAGAAACTTAACAGTAACACTTCAATGAAAATATCTATTGTGTTACGAGTTTTTCCCGACGTTTCCCTTCTACTCTCCGATCTGTGTGTAAGTTAAGAAAGTTTAAAAGGTTTCCCCACAAGTTAAAACGGGAAAATAAGTTACTTCGGCGGACGAAAGCTTGCAGTCTGTTACATGTAGTGTTACTTGCAGTTGTTGTGTCGTGCGAATCGGCCATTATTCTTTTTTTTTCTTTTGAAACATCATGTTTTAACTTTTTGAATTTAAATACGAAAATGGAACGAAAGATTTTATGGTAGGTACCTATATTCGTAAGTGAAATCACTCTTACTAACACCAAAATATGTATCTTCAGTTTTGTTAGTTATTTTTTAATTCTTATTTTTATGACGGATGGGAAATTATCAAATAACTTTCCTCTGGGCGGTGCAGGGGGCAGTGTCAGACTTGTACCCATCACTACCCATGTTCCTTCTATTGCCCTTTATGTTTTGAGGCCCTGGTATCTCTTTCGAATAACTCACAACCCCGGAGCTTAACATACCCTTGAGATATATCTCACAGGTTTGCTGGTTTTCTCACGATGTTTTTCTTCACCGAGGCAAGTTATAATTATAGAATACGCACATTAATCCCAAAAATTAGAGGTGCGTGTCTGGGTTTCGAAATCGAGAACTAGATATGACTTGGCAGTCCAACGGAAACACAAACACTAGGCTATCACTGCATAAAACATTCACTAATATTAGTGTCTTTAATATTTTAACTACTTCAAGAATTTATTCATATCTTTGTTTAATTTATTTGAAAAAAAACTTTGCCCCGCTCCACGATTTTTTCCTGTATCGTGGGTGCGTCTACAAACATTTAAAATCACATATGCGAACAGCCAGACCCGAAAAAACAAATTAGAGGTGTCAAGGGACACCCGGATAGAACGAAATTCCTATAGAAATGAAAATATCTGGCTTGTTTTCTATAAGAGAGAGAGACAGACAGACAGACAGACAGACAGACAGAGAAACATGCGACGCCGCACAGCTTACAATAGCTTACTATAGCAAAAAGTGTCGTGACAACTTTTCGTAAGAATGTTTTCCGTCTAGCCCCCTTTCACAACGCGCGATAAGGAACGAAAGGAAAAAATAAAGCCTCTGAATGCGAATGGAAATGGTTTCTTAAATCAGTTAATTTTAAAGTTGAAAATCACTTCTCCTAAACTAGCACACGTTTAACTCACTTCGATTTCTATAGCCGTCACTAGTTTAAACTGTAATAGAAATTGGTACCAGAACGTCGGAAACCGATTCCGCACACGAATAAATCTGTAGGATCTGTATCGTAACTTGGCGTAGAATTTAATATCCAGGCTTAGTACTGCGTGTAGACGCCATCTCTATAGATTCATAATAATACCCAGCTATGAGTGAATACTGAATATCCTTGGAGAACGTGTCATATCTTGGGGAATATGAAATATTTTGGTATAAGAGTCGTTTTACGAATAGTTGGTGTAATAATGTTGTGGATAAGTATGTTATATTGAGTTTGTCTTGACTTGGTTTGCGGTTTTATTTTTATAACTAGCTGTGCCTGACAGTGTTACCTGCTGCTGAGCTCCTTAGTGTTCTAACGTGATTTAATATGGACGGCATGGTCGGTTCGTTGTGGAATGCGCTTCCTCAGGAAATCAAGATGGCAACCAACCGTTTAACTTTTAAACATAAAGTTCGTGAGTTTCTTCGCAGAAAGTCGGCAGTATCGTCACAGCGTTAATGTTTTCCCCATTGTTTGTATTTTTATTTAGTGTATCTATTATTTGATATATATTTGTAGTATTTTGTTTTATGTGTATAGTATTTTATATGTCTATTTAGGATAATTTTTTATTTTTTTTGTTTACACCTACCACTGTTTTTCTCTGCATCACCCAAAGGTTGACTGGTAGAAAATGCCTTTGGCATTAAGTCCGCCTCTGTACTTTGTACTTGAAGTGTTAAATAAATGGTTGGCGCAGTGGTTGAGCGATCGTCTGATTCGCAGGTTCAATTTCCGCACGGAAAAATTATTTGTATGAACTACCGATAGTTGTTCCGGGTCTCGCTGTTTGTGTGTTTCAATGTTTATAAAAGCAACCAAGATACAATACCATTGTATTAATTTGAATCCAATTGGTGGTATTTTGCCATCATATCGGTTTAAAGATGCCTACTGCTGGACAAAGACCTCCACCAAACGTAAGTTTGGACGTCACCGTCTTCGTCAATAGATTCTGTCCATCTTACATCATTTGATTATCGGTACGTTTTATTGAAGGTCTACTAACACTTTTTTTTTGCGGATGGAATAACGTTAAGTGTCAGACTTTAATAGACTAAAACCCACCCATGTTCCTACTTTTGCCCTTTATATTCCGGGGCCGCGGTATCTCTTCGAACAATCCACAACAACGGCAGGCCCCTCTGCTTTACCGACATCACTTTGAGGCGCGCGTGGAACACGAACGCACCATCGTCGACACGGTCAGTCATCACTAGACGGACGGACGGTGAGCTTTCCATTGCTCACTATCCACAGACCCGCATCTTCGGTGGCCCGGAGTTGTCACGAGATGCACGACACCCGGAGCGTCTACCGAGACGGGCCTTTTAACGCTAATTTCGTCTTCTATTCATGGTAAAGTAATATTTAAACTTGCTTGAAACCATGTGATTTACAATGTATATATCTCTTGCAGCGCAGAGCAAAGAAAATTGGCCATTTCGTACGGGAACAAAGGAAGACCAACCCTCAGTTCACAAAACTTTGTGTTCAAAGCCACATAATCATAAATACAGACTGTAGCAATTTTATTAAATTTCGTAGTGGATGTTCAGTTCATTTATTTCACTCTTAATTGACTCCTAAATTGCGAGCTTTTTTTTTCTTCTCCAAGATCTTCGACCAAAACAATGAAATTCTACTTTCTTAAAAAATGTCCATACATTTTCTGCCTTGACAATATAAATTAGTTTTACGCGACTGAGCAGATTTATAATTGTCCCGAAAATTATTCATCCCTCTTTTCCTTAATGCATTGTGGGATGGTGAATAATTAGCGGACCACTTTTTTTACTTTTAATTGCTCACGCGAAATTACCTGACGTTCTTAGTAATTAGGAGTTATTGCTGCGCTGAGGTGGTGTTGTTATCAGATTTTTTTTCTTAGAAGCTTCTAGTATGCAAATTTGATTTTGTAAATTATGATGTGATTATGCTGTTTTTTTTAATGTTACTATACGATACGATTTAACTTATGCTAGTGTTCGCAAAATTTGCGAACACTAGCATAAGTTTAGTGTTTAATACTAAACTTCTTTTGTGTTCTTTCGTCACTTGTCGTCGTTGATCTCATCTCTGTCTTTAGGACAAGTTTAAGGACAGGAGTGGGCCTATGTTTACTGTCTAAAAAATGTTGCATCTTTTGGCCGAAAATCTTCCTAAAGGTTAGAATTTCAATAATCTTAAAATATTTAAATATTCTGTTTCAAAAATATTGAAAATCAAACAACCATCAATATTTGGTGACACAATTAAAATAGACATTTTTCTTACTTAAATTGTCTTTCACACAATAATATAATAAATACACAAGCTGCCTAAAATATTTACCCAACATTAATAAAACAGATAACCACATTATATATTGCATCGTAATCAGTATAATTCATTCTCAAAATCAACGGTGGCTACGATCTTTTCTAGAAAGTTCTCTTAGAAATTTTCCCTGCAAAGGTATAAATTAGATTCTTTATCAGTTTGTGGGGAAAGTTTACTATCTTAAGGTTTGTTTTACTGCGTCGGGCGACTACGTAAATTGAAAAATAAGAGTTGCAAGGTCTCTTGCGATAGCAGATATTGAGAGTAAAAGTCTGAGCGCGTTTAGTTAATTTGTAGGGGAATATAGGAGTGGTAAGGATCGGTATTATTTTTGTTGTTTTGTTATATGTATAGTGAAGATAAAAATGTGGAAATTATTGGAGCTCGTGGCTAAACATTTTTAGCCACTCTGGTAAATTTACAGGTTAAGCCGCACTTGCCTGGGATGATCTGTGGAGGGGTGACCGCCCATTATATACCGAATTTCCGTCGTTACTCGGAAAGCACGTTAAACTGTATGTTGGTCCCGTCTGTCATTTATAGATTTTTGACTGTCGTTACTAGTACAGTAAGTTAGTAACCCGAAAGTCTGACAACCAGTCTTACCAAGACGTATCGTATTAGAAAGTACTAAATGGGTTGTGGAAGTCAGATAGGCAGACGCTCCATGTAAAAAACTCTTTCTCTGCTATTTCTTTTTTTTTGCTATGGCTGGCTCGTTGGGATAGAGATCGTATGTGCGAAGACTGGATCTGTGGTGCTGGGTTCGATTCCCAATTTCCCAATTTCAAAGTTTTTTTGGTTTTTCCATTAGGATTTTTTAGCATGTTTGGATTTGTGCTCGGTTTACTTCTAAGACATAGCTAATGAAATAAGGGGGTACTATTAATTGCACGCCTGCCTATACCTTTGAGATATGCAGGCGTGATGTAATGTTAATCATCATTTTTGTAGGACATTTTTTTTTTCCTAAAATGTAGTTCTGAATTCACTTCCACTCCTTTCCTAAACAGCTAATCCTACTCGATTACAATTTTGCATCTAGATAACATTACCAAGAACAAGTCTATCTCATCTTAATAATCCCATCAAATTTTCTACAACAAGGCTTTTCTCAAGTAAATACAATTCTTGTGTTACTTAGACTTAACAATGGGAGCAGTTCTATTAAGTTAGAAAGCGTGTCGTGAAATTCACTATTCAAAACTCTCAAGTGGGTACGTTGTTAATTATTTTGTAGAGTTTTAAAAAAAAATAAGCTTCAAATGTAAATCTAACAGTCTAGCATACAACCTCGTTAGGTTTTAATAAAACAGAAAAACAATACTTAAAGCTAAATAAATCATAACATTTGTCATAATATTTCAAGTGGGGCAACTTGCCCCACACTAGTAACTTTTCCTGTATCATGGGTGCGTTTTCATATATTTAAACTTACATACACAAACACCGACAGACCTGGAACAATTAACTGTAGGTCAAACAAATATTTGTTCCGTGCGGTAATCAAACCCACGACACGCAGCCCGGTAATCGCTCAGCCACTGCGCCAACCTTAAGAATTGAAAATATTCAGATATAAACGATTTCAAGTCCGTAAATTGCACTGTAAAAGCCACCCTTAGCTACTTTCATTTGTAATACTTATTCTACGATTTAACTACAAAGATAGAAGCGCAAAATCCATGCGTCTTCACAAAACAGCATATTTTTTATTCACTTATATTTTAAATAAAATACTATTGAAAAGCAAAAAGACCAATATAAAACACAGTCTTTTTACCGGGAATAATAAAAAAAAAACTTTGGATGAGCACAGCCTTTACAGGAATTCTTTTTTGGAGTTAAAGCCTGTATTCAATATTGAGTTTGGAGAAAGTATTTTTCATTTAAATCGCCACTTTATCAATATTCAATTAAGTACCTACTAGCATAAAAAAATGTTTTCTTTAATTATTTTTATCATAAAACTCTTTCTTCATCTTTTTATTTTAATTTAAACTAAAAAAAACGTTGCATTATAGAATCTAAGTAAAAAAAAACATGATATTTAATCCTTAAAACTAGGTACCCAACGATGTAAAGAAAAAACTATCTGTAATGTGATTTTTTATAGCCGAAGACAAAATCTAGAAAGCGGACAATGAAAACAACAAAGAATGCGTCACCTAAACTAAGCCTAATGTCTTTGTCTTCCTTCTATGGTATATGTGCGAAAAACGTATACGTATAAGGCTAATAGATTTAGCTCACAGTACATAAAAAGTCCACAATTTGTTTTACCACATTGAATCGCGTTCTTGGGTGCCAGAACAAATATTTTGCACTTAACCGCAAGGAACTGTGGACGATGCACAAAAGCGACTTTCGTTTGTTCCACGTAGAGGTTTCTGTGTGTATGCGTGTGCGTGTGTGTGTGTCTGTTTGTGCACTGGTATTGAATGTGACAATGATGTTTATTGAACGCGTTCCCGGTCGCTTTGAATAAACGTATTCTTTTTTGTGTGAAAGATTGTGTTCGAAATTGTTCTGTTAAAATTGAGTTGAGTTTTTAAGTGACTATCAAGAGGTCATGCAAGTTTAAATATTCTTTTTGGAAAACTTCAATGTAATTAAAATCTCTGAATATCACATCAATGAATCCTATAAGAAGATGATTTTTTTGTTTGTTGCAAATGCTGCGTAGTAACGGCGCTTGGATATAATTGGAACTAATGCCACAATGATGTTTTTCCAATCAATATCCGCAGAACATTTCACAAATGATTTAAAAAAAAACAGCAGCGTGAAAAATAACACATCACCACTAAATAACTACTACACACTACACTACACTAGTAGTAATTAAATCACTATCATTTTCATATTTTTACCTTAATTTTTTTTAGCAATCTGTGTAAGAAAACGAATAATTCGACTAAATGAACAATATAAGGTGGCAACACATTTTATTGTACATTTAGTCGAATTGTAGGTAAAATAATAAATGTTTAAATCTGAATTCAGAAAAAAAATGACAATAAAAAAAACAATCTTTCACGTTCCTGAAAATCTAAGGCAGATGAACCAACAGAGTAATAGACAAAGCACAAAGTATAACAATTGGAAAGAAACTTAGCACAAACGCAATCCAATTTCGTTGTTTGTGTATTTACAAACAAGTTTATCTACTTTGTCGGAGTTTAACAAAGGAAATGAGTTGACAGTACTCAGGTGTAGTTCACATAGACTTGGGTTTAGAAGATTGGAGAAGGGCGTAGCTTAAAAGTACGGCTACGTAATTTGCTGAGATACGTAGAGATTTTGGGTTAGGTATTGTCAGGTTTTATAACTTACAAACAACCTTAAATCAGTCAAACTGCTTATAGTGGCATTTGGATTATTAAAAGGATTGGAATTTAAAAAAAAAAACGAATAGACTTCTAACCACTGCCAAAGATGTATAAATGACAGCTGGGACCAACGGTTTAGCGTGTTTTAAAATCAGTCAGACTGCTTATAGCGGCATTCGGATTATTAAAAGGATTTGAATTAAAAAAAAAAGGAATAGACTTGTAACGATTGTCAAAGATGTATAAATTACAGCCAGGACCAACGGCTTAACGTGTTTTCTAAATCAGTCAGACTGCTTATAGCGGCATTCGGATTATAAAAGGATTAAAAAAAAAGGAATAGACTTGTAACGATTGTCAAAGATGTATAACTGACAGCCGGGACCAACGGCTTAACGTGTTTTCCGAGGCACGAAGGAAACTCGGTACGTAATTATATCCACGAACCAACCTACGCAAGTGGCGGCTTAACCTCAAGATTGACCAGAGCGGCAGGTTTATATAGCCAATTTTGACGTTTTATTTTTTATTTTATTACTAATATTATTGCCACACATTAGGAATTTCTCCTGTATCGTGGGTGCGTTTACAAACATTTAATCTCACATATGATAGAATATGATAGTTGTTCCGGGTCTAGCTGACTGTGTATATTAATAATGTATGTATGATTAAAGTTTGTAAACACCCACGATGCAGGAGAGTGATTTTTAATATTCTTTTTCATTTAAAGTTTGTAAATTTGTGTCTACTTTAAAAAACAAGTCTTTCAATAGTACTAATTCCTTTCAGAAGGAAAAATGAGTTCCTATACACAAAAGAGTACATTCGTATCCTAAGTTAAAATAACAGTCTACACAATTAATTGGTGAATGAGTCTCTAAGTGTTCATAGATTAGCGACGAAATCCGAGACCCAATTAACGAAATTAGGTTTTAGATTTCATTCGCTTTATTTTCTCGGATCGGGAGTAAATTTTAAACGTTCTGGCATAAATTAAAGCAGTTTTGGGGTCTTTGATTAAGTATGCATGAAGGTTTACAGACGCTGTTGAGGAAGTAATGTCAAATCAGCCGTTTGAGATACCAACTGATGGTTCGTTGCGCAGCTAAATGTCAAATCCTGTATTTGAACCTAGTGTTATTAAGTAAAACGGTACAACAATGATTGAAGTTGTCAGTGGTACAGAAAACATAAAAGTTTTGTCTATGAAAATAATTGTGTATAGTACTATATTTTATCTTATCTAAGTAAAATAATTATAAATAATATTTTTGTAAATACGACAACAGCTCAGGTTCAATTTTTTTTTTACTGAATGTAGAATCAAAACTTTAAAATAAAACACTATTAAGTACTACTAACTATACCTAGTAAAAATGCACTAAAACCAGCTTAGTAAAAAAGTCCTTTTTTCCCCAAAGCCAGTTTCGCAGACTCACGAAAATATAAAGAACAGAAGAGCTTTAAATAATTTAGTCAAAATACTACACACAACATGAGAACATAAACCAATTCTGTTGTTAAAACTAAAATGGCTTCACGGGCGTTGCACGGCGGTTATCGCGCTCGTAAACAAAAGATTGGCGATGATTTACGCTTTAACCTGCTCTAATATCTCAGAGTCTATCTTCAAAGTATAAATCTATGAACTTGATATTTATACTCTTAGATTTTTGGGCGTCAAAATATTAGAAATAATATGTTGTGGTACAGCTTTTAAGCGAGCCGGTCAATTTTTGATTTAGTTGCTCATACATTTACTGAAAACGATAGTTCTTCTAATAAATTGTATCTTAAGATATTATATCTAGAATTATACACTCAAATCCAGAAGTTACGAGACATAAAATGACTAAGATAATATCCGAATTCTTCGGACCATAGATAGACCCAGGGTAGCATATTGGGTCCTATTTTATTTCTACTCTTCATAAACAATGTAGTTAATGTAACCAATCATAAATGCTTCCTGTTTGCTGATGACATTTGCATAATTGTTACCACTGACAAAAAATATAAATCAATTACGGATCATGAAACAGACATAAATAATACAATAGACAATCTAATTAATTGGTTAAATAATAATGAACTAGCTATTAATCTAAATAAATCAATATTCATACAATTTAATAAATCTTATAACAATGCATTTAATTTTAAAATGAACATACCGAAAATTACACAAGTGGCACAAACAAAATTTTTAGGAGTAGTAATTGACGAACATCTTGACTGGAAAGCCCAGGTTGATAATGTGTGCAATAAAATAAATAAATTTGTCTACGCTTTAAGACAAATAAAAAAGTCACTAATATAAAAACGGCTGTGATGTCTTATCGCGCATATGTAGAGTCCTCACTACGGTATGGACTAATTATGTGGGGAAATAGTACGGACCACAATAGAGCATTTATAGCCCAAAAAAAATGTTTACGAGCCCTATACGACATTCCATCTGACGAATCATGTCAACCAATATTTAAGGAACTTGGTTTACTACCGTTACCATCATTATATATTTACGAAGCATGCATGTTTGTTCAAAAATACAAACAATTATTTAAAACAGCACAGGAAATAAGCTCTCGAAGTCGGCGTGACCAATACAGACTTGTTTTGGATGAACTACCTAGATCAGCGAAATATAATAAAAACTCTCTGGCAATGTGTGTACGGTTATATAATAAATTACCAAATATGTTTAAAACGTTAAATTGTAAATTATTTAAAATCCAACTATACAAATGGCTCAATAATAATAATTTCTATTGCATTAATGATTATTTAAAATGAATTTCAATGTTATCTATTTTATCTCAATGCCTTAATGTATGTCTAGTTTGCATGCTTTAGTTTAAGCAAAACATGTTTGATCTCATATTTTTAATAACATCTTGTATACCATGTTTTATGCAAATAAATATATCTTATCTTATCTTATCATAAAATATTTCTATGCTCCGTACTGCATTACAGGGTCAAGTTTACCTCTATGCTCGATAGATGGCGGTGTACATTTTTCTGGATCGCGCTATGGTTTCGTTACATGCATTTAGTGACCCCCCTTTTTAGACATATTATATAATATATGACAATAAAAATATATGACAATAAAAAACCCATGTTTATAACAATTTTTGTTGAGAATATCTGGAATTAAATTAAAATTAAATTTAAATTTATAGACTTTACGTTTTATCATTTGTCATAAATGTTTCGAACCGGACGAACACGCAACCAATTAACCCATTAGAAGTCACCGTACTCAATTGAGTACAGCTATATTCTTAAGTGTGGATATAAGATTCTCAAAAATTGACGGTAGTTTGTTTCTTATTTTATTTCATTAAAATACTGTTCAAAGTTATACTTTTATATTATGTGGGAAATGTGATTTTTTTTAAATAAAAATATCAGTTGAAGTCGTGTCACCGAAACACTGTGCGGATAACTGAATTGTTTTGGAAATATTATCCAAAACACTGAGAAATACTTTATTTTCTCATTTAATTAGAACTCAGTACATGCCAAAGTAACTTATAAACAACAATATAGTAAAATAATGTTCATTTCAAAAAAGCTATAGCCGTATGAATCTTGCTGTACTCAGTTGGGTACAGTGACAACATACATGATAAAATAACTATTTTTTTCTTCCGATTCGTAATAATGAAAAAACAATATTTTTGGGCCAAAACTGTTACAAAGGGCTATAAGAAGTCATTGATGCCATTATATGTGCTAGAGATGATGATGAATTTGATATGGCTATCATACCACCTGATCCCAGTGCATTGACTGATGAAGAAGGAACCGATGAGGATACGTCATATCCTCATCGGCCCTTTCTTCATCCATACCACAGGATGTGCCTGGTACTATGGAGATATTTCGAGTTGCGAGGATGGTGGTAACGAAGATAGTGACGATGAGCCACTAAAGGCGGCCAGATATGATCCATCAGCCAATGCCAACCTGGCGAAAATGTTCCCCTTCAGACACCTCAACTCATTGCTCATTTGATCCTTATTGTGGAAAATCGCAGATAATGACTTCTGATCCTATCCTATAAATTGAACTGTACCCCAGAAAATCACGAAGTTTATTTTGACAGCTTTTTCACCAGCTGCGAACATTAGTTGACTTGACTTGAAACCTAGGATACCGTGCTACAGAGACTGTAAGAGAAAACAGGACTAAAAAGTGTCCACTGAGTACACAACTGACTGTTCAAAAGACATGAAAAAGAAAGACTGTGCCTATTACGACTACAGGTTTGACAAGGAAAATTGAGCTGCTACTGGTAAGGTGGAAAGACAGTAGTGTTTGTACAATGGCAACTTACTATGATACCATTGAACCACTAGGGACTGTCAAACGATGGTGTTCAGTAAAGCAGGAGAAGACTGACGTAGCGATACCACGACTGTAAGAAGTGTCTAAAAACACTGTGTCGAGAAACAATGTTTAGAAATTTTTCGTACTTAAAAGGTCAGTGTACTCAGTTGAGTACACCCCAGTAAATTGCTGGAAACTAACTTTTTGTATTTTTTTCTTTGATTTTATGTTTCTTTGTTTTTATTTAAATACATAAATAACGGTTGTACCAAAAATATATTTTTCCTTTTCATTTGACCTCTAATGGGTTAAGCTATATAAGTCCATTTTATATGAGTCTCTCATTGCACTGAAAATCTATACAATAAGAAACCATAACTTTTCAAATAAATAAACACAATATTATTCTATTCATTTTACCTTTGTCAACTTATTTAACCAAACGTATGACGTAGGTCTTTTTTTGGGGTGGGTAATCATCAAATAACTTCCTTCGCTTTGGATGGAGCGGGGAGGGGGTAGTGTCAGATTTGTACCAAGGAACATGGTTGGGTTTTAACTCAACCATGTTCCTTCCATAGCCCTTTATGTTCCGGGGCCGCGGTATCACTTTCGAACAACCCGCAATCCTGGCAGTCGCTTTGCTTAGTTTTAAAACTGCTTAATTTTTTATTAAGTCCTTTTATTTTATTAGGTATGTAGTTTGGATCACTTTTTACGCAGTCGGGTTTTTTTTCTTTTTGAGGTACGGAACCCTATACAAAATTTCAAAGTTTTTCACAAAAGATTTGACATTACGACGTCATGGCTGGGTCACATATCTTTCTAGAAACATCTCTCTAAGATAAGCAAGCCTTCAGCTCTTGTAAATGATTTAGAACTGCGATGTACACTATGGTCATTTCACTATTATTTTACTCATGATTTGACATCACTAGCAAAACGATATTGATCTTTATAACCGTTGTAATAAGGTTGCTATTTAGTTGCCACCACTGACAAGCCTGTGAAACAACAAAGATCCTTATCGCCTTTGTATTAAGGTTGTTGTCGAGTTGTTGCTGTCAGACATTACTTTGCTTTGAGAAGACTGTACATTATTCGTTCATATAGAATTGTGGGTACATTGTATCCTTTTGAACTTCGGCCTTTCTCTTTAACAATGGTTTTCTGTGAGCCGCCGAAGTACTATGTGCATGTATTCCGTTTTGGTGGGACATTCCTGGACTCGTGGTTCGACAATAGCTAAACAAAATTGAGGCTTTGTGTGTTCGTCTTTTGTTTTGTAGGATTCTAGAATAGGGGGTTGTAATGTTTTATTTTAGTTTTGAATTGTATTGGGAATAAACAGAGTTTTATGGGTCTGGAAAATATTTAGGTATTAGTTATAAGTAGTTAATCCTTACTAATATTATGAAAGCGAAAGTGAGTTTAAACAACTCTAACTAACTAGTGAGATAGTTGGGAACCAGGAGACGGACACAGGCTAATATTCTTTTTTTAAGTGGGTTATGAGGGAGAAAGAGGAAAGAAAAGGGAAAACGTATTGTTGCTATTGCAAATCAATATGGCGCAAGGGTAACAGCTGGTGTTACCCCGAATTTAATGCGATCGAAACCGCGGGCAAAAGCTAGTATTTAATATATAATAATACATATTATAAAGATGAAAGAATGTATGTTGAATGTTTGTTTGTATCGTTTCCAAATTAATTTTATCATTGTGGCTCCAAAACTACTGGACTGATTTTAATGATGTTTTTACTAATATGAAGCTACATTATCAGGAGGTAACATAGGCTATACAAAATCACGCTACTACACACAGGAGCTATAATAGGCTGCAACTAAAGACACGGGTGAAAACGCGCAAGAAAGCTAGTAGTTAATACGATTTGAAACAGGATATTTGTCAAGTTTATTATATTTTTTAATTTTTCGATGTTCATGCATTCAACTGGAGTAATTGCTGGTAAATGATTTTTTTATAAATATTGGTGACCATGTCAGTTTAAAAAACGTTGTAACTATGTAAAAAAAAAACTAAAAAGTTGAAAATAACTTATTTCCTGAAGACGGTGCCAAAAAATCAACGAAACCAACAAAAGTCACCGACTTCCGGAAACAAAGTTATTTTCTACTTTTTAGTTATATTTTTTGGACGTCGGTTTTATTTTTAACAAAAAAGTTTTTTTTTTATATCACGCGGGCAAAGCCGCGGCGGCCAGCTATCTTACTTCCTACTAATATTATATCCTATCCTACTTATAATATTATAAATGCGAATGTTTATGAGGATGGTTGGATGGATGTATGGATGGACGGATGTTTGTTACTCTTTCACGTCATAACGGCTCAACGGATCTTGATGTAATTTGGCAGAGAGTTAGATGATAGTCTGATATAACACATAGGATACTTTATTTTTCGACCATCATGCAGGCGAAGCCGCGGGTAAAAGCTAGTAATATGTAATTATCAGTTCTTTATTTTTCCACCGTCCAGAGCAGGGGAAGTTATTTGAAGATTACCAATACGCAAAAAAGAATGGAAAAACAAAAAAAAAGATGTACGACAGAGTTACCCTACACATAATAACTGCCTGATCGCATATTAAGGTACGATTTAACAAAGACTCGAAATTATTATAATTTGTAATGAGAGCGATATGTTCAAAAGCGATCCTCTCTTCTGCTGAACAATAGCCAGATAACTTGATATTTAACAATTGTAGGTACCTTTAATCTGAGTCTATATTTTAATAATACTAACTTCATTTATAAAAAGACTATTTGCTGAAGAAAATGTGGCATATACTGTTAATAGCAGATCAATAAAACATAAAATAATATTTTTTTTTTGTTAATGTTACGTATACTTAAAAAGCATCAAAAATATCACTTAAATGAATATAAGTACCTAGCTTTTGCCGGCGGCTTTGTTCGCGTTAAATTCAGGGTAACCCAGTTCCCTTTTCCTGATTTGCAGGTACCTGCTACCTGTAATTTTTGCCCTCGTGCCTTATTTCTTGTACTAGCAAAGCTAAGTTTTCCTTTTTCTTCTTTCTCCCTCATTTCACACTTAAAAAAAAGCTTAGCTTCCTACTTTGAAAATTGCAAAATGCTCTATACAAACTTCCACCACTTATTTTAGGGAAGTAGGGGGTTAGAAAGAGACAAAAGGCAGTAGCATCCGTCTCCAGCGTCCCAACTATCGCTATACCAAAATTCATCAAAATCGGGCTTACCATTTAGGCGTAAAGACGTAACAAGCAAACTCACTTTCGCTTTTATAATATTGTTAAGGATTGGCAGACATGTTAAACAATTGAAGAGCTAAAAAATAAAATACCAGCGCTACCGCAACGTCAAGAAAACTTAAGACTGCTACCTCACTTCAAAAACTCTCACTTAATCTGAACAAAAGCGAGCAATTATAGGTATTGGCGTTTTTCCAAAGTACACCTACAGGTTATTAGTTCTGCAGTTCAGTACGCGACTGTACGTACTAAATTAATAAAGTTAATGTCACAGGTGCAGGAATTCTCACAGAATTCGCCCAAGTTTAATATAAACAGAGCCATGAGTAAAACTTATAGTTTCCCCGCAACTACTGTGCGGACGCCGATAAATATAGTGGACGGAAATTTGATTTATGAAAGTGAATTTAAGTTTGTTAGTGACAGAGTTGCTAGTTGCTTAATACCAGAGATAGATAATATTGTGCAATCAGAAGCCTATGATTGAACAATCTATCTCTGGTATAAAAAATTCTAGTATTATAACAAAAACAAAAAAAAAATTGAGTTGTCAAGGGACACCCGGATGGAACGAAGTTATTATTTATTATGTACAAAAAAAACCTGTATACACTCAACAAAAATAATCGTCGCGACACCACGACACCACACTTTTCAATGCGAAATACATAGAAAGACGAAACGAAAATAACTGGTTTGATTTCTATGAAACAAAGAGAGAGATGGAGAGAGAAACACAGAGAAACACGCGCACGTATGTCGTACGGCTTACAACTATAGCAAAAAGTGTCGTTACAATTTTTGGTCTAATTTTTTCCGTCTAGCCCCCTTTCGCAACGCGCGATTATGATTATTCCAAAACTTCGTTCCAAAAACTATAATTTTTGGTATTCCCTTCTGATGGAGAACTTACTTATAGTATGTGTCCCCAATTCCTCATGCGTTGACGTCATCGAAAGTATTTGATGACGTCAACGTACAGATATTGTTATAGTGTTTCGTATTAGAAGATGATAACCTGCGGGCAGGCGTCGGGAGCCGCGTCTTCCGGCCACCGTAGGTGCAGGTCTGTGGACGGTTAGCGATGGGTAGCTCACCTTCTGTCCGTCTAGTGACGACAGGCCAAGTCGATGAAGCGTTTATGTTCCTTAAAGAGATGTCAGCAAAGCAGAGGGCAGAGCCACTGTTTGCCAGTCTTGCGAGTTTCTTCAAAAGGGAAAACAGGGTAAAAGAATAGTTCAAGTCTGACATTCCCTTCGGCTTTGCCCAGTGCAAGACAAGTTATTTGATTTAAAATACAGAAATATCCATATTATTTACATTCATCATAGCAAGGCAAAAAAAAGTTAAAGTCTTCGATCTAAAACAAAAAAGTCTATCGAAACTTATCTTTTTCCAAAACTATTGTCAGTAATGAATACTAAATCTAATCACGTTTTATAGCAAAAACAGTGCGTTAATAACAAAGTTTTCAGCATTAGAATTTACGATATGATATTATTAATTTATGGGTACCCGCATAAATTAAAATGTGCTATCAAAGGATAATGCGGAGCCGAGAATGAGAAAACCTATCATCGGATTAACTAAGAACCCTTCCAGGGGGCTTTGGAAGCCTACAAGTTGTATGGGAGAATTATTGATAGTATATTAATTGAGTTTCTTGCATGATCTGTTTACCTAGTAACTTTGGAAGGAACGGGTTTTATCGCGTGAATCTCCGCCCCCAACTCAAGTTGTTTTCCGTGTAATATTTTTTACATAGAATTACTTAGAATGAAGTACAGTATGCTCGGTTAACAGTAGACATATTTTTATTACACACATCATCATCTGCGTAGCCTTTTCTTAACTATGTTGGGGTCGGCTTATACCACTGGAATACCAGTATTTTACATGGAGCGACTGCCTATTTGATCTCCACAACCCAGTTAGTACTGAGTAATACGGTACCTCTTGGTAAAACTGGACGGTAGATACTAATGTCATCTCGCAAGTGAAAATAGTAACTTGGTGCTTATGGCTCAGGAATCTTAATAGTTGCCATTGCAATAATCATGTAATATGTCTTGTCAATTCAAATATTGTCTGCTCGTCTTGTTGACCAGGTTTTTATTACTATCACTTTCATGTTTAGCTTTGTTCTTTAACACTATGGTCCTAGTTTATCATCTGTGACTTCTAGTCACAGATGATAAACTAGGACCATAGTGTTAAAGAACAAAGCTAAACATGACAACTTACTATCATAATGTATAATCCAATATTGCACGTTTTAGTGGGTCCGCCTGTTAGACTAGAAGCTTTACTTATGTATGAGTATATTTTTTATTTTATTTACTAGGTGACTTGTGACAATAATTGTATAAAATCTTGTTCTTCTAACCTGACAGATAGATGTGTTGTTGCTGGGGGTTTTTTTCCGCCACTTCCCTTCACTTCTTCTTCACTTCCTACTTGGTGTAGGGGGGGCGTTTTGGGGGACTGTCTCTAGTAATGTTGACGTTCAAAAGGTGGGGATTATCAGCCTATTACTAATTACATCTAATACAAGACAGTTTTCCTATAGAAGCTATAAATAATGCTTATAAGACTAGAAATTGTTCCTTTATCTGTAAAACACAAGACAAAATGCTTTATAACCACGTCGTTTATATTTGACCTACTTTCGACTTTGAAAGGTCACTTTGGAATATAATAAGCAATATAGAATTAGAAACAATTTTAGCTTCAACAAGTTGAGAAACCTGACACATTCTGTTTAGGTGTCAGATGGCTTGATTGCGGTCCAGACTATGTTTGCCTTTATCTTAGTCTTCAAGCTTCTTCTCTTTAAGTGTTAAGATTATAAATCTGATTCAAGAATTTTTGTTGTATTTATAACGCTGCCCTAACTACTAACAAAGAAACTCACAGACAACCAGACCCGGAACAACTACCTGTCAGACTCAAAAATTGTTTGCGTGCGGGAATTAAACCCGTGACACGCGGAGCACCAACCAGTCGCTTGGCTACTGCGCCAACCGTGACGCCATTTATGCGTATAATTTTTGAATTGGCAGTGAGAAGGGCTAGCACTTGCAAAGCGAATCTCCAATTTAATCTATGAGTGCTTATACTGAAACAATACGAAATTACTTAGGTACTGTTTCTAAAAAAAAATAAGTTAAGATTAGTATTATGTTATGTTCTTTCCCCTATCAGTTTCAGTAGTTCTTAGAATCCAACTTCATATTCTTATCCTACCCAAAAAACTTGACCTACCCTGTACCTACGATTTTAAACCCAAACAGCAAACAGTATATTTTTTCAAATAGTCTTTCTAGAAACGTGTAAAATAACAAGTTTCTGTTAATTTGAAACAACAGTTTTGCATATTTGTTAAATCGCATATATATTTAAACACGTTCATGATGGTCACAGTATTATTGACAATTATATTTGTGTTGTTTAATTAACCCAGTCTTTTTTATCATATTTATCCTACTCTTTGCTTAAGTTATTTTTTACGCCTTGTAGATTCTCAGATGCTTGTTAACTTAGCACGTCTGTAAAATAAGCAATGACTTGCTGTCGGGCTTACGTTATCCTCTAATACTTAAGTAATAACGCTGTAACAAAAACGTAGTAAATTATAATATTTTAAAAGATTAACCACGGATTTTTGTACCGGTTCATCTCCATTGGAAACAACCAACCCGAACCGTATATTCTCGACATTTTATACTATAAGTGCCCATGTAGGCCTATGTTAAATGAAATATTTTGATTTTGATTTCAAACTTACAGTACGGCCAACGAGAAGCGATACCGAATGTAAACAAAACCCATGCTAAAACCCCATCTAAAATGTCCGCCCGAATGTTGGCGAACCCGTCTTAACGTTGTCATGTTTTTGCCGGGAGAACGAGACATTACGATAAAGGCACAAAATGGAAAGAGCTAAATATTAGATTGTCAACGCCACAGTTGTTCTTTAGGTTAATGACCTTTCGTATTGCTTCTCGTTGGCCGTACTGTAGAAGAAATTACAGTTTGCATGTGAAATAAATTTTATAAAGCTGCATTTACAGAAGACTGTGAGAAAGCATTCATTAAAATATTCACTTCACTGTACTCGTCGTTCCACAAAAGGTTTTATTTGGACATTCACTGACAGACGCTGAAATTAAAAGTGTCGTATTTATTTTTGACTGTGGCCGACTTATTATTATATTTTAATAATAGTGAGTTATTAAATAGTGACGCTACCTCAGACTGTAACAAAATACGAGAAGATTAAATTGACTTGTTGAATGAATACTCTTGGTCTGTTGTAAATAGTCAAAGAAACTTCAAAATGAATAAATACGTATTTTTTGCGTGGCAGGTAGTGACTGCAGTCGGGGTACCAAGAAGTCTTAAAGTACTTATTCCATTGAGAGAACGAGACACTGCTATAGAGGATGCACTGTCTCTTCTAGCGCCATTTCTTTCACACGCTAAGAATAAGTTTACTGCTTTGAGATGTCCCGGCCACCGTAGATTCGGGCCTGTGGACGGTGAGCAATGGGTAGCTCACCGTCCGTCCATCTATTGACGATAGACCGTGTCGAAGGCGCGTTCGTGTTTCACGGCCGCCTTAAAGAGATGTCAGCTAAGCAGAGGGGCTTGCCAGGGCCTCTGCCTGCCGGGGTTGCGGGTTGTTCGAAAGAGATACAGCGGCCCCGGAACATAAGGGCAATAGAAAGAACATGGGTGGGTGACAAAGGTAACCCTACTTATCGCCAAATCGCCGTCATTCAGACAAGGCCTGTCGCGACGTCCCCACCCATCCCTTGCTAAAGGCCAGCCCGCGATGCTGAGCCAGCAGGTTTAATTAACCCAGTCCCAAAATTATATCACTCAGATCTAGCCTGACCCTTTGCTGTCCTCCCTCAGCGAAGCGACGCCCTAAGTCAAGTTGCACCCCACAAGAGGTGCTCTTAGCGTGTAGTTAGTTTATAATCTTAGGTTTTAAATTGTTTTGCCCTGACTGGGAGCCTTATTCTTGATTCATCCATAGGATTTGTCCGATTTAGCAAACTACAACCTCATTGGTTGAGCTTCAAGATGCCATTTAAGGAAACAGAAAGTTAAAAAAGAAAAAAGAATATTAGGCTTCCGGTCTAACCGATTGCAGCTAAATACCAGTATTTTACATAAAGCTATTGCCTATCTGAACTCGATACCCCTTGGTAAAACAGGTTGTCAGACTTTCAGGACACTGACTATCTGTAACGGCTGTCAGAGATCTACAAATAACAGCCAGGACCAACAGCTTAACGTGCTTTCCGAGGCACGGAGGAAGCTCGGTATAAACCGGGTGGTCACTCACCCACAGAACAACCTAGGCAAGCGCGACTTAACCTTAAGATCGACCTGAGCGGCTACCATACTCATAATTATTTCAATACTAGCTTTCGCCCGCGGCTTCGCCAGCGTTAAATTTGGGGTAACACAGTTCCCCTTGCGCCTTATTGATTTGTAATAGCAACGCTAAGTTTTCCCTTCTCTTCTCTCTTTCTCCCTCACATCCCACTTTTTTCAAAAATATATTAGCCTATGTCCGTCTCCTAGTTCCCAACTATCTCTGTACCAAAATTCATCCAAATCGGTTCAGCCATTAAAGCGTGAAGAGGTAACAAACAAACAAACAAATAAACAAACAAACAAACAAACAAACTCACTTTCGCTTTTATAATATTAGTAAGGATAGTAAGGATAAGGATTAGTATGCATATTTATAGCATGTTACAATTTATGGTAGTATAAATTATAACATGCTGTAAAGTTCTGTACTCACATAACGCAAACCAAACCACTCAACACATATTCTGTCGCGACTCTCAATCTTTCCGAAAGTGCCAACTCCAACACAATTTTTTCAACAGCTGACATTCAAAATCGCTGCCATTTAAAAGTCGCATATCGAAGTACTATGAATGGCAACCTTTACACCGAGAATAGCGAGCTCAATGCATTTAGTGAAGTAAATATCGCGAACACTATCTCACTACAGCGTTGTGCAGGCAGAGTTTTGTTACGTAGTTTCTCTTTTTACGGGATTTTCGGCCTATTTTCAGGCATTTTAGTTCAAAATGTTATAGTTAAGTGTATCAAGCATCTGAGCTAATCTTGAATATCAGACAGTTCGGTTGGCATAGTGGCTGGGGAGTCCCGGGTTCGATTGCGGCACAGATCAAATATTTGTATATGACCTACGGGTACTTGTACCGGGTCTGTCTGAATGATTTGTATCGTAATTTTTTTATGGATATATAAAAAAAAATACGATTATGTATTTTACTACTTGTAAAAATTATGTATTTTTACAAGTATTTGTTAGTATTTACTTTAATATGTAAGTTCTAATAGTTTAATGCACACACACATTTTTGTCGTATTTCTTACACACTATCGTCTACATTTCGTTCCCATATGCCCTTTCGCAGGTCTGCTGGCAGAAAATTCTTAAGAAATAAGCAGTACCTTTGTACTCAAATTGTATAATGGTTTTGCTGTCTTCTCTGCTGTGTGTACATAAATGATTAAGTAAATAAAATACGATTGAACATAAAACCTCCTCCTTCTTTTAAGTCGATCAAAAAGAAAGAACATGGGTGAGTTTTAGCCTGATACTCTCTTCCGCTTCACACAGACCGGGAGGAGTCAATTTTGATGGTTTCCTATCTTAAAAAAGGCGTGGCATACTAGGTACCCGTGAGCGACGCCATATTTGTTTCAGTTACTCAGTTATCAACTGTCACTTTTGCCCAGCTTATGACGTCACACACTGCAGCCTAGGGACGACGCTTAGTACACAACTAAACAGCTTGATCATAGACCGGCCGTTGCTTATTCAGTATTACTGAATGCTAATGGATTGATTAGCGATTGACGGTCTTTCAATCACTAATTAATCCATTTGCATTGACATGGCTCCCATGGACTTCTAGGCATAGAAGAGAAAGAAAGAAAAAAAAAACATTAATTTCAAAAGACGACAAGCGCTAAAAAAACAGCCAAAATCGAGTCAGATTCGCGCACCAAGGGTTCCGTACAAACTTGCAACATAAACACCCGGCTATTTTGGCTGCGTAGACTTAAAGGGTTGTTTTTTTTTTAGCACAAAGGGTTCACAGAGTTGAGTATAATTATGATTATAATTTCAGCTCGATACTTCCACGTGGTCTCAACAGACAGACAGACTGACTGACAACAAAGTTATCTAATAAGGGTTCCGTTTTTTCCTTTTAAAGTATGGATCCCTAAAACATACAAATAATAATACTAATCAACTTTATTCCGGTAAGATAAACCCATATTATCAACACACACACATTTATATTAATTACATAAAATCATCCAAATTCAAATAAATTCTATTATGAAAGTTAAATAAAAATAAAATATATAAAAACTATATTTTTATTGATTACTTATTCTATGTGGCTCTTGTACTGGCCCATGTTTGTGACTAGAACGCCTCAGTATAGACGTCCACCCTTGCAACAAACAAAGTGTCACAAATATTTAACCAGCACCACATGAAGGGGAGTCGTTTGTCTTGGTATGGACATGTAATGAGGAGGGACAAAGCACATGTGACTAAAAGAGTGATGGATCTGAATGTCGATGGACGGAGAGCGAGAGGAAGGCCAAAGAAAAGATGGATGGATTGTATAAGGAATGATATGAAAAAGAAAGGAGTGAATGACGCTGTGACGTCTGAAACGGGAGAATGGAAGAAGAGAACGTGTTGCGCCGACCCCAAATAGAATGGGACAAGGGCAGGAAAATGATGACCCCAATGATATGGTATAGGAGGTACATGCATCACTGTGCCTTCACCCCATTTAAGGAGTATAATTTGCAAAACAATTTTTCTTTATTCTTCACAGAGTCTACAGTGAACTATCGCTAACAAAATAAAGATACCTAGCCTAGCTTTATTACAAAAAGGGTGAATTTGCTTAGGCTAGATTATGTTAGTTTAGTTCGAGTTAACTAGACAAACTGTTCCCTTGAAACGAGACATGCTTAATTCAGATCTCGTCACGTTGGCAGGTACGAGATTTATTTTTAGTTCTTGTAGCATACGTTTATCTTTTAATTAAAAGAGTTACTTATACGGCACGGTTAGCGCAGTGGCTGAGTGACTGCTGCGCTGCGTGTCGCGGGTTCGGTCCCCACACAAAACAAATATTTGTATGACTTTTTTTTTGGGGTGGGAAATCATCAAATAACTTCCCACGCTCTGGGCGGAACCCGCGGGGTGCGTCAGATTTTTACCCCACCCATGTTCCTTCTATTGCCTTTTATGTTCCCGGGCCGCGGTATCTCTTTTGAACAACCCGCAACCCCGGAATATTTGTATGACTTACAGGTAGTTGTTAAAGGTCTGACTGTTTGTGTATGTGAGTTTAGATGTATGTAAACGCACCCACGATACAGGAGAAATTCTTAGTGTGGGGCAACGTGTTTGTTTTATGAATGTTAGTCTTTAACAGTACCGCCTTGTTGGTTAAGAGGTTACCAGCCGCACTGCTGAGCGTGAGGTCCTGGAAGGTACTAAATTTTTCCAACTGGAATTTGTCTGTCACTGATTTTAAGTTTGGGCCCGAGTGATGATATTATTAAGCTCGTCATGTGTAACATGGGGCTTAAACATGACTGGTAAAATGTGTTTAAAGTATAATGCACATTTCTGCCTTACCTTTCGAGGATTACAGGCATGATGTCATGTTTAGAAGTCTTAAAAGGAAAATGAAAAAGGGTCTAGTTTTAGAGCTGTTACGTGTTTTGCCTTACTTAACGAAAAAAGGCGTGACTTGTTGTGCCTCCGGGGTTGCGGGTTGTTGGAAAGAACCTCGGCCCCGAAACACAAAGGGCAAAAGAAGGAACATGGGTGGGTCCACCCAGAGGGGAAGTTATTTGATGATATAATATTCTTTATTATGTACACCATACAAGTAACAAGAATAACACTAGACAACTTATAAATAGGGTGACACAATGGGTGGTCTTATCGCTAAAAGCGATCTTTTCAAGACAACCTTTGGATGGATTTAAAGGAAGAGAAACAGTACTGTAGGTAGTCTGTGGCGTAACATTTTTCTAAATTTATAGGTAGGTGTGTTAAGGTGGTTTGTTTGGTTTTGCTATTAAAAAGTGACTTCTTACTTGCAAAATACTGTTTTACTTTGATAATGTTTCAAAACCTCGAGCAATTTATAGCCACAGCCTCAAGTTTTGGCCAGAGAAGTTTAGACCAGGTGTATAATTTTGGTAGTACGACTGGGCGACCAATATTGTTCAAGATAACGCTCAACCCGCCCAAAAGTCTGGTCGTAGCCGAATAGTGCGCGAAGTTCCTTGTTTGTTTATGTATATATAAACAATACAAATGAATAAAACCTATTCAACATCATCATTATTTTTAAGAAGATGAAAAAACCAAGTTTAAAAAAAAGAAGTGTTTTTCTTGAATTCAAATTTGGAACAAGATTGGAATAGTTTTGGTGCTACATCTTTTACACGATTCAACCAAATTTTCCCCGTGAATACACTTCCCTTGAACTTTTCCACTAAAACAGTGTAGAAATGTTTCTCAAGTAAGTTTTCTATCAAGAATTTAGTTCCACAACTCAGTACGTAAAACTAAATTCTTCATATAAATATGGGAAATTCCTTTATATGAGTAAAATTCAAAGTGGAGCAAAAATATTCCAGAATTTTTAATATTACACGTTCTGCAAGTTGACTCCATGTTTTAAACTTATATAACAGCGGTAACTATAACGTTATTTTTAATGTTAACAGTTACTTTTAACGTTATCAGTTATTTTTAACTAGTAAATTTTTGTGTGAACTGTATCTTTTTGTATTAGTTTAGTGGTCATTAACATCTATTGGTTTTTTAGGATTCCGTAGCTTAAAAGAATAAAACGGAATCTTTATTGGATCACCATGTTGTCCGTTTGTCTGTCTGTCAAGACCCTATATCTCGGGAATGTGTAGAGGTATCGAGTTGAACTACCTTCTAGGTCTACGCAGTCAAAAGAGGCTGTTTATGTTGCACGTTTGTAAGTAACGCTCTCTACGCAAGTCTGACTCGCTTTTGGCCGATTTTTTATATTTGGGTTCACATTTGACGAGCCTGTTGGTCTAGTGGTTAGTGGCCCTGACTGCTGAGCCGGAGGTCGTGGGTTTGATTCCCACCCAGGACAAACTTTGTGTGATGAGCATGATTGTTTGTTCTGTGTCTGGGTGTGATTTATCTATAATATGTATGTAATTATATAAGTATGTATATCAGTTGTCTGGTTACCATAACACAAGCTCTGCTTAGCTTGGGACCAGGTAGCCGTGTGTGAGTTGTCTCAAGATATTTATTTATTTTATTATTTATTTGCAGCATTAATGGTAATTATCATTAATATTTGAATAACAGTGTAAGTTTTTCTTTAGTTATGAACGGTTTCCGAAATGCATTGAACTCGAGCAAATAATCGATGTGACGATAATGTTTCTGTCCCTGTCAAGAATGTTCCAAAAAAAATTTTAGTTACTAAAGAGTACTACCATCCTAAATGAGTTAATCAGACCTTTGTAATAAGGATCATATTGTAATTTAAAAATAGAAGCCGGTTTTTCAGGATGATAGGAATACTCATATTAAAAAATACTTGAAGTTATTTGAAAATTTTGTTTGTTTAGTTTACTGTATACCCTCAGAGTCTAACTATTGCAAGGTCTCGTATTGCAAGTGAGTTCCGATGGCGATGTTGGCGCAGTGGCTGAGCGATCGACTGTTGCGCTGCGTGTCGAGGGTTCGATCCCCGCACGAAACAATTATTTGTATGACCTGAAGGTAGTTGTTTCGGGTCTGGCTATTTATGTATGAGAGTTTGAACGTTACAGTATTTAGGAAAAATTTCTAGTGTGAGCAACGTTTCCTTTAAAAATAATGTATAAAACCTATTCAATATCATCATTTTAAGAACATGAAAAAACCAAGTTTCAAAAAGAAGTGTTTTTCTTGAATTCAAATTTGGAACAAGATTGGAATAGTTTAATTGCTACATCTTTAAAAAAAAATGAAAATCATCATAACTTCAATTTATTCTCACCAGGTTCCTTCACCTTACTAACCCTAGTAATTAAAATTTCCTCTTAAGAATAAAATCATATTTTATCCCATTGTCTACCTGCGGGTCCTTCTAATTCAATTGTCATTGTCAAAGTTTTCTTTAGAAATTAAAAATTCAACTCGTCACCGTCGTTACTGAGATTTGCATAATTTTGAGGATTTCGACCTTGTGGCCCCGTTTGACCTACAAATGTTTTTGGAAAGAGAAGTTTTTGTTTTCACTGTTTAAGATCCTTTGGGAGGAGTGTTCGGTCTAAACTTTTTTAGAGATACGCATTTTGAATTGGAAAGCGATTCTTATGAATCGTTTCTTTAATTGTTATGAGGTTAGTTCCCTGGTGTAGGAGACTTTGTGCCACCAATGGGACTTGGATTTACACGCCATCGTGAAATATCTTACAGCCATGCTGGTTTGGTGTCCTCCCAATGTTTTTCTTCATCGAAGTAGGTAAGTAATAAAAAACCATTACGCACAAGAATCATTCTTATCATTATCATCCTGACCTCTGAGTTTGTTTCGGCTGTTTCTTCTCAGAGTAGTCGGATACGAAACACCGGCCTTATCTAGTTAAAAAAAAATTACGAGTAAAAGTGTTTGTGAAAACCTACTTGAAAAATAAACATCATTTATCATCAAAAAAAAAAATACTTGATTAGAATAAGTATAACTTCGAGTGATCACTGTCTTCACGCCTAAATGGCTAATCTGATTATGATGAAGTTTGTTACACAGATAGTTGAGACCCTAGAGACGGACATCGGCTATTTTTTAAAGTGGAAAATGAGGGACAAAGAGGGAAAACTTAGCTTTGCTATTACAATAAATAAGGCTTAAAGGCAACAAGTACAGGTAGCAGCTACCTACAAATCAAGAAAGGGGAACTGTGCTACCCCGAATTTAATGCGAGCGAAGCCGCGGGCAAAAGCTAGACTCAGACTTTTACTGACTTATGCCAGCCCACCCATGCTCTTTTTTTGCTCTTTATGTTCCGGGACCCTTTCGAACAACCTGTGGGTTGTAACACCGGTGGCCCTAGCAAGCCCTTTTGATGCATAAACCTGAATTCAAAATAAGGCAGGCAAGAATGCTGAAGCAATTCATAATATTCAATTGACATAAATTCTAAGTGGTTGTTAAGTGGCCATCATTATTGAACAAGTGAACATCAAAGCGAATGATTCACCTCTAATTACCGTTTATGGTTGCACGATACCCGTAATTCAAAATGATGCACTGCTAAACGAAAGATTAGTGTGACATTATGCCTTGAATGAACATGATGAGTAGTGGCACACGATACTGTATAAATAAATATAAATATCTTGGGACAACTCACACACGGCTATCTGATCCCAAGCTAAGCAGAGCTTGTGTTATGGTAACCAGACAACTGATATACATACTTATATAATTTATAAATACATACATATTATAGATAAATCACACCCAGACACAGAACAAACGATCATGCTCATCACACAAAGTTTGTCCTGGGTGGGAATCGAACCCACGACCTCTGGCTCAGCAGTCAGGGCCATTAACCACTAGACCAACAGGCCCGTCATGTATGATAAAACCATATTTATAACGTAAATACGTATGTTTATAAGAGCATTTTGCCCGGCGTTGCAGGTTGTTCCGGAGTTGCGGGTTGTTCCAGGATTGTGGGTTGTTTTTGGGATGCGGATTGCTAAAAATAGATACCGCTGCCCCGGAAAAAAAACGGCAAAAAAAAACATGGGTGTGCGACAATATCATGATTTTATAGGTACGTTGCATGGTTCAACGAGATAGCAGTAAATGTTTTAAAAAACAAAATCTAATCTTATGAATATATCTAACGTCTGAATAATTGTAAGAAAAAAAAATAGCACAATTTCTAACAAGATAACAATCATAAACATTTTAAACACAAAACAAAAACACAACATTTTAAGGCCCAAAGATACCCTCATCCGATTCAGTTCAAAGACAATCGAATAAAAAGCTAGACATCGAAATAGCTGAAGCCAAACTTGTATACAAGAGTCTTGTTGCATAAACTCAAAATTTCGAATAACATTCAAGCCTTGCGCTAAACTATTTCAATACTGAAGCCTTATTGTATTTCCAATATCCTAGCAGGAACGAGAATTGAGGGTTATTCCTTATACAGGATGGCCGGCTCCGAAGTGTACAAGTTTTTGCCGTTTTTCTGAGGTAGCGCCAACGTTTATCTTCATATTTATATATTATACTTAATTATTTTAATTTTAAATTCTGGCTGACTATTTTAATGTATTATTTTTTAGGTTTTAAGTACCTGAATGAAATTAATTATATTACTTAAGTAAGAAGAAATGTACTTTTCACTTTTACATTTAAAAAAAAATATACTATATATCAAAATATATAAAATAAATATATGGGAGCAGGGTTCCCGCTGCTAGTATATTTATTATTATTTGAGAATTAAATTTTATTCTTCCTCTAATTTCATAAGGAGTATCTTTTATTCCTCTTCAAATAGTAATTCAAAAACCTTCTATAGACCGTATGCTTTTTTCTTGACATGCTCATCACACAAAGTCAACCACAAACTAACTAACTGTGCACAGAAACTGCTAGGAATAGACATTTTACGCACTTCAAACATTTCAAGATACAGGAGAAATTCCTAGTGTAGGGCAACGTTTTATTAAAAAAAAAAAGAAAGAAGAAGAAAGAAATGTGATACAAAAATATTATGTGGTAAAAAACTTTAAGGTACTTTTAGGGATCACTTTGTTGTCCGTCTGTCAGTCTGTCCGTCAAAGCATCTATCTTGGATACCCCTTAAGGTATTACTCCTTGAGTTGAAATTAAATCTACGTACTCGAGTCTGTGATTCCTTGAAGCTGTAAAAAGCAACCCTAAAGGTTTACGCAGTTTAAAAATATGACCATTAATGTCGCAAGTTTGTACGGAACCCACCGGTTTTTTTTTCAAAAGTTCTTTGTCCACAAAAATGTTCAACTAAAGGCAGAATTAATCTGATATAAAATTATATCCTTTTCCTATTATTAAACTGACCATTCTAGAGAAAAAAACTAAAACAAAATATAAAATACACCACACGGTCTATTTGTAGATATTGAGCGACAAAGAACTTCAAAACGTAGCGACAACAAAGAGATGTCAAATGCAGAAACTCTTTAATGTTGAAAAAAAAAACTCTTTATGGTTAGTCCAACAAAGCTTCAAACTAAATTGAATTTTGCTACGACAGTCTAAAGTTTAAATTCAAACGGAGTGCATTAATTTAGGTGAAGCTTGAATTTAAGTGCTGATGACGTCAAAAGCGTTTTCCAATATGGCTACAGATTTTAATTTGTAATTTCCTGTGGTGATAAATTTAAAGCGAAGGAGAGTGAGGTAGACCACGTAGATAAAGTAATAATATAAAAGCAAAAGTGAGTTTGTTTGTTTGTAACGTCTTCCCGCCTATATGGCTAAACCGGTTTTGATGAATTTTGGTACAGAGATATTTGGGTCCATGGAGACGGACATGGGCCATTTTTTTAAAAGCTTGAAATATGAGGGAAAGAGAGAAGAAAAGGGGAAACCTTGCTTTGCTATTATAATAAATAAGGCGTTAGGGCAAAAACTACAAGTAACAGGTAAGGGGAACTGCTGAACCTGCAAATCAGGAAAGGGGAACTGTGTTACCCCGAATTAAACGCGAGTGAAGCAGCAGGCGAAAGCTAGTAAAGATATAAGTGAAGGTCACGATGGAAAAAGAGGTCAAGGAATTGTCTGCCATTAGGGGGAGTTGGAAAACGCTGCATTGAAAGAGCCTACGTTTAAATAAGTGATTATTACCGATTTTTGCGTGTGACTGATTCCAGTACTTATGTATCTGTCAAATTGTAGCATTTTCACAGCACTCTAAAATCAGAGTAACCATTACTAATCACAAAATGCAAGTAACTCCCACATCTTTGTGCATAATATACACACGAGGGCAGGTCAACCTATTATAACCTGATCTCTCTACTACGGATGGCATACCGTAGTAGAGAGATCAGGTTAAAATGGTTTCGTATAGGTTGATGTGCCGTCGTGTGTACCTAAACAAAACACTCATGGTTATATTTGACGGCATGGTTTTTGCAGTGGCTGAGCGATCGACTGCTGTGCTGCGTGTCGCGGGTTCGATCCATGTACGGAACAAATATTTGTATAGCCTAGAGATAGTTGTTTTGGGTCTCGCTGTTTGTGTATGTGAGTTTAAATGTTTGTAAAAGCAAAAACGATACAGGAGAAATTCCTGGTGTGGGGCAAGACGATTAGAAGAAAACACATTTTCACAAGTGTATGTCTTTTAAACTAACAGTAAAGTAAGTTTTCATAACATAACATCACACCTGTAAAACTCAAAGGGTTAGACAGAGGCGTACCTAATAGTACACCCACATTACATAAGACACATTAGTATAATCAAGTTCCATGTAACCTATTATCATCAACTGGACACAAATCTTCTCCGTGGCTTTTTCTGATGAAAAAACCTAATAACCCCTTTGCACGACCGAGAAATCGAACCTAGGACCTCATTCTCAGCAGTCGCGCCTTTATCCGCTAAACCAACGAGGCAGACTACTAAGTTCAATCAATACTATTACCGGACAAACGAACGTCACTGAGTTTGATAGCTATTTTGGTCAAGCTGACGTATCAAGTAGGTCATAGGGATGTGCAACGAATCGGAAAAACATATCACATCTTTACGAGGCGATGTCAGGTCAAGGTCAATAGCAGGAAAGGGTTTCTGCGGTATAAGCGGATAGGCGATGACCCTTAGAGCTATCAACCTTCAGCGAACCTTCGTACTAAATCTTTATGAATTCAATTATTAAAGGATTTATTTTTTTTGGCAAAATGTGCGTATGTCTACTTACTCTTTGATTGTGACTGTTAATCATTTGTATATTCCCTTTTAAATCCTTACTAATATGTATTATAAAAGTGAAAGTAAGTTTGTTTGCTTGTATGTTTGTTTCGTCTTTTTTTTTTTCGGGTGGGAAATCATCCAATGACTTCCCCCACTCTGGGCAGAGCGGGGGGGCATGTCAGACTTGTACTGACTAAAGCCCACCCATGTTCCTTCTGCTGCCCTTTACGTTCCGAGGCCTTTCGAACAACCCGCAACCCCGGCAAGCGGATGCTCTGGCAAGCCCCTCTGCTTTGCTGACTCTCTTTGAGGCGCGCGTGAAACACGAACGCGCCGTCGACACGGCCTGTCGTCAATCGACGGACGGACGGTGAACTACCCATTGCTCACCGCCCACAGGCCCGCATCTACGGTGGCCGGGAGTCGTCTCGCGGCGCCCGGCGCCATGGGCGTCTCCCGCGGCGGCTGGGTTGGGCAGATGTTCTCTCCCTCAAACGCCCGGCCACCTCCTTTGCTAGCATTACTGCTTCGATGTTTATTACGTCTTCATGCTTAAACGCCTAAACCTATTTTGATGAATTTTGATAAAGACTTAGTTGAGACGCTGGTGCTCACCAAGATGGAATTTTTAAAATTGAACGCCTTGGGCGGTGAAACAGGGAGGCAAAGTTTGTATGGGCGAACGCGATTCTTTGGTCTAGCTAGATCTATAATTATAAATTGTATTGTGTTATGACTATTTTTAGCTCAATTTAAAATAAATCTATCAGACGCATATGACATATGACATACGTAACGCCTTTTACCATGTGTTATTGGCCGAAACCACGGAACACCAGCTACAGCGGTCCTTACATTCACCATTCTGCTCATCCACGTCCATACAACTGGTCAGACACTACATTTCACTACATTGAATACTATAATTTACTGTTATGTTAATAAGCGCAGCAGCTGGTTGACGCTGGTTTATTTTCAAATCAAATCAAATCATTTATTTCAATTAGACCATTACAGGCACTTTTGAATGTCAAGAAACAAAATGAATCTACAGCCCCGTTCACAAGGCATAATAACTTGTGAAAGTACTGTAGGTGCCCATTCCAAAGCGTTGATCTCCATGGAGAAGAATGGGCAAGAAACCATGGACACTCTTTTAATGGACACTCTTTTTTTTGTCTTCACTCTAAGCTTTGTCCGTTGTGAGATACAGATGAAGCTACACAAACGGCCGTGTCGACAGGGCGTTCACGTTCCACGAGCGCCTTAAAGATATGTCAGCAAGGCAGAGGGGCCTGCCGGGTTGCAGGTTGTTCGAAAGAGATACCGCAGTAAAAGTCTGGCACTCGCCCCCTCGCTCCACCCAGAGAGGGGGAAGTTATGTAAGTAAGTGGTGATTTCCAAACCGTAAAAAAAACTGCGATACAACCTATATAGCTCCTAAAAGTATACAAAAAACTACCAAGTCAGAAGACCCATACAATTGACGTTAGTCAATGGCACGATCATACAAATACTAACTTTATAGTACCTACTACGTACAAAACTTACGAGTACACTCACTAAACTTACAGTCAACAAAATAAAACCCCTAAAAAAGCAGACCACGAAACACAGATGTCAACAAAACAAAGTTTATTCCCGTCCCATAGCGGTATTAGTAAAAATCCCGGGACTGTTGGAAAGTGCCGCGATCCTGAAATGTCGTCAGTCGTCGATCACCGCCCCAGGGCATTATTCACGAGAGAGATAAGTCCGAAACGTACCTGGGAGTCGACACCTCTGAATAGATACTGCTTTTGGGAGTATAGCAAGTTGTAGGCGGGAGCAGGTTGAATTTTTTGTTAAAAAAATAGAGACAAAGACCATTTTGTATGGTTTCGATTAGCCACAAGGCTATTAGGTCACAACTATTTTAAAAGTAGATCAAAGAACAAAAAATATATTCTGCTGAGCAGATTTTTCCTGAGAAAAATCCGAGCCGAAGACCATCACCATTCACCATTTTTGTATTGTTACGATTAGCCACAAGGCTATTATTTATGGAGCACTACTATTTTAAAACTAGATCAAAGTGCAAAAAGTATATTGTGAGATTATCAAGATGCGAAAATTCGATATCAAATGTAAAAACAGTCATAAGCAATCAACGTTGTACTTTCCGCAATTACAATGTTAAAAAAAGAATGATTTTGTCATCATTTCATACTTTAATTTTTTTTTCATTTAAAAACACCAGACGAGAAAGAATTGTTGAACATGCCAGCTCCTAAAGGTTATACGAACGGAGGATGTGTTTTTGTAAATTAAAATATCACAGTTGTAGCCACTAAGTGTATTTTTGGATTTCCTTTCCTGCTCTTGGGCAAAGACCTTCCTTTTCTCCTTCCAAGCCTCTTTATCTTGTGCTATCTCTGGCGATGTTCCCCCCGCAAACAAGATCAGATCGTCAAACCACCTTTGCTGCGGTCTACCTAGGTATCCAGTAACTGACAAAACGTGCCCAATTTTTTTTCCCGATTTTTCTAGTCAATTTTGATTTGCATCCTGTTTTTGGGCATAGATTTGCCTCGTAGGGCATAGATTGGCATAGTGCCTCTTTAACAGAGGAAATACTCTGAGTTGGACAATCAATGTAAATGGATAGGAAAAGTGGAAATAGTGAAGGCCTTTGCTCTATAGGGGGACACAAATGGCTAGTAATAAGAACTCTTAAGTTCAGACTTTTGATACAATAAAAATCTACAACCCTTTCGCAACTCTATGTACATGTGTATGTCTTATACAAATAAAATTCTCTGAGAAATAAAGCATCTCAATTTAGTTTTATTTTACAAGCGTCTAAACAATTTTTAAATGAATAAATCTCATTACTGTAAAGTAATGAGATTGATTCATTTAAAAAATTGTTCCAGTGTTTTGTATTCTCCATAAATACAAAAATTTGTTTAATTTATTGTTTAATTTAATATTGATTTATTTATTGATTATAATTTAATATAATTTGTTAAATATAATTTATTGATTCTTAATTTAATTTTTTTTATGAAGTTCTATTTAAGTATAAAAATGTAATGTAATGTATGTTTTACATGTATTGTATTCTTGAAAGCAGATTGCAGTCATATAATTATATTGATACCTTAGTAATTTTATTTAAGAAAAAAAAAGGTTGCCCTACACTGGGAATTTCTCCTGTATCGTGGATGCGTTTACAAATATTGAAACTCATATACATAAACAGCCAGATCCATAACAACTACCTATAGAATAAAATATAATATATCGACGGGCCTGTTGGTCTAGTGGTTAGTGGCCCTGACTGCTGAGCCGGAGGTCGTGGGTTCAATTCCCACCCAGGACAAACTTTGTGTGATGAGCATGACTGTTTGTTCTGTGTCTGGGTGTGATTTATCTATAATATATATGTATTATAAATTATATAAGTATGTATATCAGTTGTCTGGTTACCATAACACAAGCTCTGCTTAGCTTGGGATCAGATAGCCGTGTGTGAGTTGTCCCAAGATATTTATTTATTATTTATTTATTTATTATTATAGGTCAAACAAATATTTGTTCCATGCCGGGATCGAACCCGCAACACGCAGCACAGCAATCGATCGCTAGCCGTGCCGTCAAACCACAATCATTGTGTTTGTTTTTTTTTATTGTGAACTACAAACCTGCATGGTAACAAATAAAATTATTTGATTTGATTTAAGAAACTCTCGAATCTGAACTCGCTGTCAGCTCTTGCCTTACATCATCAATAAGAAATATCTAAGGTTGAATCGAGAAGTGACTGTGAGCGCGAGATTGGAGTATAAATCTGCCTTAGAGCTTCATGCAATGTGTCACGACCTGGTTATAATTACTTTCTGTCTTACTAGTATTCATGTGAACGGTTTTCTTGTCATTTAGGAATACCAGGACAAAAACTGCCTAAGTAAAAACTTATACCACTAGTGCGGTAAAGATAACCCGGCCATCGAGATTAATTTTAGAAGTACAAATATTTAAACTAGCTTTTCTTCGCGGCTTCGCTCGCGATAAATTCGGGGTAACGGAGTTCCCCTTTCCTGATTGCAGGTACCTGCTACCTGTACTTTTAGCTCTTGCGCCTTATTTATTGTAATAGCAAAACTAAGTTTTCCCTTGTTTCCCTCTTTCTCCCTCACAAGTACTCTCAACTCACTTAAAAAAAACTAGCATATGTCCGTCTCTAGGGTCCCAACTATCTCTGTACCAAAAAATCGTCAAAATCGGTGTAGCTATTTAGGCGTGAAGATGTAACAAACAAACTAACTTTCGCTTTTATAATATTGGTAAGGAATTATTGCCTGGCCTTTTTTGAAACTATGCTGGGGTTGGCTAGTCTAATCGGATGCAGCTGAATACCAGTATTGTAGTCGGAGCGGGTCTATCTGACCTCCAAAACCCAGTAACTGGGTAATGTAATGCTCCTAGGTAAGACTGGTGTTGCTCTGCGTAATCTCGAAAATGGACACTTGCAGCGAGTAATTAAAGGTATACGTGTTGACGATGCTCTTATCTGTTAATTAACATTTTTTTAAATATAATTTATGATTTTAAATCTTTTTGCTTAGAAATATGCTTTAGAAAAAAGTTTAAAACATGAAAATAATAACCTTTATAATCCTGCTTTAATTTTTACAACCTAGTAAAAAAGGACCAGTGTGGTAACTAGTTCTTTTTTGTGTAGTGTAGCGAGATAAAAATAAACAACAATCCATTATGAAAGTAATACTTACAATCAATGTCAATCCCAGACGTTATTCGAAGTAGGTATACGAGAGATGCTTCTTCTGTAGAAACAATAATAATTTAGGATCTAGTGTTCACCTTGGACCTAGTTTGCAGACCTAGAAAAGATTATAAGAATAATTCACACGCAGACTAATGTATAGTCTGTGTTGAATCCGGTCATTAGTATGGACATAAAATGAATCGCAAGCGCGCCAGGAGGTAACATTACTTGACCTAATTTCTAGTCTACACACACCTACGGCATGCTTTTTTTTGGGGTGGGAAATCATCAAATAACTTACCCCGCTCTGGGTGGAGCGGAGGGGAGAGTCAGACTTGTAACTAACTAAAACCCACCCATGTTCCTTCTATTGCCTTTTACGTTCCGGAGCCAAGGTATCTATCTCTTTTGAACAACCCGCAACCCCGGCAGGAGACGAGTAGTATTCGAGTGTCTGACTCGAATAATGTGATTAGAATAAAATAAACAAAACACGTATTTGTAAAAGTTAAAAGTTCTCTCGTAAGTAGGCGACCCTGACTGCAGGATTCACACACACACACTATCATTACTGTAATAAAAATGTATTGAATTGGTGTGGGGTTGAAATACTTTTGCAATCTAAGGCAAGTTAAATAATACTTATAAAAATGACCAGGATAGCGGGAAAAACTAACCCCTCCTCGGCTTCGTTGAAAGTATGAATACATCATACCATTAATATTTTTAACCCAAGATAAACACATTTCCCCAACAAATGAACACTCAATATCCCATTTCATTTAGTCAAGCGCATTTAAAAACAAATCTGTGGAAGGCATAACCACGAAATTATTAAATCTTTTTGTAGTTTGTATTTAAAAAAAGGACTTTATGCAGTGGGAATAACAGTGAAATCAATCATTTTAAGTTAAATCATTTGAGATTGGTCAATTAAAGGTGTTTAATTTGATCCATCCAATTTGACTGCGGCTTTTGTAAGAACCTGTTCATTAAGGGTTTATTATATGTCAAGTGTATATTTTTATTTTATTTATAAGTTTAGTTTAGTTTAATAATTTTAGTTTAATTTAGATTTGGCATTTGTATTTAGATTATCCGTGGATTGGAGTAATAAAAGTGTATATTTATGATTTATTTTTTATGTAATTCTTATCCCTACTAATATTATAAATGCGAATGTTTGTGAGGATGGATATTTGGATGTACTCTTTCACGTCAAAACATCTGAACGGATCTTGATGAAATTTGGCACAGAGGTAGATTATAGTCTGGAACAACAAATAGGCGCCTTATTTTGATCATCACACGGGTGAAGCCGCGGGCACCAGCTAGTATTTTATATATTTCTTATTAATAAATAAAAAAAACATAAAAATAAAAAAAAATATTAGCCCGTAATCGGGAGCAGGGTCCAAGCTACCGAACAGTCAGGGCTCCAGAGAACAAAGGTGAACTTAATATTATTCTTTTAATTAATCCAGTTAGTTACAATTACTTGTAATCCCTATTTATTCTTTGATCGAAGTTCTTGTGCGTTGATTTGGTATCTTAAGAATAGTTCGACTAGATTTATTGGAACTTCTTGGTACAAGTAGAAAAGTTTTCTAGTTATGGCAACGATATTGAACGTAGGAACCCAATAAATGGTATGAGGCTGATAGAAAGAATATTAATCCGTTTGAGTTAGGTTTATATTAGTTTTAGTTTTACTATCTTATTTTGACCGTACGAGTACGTTCTATAATATTTATTTACAAAACACACACAACAAGTAATTTTACCTCCATACTAGTTCTATCTTCTACTAGCTTTCGCAAAAAATTTGGGGTAGCACAGTTCACCTTGCGCCTTATTGATTTGTAATAGCAACGCTAAGTTTTCCCTTTTCTTCCCTCTTTCTTCCTCATATCTAACTTTTTTTTAAAATAAAAATTAGCCTATGTCCGTCTCCTGGTTCCCAACTATCTACGTACCAAAATTCATCACAATCGGTTAAGCCATTAAAGCGTGAAGAGGTAACAAACAAACAAACAAACTCACTTTCGCTTTTATAATATTAGTAAGGATATCATGGGTGCGTTTACAAAAAACTTAAACTTTTATAGACAAACAGCCACCACCTGGCCAAACATTTGTTCCGTACGGGGATCAAACTCGCGAGACGAAGCGCAGCAGCCAGTCGCTGCACCAACCGTGCCGTCGACAAATTGGAAAACCATCATATGTGTAGGCTTTTTTTTTTTTTTTTTTTTTTTTTTCGGGTGGGAAATCATCCAATGACTTCCCCCGCTCTGGGTGGAGCGGGGGGGCATGTCAGACTTGTACTGACTAAAACCCACCCATGTTTCTTCTATTGCCCTTTACGTTCCGAGGCCGCGGTATCTCTTTCGAACAACCCGCAAATATGTGTAGGCTTTGCCCATGTTGGGTTTGGCTTCCAGTCTATGCAGCGGCTTATAAACTGACCGCTGTCAGTATTATCAAAAAACGCAATACGCCCATTGACCATACACAGACCGACCTAAGCGAGCACTGCTTAACATTGTATATTCAAAGATAGATAGACAAAATATTGACCTTTTTTTACGTTAACCCAGTTGATTCTCGTGGACAATCCCCCATCGTGGGGACTGGAGCGTCGTCACCTGCCTATAGTCGGGGGCACGGGATTAGCTTACGCATTCACCGCGCCCCCAGACAAATTTAGACCTGAACTAATGTTAAAAGAATTGACGTTCCATTTTCCAATATAATGATAATTATTTATTAGTATTTAACATTAACTGACTAATGGATTCCATAAAAAGCTTGGCACTAATCCATGCATTTTTGATATTTGCCCGTTATTTATCTTCCTATAACTCCAGAAATCTTCTTACGTTTAACTGCTAAACTAGCTTATCCCTGGTTTTATTCGAAGAAAGAATATCGTCATCATCTTCTGCTTAGCTTTTTTGCTAACTAGATTGGAATCGGCTTTTTGTGTAACCGGATGCAGCTGTATAAAAACATTAAGAAATAATAATGGGGAACTTAATTGCATAAAGGTATGACAAAAACGTTTCAACAAGCAGGCAGGTAAACCTATTCTAAACTATTATAACCTGCTACCCTACCATGACGTGTTAAAGCAGAACTTATTCCGCTGAGAGAAAGGGACAGAGCTATACTGGGTGTCTAGCACCATCTCTTTCACTCAGTGGAATAAGTTCTGCTTTAAGATGTCATAGTAGGCCTACAGATCTCTCTACTACACATCGCACACCGTAGTAAAGAGATCAGGTTAAAAGGGTTTTGTTTGAGTTGATGTGCCGTCGTGTGTACATGGAGTTTAAATAAATAATATCACACTACTAATAAGACAAATGGTGGCACATTATTTCTTTAGTTAGACTCGAGACATGTAGTGACGGGTCTGTGAACGGTAAGCAATGAGTCTCACCGTCCGTCCATCGATTGACGACAGGCCGTGCTAACGACGTTCGTGTTCCACGCGCGTCTCAAATAGATGTCATCAAAGCCTGCCAAGGCTACCGCCTGGTGGGGTTGCGGGTTGTTTGAAAGAGATACCGCAATGAAAGTCTGACTATCTCTCAATGATTTCTAATCCAAAAAAAGGGATGCTTTGTAATAGTTTTTATTGACTGATTAATTATTGGGAAAATAATAAAACTAAGTCCTATTAACTGAAACTTTTTTGTTTAGTTAAGCTAACTCGCGTTCGTTCGTAATACTTCAATGTGCTCTTGTTATTTTGAACTAAAGCACTGGGGTGCCATTTATTATGTTCCCTGCTTAACTTCTAGCTTAGGAACTAAATTAGGACCTCCATCTTTCAGTGCGTTTGTAGCCTAATGCAGCTAGCAATTTCTACCACCTTCATGAAATATCCATGACCTCAGTGAGAATGAACTAACCTACCTACTCAATTCGAACATGTTCTAAGAAAAATTACGCCAGAATCGTATGTTACACAATTTTGTTCGGAGCCCATCGTTATGCGTGTTACTCCAATATTGAGTATTCCGACCAGCGCCTGTGCGTACAATTTACGCAAAGTTCGCATTTATGTAACGTACGATGCCAATTCTTATTTTTGGAATAGATGAAACTATATTTTGATTGTTGGAGGAGCTCTTGGCTCAATAAAAGAAGCCTCTCGGGTATTTTTTTCAGATTAAGCCGTACTTGCCTAGGTTGATTTGTGGATGGGTGACCACTCATTTCATACCGAGTTTTCTCCGTGCCTCGGAAATCACGTTAAGTGGTTGGTCCTGGCTGTTATTTGTTGATCTTTAATCGTCGTTACAGATAGTCAGTGTCCCAAAAAGTGTTTCGTATTACCTAGTACTAAATGAGTTGTGGAGGTCAGATAGGCAGTCGCTCTATGTGCTTGTATTTAGTTGCATCCGATTGGAATCCGACCACATCATAATTTGTACTAGAAAGATGATGATGATGATTCAGAAACAAAATTGATTTGCTACGAATAGTTCATTAACGCCCGGTTTCAATAAACAAAAAACCGGCCAAGAGCGTGTCGGGACACGCTCAGTGTAGGGTTCCGTAGTTTCCCGTCCGACACAATAAGTGTTCCCAGTTATGAGGCCAACCGAACATTTCGGTAATACCCGATCCAATGTAATAAGTACCTACAGCGCCATCTCTCGAGGAATTGGGTTACTAATTAATACAAAGACGTGCAATTTTGGCGGTAAATGTAAACAAAGTTACAAAAAAAGCTTGCATATACGATTATACTACAAACTTAGTCCAGAAATTATTTTGCACAACTTTTTGTCTTTTTTATACAAAAACTTTTGTGTCAATCAAGTTCAAAATAATTTTCATAGAAAGTCCTTATAAAGTTCTACTTTTCAGATTTTTTTCATATTTTTTAGACTTATGGTTCAAAAGTTAGAGGGGGGGGGACACATTGTTTTTTACTTTTGGAGCGATTATTTCCGAAATTATTGACATTATCAAAAAATGATCTTAGTAAACCCCTATTCATTTTTAAATACCTTTCCAACAATATATCACACGTTAGGGTTGAAATTAAAAAAAATATCACTTCCCACTTTACATATAGGTTGGCTACCCTAATAAAACATTTTTTTCAAATTTTTATTTTACCACTTTGTCGGCGTGATTGATATACATATTGGTACCAAATTTCAGCTTTCTAGCGCTAACGGTCACAGAGATTAAGCGAGGACGGACGGACGGACGGACGGACGGACGGACAGACAGACATGGCGAAACTATAAGGGTTCCTAGTTGACTACGGAACCCTAAAAACAACACGATTTGCTTACGGATAGTAGTATTTTGATATGTATTTGAAAGCAACTACAAATAATCAATAAACTAATATTTTAATAAATAATGAATTTAAAATCTTACTATAATGCAAAAAAAGTACATACCACCACAGTATCACCTACACATACAAATCAGCAGAATTATAATAAAATTATAAAGAAAACACATTTCTTATATAGATAAGAAATGTGTTTTCTTATGTATTTTCATCTTGTATATGTATAGACATAATTGTAAAAAATAGCAACTATATTATTATAAAACAGAGCTTCCTCTCCTCTACCCTTTTGCTGTGCCCTACAGGGTCCATAATGATCTCATTATTATAAACTACCACCTAAGTACACATTATGGTAAAACAATAAAGATATTGAGTATTGAGTACGTCTCGTAGAAAATACTACAATCTATAAGCAAAACGAATTGTATTTTGTTTATTGGAACTGGCCGTAAATAAATCTTAAATAATTAAGGTAACGTAGGTAATTAATTCATTTACGGTAACGTTATTAATTTAGATTTATTTAATGAAATTGATTTGACGAGACGCACAAACATTTTGTTACTGAATCCTTAAAAAAATTGCTATTCGTTTTATTTTACGTCTTTAATGACGTTAAATAATAACATTTCAATGTGAAAGACAATGGGATTTACAAGGTCATTGAAATCACCGTCTAGATTTGTTATAGTTTTAATTCCTGCTTTTAATCAAATAACGTTATAAATATAAAAAAGGGCAGCAGCAGCAGGCAAGTGCTACTCGGACTCGCGTCCGGGTCCCGTCCCAATTGGCGACATAAACAGAAATATCTTTTGACTGCGTAAACTTAAAGATTTTTCAACAACTCCAAGTGATCACCGATTTGAGAATATGGTTTAAATTTCAACTCGACACCTTGACGCGTTCCCGAGATAAATAGTCTTGACAGATAGACAGACGAACAAGAAAATAAATAAATAATATCTTGGGACAACTCACACACGGCTATCTGATCCCAAGCTAAGCAGAGCTTGTGTTATGGTAACCAGACAACTGATATACATACTTATATAATTTATAAATACATACATATACATATTATAGATAAATCACACCCAGACACAAGAACAAACAATCATGCTCATCACACAAAGTTTGTCCTGGGTGGGAATCGAACCCACGACCTCCGGCTCAGCAGTCAGGGCCACTAACGACTAGACCAACAGGCCCGTCAAAAAGTAATTCAATACGGGTTCCGTTATTTCTTTTTGAGGTACGCAACCCTAAAATCGTCACAGTTCCGGTAACACAGCTGTCTGAATACAACCAAATGCTTTTCAAACAATCACAATGTAAAATTATTCTTATTCCCACTGTTCTAAAATGTAAATCCGCATTTGAGTTGAGGTCACAATGGCCGTCCAAAACCGTAGGAAGGAAAATTAAAAATATTTTTGGTCCCCACTAACGAGTCAGCCTGTGTCTAGCCTATCTGCATTTCAGTAGAGACAAAATTGGATTTCTCTACGTGTTTTTTTTCAAATCATCCCTTTTTGTTTGTAAGTTATGACAGAGTTTTTAGCACCTTCGAATTACGAGAATATTCGGCCTTTGTGATTCGTTGATTCGCGGGTTTGAAACTGTTGCTTGTTGACGCAAGTTTGAAAATGAAAAGAATTGGATTTCGGTTTTTCATCGGTTTTTGGTATCGACGTGACGGTAGGAGTATTATTGTTTTAAAGGAAACAAACTCATTAATAAACTATTCCCAGAATATTTAAGAAATTGTACAACGGTTACGAAAGTTAATAGACCACTTTAAAGCTTATGGATTTCATCAGATACTATTCTTGAATGGAAACAAACAGGCTTTTTTTTTTTTTTCGGGTAGGAAATCATCCAATGACTTCCCCCGCTCTGGGCGGAGCGGGGGGGCATGTCAGACTTGTACTGACTAAAACCCACCCATGTTCCTTCTGTTGCCCTTTACGTTCCGAGCCCGCGGTATCTCTTTCGAACAACCCGCAACCCCGGCAGGCGGAGGCTCTGGCAAGGCCCTCTGCTTTGCTGACTCTCTTTGAGGCGCGCGTGAAACACGAACGCGCCGTCGACACGGCCTGTCGTCAATCGACGGACGGACGGTGAACTACCCATTGCTCACCGCCCACAGGCCCGCATCTACGGTGGCCGGGAGTCGTGTCGCGGCGCCCGGCGCCATGGGCGGCTCCCGCGGCGGCTGGGTTGGGCAGATGTTCTCTCCAAGCAAACAGGCTTCAAGGCACTTCATAAAATGTACGACCTAAGATCTAATTTAATTATGCAAAGATGTAATAACCCTTTCTATATTAAGCAGGTGCTACAATACTATAAGGCGGACACCTAATTATATTACCTTAAAAAAAATGATCTAATATTTTTACCGAATAAATGTAACCTAATAAATTTAACCAAGTGAATATAACCTTATGAATTTAACCTAATAATTTTAACCTAGTGAATTTAACGTAATGAATGCCATCTACAGTACGGCCAACGAGAAGCGATACCAAATGTAAACAAAACCCATGCTAAAACCCCATCTAAAATAGCCGCCCGAATGTTGGCGTACCCGTCTTAACGTTGTCATGTTTTTGCCGGGAGAACGAGACATTACGACAAAGGCACAAGATGAAAGAGCTAAATATTAGATTGTCAACACCACAGTTGTTCTTTAGGTTAATGACCTTTCATATCGCTTCTCGTTGGCCGTACTGTAATAAATTTAACCTAATAATATACTCATGTACCTGACACATCCAAAATCACCGCAAGACATTCATCCGAACTACCCAAGCCCCCAAGTCCAATAAACACCACTTTAATATTCCATCCACCACACCATTAAATCATCGATTAATTCTACACATTTATAACAGTGTTCCAATCAAGATACTCCCTCGGGCTTCTGACAATAGGGAGCCATATTTGTGGTCATGCGTTGTGGTGTGCCGGCTCACAAATCAGACTCTATTGTTATACGTGTTAACCAGAATTGCGTTACTGAAATTGGGTCTAGTTGAACGCTTATGTCCCTGAAGTTTAGTGTTATTCGGAGTATTGTTGCTAGCACAATGTATGACTGAAAGGCGGACGTATTGTATAGCAGAGTAGGCGAGAATGGGCCAAATAAGGCTTTCATTGCAGTATAATTCAATTTGAGCAACATTCAACAATATAGGGTTACAAACCTTACAAAATGTTTTCAACCTCTATTTTGGATACTTAACAAACTGTTAAGAAATAATTTCAAGGTTTTGGAATCATTTGCGTCTTTGCGACTACTTGACAAGATACTATTTTAGGCGTATTATATGTTATTTTTGTCAGAGCGTAGATTGTTTTCAAATATTTTATACAATTCTTTTCATGTACTAAATAAACATAGAATACCTAAAAACACAATTATTCAATTCTCAGAATAGTATAAGAAAGAATAAACATAAAATATGTCAAAGTCAACGAAGGCGTTATTGGGAAAGGTCTTTTATTTTGTAGAAAACTCGTAGTATTTTGGCAAATAATTCACAAAAGAACAGTATAAAACTGCTTTAGAAAGCACTAACAAACAACTTCGAAGTAATTTATTTAAAAAATATCAAAGCATTCTTCTTCTCTACAAATTTTAACCATGACAATATGTAGAACCGTTTTAAACATCTAATAAGATGGAAGCGTAGTTGATTGCTCACATGCCTTTTCAGAATACCTACTCGACGTACGTTTTTTTGCGGATTATCCTCGACTTAAGAATTTTTAGTAAAACTCAACACCAATGTACATGATAAAGATACACCTTTTTTCTATGACTTACGAAGAAATTGACGGCCTACTCTTATTTGCTTTAGCGCACACTGATGGTCAATGTATCCGAATAAACAACTGTCATTGAGTGTGCCTGTTTGTTAGCTGTCATTATATAAATATTAATTATCTGTTCTCCCTCCTGTTCCTACTCTGCCTGTTAATCGCTTGTGTCCTATGTACTACAAAAACTTTTTTTAAAAAAACTTGCCCCGCAGTCGGAATTTCTCTTATATCGTGGGTGTGTTTGTAAACATTTAAGCTCACAAACACAAACAGCCTTAATAATAATAGCCTTAATATTTAAATACCTATATTATACTAGCTTTTGCCCACGGCTTCGCTCGCGTTAAATTCAGGGTAGCACGGGGTGCTCTATTCCTGATTTGCAGGTATTTTTCGTTGTTAACAAAGAGTGTGTGTACCGATTGTTAGTTTCCTACCTTGAAAACTGCGAAGTCCCATATAATACCCCTTTTCTCACTTTAAATAAAAATGCCTGTGTCCGTCTCCAGAGTCCCAACTATCCCTGTACCAAACTTCATCAAAAGCGGTTTTGTCGTTAAGACGTAACAAACAAACTCACTTTCGCTTTTGTAATATAAGTAAGGATTATCTTAGTATATTTCATTATCTCCATCTTGTTTCTTTAGCTTAAAATCCAGCACACACCAATTACAACGTAGCGCGCTAATTACAAAGTGTCGCATAACACAACAGCTAATATTAAAGCCTTCCCTTATATTCTAACAATGGACTGCGACGGACTGATTAGAAGGCCGCAGTAGAAGTAATATCATAGCAGAGATTCGCAAATCAGGACCTATTGTTAGAGGCATAAACGTTATTATGTTACTGAAATTGGTTGTACGCTTCGCTGAAGTTTAGTGATGTTTCAAGTATGGTTATGTTTCTACCGGGGTTGCGGGTTGTTCGGAAGAGAAACCGCGGCTCTTTTTTTGGGGTGAGAAATCATCAAATAACTTCTCCCGCTCTGGGTGGAGCGGGGGGAGTGTCAGACTTTTAGTGACTAAAACCCACCCATGTTCCTTCTATTGCCCTTTACGCTCTGGGGCCACGGTATCTCTTTCGAGCAACCCTTGAATACAAAGGGTAAAAAGAGGAACGTAGATAGGTTTTAGTCAGTATAAATCTGACACTCTCTTTTTACACTCACAGCGGGAGAAAGTTATTTCATGATTTTCCATCAGTAAAAGATAACTAATTTGGGTACAAGAAAATTAATAAAATCTCAGTTTTTATTCCTCAATGTGATGTAAATTAAATTTCACATACATACATAAGTACGAGAAATTTAAGATTATAAGTAAAATTAAAGAGCAAGAAACAAGGAAAGTCTCTTATCAATCTTTTCTATCATAGGTTTGCATTAAGAGATTTCTAAGTAAAATAAGCAGTACCTTTGTGTTCTTTTGTTTCTACGTTTTTTTTCTATGATATAAGTTTTGTGTGTACATAAATAAATAAATAATAAAGAGCAAGTGAAGAAATTTGTAACGTACATTATGTTTACGTTTACATATCTATACTAATATTATAAAGCTGAAGAGTTTGTTTGTTTGTTTGTTTGAATGCGCTAATCTCAAGGACTACTGGTTGGAATTAGAAAATTATTTTAGTGTTGGATAGTCCATTTCTTGAGGAAGGCTAATAGGCTATATAACATCACGCTACGACCAACAGGTGCTGAGCAGCATGGGTGAAACCGCGGGGAACAGCTAGTCTACATATAAACGGAACTAAATACACATTATTTAATAATCAATGTTAACGATTTTTCAATATAGATTGTGTTTTGCAATTAGAAGTTGATGTGCCGTCGAAAAACGTTTTTAAATCAATAAGCTGTAGTGCACAGCTGGACATGGCCTTTTCAACAGATTCTCTGGCTTTCGCGTCTAGCTTGTCCCGCCCTTTTATGATTGTCGGTCCATCTAACTGGGTCCCACGTTATGTCGATACATCCTTTTGTACATACACGTACACATAATAATCAAGGACTACGTTGAAGATAAAGAAGTTTGGCTATAGTTCCTTCTGCGCATGCGGCTTCCCTGGTACCTATATTCAGCACAAATTTGTGGATGTCTCTAACTATTCTCAATCTTTTTTTTTTTGTGACCTCTTTAATCATTTTTTTTTGCAATAGTTGTCAAATCACATATTTATATCACCCTTGTTCTGAATAGTTACAGTACTGATAGCAACATCTGTGCGACTCGTCTCTTTGTTATTATTTTGTTTTTGCATATTTTTTTTTTCTCTTACTTTTGTATAGATTCTTTTCTACCAATTAGTTGTGAATGAGTGGACATGGTTGGTCTTGTAGATTCTTGGATGCTTGTTAACTTATGTTAACGTATTATTTTATTTTATTTTACTTTTTGTAAAGTAAGCAATGACTTATTGTCGGGCCTACGCTGTCCTCTCATACTTAAGTGCTAACGCTGTAACAACAACATTGTAAAACCAAATGATTTTAAAAGAGTAACTATGGAGTTTCTTGCCGGTTCTTCTCCATAGAAAACGACCAACCCGAACCGTGCATCTTTTCTCGACGTTTTATAAGTGCCCATGTAGGCCTATGTGAAATAAAAATATTTTGATTTTGATTTCATACACGGACTTGAGTACTTATCTAATATATAAAATTCTCGTGTCACAGTTTTCGTTCCCATACTCCTCCGAAACGGCTGGACCGATTTAAACGAAATTTTTTGTACATATCGGGTAGGTCTGAGAATCGGCCAACATCTATTTTTAATAACCCTAAGTGAAACCGCTGGGCACAGTTAGTAATATACTATATATAATTTCCACCCGATACCTCCAAGGGTTCCCGAGATAAAGGGTCTTTATAAGCAGACAGACAGACAGAGAACCCCTAAAAATCTCTTAATAGAACATGTTATATTATAGTTAGTATACGTATAGAAAAACAGCTAACAACAGTTCAACTAAAAACATTTTTAATGCTAAAGAAGTTTCAAAAAGATAAAAACGAATAAATAACTATGATAATACCTTTCATTTTAAACTTATTATGCTTTGAAAGCAGGCAGGCTAAGTAATTCATCATGGAATAAATTATGCACATATTTTCACACACACACACAAACATACATACTTGTATGTAGGTACGTACTCATAACTCACTCCGTTCAACAACTTCATACCAAGGTGATAGCGTTGTGAGATTGAAAAATAAACTAGCGTGAGATATAAGTGAGATTTAGACGTCTGATAGTAAGTAGAGTTTAATGTTATTTATTACAGCGTCGAACGTAAAATGATCTATATCGATGGTACTAAAGTTCTTTATGGCTGTAAGCCGTTTTTTGATTGAATGCAAAATATCTAGAGGGACATTTTTTGCTTTGTTTTGAATTGTTTTTGTATGGCGATTCGCCAAATAAATTTTTAGTTCATTGTCTTCACCGATTTATCCTGTGCGTGTCTTGAGTGTAAGGCGTCCAGCCAGGGGCAAAGGATTTTAAACTTAGTAACTACATGCTAAAGTCAGTCTGTACTTGGTACGAACCCCTGCAAAAGGATACTTTGAATGGATGCAAATAAAAATAATTTTATGTGTTGGTTCAGAATAATAGGCTGAGCATCGCAAGCCCAGAGGGGCCTACCAAGGCCACCGCCGTCCGAGATTGCTGGTTGTTCGAAAGAGATACCGCGGCCCCGGAACGTAAAGGGCAAAAGAAGGAACATGGGTGGGTTTTAGTCAGCACAGGTCTGACACTTTCCCCCTGCTCCGCCCAGAGCGGGGGAAGTTATTTGATGATTTCTCACCCGCAAAAAAAAGTGTAGTGGGTTGGTACCATGGGTTGGTCGAGGGGGTGAGCATGTTGATGATGATAACACTATATTCAAACTTAAATATCTTCATTCATCTTCTTTGAATTGAGGCACGACTTTTTAGACTTCTTGAGCCTGTAAATCCTCCAATTTGCAGATATGTGGAGCACATAGGACACTCTTATATTACAGGTTTGTTACGACAAATCAGCTAAAAAAACAAATTGTGATATTATTCTCAGTGTACAAAAACATTTTTACATTGCACACCCAATTCCACACGTACCCAGAATGAGTTTAGTGTGTTATGAAACATTACACAAAACCATGATATAAGTCTGAACTACTATCCCAACTCAGACAAAAAAAAACAAATGGGATATGAGTCTCAGTATACAAAAAACATCGTGGCATTGCGCACTCAATTCCACACGTATCTTGAATTAACTTATTGTATTATCAAATATTTAAAAAAACTTGGAGCAAAACGCCAAAAGACTTTGTACCACAAGCTAAAAATAGCCCCGGAAAATACCCCTAATTAAGTCCAAGGAAGAAGTCTCACAATTAAAGTCTACGTCATCTGTTCCTAATACATAAATCACAATTTTCTGGAAATTAGGAGTTGAGGAAGAACAATGTTTAATGGTCTGATCATCTACGTCAGAGCAATGAAATATTTTAGATCTACGAACATTAACTTCTTTTCAGTCAATGTTCTTAACATAGCAAATATACTTATTAGACTGAAGTGACCCTCAGCCCTCGCAACCTTTTCCCATACTCTCTCTCACTCGCTCTTTCTCTTGCTCTCTGTCTTTCGTAAACCATACTTGAATGTGTCATGTTCTGCATCCTAACTTATAGAGTATATATAATACTAAAATACGCTTAAGTCGATACCTAAGCGTATTTTAGTATCGGGAAAAGGGCATAGAGAGATGTTTATGCCCTTTTCCCGATACTTCATTCGGCCATCTATTGGTCGCTTTCAAAACTACATAGTCTAGCGCTTAATACCCGGGTAGGGCAAAGTGTTATCGGGTTTTTCCATCCGGAAATTTCCAGCATCAGCCACGGAATCCAGATTTGTGCACAGTTGGTGGCAGTAGATTCGCCTCCCAAAACATGAGATTTGAAACGTAACTAGCAAAATATTAATGTACTTTAAGCCTTTCTGCCAAGCTCTTCGGGGATCAAAAGCGTGATGCATACTTATCAAACTACTTTAAAATCCTACCACTTTTATATAGAAACTGAATATAGGTAGATACAACATTATTGGATCTCGTAGCAAAATGTATCAGTCGTTAAAAAATCATAAGCTGCTGAATATTCTATGAATATTGCATTACCATTTCATGCAGCAATAAAGTTTATTTGATGTGACATTTAAGTACGTTGAGGTAGACATTTATTTGAGCATTATGTTGGAAAAATCATGACGTAACGAAAATAGCTGTGTGGTAAGAAATTTGCATTGAGTGACAAGCGTCTTTCGTCGAATAGACCTAACCTTAATATCACCTCAATGAATAATCAAATAAAACTGCATTGATTGATTTCTAACGTTAACATCAGCACTGAGGGTTAAAATTTGAATGAAAGAAAAAAATATTTGGTACATGCCACAAGACTAAGTGCACCCAACATTATGAACATGAAGTCGGTTAAAAATAATATGAATTACGAAAAAAATAAACACAAAAAGGAGTTTTTATTCTGTGTCTCAAGGCTGTGCCAAATAGGCCCAGTTCAGCAAACTGCCGGTCAGCTAGTGTCCAACGATGGCTTCCAACTGGTCCTGTGATGGTGTGATGTGACGTAAAGCAGTATTTTTTTTTTGAGAAAAAAAGAGTTTTTTTGGTGGGATATCATCAAATAACTTCCCATGTCAGACTTTTACTGACTAAAACCCACCCATGTACCTTCTATTGGCCTTTACGTCCCGGGGCCGAGGTATTTCTTTTGAACAACCCACAACGCGTAAAGCAGTCTTAGACTTAAGTTCAGGTGTGAGAACAGACAGTAACATAAATAAGTTTGATGATATACATTATGTTCACTTGTCATGTGCCGGTAAGTTTTAGAGGATATGAGTCAAAACAGCTCCAATTTTAGTAAGCAGCTAAAAGTCTAACGTTGTAGACCACTAGTAAAACAAGGACGGATCTATTGACAATTTTCTAACTCTTGCCACTAATAATATTGTTAGTTTTGTTTTTTTTTTTTTAAATTTGCCACACTATCAGGATTTTTGCATTTAAACTCACATACACAAACAGCCAGACCCGTAACAACTATCTGTAGGCTATACAAATATTTGTTTTGTACGCACCGCAGTAGTTGATTGCTTAGCCATTGCCGGTTTAGCATAACATGTCATAAAACGTGGTTACAGTTAAGATCGTTCTTACCCTATATTGTGTGTAGTAGATTAGAAAAGACAATATATAAAAATGTTCAAAACTTTTAAAATACACGGTACCTTTCTATGCAGGAACCACAGAACAACAAAAACATAGATAGATAGATAGAAGATAGAATATTCTTTATTATATACACCAAACAAGTAACAAGAATAACACTAGACAAACTTATAAATAGGGTGACACAATGGGCGGTCTTATTGCTAAAAGCGATATTTTAAAGACAACCTTTGGATGGATTTAAAAAGAGGAGTAACAGTACTGTAGGTAGTCTGTGGCGTAACATTTTTCAAACAAATACACATAGTTCCTATTCAAACGTATTATCACCTACAAACCAATAATGACGAGGTTAAAGCCACCGCAACTGTTCGCGAAGAGTTATAGCTGCGGTGTCTGCAACTAATGGCAATTTATTGTCTATAAAACTTTTACACACTCAGGTATGTTTGACAAACTGTTATATGGCTGGCTCTGTTACCACTTTTCATTTTATTGCCGCGTTATATTACTGATGTTTATTTGTCGGTTTGACGATGCGTGTAAAAGAGCTTTCTGTATGATCAATGTCATAATACCAAGCCTTTTGACACACTTAAGTTTGCATTTTTTTTTAATTTCGACTCTTAGCTCTGAGTCGAGTACTTTTCTTTTACGGATGGGAAATCAACAAATAACTTCCAACTTAGGGGGGAGTGTCAGACTATTACTGATTAAAATTTCCACCTATGTTCCTTCTTTTGCCTATTTTCCGAGGCGGCGGTATCTCTTTTAAACAACCCACAACCAACCAGCAGCAGAAGCCTTGACAGGCCCTTCTACTTTGCTGACATTTCTTTAAGGTGCGCGTGGAACACGAAAGCGCCATCGACACGGCTGAATCTAGCACTGACAATCGAATTCTGTTGTTGAAGTCTTGTATCTTGACTGTCAAGAACGTTTCAAGATTTTAAACTGTTAGTAATAATAATATATCACACAATAAACCATTTTCGAAAAACTGTATAGAATGAGCTGATTGTACAAATGCTACGCCGTAGCAAAATGGCTACGCAGCCTACGCCAGTGTAGCAAAAGGCCTACGCGGCATATTACTCCTTCTAACTTCGGGTAAAATGAGATAGATTTTGTTCTTTTATACTCCTACGCTAGGGTTATGAAATTGTGTGATCCAATTTTATTACACATAGCCGAAAAAACCAGACAAACGGTAATCAAATGAACACAATTAGCTAACGAAGATAGAATTGTTTTTGTGTCCATATTTTTGATGCCTCGCCGTATATTTTCACTCCCGGGATGAATTTTGTTTGTTTTAATGCCCGTAATCATTTTAATACACTTTTTATTTGTGAGGTTCATGGATAAAATTCTTTATCTGACAAAAATGTGTACTTTAATTACTTTAAAATAGAGTTCACAATGAAATCTAAACGACTTCGGGAGTATTTTTAATCTAAAACCGTATAAATTGAGCGGAGCATTTTTTAGTCCATTGTTATTCGGAGTTTTTAAATTGCGTTGGTTTTTTTACTTCTGCTATAATTTTGATGGGTAGGGATAAAATATTGCTTAACCACGACTTTGAAATGTCACTTAAACTTTAATTATGTACCAAACAGTATCAAAACATACTGTCAAAACTTTCTGTAGTTTCAAACACAAAAAATAACTGCTCAAAATCAAGTACACACAATAAAATTGGTCGATACCAGTGTTTTTCACACTGGTAATGACAAATTGAGGACGGCTGTGTACCGGACACGGTGCAGTATGTGCATAATCCTTACTAATATTATAAAAGCGAAAGTGAGTTTGTTTGCGAAGTCTTCACGCCTAAATGGCTAAAACGATTCTGATGAATTTCGGTACAGACATAGTTGGGACCCTGAAGACTGACATGTGCTATTTTTATTTAGCTTTTGCCCGCGGCTTCACTCGTCTTAAATTCGGGGTAACACAGTTCGCCTTTCCTGATTTACAGGTCCCTGCTACCAGCCGTTTTTGCCCTTTCGCCCTATTTATTTACTTATCGTAATAGCAATGCTAAGTTTTCCCTTTTCTTTCCTCTTTCCCCTTCATATGTCAGCCTTTTTTTTAAAAAAATATCCGTCTCCAGGGTCCCAACTATGTCTGTACCGAAATTCATCAAAATCGGTTGAGCCATTTAGATGGAAAGACGTAACAAACAAACAAACTCACTTTCGCTTTTATAATATTAGTAAAGATATAGTATTTTTTCGTTCTACAGTAGTTACACACCACTTTGTCCACACCCCACATGAGGCCATTTACCTTTAGATCTTGACGGGCCTGTTGGTCTAGTGGTTAGTGGCCCTGAGTACTGAGCCGGAGGTCATGGGTTCGGTTCCCAGCCAGGACAAACTTTGTGTGATGAGCATGATTGTTTGTTCTGTGTCTGGGTGTGATTTATCTATTATATGTATGTATTTATAAATTATATAAGTATGTATATCAGTTGTCTGGTTACCATAACACAAGCTCTGCTTAGCTTGGGATCAGATAGCCGTGTGTGAGTTGTCCCAAGATATGTATTTATTTATCTATCTAAACGGGTAAAGCTTAACGGCCTATAAATCTAGTGTTTAATTTCATCGCTACTGCTATTAAAAACTGCACAAATGCAATTTAGCGCAATCTTCCCAGTTTATTCCCAATAATAAAACTCGCTACTCACTAACGACTTTTAGCAGAAAAATCCAGTTTCCTATGCAATTCTAATTAAATCTGGCATAAACGGAAAAATGGGTCGTCTGCGTGCGATCCGGTCATCTGCGGAATGGACTAGTTCACAAGAGTTTTTATAGAAAACTAGCTTTTGCCCGCGGCTTCGCTCGCGTTAAATTCGGGGTAACAAATTTTGCCTTGCGCCTTATTGATTTGTAATAGCAACGCTAAGTTTTCCCTTTTCTTCCCTCTTTCTCCCTCACATCCCACTTTTTTCAAAAAAATATTAGCCTATGTCCGTCTCCTGCTTTCCAACTATCTCTGTATCAAAAATCATTAAAATCGGTTAAGCCATTAAAGCGTGAAGAGGTAACAAACAAACAAACTCACTTTCGCTTTTATAATATTAGTAAGGATGGCGTCACCTCCTGAGAGTTGACGCGTATAGAATGTACCGCTTTAATTAATTATTTCTTGTTGCTGACATTTCTGTGTCGAGTGTGTATTTTTTTGCTAGTGGTAAGTAAGAGTGTATGTGACTTTTGTGATGTGAAATAAGGTTTAAATTTATATGCACGTTCGTCTGCCTACATTCGTGATGGAATTCATCTTTGTAAGTATTAACTCTAACACCAGGTAGTAAAGGTTCTTTTAGTATTTTTGAGTCTGAAAAATGCTTTAACCACGACATTTTTGTTCAACGTTTTGATGTAATGCGGTATATTTGCACAAGTACGCAGGTTTGCGGGCAATTGTATCAATTGGTAATCTGATTGATAAGTTGGTCTCGTGGTCGCAAGCACGACGGCAGAGCACGAAGTCTAGGGTACATTCCCGCGTCGAGCAAAATGTGTTATTGGGTTTTTTCACTAGGAGTTTCACAGTAGCAGCCCGGAGTGTAGAAGTTGGCGGTAAGATACGCTCATGCCTAGGAAAGCACGTGAAGCCGTTGTTCCTGCACCTGATCTAAATCTATTCGTATAAGAGTGAGGAAACAGAGAGTGCACCTGTGCCTGTGCACACACTTGTGCAGTATAATATCTCCCACGTAGATGACTTATATCTGCTGAGATTGACCACCGTGGCCTAAAACGATCAGGAGTACTATACAGGGTGGCATAAAAAAAATTTATGCTTTATGCTAAGGAGTACCTGAATCACCCCCATTAATTCAGGTACCCCTTAGCATAAGGCATCTAAATTTTTTCTTTGGACGCCTATAATCTGGCTACCCTGTGTATTATTTGTATCTAATTATTGACGATAAATAAGATACTTTGTGTTTTAATAGTCGTATATTAACCAATACCTAAGGCGGCTCATTTCTACAGCTGGATCAAGGGCTAGATTCAAATAGTGACACTCTTGGAGATGGCTCGTATTTAAAACAAGCGTCGGTAAGAACCACCGGTAGTTGGGACCCCGATTCAAATACCGGTGGAATACTCAATTTTTTTTGTGTAATTGATTTGATAAGAAAATAAATAAAGGAAGTAATTGTATCAAACTGTTGACATTAATTAAGACAATTTGTGTTTTCCTCTTACTTTAGGCACTAATGGCTCTAATGCCATCAATGCCTAATGAAATTGACATTTAATTTAGTTGTTTTCTATTTTTGTTCTAAAACCCAAGGTATTTAACACAGCGTAAATTAATTTCAAAGGCATCAAAGCTAAACGAGGTTTATAGAAATTATCACGCTATATCTATAAACACAAAGCGAATGAATAGTTAGACCTCTTCGTCCAAGTATTTTGAAACACAACACGGCTCGAACGTAACTGGTTTTCAATCTTCACTGAATCGTTGACCTACTTAACGGTAAACTTTTAACAATTTCAATTTACCAAAATATAATTGTTCTTTGAACTGTAAAATTGTTAGTTTAATTTTTAGGAGTTCATTATTTTCGTCAAACTATTTGCCAAATGTTTGTTTCAAGATTTGTTTTGTTAGAATTGTTGGCCAAACGTTTAGGACTGATATTATTTAAGGACCGACTATTTGGGGCTTGTAATAGGAGCTAGTTTTGCGGAACACATGCGAAAGTTTGGTCGTATCTCAGTGATGCTAGAATAAGCCACCGAGAGACCATTGGGTCAAGTTAGTAGCGAAATACTCTTAGAGTCAAATACCAGGAAAGCATAACATCAATAGGAAGAGGTTTAAATTTAGTAGGTTGATCAAACAAGGTTGTCAATGATTGTGACGGACAATTAAGATCTGAAACTAAGTTTTTTGTTTTCCAACTATCGCTAATTATAGAGAGAAATTTATATTTAAAACCAAATTACCCTAAAAAAAACTAGTAAAGAAGCCGAAAAGTACTAGTTTTTATTCGAATCTGCGCCTGGGAAACTTTTAGTTGTTTTCAGAGATATCGAGAGCAAAAATTCTATTCTTTTCGCAGATCTTACTAATGTTATAAATGCGAATATTTGTGAGGATGGATCGATGTATGGATGTTTGTTACTCTTTCACGTCAAACCGGCTGAATGGATCTTGATGAAATTTGCCACAGAGGTAGATTGTAGTCTGGAATAACACATAGGATATGATATATTTTTTTTCGATATCACGCGGGCGAAGCCGCGGGTGCCAGCTAATTTCTAATGTTTTAAATATATCTACGATCCCTGTACAATTCAAGGCACCCGACAGCACAATGTTTTAACTACCTTGTAAAATTAGATTTTTGACACTTTTACAAAAAAATCGTTCCCATGGAATATTTTTTGCTAATAGTTTGATGTTCAGAATACTAAGATGACAGCCTCGTGAAGCGTCCGTTTACCCTTTTATTTTTTGCAATAGTGAAATCTCCAAATAAGTTCCCCCGCTCTGAGCGGAGCCCAGGTCTGTCATACTTTTACTGACTTAAACCCAGCTATGTTCTTTCTTTTGACCTTTACATTCCGGGGCCGCGTTATCTCTTTCGAACAACCCGTAATCCCGGGTCCGTTTACACCTTGTTTTCTAGTTTATAATATTTGCCAAAAGGGTTTTACAAAAATATGCAAATAAATCAAATCATTTGTTTCAATTAAACAATAACAGGCACTTTTGTGTGTGTGTGTGCGTGTCAAGAAACAAAATAATACTACAGTCCCGGTCACAAGGCATAATAATTCCTGAAAGTACAATACATTCCGGTGTTCCACAAATTTCACGGATGTTCAACACATAGAGTTATTTACTTAACTTAATTACTAAACACATTACTAACACAACATAAGGTGTCGAAGAGAAAGTGTTGAATTTACCTTCAAGATGCTTCACATAGTTTAATATCCTGAGAATAATGTGGCTGTCTTTGGTATTCACACTTTATGTTAGATGTTTCTAATACACGGTATCACCAAGTAAAACTAAATAGGCAAAGCAACTTAAATCAAATTAATTTTGCCTTACTTGAAAATACAGGGTTTGTGTAGAAATTTTAGTCCATTTATTGTTTTCTTTACATAAAATTATATTTTTAAATATTTTTTAAACACAAAAAATAAAAAAAAAACGAAAGAAACCTCCTAACAATACGAGCCGTGTCCAGGAGTACCGCTTTCTGTATCAAGCCCTTGATCTAGCTGCCTAACGAAAGCCTCCTCAGGTATTGGTCAAGGCTTTTGGCCAGTATTAGGTAATACAAATATTGGATAATTATGTCATTTAAAATTAATTTATACTAAATTATTGAGATTGGGTTGAAATATATATATTACTAGCAGCGGTTTCACCCGCTGCTCATTTGAGGGTATGAAAAATAGATGTTGGCCGATTCTCAGAGTTACCGAATATGCATAAAATAATTCATAAGAATCGGTCAAGCCGTTTCGGAGGAGTATGGTAACGAAAACTGTGACACGAGAATTGTATATATTAAATGTACTCCTAATTATTTTAAGATATAAAATTAATTCATATATTTTCACTTTGAGTCAACTTCACAATTCAATTAAATAATTAATTAATACTTTTTATAATGTGGCCATTAAGTTATAGCCATTTGAAAGTTTTACAAACTAACAAATTTTAACACATTAACTGCCAGAGTAATAATGACAAAAATCACAAAAAAAAATTAATGTGCCAATTAATGTTATGGGTCTAGATATACATAGTATTAAATTTTGGGGTCAATCGGAGGCAGGGTTCCGCAGAAAATTAAAAAAAAACTTCACGAGGTCACCGGTACCCTACATGGCGCACAGTAGTAATTATGTTGATTTCTGCTACCAAGGCGCCGTGCGGTCATCTCTCCGGGCACCCGCGCACCTCAGTCGCTTACACGCGCTATCACGGTAATTTTGTATTAAAGGGTAAAAAAGTTTAATTTTACTACTCGTTTTATTATTCTTCCCATACCATTTATAAATACGATTGGATTTAAAAAAAAAATGTTATGTTCTGGGATTTTTAACGTTATTGAAGGTTTATCTTCAATAATTCAAAATATTTTTACGTTACATAGAAACCATGCGGAAGTATTACTCCTGAGCGCCATTCCGGTCACTTACTAATAGGAAATCTGTAGAAAACGCGTCCTACGGCGCGTAAATAAACTCTGAAAACAGGTTTACCGTGAGGTCACCGGTGCCCTACGTGGCCCCGTAATACAAGACCGCCTCCGGTCACCGGTGCCCTACATGGCAGTCAATGTGTTAATGAAATTTTGTATGCAGATAGTTTATACTCTGCATAACTACATAGGCTACTACTCGTCTTGGTCTGCTGTCTGCTCAAGTGAAACCACAGGGCGCAGCTAGTATTACATACTTTGATTGCGTGTTATTGAAATGCAGACATGTTTGCCTTAACAATCTTATTTATGAATTTGATAGTTTAGGGTGTTAATTACTTTTCGTAACAACTCATTAACGAACGCAAATCTTTAAAATAATTGTTTCAAGAATAAAACAGTCCAACAGCTTACAACCATACTTATGATATCTCATCATAAACGCAATAAAATATGAATATTTTTCCGCATCAGAATGCTATAGAATTAACTATCTCTTGGCATCCCAAACGCGCTTGGAATGCGACCCTTTTCCTCACTAAGGCGCACACCTCGACCATTCTTCAATTTGCGACGTGACAACGTGTACCGATCGAGTTGCCGACGTTAACTATGAACTTTGAAAGGGGTGAATATAAAAAGGCAGGGTAGGAATTTTATGTTTGATCCGAGTATAGATTAAGGGGTGAAGTGTTGGGGGCGTGTTGCTAAGGGTATTTTTAGTTCAGTTATAGCCTTGAAAAATAATCACTGTCTATTAAGTTAAGTATATATATTTAGTATGTATGCGGTCAATATTTTTCGGTGTCTATAACTGAAGAAATTACCATAATTGATGCCCATATTTCTAATAAATAATAAACATGTATACAATGACACGTTTGACATAGTATATTTACATAAAGCTGTAGCTCACCGTCCGTCTCTCTAGTGACAACAGGCCGTCTCGATGGCGCGTTTGTGTACCACGCGCGCCTCAAAGAGATGTCAGCAAAGCAGAGAGGCCTGCCAGGTCTTCTGCTTGTCGGGGTTGCAGGCTGTTATACGAGAGACAAACAGCAATATTTCAAAATAAAAGAAAGATTTGAGAGCAGACATTAACTAGAGATAAAAAAAATACCGGTCAAGAGCGAATCAGACACGCACACCGAGAATTCCGTACAAACTTGCGACATAAACATCCATATTTTTTGACTACGTAGATTTAGAGGGTTGTTTTTTTTCACAGCACAATGGACCACAAACGTCAGTACATAGTTTTAATTTCAACTCGATACCTCAGTTTACCGCGTTCCCGAGATTTTTTATTCCCAACAAAGTGATCCTATAAGTATTCCGTTTTTCATTTTTAGTTACGGAACCCTAAAAATGAGGTCGGATGAAACAGGAAAAAAACAAGACTTACTTACCTTTATTAAAATACAACGTCATATTTGCTCCCGCTGTTCGCTCCACACTCACACCAAGTAATAACCATATTTTGAACATGCCGCAGTGCATCTGCTTGAGCTCATCTAACTTATTATATTCCGCTGTTGGCTACTGCTTGCATCGTAAATTACGTCAATAAAGAGTTTCTACATAATGTTTAAGATGTCATTGTCACTAATGAAATATTTAGACTTCTAATAAACATTCCAGAAAAAACTAATTTACATCACAAAACATCGCTCTTTTTAACACGCTTTTATTAGATTCACTTGTGTGTTATTTTGTAAAAAAATCTTGGAATCTTAATTTGACCCACGTCCCGGTCTTCCTTTAGGATGAAATTTAGAACACGCTCTGAGTTCTGATGACAATAAATAACTAGCTAAGACACGTCATTACAAATCCAATATGGCGGACGTCCAAGATGGCGGATAGGCTATTTAAAACGCACCCTTTAGTGCGTGTTTTTCTTAAATTATTATTATTCTTTGAAGAATCAGTGGGTGATTTTGTAGTAAAGCTAGACTAAGATCATTTTAATCTGTCTAACCTTTTCCCCCAACTATGTTGTGGTCAGCTTCTAGTCTAACCAGATTCAGCTGAATATTTAAATTTTATATTTATTTTACAACTGCTTTTCTGACATTTACAACTCAAAACTAATCTTAAATGAATCATCTGGTTATATGAACACAGTGTAAAATTAAACTAATACAATGTTAAAATTTAATAAAAGCTCCCAAAGAAAATAACATTAAAACAATCTGCCAAAATTGCATCTCTCATTAATAATTGATTGTTATGAATTATTTTTTTAGGAAATGTCACGTGTTACAAATGCATTTCATGACAACATAATTTCAGATTTACTGCCAAAATCCTCTATGCACTTTTTGGGAACCTTTTTAGTGAGGTATAATTTAAGTCATTCGTTTAAGTTAAACGATGATGTTTCGCAGAATCTTTGGTGGATGTGTCCACCAAAGATTATGCGAAACATCATCTTTTCTGTGCCATAATTCTAAAAAAAAAACGTCGAAAAAGAAATATTTCGTTCAAAATCTAATAAACGAGCGAGGAAAATTCAACACACTGGGTCAACTACGGTAAGGCAAGTTATTAGTCCCCTTACACTTCAGGTCAAGGAAAAATAAGCAGCGATATCAGTTTCAATATTTTACGTGCAGTGGTGTTTGAGAAAACAAGCACGTTACAAACATACTGAACTGATTAAGTATACGGAATTATTATTTCGTACCTCCCGGTTAAAGTTAGAAAACATACTTGATATTGCTTTTTTGTACATGTCAAATGAAATTAAAATTTGGAGCTTTTAAATAAATAAAATTCAATAACAAAATAATTTATGAAAAATAATATAATAAAAGAAAATCTAATCCTTACTTAATATTATAAAAGCGAAAGTGAGTTTGTTTGTTTGTTACCTCTTCACGCTTTAATGGCTGAACCGATTTTGATAAATTTTGGTACAAAGATAGTTGGGAACCAGGAGACGGACATAGGCTAATTTTTATTAAAAAAAAAGTCGGATATGAGGGAGAACGAGGGAAGAAAGGGGAAAACTTAGCGTTGCTATTACAAATCGATCAGGCGCAAGAGAAAAAACTGCAGGTCTGCTTGGTGTGTTATACCGAATTTAACGCGAGCAAAGCCGCGGGAGAAAGCTAGTATCAAATAAAATATTGCTATTTTTATATTATTTGATTCACTAATGTGATCGATGTTTTGGAAAAAAAAGAATCACTTTCTATCGGGGATTATGAAATAATAAAACTAAAATAGATTTAGCTCAAATACCGTTAATGTCAATGCTGTTGAAATTCATAACAGAAGTACGAAAAGCTTTGAAAAGATTTCTTGCTTTGCGCCTCTTCGTCAGTCTGTATGTATGTCCATCCGTACGTCATAGCCATTTTACACTGAAACTATTGACACCACAGTATTAACACATTGACATTGCAAAAATTTGGAGTGTAGGTGTTTTCTATAAACATTTAAAAAATAAGATAGAAGGCAAATTCTGAAAAAAAAATGTATGTAGAGCTTAAAATTGCACTAAGCTTTTGAGATATTAGACTTTTTCAAAAATCTGTAGGTGTGACTTTGCCATTGACCAACTGACATAATGAAAATAAAAAATTGTTTTGATATGAAGTGTAAATTGACCCATAAATAAGCTTTAAAAATAATTATTGTCAACTTCCTTTGTACGTTACAGCTCACACTCGACTGGTTTCTAACAATTTGTATTATCCAAAAAAAAAAACTCAAATCAACAACCATACGTCGTTAACTCAAACCTCAAATAAACACATCTCTACCAGTATGATAACCATTCGCAAAACTCAAACTTAGTTCACCAACCAATCAAACTGCGAACTCATCTATATTCAGCTAAAACAACAAAACAACCTATTTCAAATCATAGTGACGCAAATACACTAAATCAAGACAAAAGACGTCCTCAGAACAATGTCCAGATATTAAAGTCCCTTGAAACATATTAATTTCTCAACTTGTGCAATGGAGGGCAATTAAAACTTCAGACGGAGAACGTAGGAAGTTGAAATTCTTAATTCTTTTCCATTTAATTTCATCTTTGGCTTTGCTTTATAGTGGGATGTACGTAGAGAGCAGTTATTTGTAATTATTGGTATGAACGAGAATAGAGATATTGGTTTGGTATTACTGATACGATTATTTCCTTCATTTTTTTTCGTAACATAATATAAAATTAACTTTTTGATTATTGCCTTTTTTAAATTTAATATAAAATTAACTATTTGGATTATTTTTAAGAAAAATATTTCAAAACATAAAAATTGTCGCCCCATGGTATCGGGAATAGGCTTCCAGCTACTGGCCGTCAGGGCTTCAGAGAGAGCACTTCTTTTTATGATTTTTGTTTCTATATAATATAATAAATATAGATAATAAACCGATTATATTATAATCGGTTTATTATCGACCGGATAGAAATTTTATTTAATCATTTGAAGATATTTACGCAGCTAATAATCATAGTTCTCAAGAAGTTAAAAGTATGTAGAAGAAGAAATCATTTTGCTATATTTGCATAGTGCACGCTAATAATGTTTATGCTCGGCTATCATTCATTGTGCGACCATAATCAAGGGCTCGATTCAAAAGGCAGTATTCCTCGATACGGCCCGCATTGTGAAGAGGTTCCTGTCTTTGGAGCCCTAACCACTGGTAGCTGGGAGCCTGTTCTCGATACCAACGGAAACCTATTTTTAAATGATTTTTCACTCATATTACTTTAAGAAATATTTAAAAATATATACAATTAGTGTAAAAAATGAATAATGAGAATCTCGTCACAGATAAAAATTATAAAAAAAAACAAGTAATGGCGTGTGTATTTGTACGTCTTGATTAAAAAAGCATGCAAAGCATGTCCCTTTTACTGGAGCCCTGACCACTGGCTGCTAGGCTTTCAGTTTAAGCTGGCATCTTTGTTATCGCAATTCCGTACTAAGAAGTACAGTAGTAAGGTTAAATCAATGTCAACCTTTTGAAAAAAGTCAATCAACCTGAGATATAATATGTAGTTGGAGATTAGAAAGTCCGAAGCTTTTTTTTTGGATAGGTAATCATCAAATTACTTCTTACGCTCTGGCCGAGGCATCCTTCTTTTTTTAAAAAAAATCCTTGCCACACACTATGAATTTCTCAGGTATCGAGGCTGGGTTTACAAACATTTAAACTCACACAAAAGTCTGTGTATGTGAGAAATTCCTAGTATGGGGTAACACTTTTTTTTTAAATAATGCCCAATTCGAGTAACGCCCTATAAAAGAAAATAAAAAAAAAACGAAAGATTATTCAAAAAAATCTTCAAATCCACCAATCACAGCGAAGTACGAATATAGATTACGCTTGACAGATTATCAAAGAAAATTCTTGCCATAATATTTATTCACTAAATCTAAACCTATTTGCATTCAAAGAAATGCCTAGCACCGCCTAGATCTTATGTATTCACGTAGCATATAACCTTTATGCCATCTGTCCGAAATCTCTTTGATCTTAGAGTTCAATCTCGGTCATTTAGGCCGTGTAGAATGTCCTGGTCAGTAAAACGAGTTCGGAATTTCTCTTTAGGGTTATTGAATATGGTTACTACGTTTTTATGTAAAAACAACGGATGTTTGGGCAGTAAAGTTTTGCAGACTCTTTATTTGAGAGTTACTTTACAAAATTGCAAAATAAAAACATTTTAACGTTTACTGTTGAACAAGGGTTTTTGGGTCATAAAACTTTGCTGTTATCATTACGCTTGGTAAGCAGACCGTTGACAGCAGAGGCACAAAAAGGAAAGTTTTGATTTTGAAAGTCAATGTCTACAGGAGAAGACGAACAAAACAGTGTGATATTTTTTTTGGGACAAGTTTTCCACGAAATTCCGTGAAAGACACCGGAAAGGCGTCGATAAGGTATAGCTTGACGAAGTCCCAGTGAAACAATTCATCTGTCTTGAATCCTTCAACAAAATTAATGAGAAAAGAATAGCAAATGATTAAGAAAAACATTATTTCCACTTCCTTTTTTAATAGCAGGGGATAGACGAAATTTTAGATGGAATGTATGAAAGATATGGCTGGAGATAAAGTCACTGCTAAGAATTAGACTAACACTTAATCCTTACTACATAAATAAAAGCGAAAGTGAGTTTGTTTGTATGTTCGTTTATTACGTCTTCACGCCTAAATGGCTAAACCGATTTTGATGAATTATGGTACAAAGATAGTTGAAACCCTGGAGACGGACATGGCCTGTAAATTATTTTTTAAAGTGAGAAATGAGGGAAGAAAAGGGAAAACTTGGCTTTGCTATTACAATAAATAAGGCGCAAGGGCAAAAACTACAGGTGACAGGTAACTGCAAATCAGGAAATGGGAACTGTATTAACCCGAATTTAACGCGAACAAAGCCACAAGCAAAAGCTAGTATGGAATAAAACACGCTGCGCCTACCTGGGATTAATTGGGATACGGTAAGAGACTTAAAGAAGCACATAAACATTTGCAATCAATTGTTATCTTATGTATGTGTAATAGATTGTATAAGTTGTTGCTCCGTATGAGAAAATTTCCTGAAACAAATGAATTATTATAAAGTGACGCCGGTGACTGAAAAGTCATCGGTTAGGTTTTAATGGGCATTTGATATGGAGGAAAAAAAATGTAAGTGTAGTGTAGATGAAGGCGAAATAAAAAGAGTGTATCAAAGAGTATATGGCAAGAAAGGAGGTGTCTGATCAGATGTCGAGTCATTAAGAAGTATGGACGAACGAGACATCGCGCCAACCTTAAAAATATTGGGATGAAATGATGATGATAGCACACTTGATTATGCTAAAAGCATGAACATGCCAGATGAATTTATTGTTTTATGTAACTGTTTACAAAAATCTTCGTTTTACACGACGACACGGTTGGCGCAGCGGCTGGGCCATTGACTGCTGTGTTGCGTGTCCCGGGTTGGATTCCCGCACGGAACAAATATTTGTTTAGTCTACAAATAGTTGTTTCGGGTCTGGCTGTTTGTGTATGTGACTTTAAATGTTTGTCACCGAAAATTTTTAATCAACGAAATGTCAATATGAGGCTAATTTCTCCATAATATGATTATTATTTAATAACAATTTTTGACGAAGTCCAGTTACACTTTAAGTACTTTTCTATTATATAAATCAGGTCACAAATTTTAGAAAAGTTAGTTTTGATTCAATTAGACCATAATTTACAGATGTTTTTGAAGTCGTTGCGTAGCGTTGCCAAGAACGGCTCGAACCAAAAAGTTACGCGCAAAAATATTCATAGTGACATTCCAATATTTAATTACTTAACTTTTGCAAACGTTCATTTCTAGGTATCCTCATTTGTGATTTTATGTAGAATATCAAATTTTTTGAGCAACTCCTAACTGATGGCGCTTGACTAGTTTCATCATCATTTTTGCTAAGCTTGTAAAAAACAATTTCTCAGTACAGACTTTCTGTTGTTTTTTACAGGTCTCCTTGGTATTTGACTTTTTTCTAGACTTCAGCTAGTGCTGAAACACCAAGTTTTAGTTCTTTATTACTGATAATATAAATGAAGAACACGATTTACAGCAAAAAGTAAAATATTGTAAATCTGTCGCATTTTAAGAAAAAATACCACCAAAATCGGATTGGAGAAGAGCTCGTCTCCGAATTATAACAACTACTTTAACCAATTTTCAGGTTAAGCTGTGCTTGAACTGAAGGTTGGTCTGTTCGTGGGTGAATACCTATCACATACTTAGTTTTCGCCATACCTTGGAGAGCTCTTTAAACTGGTGGTAACGGCTGTTAATATTTGAAAGTCGTAAAAGGTATCTCGAAAATCTGACAACCAATTTCACCAAGGAGTATTTTATTCCTAGTTATCAACTGGAGTATCGAGGTTAGATAGGCAGTCTCTCCATGTAAAATACTGGTTTTCAGCTGCATCTGGTTAGACTGGAAGCCAAAAGAAGATGAAGAGTATACTGTAATTTATCAATTCGCTAACTGGCTAATTCTGATAACATCACCTTGTAAGATTATAACCACCAATAGATCGTTGTATCAGATTAAGGACAGATTAGTAAACGTCTCGTTTCTGATGGAGATGCATTGCAAGAGATCGACAGGTGGCTGCTACGCTACATGATTGATGCAACCATTCGGCGTGTTTGCGACAATCGGATGTCATAGATCAAGTCGCCAGGAGATGTGTCAACTAATGTATTGACAGGGTGTTTGTGTGGAGAGGAAATGGTTGACTGTTTGGGTTATGTTGCTTTTTATGAGATTATTTTGGTCTGAATTATGTCTGTTTATTGCTGGTATTTATTCTGGGGTTTAATAGAGCTTTATGTTGATGAATTTGGTTTCATTTAATTTTATGATATTTTTTTTTTACCATGTAAATTTTCTAAATTTGTTTTGTAAGCTAAATTTAATTTGTGACACTTTGCTGTAAGGGACAAAAAACTACAATATCTATCTCGTTTTGAACTGATTTGTCCGTTTCAACAATGTTTAATAATAATATTTTTTATATTTTTAAATGTTTTTTTTTAAGAAATATTTAAAAAAAGAAATATGTATAATATGTTATGAAAACAATAAATGGACGAAAGAATATAGCCTTTTATTTAGATCTCTTAACTTAGTACAATGGTTTTTTAAACATCCATAACCAACATGAATAACTAACTTTAAAACTTAACTTAATAGACAATTTAAAAATTTGTCGCTTAGTTATCTTTCCAAGATCTGTTTGCCAGTCGGCAAAGGCATCCTCCAACCTTTTCAACAATGATTAAGTATGTCAAATTTAATTTATATCTGCTTGTAACTTTTTGATGTTTCGGCTCTAAATATTCCAAAAAATATCCACGGCTTATTTTTGATCTGTGTCAAACGGCATTATATACAGTCTATAGGTTTGTTTTGTATCAATTACGGATTACTCCGCAGGCTGTAATACTAACTTTGTAGATCTAACCTTAGTTTAGTTCGTGTATTCCAATTAGATATTGATTTAGAGACTCAATTACTAAGATCGCGTGACATTTAGTTCACATCACTAAAGTTTTAGTTATAGGTACTGATGTTCTATTGACCTTAATTTTCTCTGGCTACCACCAGAGAAGTGCCAAATTAAAAAAAGAATAGATGTAAAGACCGGGTTATTCTGATTTTAAATAATTTGAGACAAGGTCCGGAGTCTTCATTTTCATAAAAATTTTGCCCCACACTAGGAGTTTTTCTTGTATCGTGAGTGCGTTTGCAAACACTTAAACTCACATACACAAACAGCCGACAACCCGCAGACCCGGAACAACCACATGCAGGTAATACAAATATTGGTTCCGTGCGAGGATCAAACACGCGACATTCATCATTTCATCGCTCAGCCACTGTGCCAACCATACCGTCATATTGATGATTAACTGTACTTTCTCATGCACAAAAAAGTTTAAATACATTATTCAAATTTTAAAGGGCTGTACTAAAAACACTTTAATAGCTCTTTATCCTAATAAAAATAAACGCTAAAACCAACTTCAGCACTAAACTTTGCCTGCCGGGGTTGCGGGTTGTTCGAAAGAGATACCGCGGCCTCGGAACGTAAAGGGCAATAGAAGAAACATGGGTGGGTTTTAGTCAGTACAAGTCTGACATGCCCCCCCGCTCCACCCAGAGCGGGGGAAGTCATTGGATGATTTCCCACCCGAAAAAAAAAAAAAAAAAAAAAAAAAAAAAAAAAAAAAAAAGCACTAAACTTTAGTGCTCCTTCAAGAGCCTGCGTCACAGGCACTCAATACATTACATTTAGTAATTTGCCATTAGCTAGCCTCACTACGAGCGTTATATTGAAACCGCAATGCATTGGGAATATAAAGGAGCAATTTCTACAGTAATGTCCAATTGTGAAGGTGAGTCAGGTATCCCTCGATCCCGCTGGAATACTTACAACATCGTCTGTGCTGTGTTATTTGTGTTACACTTTATTTTAATACGTGGATCAGTAGTCGTAAGGGGAGGATAGTTGAGTTGTATGAAGTAAATATGTAAACATTTCTGTATCTATATGAAATGTTTGCAGATGTTTTGTCGGAGGATTTTTCTGAATTTGTTCATTTTCGTATCTTTATTTGCATTCGTTTCTATGCTATGGGCCCCAGGATACAGGCGCAGCCTAGTTTGGGGATCATTGTTTTCAAATTTTGTGTACACAGAACTTGTTGCCGATATTTGTAATGATATTAGATTAAGAAAAGTGTTGTAACACTGGTTTAATAATAAATTACTTATTCATATTCTTATTCTATGACCAGCAACGCAGTTGATGTTCGTTAGTACTACAAAATCAAGTATTTCCAGTATCAGTCAGGTGTACTAAAAGTAAACTAACATTTTACTAGGAACACAACACGCCATCTTAATTCTCATTACAGCCTGAAGCAAACAAAGCTACTCCTGAAATAGTTGTTTGTTTAATAGTACATATGGTAAACAACAGTTTAATTTAGAAGATAATTAGTTTACTAACAAACCGAAACAAAGGCTTATTAAGAAACCAAATCAATTAGAAAATGTAAACTAATTGGTGTATATTTGATACCATAAAACTGAGGTTTAGACAAGACGAAAGTAATATTATATTGTAGTCATATATTATTGAAATATATTTATTTGTATAAATGTATATACGTATTCGAAAACATTACACTATCATAAAGGTTGCATGCTTTTTTTGGTATGGGAAATCATCAAATAACTTCCTCCGCTCTGGGTGGCGCGGGGGGGAGTGTCACATTTGTACTGACTAAAACCCACCCATGTTTCTTCTATTTCCCTTTACGTTCCTGGGTTGCGGTATCTCGTTCGAACAACCCGCAACATTACAGTTTTAGACACTAATATGCACATTTTAGATAAAATTCAGTATTAAAAGGTAATGACGTGTATAATGTTACCGTCAATATTGTTAATCGGTCAAAACCACTTTTGACTGGTGTCCGCCAAAACCCTTATTAAATTAAAACTCGTTTTCTCTTCTAATTTAAACATTAAAAGTATATTAAAATTGTCATGTTCGAAATGTTGTTATATTTTAAATTTAACTTAAATGTATATTACACAAAGGCATATGTGACATGAATATTTTAATGTATATATATAAAAAAACTAGGTGTCTCCAGCGATTTCACCTCTCATAGAGGTATCACAAATAGAATATGACCGATTTTCAGGTACAAAACTCTTCACATACAAAATTTCATAAAATCGGTTAAGCTGTTTCGGAGGTGTATGGTAACTAAAACAGTGAGACGAGGATTATATATAAGACTAGCTGTGCCCCGCGGTTTCACCCACTGCGTAGGAGTATGGGAACGAAAACTGTGACACTAGAATTTTATATATTAGAAGATATATGTGTTTAGAACGCCTCATTTACAACCTAAATACCTAAAATTAATACGACAAAGAGGGACACAAAAAAGAAACCCAAAACTAAAAGTGTTCTTCTTAATATAGTTTTAACCAATCAAAAGTAGTTTTGACTAAATAACAGATTTGACTGTGACATACTATAGTATAAGTGCTCACGAATGTGCTTAGAATATTTGTATAGATATCATCTTTGTTTCAAAACAACTTTGCTAGAGTCATGCATAGGAGGCAATGACCCTACAAACACTCGTTGGCTAAACATGCATTCATGTTTTTGTTTAAACATGTCCAGTTTCGACTTTTGACTTTTAATGATAAAAGTTTATGTAGTGATAAGAAATCAAATTCAAAGGGGTTTTATTTGTTAAACATAACTGTAAAAGGTGTAAATTTATAAAAAAAAAAATGTTATCTCCATGCGTAGCCGTCAGCGGCGAACACATTTTAAACAAAATTGAAAATACAATTAATTTCTAATTATTTATTGTAATACATAAAATTTTCATTTTTAAATATTTCCCATCCCAACCAAACGGAGACGCTACAAAGGATTTATTGAAATTCAAGAGCCACGTTATTATTTGAAGGTAAAGAATTGCTAATGTTATATGTACGATGGGACTAATAATTAATACGCTATTCTTAAAAGTCCGCGTACGTTCTCTAGACTTAAGGTTTGACAGATAGTTAGACGGGTAACAAAGTTATCCTAGAAGGGTTCCTTTATTTGCTTTTAAGGAACGGATCCCTAAAAACCAACGTTAAAGTGAGAAGTTTCACATAAGACCAATATTTTCTGCACGCGAGCAATGAGAACAAGCATTCGAGACAACCTAGCCTTACCTCACATAGCAAAATTTACAACTATTATATTAAAAACATTCCCAGAATACGGTATTACACCCATTTTTAAAAAGTATATCATTTTGATCCTAGAGTCCTAGTAAACCACCAAAAAAAACAAAAAAAAAATATCCAATCGATAAGTGCCCTAAAACTGTATTTCAATTTTACAATTTCAATTTTCGCGCGTAAAATCACAAAAACGCTTGACGCCATGTTACTCTGTGGTCATGACGTCGGTTGGTAATGTAAACAAATGTGCTATTATTAGTCTTTCTGTTTAGTTGTATTTTTCACTATAGTTTAAAGTATTATTATATGCTAGTATTTATTTCTTCCATGGTAGTATTACTATTATTTCAATAAAAATTAAAATGTAAAGTTTTATAATACAAAAATAGTAATAGTTGCTCAGTTGACAGTTGTCACTTTTTGTTTTCATAACCATATGACGTAATAATCATGGCGGACACTGTTTCGCTTAGTAAAACAACAGACTAAAAAAGTGAAAACTTTGAAATCAATTTAAAAATTTATTTATTTATTTTATTAACTAAATTTAAGATTTTCCGACTGCTTGTTGCCTTAGCTATCTGAATTGTATATTTTTAGAATTTCTTTCATATAGAGTAAAATACCCTATTATGTTTCTGAGATTCCACGTTTAATGAATGCGCTACCCTTATTTAGGTTCGTGTAATTAAATTTTTTACACTTGAGGACTGCCATCACGAATACGCTCTTCTTTTAGGTTTAGTCGTCTTTTTAACCGACGAAAACAAAAAAGAGGTTCTTAATTCAACAAGTATTTATGTATATTGTGTTTTTTACATTGACATCAGATAATATGAAAAAAACCTTTTTACCTTGGAGAGATTATATTTGAAAGTTAGTTTTTTTTAATAATCGAAAAAAAACTGATACAATTATGATCTGAATCTGATACTATTATATTCAGTTCAGTGTTATGTTACCTATATATTTAATTATCGGTTTTCCTCTTTATCTTATTGCTCCTTTGACTCCTTAACCTTATGTAATGAAATAGAGTAATCTTCCATCTGTTTTGTGCCTGCGATTTAGGTGCATATGCTTTGGTCATAAGTATTAGGATGGCAAGAAATATTAAAGTCTACAAAAAATACACTTTCTAGTTTACTTCTCTGCAAACTCCTTTCAACCCATTGTATGGCACCGCATACAAACCATTAAGTATGTCAGTAACCATTAAGTATGTAAAATCCATGCCAGTTCAAAAATCCAATCATTTAGTTAAACACCTTTGTGTTCCGGGACCGTGGCACCTCTTTTGAATAACCGCAACCCTGGCAACCCATAACCTGCATCTTTTGGATACTTCCATATTTGATTGTAAATGTTGTCACTATACATTTACATCGAAAGGTAACATTTTATGTGACGTTTCACCTCAATCGGATACCAAAAAATGATTACAATAATTTAAAAAAAAAACTGTTACGACGAAATTGAGAAAAGCGTGTGCAAAAATTAACTTATATATTTTACAAAACTTTTCTTTTTACCTAGGAATCAGTCGCAATTTCATTGATCTATTTCACAGAAGACCCATTCAAAACATTTTTTGATATGCATTTATAAGTTTCCTGGATGGGTTTTTTAAAAGTGACTTTTACCTGGACTGGTTTTTCATGGAAAAGAAAATTCCTTAAAATTTTAAACCGAACATCATGACTGTATGTAGTTGAAAGATCAGGTAATAATTTACCTGATCTTTCAACTACGGATCGCACACCGTAGTAAAGAGATCAGGTTAAAATGGTTTTGTGTAGTTTGATGTGCCGTCGTGTGTATAGTTACACACAAAATACTTTAGTTCGCCAACATTTTCAGTTCTACAACCTCAACTATTATACTGTTATTGAATATTAACGCCCCATTAAAATAGCACTTAAGTTTTATGGCACAACTGCGGGAAATTAAAATGATTGCGTTTATGTGTTGATTCCAATATAATATATAAAATAACAGGTACATATTAATGCGTCGTTTTTAAGTTTTTTGCCCTGACTGGAGGTCTTATTTTCATCGCACCCACAGGATTGCCCGGTCAAGTAGAAAACAACCTTATAGATTGAACTGCGAAAAGCTATTATATAAAAAAAAAACCGGCCAAGAGCGTGTCGGGCCACGCTCAGTGTAGGGTTCCGTAGTTTCCCGTCCGTCACAATAAGTGTTCCCAGTTATGAGGCCAACCGAAAAATCGGTAATACCCGATCCAATGTAATAAGTACCTACAGCGCCATCTCTCGGGGAATTGGGTTACTAATTAATACAAAGACGTGCAATTTCGGTGGTAATTTTGGATTGCGAGAACCGATTTCAATAATTCTTTTTTTGTTTGAAAAAAGATACGTTCAGGATAGTAAAATATGTAAACAAAGTTACAAAAAATGCTTGCATATACGATTATACTACAAACTTAGTCCAGAAATTATTTTGTACAACTTTTTGTCTTTTTTGTACAAAAACTGTTGTGTCAATCAAATTCAAAATAATTTTCATAGAAAGTCCTTATAAAGTTCTACGTTTCAGATTTTTTTCATATTTTCTAAACTTATGGTTTAAAAGTTAGAGGGGGGGGGACACATTGTTTTTTAATTTTGGAGCGATTATTTCCGAAAATATTGACACTATCAAAAAATGATTTTAGTAAACCCGTATTCATTTTTAAATACCTTTCCAACAATATATCACACGTTAGGGTTGAAATTAAAAAAAAATCACTTCCCACTTTACATATAGGGTGGCTACCCTAATAATTTTTTTTTTTCAAATTTTTATTTTACCACTTTGTCGGCGTGATTGATATACATATTGGTACCAAATTTCAGCTTTCTAGTGCTAACGGTCACAGAGATTAAGCGAGGACGGACGGACGGACGGACGGACAGACAGACATGGCGAAACTATAAGGGTTCCTAGTTGACTACGGAACCCTAACTAGGTATGTACACGCTACTAATCGAAAAGCATGGCCGATTTGGGTACCAAGTAGCAATCTTGGTAATAAACTCAAATTCAAAGCATTCATTTCTATTAAACTATTACAGGCACATTACTTATTCATTCACTGTTATTCTGAGCCTTCATCGGTGACGACGACCGTCAATTTTCCATAGAAGATTTATTAAATCAAGGAATAACATACATGTTTTTGTTCTTCTCCTTAAAATTTATAAAATTTGTTTTTTAATTTTTAAATTAATACACAATAAGTTTTTTTTTCGTTTGTCGTTCTTCCCAGATCCATTGAATATGGCCAGTTACCCACTACAAACAAATTAAAAACATTGTATTTCCGTGTTACGTGTAATTAATAAAAGGTCGTTCTCAAGGGCTGGGACGGTATTAGCAGGAAAATATACCACAATTCCATAGTCGTGTTAGATTGATGATCATGTTTGGAACCCTACATGTTTTATACATTCAGTGGAGTAGGGAAAAGAATGGAACAAATAATTAGTTGCTAGTTGTATACGTTGAATAGATTTATGGACATGGGACGTAATTATTTGGATGGATTTCTAATTGTGGGAGAGCAAAATCAGCTGAAATGTTTCCCAAAGATAGAACATAACGACGGTCCCTACGTACATAAAGACATGTCGAAAATGGCATTTTTTTATTGTCTCATTTGCTTAAGACTATCTATGCGCACATGCTGACATATGATTTTGATTTTGATTTAATTTATTTACCTTGTTTTAGAAAATATTTATAATTGCTCATAGAACTATTTTTAGGGCGTGTTGAACACAAATTACGCTCTCCTGTAAACCTCGGTTTTTGACTTAACCTTATGTCGTAGGGACCGTCGATAAGCATTCTAAATATGCTAAGAAGTGAAGAAAAGACCGAAAGAGTCTAGGGTATAAGCAAGTATGCAAGAAGTACAAAGTTAGAAATTTATTCACAAGGTAGACTGATGTCTTGGTGAAGGCTGTAGGAATCTGGATGGACGAAATACTGGACAAGTGGATTTATGTAAGTTAATCAAGATTTTTGTCTGGACCTTAAAAGAGACTATGACCTCTGGGTTTGTTTCGGCTGTTTCTTTTCAGAGTAGTCGGGTACAAAACACCGACCTCGACTAGTATTTAAAAAATACACGTAAAAGTGTTTGTGAAAACCTAATTGCAAAATAAACATCATTTATCATTAGGTCTTGCTGCACATAAGTCGACGTTTTCAGTTGGTGACTGAAAAGAAGCATGGAAAAAAGTACGAGTATCTAAACATACGCAAAAAGAGTTTATTCAACTGAAAAAAGATTAATATCATATGAAAGGGTAAATTAACAAATTAATGAAAAAAAATAGCAATATAAATACTTCGACACTGATAGAAACAAACAAGCCCAATAACATATAGTATATAGGTATAGTCGCCTATACAGCATACCATATGTACGTCTTAATACACTCACAGCCAAATTAGAAAGTTGCGCACTAAAGGTGCGCACCAATAACGTGACACATTCTCGTTACTTTAGTAGGTTTTACCCCTCGGATTTTTGTCATACCGGGCGGATATATGAAAATCGATTCTTAAGGAGTAAACTCCAAAAAACACAATGACATTTTTTTTCATTTATCCCGTACTGGCCTGGAACGCCTCCATCTCGGCTATTCTTCATCTTCTCATCGATCTGCTGCAACCCCGTATTCATTATAACCGAAATATAATATTTAACCATAATACATACTACAACAAATATTTTCTAAGTTTCTTGACCTTGAACCGCCACCCAAATGAGTTAGTAAACAAATCTTACGGAACAACACATGTTGGGTTTTTCCGTGTCAGTGCACCATTACTGTTCACCCGTCACAAAGCATCACTATTACGATCTGCTAGTGGTTCTAGTTTCCTGGTACAATTTATTGTAAAACAAGGAAATCAAAGATTTAGACGACAATCTGGGAACCTCGAAGAAGACTATTATAGCGCCTGTTAATAAAAATAATACGCCAATTTTGGAATTTGAGCTCTAAGCTCTAATTTTACCGTTGAGATTCCAATAGAGTGCTTTTCAGTTGCACGAGTCACAAGGTATCATGATTGGATTAGTATCTATCTTCTAGTATCCTGGTACAATTTCTTGGAAGAGTACTTTAATAAAAATACCTTACGAAAAACGGGGATTTCTTTGAGGTTCTGAGAACTGCGAAGAAGAGTTGAGCCCGGTTTAACTAACACTAAGTGATACTGAAATGCCTAAAGGTGCGTATCGTTGGATTTTGTTGGAAATCACAACAAGATCAGATTATTAATTCCAAGAAATCTAAACCAAATGAGAAAGTAGCTCTTCTTGATGGGTAACTTTTATACGAATAAACGGTTGATCGGATCATAATTATTTTTTGCAAGAATATTGATTTTAGCCTGGGGAAGGACATTGTGTTTTATATTATCTGGCTAATTATGCTCAAAGATACAGGATCTTCCTATTTTAGGAGTCAGAGCTCAAATGTTGGATTGTACTTTTATCCATTATTTGCAAACTATTATTGTAGGTATGTAATTTTCTTAGTGCCAATAACGTGTGTTCCAACTTGTATTGTTCTGCTAATTAACTATTATTAAAACAACTTTTAATACAGAGGGACGCTGAGCAATATTGCATTATGTCCATATTCCGTAACATTTTGACAATTGACAACTATCAACACATTCATTAGAACAATACGGGTGTAAGAACGGCAGATGATAGTATATCTCTGGAAACATCAAAACGCACGCATGCAAACAAAAATGGAATCAATAACCTCCTGACTAAAGACTAATTTGACTAGGTACTACGGTTTAAATAGGTACGTAGAATATTTCAATCTTTTTTTCCAAGAATTTGTACCAGGGAATTAGAAGTTCGTTATGATGCTTTGTGACACGTGAACGAACATGATAAATAAGCACACTGTTGGAATTTCAGCTCTCGGCACTGAATTGAGAGTTAAAAATGCGTTTTCATTTAGCTACTAGCTAGTCAGTGTGCTACTACCGTTTGCTCTTAACAAGGCTGCTACTAAGAATATGAAGTTGCAGGTAAAATTTCTTGATAAAAGAGATTGTGGTATACCTCGGAAAACTGCTTGTTGCGCTTATATAATTCGAAGAACACTTTGGAAATGTGGCTTGCAAATAACAACAAACTATTTTTATATATTGTTATATATACTCATACTAAGAATTTTGCCGTATTTTTGCAATATTTAATTTTTTGAAACGTTTTTATTTTATTTTTTTAAACATTGCACCAATCTAGGAAGTTATACACATAACAGTCACTCACATACACAATACCTGTAGGTCATTCAAGTATGGCCTCCCATGGCACAGCATCATGCTGAGTGGTGACCGATCTGTCGCAGTCACGACGTGCAAGCTATTTTTATTTTGTCCCATACCTATATGTATTTGTAAATGTTTGTGATACTTTGCATGTTGAATGTTTATTTTATTTTTCTTTGTTATTTTGTTGTTCGTCGTAATTTGCGACTAATAAATGTTTTTTCTTTCTTTCTATTTGTTCCGTGCCAGGATCGAACCCGCGACACGCAGCGCAGCAGACGTTCGCACAGCCATTACGCCAACCATGCCATCAAAATAATTTGTTATTGCAGTTCACTTTCATTACATTTAAAAAATGAACTGCGACGAAGAAAATAAGCAACTCATTAACTCAGCATAACATTTAAATTAAAAACCCAAATTGTGTGACCACGTTTAATATTTTTAAATAACCACTCAAAAGGATTTACATAAAAAAGAAAACTAAGTCCTCATATCCCACTCTCAAATGAAAGAGAAAATTTATGTAAAAAGCATTCGTTCCCGTGTCTTTAATAGCTTTAAGTGCTGAAATAAAACACACTAGGTATTTAGAATTTAAATAAAATTACAATTTAGTTAAAAGCTTTCTCTAGGCTCTTGTTAAGCAGTTTGTTTTATCTTCTTCAGGTACATATCAATGTCGCATTTTTTTTGAAGACACTGCAATTTAGTGAACGCTTTACGGCGATTCAAGTTTACTGCTACTTAAGTTTAACTGCCTGGAGTGTAATTAACTGTGTAGTTGATTTTGTGCTGTAATTAATGAAGTTTCACGACACGCGACAATTCTTATTTATCTATAAGAAATAATAAAATAAATATCTTGGGACAACTCACACACGGCTATCTGATCCCAAGGTAAGCAGAGCTTGTGTTATGGTAACCAGACAACTGATATACATACTTATATAATTTATAAATATAATAATATATACCTACATATTATAGATAAATCACAGAACAAACAATCATGCTCATCACATAAAGTTTGTCCTGGGTGGGAATCGAACCCACGACCTCCGGCTCAGCAGTCAGGGCCACTAACCACTAGACCAACAGGCCCGTCAAGTAAGAAATAAGGTTTAGTTTTACATCAATAATAAATCTGTGTTGACTACTTTTTAAAATATTTCAATGCAAGTGTTAAACTTGCAATTATGCTGATTAATGACAATATTTTGACGCAGCACCGCAATATATTATCAAGTCGATAGCTTGAAACACCACATTAATAACTATACAAACATAATAACAGTCAGATTGTTGCAATAATCTGCATAAAGCAACTCCGAGCAATACTGCACATATTTATCTTTCCTATTCGTCGATTCCAACATTAAAATGAACGCGACAATTATCGAAAACACAAAACGATTAACCCAGATAAAGGCCCGGCTATTGATTCCATACTGTCCGCAAACCAGAAAACCAGAGAACCCACCACTATAATTTACCAACCGAAACTGTAACCCCCATTTCACAATACATTGCTCTTTTTGTTATACAAAATCCGATAAAAATGCACCACGGCTGCACTTGAGCAGCGATGAAATGAAAAAATAAAAAAATCAAACTTATCGTCTCGTCATCGCTTGATAACCCCCTGGGTATCGTTAATTCTTATTGAATACCTCGTATTCTCCGCTAATTGAATGGAATCAATCAATTTCAGTAAATATTAAGTTTCACGATATATGACATTCGCAATGCGTCCTGATAAAAATATAGTGCATCATTTTTGAGAGTTATATCAGGAAATGGGTCACAGTGATGTATGTAAAAGCATAATAAATATGTAGGCTTCAAAATATAGGGGTATATACATATTTGAAGCACGATCAAAACTAGTTGTGTAGAATAAACGAATTTGAAAAAATATATTCGTGCACCGTTCCATACAAACTTTTTTTGTTTTTTTTTTTTAAACTTTGCCCCACACTAAAAACTTCTCCTGTATCGTGGGGTGCGTTTACAAACATTTAAACTCACATACACAAACAGCCAGACCCGAAACAACTATCTGCAGGTCATACAAATATTTGTACCGTGCGGGATTCGAACCCGCGACACGCAGCGTAGCAGTCGATCGCTCAGCCACTACGCCAAGCGTGTCGTAACAACGACGTATAGAAGTATATCTTTTGACTGCGTAGACTTAGAGGGTTTATTTTCACAGCAAAAAAGGACCACAGAGATAAGTATATGGTTTTAATTTCAATTTGATGATAATTTCACTGTTGTAAAGGGTGACAGACAGACGGACAACAAAGTGATCCAATAAGGGTTCCGTTTTTTTAAGATAAATGTTTAAAAACGCTGTGTTGAGAGTTGGAAATTGAACTCAGGTGTCGCAGTACCCGGTATTGAAGTGAGATAAAGTGAATGACAGATGGAATAGTGACGAAAATTGGACACTGCACGAAAACGACAATGTTATTAAAACATTGAAGAAATACCTTTATGTGGAGAAGAAATTAGAATGAAGGAGGAAAAAACAAATGCAATTGGTAAGTCAATCAATCCGTTTATTTTCGGGAATACAATAATAATAGGGCAAAAAAAGGGGTGGGTTTAGTAAAAATCTTACACTCCCTCCCGCTTCGCCCAGAGCGGGAAATAAAATAACTTCTATTTGATAATTGCCCAACCTATTATTGAATAACAAACAAACACACTCATACACACTTTCACATATAAAGTATTAGTGTAATGCAATAAAGCCATAGGTAAATACTAACCACGAAGCGAACCCTAAAGTTTTATAATCACGGCGTAGTAATTATAAGTTTATAGCCCGGCCCATGATAGATAGATCGTTTTCGATGATAAATAGCCTGGACCGATACCGGGTTGATAGACGCGTGGCGCTTCCAAACGTCAGATGTGATGTAATTTGTTAAATGTTGCGTACAATGTTCGATGAATCAATAGGAAAGTTGCGTTTTGGAAAAATCCCTAGCACGAGTTAGCAGTGTAAACGTAAAATATATATAATAAAAATTGCCTTCTACTACCATTCAAAACTTAATATTAAATTAACTTCCCTATAAGGTTTAAGAGAGGTCCATCCCGCAGAAGCGACTACAACCAATATAAGTTAGCTTTTAAGCAATGTTGTAATGTGTTTTTTTTGGGGTCAGACTTTTACTGACTAAAACCCACCCATGTTCCATCTATTGCCCTTTATGTTCCGGGGCCGCGGTATCTCTTTCAAACAACCCGCAACCCCGTATGTTGTAATGTGATTACGTCGATTTTAAAATTAAGAATACACTTCCCACTATTAAATATTCATAATATTATAAATTTATTCGTATCTATGAAAGTAAACACATTGCTTGTTATTTTTTTCTTGAAAACCATCATACTTTAAATTACACTGTATATATTAACAATATTCGACAAAACCAAAATAAAGATTCATGGGCGATATTAAAGCTCTGAAACCAAAACTTCTTGAAAGTTTTTTTTCAATAATTTAAACTTCATGTAATGACGAAACACAAGTGACTAAAAGAGTGACGGTTCTAAATGTTGATGGACGGAGAGCGAGAGGAAGGCCAAAGAAAATATACTTAGATGGATTGTGTAAGGAATGATATGAAGGAAAAAAGAATAAATAATGCAGTGACGTCTGATAGGGGAAAATGGAAGAAGAAAACGTGTTGCGCCGACCCCAAATAGAATGGGACAAGGGCAGGAAAATAATGATGATGTAAGTACTTAGGCGGACTTAATGCCATATTGCATTCTTAACCTTTAGATATAAAATTATATTAGAGAAATGAAACTGTTTACGAAAACTTAAATACTTATAATATAGATGCTAAAGCACATATACAAATATTTTTCTGAATTATACAATTATTTTTGGCCACATTCCCGAGTACCAAACATAACCATACTGTACATAAACTGCTCTATTATTTAGATGTTAGTCATTCGAGCTAACACCAGAAACTCAAGCAGTTTCTCATCATAACATCCTTACTAATATTATAAAAGCGAAAGTGAGTTTGTTTGTTTGTTTGCTACCTCTTCACGCTTTAATGGCTAAACCGATTTGGATGAATTTTGGTACAGAGATAGTAGAGAACTAGGAGACGGACATAGGCTAATTTTTATTTTTAAAAAGAGTGGGATATGAGGAAGAAAGAGGGAAGAAACGGGAAAACTTAGCGTTGCTAATACAAGTCAATAAGGCGCTACCGAATTTAACGCGAGCGAAGCCACGGGCAAAAGCCAGTAATCTCATAAAACTTAACCCAAATAAGGTTCATTTTACAAAAACTGTAACAGCAAAGCGAGGCTCATGTTGAGGTGCTTGGATCTCAGGTCCATGCAGCATCCCTCGTCTACTTATCACTAGTGTAGAGGGAGTTAATTGCAAGTGGTTTCCTGCAACGCCGTACATTCAAGCACATAACGAATTCCCTTTACTATCCAACGTGGGGTTCTGACTACGAGTATTTAGCTGGTTTTGAGAAATCCCCACTGAAGAGCTTAGGTGTTCTGAGACCGTAGCTCGAACATGCAACTGCAATGAGAGCTACGTAAATTTTCATGTGTATTTTGAATTTTGGGAAAACACGATCAGTATCGTTCTTAAAGATAAATAATGTCTTGGTACCTACTTTAAATCGATAATTTACTTTGTCTATCTCTAAATAATTTCATGTTTCAGTAGACCTAATCTTGACAACCAAGATTAGGTCAAAGGACCTAGGATCATGAATTTTTAAAATTTACACAGGATAAGACACAGGATTTTTTTTTAGATATTACGTGGGCGAAGCCGCGGGCGCCAGCTACTAGTTCTACATATAAGTGACAAATATTAAATTGAAATAAGGTAGCAAAAGGCTTCTCTTACTACTACTATCAATGCAAAGGTTTGGTTGGATGAATGCTGTAGCATAATGTCACTTTCCTGACTATGACCTATCTTTTTCTTTTAGTCGGGTGGGAAATCATCAAATAACTTCCCCCGCTCTGGGCGGATTGGGGGGGCATGTCAGAGTTTTACTGAATAAAACCCACCCATGTTCCTTTTATTGCCCTTTACGTTCCGGGGCCGCGGTATCTCTTTCGAACAACCCGCAACCCCGGCAGGCGGAGGCAATAGCAAGCCCCTCTGTTTTGCTGACATCTATTTGAGGTGCGCGTGAAACACGAACTCGCCATCGATACGGCCTGTCGTCAATAGTCGGACGGACGGTGAGCTACCCATTGCTCTCCGTCCACTGGCCCGACCTATCTTTGTTTTGAATTAATACATACCCGTTCAGCCGTTTTGACGTGAAAGAGTAACAAACCATACGTCCGTACATCCAATCAATCAATTTTTGTTCGATATTACGCGAGCGATGCCGCGGGCACCAGCTAGTTAAAGATATTTTCCTAAAAGCCAAGTGCGAATAGTCATTATTATTACAGTTTATTATTCCACTAGCTGTTCCCCACGGTTTCACCCGCGCTGCTCAGCACCTGTTGGTCGTAGCGTGATGTTATATAGCCTATAGCCTTCCTCAAGAAATGGACTATTAAACACTAAAATAATTTTCCAACCAATAGTCCCTGAGATTAACGCGTTCAAACAAACAAACAAACAAACTCTTCAGCTTTATAATATTAAGTATAGATATACAAATACAACTTTCCAGAACAGAACTAACTTTATTAGAGTGATTGCATAGAACTGCAATATTGTTTGAACAGAACATTCCCAATTCCCAATGTATCTGAGTGCCGTTCGCCTAACATTTCGTGCCGTGTCCCCTACAAGCATTAATTGGTGCATCCATTCACGTTTGCGGGTCACATTCGATGCATTAACATTGGGTTCAGTAGATACTGAATGGAGATCCGTGTGTTCAGGTCTTGGTAATTATTGGGGGTGTCTAATTACTTGGATGGTTGCGGCTTTTCAAGCCAATGTGTGTCTTTTGTTTCAGAGCCGCTTTAACAGATGGGGCTTTGAAAATTCCATTCGCGGAATGTCGATCGGTCAGTCGTTGATGTATGGGACTTAAAACTGTTCTAGAATTTAAACGTTGGGCTGTTGTTACTATGGTACTGTATTTGAGTTTTTGGTTAAAATGGTCTTGGCAGTGGCAATTATTATATGCACATTTTTCTAGGTATCATCTGTATACGAAACGGTAACAGTAAAAAGTACTGTAGAAATATCCTTACTTAATATTATAAAAGTGAAAGTAAGTTTGTTTGTTTGTTACGTCTTCACGCCATAATGGCTAAACCAATTTTGATGAATTTTGGTACAGAAATAGTTGGAACCCTGGGGACGGGTAAAGGTATTTTTTTATAAGTGGGAATAGAGGGAGAAAGAAGGAAGAAAAGGGAAAACTTAGCTTTGCTATTACAATCAATAAGGCGCAAGAGCAAAACCTACAAGTAGCAGGTACCTGCAAATCAGGAAAGGGGAACTGTGCTACCCCGAATTTAATGCGAGCAAAGCTGTAGACAAAAGCTGTTAAAAAATCAAATAAAATTGAAAAACGACTTTTTAACGCCAATACTGAAAATCGACGTAATAAATTAACAGAGAGATGCTTAAAAACGCTTCAGATGAATAAAAACGTTGCATATTGGTTAATCTTGGGTGCAATATAAAAATTTAAGCCCAACACAAATACGCAGTAATTTTATCCATTTATTTTTATTCTCTTAAATCAGCTCAGTTTCCGCGAACCAAAAACATAAATAATACATGAAAAGCAAAAGGCCCATGTATACAAGCCGATTATACTGAATCTGTTCATACGAAAACATGGCAACCTGTCTTGAAATGTTTCATGAATATTAAACTACCAAATGTATTGGCAATCGTCACGGAAGTAAAAGAAAATCTTCCTTTATTTCGGAAATAGACGTAATCCTATAAGTCTCAAGGGCCGTGCTGTGGAGGATTAGTTTGCCATTGTTTTGTGGTAAGAAAGAGACGGCAGTACACTTGGGATAACTCCGTCCTTGTCTCGCAAAGGAGTCTTTACGGTTATGACACTTACATAGGGTTCTTAGACATAATAATGGGGAAATAAATGTAAGGAAATTAACTAATATGACCACTGCAGTACACTTTGTCCGGCATAATAAACATGTATTTCAGCATAATGGATATTTCTGCATAGGCTTTTATTACCTCGATTCCTATATAATACTAGCTGTGCCCAGCGGTTTGCCCGCTGCTCAGGTCCCCCTTATCACTTAAGGGTATGAAAAATAGATAGAAGCCGATTCTCAGACTTACTGAATATGCATATAAAATTTCATAAAAATTGGTCTACCCGTTTCGGAGAAGTATGGGAACGAACATTGTGACACGAAAATTTTATATATTAGAAGATAATAGTCAAGTAAGTCTTCATTATAGTGAAAAATAAAGAACAACCCAGGGGCGATACATTTGAATCCCCATTCAAAGAAAACAGCCAAGACCGAGTCAGTCTCGCGAACCGAGAGTCTTGCGACATAGACAGACAGCCATATCTTTTGACTGCGTGGAATTAGAAGGTTGATTTTTTCACAGTACGAAGGGATCACAGAGTTACGTATATGGTTTTAGTTTTATTTTGAGGTACGGACCCTTATAGAGGTTGACCTCTTTCTCTCCTTACTAATATTATAAAAGCAAAAGAGAGTTTGTTTATTTGTTTGTTACGTCTTCACCCCTTAATGGCTTAAACCCTTTTGATGAATTTTGATACAGAGATAGTTGAGACCCTGGACCCTGTTCCAACTATCTCTAACTTTTTTTAATGTGAGAAATGAGGAAGAAAGAGGGAAAATAAGGGAAAACTTAGCTTTGTTATTACAATAAATAAGGCGCTAGGGCAAAAACTACAAGAAGCAGGTACAGTCGGCGCCAGAATTCGAGTGGCAAACTCTCGAGGCAACAGCTTGACGTTTAGTTTGACTTACGACCTTCTATTTTCAAGCAAAAAGTCATTGCCGTCGACAAGTTATTGTAGCTTATAATTTCAACCAAAATCTTCGAGTCCATATGACTAAACGGTTAAATGGGTGCGGTTACATGAGTGAAACAGTAAGCCGTGAGTTCAAATCTTACGCTGAATCGCTAGTCTTTTTGTAAGTTTTTACTTGATTGGAAGTAATGGGTAAATATTATATTCTTAAACTTGTTCGCTTTGTTCACACAATTAGCAAAGTTATGATGGTAGATCATAGAAAATGATCTACAGAATTAATGTTTCTGTTGGGTAGCAATGAGTTTTTAACTTAATCGGAATTCACGTTGTCGATTGATTGTAGTTGTGGGTTAGTGACGTGTGGCTCATTAATTATTCTCAAAAATCAAAATGCACTCAAATATTAATATTGAGACGAAGGCAACCATAATTGCACTGCATAGAAGTGGTCTAAATAGAACACAAATATCTGATGAAACCGGACTAAATGTGAGTATTATATTTGTGGATTGTAACTTAAACCTGTAATTCTTTTTATTAAACGACTATCAAAAAAACGGAGGATGTTACTGTGTTTTGTCGTGAGAACCATAATCATAATAACATAAGGATTTTTATTAACAATAATATTGTTTACTAAAATTTTTATTGATTATAATTTTTGTTTTTTTTAAATTCACTATTTATTGTTTTTTAGCTGTTACAAATTAATTAATGTAGGACTATTATTGACGGTTATGTAATGTTATTAAAACAATGCCAATTGTTTTATGAATAAATAAATATTAATTAGGTCTGAGAACATTTCGTAAGCAATTTTTTATACCCTCCAGAAAAGGAGCCATATTTTTATATAGCTGCTTAATATCATTTTCTTTTTTGTTTTAGAGGAATACTGTAAGTCGGTGGATTAAAAGTTATGAGGAAGAGGGTAGCCTTGCGAGTCGACAGCGAAGTGGAAGGCCGCCGCTAATTAGCGAGGCACAGCGACGCCAAATGGTAGACGAATTTGAAATGAATGGCTTTACACCAACACGACACTTCGCGGAATTATTCGGCACCTCAGTTAAAACTGTGCGCCGTGCCCTTCACGCTGAAGGCTTGCATCACCGCATTCCCGCTAATAAGCCCTTCCTGACAGAGCGACACAAACAAGAAAGGTTACGTTTCGCTCGCGACTATTTAGATTTTGACTGGAATAGCACCATATTTTCAGATGAAAAGACTTTTAAATCAAGTCAAAAGGGTAGGCTTCATTTATGGCGCAGGGATAACATTGTTGGTGCGAAAGAAACGTAATCCCTAATACAGAATCAGGTCGAATTACTATTAATATGTGAGGGTGGATGAGTGCAGCAGGGCTAGGAGAACTTGCTTTTATTCTTCCTCGCGCCAACAGTTCTACTTATGTAGAAGTATTAAATGACGTCATGCTACCAACTGTGCGCAACATTTACCCAGCTGATGAGCTGACACATTTAGCATTTGTCCAGGACAATTGTCCTATTCACCGGGCGAGCACTGTGCGTGAATGGTTTCAGAATCACCCGGAGATCATTGTTGTTCCATGGCCAGCGCGATCACCCGACCTCAACCCCATAGAAAATCTATGGGGTTTGATGGTGCAAAGGTGGGACTCCCGGGATGAGAGGAGTATTCCACAATTAAAAGCACATTGCTTGGAGGTGTGGGAAAGTTTAAGAGGAACCGAGATATGTGGCAATATTGTAGGTTCCATGCGCAAACGTCTACTTGACTGTATAGATAATAACGGGGGATACACTAAATATTAATAATACCTATATCTTTTGGTTTTTATTCTAGGCAGTGTAACTAAATATTGTGTAACATTAACATAAATGCATAATTCTTAAGTTGAGGTTTAGTTTCAATCTTCTTTTCGCTAAGAAAATGAACACTTAAGCTATAACCTCAATGCATTCATTGTGACGTTACATAAAAAAAACATGTTCATAAGGTCTAAATCATAAATATTAGTTATCATTAAATCTCTGATGAATACCGACACACAATGATATTTAAATATTTACGAGCCTTTAACTAAAATAAGTGGGTAATCAACAATTTAAAATATCCTTTTCTTGATAAGTTAATATGAATAATTGACTGTATACCCACTACTCAACAAAAAATAAGAGTCAAAAAGTTACATGTGAACTTATTACTAGGTAGGAATGTGACGTCACAATTCTCATAAAAGTTTGTTATTGTATAATAAAACGAATAAACATTTTTATTTTCATTCAGCACGCCTTTTTTATTTCCCCTTCTAACACCGCAAAGATAAATTTCAAATCACATGAATAGTGAAGTTAATATTACTTATTTAACACAAACGTAACAAATTTTGATTAAATCTTATATATTATGGTTTCAAAGAAACAAAAACTAATTTGCGCTGTATATGAAATTCGAACTCGGGACACTTTAATCGTAAATCCACGACTATACTCAAACAGCTAGCGAATTTTAGCAATGCAATGTAACGAACGGGTAGCCACTATAACGCGTAAATGCAAAAGAGATAATTATAATGTCGCTATAATATAGTGCGACTACAGTTTATTAGTGTGTGTTATCTGTTGAATGTTGAGACAAAACTCATACAAGTAAACGCACTGACTGTATAGTGCTCGCACAGTTCATAGCAATGTAATAAAAAAAAGAGTTTTTAAACGTTAACTTAACGAATTATTGTGTGAACAAAGCAAACAACGTAAAGAATATAATATTTCTGTCCCATTACTACCAACCAAATAAAAAATTACAAAAAGTCTGCATCTTGCGTTAGATTTGAACTTACGGCTATTTGATTCGCACATTTGTCGGAACCCGATTAACCGGTAAGCCATCCTGATTCTAATTTACGAGTTGAAATTATGAACTACAATCACTTGTTGACGACAACGACTACATTATATGCTTGAATATAAAAGGTCGTAAGTCAAACTAAACGTCAAGCTGTTACGTTGTAATTATGCCTCTGCACTTCACACCCCTGACTGTACCTGCAAATCAGGAAAGGGGAACTGTTTTACACTAAATTTAACGCCACCAAAGCCGCGGGCAAAAGCTTGTTTATACATAATTGGATTCTGATAACTTATTCAACGACGGAGATTTGTCAAGTGGTTATACGCTCGCCCTTTAATATTATGAGACTTAAAACGTAACTGAAAAAATGTGTGTGGGTGTACTGTTAGGTTTCCAACACCTCTGACTATCGCTTCGGATATTACAAGTCGTGAAAAAAACATGTTATTTTATCTTAAGAAAATGACAGCAAAATATAACAATATCACACAACGAGATTATTGAGGTTTACAAAACAATGTTTTTCTGAAAAATCCTTACTAATATTATAAAAGCGAAAGTGAGTTTGTTTGTTACCTCTTCAGGACTTAATGGCTAAACGGATTTTGGTACAGAGATAGTTGGGACCCAGGAGACAGAAACAGGCCATTAAAAAAAAAAAGTGGGATATGAGGCAGAAAGAGAGAAGAAAAGGGCAATCTTAGCTTTGCTATTACAATAAAAAAGGCACAAGGGCAAAACTGTGTTACTCCAAATTTAACGCGATCGAAGCCGCGGACAAAAACTAGTAACCACATAATTCCTTTAAAAACAACATACTGACTACACAGAAACAGCACCAAAGAAATAACCCTCAAAATAAGTCATTCAAATTCCAAACCAAATCGGTACCTAATTGTGGATAGTCATTGATGATGTCAGCATGTTGGACAACCAATCAAATTCTGCTTACGGACTAACCCGCAAATTACGTCGTCTCAGTCTTGTGCTGACTCAACCTATATCCTGCAGCGACCGAAGATTAAATGTTAGGAAATTAGTTTAAGATCTGATGAAAATCTTATGCTCAATTTTCATTATAACTTATAATTAATTATATGTGTGTTTTTACGTAAATATTATAATTATGTGTGTGTTTGTTACGAAATAGTTAACAATACGATCAATAGATGGCGTTGTGAGTTGAGCGCCGAATCCTGAATTTCGTTATTAAGATTCTTCGGTGTTCAACAACGTGATTGTATATTTGTGTTATTGTATTGTAAAGTAAATAACTCTCTTCTAGTTAACCTTCGTTTTAGTCTGGTTATTTTGATACAAGAGATGCGGCCTCGGAAAACAAAGGAAAAAAAAAAAAAAAAAAAAAAAAAAAAAAAAAAAAAAAAAAAAAAAAAAAAAAAAAAAAAAATGGCCATACATGGGTTTTAGTCAGTACAAACCTGACACTAGTGAGAGGAGGCATTAGACCTCCCATCCATGAAATAAGTACCTATAGTCTGTTATTCAGAAGTCTCATTTTGGTAAAAGTTGTTATTCAGCTACCATTGGCTTTGGCCCCTGGTTTGCCCTTTAGGCCAATTTAAAATGTTATTGATAGAAACTCTGGGTTATTCTACTCTTAAATCTCATGAAATCAACATAACAGTATAGCGTAAATCATTTTTGATTCAATTATGGTCTAACTTTGTGTACGCTATATCAGGTGTATATATTGAAAAAGAAGAAAGACATTTTTTTAGGATTCCGTCGCCGAATGAAAAAAAGTGGAATCCTTTTACTTTCGTTCTGTCCCTCTCTTTGTCTGAAGGTCCCTATATTACACCGAAACTATTGGCACGAGAGTAAATTATGAAGTGAAATTGTGAAAAACAATAAAAAGAAGTATTCCTCCATGCATGCACATACTGAAGGTAAAGAAAAAATGTTTTACTGTTGACAACAAATTGACGTATCAACAAGCATTAAAAAACGTGTTATTATATTGCTCGATGCTATGGAACTGGTTGTACATGAAGCTGGGTCTGTTATTTTATCCATTTTAAATGCTCACAACATCCCATTAGCAAATAAAATCACAAGATATCAGTGTATTTCCTTCATTAAACGTACCAGACCAGAGAGATTTTTCCCAATGAATCTTGAACCTAATACTTTAGAAATAAAGTCGAAAATCTATCAAAGAAATCTGACAGATTGTGGTAGCTTGATGTGCAGGCGTCTGTACGGTGTAGGTTGTATACATAACGTTATGACTAGATGCTGGATTAGACGCAAATGTTTGGATCTTGCTGAAACTGTAAATAAGACTTGCATATCATTACTTGTGTGAAAAGGATAGAGCTAGACAACATTATTTTATACATGATTGCTTTGCAGATATATGAATGTTCGTCTAATAATATTTTCAAGGAATTGTTTCGAGAGTATATCACCGATAGCTTTTATTACATAAATGTTCCGTTCCTATAAAAAAAACTGTGACAGTATAGAATAAGAATAATAATTGATTGTTGTTAAAATTGGGTAAACACTTATAAAATTAATATAATTATAAATTACAAAATGCAATACAATACATAATTTTACATTAACAAATTATTCCGCAGCTCTATAATGTCCAGCATAGTGGTATTTGAGATTATAAACTAACATCTAAAACTAAAAAACAAACTTGACTAAACGTAAATAATATGTATTTTACGTATTCTAAGAAAACATATCAAATGGTTTATAAGAATAATTCAACTGGTATCTAAACATCTTCCAGCTACAAAAGCATGAATAAAATAACCACTATAAAATTGTTCAAGTTCATGTAAAAACATGACCATACCCACGCATTAAACATCTAACAAAACGTATCCAGTCTTAGAATCAAAACAGAGACATAAACATGCAAATACCATACTAGCAATAACGAAACGAATGCCGAATCGCACGGCATGTGTAATTGAATCTAGAGGAAATTGCATTCCGCACGTGAAGCTCCGATCACAGAGTCGTGTTTGCAAAGATAAGGACATTTTATACTAAAAATTTTACTGGACCTGAATTTATTGGCGAAGATAGTGTTTGATATGATGTAAGTGGTTTGTAAGGAGTGCTACACATCCGTTCGGGGCGGCAAATAGATTCGGCTGTATTTGTTGAACGATTAAATCAACTCAGTGCAAAAACAAAACATTTTCGGCCAAACAGAATTATCGGACCAACGGAAAACTCCGCCGGGTTTGCGGGATGTTCGAAGCAGATACCGCGGCCTCGGACCATAAAAGGCAATGGAAGGAACATGGGTGGGTTTTAGAAAATACAGGTCTGACACTCCTCCCCGCTCCACCCAGAACGGGGAAAGCTATTTGAAAATTTCCCGTCTGCAAAAAAAAAGTAGTAAACTCCGTTCGCACCTTATCACTTACAGCCTGTAGGGCTATTCTCTAAGAATACAGCGTCTATTGCAGCACCGGCCCCAAATGAAATTATATGAATTTTGACGCTGCAGCAGCACTAAGCTCGACGCAGTATTTTGAAAGGCCCTAAATCTAAGTTTAAGTTTAGGGCTTTTCTTTAATTTCGTCTTCTCTTCCCGGTCTGCTAAAGTATCCATACGTTACCCTGACAGTATGTGTCAATAGATAGAACACCGTGTTGACAGATCACCTGGATAGCCACCACTGTTAGCAGCATCAGGGGCCACCAGCCTCTCCAATTAAGCCATAAAGACTCCCTGCGTTTCTCTGATCTATTCCATCACAACTTTGGGCGGAAATCCAGATGGCCCCTATGTAACTCAATTGCTTAATCATGTTCAGGTCGGCAAATCGAAATTTGAAGTGAGCCGAGCGGCTTTTTTTCGAATGGTAGTTCACTTTTGCCGCTTGGCAGTACCGAATCATGCCGAATCGAATATGTGCGTAGCATCCCTGATATTCTTGTACGTAAAGTTTTGTAATATCATATATCATACGTTGAACTTGAGTGCTCAAGTATTTTAGTTGTTATTGTATTCCGAAGTGTTTTTGTGATTTAAGATACTTTGTTTGTAGCAATTTATTTTCTGCGTATTCAGAAATGTGAACTACAGTATTCTTTTAAGGATTACAAAGGACAACATCAACTCTGTCCTTATTTACATACGATACTAATTTCTTTAAATAAATGACTGCCAATTTTTTTTTTTAATTTTATAATATTATTATTTTATCTTAGTGCCAAAACGTCTAATCATCACTTCAAAAAATATTAATGTTTTTATTTTAAAGTTATCGCAACTGCCCTCAAGATACAAGCACAGCCTAGTTTGAGTTACACTGATTTTTATTTCTGTCAGCATTAAACTTGCTACCGACATTTGTAATGATGTGAATGATAATTAGATTAAGAAAAATGATATTACTATGGTTTAACAAACGTGTTCTTATTCATAATATCAGTTAAGGATCAAACACGTCTGTATTAAACGTGTGCTGTCAAACTTACCGGACCGGACTCCGGACCTGACTTGACCCGCTTCCTTATCTAATTTACAGTTCTTAGAACAATGAAACAGTCCGGAAGGTCGAAGAGTCAACATCTCCTGAGAATGCCCCGGGAGGGATAAAACATTGTGTCTAGTGTAAGTTTGGATTGTATGTTGCATTGTTTGTTTTTGCAGGAGGAATGGCTGTATTTTGCATTCAAGCTTTAATCTACATTTAAACAGGATTGACACACTGATATAAACTGCCCGTCCTTAAGAGATTAAAAGGGTACGTATCAAAATCCCGAAAGTTCATAATACCTATGATTGAAATACCGACGTCTAAAACACCGAAATTCAAAATCCCGAAAGTTTTAAATGCCGATAGTCGTTATATCGAAACACAAAATACCGATGTTCAAATGCCCGAAAGGACGAAATCCCGAATGGACGAAATACCGATGGATGAAATTTAATTTAATTTAATTTTTAAAAGTTGCCAAAAAAGCGTAGTCGGAGCCTACTGAAGTACTAGGGCTCTAGGGTTTACAAAAAAAATAACCACGAAGGGTGTGGCGGAGTCTGTGTTCGCTCGCTTCGCTCGCTCACTAGACTCCGCCACACCCTTCTAACCTAACCTGTCCGTGTCGGAGTGCCTTAAGGTTCCGAGATCGCTTCTCTCGCTGATCCAAAGACTAAAATCTCTAAGACAATGACAAAAAAGGAGCTTAACATAATAGGTATATATCATAAGTTAAAACAAAAGTTTAAATGATAATCATACGTATAATTAGGAAAAATAGAATCGAAAGCGATCTCGGGACCTTAAGGCACTCCGACACGGATAGGTTAGGTTAGAAGGGTGTGGCGGAGTCTAGTGAGCGAGCGAAGCGAGCGAACACAGACTTCGCCACACCCTTCGTGGTTATTTTTTTTGTAAACCCTAGAGCCCTAGTACTTCAGTAGGCTCCGACTACGTTTTTTTGGCAACTTTTAAGTGTTTTGACCTAACCTGGTTTACAAAAATCGTTTTTCTCGGAAACGGTGGCAATTTCGGGATTTTGTACTTCGGGATTTTAAACTTTCGGGCAAATGAACTTTCGGGATTTAAAACTTTCGACCAAACAACCATTCGGCGTTTCAATTATCGGGATTTCGTCTATCGGTATTTTAAAATTCGGTCTATTAAAATTCGGGATTTTGATACGTACCCGATTAAAAAGCGAAAGTTTGTATGACATACAAACTCAATGTGTAATACACACAATATTGTGTGTATGTTTCTAATTCTTTAACAAACAAACGGCGAAACGGATTTAGATAATATTTAATAAGCTATCAGCTATCTTGGGTTAACACATAGGCTACATTTTATTCAGTCGGAAATCGCGGGGCTGCTAGTACTTTAATAAACCTGTTTTAAACTAAAATTATTTTTGCACTATGATTGCATAAATTATTGTCCAACAAGCAAACTTAAAATTAAACAAAAGCATTATTAAAGTCGAAAAACTTAACACAATTACGCAAGCTTTCACGAAAAAACACAGTTACTAACTACTAAAAAAAACCTTTCTCCCTCGAGGGATGTGAAAAGAAATTTACTTGTAATGTCAACAACTAGAGTGGGGAACATTAATTTCCCGTAAATTGTGTAGCATATTCGTTTCCAACTGGGTATTGTTGCTTCCAACTTTATTTCCCCTTACATACATGGGGAATTATTCTGCTCCCCTCAGTTCATACGAATAAGGAAAATAGTTTTTGGTACAGGTATGTGTTATTGCTCACATTTATTTCTTATTGTTTCTGCTTTGATATGTGTATTCCGAAGTTATTTGTATGAAGATCTGAGATTATAAGAAAAGATTATTATCATTCTAGATAGTCTTGACGAGGATGAAAATCTCAAATCAAAATCATTTATTTCAATTATACCATTACAGGCACTTTTGAATGTAAAAAAAAAACAAAATGTTAAAGCCACAGTCCCGGTCACAAGACATAATAACTTGTGAAAGTACTGTAGTTGCCCATTCCAAAGCGTTGATCTCTATGGAGAAGAATGGGCAAGAAACTCCATGGACACTACATGGATCTAGAATGGAAAGGTTGACTCATGTCATCGTGTTTGTTAACTGCCTGACTATGGTATTACTGTCCTATGTTTTTTTTTGGTTGTAAAATCGTCAAATAACTTGTCCCACTGTGGGCGGAGTGGAGGGCAGTGTCAGAATTTTGCTGACTAAAACCCATCTATATTATTTCTTTTGTCCTCTGTGTTCCGGGGCCGTGGTATCTCTTTCAAACATCCCGCAACCCTAAGTCTAAAAAATTCTTTCAGCGCATATCACCCAATGTGTCATCCTCTTTATATGTTCTACTTGTGATTTCATAGTCATACCTGTGATTTGTTTAGAGCATTAAAAAGAGTATTTTATCTCTCTATCTATGCTTTCATTTCAAAATAAAAAGAATACAATCATATTATTATAAACCGACATAGTCCCTTATAAACGTCAGATTAAAGATGTGATTCCTGATCACTTCTAATGAAAAAAATACTGAATGAAACTCCATGGACACAAAACCACATTGTGTTTTTGCTGTAAACCATATTCACAGACAATTACAATCATGTATTATTTCATATAACTGTATTAGAAATTATTGCCTGTAATACAATATGTAATCAATGTGAGTAATTATGTGACTTGTAACAGGAACCTAGTCGGAATCTATTGTTCTAAGGTAGATGAAGACTATGCGTTAGTGATATAATTTTATACTTTGACGAGGAGATAGAATGAATCAGTCCAAAGACAATCGCACCATTATTGATATTCTACCATTTCACAGTATACAACTGGTTGATCTCCCTATTTATTATTGTTGAAATAACTTTTTTGTTATATATAAAAACATTGCCCCACACTAGGAATTTATCGTGGGTACGTTTACAAACATTTAAACTCACATACACAAACAGCCAGATCCGAAACAACTACCTGTAGGTGATCAAAATATTTGTTCCGTGCGGGGATCGAACCCGCGACAAGCAGCGCAGCAGTCGATCGCTCAGCCACTGCGCCAACCGTGTGTGAAATAACTTTTAACGAGTTTTGTATATTTTGTGTTTATTATTTACTCTATATGGTTGTCTCATATTCATGCAACAAAGATTTATTATTTACACCCATCATGTTAAACCAAACTTCACGTCAAACAGTCACACGAACGGAAAGGGTCGTTACGTCGCGAGCTCGTGACGTCACGCATCCGACCCGTTGATCTACTGCGGATTACGTCCATACTCCTAGGCTGTGGTTTTAGTGCCGACAGATTTAAGTTTGGTCGGTAAAGGGTGCAGAAGAGATGTATGATGGTAATAAACATAAATTATCAAATCTTGAGATAGGAGGACATCATAACATCAAGCCTGTAATCTCACCGTCCGTTTGTCTATTGACGACAGGCCGTGTCGACGGCGCGTTAGTGTTCTACGCCCGCCTCAAAGAAATGTCAGCAAAGCAAAGGGGCCTACCATGGGTTGCGGGTTGTTCGAAAGAGATACTACCCCTGACACTCCCCCTGCTCCGCCCAGAGCGCTGGAAATTATTGATGATGAAATGATGAAATTATTGATCCGCAAAAAAAAACTTAAATTCCCGAAGGGTTATGTGTGCAAAGCAGAGGGGCCAGCCAGAACCCCTGCATGCCGAGGTTGCGGGTTGTTCAAAAGAGATACTGTGGCCTCGGAACACAAAGGACAAAAGAAGGAACATGACATTTCTTCTTCTCCGCTCAGAGCGGGGGAAGTTTGATAATGGATAAAAGAGGTGTGCCTAATATTACAAACGCATATCACCAGTTATACTTGACTCCCATGTAATAAAGAGCATGCTTATTGCTTGCTTTCATACTGTGTTGCGGCGGCACATCGCTTCGCTGATGTTCCGAACGCATGGGAGTGCTAGCGCCATCCTGAACGTGCACAACCATGAACTAGATAGCCCTCTTCTAGGGCACTGGGTTCAAATGCAAGTGCGTGTGCCCGGGGCCCTAGAGGGCGGCAAATACTTAAATTAATTGTGTGTGTAAATGTACCTACCATAGTTTTTAAGTCATACTACAAACAATTATATGGGCTAAATATGTCTGAAATAAAAAGTTTTTTTTTATTGCCAATAACCGGGCACAAATTTAGGCATCATGGCAGCCAGAGATACACTTTGATATAATGAGGAACCCCCCAATAGTTAAAGACACTTCTAATTTTAGCTAAATTGCGGTCTCAAAATATGACTAAAATCAGGATATAGAAATATCAGGGACTTCTCCTTAGTGTTCATGTTTGACATCAATTACTTAATTAATGCCATTCGTTTCAAAATAAACCAATTGAACAGTCAACATGGGAATCGGCTCGAACATTACTCACCATGATTTGCCGATGCGCAGGATTTTATTGCCTAATCTTCTGATTTTTATTATGACTAAAGAGGACCAAACAGCAAGAGCTCAAAAACTTTACCAAAGTTTAAAAAAAAAATGTCTTTTGTACATAAACTACGAGCCAACGCACTCATTACGACGCTAGGAAAGAAACCTTTTGCATAAGTGTTTCTTATAGCTGGTGTGTAATAGCCTTGAAGAAGCCGAAAGTCACTTGTTTTCATGGTGTTTTTGTTCTAGGCCATATTTGAGAAGTTTCATCATGTAACCAGTCGCACGTCCAAGTTTGACGGCTGGAGGTATACCGGGTAAAAGATCCAACTGTTCCTCAAGTTTTTTTTTGATAAACTTTACCAATGTTATACATTCTTTAGCACAATTATTTGATTAAGTCCGACAGCTGAACCGTATTTTACATAACCAAAAGCCGTAAAAAGATGATAAGTTTACTAACACTTTAGTTTTAGTACTAATTCATTACGTGGTCATAACTTAGGGTGGTAAGTTAACGAAATATGTTGATTTTTTATTTGAAAATACAACTATTCTATAACATATTAGTAAAATTACTTTCCATAATCATTAAATATAAATATGGATATCATCCATTCAAACGAATTAAAACTCGATAATTAATATAATAAATAATATAATAAATTGTACCCTATGAAAATGTTGTCGTATTTAACCGAAAGGTTAAATGGCGGAGAATGCCTTAAGCCGTAGATGAAATTTAAATAAAACAAAATTATGATGAAAATAGGAGCAGTATTTTTAAATCGACGTATTAATAATGTTCATTCCTTTTCCGATGAAAAATTCCATCAGGCACACGATTTTTATTTTTTAAAACTACTGATTCCAAAATCAAAAACTAAAAAAACAAAACACTACACCGCAAACACATGTCCTTCTACTTAACATCCAAATCGCCGTCCGCTCCATTCGGTACACATGCTAACCGTCTTCGCGCACGTGCAAATAACGACAACAGTTCGGAGACTAGCCTTGTACATAATCATTAATTTAATGGTCGGGTGGACGGGCCCAAGGGCCGGACTGGATAGTGGCGGTCACTCCTGATCGTGACTGGCTTAACTTGCTGTACTTATTGAATAGTTTGATTGGTATTGGTCAATTTGTTTGTACTGATGTGTGTTCAATATTTCACAAACCTTGGTTTAAGTTACATCGAATTTTGTATAAAAATAATTCATTGCAATTTAGTGCGTTTAATTAGAAATTACTTACCACGTCACTACGTCTAAAACACACGATTGTATGACATCATGGAAATAAATACAAGATTCGGAAGTTCACTCTTCTTGGTATTTTCAATTTTCATAATCTTTCTTTTGTTTTCTAAAAAAAAAAAATTTGCCCCACACTAGGAGTTTATTCTGTATCGTGGGTGAGTTTACAAACATTTAAACTCACATCCACAATCAGCCAGACCTGGAACAACTATCTGTAGGCCATACAAATATTTGTTCCGTGAGGGGATCGAACCCACAACAGGCAGGGCAGCAGACGATCGCTCACCCACTGCAAATAATTTGACATTTAATTTCAATCATTGAAAAACGAAGGCTAGATACATCAACTAGTACACCATTTCCTTCTGTGATCAGTTTAAACTACGCTACACAAATACTAGAAGAAAACAATTCCAACAACACAGGAACAACACATATACAGGAACGTCTTCATACATATTTGAAAGGTCACATTCAATTTATCCTACAACAGTACAACGAGAGTTTATATGAACAAAGCACACCCAGACAGTTCATCCGGTAACACAGAACCTCTTACTAATGCATATCTGGCTGAAACCCGAGAGTACGTACTTGAGAAACTTTTAGCCCTTAGCTTGTCTTGTTCTAAGTAAAAACAAATTGTTATGGTTATTCGCACTTTGGACAAACTTTCAATATATTCTCATAGGCATGTCAAGGAGCGAAACTTTTTAGATAAATTGTAACTTTAGTGAAGCTGGTAGAAAAAACCCTGTAAATGTATACTACAGTTTTGTGCTAATATTTTTGCCGTTGAAAATAAAAGTTTGTGGGGAATGTAAGTGAAATACTAATTTCACTTACATTCCCCACAAACTTTTATTTTGACCGTTGAGAAATATCTCTCAGGCCTGCTGGTTTCCTCATGATGTTTTCCATCATCAAAGCAAGTGGTGATTTAACAATACGGACATGAGTACGAAAAATCAGATGCGTGTTCGTATTTGAACCGTTTTTAGGGCTCCGCACATGAAAAAATGGAACCCTTAGTTGGTCACTTTTTTTCCGTGTGTCTGTCTGTAAAAAAAACCTTTATCTCGGGAATGCGTGGAGGTATCGAGTTGAAATTAAAACCATATACCTAACTCTGTGATGTCTTTGTGTTGTGAAAAATACCCCTTAAGTTTACCCTTAACCCTCTAAGTTTACGCAGTCAAAAGATATGGCTGTTTATATCCTAAGTTTGTACGTAACTCTCGGTGTGTGAGTCCGACTCGCGCTTGCACGGTATATTTCGTACTAAATAGGCTTGCGTTTGGCCGCAATTCGCCTGAGGCGATGATGCGGCATATGATGGAGCATGCTTGCCTAGAATAAATCGATAGACCCGCATTTTTTGTTTGAAGAGGTTTAGATTATAATGATCATGACCCGTGTGGCTGATGATTTAGTAGTCCAACTTTCACACTGTCAGTCCGTCTATCACTGCTTATGTAATTTTCATAAAAGATAACTTTTAAAAATTGCATTTATAAATAATTTAAAAAATAGCGTCAAAAATTTGTCCTCAACCCTGTCAGTTGGCAATGTCCCCAAGAGACTGGCCCCGTTGCCATGTTGTATGGCAACGCTAAGCCTCTGGCCAAAGTATAAACCTTTCAATATATCCTTTAATGTTTTACTTTTAAATAAATAATTTCGTGTTAAAAAAATGTTTGAATGTAAGCGCAACAAAAACCGGCTAAACCTTGGACAACAAAATATATTTTGTCCGTTTCCCCAAACCTGAATAGAGGAGATTTGATATATTCATTGTGTTATCCTATTTTTACGCCAATTTGCACAGTATTCACCAATTCACAATTCAACGCATACACAATAAATGTGTGAACTGTCCGTGACTGTACTTTGTTACTTCCCGTTTTGTACTCAATGTTTTTATACAACTTACACACCATTATGAATCCTGCATCCCAGTTTTAAGGCTGAGATTTCGTTGAAGGTTCGAGTTCTTGAACACGCGGGAAAGGAAGCAAATAATATTATGGAAATTAGTTTTTATTGTTTTTTTATAAATGACATTTTCCTGATATGAATTAATGAACAGCGTAGTATGTTTTTACTTACTTGTTTTAGATGTGTACTTATCAACAGTTGATTTTCGTCGTTTTAAATAATTTGATAACTTTTCTCATGAAGCAACATTTTCAGGTTTGTACTACATAATATCCTCATATCCTCAAATGGGAGAAATTAAGTAGATTATTTTATATATGGATTCTATTTTACTTCATGCAAATGTTCTTTCAACCTACCCAAGCTAACTAGTTGATTGTGCTAGAAGTACATTCAGCAAAAGAGGTAAGTACCCAGGCTCAGCAGATACAGTAGTTTTTTTTTTATCCATGATTTTTTGAAAGAAAACAAGTATTGCTTTCAATAAATGAAATTTCAGTTGAAGACGTCAATCGGTTTCCTTGAAAAAATCAACCAAATATCAAAATCAAACTATTTCTTTTTACATAGATGCACTAATTGTTAAAACGTCGAAAACGTGTACGGTTTGGGTTGGTCGTATCCTATGGAGAAGAGCCAAAAAAAATTTCGTGGTTGCTCTTTTAAAATCATGACGTTTATATCTGACGGAGTATGTGTCTGTATTTTGCTTTGCAATAAAATCTTTTCTAACGAGCCTGGTTTGGTTAGTTATGTCTTTTGCTGATTGTACGTGTCTGTTGATTAAATTAACATAACATCATGCATGAAAATCTAGTAAGATGAGGTATAAGTAAGGTGAGGTGTAAGTATTTAGTAATACTACACACCTACATTTTGTCAGTTATTTATTTTAAGTCCATTGTGGTTATCAGCCGCAAATACAGAAATCGTGGTTGCTATTGGGAAAATCCCGATAGCAACCCAACAACTCTTTGCCCAATCTAATAATAGAACCAAAAACCTCAAGCTCAAGCGAGACGACTCCCGGCCACCGTAAATGTGGGCCTGTGAACGGTGAGCAATCCAAAGAGGCAGCTCACTGTCCGTCCGTCATTGACGACGGGTCGTCGCGTAAGTGTTCCACGCGCGCCTCAAAGAGATGTCAGCAAAGCAAACGGGCCTGCCAGGGCCTCCGCCTGCCGGGGTTGCGGGTTGTTCGAAAGAGATACCGCGGCCCCGGAACGTAAAAGGCAATAGAAGGAACAGGGGTGGGTTTTAGTTAGTACAAGTGTGAAACTCCCCCTCCCCCCAAGTGAAGGCAAAGGGAAAGTAAGGGGAAGTTGTTTGATGATTTCCCATAGTCAAGCATTTCAATCTAAACTAACATCCAATTAAATTTTTTCGTTTCTTACACTATAGTGTCACATAAAAATCGAATCAATCCCATCAAGTGGGTTATCCCTGGTTATCCCATTCTAGAATTAAACGAATAAAAACCCAAAAGAGCTGTCAAATATAAAATCACCGAATCGTTCTCAAACCCTTGATCCCCGTTATATTCTTAGTCAAAAAAGTATCAAAGAGCAAGAAGGTGTAGATGTGTAACTCCAGTTATGAACGCATTGTACAGTATCATCAGTATCATATTAGAGTCTACATTATTATGGCGGTAGATACTTCGAAAACAGGAGACTGTGGTTTAAATTTTACTGTCTTTTGCTGTGTTTACTGCATGTAATAAACAAGCACGGTTGGCGCAGTGGCTGAACGAGTGACTGCTGCGCTGCGTGTCGTTGGTTCGATCCCCGCATGGAACAGTTATTTGTATGGCCTACAAATAGTTGTTTCGGGTTTGGCTGTTCGTGTGTGTGAGTTTAAATGTTTATTAACGCACCCACGAAACAGGAAAAAATCCTAGTCTGTGGCAATTTTTTTTTTTCAGAAAAAAAAATATAATGTAAAAATCTTGAGAAGCCTAGCCCCTTTTTTGCGTAAAACCACATCATCAGAAGATAAACCAATGCCTTCGAATTCAGTTTACTAACTTAGCCAAAAAAGATGGTGAAAGCACCTTTTGCCCAACCCGGGAATAATACCCAGTACCACATTTTAGGCCACGATGCCAAGGTGGAACTCAAATGTGTATATCTATAGACCAAAAAATTTTATAGCAACGGCGATGCTCCACGTTTCGTTTCTGCAAAGATTTTTTATTCTATGACAGCGTTTTCACATCGACCTCCATCATTCGAGACAGGCGAGAACGTCTTCATTGTACTTCAGAGTATAATTGAAAACTCAACGAATTTTTATACATTACACGTCGGTTGATATTGAGCCTGCTTCTCGACGAAATATGGTTTTAATTAAATTTTAGTTTAATTTTTGCAGTTTTATTAAGGTTTTTTTTTATATCGGGCGTAGTGACTTTGTAAATTGAATTTTAAACCTCTCTAATAAAGGAACTAGGTCTACTAGCTAAATAATAATATTTAGAAACTATCATGCGGCCAACTCGCATTTTTTAATTATAGCATGGTGTAAAAATGAAAAGCATTTTGCAAAATGTCTCGGGAAGTTAGGGAGAAAGAGGGAAGAAAAGGGAAAACTTTTTAACGCTTTGCTATTACAATCAATAAGGCGCAAAGGCAAAACCCACAGTTAACCTGCAAAAGCTAGTATATTATAAGCTCAAATCAATTGTACCCATTCTTTGTCCATTCAGCAGTATTAACTTGCAATAAAAACACCGAAACCTGGAACAATACTTCTATCAAAGACAAAGTATTTAATTATTACTAACCACACATGATAATTACATGTCTGAAATAAACTTCAAACATCCAGAGCCGAACACGAGCTCGCGTTGTATATGTATCGGCCATACGACGCGGTGTGTATGTTGCGGAAAATTAAAAAAATACTACTTGCTTCACTAATAATCCTACTTAATATTATAAATACAAAAAAAAAATTGTTGGATTGATGTTGCTCTTTCACGCATAAACTACTGAAAGTATTTGAATCAAATTTTAACACACAGACAGTTTATAAACTGGATTAACACATAGAATACTTTTTTGCCCAGTCGACATGACCGCAGGGCGCTATATTTTCATACCTAAAAAATATAAATAGGTTTAAATACTAATGATAATTATTGTGCTTATTGCAAAAAGGGTATAGGTCATACAAATATTTGTTCCGTACGGGAATCAAACCCGCGACACGCGACGCAGCAGTCGATCGCTTATCGTAACTAAATTGCTACAGGCTAATAAAATTATATAGTCTATTTAAAAATCAACGTAATTCCATTACTTGCACACCGCGTGCTCGTGCAAGGGCCTCAGAACGTGTGGTGGTACAAGTGAACTGGCGTACATAATTTAGGAACACCCTCACTTCAGAGAACTGAATGCCCTTCACCTGTTTTTGTGAAATAAATTGTTCACGTGAAATTAATGAACGGCCATTTTATTTCGTTGCCGAACTGTTTTATTCTGGCTTAAAAATACCGTGTGTTTGTTTGTGGCATTTAATTTTTACTTTTGTATACGGACTTATATTGAAGAGAAGGACAAAAGAAGTACAAAGTTCGTACAATGACATTTCTGGTGATGCTGATAAGAAAAGTCAAGCGCATAGCACTCATAACGACGGTGAGAAAAGGGTAGCTCACCGTCCGTCCGTTAAGTGAAGACACGGCACGGGCGAAAAATGAACACTAATATGCCTTCCACACAGCCGAAGGCACATTAGTGTTTCAAGTCCGCCTCAAAGAGAAGTCAGCAAAGCGGAGGAGCCTGCCAGGGTCACCACCTGCCCGGGATGCTGGTTGCTCGAAAGAGGTGATATCTCTTTCGAACCCTGGAACATAAAGGGCAAAACAAAGAATATGGGTGGGTTTTAGTCAGTACAAGTCTATTTTTTTTTCGGCTGGGAAATCATCTAATGACTTCCCCCGCTCTGGGCGGAGCGGGGGGGCATGTCACACTTGTACTGACTAAAACCCACCCATGTTCCTTCTGTTGCCCTTCACGTTCCGGGGCCGCGGTATCTCTTTCGAACAACCCGCAACCCCGGCAGGCGGAGACTCTGGCAAGCCCCTCTGCTTTGATGACATCTCTTTGAGACGCGCGTGAAACACGAACGCGCCGTCGACATGGCCTGTCGTCAATCGACGGATGGACGGCGTGCTACTGGCCGGGAGTCGTCTCGCGGCGCCCGGCGCCCGGGGCGTCTCCCGCGGCGGCTGGGTTGGGTAGATGATCTCTCCCTCAAACGCCCGGCCACCTCCTTTGCTTGCATTACTGCTTCGCAGAAGGAGGTGACCGCTTCCCATTCCCTGTCGCTCCAGACCATGGCCTGGACCAGGGCCGGACGCGAGATATCGCTGCCGCCGGTCAGTACAAGTCTGACACTCCCTTGAGCCCCACCCAGAGTGGGTAAAATTATTTGATGGGTTTCCATCCGCAAAAAAAGGCTATAATGCTGTGACCTTTTATAAACATGAAAATGCCTCTTGACTTACATTTTCCCTTATAACTGTGTTCCAGCAGTGGGCAGGTTAATGATCTAGAGTGATTTTATTAAACGAATTAATCACCAATACCTATTTCGACCGCATCGATAAATTACATTTCCACTTAAAAATAAACCAATAAAACCCAAGAGAATCTGTTCAGGATTTAATTAAATGCATGAAAGTCGTGTTTGTTTGAAGGTGACCGTAGCTACTGAAGGTGACAGGCGCGCGGCCAGTGGTTATTTGCTTAAAAGCTCGTTCGTAGTGTATCTTTGATTTAAATTTTTGAGCATTTTAAAATAGCGTATGTTTGGTTTCATGTAGTTTGGTTGAAGCGAAACTTAAAAGCATTTATTTCAATTAAAGTATTACAGGCGCTTTTAAATGTCACGATACAAAAGGATGAATCTACAGTCCCAGTCACAAGGCATAATAACTTGTGAAAGTACTGTAATTGCCCATACCAAAGCGTTGGCCTCTATGGAGAAGAGTGGACAAGAAATTCCATAGAAACTCTTTTAAATCATAATGTTTTTTTCTTAAGATCATGGTTACATTGTTGGTGTTGGTGTTGAGATTTTAGAAAAAATATATAAAATTTTGGTGGTCAGGATTTTGTGTTTTACCTGACCTGCCTTTACAGTATACCTACTTATGTTACGTTTACCTAAATGAAATAAAAGCACTCTACGGAATAATTGATGCAACTCTGCGTTGAAAATGAATATTTAAATTTTCATTATGCAAAATTAATCATTTCAGTTGTTGATAGTGAAAATGGGCAATAGTTACATTACAAATAAAACATCAGATACTAATAACTAATTTGTAACACTCCATTAAACAATTTTCTAACAACTAGTTTCATGAATAAATTAGCAGTTGAACTATGTCTAAAAACTTTTCATCGATTCAAATACCAGCATAGCAACTTCATTCCTCCGAAATTGATCCACGTTGATTATTCATCGTGAAATTAATAATCTAATCTAAAAATTTAATAAAAACTTGGCTTATCCGGTTGGATGCCAGTACCCGAAAAAACTTTGCTTGTTAAGAGCCTTCATTAGCAAGCCTTCAAGGGTTTCGGATAGGCCCTTCGGTTATCGACTTAATTACAAGTATCTTGTAGATACTTAGGCTTAGACACATTTGCCTTTGAAACTCAAAACATATAACAGATAGAGGTACTGAAGTGATTGATTTTAGGCTAATTAGAAACTTGTTGGTAGTCATTCACAAGTTGATCTGTAGTTAAAGTTAATTAGGTTTTTGGATGCTTCTGTGATATTTGAATGAACCGTTGTACTTAAAACCTTGTGAAGATCACAAAAATAAACCATGCCGGGGTTGCGAGTTGTTCTAAAAAAATACCACGGTCCCGGAACACAAAAGACAAAAGACATGGACGGGGTTTATTCAGTAAATGTCTGACATCGCCCCTCCCCCCCAGTCTGTCCAAAGCGGGAGAAGCTATTTGATGATTTCCTATCCGAAGAAAAATGGTCGCAAGACATAACTTATTTTCTTATTAACAAAAAAGTATGGCATAGAGTAGCGTTAGAATGTGATGTGAACTTTTGCATACCTATCAACATGTTACTCAATTATGTGCTAGTTATGTAAAAATACTTTTCTTTGCTAAGTACATTGTTAGAAATTCATTATTCGCACTGCCAGATACTTAAATTACCTGATATCTAAAAATGTTATGCTGCACAAGTTACCAGATATGCATTCGTTTACAGTACAAACTAACTGGTAGATACTTACGTATAAAAGACTAGACGCACATTTTGTGGAAATAAGTAACTTGCTTATGTTTATTAGTGTACATTTTCTTGTACGATGGTCGTCATTCATACAATAATACATTGCTTGAACCGGAAATCGAACCTACGATTGTATGCTCAGCTGCCGCGCTTGCAACCCCTAGAACAGCGAGGCGGTATATTCGCCATAATTAAACATTAATTGTATTAATTATTTCCAGTAATTTACTATATTATAGAACTTAGTACAAAATTAAAAACTAACACAAAGTCATATTCAGAAACACAAACAAAATAATAAATCCGAAACGCAAAGCCAAACAAGATAAATTTCGACGAACATAAAATAACTTTGTGAATATGCAAAATGATCTTAAAGTACACAAATAAAGTAAAAGGCGATAATATGATATGCATAATAAAATGTTAGTATATGCAACATAATATATAAGCTTTGTATATGCAACAGAGATTTTACAGCGGATTGGAGGAACGGTAAATTTTACGATTTAGACGGATTTCATTGTTAGTACTCGGTCTTGGATGTCTTGCAACTGGATATGAATGCTGCAATTTTTCGGCATTTTCATCTCTAAAGAGTAGTGGCATTGCTTAAGTTGCTGTCGATTTTGATATAGAATGACGAATGCTGTCTCCACTCGTCTACACCGCTGTACTTATTTTATTTAAATAAGCATGTCCTATCCTACTGCTGCAGAGCAGAAAGGATCCAATGTTTTTCCAATTATCTCTGGTGTTTTGCTTTTTTCGGCCAATCATTCAAGAAAGAGTCCAAATCATCACGCCAGCGTTTCTTTGGTTTGCCTCAGCGACAACGACCGTCTTTAGGTACATCTGTGTGATGATTCTGATCTATCTTGTTCAAGAACATCACAATCGTTTAAAAAATCATATAATATAATATTTTTTAAACGATTACATATGTGTGTAGTTCTCGTTGGCAAAACTTTCATTGAAATTTAAGAGGGAAAGCTTCCACTTCGCTGAACGATAAATTATTGACACCTGTGGAAGTAACCTAGTTACAAGAAGTACAGAACTTGTAAACGCAGTGACGCTGGAAGGAGGCTTAGGTTCAGCAGTGGACCTTTTCCAGCTTTAATTATTATAATGGTTAGAATTCAAACAAAACAACTGTCTAAATTTTAGTAGATAGATAGATAAATCATTTTTTTTTAAGTGTTTCTTATCCAGCGTTTTCCTACTCTTGCTAAGTTATACACGGAGATAAATCTCGGGAATTGGATGCGTCTATCTCGTACGGGTGTTTAGTCGGTTTAGCTGCTACGTAGTTAGAACCCATCCGCGTTTATGACTTAAAAATCCCTCCATTTGCAGATTTGGCTGGTTCTAATCTACTGTATACTGTGGGGATTTCAGTATAGTATGTTTTTATATAAGAAAAGAGTTTAAATAACAAGGTTTGGTAGCATATCATACAAAGCTCACTATCTATCAATGGACAACATCAACGTCGTTTTATGATAAAACTAGCTTTTGCCCGCGGCTTTGCTCGCGTTAAATTCGGGGTAACACCACCCCTTGCGACTTATTGATTTGTAATCAACGCTAAGTTTTCCCTTTTCTTCCCTCGTTCTAACTGATATCCCATTTTTTTTAAATAAAAATTCTGAAATTATTTGTAAAAAACCCTGGTTCCCAACTATCTCTGTACCAAAATTCATCAAAATCGGTTTAGCCATTAAAGCGTGAAGACGTAACAAACAAACTCACTTTCGCTTTTGTAATATTAGTAAGGAAGTTACAAAGGAAACACAACGAAAACTTTCTTTACGGACCCCGGATAACCCAATCGAAATAAGATGACTAGTTTCTACGTAGTTCCATGCACAGGTTACATAAACGTCGACATTACAGCCTATGTCTTTGAACCGCCTACCGTCTGCCATGTGAAATACTGAACTGCAGTTTCTGCAGAGTCTGGCTGTTTGTATTTGTGAGTTTCAATTATTGTAAACACACCAACGATACAGGAGTAATTCCTAGTGTGGAGCAAAGTTAAAAAAAGAACTGATCATAATTAAATTGTAGTAATTTATATAATTGCATTTCTACACTAGTTTTTGACCGCGGCTTCGCCCTCGTTAAATTAGGAGTAACATGGTTCCTCTTTCCGGATTTCCAGGTACCTGTAATTTTTGCCCTTGAGCCTGATTTATTGTAATAGCAAAGCTAAGTTTTCTCTTTATTCCCTCATTTTTCATTTTTATTTGAAAAGAAAAGCCTATGTCCGTCTCCAGGGTTATCTCTGTACCAAAATTCATCAATATCGGCTAAGCCATTTAGCCGTGAAGAGGTAACAAACAAACAAATTCAGTTTCGCTTTTATAATATTTTAAGTAAGGTTTGGATAGCACCAACTTTCTTTTCAGGTAAGGCTTAATAGAAAACATTCGAGAAAACCAATCGATATAAAATAATGTGTACAAAAGGTAAATAATATTGGAAATCACGCGCAAAATTAATTACCCCGGCTCAAAGATCGCGGGACTGTACAAAACTGACAGGTTATTAACTCATCGCCAGCAAGCCTCCAGTAATTTACTTCCCTCTGATATTTATAAGAGAGATTCGCATCAATTTCTCAGATATTGGAAAAAAGATTCCGTTTTTGGTCACTGGACGAAGAAGAATTATGATTACAAGGGGATGTGTATATTATCCTACTTCCTACTAAACATTGTTATTATTTTAATATTATAAATGCGAATGTTTATGAGGATATATGGATTATTGTTACTCTTTCACGTCAAAATGTCTGAGCGGATCTTAATGAAATTTGGCACAATAGTAGATTATGGTCTGGAATAACACATAAAACCCTTTTTTTCGATATGACACGCAGGCGAAGCCGCGGGCACTAGCTAGTTTGATAATAAATGATTGTAATTAGATTAGTAATGTATGATGTTTTTTTTTACGATTTTGTAAAAACATTATCGATTATGTAAAAACATTATAATTTAAAACAGTGTCTATAGAGTTTCTTGCCCATTCTTCTCCATAGAGATCAACGCTTTGCAATGGGCAACTGCAATACTTACACAAGTTATTATGCCTTGTGACCGGGACTGTAGATTCATTGTGTTTCTTGACATTCAAAATTTAGTGCAGTGCCTATAATAGTCGAATTGAAATAAATGATTTGATTTGATTAGTATTCAAGACGGACCCAGAGACTGTCAACATTTTTTTTCCAAAAGGCATCGTAATATCCAGTGACTTGATCGTTAAAGGTAAATAGGTGATAGCGTCTATGTAAATTGTTGGTATTCCACTAGATTCGGTAAGACTGGAAGCCGATTAAGCCGATAAAGTAGATGATGAGTTTGTTGGGCCTACTCTGTGCTCTCATAGTTAAGTACTCACGCTGTACCGACAACATTGTAAAATCAAATGATGTTAATAGAGTAAACATGAAGTTTTTTGCCGATTCTTTTGCATTAGAAACGACTCAAAATAATTATTTTAGTTTTGTAAAAGAAGCTGAGTTTACCAGAATAATTAGCAAAATTCTTCAAATTTTTCAACATGTCAAATGAAAATCATAAAGAAAACAAAAACAACACCATAATACAAAGGTTGTTGTACAAATAGGTTGAACAACACGTTGGGTTGTAGATGATTTATTTTGGCAATAAGTGTCGTGTTAAGCTCCGCCATTATCGGGCCCGCCCGACGGTGGATGGACCTTTGAATGGCGCATGTTAGAGAAGTCAGCGGATTTCAGTCATGTGGATGGAAGAAAAAAATGCCATGAGGAGAAAATCGACGGCATGGTTGGCTCAGTCAGGCTGAGCGATCGCTTGCTGCGCTGCGTGTCCCTAGTTTCGGTGTCCCGCACAGAACAAAAGGTTGTATGATATACAAGTAGTTGTTTCGAGTCTGGCTATTTGTATTTATGTGTGTTGAAGTATTTATAAACGCACCTACGATACAGGAGAAATTCTTTGAGTTGGGCAAAGTAAAAAAAAAACTGAGCGTAATTAAATTGTTGTAATTTATAGAAAATTTATTCTATCATAAACATGCAGTTGTAAAACATCATGGAAAGTTAACGTGTTGTGAAGATATGAGAAGCATCGTTATCATTATTTCAGCCGGAATCACCTTCTGTTGGGAGAAAATTGCTATTCTTCTCAGCTTTGTGCATCCCTAGAATGAGAACAAGAACAGTATTTAGTATTTGGTGGAACAAGAAAACTAACGTATACATGGAATCAACGGTTATAGAATAATTTGATTTACTTATTAAAACTTTATGCACAAGTAAAAAACTGTACAAAGGCGGACTTAATGCCTTAGGCATTTTCTACCAGTCTACCTTAGATTTAATATTTGTTCTTTATTTTTGTTACCAAAAAGGGCGTTTTTATGGTTCCGTAAAGGAAAAGCGGAACCTTTATAGGCTCACTTGATTTCTTCACTATGATGTCCGTCTGTCAGTCTATCTATCTGTCAAGACCCCTTATCTCGTTAACTCGAGGAGGTATCGAGAATCGTTGAAATCAAAACCGCATAATCAAATACGTGGTCTCTTAAAAGTGTGAAAAAAAGAAACTAATTTGTGAATTAGAATAAATATGACAAAGATAATAGTCCATTAAAGTTACGTGTGACGTCACTTTTTGCTGCATATTTCACAACGAGTGACGTCACTCGTGTCCCTAATAATCTAAAAGACGGACTAAATAGAATGTAATTACATTGACCCTAGAAACTACCCTATTATGTGTCAGAAAAAGCTAGTACAGTTCTTTAATTCGATGCCAAAGATTCCACGCTTTTTCTTATAACTTAATCCGCACACCAAATGGAAGTCAAGAGAAACAATGTTTATAGCATTTATTAAACAAGCAGCCATGATTGACGTCTGTTTAATAAAAGCCAAAAAGATGTCGTGGTTTTCAAACTTGTTTCTGTTTACGCCAATCCCTTGGGGTGGAGAGGTTTGATGTTTTTATTTATTTAATCCTAAAACAACTAGTGATGCTTCTTTATTGGATGTTGTGAGTACCGAAACTTTTTCGTATTGGAGGAAATTTGATTTGTAGCTAAAGAGGTTTTGATGAAATCTTGCATATTGGCAAACATATCGATTTTTATAGAACTGTGAAAGAGTAACAACTTGGTTTTGTAGAATAACATTATGAAAAATTTGAATAGGAGACGCTTACTGGTTATTGTATAACTAGCTGTTCTCTGCGGTTTCGCCCACGCTGCTCAGCACCTGTCGGTCGTAGCGTGATGTTATATAGCCTATAGCCTTCCTCAAGAAATGGACTATCCAACACTAAAAGAATTTTCCAATTCCAACCAGTAGTCCCTGAGATTAGCGCGTTCAAACAAACAAACAAACTCTTCAGCTTTACAATATTAGTATAGATAGATAAAACTGCTTCGTTGGTTTTGGGATCGCAAGCGCGATTGCTGAGAACGGAGGAGAGGGTTTGAATCCCGGGGCGGACAAAAAGTGGTATTCGGTACGGTCAGGAGGACTATATGTAACAAGAGAATAAATTTTATATTTGGCAAAAAAACGCCAGGTAAGAGACCGCGTGACGTGAAATAAATTGTTTAAGCCATACTCCTTAAATAAGTGTTTAAGTAAGAAACCAATTGATTATAAACATCAGTTAATGAATACTCCTTCAAAACAACAACTGTTTTAACATTCTTACAAAAATCGAAAATAAACGCTTTTTAAATGGTACCTGGTACCTTTAAAAAGCACCAAAAAATTCTCAAAAAAATCATGCTGAAACATTTTGCTGAAATATTTTTTTCATATATTGCTTTTTTGTTATAAATGTAGACAGTAAGTTTGGATTGAAAGCGGACTTCAACGAAGTCGTTAAAAGGCTTGACAGATAATTCTCCAATGGGATACGGAGAAATCTTTTGAAAGATGACACCCGGATGTCTATGAGAAAACCTTTGACAAAGGTACCAGTAGGTATGGCAAGAGGATACCTACTTATGTTCAGGTAGAAATCCTTATCCTTACTTTTATAATATTATAAAAGCGAAAGTGAGTTTGTTTGTTTGTTTGTTTGTTACCTCTTCACGCTTTAATGGCTAAACCGATTGTGATGAATTTTGGTACATAGATATTTGGGAACCAGGAGACGGACATAGGCTAATTTTTATTTAAAAAAAGTGGGATGTGAGGGAGTAAGAGGGAAGAATAGGGAAACTTAGCGTTGCTATTACAAATCAATAAGGCGCAAGGGAAACTGTGTTACCCCAAATTTAACGCTGGCGAAGCCGCGGGCGAAAGCTAGTTACGTAATATAATTGAAATTAGATAATATTATCTTTGTAACAGAACATTGTAATACAAGATGCTACTGAACTCCTGTAACAGTAGATCTTTTAAGGATTCCGGAAGCCAAACAAGAGTCGTTTTGTTTAAATTTAACAAGAAATTTCCTGAATTCGTAGATAACTTTGACGCGTCGTATTTAAAATTAAAATTTACTCTTTCTTGGCAGATTTTAGAGGGCATTTTTTTGAGCTGGGAAATCATCAAATAACTTCTCCCGCTTTAGGTGGAGCGGGGGGAGTGTCAGACTTTTACTGACTAAAACCCACCCATGTTCCTTCTACTGCCCTCTATGTTCTGGGGCCGCGGTATCTAATTAGAACAACCCGCAACCCCGTTTTAGAGGGCATTAGGCTAGCTTCTGTAACATTGATACAGCTTATAAGATTTACCATTAATATTGGTGAGGCGGTTGACGCAGTAACTGAGCAATCGCCTGCTGCGCTGCGTGTCACGGGTTCGATCCCCGCATAGAAAAAATGTTTGTACGACCTACAGGAATTGTTTTTGGGTCTGGCTGTTTGTGCATGTGAGTTGAGACCAACGATACAAGAGAAAATCTTATTGTGGAGCAATGCTTAAATAAAACTATGTAAACAGTCTAGTCTTTATCATTGGAGCATAACATCACGCCTGTAATTTTCAATGTCTCATGTCTGATCCGGAAATCTAACCAAAATCGAACCGCAATAAAAAAAAATCAGCCAAGAGAGATGTCAGACTCGCGCACCTAGGGTTTCGTAAAATTATCGACATAAACAACCAAATTTTTTGACTGCGTAGACTTAGACTTAGGTTAATTTCACAGCTTCAAGAGATGGCAGAGTTGAGTATATGGTTTTAATTTCAACTCGATACCTTTTTCCTGAAATAAAGAGCCTTGGCAGACAGGCAGACAAACAGATGAACAACAAAGTGATCCAATAACAAGCCCAATAACATATAGTATATAGGTTTAGGCGCCTATACAGCATACCATATGTACGTCTTAATACACACACAGAAATTTAGAAAGTTGCGCACTAAAGGTGCGCACCTTGGCAAATTTATATATTTTTGGCATCAAAAACGTGACACATTTTGGTTACTTTAGTAGGTATTACCCCTCGGATTTTTCTCATACCGTTCGCCTTATATATGAAAATCGATTCTTAAGGAGTAAACTCTAAAAGTTCCTCTTAATCCTTTTCTTTCATGCTCAGTAGTGTCGCATATGACCACTCAACTAACGAGTCATTGTATTCAGGCACTAAAATGGAACACTGTTAAATGATCATGCAGACGAGCGCTGTCGTGTGAGAATTGCCTTAGATCAATAGACATCAACATACAAACAATGAAATTACTATTTAAGCTTGTGGCTACATGCCAATTATAGATGACACAGTGCCTTGGACAGGTATTTCGTAATTAAGCCAATTACATCAGAGTACAATGCTCATGGATCGATTGACCTTTATCCAAGGGGATTATTGTAAATTAATGTCTGACCGTTTATTTATTGTGGTAACAGGCTTTGTGTTAGTATGTGTTTATAATTGGTTTACAGATTCCTATAACTGTTCACTGGTTACCATGTATTTTAGTTAAAGTTACAGTAGAACTGGCTTATGCCCGCAGCTTCACTCGCGTGAAGCTCGGTTAATTTCCCATTGAATCAAACTTTCGGGATAACAGTCAATAATTCTAATGTGTACTAATTTCATCTTTTTTTCTATTCAATCCATTCTAATAATACATTTCGCATTGATAAAAAAATAAAAAACAGAACAATAAATGAGTTGTGGATTTGACGCTGGCTGTGGCATATAGTCAACCCAAGTATTTGAACGCACTAAAAAGATAACACTGTATACTTAATACTAAGGTCAAGGTGCGGAGGCTCAACCGGGCTGCGGATTGTTGCAAAGAGATACCGCGACCCTAAAGCATAAAGGGCAAAACAAAGAACATAGGTGGGTTTTAGTCAGTATAATTCTGACACTCTCCCTCGCTCCACCCAGAGTGGGGGAAGTTATTTGATGATTACCCACCCCAAAAAAGGTGTAGCTTAAGACACATCTGTGTCTACCAATGGACTATGATATGCTGAGTTAATTAATACAGTTGTACTGTTAACAAGAATAAAAAATGGTTTTATATCTACCAGCTACGGAATTCATGATAACACAACCTAGTGCAGTGGCACTAAAGTTCAGCTTTGGGAAACATGCATTGAATTTACTTTTAAAGGGGTATGGGGAACTAGATGTGACGTACCTCCTACCTGATTAAAAAGGGAGAAGCCTCAGGCCAGACGGATATTGTCTGGAGGGCTAGTGCCCGACAGTTGTTGTCAGATTCTTGAGCATAATAATATGCTAACGTGGAAAGCATCATGCCATACATATATGCGCAATATAGATTTATATATATTTTATACGATGTAAGGTTTCTAAACTTTTACCTGAACTTGATCAAATTTGGTCATTCATCTCAAAATTCAACAATGTACCTATCTTCGAAAAGATTCGAAAGATAGGTACATACATACGGGAACAAATGAAAATTCTGCCAGAATAAGTCAGTTCTGGTTTCCGAATTTCTCACACTTTTTAGATAGAAAAGAATTTCACCTCAGCGGACAATAAAATCCGAATCGAAAAGCAATGAGAAATAGCGTCGTTTTATCAACAATGTGCTAATGTGCGTAAAGCACATAGCGTAGTTCCACTGATTACACTTCGCACTCCATTGACGCGTCAAGCTTCATTTGCCTCCACCTTCAATTTTAAGAAGACCCCTCATTGCCCTCCAAGATCCACAGTTTATTCCTCATTGCGTGTCCCTGCGGGGATCAGGGAAGCTCAAGTCACACTAGCCCCTCATTCAAGCATTTTCGAATTAATTCGATGTCCTACTTTTTTGATGCCGACTCATGAATCGAGTTTGGAACGAATTTGGGGTTTGTTTCTGAACATATAATTAGAATTTCCGATTTTCGTGTCTTTACCAATTGGTATGAGAACGGCCCTTTGTTGAAAGCTTGATTCTCTTATGTCAAAAACTTTATTATTTTGCTGCTGAACATGGTTGTCGAAAGTTAGCAAAACATATAATTTCCGTTCACATAATTCTGGGAACCATTCTTTAACAATTTAATATTGCCATATTTGTGTTCTTATTAATTAATGATTAAATGTTTATGTAATAAATTGGTCTTTCCAAGAAGTTGTCTTCCGGAGTTATTAAAAAGTTTGAAGATATGTTTTTTTCCTATAAAAGTCACAGGAAAAATATTTCCATTAATTTATATTTCATTTCTTTATCGTTTTTAACAATCAGTAAAAAAATATTGGCATACTCGTAACTTAAGTAATTTTTGGAAACAGTTACCAATAAAAGTCAAAATATTGAGGATAAGTTTTCACATTTCCGTGTGCACACAATTTGAGGAAACATTTTCTTGTCTACACCATGCTTGTGGCACGGCACCACAGTGGTTTGATAGATATGATCTTACTGTGCACGCCTTTTTACATCGTTCTCACATATTTGTATAATCTCAACATGAATTATGTAAACACGATTTTGTAAAAATATTATAATTTAAAAGAGTGTCCATGGAGTTTCTTGCCCATTCTTCTCCATAGAGATCAACGCTTTGGAATGGGCAACTACAGTACTTTCACAAGTTATTATGCCTTGTGACCGGGACTGTAGATTCATTTTGTTTCTTGACTTTCAAAAGTGCCTGTAATGGTCTAATTGAAATAAATGATTTGATTTGATGTTATATGTATGTATATGTCTAACACGGGTATCTAAGTCCAGTTAACGTTATAACATAATTTTTCACAATTCTAGCTTCAAACAATTACTAAATTACGGAATAAAAATCGAATCTTAAATACTAACTTTAATTTGTGACTTTGACTTTTTTGTTTCTTGACGATAGTTTCCTGTACCGTTTTGAGAGCACAGAGATAGGAAGAGAGTAGGCTTTATTCGGATGGATATTCATCAGACTCCTCCCGCTCCAGGCGGACCAGAAAAGAGTGGCAAACTTGTACTGACTGAAACCCAGGAATGTTCCTTATTTCGCCGCTCAACCCAACCTCAATCCCCAGTAGGGATAATTCTTGCTTGGGAACAATAAAAGCTGAAGCTGATTATACTAGCCCATTAAATGACAATCCCACATTTCATAACAGATACACGAATACCTGCATCCTGAAAATTCAGTTTTCGCCATCACAGTAAACATTTTCATTTCTGAAATACCCATTTATATGCAGCCGGATTCAAACGAAAGGAAATGGGATGAATTTTGTACTTTCAGCATGCATATTTTGTTTTTTTTTTCGATGTGATAACGAAGTCTGATTTTATTGGAATGCGGGATAGTCCGTATTGTTGTGAGTATTTTAATTAAAAAGGTTCAATATGAATTCTATGTAGTTTGTGATTGATCATTGTTGGAAAATGGTAGCCTTATTGAATCACTTTTTCGTCTGTCAATTTTTTTTAAACTTAGCTCCTCACTAGGAATTTCTCCTGTATCGTGGGTGCGTTTACAAACATATAACCTCACATACACAAACAGCCAGACCCGAAACAGCTAGCAAGCCAACATCCAGGCTAGCATAATAATGATCAGTTTTCGAGAGTTGAGACTAATTGCAGGACCAAATTCTTGGATTCTAAAGTCGTGTAAAGATTTCTGACTGTCATGAAATGCTATCATTAGAAATTCACTCTGTCCTGAAGTTGGACTCGACCAACTGAAACTGTAATCGCGCTAGACATTGCTCCTGTATCGTGGGTACGTTTACAAACATTTAAACTCACATACACAAATAGCCAGACCCGAAACAACTACCTGTAGTTCATACAAATATTTGTTCCGTGCGGGAATCGAACCCGCGACATGCAGCGCAGCAGTCGATCGCCCAGCCACTGCGTCAACCGTCGTCAAGTTATGATTTAACATCATTACTGTTGGATCAACTCGACAATGACATACATGTTGAGAATCCAACAGGCTGCTTAAATATTGGCATACTAGCTTTTGCCCGCGGTTTTGCTCGCGTTAAAATCGGTAGCGCCTTATTGATTTGTAATAACAACGCTTAGTTTTCCCGTTTCTTCCCGCTTTCTTCCTCATATCCAACTCTTTTTCAAAAAAAAAAAATAGCCTATGTCAGTCTCCTGGTTCTCTGTACCAAAATTCATCCAAATCGGTTTAGCCATTAAAGCGTCAAGAGGTAACAAACAAACAAACAAACTCACTTTCGCTTTTATAATATTAAGTAAGGATAAGGATTATTATGTCCTGCAAAACATTCGTTCATTTACTCACAGAATTTTGTTCCGTATAATTATTTCCTGTTACTAACTTCATTATTGACTAAGTAAGATGAAAAAATAAACTTATAAACAACCTCATCAACGAAGGGCAGTAAGTGCTCCCCTTGGGATATAAATAGTTAATTATATTTAAACAGCGTGGACGGTATTACGTAGTCAATGTCAGTTTGACCTTTAGAATTAGGACTTGAGAACAAAAGAAAGAAGAATAGTTTCAAAATAATTTATTCCACACTAGCTGGTGCCCGTGGATTCTCCCGCGAAAAAAAAAAGTATCCTATGAGTTATTCAAGACCATAATCTATCTTTGTGCCAATTTTCACGACGTCGACGTCGTCACGTCGTTACGTCGACGGCCCCTTAGTGTTCCACGCGCTCCAAAAGAGGTGTCAGCAAAGTATAGCGGCGGGCCTGCCAGGGCCACCGCCTGCCGGGTTGCAGGTTGTGCAAAAGAGATACCGTGGCCCCGGAACATAAAGGGCAAAAGAAGGAACATGGTTACGTGCGTGCGACACTCCCTGCGGACGAACAGTGTCACTACCGTGAAAACTGCTTAAGCATGAGCCAGAAGATAACTTAACGAAACCCAGCATACTAAATCGCCTTAAAAAAACAACAGTACATTTCCTTGGAACTTGTCTCCCAACAAAAAACCCAACCAAACCTCTCTAAATCACAACTAACGAGTTCTTTAGTTTCCGAGTGTTTCGCTTGAATTTCTGCAGATAAACAGCGCATTCAAGTTTCAATTAGGAAAGCTATCAGACGATCGTATGTAGCGGGACTCAACCGGAGATTGCTGCTCTAATTATGCAAGATGTTCCGAAGTAGGAACAGTGTAATTTGTCTCTACGATAACGTTGGAGTGACGGCGTAATCGGGAAAGAACGTATTTACAAGTTAATTGCATGCTTGTCCGTTGATTTTTGGATTGGGAGATAAGGAATTGATTAGCGGTTCGCTGTCTTTTGGCTCCTTATTTGGACACCTGTGAAATCAACTAGCTAGAGGTCAGTTTAGGGTAAAGCACCGCCGTGTCGTAAAAGCTGGCATGTTCAGAAAACCTTTGAAATTAGTGGCGTTAGTATGATCAGTGACAGTGGACTTACTGAGTTTGTTAAAAAACAGACGACTAATGGAGCAAACGATTCCTGAAGAGAAGACTTATTGGCATGCGTTGTCTATGGTCCACAGCGAAACAGACCGAAAAATTTAAAAATATAAACTACTAAATATAGACTGGGTATAATAATCACGTAAAAACCATAAGCAATTTATATCAAACAATAAGATAATTATTCTTAAAAAGGCATTCGTGAAACCAGATTATCATCTACCTAGTCTTTTCCCAACTATCTTGGATACGGCTTCCAGTATAACTGGATGCAGCTGAATACCAGTATTTTACATGGAGCGACTGCCTATCTGACCTCCACAACCCAGTTAGTTAGTACTTGACAACTAGACCGAGTACCTAGTGGTAATACGATATCCATGAGACTGGTTGTCAAGCTTTGGGACATCGACTATTTATAACGACTGTCAAAGGTCTACAAACTGGGCCAAAAGCTTATAGTGCTTTCCGAGGCACGGGTGGTCACCCATCCACAGACCTACCTAGGACCAACCTAAATACAAAGATGCAAAATATTCTTACAAACACGTAAATGATTTTTGAAAAACTTAGTTTAAATACAGTTCAAATATGAGTCTGACATACTTATGTAATCGTTAAATGAAAAGTTCGAAATCTTATTGCTTTTGATTACGTTTGGTAATGGCATTTTGTGGAAGTAACTTGAAATAGAAAATTAAAGCAAATGTCAAAATCAGAATAGTTTTATTTCACATAAGCCTACATGGGCACTTATAAAACGTCAAGAAAAGACGCACGATTCGGGTTGGTCGTTTCCTATGGAGAAGAACCGGAAAGAAACTTCAAGATAAAAAAATAACGATCGAATAAAACTTGTAGTAGCCAAATATCGATTTAATAAACAGTGCATGCTATGAATAATACTGAGGCGTATTTTATCTCGAGGATCTCTATCCAGTTCTATTGAGGACTACACCGTTTTTATGACATGCTAGTCATTAAAATGTACAAAAATAAAATAAGGTTTACTGTCTTTTGTAAAACAGTATAAACAAACCGGTCAAGTGCGAGTCGGACTCGCGCATCGAGGCCTACTACAAACACATACAGCCGACATAAACGTATATATATCATATCTTTTGACTGCATACACTTAGAGAGTTGATTTTTCTATCGCGCTAAGGGACTACAGATATTTGTTTATGGTTTTAATTTCAACTCGATACCTGCACGAGTTCTCGATACACGGGTCTTGACAGACACAGAGACAGACGGACATCAAAGTAGTCCTGTAAGGGTTTCATTTTGCAGAGGGGCTTGCCAAAGCCTCCGCCTTGTTCGAAAGAGATACCGCGGCCTCGGAACGTAAAGGGCAATAGAAGGAACATACCCATGTTCCTTCTATTCATGCATGTTAGACTTGTACTGACTAAAACTCACCCGAGTTTTAGTCAGTACAAGTCTGACATGCCCCCTCCGCTCCGCCCAGAGCCGGGGAAGTCATTGGATGATTTCCCACCCGAAAAAAAAGAGTTCCATTTTCTTTTTCTTTTTGAAGTATGGATCTCTAAAAACAGTCTAGTACATACTCATAGCGTTTCATGTCTTTATAACAAAATGCAACATTTTGTACTGTACTTAAAGCACAAACAAAGTCAAGGATAAACCAGGCATAACTAATGCTATCATGTAAATTGAATACATTACAAACAATGTAACAGTCACAAGGCTCGTATAACGAAATATAAATTAATTATTCATTGCTGCAAATAAACTTGAGACTGTATCTCTGTTATTATACAAAGTAGCAATGGAAGACGTCTTACTCTTTGTGGTATCAACCTCGTCTCTCCAATAGTCTTTCTTAATAGCTAGCGCTTTTTTATTCCTCTTTTGTCTTGTAGTGCAACGGAATGAAACTTTGTAAGTAATATTATATTTTAATGAAACTGTTTCATTAAAGGATAGACTGCTAGATTTACGACTTTAATCATGTTTAGTTATTAAATTCATTAAATTCATTTTTCACACTTAGCAGTTTACATTTTTAATTATTTAATAACAATAGTTTAATAACATAAAAATAGGTTCCCGCCGGTATTGGGAGCTGGGTCTAAGCTACCAGTGGTTTCAGAGATAGGAACCTCACAATGCGGCTCGTATTGAGGAGTACTGCTTTCTAAATCAATCCCTTGATCCAACCGCCTAAGGAGAGCTTTTACAGATTTTCGTCGAAGCTCTTGGTAATCAAGCCATTAATAATTATTTTCTTTTGAAATAAAGAGGCAATCGGAAGGAAGGGACTTAGAATTCCAGGTTTTGCATGTTCAGACATAAGCTATTTTGATTAAGCAAAAATTATTCTTAACACAACATATTATTTACAACATATTGCATACTCCTTGCGTCGTTTTATCAAAAATACTGTAAAGTGGTTATAGTCGCAATTGCATTCTCATAAGCGATCTCGTTGTAAAATGTCAGCCGACCAATTTAAAAAAAATCGGCCAAGTGCAATTTGGAATAGCGCTTGTGACATTAACTGTCATATTCCGACGGTTAATTTTATCACAGCTCCAAGGGACCACATATTTTAGAATACAGTTGTAATATTAACTCAATACCTTCTCGCGTTCTTTAGATAAAGGATCTTGATAGATAGACAGACGGACATCAATCTAGTTCTATAAGGGTTCTGTATTTTCTTTTGAGGTACGGAAGACTTAAAAACAATCATAAAAATAATAAAAATAAAAATAATCCTTACTTCCTTACTAATATTATAAAATTGAAAGTGAGTTTGTTTGTTTGTTTGTTATCTCTTCACGCTTTAATGGCTAAACCGATTTTGATGAATAAGCTAATATTTTTTTGAAAAAAGTGGGATGTGAGGGAGAAAGAGGGAAGAAAAGGGAAAATATAGCGTTACTATTACAAATCAATAAGGCGCTAGGGTAACTGTATTACTCCAAATTGAACGCGGGCGAAGCCGCGGGCAAAAGCAAGTCATAAATAAAACACTTGATACGTTAAACAGAAAACACACATGAACGAACATCTTGACCGCAACAAGATCCTTACATTAACGAAAATTTTATAAAAAAAAAACCACTTCCAAGTGCTATCAAATAGAGCTGAAAGAATGCCAAGAAAGCGAACAAGTAAGTGGTCTCTAAGTAGCTTGCTCCCTTTGTGGCTTTGCGTTTCACTACTTGAATGGCCTTCTTAATAGCTGTAGGTTTGTGCCCACTATGGTGCGGCCTGTTTTAGTTTTGACGTGAGGTTGAATGTGTGTGTAATATTTATTTCGAAAGAATGGGTGTGGTCAAATTTAAATCTACTTTAAAATGTTATTATATATTACTTTTAAACTAATCTGCAAAGTCCTCACGTAAGTTGTACAAGATTGTTGATCTGAAGAGAGACTAAGTACGACCTCTGAGTTTGTTTCGTCTGTTGTTTCTTCTCAGATTAGTCGGGTACGAAACACCGTCCTTATCTAGTTGCAAAATAAATCATTTATTTCCCATTTGCGTTTTTTACCCGTATTGCTGAATGATCTAACTCACAAAATTCAACTACTACACTATATTCTTAAAACTTCTTTTGGATTGTATTATGTTTTCTGTTAGACCTTTTTTTATAAGCCTTCTAGAGTACCTACAGTCTCTTTATTTTTGTTGTATCTGTTTTATTTTAGCAGTTTTAGCACTGTGTGTTTTATTTGAGTTGTTTTAAAGTTTATTTCAGAAATAACTGTGAAATATGTGACATAACAATCAATTACAAAAAATAGCAATCCTTATTTCGATATGGCAACATCCCAAAATTCCCTTGTATTGCTCATCTCACAAAACTCCATTCACACCGAACATACACCCAACATTGGCAAATCAGCCTTAACATATGTAACACAACCATCAGATACGAAAATCACCGAGCTATTCCGAAAAAAAAACGAAACAGAATATTCTCTTTTATAGGAAAATTGTATTGCGTGTAGTTTCTGTGGCACGGCGAGATAACAGCACAACATGTAGATACAGAAGGTCAATTCATCACGCACACAGAGACACGCTACACGTATGGCAAGTGCAAGTGCACTTGTGACTGACATCCGACCGAAATCGCTATACGTACGTGTCAATGTGTGCGTGCGCGTGTTTTCTCTCGTTGTATGGACCAAGTCTTCTGTAGCTATCTATTTTGTGATAGCAGCTTATCTGATGTTGCTGGTTGGACCGTATTGAATGGACGCCCGGCTGTCTCTCAAATGAACGTACGACTCTGTTACTATAAAGTATTACGAAATAGTTTTCATGTAAACCTAGTGTGATGGAATGGTAATAGGAATTGCTGTTGCATTTTGGTAATGTGTTTTAGAGATATTGTGTTCGAAATTAAATTTAGTTTGGGTTTGCGGTGAAAGTATTCAGATTGTTTTGGTGGAATTCAGCTTAGGTGGTTTTAGTTAATCAAATCTATACTAATACTAATATACTAATTATTAATATTATAAAGCTGAAGAGTTGAGAGTGAGAGAAAATTCTTTTAGTGTTGGATTGTCCATTTCTTGAGGAAGGCTATATAATATAATATAATATAATATAATTATATTGAATCCATTTTAGTACTATTGAATCTGTTGTTTAATGATATTGAATCTATTTTAATGATATTGCATCTGTTTTTATGATAAATCTGTTTCTTAATGATAGGGAATCTGTTTTAATGTGTCTGTGTACGTCTAACAATATTATATTAATTTTCTATGGGTCTATGCCACCCGAAATAAAGTTATTCATTCATTCATTCATAACATCACGCTACAACCAACCGGTGCTGAGCAGCGTGGGTGAAACCGCGTGGAACAGCTAGTGTATTAATATTTCATCTGTTCCCTTTGCAAAAACAATAAATAATATCATTGTCTATATTGACTGCTGTGAATACGTGGTCTGTGTATGTACGGTTTGGTCAGGCTCTTTCATTATGTTCTTTACTGAAGGCACAAAACATATTCGTAACATATACAATATTACGGCCTTTTTGTAGTAGCCCGAGAAAACAAGGAAAACCTTTTAAAAAAGTCCCCAATAAAGATAAGAAATATTAAAATAACCATATCCGAATTACTACCAAAAACCTCCTTTCATCCGGTCCCCGTACTAGAAATGTGTGGTAATACCATAATATTATAAAAGTGGAAGTAAGTTTGTCTGTTTCGTCTTCACGACTAAATGTCCAAACCGATTTTGATGAATTTTGGATAAGAGATAGTTGAGACTGGCTGGAGTCAGAAATAGGCTATTTTTTAAGTGAGAAAAAGCTAAGTTTTCCCTCTTACTGGGGAGTAAGAGGGAAGAAAAGGGAAAACTTAGCTTTTGTCAAGGGCAAAAACTACAGGTAGCAGGTACCTGCAAATCACAAAAGGGGAACTGTGCTACCGCGAATTTAATGTGAACGAAGCCACGGGCAAAAGCTAGTTCTCGATAAACTAAACCTTTATTTACAATTTGTACCAATGCAATTTCTCTCATGTTTTACTTTTCTAAGATAAGACTGGATTCGACTCTCTTATCTGCTTTCGTGGAGTGCATTACGGCCCGTTGCCTCCGTCTCGATTCTCGCTCCTCCCATTGAATTACCTTCAATTTCATTACTACAGGTTTTCGTCGACAAATCTTTGAGTGGTAAATTGGAAATACTTTTTATTTGTATCCGTGTTCGGAATTTGTTTGAGGTATGTGAATTTGCTTTCAAACAATTGGTTATAATTGAAATGAGATCGTATATGCAGAAGAACATTACCTCTCCTGTTTACTTTGATATTTTGTATATATTATAGGTATGTATTATTTTAGAATGTTTGTATGTAACCACACATTTATTATTTTTCTTTTCAAAATCAAAATCAAAATATTTTTATTTCACATAGGCCTACATGGGCACTTATAAAACGTCGAGAAAAGATGCACGGTTCGGGTTGGTCGTTTCCTATGGAGAAGAACCGGCAAGAAACTCCATGGTTACTCTTTTAAAATCATTTGGTTTTACAATGTTGTTGTTACAGCGTTAGTACTTAAGTATGAGAGGACAGCGTAGGCCCGACAATAAGTCAATGCTTACTTTACAGAAAGTAAAATAAAATAATAAATAACCAAAGTTAACAAGGGTCTAAGAATCTACAAGGCCTACCATGTCCACTCATTCACAACAAATTTGTAGAAGAGAATCTATACAAGAATAAAAAAAATCAAAAATAAACAAAATAATTCCAATGAGACGAGTCACACAGATGTTGCTATCAGTACTGTCACTATTCAGAACAAGGGTGATATAAATATGTGATTTGACAACTATTGCAAAAAAATGATTAAAAGAGATCACAAAAAAAAAAATAAGATTGAGAATAGTTAGAGACATCCACAAATTTGTGCTGATTATAGCTACCAGGGAAGCCGCATGCGCAGAAGGAACTATAGCCAAACTTCTTTATCTTCAACGTAGTCCTTGATTTTGTAATATGCTTTTTTATTATGGACACGTTTTATGTAGTTTTTAAACTTTCCATCTGTCAGTTCTATAACTGATTTTGGCAACTTGTTATAAAAGCGTATACTGTTTATTAGAAATGACTTGCTAGTTTTTGTTAATCTAAATTTGGGAATTACAATTTCGTGTTTACTGCGTGTATTAATATTATGGTAGTCGCTCCTAATTCTGAAAAGCCCCCGATTTTTACGGACATACAATATACATTCTAAGATATAAAGTGAAGGCAGAGTCAGTATATCGATCTCTTTAAATTTTTCTCTGAGGGACTCGCGAGGACCCATTTTATAGATCGCGCGGACTGCCCTTTTTTGTAATATGAAAACTGTATCGACGTCTGCTGCTGATCCCCATAGCAGAACGCCATAGGACATAATACTGTGAAAGTAAGCATAATAAACTAACCTAGCTGTGTCTACATCAGTTAACTGCCTTATTTTCCTTACTGCATAAGCAGCTGAGCTGAGCCTACCCGAAAGAGTTCTTATGTGCGCGCCCCATTGCAGTTTTGAATCGATAGTCATCCCCAAAAATACAGTTTCCGCTATAACATCAAGATTTTTGCCGTCAAGATTTAAATTTAGATCTCTTTGTGGTACATTTGGTAAGGCAAACTTTAGACATTTGGTTTTGTTCGCATTCAGTAAAAGATTATTAGCTGCGAACCATTTCGATAAAACGGTTAGACTTTTGTTAACATGAACGACATCCGGATTTTTTCTATTTATTTTAAAAATTAACGAAGTGTCGTCAGCAAATAAAATTATATCCGAGAGCTTGGCCATCATAAAAGGAAGATCATTTATATAAACAAGAAACAGGAAGGGACCGAGAATAGAACCTTGGGGCACGCCCATCTTAACTAGCGACCCAGCGGACGTCGCCCCATTAACATTTACTTTTTGCTGCCTGTTTGATAAATATGATAAAACAAGATCAGCAGCTCGTCCACGAATTCCGTAGTGGTGTAATTTACAGAGCAGTGTGTTGTGGTCGACGCAGTCGAACGCTTTTGAGAGATCACAGAAAATGCCAATGGCATCCTGGGACTGCTCCCAGGATTCCAAAATGTGACTGATGAGTTTTACTCCCGCGTCCGTTGTCGACCTGCCCTTCGTGAAGCCAAACTGTTGACTATGCAGAATCCCGTTAAAGTTAAAGTGAGACAACATCTGGTCCAGCATGATTTTTTCATAGATTTTACTTAATGCTGGCAGCACTGATATAGGTCTATAGTTAGAGGGATCACTCTTGCAACCCGATTTGAAAAATTGGTACTACTTTACTATATTTCATTAAGTCAGGAAACTTGCCGCTATCCAAACACTGATTGAATATGCCTGTTAGGACAGGAGCAATTGAATCAATAATATTAGCAAGGACCTTGACGGATATCCCCCATAAGTCTTCAGTATTTTTTATGTTAAGACTTTTGAATGCATTTTGAATTGTAGTAATACTTATTGGTTTAAAATTAAAGTTAGGTATATCCTTAGTAAAGTTTTCCTTAAGAAAAGTTTCAGCTAATTTAGAAGAAGAGGGGAGTGATTTCGTAACCTCTAACGGAATGTTGGTAAAGAAATTTTCTAGTGTCTCAGCGACTTCTAGCTCATCAGAAATAGTTTTATTATCTATTTTCAAGGACCATTCATTCTGATCCCGTTGTGTCTTTCCAGTTTCTCTGTTTATAACCTGCCAAACAGTTTTTATTTTATTATTAGAAACATTAATTTTGTTACTTATTATTAGAGACTTTGCTTGAGCGCAGACTCTTTTGAATATTTTTGAATAGTTCCTAACATATGAGTGAAAAGATTGGTCCGAAGTCAAAGATTTTTCGTGATATAAATTATATAAAATATCTCTGCTTTTTCTTATTCCCGCAGTGGCCCATTCACTAAATTTAGACTTAGATTTTACTTTAACATTACTTACAGGACACGTTTTATTGAATTCTTGGCAAACTGTAGAAAATAATGTGCAATAGTTTATATTGGGGTCTTCTGAATCAAAGTTAGCGTTAGAAAGATTGCTAAGAACATTTTTATTAAAAGAATCTAATTTATTTTTATTAAAACGTCTTAATTGAATGGTTTTGACTGAGTCTAACCTTTTGTCTAAATCAAAAGATACAAGTTGACCCGTGTGATCTGACCTAACACCACTAATTTTTTATTAGTATGTATGTTTTTCTATATTGATATAGGTATATTTATTTAGGTTACCAACCCATGCTCTACTCCTCTCGAGGTTGCGGGTTGTTTGAAAGATATACCACGGTCCCGGAACATAAAATGCAAAAGAAGGAACATGGATGGGCTTTAGTCAGGACACCCCCCTCGCTTCGCCTATAGCGGGGGAATTTATTCGATGATCTTCCTTAACGATTTGATTTCTTCTTTGATGTTATTTTTCCCTTCCGCAAAAAAAAGCCTAGCTTAGTGCCATTCTCTTACCATTGTAAGCCACCATTTCAGAACCTATGGTAGGGGATGTAGGTTAAGTTTAAACCTGTTTTATCGCCAAACTCTTGGCGTCGCGAAGCTTTCTAAGAATTAGCTCGGTTTAATTGTGGAGGAGTTGATGTCCACACCATATCGGCTCTATACCCAGCGTGCACTCAGTGCTTCAATTGTTTCCCTAATGGTTACGTCACTTTGTTCTAGTCACGAAGAGTTTTCTGGTTCTTGGTCTGTGGTAGATTTTCTGTTTGAAAAAGTAAGCGACTTAATGTTGTTAGTACCTATTGAATTTCTATGAGTAGTCCGTCTTCTGGACATTACGATTTTTTCCATACGAGTTTCTCGATTGTCTTGTTGTTCGTAACATTGACTTTTAAGCACGAGGTTGTGGGTTCAATTTTTCAGACGACTGCAACGTCTGCAAGCTTTATGTAAAGAATATTCAAGGGGCCAAGTTTATTGCGGGTTGTTCGAAAGAGATACCGCGGCCCCGGAAGAGCAAGGGCAACAGAAAGAACATGGGTGGCTTTTAGTCAGTAAAAGTCTGACACTCCCCCTGCTCCGCGCAGAAGTTATTTGATAATTTCCCACCCAAAAAAAACAAAAGGGGCCGAGAGTGTGCGTTGAGACTTAAACCTCCATTGAAAAAAACCCCAGCAAATAATCTCTTATCACATTTTGTTTTAATAGACCTAACTTTGTTTTAACATTGAATTTGAAAAATCTTCTCTTTACAAAAATAACTATGAATCCTTTGTTTATTATTTCTGAGAATTAGTTTCATTTTTAAAGCATTCGTGGAAATAATGAGAAAGGAGTTCCCCATTTACTTTGGGTTCGAAGTAAATATTTATTCAGATTCCTTTTTTCTTTCTAGTAATAGTATAGTAGTTCTTTCTAGTATAGTAGTTTTCGTTCTTGAACTGAAGTTCAAGTACGTCAAGCAATAACGTGCCCGGTTTCGGGATCATTGAACACGAGAAATGATAGATTTTCAAACTACTACATGTGTTCGTCGCCTTGGCGTATGAATTGAGTAACTTGTTTAAATCAGTTGAGTATATTTAAGTAAGTTAACGCTAGATTTTCAATGATGTTAGCAATGTTAACTAGTACATGTTGAATGTACTTTTATAATATTAGTAAGGATACGGATATATATATAGTATAAAATAAGGAATAAGGATTACAGTAAGTACCTAAAATATTGATACCTTGAAGTCGATAAAAAACCAATAAGTCGTCACTTTTGGTGTCAACAAATTATTTTAGTATCACACTCAAAGACCTCAATTTCCTCTACCAACACTTACAGTGTTATTACCGTTTAACGCTACGTTTATTAACAATTTCTAAATTACTTCAGTCTATTGTAGCAAGTTTTCAGGCAGTAGTTAATTAACGCCAACCACAAACCCTCTGTGTTGTCTAGTTTAGGGTTTTGGAGTGAAATTATAAGCGGCAGCGGTATTGCGAGGTGTAGAGTGTGAACTCTCTTGTTTTCTGTTACCCTAGTACTTGGTTTTTTATTAACAAAAGTGATTTAAATAATTTCTTACTTATTTTTGGGGTTCGGAACCCTTTTAATTCACTTTGTCAAAATCAAAAGTCATTTATTCAAATTAGGCTGATAATCAGCACTTTTTGAACATCATATTACATGAGACAGTCCCATAAAAACGCCTGCCCTTTGCAATTTCCTAGTGTTTTAGCTGGGAAGAAAATGTGGTGGAACAAACTCCCTAGCAAATCGTTGTCTGTCTGTCAAGACCTTTTATCTCGGGAACGCGTGGAGGTATCGAGTGAAATTAAAATTGTACTCAATTTATATCCTCAGTCCCTTAAAAGTTTGAAAAAATCAACCGTCTAAGTCTACGCAGTCAGCCGTTTATTTTACAAGTTTGTACATAACCCTCCGTGCGCAATTCAAGCACGTATTTGTACGGGTTTTCTTTGTATATTTTGTAAATGAAGGATTCATGAGATAAATCGTTATATACGTAATTAAAAATATACATAATTATATTGTAACCATATAATAATTATAATTCCGTTTTTGTATGTCATGGTAACAATAACAATTTTCCGTATACACACTGCATCCGATTGCAATTTCTAAGATAATTTTCGAGTATTTGTTTTACAATATTATCAATATTTCCGCATATTACATAACTTCCCCTGACACTGCTCCTCTCATAAATTACGCCAAGCAAAAGCAATGAGCATTCGCGTGGGAGAGCACTACGGCTCACAAACAACTCGCCAAGCAAAGGGTACCTACATCTCATTGTTTGCATTCATTACCACCTCTATAACAATCAGGATAAGACCTAAAATCCATTAACTCACAACTCCATAAAATTGCGATAATAATGACTCGAATATGTCGAGATCGAGTGATAACCTCGTGGTGAACTTGAAAATTGTGTTTGTGTTCAACTAAGATTTATTATTTAGCTTTCCTCTGTTTGCTTAGTATACGGCATCCTAAATTATCAATTTGGCTGTTGTTCGCTGTTATTTCCTGATTAATGTGGGCTAGGATAAACAAGAATTGCCTTTTAGTGCGAAAATGTGTCTAGAAGGAAAGAAAATTCTCTGAAACTTCAGCTTTTCGTAGTGAATACTCGACTGCTATACTCAAAAGTTAATGTTAATTGATATCAATGGTATTGTATAACTTAAATACGACCCAAATAGAAGTAGGTATCTATTATAAAATATAAAAAAAAACATAATAAAGTAAAATCGTTTCCTAAAAAAAAAAGGTTTTTTTCGAAACCGGCTTTCCTTTAGATACAGCTTTTTGCTTATAACGGCACTATGCAATTTGAAGAAAATTTGCAAGAATTTCCAAACTATTGACGTCATCGGATTGACATGCAATTAGAACTCGAAAACCGAGCAAATGGAACGTATTGAAATAATCTGAAGGAAATGGCCTCACCGCATATTTTTCGTCGAGGCAATGAAGAAAAATATAGAACCAGTTAAGTTTTCTAATATAATTTGACACAAATCTCAAGCTTCCTAATACTAAATTCATTAGTATCATCAAACCATATTAACTGTGGCAGTATAATATTCACTGCTGCGGTTTTCATTCATGCTGAATCCACATTGCAGTAGCGCGTTTGACTAAAACCGCGGTAAAGCCTTGTTGTCTAGTTACTCGTATGACTGTCAATTGGAGACTGCCAAGTTCCACAGTCCTACTGTTTGAACCTCATAGCGATCAAAGGAAATCCTTCGAAGGATTAACAGTTCTCAGAATATTTGAAAGGTTAGGAATTTGTAGAAATTGATTTCTCTGTTATTGATGTTTGATTTGAAGAATGAATCCAAGACAAATCAAACATCGCTGATTCTTGTATTTAGGACACATGTTAAAGCTTTTTGTGGTAATAATTTTCTGGTAATATAGTTTTTAGTCTTATTTATTAACACGAGTTATATTATTTACTTAAAATATGTTAATACTGTATTTGTTAGATAATATAAGATGTCTGTAGATAAGTCCTATAATATGCAAAATGGCGAAATGTTGGCGTACTATTAGGTATCTCTTGTACTTTGAGATAACATGTGTTAGAGTATCTCATGTATGTATAGACAGTAATTACATAAAATAAGTCCTGTAAGTCAAAATGCGCAGTTGTGTCGATTATGTTGTCACAAAGTAAACTAAAACGACTTAATAATCACTAGGTAGATAGATAAAACATTTAATTAATGCAAAAAAAGACAATACTAGTTCCAGTATTGTCTTTTTTGCATTAACTAAATGTTTACACATAAATACAAAGCAAATAAAAAACCGTAAAGTAGCAGTTAGATTGACCCATAGACAATTAGACACATCACATACATTTATAACCGTCGTCCACTATTGGGCGGTGTGTGTCTCAAGATTGCACCAAATAGGAGTCCAGCTACCCTACCATGACGTCTTAAAGCAGAACTTATTCCACTGAGGGAAAGAGACATAGCTATACAGGGTGTCTAGTACCATCTCTTTCCCTCAGTGGAATAAGTTCTGCTTTAAAAAGTCATGGTAGGGTAGCAGTTCAGCATAATGCCAGGTAGACCACCTGACATTGGTACTCTGCTGAATCCTGCTAGTGAGACACGGATGTCGAGAAAACACAATGACCTAAAAAGAAAGAACAAAATACGACATTGTGCGGCGAATATTATGAAGGTGAATAAGTACCTACATCTAAATTGACATGCATTTTAAATTGACAAAAGGAAATATTTCGAATTTAAATATTCGCAGCGCCGCCGCCGATTAGATTTCTTGATTATAATAGTAGTGTTAGTAATATGTATAATATATGAAATATAAATCCAAATTAATCGATATTTTTTTTCAATAAAGCTTATTACGTGATCCAGGATTTCTTAAATTATATTTTTTTAAATATTATATGTTCTGAATTTTGACATTGACATGTTCTTACTATAGGATGTTCGAAATGCAGGATACCGTACTATTTTGCATTTTAAATTATTAAATGCTTTTTAGGTAGGTCATAATGGAACTGCAATCCACTATAACACCTATTAATGCCACCACAAACATATGCCCATTATAATAATAATATTTTGATTTTGTTTTTAAATTGCTTAAAGTAAGTTTACCTTGCAATCTATACTATATACACTATATACTATAATATTATAAAGCTGAAGAGTTTGTTTGTTTATTTGAACGCGCTAATCTCTGGGACTACTGGTTGGAATTGGAAAATTCTTTTAGTGTTGGATAGTCCATTTCTTGAGGAAGGCTATAGGCTATATAACATCACGCTACGACCAAGAGGTGCTGAGCAGCGTGGGTGAAACCGCGTGGAATAGCTAGTATATTCTAGGAAAGCATATTATTTTACTCCGCTAAGTAATCAGCAGCTTTTATCTGAACCTACATAAATTATGGCGGCTTAATGAGCTACAAGGATGTATGAAGTGAACATTTTAAATATTTATAAGCATATAAGTTACCACCTGGGTTTGGGTGATGAGTTGATAGAAGTTCAAGGTTATGTTGGCACTTTTAAGGGCTCCTTTATGGTTTTGTGAAAATGCCTTCATATAAAAAAACCTTTTATGATTAATCATAATAACTAAGTAAGCACAGTTAGTCTGGATTATCTGAAAATCGCTTTCAAACCGTTTTAAAATTCTAGAATGTTTTTCAATCGGTAAAAAAAATGAATTAAAATTAAGCTGCAAAAAAGTTCTTTCAATTTGTTTACAGCTTAATTTTAATTATTTTTTTTTTGTATTTTTAATCATCGTCCTACTATTATAATATTATAAATGCCAATGTTTGTGAGGATGGATAGATGTATGTATGGATATTTGATCCTCTTTCACGTCAAAAGGTCTAAACGGATCTTGATAAAATTTGGCACATCGGTGAATTATTAGTCTGTAATAACACATACGATAATTTTATTTCGATCATGATGCGGGCGAAGCCATGGGCGCCAGCTAGTTAATAATAAACTTAAGCTAATAAAACGTAACATTGACTAGTTCAGGCCCAGTAATTCATTATCTGTTTAGCCTTTTTACAACCATACCGGGGTTGACTTCCAGTCTGAATGGATTTGGCTGAATACCAGAATTTTACATACAGCAACTGCCTAAATAACCTCCACAATGCTAAAGGTATACTGGCTATAATACCTCTTTTATTGCGTAAGGGAAATCATCAAATAACTCCCCTTCCCCTATGTTATTTGAGTGTTAAACTTTGACTGACTAACCCACCCATGTTCCTTTTTTTGCCCTTTGTTTTCCTGGGAAGCTTTATCTCTTTCGAACAACCCGCAAGCCCGGCAAGCGGTGGCCCTGGCAGGCCTCTCTGCTTTGCTGATATCTCTTTGTGGCGCGCGTGGAACACGAACGAGCCGTCTATACGGCCTGTCGTCACTAGACGGACAGACGGTGAGCAAACCATTGGTCAGCGTCCACAGACCCCCATCTACGTTGACCGGGAGTTGTCTCAAGGCACTTCACGCCCGATTGTCTTTCGCGGTGTCTGGGCTGGTTTCAGGTTCATACGATACCCTTTGGTGAGACTTTTGAACCATTCTACTAACTTGTTACTAATAAATAAATAGGTATCTTGGGACAACTCACACACGGCTATCTGATCCCAAGCTAAGCAGAGCTTGTGTTATGGTAACCAGACAACTGATATACATACATATATATTTTATAAATACATACATATTATAGATAAATCACACCCAGACACAGAACAAACAATCATGCTCAACACACAAAGTTTGTCCTGGGTGGGAATCGAACCCACAACCTCCGGCTCAGCAGTCAGGGCCATTAACCACTAGACCAAGAGGCCCGTCTCTAATCAGTATTTTATTTAAAATTCTCATAGATTAGATAAACTAAAAGATATAGTTTAGCTCATCTGCTAAGTATTACGGTACCGTATAACCTACAGCTACATAAATCAGAATTCGAATTTAAAAAAAGAAAAACAAAAAAACGAAAAAAGAACAAAAAACTCAGAACATTCGAACGTCGCACTTTTTCAAATACAAACCCAATTACCTCAGGCAACAACAATTTTCGTACAAGGTATATTGCGGTACTAAACCAAACTTTATTCACATTTACTTTCTACACTACTTATACCATAAAACTATTACGTACCAAAGTTTATTACGAAGAAATCCAGCGGCACGACATTAGTTCAGTCCCAGGCGAGGTACCCACGTAGACCGCAGTTTGGAAGTAGGTCACCGTAGACAAATCGTTTGACAATTAGCTTACCGACTAACTGAAGTGATAAAATCGTGTATGGAGGAAATTGTGGTATTATAAAGTTGTTTGGACTGGTCACGCATGGTTTGTTTTGTGAGTGGGGAATTGAAATGTTCTGTGAAATTGTGAATGATTTAATGAGCAGTGGTGACATAGTGGTATTTTTTTTTCACTATTTTTTTTTAATGTTTCCCCTCTCTAGGAATTTCTCCTGTTTCGTGGGTGCTTTTACAAACATTTAAACTCGAAATCGCAAACAGCTAGACCCTGTAGAAACTACCTGAACAACTACCTGTAAATCATACAAATATGTGTTCCGTGCGGAGATCGAACCCGCGACACGTAGTAGTAGTCGATCACTCCAAAACTGCGCCAAGCGTGTCGTCAAACATTGGTTATGAAAATCGTTAAAAACCAACAAGGCAGGTACAATCCCTTAGATACTCTTTTGACATCGGACAGGATCTGATGATGATAATAATCATTCAAGTTCTTTTTAGGGTTTCGTACCCAAAAAAGAAAATAAACAGTACCCTGATAGGATCACTTTGTTGCCGTCTGTCTTTATCAACACTCTTTATCTCAGGAACGCATAAAGGTATCGAATTGTTATTAAAACCATATACTCAAATTTGTAGTCCCTTGAAGCTGTGAAAAAATCAACTTTCTAAGTCTACGCTGTCAAAAGATATGACTGTTTATGTCGCAAGTTTGTACGGAACTCTCAGTGCGGGAGTCCGATTCGCATTTAGTCTTTTTTAAAAAAAAAACTTGGTATTTATATTCATATTCATATTCATATCTTTATTGCATTCCATAATGTCTGAGGATCTTAAAATAGGCTTAAAGCTAAGGTACAATAATGGACCCTGTAGGGCACAGCAAACAAATTAAACAAATTCTTAATATTAATTACCAAATTATAAATAAATTATTCATATTGAAGTTAACAAAAAATATACTTATTCTAATAAAATATTAAAAAACTAAATTATAACAAAATAAAATAAAAATTGAGATCAATGGGAACATATTGTTAAAATTTAAATTACAATTTATTCGTATTTATTAAATACTTTACAATAATAGTAATCTATCTATCGGCTAATAATGTTTAGTGTCTGTTTGTGTTAAATATATTTGTTTGTCATTTATGTATTCGTTTATTGAGTAATATGCTTTTTTAATCAATATTTCTTTAAGTTTATTTGTAAAAGTTCTGTCGCTAGTTTCGTTTTTCATTGTATCTGGTAGTTTATTAAATATTTTTATAGACATTACGTAAGGACTGTTAGAATGTAGTTTCATGCGCGAAGAGGGTAACATTAACATGTTTTTGTATCGAACAGAGCGGTCGCTATGTTTATCACCGCGGGTTGTAAAAAAGTTCGTATATTTTCGGACGAATTTGCATATTTCCAGAATATATATAGATGGTAGGGTAAGTATTTTATGTTTTACAAAGAAAGGTTTACAACTGTCGGTTTGTTCAATATTAACTACAATACGAATTAATTTCTTTTGGAGAATGAAAAGTGTAGGCGCTTCTGTGCTATTTCCCCACATAATAATGCCGTAGCTGAGCCATGCATGAGCATAGGCGTAGTAAGTGGTAAGTGCAGTTTGCAAGTCGGTAGTTTTTTTGACTTCTCGAAGAGCATAACTGAATGTCGATAATTTTGACCGTACTTTTTTTATATGAGGTTTATTTATTACAAAGAAGTGGCTCAGAAGTAATAAGAATGATATTGGCTGATTAAGAAATCATAACTTCGTGATGACGTAATTTAGTCTACCTGTATTTTAGATAATTTTATTTTTGGTCATACTTTAACATAATGATTTGCTCTTTTGTTACCACCATGACCAAGTTAACAAGGATTGATGAGGCGAGACTCAGTTTAGAGCAACCCATTTATTGATTGATAGATTGGGGGTCAACCAATCACCCTGGCAGCTGTAATAGTGTCGATGTGATCCAAAATAGTAGCTTTTGAGGGCCACTGAAAAATTGCCTAATGAGTCATTTTTTTTTTTGTTAACCTTGCCCCACACTAGGAGTTTCTTCTATGCCGTGGGTGCGTTTAAGAACATTTAAACTCACAAATACACAAACAACCAGGTCAGAAACAACTATTTGCAGGTCATGCAAATATTTGTTGCAGTAGTAATCGCTCAGCCACTCACACTCACTCACAGTCAATTCAATATCAAATATGGTTTTATTTGATATTGAACTAGAGTAGAAGTTGAAGGAGCAGTTAGTTAACTGCTGCTAAAATTAGGTGTACTTAAATGTAATATACGCAAATGGAACATAATCATATATTGTAATATTTTGCTTCAGCAGCGTAATGCGTTAACCCTATTACACGATCCTCTGTCAAACAATCCCTGCCGAACTCATACTTACTGCTGACTTCAACATTTACTAAAGACATTTCTCTTACGTAAACCTTATTTTCTGTACTCAAATAGAAATGTGGCAATATATTTACGTAGGTATACTGTTAGGCCTCAGTAAATAGTTGCTGAAAGTGTATAAAAAGAGCTTATACAAAACGTCACGCGTTACAACACAAAGGAAAAGGTTCCAATAAGCATCTACATATATGTAAGGGAGTCGATACGAAAAGGGTTTTTAAGGTACAATTCCAATAAAGTAGCGCGAATGTCGAGTGAATAAGCGGAATACGTTTTGGAGTGGCCCACGGCTTTCTAGACGAATTTACGTAAATTTCTATTTTGTGACACGAACAAATTGCTGTGGACCTTTTGATACATTGAGGGCTCGCGCTGTAATGGCGCATCGTGTGAGCGTAACGTAGAATTTTACGGTTTTAAGTTACGAATTTATTTTTATTAAAATTATTGCCCAGACATATTGGTGGTACGTGAAATGATATATTTTATGCGGGAACGCTGTAGGCACGTAAGTAGATAATTGTGTTATTTTTTTTCACGAAGAACATCCTAAACGTGAGAACTGGCAGAAGCTATCTAATTTACAATCTAAATACAAAAAGAAACCTTCACGTTTTGTACTTCAGTACAAATTGGAATCATCATTAATGTTCTTGTCCCATTCTATTTGGGGTCGGCGCAACATGTTTTTTTCTTTCATTCTTTCCTGTAAGACGTCACGGCATCATTTACTCCTTTCTCCTTCATATCATTCCATCCATCTATGTTTTCTTTAGGCTTCCTCTCCCTCTCCATCCATCAACATTTATATGTATCACTCTATCGGCACAAATTGCAATCCTTACTAATATTATAAAACCGAAAGTGAGTTTGTTTGTTTGTTTGTTACCTCTTCACGCTTTAATGGCTAAACCGATTTTGATGAATTTCGGTACAGAGATAGTTGGGAACCAGGAGACGGACATAGGCTTATAAATATTTAAAAAAAACTGGGATATGAGGGAGAACGAGAGAAGAAAAGGGAAAACTTAGCGTTGTTATTACAAATCCATCAGGCGCTAGAGCAAAAACTGCAGGTCTGCTTGGTGTGTTATACCAAATTTAACGCGAGCGAAGCCGCGGGCGAAAGCTAGTACTTCATAATTTACTATCCAGTTGTAAATCAAAATTATCATAGCTACTTCTTTACTCAAATTCCTCTTGTACCCATTACCATTCAAAGTCCAAGCTGTTATTCCAATTAGACCTTTGAATGTCAAGAAGTTAGTTAGTCTGTTAGTACGAAAGTTAGCTCCTACTTTCGTAGTTCCAAAGTCTATTTGCCTGCGGTGCAGAAAGGTATTTCATCAATTAATTTACTTAACCGGTTCGGGGCCAAACATAGAGAGGTGCCGTCGAAAATGTTATCTCTTATATTTTTATGTTGTGTTCTAACAACATTGCAACCTGAAATTGCACCTGATCCATCCGGTTTTATCCCGGACGGATCAGGTGCAATCCCATATAATTTCGTGGATGATGAGTGAAGGTCATGACCATACCTTTTACTCAACCTTGTTGGTTAAAGCTATGAAAATTTCATATTTTGTTTGTATATTTTGTGTTGTTGAATTTATGAATTATGAAGTACCCGCGGCTTCGCCAGCGTGATATTGAAAAAAAAGTATCCTATGTGTTATTCCAGAGTATATCAAGATCTTTTCAGCCTTTTTGACGTGAAAGAGTAACAAACATCCATATTCACAAACATTTGCATGTTTACCAAAGTATTTATATTAATAACTGAAATGTTTAATAATATCTGAAATAAATGGTGTTATTTTATATTTCAATAACAGCTTTGAGAATCCATGGCAAAAACATCCATAAATAAAACACTGAGTATTTTGTATTTCTGTATGTAAACTAACTTTTCCCGTGCATTGTTGCGTTAAGTATTAAATAGTTATGGCGTAGTATAATAGTTATAAAAAATAATAGTTCCGATATTTTGCCCCATATTTAAACTAACAAAGAAACAAATTTCACCTGCCTACGCTGTACTCCTGAGTTCATTCAGCCTTCAATCTATTTATGTCAAGAGTTAACAGACTTCTTTTGAGTTAGCTCGTGCCATCGTCGATCTTATCTGTGTCCTTAACCTAGATTGAAAGTTAGGAGTGAGCCCATTGGTTGCGGGTTGTTCGAAAGAGACACCACAGCCCTGTTACATAAAAAGCAATAGAAGGAATATGGCTGGGGTTTAGTCAGTACAAATTTGACAACGGGGGGGTGTCAAAATTTCCGTTCCGCTCAGAGCAGGGAAAGTTATTTGATAAATTTCCATCCGCAAAAAAAGAAAGAGTGCCAAGAGAAGCCCATTTACTATAATAATTCACCTCTTCTTTCGGGCCAAGAACATAAACGCTCTCCCACCGTCTCCGGGCGTATGGCTCAGCCCCGCCTCGCAGCTGCTGGGATGCACTACATCCGTGAGCGCCGTGTCACCGCTGCGGTTGCGGAGCGACAAATTTTTCTCCCTACCATCGACACCACAACCAGAACGACGAGGAACAGGAAAGCTGCCTGCGGGCTTGGGACCTCTATGTCAACAGGCCTCTCATACATCCTCTTTATATTATAAGTACAGATGTAAAGTAAAAAGCCTGTATTAGGAGACTACGCAAGATACCGCGGCCCCGGAACGTAAAGGGTAACAGAAGGAACATGGCTGGGTTTCAGTCAGTAAAAGTCTGACACTCCTCCCCGCTCCGCCAAGAGCGGGGCAAGTTATTTGATGATTTCCCACCTCAAAAAAAAAGGTGACTCCGAAGATACTTCGTTTTTTTTTTATATTTATTAATATCGTTGATTAGATCTATGAATTACAGAGTTCAAAACCTTTTCTTTAGTTCAACGTTTGACGTCACCAGCCATCATGAATCAACACTCGAAATTAAATACTAATTGCATTCCCCTTATGCAACTACGTCATACGAGTTCAAATACTCGACATTTAAACTGAAAGAACACGCGAATGGTAAATAACGAACTCGAATGAAAGTTTGTTGTAAGACGGGCTTTCGTCTTGTTTTCAACTTTTTTAATTATTTCTTGAAAGCTATATTTTAATTAGAAACTGCATTATTTGTAACTTATTGGACTACTGCAAAGGAGAATACGTTTGATAAAAGGAAGTTATTTTTTATTTATTTTTTTGAGATGAGATTTAACTTTTAGTAAAGCTTGTGCAAACAGTTTTCGTAGTAAGTTAACAAATAATAAGAGACTATTCTTATTTAACTTAGTCAAAAATAAAACCTATACATTGATTATATTACTCAGAACGTCATGATTCTAGATCCAAAAATTATTATTTTCGTTTTTTTCTTTAAATAAACGTTGCCCTACATTAGGAATTCTTCTTGTTTCATGGGTCACAACACAACAATCGTTTAAAGTCACATGCACAAACAACCAGACTCGGAACCTGAAAACCCAAAACCCGGATCTGTAGGCAATACAAATATTTGTTCCGTGCGGAATTGAACCTGTGCCACGCAACGCAGCAGTCGATCGCTCAGCCACTGCGCCTACCGTCAAATTTAATTAGTACATCGTCGAAATACTGTAAAAAGCTGAGTATTTTTTTTAATACCTGACTAAAAATTGAAATACCTGGTGGTTCTAGAAACATATACTGAGTTAGTCGAGTACATAAGTGAGAATAAAAACATTTATGTACCACAACTACTGAACAAACAAGAGCTTGTTTATGTTTTAACAAACATTGCAAAACTGGGTGTTCAGTTTGGTTTCGAGTTACTAACTATGACAGTTCTAGTTCCCATGATAACATTAGAGAACAGGCTTTTATTTGTTTGTAAACTAGAACAATATTTTTAAAACATATATGCATGAGAATATAACAGTGAATGTTGATGGACGAAGAGCGAGAGGAAGGCCAAAGAAAAGATGGATGGATTGTGTAAGGAATGATATGAAGGAGAACGGTGTAAATGGTGACGTGACGTCTGATAGTGGAGAACGGAAGAAGAAAATGTGTTGCGCCGACCCCAAATAAAGGCGACAAGGGCAAGAAAATGATGATGACATGCATGGGAATACAATTGTGAATAGAATTAAAAAAATAAGGTTCATGGTTAGGCAGCATTTTTTATTTTATAATAATATCTACTAATAACTATGGTTGTATATAAGTAGTAATTTATTTATTTATTTATTTATTAAAACTTTATGCACAAGTAACAAAACATTGTACAAAGGCGGACTTAATGCCTTGGGCATTTTCTACCAGTCAACCTTAGGGTGATGCAGAGACAAAGACATAGTAGGTGCAATGAGACAGGAAATATCAATTAAATTTATAATAAATACATAAATACATACATAGAAGATATACAAAAGTGAAGAGAGGTAAAATCTACTAAATATGATGAAAATCTGACAACTTTTTAATTTTGAGAAGAGTCTGCCAACTTCTTACGTAAGTGTTCGCGAACTTTTACCTTAAATGTAAACCGAAATTACATTTACCACAATTAGTAATTATGGTCTGATTAACGTCTGATTAAAACGATTTAATTGATAATCATACAACGTAACATGATGTAGCAATTCTACCAAAAATAATTAGTGGGTTAGTTTTTATTAAATATAGTTAGTTATGTATAACAATAACAAATATTATATTGTTATAATGAGGTTTGGTAATGTCAATTCTGAATAGGTACATTCTTAAATTGTATTGAATTGAACTGTAGTTTTATTGTAATTTTGAATGACCACTCTTGTTTGACCATTTTTATTATTAACCAGCTGTGCCCCGGCATGCGTTGCTATGCAATGGTCTACCTTTCTACCTACCCTACCATTTCTTTGCTATAAACCTCACGGAGCCCAAGACCTTTCCAACGAATGCAAAACCGTGGAAATAGGTTCGTGCGTTCTATAGCGTCGGGAAGGAAAACCCGTCTTATTTTTATATAGTAGAAGATTGCAAGTTGATGTTATTGTTTTCAAATTAATTTGTATATTTGTACGCCTGAAGGACAACGTGACAGATCTTTTAAATACTGAATATCTAGCATTACACACACAAAAATGTCTTAAACTTAATATATCAATTTGATTTGAAGAGATTTTTAGGTTTAATTAATGCAGAAACAATAATAAATGATTAATATACTTAATTTCTTTTTCAAAGAAAAAAAAAACTTAATAAATTCGAAAATCGGCTTATTATTTATTGCCTTTATGGCGGAACAGAGTTCGCCGGGTCAGCTAGTGGGAAATAAAGAAGGACGGTTTTGAGGGTTTTCCCGACAATTATTCCAATTTTTCTCACCTTTTAAACCTTCCCTGGACTTCCAGGAGTATTTCAAGACTAAAATTAGCCAAATCGGTTCAGCCGTTCTCGAGTTTTAGCGAGACTAACGAACAGCAATCCATTTTTATATATATATAGATATATAGATAGAAGATAGATAGATTTAATTAGTTGTTAGCTGCACTGTCACCTTAACCCAAGTTAAAGCCTGTAAGGATGATAAATAAATGTGTTGATAGATTTCGCACAGTCAAGGAGTCGAATTCTCGACTTCATAATAGTCCGGATTTTTGCAAGTCTCGAGTTAATAAAATAAATAAATAATAACTTGGGACAGCTCACACACGGCTATCTGATCCCAAGCTAAGCAGAGCTTGTGTTATGGTAACCAGACAACTGATATACATACTTATATAATTTATAAATACATACATATTATAGACAAATCACACCCAGACACAGAACAAACAATCATGCTCATCACACAAAGTTTGTCCTGGGTGGGAATCGAACCCACGACCTCCGGCTCAGCAGTCAGGGCCACTAACCACTAGACCAACAGGTTACTAATGGGTGAACTCGTCCTGCATCAGACCTCCACAACCCAGTTATTATTGGGTAATACATACAAATGTTTTCTAGGGTTCCGTACCTCAGGAAAAAATCCGTAACCCTTATTAGATTATTTGTTGTCCGTCTGTCTGTCAAGCTCTTTTATCTCGGGAACGCATGAATGTATCGAATTGAAATTAAAGTCATGTATTCAACTATTTGATCACTTTGTGCTGTAAAATCAACCCTCTCAGTCTACACAATCAAAAGATATGGCCGTTTATGGCACAAGTTTATGGTGGAAGGAAAACTCGGTGCGCGAGTCTGAGTCGCTCTTGGCTGGTTTTTTTTTTATCAGATAAGGATGTCATCCTTACTAATATTATAAAAGCGAAAGTGAGTTTGTTTGTTTGTTACCTCTTCACGCTTTAATGGCTAGACCGATTTTGATGAATTTTGGTACAGAGATAGTTGGGAACCAGGAGACGGACATAGGCTAATTTTCATTTAAAAAAAAGTGGGATGTGAGGGAGAAAGAGGGAAGAAAAGGGAAAACTTAGCGTTGCTATTACAAAACAATAAGGCGCAAGGGGAACTGTGTTACCCCGAATTTAACGCGATCGAAACCGCGGGCAAAAGCTAGTCTAAAAATAAATGACTTGTTTAAACCAATTCGAAATTTGACAATTATGCATTACCAGCTCACTAAATAAATAAATAAGAGCGTATGCTGTTCTTATTTTTACTAAACACATAAGTTCAGATTCTTGACTCGTAAAGCTTGTACCAGGTGAGATACAAAAATAATATTGGGGTACAATTTTATGAAGTATACAAAAAGCAAACAGACTTAATATGAGCAATATGTTTTGCCAATATCCTGTTACGTACCAACGCTCGCTCATTGGGACTGAAACGGATGGAACATCATTTCATTTTATTTTTTGAATAAACTAGCTACCACCCGCGACTTTGCCCTAGTGATGGTCGAAAAAAAAGTATCCTATGTGTTATTCCTGACTATAATCTACCTCTGTGCCAAATTTCATCAACGTGAATGAGTAACAAACGTCCATACATCCATCCTCACAAACATTTGCGTTTATATATAATTTTATAAATAATAATATAATGTTTATATACAGGGTGGCCAGTTGATAGACGTCCAAAGAAAAAAATTAGATGCCTTATGCTAAGGGGTACCCGAATTACCCCCATGTATGTTCCGCGATTATTTGTAGTTTAGGAGCTAGAATTTTTTTAAGTACTATTTTCAAAATTTTCACCTAACATTGGTTTTTATTTTTTATGTCTTTATTCCTATCATTTTTAGATATTCTTTTTTGTGGAAACTATTAGCGATAATAATAGCTACCATGCAAAAAAAAACCGTTTGCCTAGGCATTGTAGAACTTACCACAAAATTAATCCAAAGTTCAAAATTACCATTAGAGTTCGATAATCAAAAAAGTTCAGAGCTTAAAAAAAAATAAGTTAGGGGTGCCAGAGGTTTCTAAATGATCTTAAAAACTTCTATGGACCTTCAACAGACAAAATCGGTAAAAAAATATAGAGCTTGATCGGGGATTATTTCCTGTAATTAGCGTTGATAGCAATAAAGGTATTTTTACAGTTATTGTTATAATTTGGGATTTCTTTATTTTTGCCACTTTTATGATAAAAAAATACGGTAGATAGTTTACAAATTTTATTAAAACACGTTACAAAAGGTTTTCAAAGTGCCGCCGTACCACAGAAATGCACAATCTACATCTACGGAGGAAATTGTCTTTTAGTTGTAAATGGTTTACAACTAAGTCTCGTCTCAGTGTTAAGTTAACGTCTGACAGCAAAATTGGTAATTCTTCAAGAACTCTTTGTAGGTGGCTCAATCGAGCTTGGACAGCGGTCTGGCTATGGATTCTCCATAGTCCGCTATCGAGAATCCTCATTCCGTAAGACCATAAAATTTTCAACACCACTTCAGTGTGAACATGTGGTCCGGCGTTCTCAACGGTGAACTACCAATTACTTTACCACCACCATTCGAGCTGCCGTCCAGGCTCGTGATGGTACGCACGGGGCACTAACAATGAGGAAGAGCTAAAACGGAAAATTGAAGAAGCGGGAAATGTTAGGTTAGTGTAGTAGTGTGGTAGTTACGGTTAGTGGCTCTGACTGCTGAGCCGGAGATCGTGGGTTCGATTCCCACCCAAGACAAACTTTGTGTGATTTTTTAACTTTGTCTGGTTACCATAACACAAGCTCTGCTTAGCTTGGGATCAGATAGCAGTGTGTGAGTTGTCCCAAGATATTTATTTATTTAATGTTGTAAGAACTAACAGAGAAGCCTTTAGACTTTAGACAACTAAAAGACAATTTCCTCCGTAGATGTAGATTGTGCATTTCTGTGGTACGGCGGCACTTTGAATACCTTTTGTAACGTGTTTTAATAAAATTTGTAAACTATCTACCGTATTTTTTTATCATAAAAGTGGCAAAAATAAAGAAATCCCAAATTATAACAATAACTGTAAAAATACCTTTATTGCTATCAACGCTAATTACAGGAAATAATCCCCGATCAAGCTCTATATTTTTTTACCGATTTTGCCTGTTGAAGGTCCATAGAAGTTTTTAAGATCATTTAGAAACCTCTGGCACCCCTAACTTATTTTTTTTAAGCTCTGAACTTTTTTGATTATCGAACTCTAATGGCAATTTTGAACTTTGGACTAATTTTGTGGTAAGTTCTACAATGCCTAGGCAAACGGTTTTTTTTTTGCATGGTAGTTATTGTTATCGCTAATAGTTTTCACAAAAAAGAATATCTAAAAATGATAGGAATAAAGACATAAAAAATAAAAACCAATGTTAGGTGAAAATTTTGAAAATAGTACTTAAAAAAATTCTAGCTCCTAAACTACAAATAATCGCGGAACATACATGGGGGTAATTCGGGTACCCCTTAGCATAAGGCATCTAATTTTTTTTTTTTGGACGCCTATCAACTGGCCACCCTGTATAATATTATAAGTAGGATAATTATTATACATGGTATTGTTCACAACTCAAAACCCCGATAACAGTTGTCTGACATGCGAATTGAACCCAAGACCCCATGAAACAGTCAAATAAGAGTATTTGTGTGAAACAAAATATTCTAAAGCGTCAAGTTTTTATTATATAATAAAGTTAAAATAATTGCTATCAATACAGCTTTTACAGCTTTTTTTATGGATGAGAACTTCCCCCGCTTTAAGCGGAGCGGGGGAAGGGAAGTGTCAGAATTTTACTGAGTAAAACAATGTTCATTCTTTTGTCCTTTATGTTCCGGGGCCGCGGAATCTCTTTCGAACAACCCGCAACCCCAACAGGGATTTTGTTATCTTACATTATACACAAACTCCTTTCCACAGTCTGCCTGACATAGTTGCTGTTCAATTAACATATAACAGCACAGTACTATGGATTTTTGAATCAGCAATCTCACGTGGCACCTCCTATAAATTTGTAAGGCACTTAAGACGATATATTGACGTCTGGGAGCCTAAGGTTTCTCGTAACAGCCTACAAATTGCTCGTAGTTCACTGTTACTTACGTGATCCGGTTTTTAAATGAATATCCAAATGTCAAATCGATGAAATCCGTTAGAAAATTCAGCGAAAGGTTAGGTTAGATTTTTTGGGCTTTTTCAGCTGAGTGAAATGATATTTATTCTTTTGAGAAAATACCTATAAATACATTGAGGAGCTCCTGGCTAAATAAAAGCAGCCCTACAGGTTGATCTTGAGGTAAAGCCTAGGTTGGTCAGTAGATGGGTGACCCGATTCATACCGAGTTTCTTTCGTGCCTCAGAAAGTACGTTAAACCATTGGTCATGGCTATCATTTGTCGATCTTTGCCAGTGGTTACAGGTAAGTGATAAAAATTCTGATATCTACACTGGACACCGACTCGTACATAGTTGGTAAAAGGTTTAGTCGATAATATTTTAAATTTATTTAACTATTTCTAAGAAAAAAGAAAGACAAAACATTTATTAATCGCAAATTACGACGAGCACACAAAATAACAAAAAAATAAACATTAAACATTCAAAGTATCACAAACATTTACAAATACATACAAGCGTTATTCACTGCCATATACTAAGTTACCAACAAATCAATTACTTTTATATTCCATTGAAATCTGTTACTCCTATTCACGATTTTCCCAGAAGTAACATTTCGTGACTATTTTCTACACATTGAACAATCTGGAAAAACTGTGTGGCCGTTGGTACAAATGCTACAGAATCTTTCAATAATGCGCGTTCGTCACGCACTTGGTCAATTTTGATTCTTTTATGTTCGGTACAATGGACTAAAATGAGAATGTTTAGTGCTATAAATAAATAGTTTTATAACTGCCTTTTGATAGTGGAATAAACTTTATTATTCGAATTCCTTTTTTTTGTATTTCAGACAAGCTGTGCGCTCGACGGGCTATCCTAAAGACAAAAAAAAATGAATTTTCACACTCGTTTTCAAATTGCGTTACATGCTGTACGTTGTCAGCCAGTACGTAAATTTAAAAGTAAAAAGAGTATTTAATTGTGTGTGTCAAATAAATAATGTCTTTGAATGGATTATTCAAACGATCCACCAGTATCGTTCGAAATTCGAAAAGTAATTTGTGAAAAAGAAAATAAAGCGATCTGATAGATTAAGCCTACAATACACAGGTGACCGCCTACTGTGTTAGCAATTATTTTTTGGAACTTAGGTGTCTAAAAAGAGTTTTTTTTTTATAACCTTGGCCCACGCTAGGAATTTCACCTGTATCGTGGGTGCGTTTACAAACATAAATATACACTCATCTACATAAACTCGCATACACAAACAGCCAGACCCGAAGCAACTACCTGTATGTCACAAATATTTGTTCCGGGATATAACCCGTGACACGCAGCGCAGCAGTCGATAGCTCAGCCGCTGGGCCAACCGCGCTGCTAAAGAACGTAGCTTAGAACGTAATTATAATCATGTTCGAATGATTGCAAATATGTATGTGCTGCTACGAACATCCCTGACTAGCTAAAGAAACGCGGCCGAGGGAACAGTATCCGAAAAGCATTTTTATACCGTTTCAGACTACACGATATTAAAAACTTTTCGACAAACAACTAAAAGTCGTATTATAGACGATGATAGTCCAAACATGTTACGACCAATCGCTAAACAGGGAAATGGTTCGCAATAAAAAACTTCAGTTTATTCAAAAACTTTCACAGTTTCCCTATTCGGCTAAGGACCCCAAAAAATCTCGGGTCAAACTTCGAGAAACAGCGGAATGATGTTTTATATGATTGTAAAATGTCTACAGTTGAATTTTATGCGTCGTCAAATTTCAGAGTTTTAAGGTTTTTGTTATTTAAATTCGACGCGGTTTTCTTTCAAAATATTACATACAAAAGTATTTCAAAGAAAAACTGAGAATTGAACTGATGTTGGTTTCAACTTTTGTATTTACTACTTTTTGTATTTTTTAAGGCTGTCGCATATCAGACATTCCTATTGCTTTTTTGGATGGGAAATCTTCAAATGTTCACCCGACCAGGGAGGGGGGAGTACGCAAGAGAGTGTTAGTGTAGTACTGATTGAAACCCATCTCTGTTCATCTCTTCTTTTGCTTTTTGTGTTCTGGGGCCAGGGTATCTCTTGTGAACCAACCCGCAGCCCCGGCAGGCACCATTCCCATTTCCCTTTTGTGGGAAGATCTACACGCCGCCCAATGCATGTTGAAATCAGTCACGTCTGCTATATAATTTATCATATTCGATTCTTGCTGTTTTTCACCTTGCTTGCTTGCCTTCACTTATGTCTTCTCTGTATCATGGGTGCGTTTAAAATATTTAAACCCTCACTCACAAATAGCCAGACCTGTAACAACTATCTGTAGTCCGTACTAATATTTGTTCCAACCAGGGATAGGACCTGCGATACGCAATGCAGTAGTCAACCACTCTGCAACTACACTCTTATGAATGTATACTTGGTGAGGAGATTATGAAGATAAAATCTATGCACTTTAAAAATCTAAATAAAATTACAAACCCTAGTACAATCTGGAGAGTAGAGGATCTCGTGTATCTAAGGATTTTCTTTCATCCACTCGTTTGGTTTAACAAGCTGAAGTTTAAATAAAAAGTCCCGGCCATTTAAAGATAATTTTAGCCTGAAAGTAACCACAACCGGTTTTCTTACCCTAGCTAAGAGACTTCGTCGCAAGACAATGGTAGGCCACTTACATTTTTTTACGATAACGCCATTAGATCTTTACTATGGGTACTTTTGTAAAAAGTAATGGGAATATAAAAAAATCTTTTTGTATGACAGCGACATTATTTTAAGATTACTGTTTATAGCTGAGGCAACGAGTGAAGTGTGGTAAAGATTTATTTATTTTAACTAAAAAATTAGGTTTATTTGATAAATGTACATATAACCAAAGCATAGTTTTTTTGTGGTAGTTACTCAGAATTAGTATTTTTGCTAACAGTAACACAACTGCTTGTTACTAATTACAACTGGCTGTTATTAATTACAACTGACTGTTATTCATTACAATTGGCTGTTATTCATTACAATTGGCTGTTATAAACTAAGACTGGTTATTATTAATTACAACTGGTTTTTAATATTATTATAACGGATAACATAACCAGTTATTCGTCTAGTAAGATTTAAAACTAAAGTCTAAATTATAATATCTCAAAGCTAAAGTAAAAACTTACCCAATACACAAAGAAATATTCGCTTATTACAAAGAAATTAAGGCTCCTATACAGTCTAGGGAGTGATTTAAAAATGTAATAACATTTTCCTCGTATAATGTCGGTTAAAAAATGCAACGTGCATCCTAAATACAGTATTGCGTGACTCCAAATTGCTTGTACTTTTATTAGAGTTGCAATGGCATTTGTAGAATTATAAGGATACGAAATTATTATCCAATTTTATTTTGAACGATTTAAAATTGGAAATTAGGTTACAGAAATGAATTACAAACGTTTCTGGGAATTAATTGTTGAGTTGATTTTTACTTGTACTAGGAATTCAATTCGATTGAATTAATGAATTTTGGCCGGTACTAAACTCAGTTACTGACATTCATTAACTGACAACTTAAACTAAAATAAATGAAACAAAATATGCATATTTTAATAATATCTATAACAATGACATTTTGCTATTCAAAATAAAACCAACCAAGTACGAGCCACAGCATTAAAAAATGTAATAGCATAAAAAATATTTATATACCAATTTAGTATCAATAGTCTTGGAGTGAAATGATGGAGAAAAACGTATATTATACCAAACTTTCTATTTTTTATCGTCACTTGGGCCAAAACTCTTTTTCTGAAAACTGTTTCGTAAGTAACCGACCGATTAAACAAAATTCACAGCAAGCGACAAAACTAATAGAGAAGAATATAAACTTGAGAAACTGACTGAAAAAAACACGAGACTTAATATTTACACAACATAATTTGAAGTCAAAGTTACAATTTGATTGTTAGCCAAATTCCCATTGACCACGTATACGTCACGCAAAGCATCGCTTAAGATTTCTTTCTTTCGTTCGGCATTTGATGTGGCTTCAAAAACTGCTTTATCCTTACTCCCTTACTAATATTATAAAAGCGAAAGTGAGTTTGTTTGTTTGTTTGTTACCTCTTCACGCTTTAATGGCTAAACCGATTTTGATAAATTTTGGTACAAAGATAATTGGGAACCAAGAGACGGACATAGGCTAATTTTTATTTAAAAAAAGTGGGATGTGAGGGAGAAAGAGGGAAGAAAAGGGAAAACTTAGCGTTGCTATTACAAATCAATAAGGCGCAAGAGGAACTATGTTACCCCAAATTTAATGCGGGCTAAGCCGCGGGCGAAAGCTAGTCTATAATAAAATTGGACATAGTTCTGCCAAAATTTAACAACCCTCAAACTCTTATTCATTTAGCTAAATTCGTAAGCTAAATTTAATATTCTAACTGTTTGTGTGTTTGTATTATCCAGGGATCGCAGTTCGATATGCACCCTTTGTTTTTTGAATTGGAAATCATCAAATAACTTTTACCACTCTAAACGGAGCAGGACTCTGAGGGAAAAGAGTCAAACTTCAACTGACTAAAATCCAATCATGTTCCTTCTTTTGCCCTTTGTATTCCGGGGCCGCTGTATGCCTTTACAACAACCTGCAACCCCAGCAGTGGAACTTGCAGGTCCCTCTGCACATGAACACGTCGTTAACACTGCTTGTCGTCAAGAAACGGATGGACGGTGAGCTACCCGTTGCTCACCGTCCACAGTACCGCGTCTACGCCGACTGGGAGCCGTCCCGCGACGCCCACGCTTAGAGCCTCTCCAAATGGTTGGTTTGAGGTTCTTTCTCTCAAAGTTCCGGCCACCTTCTTCGCTAGCCTGACTGCTTTGCAGAAGGAGGTGACCGCTACAGTTCACTCTCTCCCTGGACCATGAACTAAATCAGGGTCGGACGCGAGAGGTCGCCGCCACACTCCAGTTTTACGAGGATAAAGCAGTGGTCTCTCCAAGCGGGGTAGATCACCACAGTGTGCTCCACCGTGTCCTCCGAGAATACGCACCCTTAACATATGCTTACAATAAATTTGAAGCTCAAGCTTGATAAGTGAAACACATAATTGCATTTTTTTTATGGCGATAGTACATTTTTGCGTAACTAAGCTTTATTTACTGTAAATACCGTGTTTAAAATCTTACAAAATTTAAAGTAATCTTAGTACTAAATCATATTCTTCTTATTTTGTGACGTCATCAAAAACCAGAAAATGTTTAATATTACGCGGTCCTGCTTTTGCCGTCGTTCACTTTGTGGCCACAAGCTAAAAAACTGTATTTTCACCGCACATTTTATGGAATTCCTTTGACATGGCATCCGACCATTACTTTGTAGTTGATTGCTACGAATTCGTAGAGAGGCTACGGCGTAGCGCTACGTGCGTAAACGTTGCCTTTTGTTTTTTTTTTATAGGAAATAGATTAGTTTGGTTTGTCAAGAATGTTACGTGATTCTATGCATATTCATTTCTTTGTTGTTTTATACGTCAGTGTGATGTTTATGGTTGTTAATAAATCTTCCGGTTAACAATGTTGCTAATTCATTGAAAAACAAAAATGTTAGTTTTAAAACTAACATTTTGTGTTCTTCTCCCTCAGCTTATTGTTTTTATTTTTTTGAGAAAGATTGCACATAGTAAATACTCAATGATTTTGTTCTAGTTTTTTCATAGGAAATCGTTAAATAACTTCTCTCTGGGCGGAACGGAAGAGTGTCAGACTTGTACTGACTTTAAACCCCATCCATGTGCCTTCTTTTGAAGGTTATGTTCCGGAGCCGCAGTATTACTTTCAAACAACCCAGCAGGATGAGCATGGTCTAGAAACTACAAGTGCGAGCAAAATACTGTTTAGGGCAAACAGGGCCCGCGCCAAATTACAGAGAAGTTGGTGGAACCAACTGACTGCCGTCCTTGAGAATTTGTTAGACTAAGTACAGTGACGTGACTGATGGCACAAACACATACACTTCACTTTCTTTTATTTTATTTGTATCGTATCGTATCTGACCATCGCATCACTTGAGCCCTTCATTATTTTTTTTAAAATCATCATCATCATTTTCCTGCTCTTGTCCCATTCTATTTGGGGTCATCATCATTCATCATTCACTACTTTCTACTTCATTTCATTCCTTACACAATCCATCCATTTTTTCTTTGGTCTTCCTCTCCTTATTTTATTAAAATGTTATTATTTATTTTTGTTTTCTGTACATTTTTCCTTTATTGTTTAGTCCTGTGCGAGTAAACTAAATACTTTCCTCTCTTTCATGGTATATGTAAATAATGTAGGTAGGGAGTTCTCACAGTAATGGAAGACTATGGACCAATCACAAAATAATCTGCGTAATTAAATCAAATATGTATATTATCGTGGTAAAATATAATATTACCAATAAAATGAATACATTTCACCATCCCACATTGCGCCATAATCTCATTACCTCACTTTGTTATCGCAAGTAACAAAAGTGTATTGAAAGTAACAAAGGAGGGATAAAAGTAACAAAGGAGGGATTATCGGCATCAAATCGTTAAAACGTTTGATCCTTACAATTAGCTACAGAATTGATGAAGCGATTATATCGTCGTCAATAATACAATATTCAAATTATTGACAGTGAGAAAATGAGAAGGTCGTGGCTTAATAATTATAAAAATCAAATCAAATCATTTATTCATTTGTTTAACATAGGTTGATAAATATTAAACGTGATTGGTTAAAAAGTGCGCTATGTTATGCCCGAGAGCGTACAAATATATGTGGTAAAAAAATATTATAAATACAGTCATTTATGAAAAATACTAGGTAAGATTAATGAAAATTGAATAATTTATGTAAAGGGATGTCAAAAAAAATAAACAATAATTAAAAAAAATACAAAATTAAAAAAGAATGTTAAGCACAAAGACTCAAAAGAACAATAAGTACAGTTTTTATGTCACGGTCAGGAATAATTTATAATGTCATCATTTTTGCCATTAGATTTTTATCTCTCAGAATATCAGAAATACTGTAATAGGCTTTATTAAGCAGTAAGTATCTAAGCTGTTTTTATATAGTATAGGTGTATCTTAAGGTAAATCTGCATGGAGTCGTGCGGTCCATGGCCCTTTACGGGGCCCTGGTATGGGCGCGTTCTTTAGGGCGGCGCGCCGCAAACTACCTGAACGCGCCCCAAAAGGTGGTAGCCAAAATACACCCATGATTCTTCCGTGGCCGCGAAAAAGATTACCCTTTAAATACCGAATTTTCTCCTCGGGAAGTATGTTAATCTGTTGGTCCTGGCTGACAAACATACACACACAACAAACAGTGGCCAAAAAACTGACAACCAGTCTTACCAAGGGGTATCCTAATTTGACACCTAGTAATGGTAAATTTTGAAAGTCAGATAGGCAGTCAATCTATCTAAATTTAAGGCTCCATTAACCGATCGTTTTAAATGAGGTATAATAAGGCTATAAGCCTGTGTTGGTGTGTATATTCTTCTTGGTAAAAAAACATGTTTTTTATTCCATATTCAACCCATTTGAGCCACTTACTGAGAAACTTTCTTCGTACATTAATTACTATGGCTGATGTCTTTTAATAGATTTTACGTTGATTAACTCTTTCGCTGCACAGAACTCAGCGTATGACTCCAAAATTTATGGTATAATTTTAACTGGGCAGCGAAAGGGTTAAAAGATGAATCGGCCTTGAAGTGTGAATGTGTTTTTATACACGAACAAAACAACGAACATCTTCTCCTACCTATCCTGTTGCTTGTATACTTAAGTGCCAAACTCGTCGCATAAACTGACTATAAAATAGAATGAGCTTATGCATTTCTCATGTATCCTTTTAAATGTAATCCACCATAAGACAATGATTGTAATCATCAAAATCACCGGAGAACTGATACTATCTCTACGGAAACAAAAAAACTGCCCCAAATTGTTATTTATTGCCACAATTAACTACGTTAGTATATTACAGGTCATTGACCCCGTGAAATACGCACGCAATCACGCTGTAATGGCTCAAGGGAAAATATTCAGCTTTATTGTTTATTTGGTGCTCCGCAGTGTATTGTTTTTCGGCCATTTTGAATTTGTTTTCCTTCGGAAATACTGGTGACATTATTTTTGACACCATTCTTTTGGTCGGCGCCACCATCATTGTTTTTTCTTATTTGAGTAAATTCTTATACAATGTTCTTCACCGATTAAGATTTTTCCAGCAAGGTAGTTGTTATTACATAAACAGTAACAAATAATTATCAAGCAGTAGATTTTAAACCCCGCAATAGGAATTTCTCTTTTTCTTTCATATTGTGGGTGCGTTTACAAACATTTAAACTCACATACACAAACAGCGAACAGCAACTATTTTTTGGCCATACAAGTATTTGTTCCCTGCGGGGATCGTACCCGCGACACGTATTGAAGCAGTCAAACGCTTACCCACTGCGCTAAATGTCAAAGTTAAACTGCCAAAAGTTCCAAAATCCTAAATAAAGTGTCTAGCCACAACTTTAATTTTGCATTGCCTAGCTTTTTGCTCTAAATATAAAATGCACTGCACTTCATTGCATTAAACTAGGATAAATCAAGCGTCTAAATAAATTTTATTTATTTTCATTAAGCTTTCGGGCTGCTAGGACGAGCTGTTGTTTCCATAATTACAGCCATTCGGGCCAAATTTCATGACAAGCCATACCTGCCTTGGTTGGTCAGGGATGGGTGACCAACCTAGGTTACTACAACTGCATCTGGTTAGAAGGAAACCGATCTCCATAGTTGGGAAAAGGTAGAGCTAGATAAATGATTAGAAGTATGCAAAAAAAATAAAAGGCTTTATTTAACGTGGTAGCCTCGACTTCGGTTAGGTTCGCGACTTATTTTAGACCATCACGGTGTACTTTTTTGAGTACAACTCTGCCTAGTCCTTTGGAAATTACCGATGTGCTGTTTTATCTGATAAAACATCCATGTATCTGCATGGTGATATCTGACAAAAGATGAAACAAGAAAAGGCAGCTCATAATTTCCCTACTGATAAAAAACACGTATTTTCTCTGCAAATGAGGGGGGGGGGTAATAATAATAATAATAATAATCTTTATTGGCATAAACAAATTACAAACATGTTAATGAATTCCCTAGCTCCTGCGCTAGTGTACACTGTATTACAGGAGCTAGTGTCTTCCCCTTATTTCTATGTTACATATTAATTATGTCTTCTAAAGATTAAAAAGCAAATCAAAAAGATAATTAAAAAATACCATTCAAAACAAAAAAATTAATAAATAAACATGCATTCAACACGTGTTATATGATGGGCAGTATGTGCTCGCACGTGTTACTTGGGGTGTGAATGCGTAAAGTGTAGGGAGAAATAGTGTGTACGTGTGAGATAATGTATAGAGTGAGGGTGTGTGTGTGGTGTGTGTGTGTGTGTGTGGTGAGTGTGTGGGGTGTGTGCGGGGTGTGCGTGTTTTGTGGAGAGTGTGTGAAACTCTTCATGACCATTTAATAAGGTTTTCTGTTCCGTCGTAGTCTAAACTTTTTAACCACGGCAGTATAACTTTTTTACACTGGTTTAAGTTTAGTTTTCTAATTTTTAATTTCTTATTAAGAATATTGTATATGCGAGGAGCCAGTACAATAAAATGTCTTCGTGCAACTGATGTTTTATGATGGGGTACAGGGCACCATTCTACTCTCTTGGACAGTACAGGAAGAGTGGGAACGATTCTTTTGTGATATCTATTCATTAGTTCGTAAATAAATAGTTTCCTAACCGATAGTACATTAGCCCTCTCGTACACTGACGAAGTTGCATGCCGGAATGGCAGATACATGAGCACTTTAAGTACCGCCCGTTGTGCACGTTCAACAGCAATAAGAAAAGTTTTCCCTGTACCACCCCAAGCACATATACAATACCTAATTAGGCATTCGCACAGCGCTCTGTAAGTTTGAATAAGTAGATCATGTCTGGCCACTTTTCTTAGACTCTTAAATACGTAGATCAATTTTCTGATTCTTCCCACCAGCGACGCTGTGTGGACATTCCAATTTAGCTTTTCGTCGAGTATGACTCCTAAATATTTGATGGTGGTAACGCGAGATAGTATGGCGCAGTTACAGTTTTGGTGGGTGTCTTCTCTGTTACATGGGAAAGTATGTATTCTTAGTCTAAGATCAGAACCGACACTCCCAATAGCTGATTTGGTAAAACAGACATACTTGGTTTTACTGGAATTGAGGGACAGAAGACTGTTTTCAAGCCATGAGGTCACCTTAGCCAAACCAGTTTCAGCTAGTTGGAATACTCGTTCCCGGTAATACGTGAGAACACACGCACGCAAAGAAGAATAGACGTCCGCAACATACAACAATGAGGACATAATCAAACACGTCGTGTTAGGCCCCGTTCACGACCGCAACGCGATGCGACTCATGACGCGATTTGAATTTGCGCAAATAGGTACTCATTCTTTCTCGACTCGTGACTCATGGCACAACCTATATTTTTAACTGTAACAGAATGGTAGTCATTTGAGCGTGAAGCCTTATCATCATGAGATATCGCGGTCCCGGAACGTAAAGAGCAACAGAAGGAACATGGGTGGGTTTTGGTTAGTACAAGTCTGACACTCCCCCCGCTCCGCACAGAACGGGAGAAGTTATTTGATGATTTCCCATCCGTAGAAAAAAAATCCTGATCATCATCTGCTGTCTACTTCACCTTTTTGCAACTATGTTGGGGTCGGCTTTTAGCCCAGATGCAGCTAAATACTAGTATTTTACATTAAGTGACTGATCTGATCTCTATAACCCAGTTAATACTGGATAATCCGGTACCCATCGGTAAGCCTGGTTGTTAGACTTTCGAGCCACTGACTATTAAAATTTGTTACTACTCCCAAAGATCTAGAAATGACTGGTGGGACCATCAGCTTTACGTATAGGAAACTTGGTATGAATTGAATGTTTACCCATCAACAGAACAAACTATTGAAACGCGGCCCTGGAGCGGCCACGAGCTCATTCTTGACTTAAGCGTGAAGCCCCTGGAGCAAGAGTTTTCTAATTGTATGAGTGCCCTAACCACGATAAGTAGAGGTCGCGGGAGATAGAGTAGATTGGTTCCATCAGAACTGGTAGGATGACGCGTGGGTTTGTGAGAGTTAGAAGGAGTGGAGGGAGATCTTTGCCCTGTAGGCCTACTATGACATCTTAAAGCAGAACTTATTCCACTGAGTGAAAGAGATGGTGCTAGACACCCTGTATAGCTCTGTCCCTTTCCCTCAGCGGAATAAGTTCTGCTTTAACACGTCATGGTAGGGTAGCTGGAGTGGTTTAGTGCAACAAGCTTAAACATGTGAGAAAAGCAAGGACAATAAAATACAGAAATCCTAAAATAATGATGATTGACTAAAAACCCTCGGCATAAATAAAACACCCTCTTCCTGTGTCAGGGGGATACTACAAGCAGTACCTTCTCCATTAATGTAAACGAAACCTTTATACCTACTAAGCGTAAAAACGCTATGTAAGTAAATACATAGATTTCCCGATTGGGCATTTCAGTACACAGACTGTTGGCTTTCACGTAATAAAAGATCAAATTGAACACACTTCAAAGTACAGATAAATAGAATCGAAAACATCTTGAACTGTCAATCGATAAAGATTTATAAAGGATGTGGGGTTACGTATTTTGAGTCTTATTGCTTTGATTATAAGGTTGTAAGCGCTCGGCGCTTTGCGGCGGGTTTTGTTAGGCTAGCGATACGCGGGCTGTGAGTTGTCGCAAAATGTTTTGTTGTTGTTAAGATGGCGAATGTTAATGTTGTCTCATTTGAATGTTTCTTGGTGGTAAACACATTTACTTATTTCGACGTATACTTGTTGGTCATCAGTTTTTGATCCTCTATCAATCATAAACTGGGATTTATTAAATTTTATGGATTGGAGATGAATACAAAAAAAATACACGATTTTATGGGATTTAATATTTTTTTCAAACAAAACCAACTTACAAAAAAGGGAGTGTTGCTTTTCAGAAACACTTTTTTTGTTGGGGTGGGAAATCATCAAATAACTTGCCCTGCTTGGGGCGGAGCGGGGGGAGAGTGTCAGACTTTTACTGACTAAAACCCACCCATGTTCCTTCCATGGCCGCCGTATCTCTTTCGAAAAACCCGCAATTTCAGAAATACTGTGGTCGAGATTCGTTTTTTTTTTGGTGTTATTTCGTTAATCCCGAATTTAGACTTACTGTTACAGTACGCGATAACGGTATGAAATCAGTTTACAAATTATGTGGCGTTTGTACGCTATGTTGCCTACAGTCTACACAATGATTAAAAGGTTAAGTTTTACACAGATAAATGACTTTTGTATAAGCTCGTTTCTAAGGTCTGCTTCGGACTTTGGATTGTTCCATAGAGATACCGCGGCACAAAAGGCAAAACAAAGCACATGGGAGGGTTTTAGTAAGTATAAGTCTGACACTCTTTACCACTCCACCCACAGCGGGAATCTAGAAATGCGAGTAACATACCTGAGGTTTAGGGCCTGGGTTCAATGTCTAAACCAGGCAACATTAATATTATTATCGTAACAAATTTTCCAAATTTCCTTATATGACAGATTAGTTTAAAAACTTGCTTTATCAATGTCACAACAAAATTGGAAACAACAGCATTTCCTAACACTAACAAAACTTGTACGGTAATATTTACTGGTCTGTAGTTTTTATATTTTCACAATTACTCGCACGTATTAACATCGCAAGTAGTAAAATCACCATCATCATCATCCTACCCTTCTTTCATTCTATTTGTGGTTGACACAACAAGTTTCTTTCGTCTATTTATTCCTATCAGACATCAGGACATCTTACACAATCCATCCATCTTTGATTTGGCCTTCATCTTCTTCTGCATAGTTGTCATGTAAGTTGACGAAGAAAATTTTTGTGTTGATCTTAAAAGAGACTATGACCTCTGAGTTTGTTTCGGCTGTATTTTCTCAAAAGGTACGAAACATCAGACTCATCTAGTGTAAAAAAAAACGGCGTGAGACTACATCAGCTAACGTTTATCATCGTCTTAGTCAGCCTACAATGTCCTGCTAGTGTACTGGCCACCTCTACGTGAAACGAAAAAAAAAACAAAAGCAATCTACAAAAAAAAAAACGTGCGTCTGCAGTGTTCCTTAATCAAATTATTCAAATAGAAGATTCCGCTCGCCTCTGAGGCGCCCGTGGAGCATTCAACAAATAAGAACATTTACCCGATGAGGACTCTGTTAAGCATTGCAATCTGTTGTTTATGTATAAACCCGCTTCTTTTGATTTCGTATATATTGACGTCACTAGGGAATTCGCTGTGAAGACGAAGTTGAGTGTATTGATAAATTATATTATGGCTTTCTTTGGTGAGAAAAAGATTAATAAAAATAGATAAGATTCAGATGTTAGTGGAAATGTGAGCACGACTGCTGGGCATGAATGTGTTAGGATCGATTCCCAGGCCCGGTAAAGTGTTTTTGGTTTTTTCATCAGGAATTTCTCAATAGTATTCTGGGTTTGTGCTCAGTTAGTGTCAATAGGCATCCCTTCTATACCACAGGACTTCAACAAAACTAGCGAGCTGTGAATGTACTGTAGGTACAAACCTAGCCCTTTGGGGACTACAAAGCGTGATGTTATTTCAGTGGCTCATGCCATATGGGGTTGGAAAGAAGAATATTAAATGATCTTAATGGTGAAGTTCTTTAGAGGTATCAGGTTTGTAGTATTGTATGTATGACTAGATATAAGTATATGAACTTGGATGTGGCAAACGGACCATACAAGAATTGCACTAGCTGGTGTTCTATAGTTTTGACCAGAACACATCATCATACCTAGTCTTTTCAAAATTATGTTGGGGTCGGCTTTCAGTCTAACCGGGTGAAGCAGCTCAATACCATTATGCTACATAGAGCAACTGCCTATCTGACCACAATTCAGTTGGTAATACGATACCCTTTGGTAAATCTATTTGTCAGACTTTCGGGACACTATCTATAACCACTGTAAAAGATCTACAAAGACAACCAGGACCAACAACTTAACATGCTTTCCGAGGCACGGAGTAAACTAGGTATGTAACAGGTGGTCATCTATCCACATACCACTCCAAGCAAGCGCGACTAAACCTTAAGATTGACCTGAGCGGCTGCATTATTTAGCTACGAGCTCCTCAGCTATGGGATAAGGATACCCAAAAAAACAATAGTTGTCCGTCTAGTACGGGTAGTTCCACGCGCGCTTCAAAGAGATGTCAGCAAAGCAGAGGTGCCTGCCAGGACTACCACCGATAATTGATGATTTCCCACTCGAAAAATTAACGGTGACAGTTCATTTAAAACATCTCATATTGATTCATTCTACACCACTGAAATACTTTCTTTATTTCCTATACCACGAATTTTGTGTTCGATAAACATGTCACTGTTGTATTGATTAAGACCTTTTGTGACCATCTTCGTAGAACTGTCATTCAGTTTATAGTTTTCTTTGGCTTGATTTCTGTTTGACAGTTTTGACGTAAAAACACCAAAAGGGTTGTAGTCGTTTGCTCATCTTATTAACAAAACGCCACTGAGGTTTGCAATATGCAGTCGCCATTGAAATTATACCATTTTTTTTATTCATCATTTAACTCATGTCAGTTTCTCCATCACAATTACGAAAATTAATCTGAACACCATCTTCAATGTTTTACATTTCAATTTTCATATCCTTACCCCGCATTATTCCAGATAATATTTGCACTTGTCTAGAGTATTATTATCTGATGCTACATTTCAGGATTTTACTTAATACTATAAAACAAAGTCGCTTCTCGCTGTCTGTCTATTCCTATGTATGCTTAAATCTTTAAAACTACGTAACGGATTTTGATACGATTTTGGAACAAAGTTCCTTATCGCGCGTTGCGAAAGGGGGCTAAACGGAAAAAAATTAAGATCAAAAGTTGTAACGACACTTTTTTTTTAATAGATTGTGTTATTCAAGAGGAAATAGTAGAATATATATAGATTGTATGTTTAATATAGGTACATTTAAGTATCTTTATTGCACCCCTGCAAATTCGGGGTGGGTCACAAATAAACTATAACCAAAAATTTTTCATGTCTACTTAGTAATTTTCACCAAAGCAAAAATTTATCAAAGAATCCATATCTACCTACCAATTTAATGCCAAAATCTTTGACTTTTCGACGTGGAAATGATATCCTGGCCGATAATAAGGCTTCAAGCCTCCAAACTGACAGGTTTGGTCAATTAAAAATTAAATTTAGGAGCTCATCACTTTGATAGAGATCTTATAACGATTCGACGGAGAATCGAACATTATAATGTCTTTCTGGCACGCGAGGGATATTGACTTAGGTACCGTTGTTCGGGCTGTTGGCTGTGTAATATTTTAAGGAGTTAATAGTCGTATGGAATAATCCTTACTAATATTATAAAAGCCAAAGTGACTTTGTTTATTTGTTACGTCTTAACGTTGATTATTCTGGTTTTTCTGAAGATTCTGATTATTCTGATGACGGACATAGGCTATTTTTTTATTGTGATAAAAAGGGAGAAAGAGGGAAGAAAAGGGGAGAGAAAGATATATTTTTTTCGATCATCAAGCGGGTTAAAGTTAGCTTTAGCCCAAAGTAACTATGTCACGCGGACGAAGTTGCGGGTGGAAGTTAGTAATAAAAATAAAATAAAAAAGCTATTACTGTTGAACTTATTTTAAATTACATGTTTTTATGTGCCTAGTACTATTTTAACTTTATTTTTAACTAATAGACTATTATATCTATATATATAAAAGAAAGTCGTGTTAGTTACTCCACTTATAACTCAAGAACGGCTGAACCGATTTAGCTGAAAATTGGTGAGGAGGTAGCTTAGAACCAGGAGACGGACATAGGATACTTTTCATCCCGGTATATATATATATTCTTAATATATATAAATCTCGTGTCACAATGTTTGTCCTCAATGGACTCCTAAACCACTTAACCGATTATAATAAAATTCGCACACCATGTGCAGTTCGATCCAACTTGAGAGATAGGATAGTTTAAATCTCAAATTATAGTCGCAATTTTAATTTTTATTGCTAATTTATTTGTCTGTTATTATTTGACAGTCACAATTATCTGTTAACTCCAAATGATTCTAACAGATGTCGACCTTTCGACTGGGTTGACTAAGTAATCAATAGATGGCGCTGCTATGGTAAATCTACGAACGTGTCTACAAAGCTACATTTTAACAGCATGATTACCACGTGTTGTTGAATTAATTAAATTTATTTTGTAGTGAACGAAATACCGTATAATTCAATTATTTCAACATAAATAAAAATGACGAAATAGTACGATACCAAATGGGCAGATACATTAGCAGCAATGAAGCTATTTGGCATATTCTCAGCTTTCCCATCCATGAAAGAGATCCTGCTGTCCAACATCTGGCAATACATCTTGAAAACGGTCAACGTGTATACTTCACTGAAGAAAATGTTCTCCAAAGAGCGTTTGAAGCTCCGAAAACGATTCTAACTGATTTTTTTACATTGTGTCAAAAACCTGATGTTTTTGGCCAATTCGCGAAGACATTGGTGTATGGTGATGTTCCACGTTATTTCACATGGAACAAATCCAGTAAAAAATGGGAGCCACGGAAACAAGGAAAACCACATCCTTCCATTACAGGCATATTCGTAACGTAAGTGCTTCTATTTACGTTTGTTATTGGTGAATGTTCCCGGACAAACGTCTTTTAAATTTTTACGAACTGTTAATGGTCGAGTATTCAATACATACCAGGATGCATATCGTGAACTACAATTGCTAGAAGACGATAACCATTGGGACTTAACGCTTGCTGATGCTGCGTTGACATCAACACCGAATAACACTCAGTTGTTTGCAATTATTTTGACGACATGTTATCCCTCGCAAGCACAAACTTTGTGAGAAAAATATAAAAATTGTATGACAGAAGACATCTTGCACCGAATTAGACAAACAAATCAATGCCAAAACATAGATTATACACCAGAGATGTACAATGAAGCATTGGTCTTGATCGAGGATTTATGTGTTCTTATTTCAAATTTACCACTTAATCATTATGGTATGCCATCACCTGATCGTTCAGCCACCGACTTAGTCAATACCGATTTACAACCAGAAAAGCAATATGACCATGGAAGTTTAGCAACAATTATCATGAACAGTGAACCCTTACTGACAGCAGAACAAAAAAATATTTATGATCGGATTATGCTGGCTGTTGCTGCTGAACAAGGCGGTTTTTTTTCTTGGATGCACCCGGTGGAACCGGTAAGACTACTTTACTAGATGGTGGGCGAACAGCACATTCAACATTCAAGCTGCCATTGGACGTTCATAATAAACCAGATGCAATGTGTAACATCAAAAAGAATAGTGGAATAGCTGCAGTGTTGCGGAAGAGTTCTATAATAATTTGGGATATGTGCACAATGGCACACAAATATTCAATTGAAGCATTAAACAGAACTATGCAAGATTTAAACAGCAATAATAAACTTTTCGGTGGTGCTATCTTACCTTTGTCTGGTGACTTCCGGCAGACCTTACCGGTTATATCTCGCTCTACTTTCGCGGATGAGATTAATGCATGTTTGAAACAATCATTCTTATGGCGAAGTGTTGTAGCACTTCGATTGACCATAAATATGCGAATACAATTGCAAAATGATCCATCAGCACAAATATTTTCCGAACAACTACTAGATATTGGGAACGGTGAAATAGAACTGCAACCAAATACGCAATGCATTAAACTACCAGACAATTTTGCACTGTTGTATAGGATAAAAATGAATTGATTCAGAGTATTTTCCCGGATATACAGAATAATTATTTGAATCATGAATGGCTCAGTCAACGGGCGATTTTGGCAGCCAAAAACGTTGATGTTGACGAAATTAACTTCCAGATACAACAGTTGTTACCAGGCGATCTGATGTCTTTTAAATCAATCGATACTGTTGTTGATGAAAATGAAAGTGTAAATTTTCCGATTGAATTTTTAAATTCATTAGATATCCCTGGAATGCCACCACATAATCTTCGATTAAAGATTGGTTTGACTATTATTCTCCTCCGTAATTTGAATCCACCTCAATTATGGAACGGTACGCCTTTGGTCATCAAAAAGATCACCGGAAACATTCTTGAACCAACCATTTTGGCTGGGAAGTTTAAAGGAAAAGTGGTCCTGCTGCCACGTATTCCGATGAAACCATCAGATTCTGCCATACCCTTCAAAAGACTACAGTTCCCAATTCGTTTAGCTTTCGCCATGTCTATAAATAAATCTCAAGGTCAAACAATGTCCATTTGTCGTTTAGATTTGAAAAATCCATGTTTTTCTCATGGGCAACTATATGTTGCGTATTCACGTGTTGGGAAACCGTCGAATCTATTTGTGTTAGCTAAAGACAGGTTAACCAAAAACATTGTGCACCAATTGGTGTTAAATTAAATTGAAATTGAAAGTATTTATAATTAAAAAAAATAAATATTAATGTTTAAAAGTTTATGAGTTTAAGCGTCACATGTTATTTACTGTATTATACTGTAATATACTTATTTGTTATAAAATTAAATGGAAATAATAAATCTGATAATTTTTTATTTTGTATTGATTTCTGCTTAATATCAAGTGTAAGAACATTTTAATTAATTGTGTTCAACGTACTTCCCCTTCAAATCTCAATCCAGTGAATTTGTATACCAACATCAACATTTTCGTCTTTGTTCGTAAATAATTTCATTGTACTAAAGGGTTATAGTAGTAGAAAGTCAAATAAGGAGATCACCATATTTTTTTACAAATACCATCTGTGTGAAAAAGCATAGTGGACTCCGTGACTGCTGTTCTCTTATCATTCCTCTAGATTGTTTACTATAATGTAATATAACAAAAACTTTAGCCACAGCAACGCGTGGCCGGGTCAGCTAGTTATATAAAAAAAAAACATTTTATTTGTTATAAGCTGTTATACTATTAATTAAACCTTACTCCTATGACATTTAAATCGGCGAATGGTAACTATTCTTTATTCTTGAACTTGTCTTCCTAAAAAAGCCTCCGCCTCCAATGATTTTCATTCTGTCCTATTCCTTGCTGATCGACTCCCATTAGATCTGCTATTTTCTTGAAATCATCTTCCCTGCTTCATTCAACTGCTCTGTTTCTTTTGCTGTCTTGTGGGTTACCATTCTGTTATTAGTCTTATCCAAATTTCTTTTTTCAGCTTATACATATCCCACTAATGGGCAAATACTTCTTCTCATTCAGCGAAAGCACGAGCTGCTTACTCAGAACGGATTGATGATTTCATACTTATATTAATTATAAGTCCAGATTTCTTAGCGATGTTAACCTTCACCGATGTCTTTAATAAACTTAAGAAATTACAGATTAATTGAAAAAGTCGCATTGGTCTCTGCATGAGAGGCGAGGCCCTTCACCTCTAGGCCATCACGACTATATTTGTCGTACGTCAGTCGTATGGAAAATAAAAAAGCGAGCGAAACGCGCACCGAGGGTTACTTACAATCTTGTGACAAGAACGGCCATATCTTTTGATCGTGTTGACTTAGAGGGTTTATTTTCAGAGCTCTAAGGGTTCACATAGTATATTATCTTAATTTCAATTCGATACCTTGACTAGTTCCCTATTTTTTCATTCTTGATAAAGGATCTAGTCAGACAGGCGGACAAAAAAGTGATGCTAAAAGTGTTCCGTTTTTTCTTTCACCCTAAAAAATACCAGTGTAAAAAAAAAACATTTTTTTTTTAAATATTTATTTATAAAATGAACACAGCAAATCCCCAAAATATCAGATAGCTTTAAATAGTAAGAAGTGAAGCTATTTGCATCATTTTAAAAGTGAAAGAAATTGTTATTGCATAGACAATACGCTACGCGTCCTAATTACTATCACTAGACTTCTAGTTGGGAGCTATAGGCATACTCAAAAAGTGCTTATGAACTATTTTGAAAGAAAATTTATTTTCAGCTTTTTTAATATCAAAAGGTAGCGCGTTCGAGAGCCTTATTGTCGAGACAGGGAAAGAATTAGACATGATACCGCTGCAGTGTCCAAGGAAGAAGTATGTTTGTAAGCTCGAGATTTGCCTAACACTTTTTTTGCGACCAAGACCGGAGTAGGTTACAAAGCCTCTTTACTTTTAATAACCATAAATTTTAATGGCCCAACAAAGAGCACATGAAAATTTTTTTATCGATGAAATAAAACATACTCAATTTAATGGAAGGTCGGTGTTTCAAATGGATTTCTTCAATTTGTGTCAAAGGCGGCATTTGTTATTTCTAGAATTATGTCGTTGTCTACCAAGTGTTGTAAAATTCTTTGAATTTGTTTTGTCATTAGCGTCTTTTTTGTACCGTGAAGTATTTTTTATTAGCTTTTGATTAATGTTCTTGGGTTGTCGTTTCTTTCTTGGTCATTTAGTTGGTATGTTTTTTATTTGTAAGTTGGTAACTATGTCCAAGCTAGCCGAACTCATTATATCGTAGTCTTTTAGATCCCAAGTCAGTGTAAAACTTTAATGTTGTTGGTCGACGTAGTACGGAGTTCAGTTTATACTGGTTTAATGCAGTTGCTTAAAGAAGATACCGCGGCTTCGGAATATAAAGGGCAAAAGAAGGAACATGAGTGGCTTTTAGCCAGTCTAACTTTGACTTTTTGTTTAAGGGTCCCGGCCTAAAAAGCAATTGTTTTAATTTAGCACTACCACGTGACTTTATTTACCAAGTCCTCTTTTTACCAAGTAAATACTTCCTTAAATATCATTAAATCGTGACGTCGGTCTATCGAAAAAAAAACATTACCTGCTTAACCTTTTCTCAACTATGATGGTGTCGGCAACCAGTCCAACCGAATGGTGAGTTCTATCTCTTTGAGTCTTTTACATGAAGCTCCCTTTTTAACCTTCACAACCTAGTTAGTACTGGGTAAAATATCACCAAAAGGTTTGCCTCCTTGCTAGTTCTGGCTGCCAGACGTTTGGGCCACTAGACAGTTGTATTGCTGGGGAGTTTATTTTGCCAGTTTTTCTTCCACTGAACACTGAAACACTGGCAAATGGCAAAAGGCAGGCGTTTGGGGGACTGCTTTGTATAATAACATTCAAAATGTGCTGATCATAAGCCTAGTTTGAATAAATGACTTTTGAAGTAATTAACGTAAAAATTGACCAAAGTGGTTGTAGTAATGTAGCCACAAGTTTTTCTATCAAAAGTAGGTATCAAGGCAATTTTAGTTACTATAATACACACATCGTTATTGACCAATCTAAATGATTTCAATATAGGTAGTGGTCACCCATACTACAACATCAAATAACCCAGTTAACTAACTAAGATCCTACGCATTGAACTTCGATGTTCTAATGACTCGATGCCATTATCAGAAGAGCTCATTACATTTTACGTGGCTTAATCCAGCCCACTTGTTCCAACAAACTCAGCAAACGATTCTAGTCTTTATGCAAATGTAATTATGAGTGTCGGGTGACTATTGTCAGGGAGCGAGCAGAGGTAATCATGTTACCCTTGTTGGAGTGAAAAATTCTGGTAGAAACATTTTCGTGCCTCAGCTGTGAAAGTCTGCTGGACGTGTGAAAGAATGTGTGATTACGTGAGATAAAGGGAATGATAGATTTTCAGCCATTTGTTCAAGCTTTGTAATCCATTTTGACTTATACCAGAAACATAAAATTGTAGAAGAATCGGACACATACGGAAAATTGATTCAATTAATGAAATTGTTAATTCAATTCAAATTTCCTTTGGTAAGCTTTGTAAAAATGCAAGCTTGACTTTTAAACGAAGAAAAAACTAACACTAGATTCACAACGTTAAAAAAATCACAACACTGTCCATTCCGTGTAATTAAAACTACTGTTAATACAAACTAAAAATAACAGTGGGAAACATGTTATTTTAAAATCAATAATCATTTATAAAAACACCAATTGTTACCGAAATACTTTCCACTTAGCCGAACCAGTTTTGTGAATAAATAATTTGAAACAAACGATTCGACGACTATAATAAAATACCTAGTTATCGAAAATAAACAATTTCAAACTGTTTATATTGAATGGGTACAATTAACAATTGACGATCACAAAAATGGAATCATTTAGGTATGAAGGTATACAATCAGAAGGGATCTTCTATTTTCAGCAAAAATCTTACGGTAATTGATAGACAAATAACGCAAAACCGAAGGGTCGAGAATCATATTATTTCAAATTATGCTAAATAAAGTAATCTTTTTTTCAGATGGAAAATAATCAAATAACTTCCCCTGGTCTGGGCGGAGCGGGGGGAGTGTCAGACTTGTACTGGAACAACCCGCAACCCCGGCAGGCGGTGGCCCTGGCATGCCCGTTTGCTTTGCTGACATCTCTTGGAGGCGCGCGTGGAACACTAACGCGCCGTCGATACGGCCTTTCGTTAATAGACGGACGGACGGTGAGCTATTATTAGTTAACCCTGTGGAAGAGATTTATATGACGGACAATCTTCAAGGTTTAGTAGCACTTGCCAAAGTCAGTCCATAGATAGGTTCTCTCGATTACATATTGAGTTTCCACCATGCACGTCGATTTTTAGACAGTCGTTACAGTTAGTCGATGGTCGGAAAGTCTAACAACAAATGTTACCAAGGGGTCTCGTATTAACTAGTACTAACTAAGTTCTGGAGGTCAGATAGGAAGTCACTTCTTGTAAGACTGGTTTTCAGCTGCATCCCGTTAAACTGGAAGCCAACCATAACGTAGTTAGAAAAGCCGAGGTAGATAAAAATGAAGATTCGTATTGAATTTCAAAATTGTTTAGTAGGCCTACTATGACATCTTAAAGCAACACTTATTCCACTGAGTGAAAGAGATGGTGCTAGACACCCTGTATAGCTCTGTCCCTTTTCCTCAGCGGAATAAGTTCTGCTTTAATACGTCATGGTAGGGTAGTAGAAGTCGAATTAGATATTCGCTATCTGTTTTCCTCAGCATAGCGTAATTATGAGAACGGCAGGTGTAGGTACATGTCCATGGTCCGCAGTCATGCTACCGAAGGAGGTGGCCAGGCATTTGAGGGAGAGAACCTCAAACCAACCCAACCTCCGCAGGTAGACGATCCAGGCGTCGGGGGCCGCAAGACGACTCCCGGCCACAGTGGATGGTGACCAATGGGTAGCTCACCGTCCCGGAACATGAAGGGCAAATAAGGAACATGGGTGGGTTTTGGTCAGTAAAAGTCTGACACTCACCCCCGCTCAGCACAAAACGGGAGAAGTTATTTAACGATTTCCGATCCGCAAAAAAATGGTTTTGGTACATATGTTAACTCTTTATAGTTGTATGCAAAAGAAACATATTGACTGTAAATAAACGTAATATAGTTTCTTTCTTATCTACGGAAATTATTGTGAAATTGGGACCTTGAGAGCTTTTGAGATAAGATACCTAGGTCTTGTGATGCTATCCTGATTGCCAAGTCTCAAGCGTCTAGTCTAAGGATTTTCCAATCTACTTTTTGAAAGGTAATACTATTTTTTATTAGGGCAGGTTCCCTTTACGTTCCTGAGCAAAAATGGCGCTTCATTTTATTTTTATCTCAGTCCTTTCTTTTTCAAACACTTAAATTGTAGAGGAACTTTGTAATTTGTAAAAAATGCTATTTAGACACTTTATTTTAGGGACAGTTACTGTGTTATGAAATACTACTTGGTGCCCGCAGCTTTGCCCGCGTGATGATTGAAAAACAAAGTATCTTATATTACCTTTATGCTAAATTTTATCAAGATCCGTCCATCCTCAGAAACATTCGCATTTATAATATTAGTAGGATAATCCCTATCTTTTCCAAAACATACAAGCAAATACATATTCTATTTTATTTTGAAAAATTTACTTCGGCGTTATGACTTCAATTTTATAAAAAGACTAGCTGTGCCCAGCGGTTTCACCCGCTGCTCGGTTAGGGGCATGAAAAATAGATGTTAGCCGATTCTAAGACATACCCAATATGCACACAAACTTTTGTTCAAATCGGTCCAGCCGTTTCGGAGGAATATGGGAACGAACATTGTGACACGAGAATTTTATATACTAGAAAATTTTATATAGGTATTAGAAAAGTTATCCTTAAAAACTTTTAGACGAAATGAAAAGAAACGTCAAAATGCAACTTCCCAATCCCATTAAAAACAACACTAATTCCTTTAAAAGATCGCAATAAATATTTAATAGCTACTCTTAAAAAATCACAAGCCAGCTGAATCATCTGAAATTTTTCCATTCGCTGCTTTGTACGGAAATTCAAATTATATGTAAATACGGTACTCCTTATGTAGAGACATCAGTTGGTATTATGCTAATGTTGTAACGAGTCAACTCAGAACGGTTAATCAAGTCATATTCGTATTGAGACGACACAAAACCGTGGTACAAAGTACCCCTTTTGGATTCTGATACTAATATGTGTGGATGGCTTTATTTGGTGCTCGAAAAACGCGCCGTGTTCGGTTATCGAAACGTCGAAAGGAATTATTGTTGCGTTCCGCGGTGGAGGGTTCAATTCGGCGTAGTTTTAGATAAAGCGTGCCACACCTTTGGGGTGACATTATTTTGGAAAGGTTATGTGGTATAAAATTGTGTGCGTTCGCCCAGCAAAAAAAAAAAAAAAGTGTCGCTTTTCAAGAATTAAATGATACAGATAATTAGTGCCCAGTCTCGTGTAAATGTGCCCGAAATTTAAAATTTGTGCCACCAACAGCTTCCGAGTTATTTAAGAAAAACCATCAATTAAAATTCTGCTGCACGAACGTTCGCCCAGCAAAAAAATTTTTAATTAATGGGCCTAGCTGAATATAAAATATGCAGAAATATAGCTTATATTTGTGCCTATTTGTGCCGTAAAAATAAAATTTGTGCGTCATAAGGTTTCAGAGATCTTTCAGTTTTTGCTGGGCGAACGTTCAGGCGATTGCTATATATCGGAAACAGCTGGACGTGAAGTCATGATTTTTTGTATACGGATAGAGCATAATTTGTGCCTATTTGTGCCATATACTACATTAGCATAACTAGCACGGTTCAGGAGTTATTACGTTATTTCCAAAAACTAATTAAACGGCTATATCTCTCGGACGTTGAAAGCTACGATTTTCACGTTTATGTTGGCTGGTACCTGTTATTTAATCACACGATCCTGCAAAGTTTCACCTTCCAAGTACCTAATATTGGAGAGATTTTAATGATTTTCCTCTTATTTTGAGGTTATCTTCAATTAAATTAGTTACAACCCGGAAACACTAGTTTTCTGTAAGCTGGCACATTATACGTTTCAACAATAATTAGTGCCCTTTATTAAGAATACGTATGCATAAAATCAGGTAAATATACCCATTAGTTTAGATGTTATGATTAAAAACCACAATCGACATCTTTTGATAGATTAACCGACCATATTCGGATGGACATTAAAAAGCGGCCGCACGATACTTCAAGCTATCCTTTCACACTTGCTTGTATTATAATGAAAATTCAATAGTACAGATGCGTACAGAATTGTCAAGTCGGATAGAATATTTATGTTTGGGATATGAAATAAAATGTCAATTGTTTTATTTTTAGTGATTCATTACATCTTGTTTATATAATATACTAGCGACCCGCCCGGCTTCGCACAGGTGCATATAATTATTATGTATAATACATGCACCCGTGCGAAGTAAAGTAAATAAAAGTAATTGTAAGTTATTTTTTTTACAGAAATTTAGATAATTCTTCGTTATGTAATATAACACAGTTTATAATAATAAGTATAGTGCATTAGATAACTAATACATACATTATGAGTTTGTATGTTTTATATAATTGTAATGTTAATTTATATGAATAACATTTTAAGTACAATTGCACCTACATGTTTCAAAAGTACTTAGATAGTACCTACCTAAGTATGTACCTAGACTGTTTATGGCCTACCATCAATAAATCAATATAAAAATTAACAATATTGTTTTTGAAGTTATACTTCTTTTGGCGCGATGGAGAAAAATGATGAGAGTGATTTGCGCGCGCACAGCGACATCGTGAAGTTAGTTATAGGTGTTCTAGTAACTATATTCATGTTGTATATTCTAGTATTTTTATATTTAGAACACGTGTTTCATAATAAATAAATATTCTTTTGGTGTTTTTATTAAGCTATTGCATAGCTTTTAAATCAATTTCACATTCCAAGCTACCCTTGCCGAGGTTTGGAAATGGATGGGTTACCACACGGGGACAGGTTAAGCAACCCTTGCCGAGGTTTGGAAATGGATGGGTTACCAAAGTTTGTTTTCTTTACACCAAAGAAGTATAACTTCTAACGCGTGTACATAAGTACACACACCCCTTTTTTTTCTCTAAACTGCTTTCCCTAGCAACTGTATAAAAAATAACATATGTGTCTATGTTCATTTTCCCTATACTTATGTACATTTATATTGTTAAATCATTCATTTATTATTACAAATAATTAAGTTTTTTCATGTCCCTAATACAAAATATTTCCCAACTTTACAATTCTGTTCGCATCTGTACTACAACTATCATTATAATACCAGTAAGTGTGAAAGGGTAGCTTGAAGTATCGTGGGGCCGCTTTTTAATGTCCATCCGAATATGGTCGGTTAATCTATCAAAAGATGTCGATTGTGGTTTTTAATCATAACATCTAAACTAATGGGTATATTTACCTGATTTTATGCATACGTATTCTTAATAAAGGGCACTAATTATTGTTGAAACGTATAATGTGCCAGCTTACAGAAAACTAGTGTTTCCGGGTTGTAACTAATTTAATTGAAGATAACCTCAAAATAAGAGGAAAATCATTAAAATCTCTCCAATATTAGGTACTTGGAAGGTGAAACTTTGCAGGATCGTGTGATTAAATAACAGGTACCAGCCAACATAAACGTGAAAATCGTAGCTTTCAACGTCCGAGAGATATAGCCGTTTAATTAGTTTTTGGAAATAACGTAATAACTCCTGAACCGTGCTAGTTATGCTAATGTAGTATATGGCACAAATAGGCACAAATTATGCTCTATCCGTATACAAAAAATCATGACTTCACGTCCAGCTGTTTCCGATATATAGCAATCGCCTGAACGTTCGCCCAGCAAAAACTGAAAGATCTCTGAAACCTTATGACGCACAAATTTTATTTTTACGGCACAAATAGGCACAAATATAAGCTATATTTCTGCATATTTTATATTCAGCTAGGCCCATTAATTAAAAATTTTTTTGCTGGGCGAACGTTCGTGCAGCAGAATTTTAATTGATGGTTTTTCTTAAATAACTCAGAAGCTGTTGGTGGCACAAATTTTAAATTTCGGGCACATTTACACGGGACTGGGCACTAATTATCTGTATCATTTAATTCTTGAAAAGCGACACTTTTTTTTTTTTTTTGCTGGGCGAACGCACACTATAAAATTATGTTTTATCGGGGTGTTTGTTAACAGTAATTGCGATTGCGAACTGTTATTTATGATAAAAGATGATATTCATCTTACTAGAAATTTCAGTATCAGTTATTTAAGTTTACCGAGTACCTACACCCAAACTAATGTCATAAAAGTTAAAGTTACAGTGTCTTAATGTCGGTATATCTCTTACTTACCCCTTTTTTCGCTGATGGGTATTCGTTACCTGCTCTTGCCTTATTGATTGAAGATATCGATGAGATTGCACACTGATAGGCGTCTACTGCTGGAAGACAGGTTTTTTAGATAAAATTCTGGTTGTACGTCTCCGAACATAATTTTCGGTCTCCTCGCGAACGAAATCTATTTGGTTATAGTTAATACTGTACGCGTCAGTATTCGATGTCTTCTAGCTGACTGCCTTGAGAAAACATGTGTTATCTATCTCAGCAGAATCATTATAAAATATCCGAGTATTTGCGAGCTGGACTCGCGCACCAATGGTTCTGTACAAACTTGCGGGATAAACGGCCAAATTTTGTGATTGCTTGAACTAAGAAAGTTAATTTAACAAAAGGACCAAATGACTTGTATATGGTCTCCACGCGTTCTTGAAATAAAAGTGACTTGACAAACAAAGTGTTCCTATAAGAGTTCTTTTTTTTCCTTTTCAGGTACAGTACGATAAGAAGGTAAAAAAAATATAATTCCTAAACTGTAATGAATGAATATTATCTATTTTCTTATTAAGCTATGACCACACCCGCTCCATTCAGAAAAAAAAAAACAAAACACCAACAACCCCGCACCGATGCGCGACGACAAATTCTAAGAAATCACTTAAATATTTCATTATTCCACTTAGACTTAGACTTGAGCCTAATTAAAGAAGAAAAAAAGAAGCAAAAACAATATAAAAGCCTTGTTCCCTAGGTGCGGTCCTACGTGACCAGAATAAAGAGAAAATAAAAGTAAATAATAATACAAAAACCCTTGTACGTTTGTCCGTTATAGGTTTAAGGGTCATGGAGCTTGCCTGTTATGGTGGTAATTTATTAATGACCTCTATTGGTAATATTCGCATTATCTGATATTATGAGAGAACATTAGATGCAAGATGGCCACTGATATGAGAAAATAGAATCAGCTATAGGTATAATTTTTGTGAGTAGCTCTTAATGTTCTACTCTATAAAGATTTTGTTTTGTACATTATTTTGTGTCTTCTTGTACAAGGTCCATGTTGCTAATTATGTATGTTTTATAACCAAAGATTTTTTCATTTAATTTAATTTGTAGGTTTATGACCTGCAGATAGTTGTTTCGGGTCGGGCTGTTTGTGTATGTGAGTTTAAATGTTTGTTAACGTACCCATGATGCAGGAAAAATCCGTAAAAAATCAGTATGGGCAACGTTTTTTTAAATAAAAAATCTATCCATCATCAAAAAGAAAAATTATTTATTTGTCGCAAATTATGAAAAGCAAACATAATAACAAAATATAAACACTAAACGTAACAGAAAATTTACATTAAATTTAAACATAGAATTTAAAATAAACATTAAATGTAACAGTAAATTTTACTAATACAAATGTGGGACAAAATAAAAATAGCTTGCACGTCGTGACTGCGACAGGCAGGTCACAAACCTTCGTAGTTATAACATTAGTATGAAGAATAGATATATAAGAATATAATAGAATAGATATACAAATAACAATAGTGACATTAAACAACTTATAAATAGGGTGACACAATGGGCGGTCTCGCTAAAAGCGATATTTTCAAGACAACCTTTAGATGGATTTAAAAGAGAAGAAACAGTACTATAGGTACTCTGTGGTGTAACATTTCTTAAAAATAAAAGCTACATTTAAAAAAAAAAACAAATACTTGTATATGAAGTATAGATTATGTACTTTCTTTCGTGAAGTTAATAAAACTCTATATTATATGTTGATATGATAAATGTAAAGGCGTTAAGTGTTCTCAGAAATATGAAAGTCTGACGATACCCAATAATTCAGTTGCATCCAGTTAGACTGGCAGCCGACACCATCATATTTAGAAAAAGGGTAAGCATACAAAGGGAAAAGTTCACAAAATTTTATGAAAATTGAAATGCATCTCACAAAATCTTACAAATACAACTATAAAGTCTTGTATTAGTTCTTTCATATTATGACTTTATTTTAAATCCTTTCGATCAAACGAAGAGAAGTCTTTGAGCTACAAGATAAATAAGTTATAGTTTCATCGTATTTACGAGAAAACTAACCTTCTTTCGAAATTAAACTGTCGATTTATTTGCTCTAGCAGATGGATTGCTTGTTGGTGGGGCAATTGTCTATTTTAACTTGACCCACCTCTTCAGTGGAACTCTCCCTCTTTATTACAAGTTTCTTAGAACGTGAGAAGGGTGAGGTGGTTCAGGCTAGGCTGGTGAAGATACAGCACGTCAGTTTTGGCGAATCGTAGTCGGAAGTCCGAGGTCACGTGACGCTCGCGGCGTATATCCGGTTACGAGTAGGGAGCGATGCCGTAAAGGATGGGAATCATTTGAAATTGCTTGAAATTTTGGGTAATGTTATGGCGTATTTTTATTTGTTGTGGGTTTCTTGTGGTGTAATGTTATATGGATATAAGGAAAAGGATGTTTGTAAAATTTATATTAATTTGTCCTAATATTGTTCAAGTTTTTCAATAACGAGTGATTTTCAGTTTGTCTAGTCTCGTATGTCTACAAAACCTTTCAACGGGATTTACGTTTCACTAGCAGTTTGTGACGGTCAGCAAAAGAAATAAGTTGGCTCGTCAGACATAGGTAGTTGATTTTTTCTAAAATGTGTGACGTGTTAAAATCAAATTTTATTTATTGAATGTACTGTTTTTATATAATTCTGATGTGATCATTAGGTAAATTTTGATTATATCTGACGAGCTTGTATTAATATTTCTTTTTATTGACTGATCTCTTGATTCTTGACTCTTGATGATTGTCTCTCGTTTCTTAACTCTTGAATATTTTGATGGACTTCCCTCTTTTGTTGCCCACATATTACCTCTTTGTTTAGGCTACCTTGTACCAGCAGGCATAAATAATCTGTGCCTACGCCTTCGAATACGACTTTATTCTTAGAAAATAGTCTGAGTAAGCTTTGTAAATCTGCTAAAGCTTTTAATGTACGTGAATAAGACTCAATAATAGAATAAGAAAATAAAAAGTTTGAAAAAGTTGGGTGTGGTTTATTTTAAACTAGCTGACGCTCGCGGCTTCGCCCTCGTGATATCGGAAAAACAAATATCCTATGTGTTATTCCAGACCATAATCGCTGTGCCTAATTTCATCAAGATCAATTGTTGACTGATTTTCAATATACTTTTTATAATCGAATGCTTTAGAAGTTTGTAAGTTATGTTCTATAATAAGTTTTCTTCTAAGTTATATGGATGCTATGCTTATCTAACTCAATAATAATTTGTGTGAGATGGCACCATATCAAAACAAAAAAAGCTGAACAAAAAAGTTTTTGCAAAAAAAAACCGAATTTTACAAAATTAGTTCTTTTTAGTATTTTGTTTTTTTGTTCGTGTCGGTTTTTTAACATAAAAGTTTTTTGTTGCATTTTTCCTTACTTTCCATGAGAACACGACAGTTTATATAAGTCTATTTGCACCCTAAACCCAAACTGAAACGTATACGGTTCTATTAAAGCTGACGTAAGTACAGTTTACTTTTCCCTAAACGCATTGGCACTATCTTTTCATATGAGATAGGAAATATGATAAGTTTTTATAGCTTGGTTCTACCAAACAACTTAGAATACGATATGTGGCTGGCTTAGTTTTTCTTTTAAATCTGTATTGAACTGGTTGTTTTTCTTACCTCAAAAGGAAAAAAGCTAAACCCTTAGAAGATCACTTTGTAGTCGGTCCATCTATCTGTGTGTTTTTCAAGATACCTTATCTCAGGCACGAGTAGAGGCGTTGAGTTGAAATGAAAACCGTATATTCAAATCTGTAGTTCCTTATAGCTGTCAAAAGATCAACTAAGTCTATGCAGTCGTAAGATATGACTGTTTTTGTCGCAAGTTTGGCACGCGAGACCTTGCAATTTTTTTCTTATACAGGTTGTAGCATACCAACCACGTTCTGAACAACTTGTTGTGGTATAAATTAGTTTTACTATCAGTTTGATTGCGTCAGAATTAACTGAGAAAATCGTTATTTATTTGCAAATTTCACTAACTTGTAGGAATTGTCAAGTTCTATGATCTGAAAAACCACACGGAAGGACCTGAGTTTAGTATGTTCAACCTTAAAAAAACTAAATTTAAGCAGTTCTTTTTTTATCTAATATGATCATGTGCATGTATCAATGCTGTTACTACAAAGTGTGGTTATTATTGTGTAAGGTGCAACAATTACTTTCAGATGCATTATATTATATACTTTATTTTAATTACTGTCAATATTAATGAAACCTTTTCAATAACACCACCACTTTCTTTTCATAAATTTTTCTGAGTTAAAAGTTATAAGACCAAAGGCCAAAACCTCTATAAAACAATAAGCATTTCTACAATTATCTTGAACCCTTGATCTTATCAATAATCAAAGAGAATATAACCCTCAATTTACATCCTTAAAACAATAAAACGAATACGTGTGACAAAAACTCACCGTAAATGTAAGTGCTAATAAAATGGACGACTCTCTATCGTCTCTAACTATAAACTTTTGGCCCAAAATCAAATCTTAGATTATGTCCTGATGTCTCCTCGTAAAATAACGAAGGGTCTACGAATCAGAAGAATTGTTATTGTTGAAGATATGCAATATCGCTAGTGAAGACCGTCGTTCACAAAAATAGGGTGTTTGTGAAACGGCTATGAATACGATTGCTAGTTTGTAGTAAGTAAATACGTATTTCCGTATAACTTCTGACTATCTTGTTGGTCTAAACATTACAACTGTGACTGATGAGTATGAAGTCATAGGCTCGATTGAGGTGGCTATGCTATTGAGGTGGATTATAGTAAAAAAGAGAAAACGTATTTTTAACCGATTTCAAAAAGGAGTGGGTTCTCAATTTGTCGGTTTTTTTTATGTATATTCACCGATTACTTAAATACGCCTGGACCGATTTGCAAAATCTTTTTTTTTTTTGGTTAGGTTATACTTTCCAAGTGGCCCCATATCAATTTTATTTACATTGCGTAGGTACTTTATGAGTTATCGTCTTTAATATGTACATTTTTTTTCTAAATGTATATGTTGATGATCTGCTAATCTTTTAGTAACAATGGAAAATGAATACTAGATAAAATATAATATGTGATATATCGTTATACCATAACAAAAAAAAGTCGACTAAACTAACAAAAGTCACCGACTTTCGCAAGTAAAAATATTTTCCACTTTTTAGTATTTTTTTTGGAAGTCGGTTTTCGCCGAAAACCTCTATACTCCAACTTTCTTTGAAATCATTGGAGCTGTTTTAAAATCATTTGAGAGAGAACGTTTTTTTTTTTATTATTATTGATAGGCTCGCGTTTGACCACTATCTCACCTGATGGTAAGTGATGATGTGGTCGACGATGAAGCACGCTTACCTAGAAATAACCTATTCACTCTTGACTTGAAGACCCCCAGGTTATAGCTGTCAGGAAATACAGACTCCGGCAGGGAATTAACGTGATTACAAAATTATGTTAGGTATATAAATTTTGCTCATAGGATTTTAAGCACGTTGCTACAAACACATTCGGTCCCCAATTTAATTCACGATCAATGTTTAAAACAAAATGTATTGTATTTATGTTAATTAGATTAGGAATTAGTGGGGCGTGTAATAGGGTGGCTACAGTACCGTATGGTACGGAATCGGCACGGTGTTTCACCTGCCCCTTTTTGTTGGAAAAAAATGTGTGCCGTTTTGTTTTGTTTTGAAACTTTTAGAATTAGAGTTGGGACATGTTCTGTCAAAAGGGTGCGAAGGTAGTAATTACCAAATTTAAATCTGAGAACATTACTTTCTAGTTGAAATAAAGCATTTAATGTTCTACGCCTCTATAGAATGGAATATGTTGTGTTTTAACTTTCACACAGATATTACAAAGTTTGAGTTATTTTTTAACATTTTATGTGTTGTAATCCTAGGAGCTCATTGTTAAATAAAAATGCCACTCGGATGAATCTTAAGGTTAAACCAAGCTTGCTAAGGTTGGTCTGTAGGTGGGTGACCACCTCACATGTAGAGATTTCATGCCTAAGCGTTAAACCGTTGGTCTCGGCTGATGTTCGTAGATCTTTGACAGTCGTTACTGGTCAATGTCTCGAAAGTTTGACAACCTGTCTAAGAATGTAGTGTTGTACACCCAGTTGCTAATGAGTTGTGGACGTCAGATAGGCAGCCACTCCATGTAAAATACTGGTAGTCAGCTGAATTCGGTAAGGCTGGAAAAGGCTAGTCAGATGATGATGTGTTTTATTCTTATTTTAAATGCAGGTTGGAGTATGTTTAAACAGTTTTTATTTCTTTGTGATTTGCTCTTTCTATCCTCTGCTCAGTTTGTTTCTTATCTCTTAAATTGTCTTTTCCCTAAACGCCAGGGCAGTAGCTTTGGGTAAATAAACCATTTATATTTATAACACCGCTGATCCACGGGCGAAAATTGCTTTTCATTTGTAACATTCAATGGGGGATATGGATCATTATGGTGTTTGTTGATGACTTTAGACATATATACCTTTTTTTTTTTTTTTTTTTTCTTCTTTGGCAACTGAGCCGATGTCGACTATCACATATATACCTACTGTTAGTTTTAAAACAAAACAGTTGTCAATGTTGAGTGTCAAAGTCAAAGTCAAAGTAATTTATTTTTGTCAAAAACTTGGTGTTGAGGATGGTACATACAATAATGAAAAGTTCAACATGTTTCAGCAGAGCTTGGTATACAAATATTGGATATATGTCATTTAAAATTAATTTATACTAAAGTAGCTGCAATAATTTATACTAAATGTGTAGTATAAACAGTATGTATTCTACTGACTACCTCGTGTCATATTTGTATGTGTTACAGTTCAATCAAAGCTTCTCTGAAAAATATCGCTGCCAGCGATAAGACCGCCATTGTAATCACGGAATAAGCATTTTCTATAAAACAGTTTTGATTAAATTTTGGTGTGAAATGAAATATATTCTTATCCTATAACTGGCAAAATATAGGTGTACTATTAAGTAAAACTCTGTCTAACCCTTTGTGCATTACAGTCGTGATGTTATGTTATACTAGCTGGCACACGCGGCTTCGCCCGCATGATATCAAAGAAAAATCCTATATGTTATTCCAGACCATAATCTACCTTTGTGCCAAATTTCACCAAGATCCGTTCAGCACATACATTCACAAACTTTCGCATTAATAATATTGGTATGATTCGTTCAATGAATCAATGATACTTCCACTTATAATTTGAGTTAGCGAACTAAGCAACACCCATATGTTGCTATATACTACCAATACCTGCAATATGTATACTGTCAAACGTTACTTTCCAGAAATGAATGCGGGAAGCCCAATATGATTGTAATACCCCAATTTTTTATTTCACCTTCATTCACAATATCGCGCTGGCTACAAAAAACGCTCGTTCATACATGTATTTTATTACGCAATATTTTTGTGTTGGGGTGGAAATGAAATTTATATCGGCGCAGGGAATCTCAAATATATTGTTACGCTGTCATAAAACAATAAATGCGACTTCAATTATGTAAATCGGTTGTACGAGCAAAGTTCAACAAATAAAAATAAACTTCTCTCCCCCTAAATATGAAATCGCAATATAAGAGTATAAGGGGATACTTCCTTATTATGAACTTATTCCCTTCATGGTGTTTTTCATACCATAATCTCCCTTTCCCCTGGTTTCCCCTTTGTGTTAAAAGATTTCAAAGATTTGATGGTGTTTTCTGCCCGCCACCGAAGTGCGAAGAAAGGGAGAGAAGATAGGAAATTGATCATTAGTGTCTAGGGATGTTCTAACAGTAGCATGTCTTTGTGCTCTCTTTTTGAATGGAGGGTCAACGCCCCTTCAGGGAACGCTCGCAGCTGCTACTGTGTTTTGATTGACAGTATTTTTTTATGAATAAAATACTAGAATATTGTTTTACTGAGAGTTTTTTAAGTAAAATAACGAATAATTATTATGCCCAGGTTTATAAAAACTATGGGACATTTATAAGTATTGTGTGAAAATTTTTATTCTTACTAAAAGCGAAAGTTTGTTTGTCTGTTTGTTTGTTACGTCTTCACGACTAAATGACTAAATCGATTTTGAAGAATTTTGGTACAGAGATAGTTGAGACCCTGGAGACGGACATAGGCTATTTTTAGTACAAGTGACAAACGAGAGGGAGGGAGCGGCCTATTATAACACTTCTAGAATATTTTTAATCAGAAACACTGAAGAGGTTGAGGTTCTGTGTTATAAGGCCGCTATTCCATTGTTATAGCAGATAATTTTCCAATACTGAAATATGTATAAACATTTCCCAATCAGCAGGCACTGCTCAATTTTATGTAATTTCCCGGTATTCCAATAATAACCAAACCCAATCCCCATTTGGTTCCCTCAGTAACATACTCCAATCAAGATAAAACCCTAACAATGACACCTCAACTTAAAAGGGCTCAAAACTTGAGGCAATCAATGTGAGCTTAATACCCAGTTGTTAGAAATTGCCCGATAGAAAGTTGGTGTAATCTCTTGTGGATCAACCGGTAGTACGTGAGGGTTAGATTGGGCTAAGGGATGGTGTACTGTGCGATTTAGTTAATCACTATGTGGTAATCAAATGTGAGGTAATGTAGATGTTTTGATCGTGATAGTAATTGCTTTGGGTTTGATTGATGAGTATATTGACATAAAATCATTGTTTTAGTCATGCCCTTTTTGTACATTTTGTCTTGTTTATCATAAATCTTGTGTGTTTTACAATTAATTAATAATTTTTATTTTAAAATATTTTTAAATAGATTTCTTTATAACATTTTTCATTTGGAAAAATCGACTAGCAATGCATCTTTTTGGACTACTCTGCCGTTTCGTGACTTCGTGTGTAAAAGAGAATTCTTTGTGTCTCTTTTTAGCCGTGCTCACACACATCAATATCATAAACGCTGTACTTTTGGGCTGTCCGTTTGGGCTCATACACCTTACAACTCTCGTCAAACCATCTTATATACGTTTCGAGAAATAAAACTTGCAAAATACAGACAAATCGCATTTCTGACATACACCCCTAGTTTACCAGACTACTTTTGCGAATTCATGTCAAAAAGCTAATGACCTAGATTTACCTACTTTTCACTTCTTAATATGAAGAGCAGCCCATGGTTCTAGCAGCCAGAGGAGCTTGCCAGAGCCACCTGCCGGGGTTGCGGGTTGTTTTGAAGAGATTCCGAGTCCTCGGAACATAAAGGGAAATACAAACAAAAGAAGGAACATGGATGATTTTTAGACAGTAAACGTCTGACACTCTACCGCTGAACACAGGACGGGGGAAGTTATTTGATGATTTTCCATCTGTAAAAAAAATCTAGCAGCAAGAGTATATAGTCTGAGTATAGATCTGATATAATGCTTTTAAGTAACAGAGAGAGAGACTATTCTTAATATTAATCAACATCATAGAAGCTTTAACATGCGACTTCGCTTCCTGGGATCATTGGTCTTTTAATTGTCTATAGCACGGCCGACGAGAAGCGATACCAAATGTAAACAAAACCCATGCTAAAACCCCGTCTAAAATGGCCGCCCGAATGTTGGCGAACCCGTCTTAACGTTGTCATATTTTTGCCGGGAGAACGAGACATTACGACAAAGGCACAAGATGGAAAGAGCTAAATATTAGATTGTCAACTCCACAGTTGTTCTTTAGGTTAGTGACCTTTTGTATCGCTTCTCGTTGACCGTACTATATCCATATATCGTAGAATCTATTCAAAAGTAAACTATTTGCTACATCAACTAAGATAAACAAATGCACCATAAAATCACGGAAGTCTTACATAAACCTTTTGCGAAGACTAAGGGTTTTTCCCAAACAAAAACAAAAAGATACACCCGTGACACGTATAATTGTTCTTGTTCTAAGTTGCCGTTATCCCCAGTAGATTAATTTGGCACAAAACGTGAGGGGTGATTGGGCCAAGGGCTGTGTCTATGGGGGTTAGTTAATCGTCATGGTTATCAAAGGTAGAATCGATTACTATCACAACAATCGAATTGAATGTTTTCCGGGATCTATTTGGAGAAGAGTTGTTTTGGGTGGTTAGAGTAGATTATTGATTTATCCTGTGTGGTTTAAAAAACATTTGATATTTTTGGATAATATATTTATTTTGTGTAACGTACTTTGAGTATTTTAATTTCTTTGGTTTTGTATTTTAATCTGGAATGGCCAGCAAACACCAACAGTTAGGCTATCAATTCTTCAATGCCTGGTCTCTGAAGATCGGTCGGAGAAATTCCAAACATTTATAAATTAAAATACACTCAAACTAAAAACATTTAAAACAAAAAAAAATCCCTCCAAGTAAAAATGTTCCCAAAAGACTGGCAACATTTGCTTTGCCACTTTGAATGGGAACTTCTTTGGCCAAAGTATGGGAACCGTCAACTAAGCGTTTTAATAATACCAGTTTTTCTAGTCACCATGACATGACTTACTCACTTAATCGTAGATTGAGCTCAGTACATACTTATCCAAGAACATCGTATGACACTAGTTTTTTTTTTGTTGCCTTCTTTATTTCTTTCAAACTCCCTCGGTGTTTTGCATTCTCTGCCCAATTAGGAACGAAACCAAATCGTAACGCCAGTGATTTTTGGGCCTACCTCTGTGGCGTCGACCGTCTTCAGGTACTGTTTGACGATTCTGGGCTGTCTGTCCGTGTCTGTCCTTAAATGTGACACGCCCAGTCCCATTTTAATCTTGCAGAGATACCGTGGTCTCGGAACACAAAAGGTAAAAGAAGAAACATGGATGGGTTTTTCTCAGTAAAAGTCTGACACTCTAACACTAACCCCAGAGCAGGGGAAGTTATTTGATTATTTCCCATTCCGTAAAACAAAAACTTATTGCCAACCTCGCCAAAATTCATTGAAGATTATGACATAATTTAAGCACAGCCTAGACTTCGGGATATAAATAATATAACTAATTCTAGTACGAACATTGCAACCGAAACAAATATGAAGGTGGAATTATAAAGTAACGAAAACACGAAAAACAAAATAAAAAATAAGATACCATCCAGTTACGGCAATTATAAAAATAAACTGTATGTTCCCGCACTCATTTTCATGTAAATTTTCCTTAAAACCTCTGTGAAGTACACCTATTCTGTCATTCCGTCGAGTAAAACTCGCATAATTAACATTTATACAATAAACGCAATGGGATTTTGGTTTTAAACTAATTGTAATGTTCACCGGCCCCTGTGACGGTTACAATTTCATGCTCTTTTAATAATGGAACCCTATTTTTGTTGTCAGTGTTCAGATTGGGGTCGAATCACGGTTTCCATTTTGTAATTAAGTTTTGTTGGGTTGGTATTATATATGATACATTTAGACGATCTGTTTTGCAAAATAAAATCTAAATTTGATTTAGGGATAAAAAACGTGTGCAAAAGTGTCTTAGAAACAAGATTAAATTGTTGAGACGATATGGCAGTCTAATGTCAATTTGACGACACGGTTGGCGCAGTGGCTGTGAGTTCGACTGTTGCGCTGCGTGTCGTGGGTTCAATTCCTGCACGGATCAAATATTTTTATGGCCTAAAGATACTTGTTTCGGGTCTGGCTGTTTGTGAATGTGAGCTTAAATGTTTGCACCCACGATACTGGAGAAATTCCTAGTGTAGGGCAACGATTTAATTTTTTTTTTTGTTTGCGGTCGTGTAATTATCAAGTAATTTCCCCGTTCTGGGTGGAGTGGGAGGAAGTGTCAGACTTGTACTGACTAAAACCTACGTTCTTTATTTAGTTCTGTATGTTCCGGGGCCGCGGTACCTCTCAGGGGCCTGGTAGCCCTGACAGGCCCCTCCGCTTTGCTGACATCTCTTTGGAGGCGCGCCAACGTGTCGACACGGCAGTCCAATGTCCTAATGGACACTTTTACTGAGGAATGAAGCATAGGTACTGAAAGGCGCATAAAACCGTCAGCTTCGAATTAACCCTATAACGAACGACATATAACCCAAAATTTCCACTCTAATCCCAACGAATCGTAATATTTCCCATATGTTTACATTCACTCACAAATATTTGCATGATTTATACCGAGCCACTCCACCTAATTTATCAGCGCATGACGTCACAGAAAGCAAAAAACACCGCCATCCTACGTAAAGGAAAAAGTTTTGCTCACCTACTCCTTGGCTAGATAATTAAATTCTTAGAACATTAATCTTAGTTAGGCCTTTTTACACGTAAAACTTTTGCGATGATGTATTTTTGTTGGCTTTAAGTACTTAGTGTTGGAATGGGATCCGAAACGTGTTTAGATTTCGCTTAGGGAAAGTTGGAATTGTATGCCTAATGAAATTTAGATTTAGAGAATGAACGATCCAGTGAAATGTTTTATTTGTGGGTCGGACGTGGCACCTATGTGCTGAAATTTTCTGCTAACTGGGTTATAGGTAGGTATCGTGAACGAGCGACCTATTTAGAAGCAAACGTAGGATTTTATTCAGCTGGTGCAATTGTATACGAGCTAGTTTTGGCTTCATTATCATCAAAACCATTAGCAGCTTTGTTGCCACTGCTGAGTATAAGGCCTTCTTCCTATTATGCCATGCTTCCCTGGTTTTCGAGAGTCTTGACCTGTGACCTAGCAAAAGCATACTGATAGGTGGTAACAGAGCGAGAACCAGGGATGCTCTGAAACAAATGCCTATCGCATAGCGAGGACTGACGAATTCATCGCTGGGTGAAATTCCGCCGCTGCCGCATTGATCAAGGTCACGCTCCCAGACGGGTCGAAACATATTTTATTTCAGTCGCACCGCCCCGTTTGTTTTGCCACTGTTTCCGTCACCCCTTCTGCAATGTCAAGGTCTAAATTGGTATCGATAGTTCTAACCAACAGCGTAAGAGCAGCGGAAGAGCTCGTGGTTAAATAATAGCAGCCGCTTGGGATAAGCCGCGATCGCCTAGGTTCCTCTATGGATGGGTGACAACCCGTTACATACCGATTTTCCTCCGTGCCTTAAAAAACACGTTAAGCTGTCACCTATAGATCTTTGTTGGTCGTTACAGGTAGTCCGTGTCCCAAAAGTCTGACAGCCAGTCTTACCAAGAGGTATTGTATTACCCAGTCAGTCACTACATGTAAAATACTGGTATTCAGCTACATTAACTCTATACACAGTAGAAACTGACTCCAACAAATCTGTTAAAAGGCTAGGCAGATGGGTTCTAAATATAGCGAGTTACTGAGAATGCAAGTTGCTTGTATAAAATATCAGTGTCATTCAAAATTTGTATCATAATGCATGCAAGCTACTAGCCTGCTTTTGGGTAAGTTACTGTCATGCATATGTATGGCTTTAAACAAGGAGAACAGTGCGGCTGTAGAGTCTCATCACAAACCCTGGCTCACCTTCTGAACAATTTTTTTGTAAATCCACCTGCATTTTGATTGTACTGTCCGAAGACACTACCAACGCCGTTGGCATGGCGGACTTTTAGTCGAAGCCAATTTAACTTAAATAATAATGGGAAACTTTGACACTACTAAAAGGAATAATAATGAAGAAAGTGAAGCTTGGTCTCGTACAAACTGCGAAAAAAAACTCCGATATTTTAATCTTTTTTAAAAAAAAACCCTAGTCTCTTAAAATATCTCATTCTTGTAGCTGATAGACCAAGAATTTTAAAATGAACATTCTTTCGGCTGTCTCTTTATTGCGTTAGTATTTTTTGGAATCGTTTCTAAAATTCCTTACAATTGAGTCTTTGCTTTTGTTGACTTAAACATTACAGATGTTGAAATCGTCTTTCGTAATGTTTCTATTGTATGAATGTTATCTTTTTTCTCAAATGTAGTTTGTACCTACAGTTTCTTGGGTTGTAAAATTAGGTTTCGAAGATTAAGGCTATTAAGTTTTATTTTATAAGATTGTATCTTTTACAATTAAATGTAAAGACATCTGGATTAAACGGACTTACATAATACGATTTTTTTTCTTTTTTGTGAAATCAAGTATTTTGAAAAAAAAAAAGCAATGTCTTCCAAATAATGTTACAGAACAATGCTTCGATTTTCAATCTAAAAGCGAAAGGGCAAAAAATAAACTAACTTAATTCGACGAAACAAGTAAAAACGTGCGCAAAAAGAGTCGGTAGAAAATGGAATGTTATAAAAAGCATGAAAAATCGTTGGTGTACCTATAAGCGAGCCGATCAGAGAATTTTAAAAACTAACAACTTACCAACATCGGATGGTATCGCTTCACGTTATTACTTTGACCTCGAACCGTTTGCTTACTGGGTAGGCACAATGGGCGGGTATTTTTGCGGAAATAATATTAAATGGCAAGGAAATTTGTGTTTTGGGTAAACCCAATGAATTTTTTTGTAAATACATTAATGGAAACTGTGAGTCAGTAGAATTAAAATCTCATAAACAGTTGTAAGACTATTTTTGCATTGTATAGACGCCATTTACTTGTGTTGTATAATTGTAATGGCCATGTGTGAGTACTTTGTACTTTTATTGACTCGACGGTGCTCTGGTAGTTGAAAAAATGTCATGCTCACTTCGATGTCTCGCTGATGATGGCGGGCGTGTTCGTTCATTAAGTTCCCTTAAAAAATGATTAATCTGAATGAAGCTGATCTATGCGTCATGTTCGTAAACGGGCGCTGTCAGTCGTGACTGGTCATCTCATAATTACCACTGTTTGATTTAATTCATCTATTAATTATTTTTGATTTTGAAAAGGGAAAACTACAGTATTTTCACATGTTATTCTATTTTGTTACTGGGACTGCAGCAACATCTTTTTTATTTTTATGACATTGCAAAGTATTGTATTTAAAAGTGCCTTTAGTAGTCTAACTGAAAGAAATGCTTTAAATTTGAGTTTGACATTAAATACAACTTTAATAAGTGTTGTGTTAACAAACAGTTATTTTAAGGATGCTATAGAGGAATACATATAGTATACGAGTCTTATGACAATGAATGTAGAGCGGGTTGGTCTATGAAGTTAACTTTTAATGGATGGACTGTAGAAGAAGAAGATATGGTGCGTAGCCCTAGTTTGGGATAATTGCAGGAGAATGATGATGAGTCTACAGAATATGGTAATAGGGTCCATAATTGTTACTCTTTAATTTACCTACCAACCTTGCATACATTATGGGATGCAATAAAGTATTGTGTATTGAATTTTATTGCCCAGTGAGCCACAACACGAAACGCGTACTATGGCAAGTCATACCAATTTTCTGAAATGTCTATAATACTGGGTCTAAAGAATCAGTTTGAAAAAATCAATTGGTGCCCATTATATAGGCGATACTCAAAATACGCCCATAATAAAATTGTATGAAGGCGTTTAAGATGAAAATATAAACGTTTTAAGAAAGGTCGTGGGAAACTGTTTATTAAGTGACATCTTTATGCTTTTGAAGACGTTTTTATTAGGTTTTTGCGAATATTTGCATACTGATTTCGTTGTAGAGATAATTAAAATGTTTATTTTAATTTAATAAGTTATTAAAGTCAGACTGAAGAGTTGCTCAAAAGATTTATTTTTCAAATCGTTTTGTTGGTTAGTCCAGTTCCGATAAGGAACTGTGAGAAATGTATACTAATTTATAAAGATTTTTCTAGTTTGTAGATTCGGCTACTAGTTTATTTAGTCTTCCAGGCCTATACATGTTGCAAACTTCTAGAGATATTTTTATTCGCAAATAAACATTATATTTCTTATTTCGCTCTGTCTCAATGTTCACCTTTCGCGAACCTTTACGTCCTCTTTACGCTTCCCTTGGATTCTCTCCCCTTCGTGATAAAACATTTATTAAACCATCTTTAAACTCATCAACACTGTAGTATCAGGAATCGACTAATTTATCATACTTTCGAAATTATGGTGAGTCAATTCGAAGGCATGAGATAAATTACCCACCTAGAATATTTCCGAGAAAATAGTAATAACTATAATCGATGTTCAAAGAAAATTAATAGTGCTTACTCAAAGGTGGGAGTGACGCTAACTACTAAAGGGTCAGTTCAGACCGAAGAGGCAGCGTAGTGGCTGGCCATAAATAATGTCAAACAATTTAAAGCTTTATCTTCATACAGAAATGCGTAATATTGCTTGAAAGAAACGGGTCGCTTGACTGCTCGCGGCGCCGCGTACAGGCACTAGTATGCATTTCAATATGGAGTCCGTCTGCCTAACTTTTTCCCAACAATGTTGGGGGTCAGCTTTCAATCTTATTCGTTTCAGTGGACTACCAGTATTTTACATGGAGCAACTGCCTATCTGATCTCCACAACCAATTTGATAATTTAGTTAATGCAATACTTCTTGGTAAGACTGGTTGTCAAACTTTCGAGTCCATGAATACCTGTAACGACTACCGGAATCAACGGCTAAACATGCATCACGAGGCACGGGGGAAATTTGGTATGTAATATTTAGTCACCCATCCACGGACCAACCTAGGTAATCGTGGCTTAACCTAAAGATTAAGCAGCGGTTATAATTTAACCGCAAGCTCCAATTTCAATTGCGGAAGACGCCCCGGACGTCGTGAGCCGCGAGACGACTCCCGACCACCGTAAAAGCAGGCCTGTGGCGGATGGTGAGCAATGGGTAGCTCACCATCCGTCTGTCTACTGACAGTAGGCCGTGTCGACGGCACGGTAGTGTTTCACACGTGCCTCAAAAAGATGTCAGCAAAGCAGAGAGGCCTGCCAGGGGTGCAGGTTGTTCGAAAGAGATACCTCGGCCCCGGAACGAAAAGGGTAATAGAAAGAACATAGGTAGGTTTTAGTCAGTACAAGTCTGATACTTCCCCCCATTCCGCCCAGAGCGGGGTAAGTTATTCAATGATTTCCTACCCAGAAAAAGAAGCTCCAATTTCAATATAGAAATAACTAGCTGGCGCCCGCGTGGTATCAAAAAAAATCCTATTTGTTATTCCAGACTATAATCTACCTCTAAGATCAGAAGATAAGATAATAATAGACATAAGATCTCATTAAGATCCGTTCAGCGGTTTTGACGTGAAAGAGTAACAAACATCCATACATCCATCCTCACAAACATTCGCATTTATAATTTTAGTAGAGTAGTAGGAAGTTTAAAATAGTTGACATAACAATTGCCGGCCGCTACATTGCTATTTCGGTGTGATTTGAGCCTAAATGTCACGGCACGATAGTCGAGCACCGGTCGAGTTCCAAACGTAGTTACAGGTACCAATTACGTACTTCAGCTATTCGACCCGATTATCGTCGCTTTTCATCGATAAATGCTATGAATTTATTTGGAACTCGTGTCGCCAAATAGTGTTAGCATTTAATTGATTAACGGAATGTTTCCCACTTTTAGTGCAACGTTTAACCAATTTCATCGACGGTCACATTCCTATTTCTGTCGTGCAATTTATTGAATGTACGGTTTGATCTTCTGATTTCAATTACTATTATCAAACTGTGGTCTAAATTGTTTAGCTTAATTAATTGTGACACAAGCAAAATAGAAGACAAGAATTTTTAATACATTACTGGCTTCCGCCCGTGACTTCGTCTGCGTGGCATAGTTACTTTGGGCTAACGCTAAATTTTACCTGCGTGGTTATCAAAAAAAGTTATCTTTCTCTCCCCTTTTCTACCCGCTTTCTCGCGCGGTGTTTTCCAGACTATAATCTACCTCTGTGCCAAATTGCATTAAGATCCGTTTTGACGGGGAAGATTGACAAACATCCATACATATATCCATCCATCCTCACAAACATTGGCATTTATGATATTAGTAGGATATATCTTGCTTAGCTTCTTTAGTTAGATACCTAGTTGTGGTATACAAACTCGCTGTATTGAAAGCGCGTTTGTAAACCACGCGCGCCTCAAAGAAATCTCAGCAAAGCAGAGAGGCCTGCCAGGGCAACTGCCTGCCGATATTACGGGACGTTTGAAAGAAACACTGCGGCCCCGGAACACAAAGGGCAAAAAAAGAAACATGGATGAGTTTTAATCTAAATCTGAGACTCCCTTCAGAGCGAAAAATTATTTAATAAGTTCCCAACCGAAAAAAAAAAAATCTTGGGCTGTGACCAATATTTTATAAAACACAAGACCACGTGTTACCATCTTCCAAAACCCTTGACAACATATTCATACCCAACACACATCTCTAGAAGCACCCGTAAACCACTAATCCTTTGAGAAAGTTTCGAATCCTACCAGCGAAAAAAACAATAATACATCCCAAGATGCAACCAAGGCTATAAATCAGAACTTAAAACTTGTACACACTAGGGGTTTTTGTTTTTTATTGCAATGTTGGGGAAATAAACGGGGAACAGTTATTAAGTTGTTGCTAGTACGAACAGACACGTCACTACCCATGGGTATCGTTACGCTGTAGTTTACAAACTAGGGGAGCAGGGAGTGATAACTTATGGTAGTACGGAACGGGTTTCAACGTGGTTTTGATTATATACATTTGTATAATTATATTTATATATTACCTATTTTTACACATATTGAAATGCAAATGCTTTTAAACAGAAAATTATGAATTATACTGAATCTACATTTTTGTTTTTTAAAACAAATCCTTATTATTAAAACAAAAAGAAAGCAACATTACGTTTTACTCAAACACAGATTGCTTGACATATTTTTGGTATCAATGAAGTCCTTATTAAATTTGTTCATCGAAAACGATTATCAAAACACACGTAAACAAACAGCAAAGTAAACAGGAAACTAAAACTAGCATGTTTAAGGCCTCAACCCTAACTTAAAACAGATTAGTTCGCGAAACTAAAAGTAGTTATTTACACAGTTAGTATGTCTAAATGTCTATTTAATAGTGTCTACACTATTTATTACAGGGATCCCAGTTTAATGGCGAATTCATGACGGCAGCAAATCACCTGCCTGTTCGGAGGATAATAATTTCATGTTATGTTTCAACTAACTTAGCTGTTTTACTTGTGTTTGTAAAGGTTGAGTTTGTTTTACACGGCGATAGTTAACGTAAACAATGGAACTATTAGGTTTGGTTTTTTGTGTCTGACATGTTTCAATGTTATTTGGTAGAAAATATAAGCTTATGAAGTTTCCACTTGTGGGATTTAGGCCTACTATCTGTGAGAGGAAGTATGAAGAAGGTGTGATATGTCTTGGTATTCATGTAAACCATCTTTTTAAGCGATCAAACACAAAAAGAAATTGGCAAATCGGTTTAGGCGTCTTTGAGTAATCGGTTACATATATAACAAACCGTCCGATTTGAGAACCTCCTCCTTTTCTGAAGTCGGTTAAAAATAAAATGAAAGTGAATTAAGTATGTTGTGTGGTAAAAAAAATTAATTAAATTTAAATTAAGCATGTTGGGTGCAGTACTTTACAAATTCCTACAATTTTGTTTTAGCGATGTCCAGGACCTTTTGTCCAAGAGCGTCACGAAGAAGGAACCAGCGAAGTTGTATCAGAGAATAGATGGCCGTCAATCTGCGGAAATTGGAAAAGTGTACCGACTAGAATTTAGGTGATATGCATCGATTACACTACTAACAAGTGTAAACGTAAATATTGAATAAACTTTATTTAAGGTGGCATAGGCCCATATAAAATTTAGACTAGTACAATATTGTAACACATACACAGACATACATTAAATCAATTCGATATGATTAATATAAAAATGTTAAATTTAATTTCTTGAGATTGTTTTAATATAAGTAATTAATTTAATAAGAATTACACGGTTAACTGAGCTAAGGGTTCAAAAATATGTATTTATTCGATAAATGTGTGTAGCATTTATCAACGGGTGTTAGAAAATAATATTGTGATTTTTTATATAGTTTCTCATAAATAGTTGATGAGATATTTGCTTCTAAAGTGGTAAACATTTGGTCTTTCACCTCTAATTTCTAAATTTATTTGTTACTAGCTGGTGCCCGTGTGGCTTCACCCGCGTGGTATCGTAAAATCCTATGTGTTATTCCAGATTATAATCTACCTCTGTACCATATTTCATCAAGATCCCTTCAGCTGTTTTGAAGTGAAAGAGTAACAAGAGTACACCCATCCATCCATCCTGACCAACATTCACATTTAAAATATTAGTAGGATATACATAAACACGAATGAAGCCTAAGCAAGTCTCTGTTTCTTAAAATCCGAGAACATTTACTAATTAAAAATTCAATGCAATTTAGATGACGAGAGCAGCCTCAAGGCAGGCTGCAATTATCCAATCACAATACTCGATTTTCTAAGCCGCTATCGATATTAATGAACCTCTCTTGAGAGATCTTTAAGAGGTATTGAGTATCGAGAACCTATTGTTGCAAATGAAAGAGAAATAGCATTTTGTTATGTATTTACAAAAAGAGAATGACTGGAAAAACCCAATGAGAAATTAAAAAACATGTTTGTTTTTTTTTTAAAGTGAAAAACAGTTTTTATTAACCTATTGTTATTTCTGCTGCCAGTCATTGCAGGAGAAAAGGAAGCAAAAGAAAAGCAGGAGAAATTTGCGGTCTGTTTTTTTTGCATGACAGCTATTAAGGTTTTGAAAGAAGTTGATAGTAATAATACTGAGTTAAAATCTGCTAATCAAAGATAGGTTAAACATTAAAGATACATTTTTAGCGTATTTTGACACTAGACAAAGTAGTTTTGTCCGTCTGACATGTAAAAAACAAGTAGTTTGTTGATGTGTTCGCGTCAAATAAACCCGGCCCTTATTTTTGATGGACGCGTCTCTCACCCTACCGTCGCGGTCGTGCCACTCAGTTATTTTCATATTCGTAAATTTTCGTGCGTGCCGATGTTAGCAATCGATAAAATGCTACACTAGTTAACAAAATACAAAATTTCAGAGCTGCAATTAGTTTTTTTTTTTTGCTATTGGAATATTCCAATTTACGAGTACAGTGTGCAAAAAATCATCTGATAAAGGAATAAACGAATTGTACGAAGTTATGATAAAGTTTAAAAACGTCGAGTATAAACTAGTTTATTTTGTGAGTTTAAACGAACTACGATAGTATCTGTCACTTACACAAAACAATTTTCTATTTATAAACTCAAACTCAAACTCAAACTCAAATCATTTATTTCAATTAGACCATTACAGGCACTTTTGAATGTCATAAAAACAAGAACAAAAAAAATGATGCTGCTACAGTCCCAGTCACAAGACATAATAACTTGTGAAAGTACTGTAGTTGCCCATTCCAAAGCGTAGATCTCTATGGAGAAGAATGGGCAAGAAACTCCATGGACACTCTTTTAAATCATAATGTTTTATAAAATCATGGATACATCATTCATGTTGAGATTATTCATAATGTGAGAACGATGTAGAAAAACGAGCACATTTAAAGCGTCCAGAGTAAAAGCAATAATTATCACGAGTTTAAAAGAAGAATTAAAACAAACCGTGGTAGCTAAGAGATGACCAGTCCCAACCGACAGCGCCCGTTCACGAACATGACGTATGGATCAGCCCCATTCAGCTCGACCATTTTGAAGGGAGCTAAATGACCCGACACACCCGCCACCATCAGCGAGACATTTAAGTGAGACATTTAATCTCTCAACCACCAGGGCAACCGTCGAGTCAATAAAATTACATAGAACTCACACATGGGCATTACAATTATACAATATTAGGAAATTGAGTCTATACAATGCAATGATAGTATTACAATCTTCTTCAGCTGCCACAATAACTTCAGATGCTGATTAATGATAGTTAGTTTGCCCCTATGGTTGTGGAGCAGGACCGGCATTGAGCCAAGCATTTATATCATTAATGTAATCCCCCAACTTATAGTATGCTTGCCTACATAGTGTGCGTTTAATACAAGATTTAAACTTCGATTCATTCAGTTGTAGGATGTGTGGAGGTATTTTATTGTAACATTTTAAACAGTACCCCATAAAAGTGGAGTCTACCTTAGCTAGCCTGAAACCTGGCTGAACCAGTTGGTCCCTATTTCTAGTATTATAGTGATGTCTGTCACATCTTTTACTAAATAGATGCAGATTTTTCCTAACGTACATGATGTTTTCATAGATGTATTGACAAGGTACTGTCATGATGTTAATTTTTTTAAACAGTTCTCTTAGAGAATCGCGCCTACACAGATTGTACATGGCTCTGATGGCTCTTTTCTGCAGAATAAATATAGACTCAATGTCTGCAGCCCGCCCCCAAAGTAAAATACCGTATGACATTATACTATGAAAATAACTAAAATAGACTAGTCGCGCGGTATCTACATCAGTAAATTGACGGATTTTTCTTACGGCATATGCAGCTGAACTCAACCGTCCTGCAAGAGATGTTAAATGAGGACCCCATTGTAGCCTTGAGTCGAGTGTGATTCCCAAGAAAACAGTTTTATTGACGAATTCTAGTTTCTCTTGATTTAATACTATGTCACAATCACTACTTTTGACGTTTGGTAGAGCGAATCTTATGCATTTCGTTTTTTTCCCATTCAATACTAAGTTATTAGCAGTAAACCAATTATGGACCTGCAATAGGGCGTTATTTAGGTCGTCAAGATTCGTGGCACGTCTATTTACCTTAAATATTAAAGAAGTGTCGTCAGCAAACAACACCATTTGTGGTTGATTTTCAAATAAATGGGGTAGATCATTAATATATACTAAAAAGAGGAAAGGACCCAATATAGAACCTTGTGGTACACCCATTTTAACTTTTAAACCCATTGAATTAACGCCATTAATTTGAACTTGTTGCTGTCTATCATTTAAATACGATTTTACTAAACTGAGCGCAAGTTTATCTAAACCGTAATGCTCAAGTTTTAAAAGCAGGGTTTCATGATTAACGCAATCAAATGCCTTCGTAAGGTCACAGAAGATTCCTATTGCATCTTGTGCCTCTTCCCACGCAGTAAATATATGTTTCATTAAGGTGACACCGGCGTCAGTCGTACAACGTCCTTTGGTGAAACCATACTGCTTTTCATGTAAGATTTTATTGGTGTTAAAATGGTTGAGCAATTGATTAAGCATTATCTTTTCAAACACCTTGCTGAGAACTGGCAAAACGGATACGGGCCTATAGTTGTTAGTGTCTTTACTGTCCCCGGATTTAAAAAGCGGTATTACCTTGCTGTATTTCATTAGATCCGGGAAAACCCCTTGATCCACGCACAAATTAAATATTAAGGCTAAATATGGTGCTATAGTCTCAATAATGGCGAGACAAGCTTTGATGGACATACCCCAAAGATCTTCGGTTAATTTGACCTTGATTTGCTTAAAAGCTTTAATAACTGATAAGGGGTTTATATGCTTAAATTCAAATTGAATCGGGCAGGCTGGAACGTTATCCTTTAATAAATCCTTAGATAGCAAGGGCGAGGAATGTAAGGTCTCTGTAGTCTTATGTGGGATATTGGTAAAGAAATTCACAAATTCCTGAGCAATGTCATTATTATTGCTCACGAGGCCACGTGAGGTTTCTAACGTAAAATCATTTCTTGGTTTTTTATTTCTATTTGTTTCATTGTTGATTATTTTCCAAACCGTTTTTATTTTATCATCGGCTGATTTAATTTTGTTGCTAATGAATAAAGATTTGGCAACTTTACAAGTGTTTTTAAAAATTTTGGAATAAGTGGCGACATATTCATTAAAAGTTTTTGTGTTGATGTAAGGCTTAAGGCCATACAGCTCAAACAATCGTTCCCTACTTTTCCTAATACCTTGTGTAGCCCAATCACTGAAAATAAACTTTTGGCAAATAGTTTTTGTTTTTATTTTTAAAGTATTATTGAACTCGGTGTGCACTATTGAAAAGAATTCATCATACCATTTATTTACATCGTTTATATGGCCCGGAAAACTTAACTTGCTAATTAAATTATTATTAAATCTATCTAAATTACTGGCTGCCATTTGTCTAGTCTGTATTTGAATTTTTTGAATTTTTATGTTGGACGCGAAAGTAACGTACTGGCCGCTATGATCTGAAGGAAGGTAATTAACAATGAATTTATCTAAATAGTCGCAGCAACAAAATACATTATCAATACACGTAGCGGTGTTAGTGGTAATTCGGGTTGGTTCTGAAAACACATTTGACAAATTAAACGATTTAAAGAGACTTAAAAATCTACTGCTATTTGCGTTTTCCTCTAAGATATTGACATTAAAGTCACCACAGATAATTATTGGTTTATTACCAGTTACAAGTTTTGCTAAAGCATCTTCCAGTACTGCTTCAAAAATAGTGTAATTTAGATAATTTGGAGGTCTATAAACGCACACTATTACATGCTCATCCAGCTCAACACAAGACAATTCAATGCTATTTTCAACCGAAAGATCAACTATATCATTACGAGACTTATATTTAATACAATTTTTAACTAAGATTAGTGAACCCCCACGCAACTTAGATTTCCGGTTAAAGCAACTACCTACTCTATAATTTTCATAATTAATTAGCATTTCATAGTCTTTTAACCAATGTTCGGTGAAACAAACAATTTCAAACATTGTTTGTTCTAAAAACAACTCAATTTCCAGTAACTTTGAAGAAAAACCTTGAATGTTTTGATGGAATAAGTTCAAGGAATTCTGCTTAGCCCCTTTTACACAGTTAACTATTTGGGAGCAAGAAGATACCTTGTTGTTGTCTGGTATAACATTGAAATTATTAGTATCTTCTGTTGTCTTACTAACTAGTTTAAATGAGCCGGAGTGAGCCCCAAGACTCCCCCGCCTTCCTTGTAAAAAGGTAAATTAGTAGTATTACTAAAAGTAGCAGTGTTAATAATAAAACTAAACTTAGACATACCAACTATGTCTGAGTTAATACTAAAAGCTAATAGCCTAGCTATTTTGTGTCTACATCTAATAGGTAGATACACCATACCCCGAGTCGACTTAATTTTATCTACAAAACTGTTGACATCAAAGTATACAAGTTTGTCACAATAGTGACTTACTAAAAAGTGAACATGTTTATTAAGCATATGTATATAATTGTTTTTTCCATAACCTACATTTTTACAATATGGAAATGCACACAATATGATTTTACTGCATTCTAACTTTAACAATTCTGTCACACAGTCAGTGATGTCTTCCTTTTTAAGCTTTGAGCTATTACCAACACAAATAGTTATTGTAGTATTAGGACAATAAACATTCTTTGTTACCGATGCCATTACCTGTTTGTAGGTTGACCCTGGCACACAATAATTTTGGGTACAATAATCCAGGTTATTACTGATTAATTTACCTAACCCTCTACCCATACTATCAGAGAACATTACTGAATTATAACAATCATGATTATTATTGGTTGATACTAAACTACTTATAGGCTGTACTATTTGAAAATCATTAAGGGTAATGTTAGATTTAGTGTCTTGGATCAAGATACAGTCTTGAGCAGTCACAGCTTGGGACGGGTCCTCCGTTGCCTCAGGCTGGAGAGCATCTAGGCTGGGTTCACTCTGACAAGTACACTGACTGTTGCTGAGAGTCAGCAAGTCAACTTTGTCTACCAGTTCGTTAGTAGCAAGTATATGCTCCTTAATTTGGTTTTTCGAGCTTTCATATTTACTATATAGGGACTTAAGTGTGTTATTCAGACCCTCTATTTCAGATTGTAGTCGTTGAGTATCTATTTCATAAATATTTATACTATCTTCCAGTTTAATTTGATAGTTTTTTAATTTATTGACAAGAGAAACACGTTCTTTCCTTAGTTGAATATTTTTGGAATAGTGTTTTTGTTGCTTCTTGTATTTATTACATTTTTTAATAATTTTATTTAATCTTGCGTACTTTTTTATTTTATTTTGACTAACTTTATAGCTGTAATTTTGATTCAGTAATGAGTCCTCTGTAAGGTCTATTGTTACAATGGAACGAGGGTTACAATTTGTTTTAAATAATTCATTGTACAAACTGTTGGTTTCTTTAACCTGACTATGTTCATTTTCCTTTTGTAATTTAAGAATTTTTTCATTAGCATAGATTAATTCCTCTTCTAGGTCCCTAATTTTACATAATGCTTCCTCATACAAGTTGCTACAGTTGAGAAACCCATCCGTGACCACCTTTAATTGATCCCGTTCATCAACAACATCCAAATATTGCTGATTGAGAACTACAAGCTCCCGTTTTAGACTTGAGTTTTTACTGTTAATGTTATTGACTTCCTCCTCACTGTCCTCTATCTCCTTTAACAAAGTTTTAAAACAGTTGATCTAGGTGTCGTGATGGCGTAGAGGTTAAGCGCTTCGCCTTTCATGCATGAGGTTGTAAGTTCAAAACCGGGCAAGTACCAATGTGACTGTTTCAATTCATATGTATTTTCTAAAAGTTTATCTAAGACATCACGAACACTTCTGCCGGGGTGCGGGTTGTTCGAAAGAAATACCCGGAACATAAAGGGCAAAAGAGGGAACATAGGTGGGATTTAGTCACTGCAAGTGTGACATCGCTCAGAGCGGGGTAAGTTATTTAATGATTACCCTTCGTAAAAAAAAGACATCACAGGCTACGTTGAAGGAAAAAGTCCTAAGGGGACCTAGACTTATACTTAATATAAGTCTGAAATCGTCAACCCGCCTTGAGCAAGCGCGGTGATCAATACTCGTGCCTTATGTACTATAGGCTGGTATTATTATTAACAGTTGATCTAATTTTTAATAGAATATAAAAAAAAATACAAGTCCAAAATAAATTTGTTGTAATAGTTCAGAATGAGCCCTAGTAGGCTATGGTTTCAGTATTTACAAATATAACTGATAAACCTATTATATTCCCACTTTCCTTGCTTAAAAAACCCAAGGCACATCCTACGTGAATTTACTAAGAACTTAATAAACGAGAGACCATCATTTTGGAAATATCATCTAACACTAAATTTTTTCATTAATTTCTTTGCTGAAATACTGAATTATACACATTACTTTTAGGACTCTACACCACGCCTGCTTTCACTAAAGGATTAGATATATATTGCATCTTATTTGAAAGAAAACACATAGTTAATTAATACATTAAATTTGAGTAGAAACGTGAATCGGCTTCAAAGAAAAAATCAACGATATCTAACGTGTAGTCACTTATTTTCTGAAACTCAATATTACTATTAGGCCAGAACACACAATCCTTCTTCCAACCACGCCATACATGACAAAACAAATGTCCAAACTTTATCTATGTGTCCCAACCCTTATGATTGACTGTCGTATTACAGGGGTGGTCTGACGAATCGATCATTCAACACAAATTCATTCTTTGTCGTTTCTTTACTGTCGTTTTCGTAAATGGTAGGTATTTTGAAATATTATTAGTTTACGCTAGAGTTATTTGGATGGATTGTTTACTTTAGTGGTGGCTTGTACAAATTGTAATATTGGGTAAACACATTTATATAAAACTGATAAGATCGTGGAAAGGTGGCTTTATGTTCAGACACCATTTTTTTTTCTCAGACTTTTTTCTTTTCCTCAAAAAATACGTTAAGCCGTTTTTTCCAGATTTTTGGCAGTCAATACAGATAGCAGTCATTTGGTAGTTAGTGATCCTAAAGTCTTACAACCAGTCTTACCAAGAGTTGTCGTAATACCCAGTCTTATTGGGTTTTTAAAGTCAGAAAGGAAGTCGTGCAATCTTTAAACACTGAGCAAGTTCGAGCCGGAATCGCTCACTGAGGGTTTCGTACAAACGGCCATAACTTTTAACTAGGTAAACTTAGAGAAATATTTTTTTCACAGCTTCAAGGCACAACAAACTTGAGTATACGGTTTTAATTTTAACTTGATACCTTCACGCGTTCCTGAGATAAAAGGTCTTGACTGACATAACAAAGTCACCTAATAAGGGTTCCGTTTTTTTTTCCTTTTGAGGTGCAGAACCCTAAAACATAGTCGCTATCTTTAAAAACTTAAAAGGAAAGCTGATCGAAAATGTAAGTAGCCGCATTGGAACTTACGTCGCATTTTGTTGTATGAAATTTGTTGATGCCCAACATACATAGTACACCGGCCGACTACACCGTCAAGCGGCGCTCATAGCCTTGACACGTTTGCGATCGGAACGTTAAAATCTTTATATATATAATTCTTCTGTGAGTGTGTATGTCACTGAACTCCTCTCAAACGACTGGACCGATTTTGATGAAATTTTTTGTGTGTGTTCAAGGGGATCTGGGAATGGTTAAGATTCACAATTTTCTCCGGCAGATGGCGCTGCATCACATTTTTTTGTAAATACGTAGCGAAGCACGTACCGGGCCGCTAGTAAATATATAAAAAAGAAATTACTGACAATCATGTCAAAACACTGGGAACGCGAAAATGGATATTAGTCAAATATCTTAACGGATAATTTAAAGTAATTTGTATTTCATTTAAACTAAAGGGTTCAGCAAAACATGACCGGTATTAGATTAAATTCTTCTAAAGCAACAACAACATTTCTGAATTAAATCGAAGCAAACAATTTATACCGACGATAACTAAGCGGTGAGCCTGTGGACTCCAAACCAATATGGCGGAATTTACCCAATATATTTAAATTGGTTTAGAAGCTTAACTAATCTTTTTACCCTTACTATTTGTAAACTTGCTTTAATTCAGAACAAGATTCATGAAATCTGAAGGTATTCGTTAAATTTATGTCTCTGGTTCTACATAAATGGTTTGGATAGACTGATTTGAAGGCACAGTTGGCGCAGGGGCTGAGCGATCGACTGCTGCGCTGTGTGTCGCGGGTTCGATTCCCGCACGGAACAAATATTTGTATGACCTGCAGATAGTTGTTTCGGGTCTGGGTGTTTGTGTATGTGAGTTTAAATGTTTGTAAACGTACCCGCGATACAGGAGAAATTCCTAGTGTGGGGCAACGTTTTTATAAAGAAAGAAAGAAGCAAGATAGCATTTATTTTCTATCTCTAACATATGCTGTCCCACTGCTGGGCATAGGCTTCCCACATGTCATGCCCATGAACTCTTGCCTAGTTAGTTTTTTGATGGAAAAATATGTTTCGCAGTATAAAACCTTACGTAACTACGCACTGAGTTTCATGAGTGGGCGTTTCATAATATATTAAAAACGTATTACGTACGCTGAAAACGTACATATTTTATTACATCTTTGAACATAATGTTCTAATATTCACAGTAGATTTATTGCAAAAGTATTCACAATGTAAGCGCGACTAATCCAGCGTAATGAGCTCTTTGAAACTACTGTTAAAAAATTCTCAGTGAAAATGAGTCATTGTTGCAAAATGAAACGAAAAAATCCAATTCTCGAAGCTCTTCGGAAAATACGGGCGATGTAGCATGTAAATAAGTCTTTACGAATTAGGGAAGACATCTTTCATCTCTGTTCGAAACGATTAGATATTCATAAGATTGCTCGCCCGTCTCTTGTTTTCCCCGCCTTCGAAACATTTTTTACCCATGATTTATTTTTGTATGTAAACAAAAAAGTTTTACTACCCAGAAGTAATATGAATCTATAATGCCCAGCTTCCAAGGTTTTCCTTTCAAAAATTACTTTGTAGGTTTTAGGATTATGGAAACTTTAACAGGAAAAGTTGATAATCACCTTACAGGGTCGTGTTATACAATGTTTCTAGTAACTTGTGTAACTTATTGATCGCAGGTATTCTGGTAAAGATTCCTAGAAAAGTAGATTTAATGGTAACTTACTAACTAAAACTAACAGATTTGGCCTCATTACGAATTGTTCATCTTTTGATTTGGATGCTGTTTCTACCAGAAGACCTAAAATGGCCGTTTCGGCAAAATCACAATAGAATAATAATATGAATCACGTTAATTTATTTTTGAAATAGGCACAGGCGTAATAGTTATTATTATTATAAATTGTCACTTTGTGACCATTTTACAAATTGTAACGTAATTCATATGAATTACGTTACAATTTGTAAGGATAATATTATCCAATATTATATTATCCAAAAGGATAATATTATCCTTTTGAATAATATTATAGAATCGTAATAATAACTCTGCTAACTGTCTCTTAATAACGGAGAGTACTTGCATAGACACAACCTTGTAGCCAGGATTATCCATCAGCAACTTGCTCTAAAATACAATCTTGTGGAATCGGAAGTGCCGTACTACAGGTATGAGCCCGACCCAGTTCTTGAACATGGCAATATCACATTGTACTGGGATCGATCCATCATCACTGACAGGACTATTGTTGCCAACAAGCCTGATATAGTGGTGGTGGATCGATCAGAGCGGCGCGCAATGATTGTTGACATAACAGTCCCGCATGATGAGAACCTCGTGAAAGCCGAGAAAGATAAACAAATGAAGTATATTGACTTGGCTCGCGAGGTTGTCGACATGTGGGATGTGGACTCAGCGATCAGTGTGCCGATAGTCGTATCTGCCAATGGCTTAATTGCCAAGAGCCTCGACCAATACCTAAGAAGGCTCTCGTTAGGCAGCTGGATCAAGGGCTTGATACAGAAAGCGGTACTCCTGGACACGGGTCGTATTGTTAGGAGGTTCCTTTCTCTGGAGCCCTGACCGCCGGTAGCTTGGACCCTGTTCCCGATACCGGTGGGCTACTATTTTTATATTTTTAAATGTTTTTTTTTTATTATTTTAAGAAATATTTAAAAATGTAATTTTATGTTAAAAAATAAATAAATGTACGAAAACTCTGCTAAAAATCAAGTATTTTGACTTGGCTCGCGAGGTTGTCGACATGTGGGATGTGGACTCAGCGATCATTGTGCCGATAGTCGTATCTGCCAATGGCTTAATTGTCAAGAGCCTCGATCAAGGACTTGATACAGAAAGCGGTACTCCTGGACACTCGTGGCTCGTATTGTTAGGAGTTTCAAAAATTAAAAATAGTAGTAACGTAATTAAAACGACTTGGAACATTATTAATAGCGAAGCAGGAAGGTCTTGCAAGCGAAATAGTGACTACAGCCTTGCTATCGGCGATAATATCATAAAATCAGATACTCAAGTTGCTACAGCGTTCGAAAATTTCTTTGCGGATATTCCTGTATCGACTACTAAATCGCTAGACTCGTCACCTGCTGCTGCAGATGCTTTACTAAAGGAAAATGTTCCATTCCATGATTCCGAATTTAATTTTCAATATGTCAATTGTAATGATGTAATTAAAACTTTTCATATGTTAAATGTTAAGAAGACCGCTGATCTATGGGGTCATTCTGTGGACGTTGCCAAGTCCATTATAACCATTGTAGCTCCTTCATTAGCTGTTATATTTAATGATTGTATTGACCGTGGTGAGTTTCCTGATCTAATGAAAAATAGTAAAATAATACCATTGTTTAAATCGGGTAGTACATCAGACCCTACTAACTATAGACCAATTTCAGTGCTACCAACATTTAGTAAAATTTTTGAAAAAATAATTTTAGATCAAATGCAAAGATTTTTCAATAAACATAAGTTATTGCATAATAAACAGTTCGGTTTTACAAAGGGTCGTTCAACTACTGATGCCGGTGTTGAACTTCTAGGACACATTTATAATGCCTGGGAAGATAAATGTGATGCTTTGGGGATTTTTTGCGATTTGTCCAAGGCTTTCGATTGCGTTCTCCATAAAACATTAATCAGAAAACTACACCACTACGGAATCCGGAACGCCTCTCTGAATCTTCTTACGTCATATTTGAGTGGTAGGATTCAGAGAGTTGATGTAAACGGGAAAAGATCTCCCGGGTCTGTAGTAAGCATGGGAGTACCACAAGGGTCCATTCTTGGCCCTTTTTTGTTTCTTATTTATATTAATGACTTGCCTTACCTCATAAAGGATAATCATGATGTAGTGTTGTTTGCAGACGACACTTCTCTTTTATTTAAACTAAAACGTCAGCAGCTAGCTACTGACGATGTTAATAGCGCTCTGGCAAAGGTCGTTAATTGGTTTAACGTTAATAATTTACTTCTAAATGAGAAAAAGACCAAATGCATTAAGTTTACGTTACCTCATGTTAGACAAGTGGAAACTAGTGTACTAATCAAAGATGAAGAGTTGAAACCGGAAGATAATACAGTGTTCCTAGGCTTAACTTTGGATGCTAAGCTTCAGTGGGGCCCTCATATAGATAAGTTGTCAAAAAAGCTTAGCTCAGCAGCATACGCCGTTAAAAAAATTCGTGATTTGACTGATTTAGAGACAGCCCGTTTAGTTTATTTTAGTTATTTCCACAGTGTGATGTCGTATGGTATTCTCTTGTGGGGCCATGCCGCCGATATTCAGACAATTTTTATTTTGCAAAAGAGGGCAATTCGTTCAATGTATAAATTAAGTCCTAGACACTCCCTCAGAGAAAAATTTAAAGAGATTAACATACTTACTGTGCCCTCTCAGTTTATTTACGAAAACCTTTTGTACGCGCATAAAAATATAAAATTGTTTAAAAAATACAGTGATATCCACGACATAAATACAAGGAACAAACACAAATTTGTTGTTCCTGCAACGAGGCTCAAAAAAATAGGAGGTACTTTCACATGCCAATGTATACGTTATTATAATAAACTGCCAAGCGATATTCAAACACTAAGCCTCAATAAATTTAAATCTTTCATAAAACATAAACTATGTCTCAAAGCTTACTATAACATGAATCATTACCTTGAAGATAAAAAGGCTTGGGATTAAGCTGCTCCAATTTAATTTACTCAGTGAGTGTCAAAATTTGCCTTTGTTTCATTTATTTATTGTCTATTCCTTTATTTTATATACTTTGACATTAATATTTACTTTATTTTTACATTCTTTTTATTATTATGATTAGTGACATTTTATTTTATTATTATTTTCATTTATGACATTTTATGATTTCATTATGATCTCATTAATTATTTATTTTTTATTTGTTTATTGTAAATGTGAGGACCATGTGGATCATTTCTTTTATTTACTTTGTTTTTTGACGAAGGTCTGGCAGTTTGAGTGCTATAAGCGACCTACACAAATGTCCTTTTTTTGGTATTGTTCGTCGTGTCGTTGAGCTCCTTAGGTTATGAGTTGAGCTACACGATAACTGACAAATGCTTGCACTGACTGGACAGGTCCACTCAATCTGTGTGGTGCTTTCTTAAAAAGACCATTTCAGACACTATCTGCATAGTCCTCATGTAAGTTGACCAAGATTATTTTGTCTGGACTTTAAAAGAGACTATGACCTCTGAGTTTGTTTCGGCTGTTTCTTCTCAGAGTAGTCGGGTACGAAACACCGGCCTCATCTAGTTTTTAAAAAAAAATTACGTGTAAAAGTGTTTGTGAAAACCTACTTGCAAAATAAACATCATTTATCATTTATCATTCCTTTCTCTGGAGCCCTGACCGCCGGTAGCTTGGACCCTGTTCCCGATACCGGTGGGCTACTATTTTATATTTTTAAATGTTTTTTTTTTATGTTTTTCAAATATATAAAAATGTAAATATATGATTAGTTAAACAATAAATGAACGATAAACTCTGCTAAAGCGGCTAAAGTAGACTCCTTTATCAATGTAATTTTAATAATACATATTTTTTGTAAAAATGTTTAAATATAATAAAATCTTTAGTTATTACCTTTAGGTACCAATAATCACTGTAACTCGTATCCAATCATTTCTGAGTACGGTTTAGCATAATTGTCGCCGGAGATGTTAAAATCCTGATGTATGAAACTAAACATTGTCCAATAACATCTGTAGATATACACTAGTGGAAGAAGGGAAGGGAGGGCTTTTCCCTACAGTAGTTAAGAAACGGCTGAATAATAATAAGAGTAACTTACATAAGATTTTACATTAGGAAGGTACTTAAGAGCTACTTTATTAAAAAGTCATTGGTTGGTTATTATCGACGATATCGTTGGTTATTAAGATTGGTACCAAGGTACCAAGGTACCAATCTAACAAAGAAACAAAAAAAAACGAACGCTAGATCGAATTAACCATATCAATTCAATTATAACCAAGCAAGGGTATTAAAATCCCTCGTAGAGGCGATCTCTCGCGTCCGGCCCTGGTTCAGTCCATGGTCCGGAGCGAGAGGGAATGGGAAGTGGTCACCTCCTTCTGCGAAGCAGTAATGCTAGCAAAGGAGGTGGCCGGGCGATTGAGGGAAAGAACCTCAAACCAACCCAGCCGTCGCGGGAGACGCCCCCTGCGCCGGGCGCCGCTAGACGACTCCCGGCCACCGTAATGCGGGCCTGTGGACGGTGAGCAATGGGTAGCTCACCGTCCGTCCGTCTATTGACGAGAGGCCGTGTCGACGGCACGTTCGTATTTCACTCGCGCCTCAAAGAGAATGTCAGCAAAGCAGAGGGGCTTGCCAGGGCCTCCGCCTGCCTGGGTTGCGGGTTGTTCGAAAGAGTTACCGCGGCCCCGGAACGTAAAGGGCAATAGAAGGAACATGGGTGGGTTTTAGTCACTAAAACTCTGACACGCCGAGAGCGGGGGGAATTATTTGATGATTTCCAACCCAAAAAAAAACAAATGCCATCGGTTGGTTATTATTGCAACTTATTTAAGAGGGTTTATCTCTTGCAACATGGCTGTTTCTGCTGCTAGAAAGAATTGGTGGACTAAAGGTTTTTCCTTATCTTTGGATAAAAGCAATTAGTTAAGTTCATGTTCAGTCAGTTATATGGCAGATGAAACGCAAATATTTTTTTTAAAACTTTATTGTTTCTTTATAATGTTTATTACACATGTAATTATATTATGCGGAGCACCGCACCGTCTGGTATCATAATACATACAACAAGTTTTATTTAATACTATTGTTACTTGTATACAATAATAAACTTTTGACATAATAATAACTGGTTATAATTATCGAGATCTGTCAATATCCTAATTCAAGAAAAAACACTTTCAAGGATTTTTTTTTTTTCGTTATTTTACATCGAGATTCAGCGGAGTTAAATCTGGACAGCTTTTTATGTACAGTTGTGGAAATGAAAAATATTTTAACGACAGTATCTGTCAAGAAAGCACTTCGATATTTTCGTAATAAGTAACGATTCTTAAAAAATAAAGGGACGGGGGTCAAGACTACTTAGGTTTTTTTTTTTACAATTTCCACAAAAGAAAATAAGTTTGACATTTTAATTAATAAGCAACAAAATTTACACAAGTCGAAGATTTTTACGTATTTTATTTTCGTTATTATTTATAGAAATACATCGGTCACAGGAAGAATATTAAAGTACACAAACAATTTTCGATTTCAAATCAGAATTGTTTTCTAACTATGTAAAATATTTTCTCCTAGTTTACGCTTACATCTATCTACTCTATTATTTTATAGTGTATTTATTATACAATATCTTGCCTTTTCAAATGGGTCTTATTATAAGTGTGGTAAAATACGGAATCGCTTGAATACGAGTAAGTGTTATTCGATTTGCAATTTGAAATTCCTATTCATCACTATGATAAATAAGTTCCATGTCATGTTCCGTATACATTTTCATTTCTGAACCTTTAATTTCATTCATGCATTTGATGGTTTACGTTAGCTTCAACTTTAATGTCACACTTTACTAAGACCCCTTTGCAAAAGCTCACTTACAAATATTATTTACAACATCGTTTAGATTCACAAAATTTACTAAAAACTTACTTACAATTTACATCACTTAATACAGATATTATTAAAGGCTAGATAGAGTGATTCGTATAACCTCAACTATTTACATTTTCATTTTCTAAACATTTTGTGTTTTTAAACGTAGTATTGTCAGCTGTTTATACATTCCTGTGTCCACTATCTTTATGTCCTTTCAATGGATTAATATGTTCATCGTCATTTTCTAATACACATCTATCATAAACAAGAATAGTATGTTTGAATCTTATTTGCCAATAAAGGTAATACAAATTATTCGTTACATTCCTGATATAATTAAATTTTGGAAGTTTAATCATAGAATGACAAGGTTTCTTTATATGTTGGAAATCAAATCTAACTATCGTTAAATAAATTAATATGATTAACACGCTTTATATTACACTATATACAACACTATACGGAACAAGCATGTTCTACTTGCTCTTGGTTTTACTTTATATTGTACATAACACAACCCACACTATAAAATAGCAAATTGTTTCAGTCGGGTGTATTGACAAGATGGCATAGTTACAATCTTCATTTTGCCTGCATTGTCAATATAAGCGTCTGATATTGATAAAATTCTTGTATTTACATTTGGTTCAGGATCCGTATGTGTCAAGAGAGCGTGAGGAAGAGGCAAGCAGCCAACACCAGGCAGTGCGTCGGCGACGTCGGTGCGAAAGCCTGTCCCCCTCGCTGCATCGCCGCAGGGTATTCACCTGATAAAGGAAAAATCGAATTTGCTTCTTTGGCAAAAATTAAAACTGTTCTCAACAATATTGGTAGCAACAAAACAAATATAGAAGAGAATCAGGTTACACGTGGGGAAATATTACGGACAGGAGTTTGTTGCCAGTTAGAATAAAAATAAATAATAGAACATTTTATTTTTACATGTTTGGTCATTAACGAAAGCTCCATACTTGAATCTTTAAGTGCGCCAAAAACAAAACCCGGATTTAAATCACTAATCGTAGATTAAGATGCGGAATAATAGATAGAACAGAATTTAAGGAATGAGGAATGGCGCAATAAAACCAGCCATTATAATAATGGCGATATTAATATAGGTTACGAGACCAGTATATTAGTTTCTGAGAAAGACAAAATGAATCGTAATTTTTGAGAAAGAATAAAAAATCAGTGAATAAAAACGGTATCCCTGTAATAAGTAAACTCTCTTGTCTAAAGTTATTTTACGCTGCACAAGTAATTTGTGAAAGCAAATAAATATTTGTAATGGAAATCGTAAATCTAGATCCAACGAAAAATAAAATCTAATTACTTAGGAATAAATAACATTCTCGTGTCTTCGTGATAGTTCGTTCTGAACTTGAGCTAGTGATAAATGGTACCTTACATGAAAACACCTTATTACACCCCAGTTCCACCTATTGTTCCGAACCACGAACCTAACATTAAAAAGAAACATAAAATTTCGTTGATTCATTGCTTTAATGATAATAGTCTTTAGCCTTAATTTTTTATTCGTAGCGAGGTTTAAAAATGTATTTTCTTTCCTTTATCTTAGGGAGGTCGTTTATCAAGTAGATTGGGATGCTCTTTACGAATCGCCGTCAAGATTTGGGATTTTATAAATTTATTATTTGAATTTGAATTAAACAGGTTTTTGATAAGAGAATCATTAATAGCGACATCTTGTAAAGTAGGGCTTTGTGAAATGTCAATGTAATTAGGCTTGACATTAATGGCGATGTTAAATATTCCGTTTTTGGTAAAAGCTCTCGTATTTTTATTTGGGAAGTAACATAATTTGGATAATTAAAGAAATGCTTTATTAATGTTACATCAAGTAAACGTAATAATGTGTTTGTCGTTTTCCAAAATCAAATAAAAAAAAAGGAAAACAACAAGCTGATAAGCCACTAATCTAACGTCAAACTCACCATTGAGCACATGGACCACAATACTCTTCGATTGCGCGTTGCTCGGGTTGCACTGATACGTCCCGGAGTCTGATGGTCTGGCCTGCTGGATTAGCAGGAACGAGGTCGTCGTCTCCCCCTTCTCCGTCACCACCGACACCCCCCCTCTCGGGGAGTCGTAGCTTATTATCTGTACACATTTTATTCACTCCATGTTTTATGGTAATAGGATTGATGCTATTTTCTAGATTGGATACATTTTCCTGTTTTTCATGTTATAAAACTGTTGGATTGGATACATTATCATGGTAATTCGGATTATGTTGTCTGACAAATTGAATTACATCTAGGTTGTTAAATTTGAGAGTTGTGTTGGAATTCTTGGGGCGTAAATAATTTTCAGTATCGTTGAATTGTATTAAACTATTATTATTTGACTAATTTTATTTGGTTATGACCGATTCAAAAGGTATATTTGGATACTTCTATTTGAAATTTCATAGGTCTTACCGCATCATTGTGATTCCAAAATATGTAAGCTGGTGGTTCTGGTGAATATAGAACCACACAAGTAAGGTTGATGGTGCTGCCTCGGTCAATGTAGAGGTCGGGCCCACCGATGATCTCTGTTGTTGGTTCTGTAACAAAAATAACATCATCCATTGTTTGTTTTGCCACCAATTTCTTTGTTGGAGTTCGTAATGCTAGACCATTTTTTATCACACCAGACACCAAAGAAATATGAATTGTTTGTTGCCTTTTATTTATCGTATCACGGTTAATTTTCTCTTTGGGCTCAACTAAAATAAATCTGTCTAGTAAATAAATATATACATATTCAAAATACAGCACTTTTCTCCCTAATGCGCAAAACCATCAAATATAATAATTCTTAATAACGAAAGGTCGTCGGTGTTTTGTTTTTCTTATGGCCCCCCATAAGTTGCGTGCGTGCCCATAATACGCCGCACTTAATTACCCGACTTGGCCAAACATGACTAACATAAACATTTTGTACTAAGTTCACTAACTTTCTGACGCAAACGCTTGACTCACAAATACATGGCTATGGTTAAGGCTTGCGTACACGTGGGTCTTTTGACATTTATGGACGAAAACCTAACATAACGGATAATAAAAGCAAGGCACTCCATTTTTTGTTACTGAAGTTAGCATTTGCAAAACGCAACAGATTAGAAAACATGCATCATATGCCCTGAAGTTGGTCTTTTAATGGTTAATTATTAGTTAAAGTTCACTCCATGTAAAATATTAGTATCCAACCGTAACCGGTAAGACTGCAAGCCGATACCAATAAAATTTGGATAAAGGCGTAGTTGCTGATGAGTCAGAGTTCAGTTTGGTCTGCCCGGGATTTTATTTTGTATGGAAAAATTCCGAACTTCAGACTGACTGACTGTCAAATACAGAGACACAGACAGACAGAAATTTCCTCGTCTACTTAGGCCTTAAATATGAAATTATAACTTGGTATTTACTTAAGTACGATACTGGTATTTGAAGCGATTACCAACCTTTGGCCCCAATGGTACTTATGCGCCACTGACGTAAAAGTTCACCTACACTTTTTGCGTCTTTATCATTTGGAGCGTATTTCATACCATCTTTGCTACAATTTGACCTTTCATTGGCCTTGGCCTTAAGTGGTTTCAGATACTTGTTCTTTGAGTTCTTAATAATGTATACGCTCTCATTTTGCTTTTATGTAGACCTACTTTTGTGACGTAATAATCGTTTGAGCTCTAACCATCATAGACTTTTAGATGGCTTTAATTTTTAAAGGCGTATACACCCACTTGTAATAATCTTTTCTTACTAAGCCTAAACCCACTCAGTAGTATACAAAGTCTCATAAATATTCGATGTAGGTTGAAATTACCGTACAGATAATAAAACACTGTTTATTCAATAAATATTCCGTCGCTCAACATCAATTTGGGGCATGTTCGACTATGTTTATTGATGTTACAATAGTTTACAATCATTAAATACGGGTAGTCAACACTAGAGCCATGACAGAACCTATTAAGGTTCAAATTACAAGGGCCAAGTTCAAAGGCTTGTTCCGTAGAACATATTATCAAAACAGAACTAATTAGAGCATTTTACGAGCAACAATATAAACTAAAGTTCTGTTTCGAAAATTTTAAACGCACAACTTATCGACATTTTACATTCGGATTTGAATTTGTGGAATTAATTTTGAGGTTTTGGAAGTTGTATTAATTGAAAAAGTTCACTGATGCCGAGTTCACGAATCGCTTGTAATTTCGTTGTGGCTTGGCCTTGATAGTCAAAGGGAAAGGCTGCTATTATCCGATCAAAAGATGGTGCGGCTTGTGTAAGATTTTATTAATTATCTAATTAAGAATCCTTGGCAACTCCAATAATTTGAAGCAAGAAAAAAACACCGGCAGTAAAGTGAAAGCATTAGAAAATAAAGTAATTTCCTTTACAAGCAGTAGTCTATACGCTTCTGATAGAAAATCCCACAGCAACAGACAAATCCAATAAGTATCGACTTACCAACAACATTGAGATGTATAAAATGACTCATGTGAGGAGTCGTAGATATTTGACACTCGTATATCCCGGAATCCCGGTGCTGTGGGTATTTGATCTGTAAAAAAAAGAAAAAATTAAACCTCAGACCATAGATACATTTTTAGAACCTACTTATTGAAACTGCAAATCAACCTTCGTACAGTTGGAAATAAGTATCCAAGTAATACGATAGATTGCCACTGCTTCAAGAATTCACAGTTTGTAATTCGTCTACGCTGTTGTAAGCGCCATACAACGATCATCCGGGGTGCGGGTTGTTTGAAAGAGGTACCACGGGCCCGGAACATAAAGGGCAAAAGAAGGAACATCGGTGGGTAAGTAAAAGTTCCGCTCCGCGCAGACCGGGGGAACTATTTGAAGAATTTCATCCCCAAAACATCATGGCGCTTGCAACAGCGTTGAAATATACTACTTACAAATAGTAAGTACCAAAGTAAGCGTAATAAATATACAGGATTAAAGACATTGGAATGACATGAGCAGCTTTAAAACATTGCCCACTGATAGGTCACATAGTATTTTTTAACCACATGGGGAAAAGTCCAGGCTGGTAATGATAAACTTCATCCAGTAAGACTGGAAGTCGATCCCAATATTGAGAAAAGGATAGGCAATGAAGTCAAAAATGAGGCCATTCTTTCATATAGCTAACGTACCAGAAAATAATAATGCAATTTGTTAGACGATTTTCAGGTCTGGTAAGCAAAAGAAAAATGTTACATTTAAAATTTTCTCTTTGAGGAATTTTATATTGTCAATAAAATTTCAAGGGAAGTAGTTTTGTAGACAAGTAATTATAAAACAACGTAATAGCAAAGACAAGCTTCTTTTTTTAACTTAAAATTAATTTTGTTTTTCTAAACCATTGCAGAAAACAGCAGTTGTTACAATTAAAACAACGACCATGTCATAATGCGAATTCAGTGAAACATTTCAAAAGACAAAACCTTTATACCCTCCAGCGCAGCAGTTTAATTTCCAGCACAATATTCTAGAACATTCCAAGATAAAGGACTTCTTATTACTGCAATATTATCCTCTAAAACAAATGTCTCAGTGATTTTAAGTACAATTAATATAATTTGGAGTCAAGGGTTTATTTAAATTGTAATGTTATTACATGATCTTAACGTAAATGTTACTTGAATATTTACATAGATCCTCTTTTACTAATGAGTGTATTAAACGTAGTGTGAATTTTAAATTCTAGCGTTATTATGGTCGGTTTCATTTTATTGTGTAATGGTGTAATGTATTAAAATAATGGTCGATGTGTTGTTTGTTATGTTTTACTGTCATAATCGGCTTATGATAATGTTTAGTACAAAGTGTTGACGTCCAAAAAATAACATTTAATTATACTAAGTAGAGCACGTATTTTTGTTATGTTTAACATTATTTTCAGACCTAATTTGTGTGTTGTACAGCAAACAAAAGGTACAGGAATAACTTGTTCAGAAAATGTTTACAACTATGGTTAATGTTTTTTGCTTCGTTTATTACGATTAAATATTCTTCTATTTGCTTAATTCACAGTCTGTGAGCAAATCTGTTTTCCATGTGATTTGAAGCACATTTCAAAAAGAAAAAAAGTATTGATTCATTTAAACTTAGATTAAATCGAGTATCCCGGCCGTTAAAATAATTTAAGGTTATGTTCCTAATAGTCTTCTTTATCCAAATAATATTAATGGAACTATTATTATTTCGAAACGTTTGCCCGTTTGTTCTCTTTGTCATTTTCGTCTTTACAAAGTTTGAGACCAGAACTAAAACGTGCTTTAAGTACAAGTGTATAAAGTTACATTTATCTTTATTAATAGTCTTAACATGTCTCTGTTGCTAGTGGTATAGTTTGAAGAAAAGGCTATCGGAAAGCTTGCTTTTTATCTCATGGCAAGAAGCCAAAACATGGATTAAAATCTTAAGTGGTTATTTCAACATGTAGCGAAGTTTATACCTAAATCATGGAGGCTTAGATCTTATTCTTTGAGTGAGTGTATATCAGTTGACTTGCCAAAACACTCTTTATATACTGTTTACTAACGTTTACTTTCATGTAATAACAACTTCTATCCAAACTTCGACTATTTTGGTGTGGTAAGCGAAAAGTAAATGTTACTTTGTAAGAAGATTTGTGTATGGGAACACGCAGATACATAATTATATTCATCTAAACATTGGAATTTATTTTTTGCATTAGTCGCAATTAATTAAACTCAAAATTTATAAGAACATAAAATACCTAACTAACGCTATATTGTTGAATTAGTGCTCCAAATTATTAAAGATATCTGTAATTGAAGTCACTGTTTTAAAATATGCACAGTGCACACACACAATTTTAACTGAAAAAAGCAAAAAAAATATTTGGCTTTGTTGTTTAAATTACTGTTACGAAATCTGAGTTGAACTAGTATTGGGCGGGCTATGTCTGCAGAGTGCATCAGGTCCGATAAGCCAGAATTATCACGCAGTGAGTGCCAGGAGACAAGTGCCCGAGGAGAAGAGTAGAACGCTATAGAGGTGGCTTTTCCTTAGCAGTGACAAAATTTGATGGATATATTTACCTGTAAAGTCCAGTCCTCGGAATGTGGCAAGTGAATGGCTCTAAACCTTTGATCACTCGTGTATGTGTACCGGCCGACGGTCAACAGGTGAATGTCTCTATGTCGTACCCACGATACTTGCATGTTTAACTGTAACAAAGAAAAAACGTGAGAAAAAAAATCCTCAGTGCATAACTTATATTATATACACACGACGGCGGAGCAACCTATTCTAAACTACTATTTATTATTATTGGTTTTGTGTAGGTTGATGTGCCGTCATAGGCCATACAACTATTTGTTTTGGGCGGGAATCGAACTAGCGACACGCAGCGCAGAAGTCGATCGCTTAGCCATTACGCCAACCGTGCCGTATTGATTGCCTTACATTTTAGTTGGTCTCGTGTCTATTAAGCAATGATGGCCTCAGAACCAAGGCAGGCAGTCTCGCGGTGGCCAAAGCGAATTGATGTTATCCTACTTATAATATCATAAACGTGAGTTTGTATGGATGTTAATTACTTTTCACACAAAAACTACTGAATGGATTTTAATGAAACTTTAGAATAAATTAGCTTATACATCAGAATAACACATGGCTACAATTCATAAAGATATTTTGTATATTCTATCACCACGCGAAGACCGCGGGGCGCAGCTAGTAAATTATATAGATACTCTTTTGCGTATCCTTAAAATCACCTTAATTTATCCTAAAAACAAAACAATAACACATAGAAAAAAAAAACACAATATATATTGTCCATAGCAAAATAAAAAACATATGCAAGGAGCCTAACATTAATGCAATCTTGTGGGATTATCTCCAAAATATTCTTGGCAACCGGATACCCGACTGGCCTTTAATATTTCAGAGGGAAATGAGGTAGTTAACGAAAACTCATTTTGGTTTGACGAGAAAAAAGAAACTAGAAGAGCAACATTAGCGATAGCTTACAACCGAGCAGGGAAATTGGAACCTTAATGGTATAACATTGTAAGTTGTTCTGTCGTTAGCATTAGTTGGGTTACAAAGCTTTGTTCTCATTCCACTGAAGCTAACATTATAGTTCTTAATGAAGGTGGATTTTGTTTTTTTGTTTATTTAGGTGGATATTCTCGGAGACAGTATCCATTAGCGCTTTTTCTGTCTTCTCAAAGATTGATATTCTAGATAGGGTGTCTTTTCAATTTGAACTTTTCAGATATGACTGATTCTTTCAAAACTTGATTTATTTTTGTGTGAGTAAGGTTGCTTTGTGTAGAAAATTGTTATAATGTTTCTCTATTGATTAATGACTCAGAGCAATGTGTTTTAGTTTTCTTGTTTAATTGAGTAGAGAGACCCTGGACTGGATTATAACTCGGTGATTATTCAAGGACAAGTTCAGTAATTATCGTAATGTTATACTACAACATGCCTTTATATACAGAAAACATGTATAAAGTTAAAATGAGTAGCTAGTATTTCATTTCTAAGTGAAATACTAGCTACTACTTCTACTAGCGCTTAGAAAGTGAACTAAAACTTCTGTTATATCGAAAACGATAAACAAAAACCTGATTGATCTTCTTATAAAATAATAAGACATTGTATTCTCCAAAATGTATTATTTTATTTAATTTATCATTTTCATTGAATATTTTATTTTGTTTTGTATTTTCTGACCTTTTTTTAAATTGGTGACATTGACAAAACTGGAGCATCTTACAAACTAGTAAAATACTGATATTGTAATTTGGATATTCTAACTAAACATTTATGCAAAACTATATTTTCGAGCCGTTTGGGGTTGAAACTCTGGGACCGTGGGGTCCTTGTGCTCACAGCCTTTTATGGCAATTTCAAAACGTTTGGTTGACACTTCCCGTGACCCAAGGGCTGGTTTTTACTTTGGCCAGAGGCTTAGCGTTGCCATACAACGTGGCAACGCGGCCAGTCTCTTGGGGACATTGCCAACTGACAGCGTTGAGGACGAATTTTTGACGCTATTTTTTTATTTATTTATAAGTTTAGTTTAATAATTTTAGTTTAATAAATTCTGTATTCAATAATTTTATTGCATAAATGATGCGAGCTTATCAAACAGGCTCAACAGAAAGGTCTACAATCCTCTCAAGTTACAAACCCACGGAATTTAAAAAAAAATGGAGCAACACTCACCAAATTAATGTTATTAAAAAAAAACACGGAAACCGTTCACCTGAAACCAATTACCGTCCAGCACGTAAATTCAGAACCGTTGATAGCGTTCGCATTTTAAAACGCCGCGTGAAAGAAAGAGAGTTCTCGTTAGGCAGACTTGTATTTATGTGGGATGTGGCGACTCCGCCTAATGAGACTTTTATTTATAAAGTTGAGCACAATACCGACTTTAAAGTTTCATTGTGCTATTGTTACGTCTCATTTTAAGCGAAGAGTTTGTGGTACACCGCTTTGTAAATTGGACGTTGGTGAAATAAGGGTAACTCGTTAGTACGGTGGTGTACACTCGAGGTTACTCGCACACGTCTGCATTGTTACCAGTACGAGTGGTTGTCGTACGAATAACTGCTGTGTGCAACTGTACAAGTACGTGCGTCGGCGCGGTAGTAATGTTTTGAAGTAATTTGACTTTTTGTAAACATGAGACGGTAATTTTATGTTACAGAGCGTTTTGGTTGCTTTTGACTTTTTATTAAGTTGTTGGGAAATTGCTTTGAGTGTTTCAATTTAAATGTTATCTTTTGAGTCACTAGGATAATTATTTTCCAAAAAAAATATAGGCCTTATTAAAAATCGCATTCAGTTCTTAGTACGAACCGTAATGCACTTAAATATAATTTGCGGTAATACGACAAATTCACCAACATTTGCCCACCAACTTTAACACAAACATTGGCCATTTAACCCAACGTTATGAAAAGGAGAATACCCAAAAGATAGAACATATACATAGCCAGAGACATAAATCTTACTAGGCACGTGCAAAACGACGGGATGTGTTATCCCGGCCTTTTATCTTTAGCGTCATTTCACGTGAGACATAAACTTAAGAAGGAATCTTGGGACGGACGTGGTTGCAACGCTTTTGTCTTTCGTTGCTCGGGAATTTTCGGAGTCAGCAATTGTTCGGTTATAATTTTGTATGAGAATATGAATAATATTAAAATTAAAAAAAATATGTAGGCATTATTATCTTTTACAGCACAAAAAAAAAACCGAAGTTTGTCTTTTGGAATTCTTTCCCTTTGTTAGCCTATTTTTTTTGTTTATCAATCCAATCAACATCATGGCCAACCACCATTCTAAACAAAAATGGAAATAATAACGTACATAACTCACGCCTCCTTACCATGGTGATAGGCAGAAACGACAGAACGCCACCAGCTACAATCCTTACATACTTACTTCGCCACCAGCTACAATCTTTACTCGTTTTGCCTCTTCCACTCATACACTGGTCATACACGCGGTTGAGTGGCAATTTATTATTAATATTTATTTGCATTTCATAATGTGAATGGATGTTAAATGAGTCTTAAAGCTAAAGTATAATTATGAACCCTGTAACATAGTATTTCATTTTAAAAAAAAACATCTGAAACCAAATGAAAACTATTTCAATTCATTTTCAATTATTAATAAATTATACTTTAATATTTTTATGCTCTTTTTATTAAGAAACATTTAAAAATGCAACCATAATGTAAAAAAAAAACAATAAATGAACGAAAATTTAGTTTTTATTTCTTATTGTATACCTACAATAAGAAATAAAAACTAAATAATAACTAGAAACAAAATAAAGTCAAATAAAATTTAAAAAAAAAATAAGTGTCACAACATATTATTACTCAGCACTTCACAACTTCGGAATAGGATGTCTTGGGAGAACATATAAATAGAAATAAATACAATAAACATACCGTTTTATTCCCTAAATTCTTGACCCGGCAGTTCAGATACGCTGTCTTGCCCAGCAACGCTGTCACGTTCTTAGACGCCATCAGGTCGAAGTACGGCCCGGTCCGGGGCGTAGGCCTAGGGCCATCGAGGGCCGCTCCGGACCGGATCGCGTTGTCCACGGAACCCGCCGGAGACGCCGTGGCTGAGGCGTTAGTAGGCGAACCCTTGCCGAGTTCGCGCTGAGCTGATGAAACTGCGGAAGAAAAGATTATTTTTAGTTAAGATGTTACGAGAATTGTGAACGTATCGGTAGGTTTTATTCTTAGTGGATATTTTGAAGGATTAAACTAACACAAACACGATATTATATAGGTGTTTAAAAAAAACCGCTGCCGATGTCGGAGTTGACTTCCAGTCTAACCGGATACAGCTGAACTAGTATTTTACATGGAGCGACTGACCTCCTCAACCCAAACGCCCTCAAACCCTCCTTCTCTTCCGCTGAATCAAAATCAGAATATTTTATTTCATATTGGCCTACATGGGCACTTATAAAACGTCGAGGAAAGGTGGAATACGTGTTGTTTTAACCGAGTAAAGATAAGGAATTTCGGATACCAAAAAATGAAAATAAAATAAAACAAAATTCCTGCTTCAACTGTTTTCCTTTTATCCGAATAAATTGTCGAGAAAAATCTTCAGAGCCCATTTCATACCTGATCCCATTAAAATCTAAAAGGAAATTTCGTCACGAACCCAAACAGTTTCACCTTTAGAATAAATTTTAGTAAATTGACTCAAAGTCGAAGTTACTTTTCGTTTTCCCCCATTTTAACCCTTGTAAATATAGTGCGGTAGGACTGGAATAGATTAACGCCGACAACTTTATTATCCGTGTCTGTTCTAGTGGAAACTTCGTAAAACCGATCACGTGTGTGAACATCACTTGAGTGAGTGACGTCACTGGGCATTCACGCCATGCGCCAGTTTTATTGGGAATGGAGCGCTGTGCAAGACTTTTTTACTGTTTTTCAGTAGAAATGTGTCCGCCTGGTAGAGACATTTGTTTTGCCTACAAGTCGAATGTGGTAAAACTAGGCAAAAAAAAATTGCTAAGATTTACCATCAATATGTTGTTTTTATTTTTACGTATTATAAAAAAAACAAAAAACAAAAAGTTGAACAAAAAATTGGAGGATAAATTATAATTTATCTAAACTAACAGTGAATAGCTGGTAAACATAAATTTCCCAGTAGAATCAATCTTTTAATTTTATCGATACAAACGACGCAAAAATACTGGAATGTGACTGGGTCTATACGGAAGCCAAGTGTGAAAATAAACACCCACACTACTGCTGTCAAATAAGGAACTCCATACGATGCATATCACGTTACAGAAAAGGGAAGGCCAACATTTTACTACTGCTCAAACTTCCTAATATTTGTTCGTGAAGCCCGCTTCAAAATGCTTTCAGGGACTTCGTAAGAAACATGAGCACGTTAATGTTATTTTAATGTGTGAGCACTGTTTTAGGGCTTTTAGTTTAGAGATGGTGGCAGATGTGATAACTTCCATGAAATAGTGTACCACGTACAGACGCCAGCAGGTCAAGCTACCCGAAACTGTCATTTTTTCCCAATGAACCTTGAACCTAACACTTTAGCAATAAAGTCGAAAATCTATGAAAGAAATCTGACAGATTGTAGTAGCTTGATGTGCAGGCGTCTGTACTTGACCAAGAAGAATATTACAGAGAAAGTTTTCTATCGTCTTTTGTTGCTGTCTTCAATCACCATAATGTATTGTAGTCCACTGCTGGGATATGCCTATCCTATTCTATCTCAACCTTTAACTAAACTTTATTTCCACCTTTCGCATCAAATCTGATCCAGGCACTTTTTGGAAACATCCAATGCTACGTTTTGATATTACGTTACGTTTTGATCTTGATGTTGAAAAATTGTTTATAAAGCAGTGGGTTTAAAAACCTCCTGCCGGCGTAGCGGGTAGTTTGAAAAAGATACCACGGCCCCGCAACATAAAGGGCAAAAGATGGAACATGGGTGTGTTTTAGTCATTACAAGTCTGACACTACACCGCCCAGAGCGAATGAAGTTATAATTATGTTGATTTCCCATGCCCAAAACAAATCCTACTCTTCTTGTTAATCATTTTTTTTCGTATTTTAATTACAAAAAATATATTTTATTCAATTTCGGAAACACACTAAATCACACCAACTATAACCTTTAGACCTGATGGTATTTTATCCACACAATCTTATCTCCAATCAATCCTAACCAACAAAACCTCAAGGGGTAGGTATAAAATCAAAAACCCTTACACCACGTCTCTCTGGCCTTGGAAGCCACAATTAGAATGAAAAGCTTTGTCGTCTCTATCAGTTATTATCCTGTCGTTTAGACTGGCACCTGTTCCCTTCGGAGTTGCTTGGTCTCCATTCTTCGTTTCGTCATCATTGTGTGTAGGCGACGAGGCACGAGCTTTCTATGCTTTGTTTATTGTGCCCTTTATAGGGTTTTATTAAGACAGCAGGTGTTTATTAATTTCGTTATTTTTGTGTTCTTTATTTATTAGTGTTTTCGTCTACTTCATTTATTTTAAGTGTATGATTGATGTCATCCAATCTTTTAATTAATTTGCTTATTATTTATTTGCGGAGCGGGGGCGAGTTTCAGACTTGTACTGACTAAAACCCACCCATGTTCCTTCCTTTGCCCTTCTGGGGCCTACAGTCCCGGAATTTATAAGCCGTTATTTTAGATTTTGATCAAAAGAGTTTTTAATTTAACTGACGTGTACGCAACACCCTACTGTACTCCAAAATCCAAATTACTGACGTTTATTGACAAAGTGGGTCTGAACTGACCACGTCTTCTGCATGTCCAATGAGCTGTAGGACAATATAATATATAAATTTGTTAGTAGCCAAGGAGGCTGGATTTGGGCCTGGTTGATGGTTATTGTTTAACCCTTATAAGGTAAAACTTAAACATAACTAGATAGTAGAATAGCCAGACAGTAGCTTCAAATATAACAGTGGTATTCAGATGCGTTTAAGTATAAGTAAAAGTCCCTTTAGTTAAAAAAAGTACAATGATGATGTTAAGAGTAGACTGATGAATTTAAAGAAAATGCCATTAGACATCAAAGACAAAAGCTCGTTTACATATGAAACAAAATAAATTCACAGATTTAAATAAATTACATACGACATCTTTTAGCAGTACAATAAAACATCATTGCACAAAAAGGCTTCGAAAAACTTTGAACGCATTATGTTTATAGCACTACTAATTTAATAAGACATAAAACTTGGAAATAAAAGATCTTAGAGAAAATCTGATGAAAAATATTTCAGTACTTAAATTATGTTTTGCTCTAATGTAAGACGTATTTTTGTGATTCCATCCATTTTGGGGCTGTTGTTATAAAATACGCGAGGTTAATGGGGTAGTAAAATATAGAAAACTGCTAAAATAATATCTACAACAATGTGTTTGTTTCGTCAAATATTTTTTTAAGACACGGCACGTGGAACGCCTCAGACCCCAAATCTTTATTCAAAGAAAAGGTCAAACAATTCAAAGTATAGAAAAGGTTCACTAAGCCAGGCTCCTAATGTAACTCACAATTCAAACCTAAATTCTAATGACCATACAAGTTATTATGATAACATGTCAAAATTTCCGCAAGCAAACATTTGGTTACAAATAAATTCAGTACCGTATAGAAGTTGCCCAATTGTTCCCACTTTCCGTAGCCCCAATGCTAATAACGTACATGATAATAAACTAGAAGGCAACGCTATTGTTATTGTTGGAGGTATTGAATATCACAAAATGGCCGCGGACAAGGGATCGGAACAAAACACGAACACCGAACAAGAAGGGTTCGTTGGTAATTTTATAGCGGAAGCCCTAACATATTTTTACAGCGTTGCGAAAGGAAATGTCAAACTTTTTGCGTGGCAATGAGTTTTTTTTTTGGTTAAATTATACTGTGGCGATTTTCATTTATGCATGGATCTTTGTTACTTTGCACTCTACGTCCCGAAAGTTTTTTTTTGCTAATAATGAAGGTTTATAAAAAACTAAGCTCATGTCCGCGGTGTTGCTCGCATGAAGTTCGGTAATTATTGTACCGGGACCCACCGGTTTAAATTCAGGTTGTAAGTTATGTATCTTTGTGCAACATTTCATTCAAATCAAGAGTAACAAACTTCATCATTCCCACAACATTGCTATAAGAAGAATGTATGCTCTTAATCATGCATGGCTTGCCAACCAGACTCGCAGCATAGTTTAGTTTGATGCTTTTATTTGTCGAAATTCATCCCAGTCTTTTAATTCAACATTCTAAACTAAAATATAGTCACAAATAGTTTCAACATTAATTTAGACTCAAAACGTCACTAGCTTAGCGCTTTATATGTATATTTAGAGGTTAGAGCAGACTGTATCATATGCAAAAGAGGATCCACTCTAACGAGTTTAGTCTAACTAAACTTAATTGCTAAATGTAACACTATGAATGTAGCACTTGAGTGTCTCAAGCTATCTTTTCTAAGTTACATTTGATACAGGGATTTACATTATAAAGTTGTATCTAAGCATATGTTCAAAGCTAAAGTAATACGCATTGCAGATGCGGCAACGGAATGGTTTCTAGCTGTCCAATTTCTGCAGTGTCTGGAATTACATCGTGGCTAAGGTTTGCTTTAAATAAAGCAGGTTTTTCGTATAAAGAGCTTAAATGTTTGTCTAGGAGGACGAAAAACTTGGATTACTTATGCGGTGGGTCTCCAGTGCAATTTGTAAGGATTCGGTTCGTTAATGAAGATGTAGCGTTAAACTCGCTCGCAATCTTTGTATTGTGTGGAGTCTTAGTTGAACATTAGTATGTCCGGGTATAGCACTATTATTTGTTTTTAGTTTTTTGTTTATCTTCTTATGTTTTGTTTTATCTGTACGCTGGAGTTGCAATATTTAGTTAGTAGCTAAAATAGCAGTATTATGATTGATAGTTAATCATAATACAAAATCATAATCGTTAATTTATTGATTGATTCTTTGACAACAAAATTACCATTGACTTAACTAGAACATCATGACAAGAACACACACGACAGACTTCAATTATTAAAAAAAGAGCACACACAAACTCAGAAATCTAAAGTACGAAACTCTAGTCCTCAATATTCGTTAATATCTCATAACTTCTAACAGCCGATAATCCAAATACCGGAGAAATAAAACAAGCCGAATGGATAGCAGTAATAAAACCGACCATTACCGAAGTAAACAATATTAGAGAAAGAGTCGTGGTTATAAATCTTGGTAGAAATGCCCAGACAGCGATAGCCGACCAAATTGTGGCGAAAGAAGGCACAATATACGTAATACATAAGTTAGATTACGTTGTGTCTTGTCGTTCGAAGATTTTTCTTTAGATAGAAGAATAGGGTTCGTTTTTGGATGGAATGTTCTTTGCGAGGTTAAGTGAATGATTGAGAGGGGTCGTTGTAGTTGTACATGATATAGTTTAGAATAATTTTTTTTAAACGTGAATGATAGCCAGTGAACTTGCTACAAGTAAGACTAGCTTTTAAATAACTCATATTTGGTGCGCATAGCAGAGCATACTTGATGATATTACCTAAGGATTTACAATACATTAGATCATGGACCAAGTTTCTTGTCGGTTTTCGTCCATAGTTAAAGTATTAACATAAACCGTACAACTTTGTTTTCACATTTCATAAGTCCCATGTAAGTTTATGTGAAATAAAATTTGCTGTACAATAAGCTAGTTTCCTAATAAAAATATTAGTCCGTCTTTTAGCTTATTCAAAAATAAGAGACATGTATTTTTTTTTTTTGTAAATTAGACCAAAAATGACAAAGATATAGCCCATTAAAGTTACTTGAAACGTCACGCGTTGCTGCATTTATGGCAACAAGTGACGTCAAAAATACATGTCCCTTATATCGGGATCTAGATGTACTACAGGTTATCCCATACTTTGTGGGAATTCCACATAATTGTACGAAGCCCTTTCCTTCATCCTTGATTATGCGTACTGCCAAGAAGTGGAATTAACTGTTTACGTCATTATGCCTGAGTTCAAATAACCCGGAACTAGCTCATCCCATCTTCGTGCCCAGATCTCTCTTTAGACAAGATTAGGGTCCAGGTTAAAACCATTAGAAATTTAAAAAAGTCCTTACTAATATTATAAAAGCGAAAGTGAGTTTGTTTGTTTGTTTGTTTGTTACCTCTTCACGCTTTAATGGCTAAACCAATTTTGATGAATTTTGGTACAGAGATAGTTGGGAACCAGGAGACGGACATAGGCTAATATTTTTTGAAAAAAGTGCGATGTAAGGGAAAAAGAGGGAAGAAAAGGGAAAACTTGGCGTTGCTATTACAAATCAATAAGGCGCAAGGGGAACTGTGTTACCCCGAATTTAAGCGGGCAAAAGCTAGTACTAAATAAAGGGAAACATGTAAACAGAAGTTTTTTTTGTCATAAAAACTACCGTTCAGTAGAAAAAAAACATTACACTCTTCTCTGTTTTATTTACAAAGCTTGATCGTTCCACAACACGGAAATGCAAACAGCAATCAATTTCTAGAGAGGAAAATACCGTTCTAATTGAGTACAATTTATTTTCCATCCCCGCTCCATAAATAGGAATAAGTGGGTTAATGAAACATAAATAATCTTTCTAATTGAGTAAACAATCGGTCCGCAAAGAAATTAGAAATTAAAAACTAATCCTACCCATAATAGGATTGGCGTAAACAAAAACGTATAGAATTACTTCGTTGACAGAATCTCGAATGTTTATTATGAAACTCTGACGTCTGCTGGGACAAGAAAAACAATATTCGTCCTTGGACTCATTTCTTCGATTGATGTTTATACATTTATACACATGTATTTCTTTGTTTTTCAGAAAGATAGTTTAAATCAAGACTGCATTTTACAAATCTCTTAACATCGAGATTCAGTTTCAATAAAACATATCAGTACTTTAAATGGAATATAAACAATAGCATTTAACAACTAGTACTTGAAAAACTTTTCGTTTTTTGTTTCTCTTTCAAAATAAATCGCTCTATGTAATAGCTAGTAAATAAGAGCTGCAAATTGGTAAGTACCTATTTAACAATATTTTTCTCCGTTTCTGTTTTTCCTTAATTACCAATCATCATTTTGTTATTATTTCTTACTATCTAAAAACAAAATTACCCTCTCATTACGACCAGCATAAAAGTTACAGTATCTTCGCGAAATTAATTTCTGTATTCCGTTTGGTTGCGTAACTCATCTTTTGAGGGATACTTTTAACCTCAATTTGCAAAGACGGCATTCAACTAAAGATTTATGACGTTTAGCGTTTTCAACGAGATTTAATTATGTGAAAATTTTGCTTTAATTAATCATGGAGCGGAGTTTTGGTATTGATCGTGTGGAATGTCGATTCTATCTTTGCGAAGTCATGCGGGAATGGCTGGTGTTTTTGGCGCAAACATAACATAACATAACAAAATATACAAAAGTATGTTTTGGAGGCACGTGATATTTTTCTGTGTGTTTTTAATGTATAGACAGAGTTTGTGAATTTTACAGTTCCACAACTTAAGAGTCAACAACCCTAATACTACAAACCCTTGAAAAGCCAACGCAATTCTTTTATTTAGATCATTTATTCATTTCATCACATTTTTTTTAATAATTTTACTTATTTATTATTAAAACACACACACACACACACACACACACACATAAAACAAAAAAATATTAAAAAATCCAAAAATTAGTAGCCCACCGAAATCGAGAAAGGAATCTCGTAACAATACAAACCATGTCCAAGAGTACTGCTTTCTGTATGAAGGCCTTGATCCAGGTGCCAAACAAGAGCCTCCTTAGGTATTGGTCGAGGCTATTCGCAATTAAATCACCATTTTTATTTCGATCATTATTTAGGTGTAGGCTAGCGTTAGTGAAAACAGGAAAAATGGTTATTTCAGAATATTTTCCCAACAAGTTAGCGAGCTAAATCATTATATTTAGGTCAGCTGTAATAAAATTTATATCTCCATAAAGCATATCAAGTTGATGTAGGTACCAACAAAAAGTTAGTACAAAAACAATATTTTTTGTGTGAACAATGAAAACCTTATTACTTTCATACATTATGGCAAAGTATCAAGGTCAAAACAATTTTTTGACTCAATAAATTCACATTTATTTTCATATTTGATCAAATAAATGTTCTTCCTTACATGACAACCTCCTTCAATTACCCGAAATTTCGTCGACTAAGTTCAATTTAATTGAACTTAATTTGTTCATTTAAGTAGAACGTTATAATTGGATGTTGCCATCCATTGTTGCGCGTCTTTTCAACACATTGACGGTAAACAATGAGTTGTCAGACATTTTGAAAGTGGCATTGTCGGTAATTAATTATCATCGTGTATGTTGGACGTCGGTTTCAGGGAATTCGTGCTGATTTATGTAAAAATAATTTTTTTTGGTAAATAACTTTTTTTTTAAATAATTGTGGTAACTTTTTTTTTAATATTTGACGGGCCTGTTGGTCTAGTGGTTAGTGGCCCTGACTGCTGTACCGGAGGTCGTGGGTTCGATTCCCACCCAGGACAAACTTTGTGTGATGAGCATGATTGTTTGTTCTGTGTCTGGGTGTGATTTATCTATAATATGTATGTATTTATAAATTATATAAGTATGTATATCAGTTGTCTGGTTACCATAACACAAAATCTGCTTAGCTTGGGATCAGATACCCGTGTGTGAGTTGTCCCAAGAAAAAAAAAATGTGAATGTAAAGAGTTATAGAGCTTAAGTGTATCATAAATGTGTAAAAGTGATGGATGAAAATAATTTTAAATCGGTATGACTTACAGTAAAGTTAAATTTTGGTTGACACATGTAAGCCTGCTAGGCCTGTAATACTTTTTCCAAAAATATATAGATACTAGCTTCCGTTCGCGACTTCGACCACGTGGTATAGTTACTTTGGGCTAACGCTAACTTTAACACGCGGGATGAACAAAAATGAAATTTCTTTCCCTCCCCTTTTTCTCCCCCTTATTCACACATTTTTTAGCCGGAAATCGGTTTAGCCATTAAGGCGTGAAGACGTAACAAAGAAACTCACTTTGGTTTTTATAATATTAAGTAAAGATTTACATTACTTTCATTTAACACTTTTACTAAAAACTATAATATATAGTCAAAAACTCTAATAGCTAAACATGTTTATGGGGAGATAGGTAAAAAACTCAATAATGAACAGTAAGTTTATCTATATTTTTCCTCAGGACTGATATTAAAGAATCTTTGCCCCTGATTCCAGGTAATTTTGCTGTTTTTCATTTGCTTTTATTATCTTTCTATACACAAAACATAGAAGTTGTAAAAGCTTTTTATGAAAATAAAATTGGCCTGACATCTAAAAATCAATCGGTTAAGGTTTGGCTGCTTTTTTTTTCATTACGAAGTTACACCCGTGCGAAACTGAGGCCATTTGCTAGTTTTATATTCAATATTTACAGATTTCCTGAATATGCTAAGAAACAAACAGCCTGAAAGTAAAATATAAGCAAAGAAACTTCGTAGAAATCAAATTTATTCTATTATCAGTTAATTTACTTAAATAAAAAAGTTTAGGCACGATTCTAAACTTAATCAAAGTCATTCGAATAAAATAACGCGCAAAATTAAATAAAACAACTAAAACTAAGTGGTTTTCAAATTGCAAAAATAGTAAAAAGATATTTTTTCAACGTCGTCTTCTTTTATTGCAAAAAGAGATCTAAAAATCGCCCCAAAATAGAAGTCTGAGTAACTTTACGACTCAAATGTAAGATCAGCCCTACTTTATCTGTCCTTATAACTTTGGCTATGAACAATTTAGTTCAGTGGGTAATAATTTCCAATATTAATCATTTTCCATTGAACTGGATGCAAAGTGGAACGAAAATTAATTTGTAATTTGCCGGATGCTTGCGCACGACTCAGCTATATTATAACGACTTTATAACGTATTGATTATTACTGTTATGTAGTTATCAAGGCGTATTTTGACATCACACGGTTGCGTTGCGGCAGTACCACGAGTCTTCTACAGAAACAATTTACTTTTGTGTTTTTTTTAGCAGCGATGCTAACGTATTCCAATTTTATTTTAGTCTTTGTAATAACGACTGCTTAAATAGCATTTTAGACAAATGATTAGCTCACCGTGAATTGGTTTTTTCATCGAATATCCAATCGTCAAGAACAGCTGTCAAAAATCCGCCGCCATCCCAGCCGCCATGACAGTTACCACAGATAGCACAAAATCTGACTGAATAAAAATAAATCACACGCCACACGTTCGGATAAACGTTAATCTAACTTCTTCAAGTTAATATAACTTTGCCTGTTTCCTATACGCAACATATTTTGGGAAAGTCATGAATAATAATTTTATGGTAACACGAAATGCTTTTATCATTACTGTTTGAGTGCAAAGTTGGGGTTTTAATCTTGTGTGGTTGTGGGGTAAATAAAAACTCGTTGAAAGGGTTAGGTGACGGTTTGTACCTAAATCTGCCATAGGTACGTAGTTATTATTGAGAATGTTCATAGTTTATTTTTAATGTATTTTACAAATTAATATGGTAATACATTTTTTTTAGTTTTTATAATTTCCATTCCTACTGATTTCATCAGGCCGGTACAGCAATTTTTTTTCTTGGATGCTTTTCTCTCAGTCATCCCCTAGCCATAAAACATATAATTATCATTAAATACACAATTTAATGATAATTACATGTTTTATTCGTTATTGTTTTTTGTCACTATATAATCTTGTAGTATTTAAATATTATAAAATTAATGGAATTTCAAAGTTGCCTTAAATGTTATATTTCAGAATGTATATATATCTACTTAAAAAAAACGTTGCTCTACACTTAAATGTTTGTAACTTAAAATACAGGGTAAAATCTTAGGTTACAATCATTTAAACTCACATACACAAACAGCCAGACCCAAAACAAATACCTCTTGGGCAAATATTTTTTCCGTGCGCAGATCGAACCCGCGACACGCAACGCAGCAGTTGACCACTCTGTCACTGCGCCAACCGTGCCTTCAAATATCTATGAATTGTATCTTCTGAGTATACTTGTTACCAATAATTTAACTGCATAACAGTTAAATTATTTGCTTTAGGACAATTAGAAAAAGATGAAACGCATTTGACTAAAAGACTAATCTATAAGAATGTTGATGGTTGGAGAGGAAGAGAAAGACCAAACAAAAGATGGATGGTTTGTGTAAGGAATGATATAAAGGAGAAAGAAGTGAATGATTTCGTGATGTCCGAAAGTGGAGAATGGAAGAAAAATAAGTACCTACAAGGGCTGGAAATTGATGATGCATCTGTATAATATTAATTTTAATTTTAAAATTAGCGTTTGTTTTTAAGTTAACGCCATCAAATCGTGCTTCATCCCCATATCTCAACCAACTCGCAATTATAAAATTATTAGTTACTGTAGGTACATTGAAAACATTATTAATCTCTCATAATTTGCTGATTTAAACAATATAACAATGGAAACAAATTAATTTCAAATTTCATACGTAATCCCTTGGTAAATCTGTGAACTATTTTGCTGTTTATGCAAAACAGGTAATTGAATAATTAATCAAATTTATAATGAACATGATTCTTGTTTTATGTTATTTATGAAATTACTAGCTTTTGCCCGAGGCTTTGCTCGCGTTTAATTCGGGGTAACACATTTCCCTTTTTCTGATTTTAAGGTACCTGCTACCTGTAGTTATTGCCGTTGCGCCTTATTTATTGTAATAAGCTAAGTTTTCCCTGTCCTTCCCTTATTTCTCACTTTCATAAAAAATATCAGCCTATGTCCGTCTCCAGGGTCCCAACTATCTCTGTAGCACAATTCATCAACATCGGTTAAGCCGTTTAGGCGTGAAGACGTAACAAACAAACAAACTCACGTTCGCCTTTATAATATTAATTAGTAAGGATATTGTGTTCCATATACATATACATGCCCAAGGCATTAAGTCCGCCTTTGTACAATGTTTTGTTACTTGTGCATGAAGTTTTAATAAATAAATAAATAAATAACAATTCACATGCCTTTTTTTTTCGGGTGGGAAATTATGAAATGACTTCCCCCGCTCTGGGTGGAGCGGGGGGGCTGTCAGACTTTTAGTGACTAAAACCCACCCATGTTCCTTTTATTGCTCTTTGCCTTCCGGGGCAAATTCATATGCCTGAGTTAATATTATCAATGCTAAAGTAACTTTACCTGTCTGTCTTTTTTCTTACCTTTTGCACCTCAAGTCAATGTATTACAATAATAACAGCTTGCGACAAAGCCGATAGCGCATAGACAAACTATGTCCAAAGCATAAACTAAAGACTTTACATCTTAAACTAGTACGTAATCTAATCATATTAACCTTTGGTATCGAAACTTACTTTTCTGGAACAAATTGTAATTCTATTTTGAACGTGATATTTGAAACTTTAGCCCTTAAGATGGACTTACATCGTAACTGAATGAACCAGCTAAGTAAAATACAACAGTAATTAAAAAAATGCAGTCGTAACCCACTAATTAATCTTGTCAAGTCTTTAAATTTAAGACTTAAGTAATAAAATGAGCAATTGTGGTTCACAATACAAGAGTACTGCAGTTTAATTTTACAAGTTTCAAGTTAAAATAGTAGTTACTTGGTGCCGACTACTTTGACAAGAATTTATGAGTATCCATCTCATTGTTTTGTTTAAATTGTTTGTTATTTCAGTTTAAGTTTTTAAGGGAATTTCAGGGAAATTACAGCTTGTTGCCAACAGTGAATTCTAAAGAACAGTTATTTAATGTTGTTCTACATTCAGATGTATACACGGAGCATCCTGTCCAAATAACAATTTAGTTATGCCAGATTTTCAGAAATAATTTGGCCTCCATGGTTTGTGAAAATTAATGCAGCAATCTTAAACGCGAATAATTTAAGGCTTCATTAAAGTTATACTGAAAATGTCACAAACTTAGCTTGGCTAATAAAGTTTAAGTTATGTTTTGCTATATTTGGATGTGACTGTAATGGTGGTTAAATAAACCAGTTTTTATCATATTTTCATTATTTTTATTATCATTAATGATAACTTACTCCGCTACTCTTTAATAATATTACTTTGTACAAGTCATTATTACATTAATAAATATAAATAAAAGGCACAAATAACAATTACGTTAACCACAAATGGCTGTTGGAATAAAACTTTTGTTTGTCGCGATTAAATCCCGCATAATTTTAGCTTTCTAGCATAATTTATGGCACGCAGTGGTACTACATGCAATAAATTCAGCCTCTATAATTATGTCAATTTAAATGATAAATAACTTTAATAAATTTATTTTATGCCATTTCTGTTATATTAAGCCATGTATGAATTGGGAATTTTGATTGTGTTAAAAAAAGTTTATGCACTCTGCTTTAGATACATTTTTTTCTTAGCAAAAAATAAATAAATTGTAAATGTATTTTTCGGCATCATCTTTAAATATTAAAAAGTTCTTTCCTTATATTGTGCCAATCCACGAGGAAAGGAAAAAATCCGGATTACGATATACATTATGGCTTCCCAAAGTTTTCGCTCAACATTGAAAAATGGCGGTGTGTAAGATACAAATGTATAAACTTTTTTGTTTTAAATTAATATCATGTACCTACAAGACTTTGAAATTGGAACTATATCTCGACTAAAATAATCGTTTTCAACAGAAAGTCGTTGACTGAATACATTAGTTTCAACGCAGACGATATGGTCCTTCCCAAAGACAATTAAAACTTGGAGTAGCGACACAATGCGAACAAAAATCAAAATCGACGTGCGAGTGCGGAATTGGCAGTTGCTAGCTCGTCTTCAATGTCAATGCGGCATGGAATCATATCCATTTTACCACATTTCTTCTGTTAGCCTCTCTCCTATATTTTATAGCTTCTCACCAAAAATAAATTAAGCCCAATCCCATTGCAAATCTTAATAAAAGCAAACGGAAAAAATCCACCTGCATCCTAAGGGTGCGTGAGCCACCATTATTAAGAGAACTGAGTAGGTGGAGTGGCGCAGTGCTGAACTGTTCCCTACAATTTGGTTAATCACCTCACACGAATGCGGGGAGTGAACGGGCAAAGGGGGGCGTAGGGAGAACCCTGCGTGACTTCGTGCTAACTTTGGTCAGGCGTAGAGGAGGCGCGGAAGCGTGGGAAATAGGGGGACGTGAGGTCTATAAAGAACGTTTTTTTTTTAAGGGTAGGTAACGGGTTGGAAGGTAAATTGTGGCTTCTTAGTCTAAAGATCAAATATTGAATCGATAAAGCTAGGTTGTGGGTGGTAGCTACGGTTTCATACCTTACAGTCGTAATCGTTTTGCAAAGCTATCAATCATTTATGTGTTGAAAAGCATATTGTACTGCTAATCATGGACATGCCTCAGACAGATCATGAAAGGTTTGTTTGTATTAAAAACCGGCTAACAGCGAATCAGAGTCGTGCACCAAGTTTCGTACAAACTTGCGACATAAACGGCCATATCTTTGACTGCGTAGAATTGGATCACAGCACAAAGGGACCACAGATTTGACTTTATGGTACAGATAGACAGACGTACAACAAAGTGATCGAAAAGGGATTCCGTTTTTTTTTTCTTTTGAAGTACGGAAACTTAAAAATACAAACCGAATTAGGATCAGCTACTAGGGTAGCTGATCCTAATTCGGTTTGTATTTTTAAGTTTTTCATGGTAGGCCATGACAGAACTTATTTCACTGAGGGAAAGAGATGGTGCTAGACACCCTGTATAGCTCTGTCTCTTTCCCTTAGTGGAATAAGTTCTGCTTTAAGACGTCATGGTAGGTATAAAACCACTTTTATATGCAACTAACTTTTGCCCGCGGCTTCGCTCGCGTTAAATTGGGGGTAACACAGTTCCCCTTGCGCCTTATTGAATTGTAATAGCAACGCTAAGTTTTCCCTTTTCTTCCCTCTTTCTCCCTCACATGCCACTTTTCCGTTTTTCCGTCTCCTGGTTCTCAACTATCTCTGTACCAAAATTCATCAAAATTAGTGTAGCCATTGAAGCGTGAAGAGGTAACAAACAAACTCACTTTCGCTTTTATAATACTAGTAAGAACTAGTTACGATGCAATGGAAAAAACTAATCTCTCGGTAAGATCCGCTCTATTTTTGGGGACACGAAAAAAGTATGTATGTTTCGAATCCGCCATTAATTCGCCCCGCTTCAGCCTTTTTCATGCTCCAAAGCTACTCACACAACATCGTATACGAACCAGTGAGGTCGCTACTGGCTTAGGTGTAAATAATTTGTGAAGCACTTAAAAATTTGTGTTTGCAGGCACGAAAAAGCGTTGCTACGTATTTCACGTCGTCTGCAAGATTAGGGAAGTAACAACAATCGTGTTGCGCCTGAGTAACTAGGGGGTATTTTTAGATTGATATCTTTTTTTACAGACGTAGCTGGCAGACTTTTTCTGTTGTTGTTTATTGGACAAACTAGTCGGCGCCCACGGCTCGCCCGCGTGATATGACGAAACGATAACTTTCGAATTTATAATATTAAGAAGGATTTATTAGACAAATTGACGGCCTTATTGCTCGAGTAGTTGCAAGCTACTGAGTTCGATACCCGGATCGTGTAAAGTGTTATCTATCAGGAATTTCTCAATAACAGCTATAGAATCTAGATTTGTAGCGTGTTGTTGGTAATACGGTTGCACCCATGGGATTTTAAGAGAACTGGTGAAATATAGACGCACAATCAAGTACCTACACTTGTGCTAAAACCTTTGGTAATTACAGGTGTGATGGTTCCGTTATATTCATAAAATCCCACTTTCGAAAAGAGGATAATTATTATCCGTATTCGCCTTTTCACGTTTTAAAAATAAGCATAAAAAATACAGAAATGTGAAATCTCCCGAATTCTACTAATAAACTAACATAGTACATTTATGAACTATCTTATCCAAATAACGTGCATGTACAGAAAATTAACTCGAGCCACGTTTCATACAACATAATATTATGAAAATCTTCGCATTTACTGAAAACTGTGTAGGTTAAAAGCTTCTACTTCATAAGTGTTAATAACCCATCCAATTTCAACTAGATATTAAACTGTGATATGTAGATTTTCATAATGCGCAATTACCTCTTTTCATATAAGGGCCAATAGCTTGTCAGAGCGAAAATAGCTTTGGCCCGGCGAACAAGCCGCCTTCCCCGCAACCTACTTAGACCCGATACACACTATCGTACAGTTCACACGTTCTCGCCCCAATCAAATCTCGTACCTTTGATTGAAGTGGCAAGCTGAGGTGAGAATTTGATTGAAATGACATTTGTCACTATGAATGTCAGTGGACTAAAGACTGCTACGAAATTCTGCGTGGTTTAGGAGATAGAAATAAAATAAGACTTTTATCATTTTCATGGTTCCGTACCTCAAAAGGAAAAAAAACAGTACCCTAATAGGATTATTTTGTTGTCCATCTGTTTGTCTGCCAAAACCTATAATCTCAAGAAAATGTGGAGGTACAGAGTTGAAATTAAAACCATAAATACTTGTCTGTAGTCCTTAAAGGCTGTGGAAATATCAACTATCTAAATCTACGTAGTCAAAAGATATGGCTGTTTATGTCGTAAGTTTGTACGGAACTGTAGGTGCGCGAGTCTGACTCGCTATTGGCCGTTTTTTTTTATTCTTTAGAAATACGCGCTTTTGTTCGCAAAGCCACATAGGCTTTGCGAACACTAGTCCTTTATACAAATTAATATTATAAACAAAAAGTCCAAAAGTAATTTTTTTTATTGAAGAAATGAAAAAAAAATCAAATATTACTACAGCCATTTCTTTCTTTTCAAATCTGTAAGTTATCGATATTCTTTGCATTACCAAAACAAATGCACTATTTAGTACTAATAGTCCTTATGAATAATTTAATAATCTTACTTTTACTACTATTATATTATAAATGCGAATGTTTGTTAGGATGGCTGTATGGATGTTTGTTACTCTTTCACGTCAAAACGGCTAGACGGATCTTGATGAAAATTGGCATAGAAATTGAATATTTTTTCAAAATCACGCGGGCGAAAAAGCGGGCGCCAGCTAATGCTAAATATTTACCATCTAAAGATGCAGCAAATTAGTTGCCAAGGCAATATGAACACAGAGTTCATCGTAGCAAAAGCTACATGCAACTATGACGTACCAGTCTACTACAGCTCACCTACATTATAATCAAATTAATATTTGCCTTTGCCGAGAACCACACGACATCCTAAACTACGCCTAACTATCGTGTTGCTGGCAAGTTAACTTGCTTTCGTGTTATTATTTTAGAATTATTTCCCATAGCAGTATTCCTTAATGTTATAGGAAATAAAGTTCCACGTTGTTTCGTACAATTTCAAATGGTAATTAAGTCAAGAAGTTGGTTACTGTTTTATTTCGTTCGACTGCTTTTTTCATTTTGAATTGTAATGACTGTAAGTATTTATCAATAGCTGTTTTTTTTTAAATTGTAATGATTGTAAGTTTTTGCCAATAGCTGTTTTTTATGCATTCTGGATTGTAATGACTGTAGGTATTTGTCAATAGCTGTTTTTTATTTATTTTAAATTGTAATGACTGGAGGTTTTCTCAATGGCTGTTTTTTTTTCATTTTGTATTGTAATGACTGTTGGTTGTTGTCAAGAGCTATTTCTTCCCCTAGTAATGTTATTAGATGATTCACCAAAAAAATGATTACCTACTCATTAGTTTTTTTTTATTATGGTATTCAGCTGCATCCTTTTAGACTGGAAGCTCAAAGACAGCTAGACAAATGATGATAATTTCAGATTACATAACATTACATTACGCTTGTTAGCCCAGGAGGGTTAAGCAGAAGTGAACCTAATAGTACACCTATATTTCGCCCGTTATGTGATACCAGCCTCCATTAATGACTGCATTGTTGGTCTAGTGATCGCAAACGCGTGATGGGCTTGATTTCTGGTCGGGTAAAGTTTTTTTTTTAATCTTTTTAAAAATAAAAAGGCTTTGCCCCACACTAGGAATTTCTCCTGTATAGTTAACAGTGCGTTTACAAACATTTAAACTCACATACACAAACAGCCAGACAGAAATACTTGTTCCGTGTGGGAATCAAACCTACGACACGCGGCACAGCAGTCGAACGCTTAGTCACAGCGCCAACCATGCCGTCAATCATTTAGTCAAAGTGGTAGTGGATTTTTCCATCAGTCGGCTAGCGGCATCAGGCTCGCCCCCATGGTATTTGCAAATAACCAACGAAAAATTGGGTGAATAATATTAGATATAGTATATTGAATATCCTTATCCTTATCCTTACTTCCTTACTAATATTATAAAAGCGAAAGTGAGTGATTGAATTTGAATTTTGGTACAGAGATAGTTGGGAACCAGGAGACGGACATAGGCTATTTTTTTTTTTAAAAAGTGGGATATGAGGGAGAAAGAGGGAAGAAACGGGAAAACTTAGCGTTGCTATTACAAATCAATAAGGCGCTATCGAATTTAACGCGAGCGAAACCGCGGGCAAAAGCTAGTAATATAATAATAATAGTTTGAATACTTCTAAACCTTCAAGTTGTTACGAGCTGAAAAGATAATCTCGTATCGCAGTAATTCTTATAATAAAAAGGAACCATTAACAGGAGACGTTTTTCTTACTCCAAGATAATCTAAAAATGAAAAACGTAGGCGGCTTAAATAATAAAGGACTTACTGCGCCATCGTCACTAACTATATTTCTTACTTACGTCCAGCCTTGGGACTAGAATTTCTAAGAACTTTAGTTGTACAAGCTGGCGCCCACGGCTTCGCCCGCGTGATATCGAAATAAAGTATCCTATGTGTTATTCCAGATTAATCTACCTCTGTCGCAAATTTTATCAAGATCCGATGAGCCGTTTTGAAGTAAGTGAGTGTGAGTAACAAACATTCGCATTTATAATATTAGTAAAGTAATAATAATACATCCATGTATCCATCCATCCATCTTTCCTCACAAATATTCGCATTTATAATATTGTTAAAAAAATAGGAAGTAGGATATTAGAAGAATTCATGAATGATGATTATATGTCTTAAAGCTGAGTCACACCATTGGTTTTCAGAAAATCTGGTTACTGACAATCCTTTTTCGATTAAAAAGTTTTAAAACGTGATATTACAAGCTTGGACAAAAAGTATAAAATTATAAAATGTCGTTAATTTAGCAAGGGTTTGCAATAACTTGATTTTTTGTCTTTGACAGTATGGTAAAGCATCTACGTTATGCTTACTATGAATGTTATATTCCTACATTTTTAGGGTTTCGTAACTTATAAGGAAAACACGGAACCCTTATAGGAAAAGTGCTACAAACACACATAATCGCAAACATAGAGTTGAAATTAACACCATATACATCCCTTGGAGCTGTGAAAATCAACCATCTAAATTTACGCAGTAAAAGATTGTCGTTTATGTCGAAAGTTTGTACGAAACCCTAGGTGCGCAAATCTGACTCACGTTTGGCCATCACTACATAGTATAAAACAAAGTCGCTTTCTCTGTCCCTATGTCCCTTTGTATGCTTAAATCTTTGAAACTTCGCCACGGATTTTGATGCGGTTTTTTTTTAATAGATAGAGTGATTCAAGAGGAAGGTTTTTATGTATAATACATACATATTATAGTAGAGAAAAGTGAGGATTTTCAAAGATTTGTAACACCCGTGCGAAGCTGGGACGGGTCGCTAGTTTTTATTATTATGTTGTGAAATCGTTATTTATAACCTATGAGAAAACAGAGAATTATTTTGGAGAACCACTAAAACTCCACGACTCCTCCAACACTAAATCAGGGACTTGGGAGTCTTTAATAAATACGAGACTAAATGTATCCCTGCATACTAATTCAGGAAATACACCCAGCGTTTCTTTTTTAAATAACTTTTCAAAAAACGCTAAAAAGAACACAAAATTTCACAAACCGGACTGTGCCAAAACAAATTACGAACAAATCGAGCCGATATTTTTGATTGGATGAATAAAATGTTTACAGAATTAATCCGTACGGGATTTAAAATTGTGTTGACTCTTGCATTACACCGGTCGGTTTTGAATTTGTTAGGCTAGCTTTGGTGCCATTTTATCGAATTATTAGACAGGGAGAGGGGGAGATTTCGTTTTATTTATATTACTTTGACCTGTTTTCCGTGTTTGGCTTGCACAGAAACCTTGTCGGAATTGTGTGTTTTATCGATTGTTACTTGGATATTTTTTCTTTCAGTTGTATTATTTCAGGAATTACGGGTTGTTCAAAAGAGATATCGTGATTCCGGAACGTAAGGAACAACAAAAAAAAAACAACATCGGTAGGCTCTAGTCAGTAAAAGTCTGACACTACTCCCCGCACCGCCAAGGCCCGCTCTTGTTAAAGTTATCAAAGTTATTTGGTGAAATACAAACCGCAGAAAAAGTTTTATTTTAAGAGTAGGCAAAAGATTTACACACTTATTATTTAGGATCGTTTGAAAATTCGACTTTAATGTTATCTTACCAAATATAGCGTCGTAGAGCATGCACAAAAATAGAATAGTAAATATAACTCTTAACTAAACATACTAAGTTTCATTTCTCATTAAATCTCCGTTTACTCCTCCGCAATTAGATAAAATCTACGCCCATTAGTTCTCACTTAAAGCAAATTAGTTTTTGCACACAAATTACAGTTACATTCGAATGTTTGATAACATATTCAAACAACTTGAGGCCAAAACTCAATTACCTCTTATAATCCGACCCCACTTCGAAACGGATAACAACTATTTTAGGGCCTAGTTTGCAAATTTCTGTAATTGTGTCTGTAAAGTTAAATGCTTTATTTTTCTTGGAAGTTTGCCGTTCATATTTTTTATGACGTGTGGTTAGGTTATGTCGTGTTGTTGTTTATACCACCTAGAATTTTTAAAGTGCTGTATACCTATTACGCGATGTAGTTAATAGCAATTTGTTTTATTTTTATTTGTATTAATTTACTTATAAAAAGCGGATGCTCTAAGCTCTGCATGCTGAACCTGAAAAATAAAATATGTACTTGGAGTTTTTTTTTTAATATGCTTATAGAAAGATATGAAATATATTTCATTTAAGGACGTTGATTAGCAAAGCCTTTGAGTACCTAATTGTCAAATGAAGATCAATATTAGATAAAGTAAAGTTGCAATCATTTGTATAAACATGTGTAATATGATACATAGGATATGCACATATGGATTGAATGAGGTTAATATTGCTGGTTCAACATGTTTTACACTTTTCGGCGTTCATATAGTTTCAATAATTTTTATTGTTTATTTTGTTAATTTATAAAATTAGAAAAAAGAACATATATTATGGTAACATAATCAAAAACATAAGACATAACAGTTATTACAAAACAAAAAACAAACAAAACAATGAAATAAGTGAAGTCAGAAATGATTTATAAAAAAAACTACATTTATAATTATTTATTTCTGGCTTAATATACATATAACAAAAAACAATAAAAACACATTAAATTATCTAGATTCAACATTTTTCATTCAAAAACTTTGTAATATATCCCTTTCAAATCAGCATTTTTTTTGTTCTCTCTTTAATTAATTATGTTTTATTATCTTAAGGGAGTTCGGAGTTGTATTGTAAATTAATGAGACCATGCATGTTACACTTTTACTCAGAAATGCTTAACTCAAAAGCAGTAGTGCATTCCAAATACGATGCTATTTTTCGCTACAAACGTCCTCCATTTTAATAGACAGATGCCATAAAAATCGTTTCTCCAATGGAGCACGTAATATTTCATATTATATTCGAAATAGATGTATTGAAGGTGACGGGATGAGTTTGATTCCGAGAGGCCAGATTGGTAAACAAACTCAAACTCAAATCATTTATTTCCATTAGACCGTTACAGGCACTTTAGAAACTCAAAACAAGGGGATGAAGCTACAGTCCCCGTCACAAGGCAATAACTTGTGAAAGTACCGTAGTTGTCTAAAATATTGTTACAACATTATTCAATTTATCATTTCGTTGATTCCGTTTAACACATATAGTTTACTAGCTTTTGCCCGGGGCTTCGCTCGCGTTAAATTCGGGGTAACTCAGTTCCCCTTGCGCCTTATTGATTTGTAATAGCAACGCTACGTTTTCACTTTCCTTCCCTCTTTCTGCCTCACATCCCACGTTTTCTTAAAAAAAAAATCCTAAGCCTATGCCCGTCTCCTGGTTCCCAACTATCTCAGTACCAAAATTCATCAAAATTGGTGTAGCCATTAAAGCGTGAAGAGGTAACAAACAAACAAACTCACTTTCGCTTTTATAATATTAGTAAGGATATCTTAGCATGTTTCAGAAAAAAAAAAAACACGTAAAACTAGTAGTCCACCAGCATTGCGAACATGGTCCAAGCTGCCGTGAACAGGATTCTTGAGAGAGACATGATTTATTAATTATTCCAAAATGAGTATACAGCGTTTTTCTTAATAGCCAGCTCCTAATCCTTCCATCGCAACCGACTATTATTCGAAACTAAATAAATGCTTCTTTGGAATCAAAACAAACAAACTTACAAACTTTCCATTTAATTAAAAACAAGTCAATACAAACACTGACAAACTAATCTAAGTTGACACAACTCAAGTACCGGCAAATACTAATAAGAGAAAGTTCGAGAACGGTTTAAAAATATTGACAGACTGAACCTAATCAAGTCACCAATATGTGCATGTATGTATAGGTGTGTATTTTGCTAGGCGCCATTTTGTACAGTCAACAAAATTGAAAAGTGTTAAGGTCAGTTTTTGTTCAAGATTCAAATGTAGATAGATTTAAAAATTGTTTTAATAAATAACATAATAAGCCTAACATGTTCGTGTTGCTGAGGCCTTCCCTCTTTTAGAGGGAACTATTATCCTCCACATGGGCGTTAATGCGGGTAGATAGATTTTGAAGTTGGTTTTTCTTTTGGTTTTAGGACATTAGGATCCAGCGCGAATATTTTCCTTATCCATTTGTGACATAAATTCAAAGGTCATTTATATTAATAAGACCAGTTACTAGCGATTTTTCAAGAAACAAACTGAACCAATGTAAAGTATATTTCCCTTTGAAAATAGCGAATATTGCCTGCAAGTACCAAACTATTCAAACTATGCAAACCAAACTATTTTGTTAACTGTACGTTTGAGCACGACTATTTTGCAAATAAAGGTTCAAGTAACTGCGCAAGTTGAACCATTTTGTCGGGGACTCTAATAGGGTTTGCCTTGGGTATTGTGACTGCCCGTTCGAGATTTAACGGACTTTTCTTCAAAAGGCGGACGAGGTTACATAACAAGCTGATGCCTAGCTTCATGTTACCGTATTTGTGTCGAATATTATTTAACTTCAAATTCTGAAGTAAAATCTTGGATTAAATATTCGACACATTATGAAAACAAAAACCAAATAGATTTTTATTACGATACGAATTATTTCTTTAATAAAAAAAATCTTTTTCTTTTGTTTTAACTATGATAATGATATGGATAGAAAAGAGGTGACTGCTGTGATCACGAGTAATAGAGAAATATTATTGAAGAAGAAGATATGATGTGCAGACGCCAAATAAATTGGGTTGAGGCGAGATTTTACCAATTTTGAGTTTTTTAAACTTATAGAAATCCACAAAAATAAAAAAAAAAACGCGATTTGAGGTAAACATGTGAGTAAAGGCTGTGTGAAAATCTAAGCATGATGAATTTTTTGGCTAAATAAAAATCACGAATGTGACACAGCCTATATATAATGAAATTATGTCTTGAAAAAGTGTTTAAAAGTTACATAACATAAAAATAAAAGGGCTTGGTGAAAAACATGTATTTGAATAGAGTAATTTTGTTTTTATAAAAACATTCGTGTTGTTTCGGGGTTGCCAAGTCGACATACACCCATCGACAAATAAGCGTTGAAAAAAACCGTCGCGGTACAAAAGGCTTTTAACAGCAGGGGAATGAAGACGATACACAAACATTAATAAAAAAGGCGTGTACGATACTTTGCCTTGGTTTACAGCACTTCTTTTTAATCATCATCAAAGCATTTCACATTAAAGTCATTAAATAAATTCTATAAAACAACTTCAGTCTTATCCTCCTTCAACCCTTGACGATGGCGCCCCTAGCCCGGCCTAGTTCCACTGTTTATCTTCAATAAATGAACCAAGCTCTATACGAGTTTACTTTTGATCGCTGAACGGTTTTTTGTTAGATTATTTAATGTTTACCTGCCATACTTTTATCAGCAACGTAAACTAATTTAATTGGTCTGATGGCTTTATTTTTGTTATGTTGGTAGACTGGGAATGTTTTCATTTTCTGATTCGTTTTCAAGGAATGTTTGTTTTGCATGACATGCAACATGTTTTGAATGATTATTAGAACGTTCCACGAAATCGTTTGATGTTTGAACATCGATAAACATGTTGCAAGTTTGTGTTTGTTGAAAATGTAAATGTGACGAGTTCCGTTGGAATATTTTTTGTTTTCTGTGATTTATATGATTAAAGGTTCATTTATTTATGTATATTTTTTATGTATATTCAGCTTATAAGAGAGTTTATATCTTTGGATATATTTTAAAAAATACGGTCCCGTGTTTACTTCAAACGAGCACAAAATAGCGGCACGTTAAAATATAAGATTTCTGTGATACATGCAAGTAACCTTTTTACTTTTAATACTTGTTTTAAATTTTTAAATATGTTTATAAACCAAAAACAGGTTTCCGTCGGTTTGCAGAGCAGGGTCCACGATACCGGTAGTTAGGGTTCCAGTGACTGAACCTCCTCACAATGCGGGCCATTTCGAGAAGCCTTGCCTTCTGAATCAAGCTCTAACCTAGATATTAATGTTTCAAACATTAATATTTACTAGTCAAATATCTACATGTCATGTTTTACATAGCTAGGTACACTTTTTACACATATCAAACAAAACACATAAGGAAAATGTCATCTTCAAAACAAAACATAATCCAAACAAAAATAAAAGCAAAACAAAAGATATGTTTGCCATAAATTATTATGTATTACTATGTTTCTCTTCGCTTTTCCTTCGCTGATCGCTCAGGAGCCCTTAACCCATTTCTTTTACTTCGTTTTTATAAGCCGATGACTTATATCTACTGAGGTTTTACTTAGTTTTGTATGTACGCTAAAAGATTTATAAAAAGGCGCACAGTTAACAAGATTTCTAGTACCTGATAATAAATATCTACCATATTTCTTATATTATTGATCAGACTATTATTTTTTTTTGCTCAATCTTTAATTAATGAACATGAAACATATCTTTATCGTAATAAATTATTATAAAATAGTGATAAATTATTGAGATTTCAATTTTTATAATATTTTTGCAAATTACATTCAAGGCGTTCCTTCACGGTTTATACAAAATCCAATTATTTTGACGTTTTCATTAACTCATAGACGTCAATAAAATAATCACGAAAGATATTCGAACGTGTTCGAAATTCGATTTCAAATCGTACGAATGCATTCGACGTAGTAAAAACGATTGCATGTGCAGTACCGCCTTCTACTTTACATGATTAGCTAATTAAATGGTAATAGCACACCTTGGATTTATACGATTTCCTTACTTGTCCGTGTGTGAGGTAACTTGCTTCTTGAGGAACCATTCTTGGCGCTCTACTATAGCACCACAATGTAAAAACATTAAAAAAAACTTGAGAGGTGTCAAGGGACACCCGAATGGAACAAAGTTATTATTTATTATGTACAAAAAACCTGTATTAACTCAACAAAAATAATCGTCGCGACACCACACTGTTCAATACGAAATAGAAAGACGAAACGAAAATAACTGACTTGCTTTCTATGAGAGAGAGAGAGAGAGAGAGAGAGACTCAGACAGAGAAACACGCAGAAACACGCGCACGCAGCACGGCTTACAACAATAGCAAAAAGTGCCCTTACAACTTTTGGTCTTATTTTCGCAACGCGCGATAAGGAACTTCGTTCCGACAGTGCATACGTAAAGAGAGACCTTATTCCTACCTATACATGCCAGCCGATGCTCTAGACGTCGGATGCCACGAAATGACCCCCGGCCACCGTAGAAGCGGGTCTATGGACGGTCAGAAATGGGTAGTTCACCGTTTGTTCGTCTAGCGACGACAGGCTGTTTCGCGCCTCTCAGAGATGTCAGTAGTTGGTCTGGCGGTTTGTGTATCTGACTTTAAATGTGTGTATACGCATCCACGGTACATGAGAAAATCCAAGTGTTTGACCTTTAAAAAAAAGCATAATTGTGTATTATAATATATATTTGTAAAAATAATGATAAAGAACAAAGATTTTTTCTTAAATTCTGTGTTTTTTTCTTTTTATTCCTTTTTACATATGTATTTCTTATTAAAGTATACACAACATAAAACATATGTGATGCCTATTATTATTGTTGTTTTTTTTATTTACAATATTATACTGCTAAAAGAGGTAGAGAGGCAGTACAGACCCAGGTCCTTATTCAGTATTGATCTAACTTCATGAAGTCGTATTTCTGGACTAAATTGGTACATAAAATCATACATTCCCACAATCACGTAATCGCGGAATTGCGTGTGGTTATTGGGTCATATTTTGGTACGACCTTAATTATATTTATTAAAGTATACACATACTGTATAGCTGGGAAAGTAACGCTGTTTATTGTTCTTGGTTGAAAAATAAATTCACGAGGTGAAACTCGAATGGAGCTCGATAAGCTCTTGGCGAGCTCGAGGTCGTGAATTCGATTTCAACTGGTAGCATGAGCTTATTCTGTTACAGGAACTGTAGTAGCTGTAACTTATGTGCTTCCAACATTTTTAGTAGATACGGAAAATCTTTAAAAAAAGATATAACTGGGAAAACGGTAAGAAATAGACCCGTATGAGTTATCAGCAGATAACTATGGATCTAGATATAGTGACAATATAATATTGTTTTTATTTAATTGAAACTTTTTCGATTCATATGTACTTTTTAAAGCACATATAATCTATACAAGATATCACAGATGTTTCTTCACGACGTTTTTGTATTTCATAATTAACTAAATTTTGCCCGCGGCTTTGCTCCCGTTATATTTGAGGTAACACAGTTCGCCTTCTCTGGTTTGCATGTACTTGTTGCCTGTAGTTTTTGCCCTTGCACATTATTTTTTGTAATAGCAAAGCTAAATTTTCCCTTTTCTTCCCTTTTTCTTCGTCAAGTCTCACTATAAATAAAAATCGGTTTAGCTATTTAAGCGTGAAGTCGTAACAAACAAACTCACTTTCGATTTTATATATTAGTAAAGAGGTAAGGATTTACTTAAGTCTGAAAGCGCCAACCCGTCTTGAGCTAGCGTGGTGATCATGCAATGCTCGTGCTTTCTCTACATGAGAAGAAGCCTTTGCCCAGCAGTGGGATAGTTATAGGCTGGTATAATTATTTATTACTAGCTGTTCCACGCGGTTTTACCCACGCTGCTCAGCACCTGTTGGTCGTAGCGTGATGTTATATAGCCTATAGCCTTCCTCAAGAAATGGACTATCCAACACTAAAAGAATTTTCTAATTCTAACCAGTAGTCCTTTTTTTTTTTTTTTTTCGGGTGGGAAATCATCCAATGACTTTTCCCGCTCTGGGTGGAGAGGAGGGGCATGTCAGACTTGTACTGACTAAAACCCACCCATGTTTCTTCTATTGCCCTTTACGTTCCGAGGCCGCGGTATCTCTTTCGAACAACCCGCAACCCCGGCAGGCAGAGGCTCTGGCAAGCCCCTCTGCTTTGCTGACTCTCTTTGAGGCGCGCGTGAAACACGAACGCGCCGTCGACACGGCCTGTCGTCAATCGACGGACGGACGGTGAACTACCCATTGCTCACCGCCCACAGGCCCGCATCTACGGTGGCCGGAAGTCGTCTCGCGGCGCCCGGCGCCATGGGCGTCTCCCGCGGCGGCTGGGTTGGGCAGATGTCCTCTCCCTCAAACGCCCGGCCACCTCCTTCGCTAACATTACTGCTTCGCAGAAGGTGGTGACCGCTTCCCATTCCCTCTCGCTCCGGACCATGGTACCAGTAGTCCTTGAGATTAGCGCGTTCAAACAAACAAACAAACAAACTCTTCAGCTTATAATATTAGTATAGATTGAATTGAGAACTAACTTATATCATACATACATACCATTGTTAACCCCGAAGCGTTTGTTCATTGTCACATGTCCAATCCCTCTGAGTAAGTTCAGATCTAAGGATAGTATAGTTTGAAGGCAAGGTAAGGTTCGTGCAAAAATGGACTATAATTGTCACGAAATTGTATTCAATATTACCTTGTTTGGTAAATATTTGACCTTTTCTACCACACTACTGAAATTGGGTCAGTCCCCTAAAAAGCCAAAGAGATCAGTCTCAGGGGATATTGCCCTAATCAAGCCATGGCAGGGGGATTAATGACCGCTGTATGATATAATTAGTTCACGTGTGGATGGTTCTGTTTATCCCTTAGGATTTTCTTCTAATGACTTCGGAAATAATGAAAAATAGTATTGGAATGACGTCACAGATTGATTAGTTTTACATCCTTACTAATATCGACGGTCCCTACGTACATGAGATTAAGTCAAAAACCTATGTTTACAGGAGAGCGTAATTTGTGTTCAACACGCCCTAGAAATAGTTCTACGAGCAATAACAAATATTTTCTAAAACTAGGTAAATAAATTAAATAAAAATCGTATGTCAGCATGTGCGCATAGCTAATCTAAAGCCAATGAGACAATAAAAAACCGGCCAAGAGCGTGTCGGGCCACGCTCAGTGTAGGGTTCCGTAGTTTCCCGTCCGTCACAATAAGTGTTCCCAGTTATGAGGCCAACCGAACAATTCGGTAATACCCGATCTAATGTAATAAGTACCTACAGCGCCATCTCTCGGGGAATTGCGTTACTAATTAATACAAAGACGTGCAATTTCGGTAGTAATTTTGGATTTCGAAAACAAATTTCAATCATTCTTTTTTTGCTTGAAATAAGATACGTTCAGGATAATAAAATATGTAAACAAAGTTACAAAAAATGCTTGCATATACGATTATACTACAAACTTAGTCCAGAAATTATTTTGTACAATTTTTGTCTTTTTTGTACAAAAACTGTTGTGTCAACCAAGTTCAAAATAATTTTCATAGAAAGTCCTTATAAAGTTCTACTTTTCAGATTTTTTTCATATTTTCTAAACTTATGGTTCAAAAGTTAGAGGGGGGGGCACATTGTTTTTTACTTTTGGAGCGATTATTTCCGAAATTATTGACATTATCAAAAAATGATCTTAGTAAACCCCTATTCATTTTTAAATACCTTTCCAACAATATATCACATGTTAGGGTTGAAATTAAAAAAAAAATCACTTCCCACTTTACATATAGGGTGGCTACCCTAATAAAACATTTTTTTCAAATTTTTATTTTACCACTTTGTCGGCGTGATTGATATACATATTGGTACCAAATTTCAGCTTTCTAGTGCTAACGGTCACAGAGATTAAGCGAGGACGGACGGACAGTCAGACATGGCGAAACTATAAGGGTTCCTAGTTGACTACGGAACCCTAAAAATGCTGCTACTACAATCTGTCAGATTTCTTTGATAGATTTTCGACTTTATTTCTAAAGGTTCAAGTTTCATTGGGAAAAATTGACAGTTTCGGGTAGCTTGACTTGCAGGCGTCTGTACGTAGTAGGGATTATAAAAGCGAGAGTGAGTTTGTTTGTTACCTCTTCACGCTTTAATGGCTTAACCGATTTTGATGAATGTTAGTACAGAGATAGTTAGTAACCAGGAGACGGTCATAGGCTAAAAAACAGTCGGATATGAGGAAGAAGGAGGGCAGAAAAGGGAAAACTTAGCGTTGCTATTACAAATCAATAAGGCGCAAGAGCAAAAACTGCAGGTAAGTACTATGTTATACCGAATTTAATGCGAGCGAAGCCGCAGGCAAAAGTTTTTTTTTGAGGATGGGACCTCAAAAAAAATCTTATCCAAAATACAGGATAGTCTCAACTTATTACATACTAGCAATCATCAAATCACTTTCCACACTTCTGGGGATAATGTCAGACTTGTACTGACTAAAACCCACCCATGTTCCTTCATTGCCATTTATGTTCCGGGGCCGTATCTCTTTCGAACAACACGCAATCCATTGTGGGTGTGTTTACAAACATTTAAACTCACAGAATCAGGGAGACCCGAAATAACTAGCTATAGGTACAATTGAGAAAAAAATCCTAGTTTGAATAAGATTTTTAAGAAAAAAAAAACCATCGACTTAAACATGAAAATTTCTAGAGAGAACAAACATATACCTACGTTTCCTCTTCACATAGTACGAGCCCGGACATCGTATATTTTCGGTTGTCCTATTTCATCCTACATTACTGCTATATTTCTTGAGCCACCTCGTACACCCACGGGCAAACAAGGTTTGTTTGTTTACACAGGACATAATAAGGAAATTTCCAGTAATTAGCTTTATATACCTCCAATATACGCTTACAGTAACCGTAGCGTAGTACACAAAAGCTTGAAAGAAAAATGTTATAAAGACCCCCGAGATAGCGCCATAGACTAAATAACAAATACTTTTACTTACAAAAGGGATTATTTTGTTTTGCGACAAAGCAGTGAGGTGAGCACACACTTAGAATCAAAAACATTTATTTGGTTTTATTTATTTAATTATTTGGTTTTATTTAATCTGTTCAAGCAATTTGTTTCTGTTTTTTTTTTAATTTCATTTCTGGTTACCTTTGAGGATATATCATGTAAGTATAATGTGATTTTAATGGAGAAACACTGTCTCCCAAGTCACAGGTGTAAACCTAGTTTAGGAGCCAGGGGACTTATCCGTTCACAATGTCTTTATGATAAATATAAAATGCCTGTAAAATGTTCACTGCAATGAAGGAAAGAATTTATATGTATTTTATTCATATTCATTGCGTTATCGAGCCATCAAATTTTGATGCAATGATGCAGTCAACAAGGATTATTTTTACTTAAAATCCTACAGATAGATAGGAAAGAAGTCTGTTACGCAATAGGTATGGTAGGTAGGTTTCCAGGATCAAAGTAATTACATTCTATTTATTTAGTACGTCTTTTAGATTATTCAAAAATAAGGAACACGTATGTTTTACGTGTGACGTCACTTGTTGCAAAAAATTGCAGCAACGCGTGACGTTTCACGTAACTATAATGGGCTATATCTTTGCAAATTTTGGTGCAATTTATAAATAAAAAAATACATGTCCCTTATTTTTGAATAATTTAAAAGATGGAATAATTTTAAAAAACATATTAGGAAATTACCCTATTGGTTTGCTCATTTGATTCGATTAACAGCTGCTGAAGTCGTTTTTCATATCAAGGTTTCTCTGTGCATTATAAAGCACGTTAAACCGTTAGTCCCGGCTGTCCATTCTCTCTCTTTGAGAGGTTTGAAAGTCTGACTACTAGTCTTACCAAGGGATGTCGTATTACCCCTTACTTTGGGTTGGAACGTTTTTCAAGTTTTCTCTGTGCATTGGAAAGCACATTAAACCGTGGATAAGAGATACCGTGGCCCCGTAACATAATGGACAATAGTAGGAACATGGGTGGATTTTTAGTTAGTCTGACACTACCCTCCGCTCCGCCCAGAGCGCGAGAAGTCATTTGTTGATCCCCCATCCGCAAAAGAAGGTATCAAACTATTATATTGTTAATGTGTTAATAATAAAATACCATATCATTTATCAGACAGATTCAGTTTACATGATTTTAGCTTTTTTCATTTCATTTTTTTGCCCTTGTCCCATTCTATTTGGGGTCGGCGCAACACGTTTTCTTCTTACCTTCTCCCCTACCAGACGTCACGGCTTTATTTACTCCTTTCTCCTTCATATCATTCCTTACACAATCCATCCATCTTTTCTTTGGCCTTCCTCTCGCTCTCCGTCCATCAACATTCAGATCCATCACTGTTTTAGTCACTTGTGCTTTGGTTTTAGCTTTATTAACATGGCTTAAACAGATGAAACTTTTATCATGATAAACCAACAATTTTCACCAAATCATTTGTTAAAGCAATTTAATTCTAAAGCAATTTTACAGCAGTTTAAAGCATTAAAGTTAAAACAACGCGGACAATAATTTTGAAATATTACTAGTCAGTAATTTGAAAAGTTTTTAAGCTCATTACAGAAAGAGGGTTTCTGTACTAGTATTGTATTGGTTTTATAAATTAGTTTTGTGTGCATTTGTTTGATTTATCAACCTTTTTTCAACACTGGCGACAGGTCGCTAAAAAACGGCCTCGTAGTTTAATTAATTTTAAAATATTGTTTAAATGTGTTTATTTCATATTCAATTTATAGTTTATATTAGAATCAGTGTGTAAAGTGTCTCACGCAGTGTTTGTTACGAGTTTCTTCGGTGATAACTCATATCAATCGTCATTTCTACAAGTCATCTACCGGCTGTCAACGTTCGGCCTGTGGATTTGAAATTTTTAAACCGGGGGAGTATTCTGTTTTAATTTAATTATTACCTATTGTTATCTTGTTAACTCACTTTGCATCACATTAACACTGCTCAGAGCTCTGAGCGTCGTCCACTACACACCGGCAACATTCATGTCTCATTTTGCTTGACGAATTGTGGAAGCAAAATCGAAGACGGAAACAATTGCCCCAGGCACAAACATCCACTGCAAACCCTACTTCACCCATAATAAATGTGTCTTAATTGTGCTAGTTATTGTAATCATTATAAAAAAATGCTTAGTTCTAATGTAAACTAAACATACTCTCTTCCCACTCAGGTTCCATTCACAATAGAAAATATTTTATCTAGCAGTCAAATTAAAAATTTAATATAGCCTTTCATTGCAGCATAGAGTATAATAAGTTTTGAGAATTATTATGGATCAAATAACTTTTTCTGCTTTAATAATATATTCTTTTTCTCCTACCTCCATATTTTCATAGACTTTTTATTTTTAATCCTCATCTATAGTTTTATTTTTAACTTTTGTCTAACCTGTAAACCCTCCTACTTTCTCCAATCTTTAATTACATCATATTCTCATACCATACTCAGCTGTTGTTTTGTCACATTTCAGGTGTTGCTTGAGAAAATCATACAATATGATGACCCGAGGAGCTACTGTTCGTGACATAAGTGACAAACTGAAAGCAGCACTGAGGGAGCTGGATTCATCTAGAAATGAGTGCAGCAAGCTGCTGCGGGAACGAGAAGAAAGTGAAGTTGAAATTGAATTAATAGTGGACAAAAACACTCAACTGAAGAGCCAGCTTGCAGAGCTTCACACCCAGCACATGGATATATTAGACCAGCATCACCATCTCCGTCAACTAGTGTCAGATTCCCAGCAATGCCATGACACCCATGACCAGGCACTGAAACGGATATCGGAACTGGAAGCAGAATTATGCGAGGCTCACAACACCATTGCCTCGTTCAAGTCTTTGAAAGTCAGCGAAGAGGTTAGCAACACCAACAACCTGTTCAACGAGCTGGTGAATAATGTATCCGGACTGGAGAGTGAACAGCCAATCATTACTATAGACCTAACGGGGGATCAATCCTTAACTAAATGTCCCATTCTAACTAGCCATAATAAAATTAAAAAATATATTAAAATTAGAAAAAGTATTAGGAAGTATAAGAAACTCCTAAAAACTCTGAGTGTTTATCAACATAATGTCAACCTCAGAAGAGATTCTAGACACTTAAAAAATCAATTAAATATATGTAATAATCAGATAGAAGCAAGTAAACTTATGTATGATGTTGATATACAGAACCTTCAAAGGGAATTACTGAATAGGGAAAATACACTTAAGGAAATTTTTTGTAAGTATGAATGTAGTCAACAGATGTTGAGTGAGCGTATGCAGGAGGCCTGTGAGTTGGTGGACCTGGTGAAGTACAGTGCAGAGAGGTATGAGTCACTGACAAACAACCTCACCTGTAGTTGTGCTGCCGCTCCTCCAGCTCTCATGTCACAGGATGTTGTTCCTGATGCCCTACCCGTTTCTAACCATATCGTAGAAACCTTGCAACCCGCTCAAAGTAATGTCTTAATGTATACTGATAGATTAGGAACTGGTTTTGGATCATTATTAAATAACCGTTCCCAACAACCCATAGTAAATCATTGTCACCACAATCTACATTTTAATCAGCTTATTCATAAAATTAAACATACACATTTGAATGAGGAGACCACTGTAGTAATTCTAATTGGAAATGGTCTTAGTATATCTAAAAGGGACTTAGTTAATGGTGTTGACACCCTACTTAGGTTAAGATTAGGCAAATTAATATTATGCGCATTACCATATTCTGACAATTTAATTCAACAAGAAAATAATTATATTTCTAGTTTAAATAACCTGATGCATATGTTATCATGTCGTCATAGTGACCGTTTATTCTTTTTTGATACTAACAGTTTTGTTAGAGATATTGTTTTGATTCGGGAGTACATGTATATTCCCAAAAAAAGTCAACATTTATTAGCTTCTTTATTAGCTTATAATATACACGCTGTTATTGATGGTTTAACTGAGACTAGGTTAAGTGATGAGACAGTATTATCTAGCTTTTCAAATGATACTGTTGTAAATTCTTTAAACTATTAGAGCCGACAAAAGAGAAGCCTAACAATAGTATTTTACTCTATCACCAAAATATAAATCGCTTCTCCGGCAAAATTTTAGACGTGGAAATGTTAGTAGATAAATACCACATGGATATTTTATGTTTTTGTGAAACTTGGTTAAAACCTGATAGGATGTTATTTAATGTTAATAATTTTTCAGTTGCCAGTGCGTACAACAGATCCACAGTGGGTGGCGGTACCCTGATACTTTGTAATAGCTGTCTCAGCTATAAGGAAAGAAAGGATATCACCGCCCACTCTGTTGATCGCTTATGTGAGGTAGCATGTGCGGAGGTTGAAGGTCATACTTTCTTATGTGTCTATAGACCACCTTCATCAAACCTGTCATTGTTCCTTATCACTATGGAAGAAATTTTAAGTAAACTTTTTAGAGAAAATAAAGTAGTTTTTGTTTGTGGTGACTTAAATATTGATCTGTTAGTTAATTCACCAGAAAAATGCAAGCTAATCTCATTGTTTAAATCATTCAATTTAAAATATTTATTTAAGGAAGCGACTAGAATGACAGCTACTAGCGCTTCTTGCATAGATAATATATACACCAATTGTAAAGTAAAAGATTCGTTTTTGATTAGTGGTGTTAGGTCAGATCACACGGGTCAACTTGTATCTTTTGATTTAGACAAAAGGTTAGACTCAGTCAAAACCATTCAATTAAGACGTTTTAATAAAAATAAATTAGATTCTTTTAATAAAAATGTTCTTAGCAATCTTTCTAACGCTAACTTTGATTCAGAAGACCCCAATATAAACTATTGCACATTATTTTCTACAGTTTGCCAAGAATTCAATAAAACGTGTCCTGTAAGTAATGTTAAAGTAAAATCTAAGTCTAAATTTAGTGAATGGGCCACTGCGGGAATAAGAAAAAGCAGAGATATTTTATATAATTTATATCACGAAAAATCTTTGACTTCGGACCAATCTTTTCACTCATATGTTAGGAACTATTCAAAAATATTCAAAAGAGTCTGCGCTCAAGCAAAGTCTCTAATAATAAGTAACAAAATTAATGTTTCTAATAATAAAATAAAAACTGTTTGGCAGGTTATAAACAGAGAAACTGGAAAGACACAACGGGATCAGAATGAATGGTCCTTGAAAATAGATAATAAAACTATTTCTGATGAGCTAGAAGTCGCTGAGACACTAGAAAATTTCTTTACCAACATTCCGTTAGAGGTTACGAAATCACTCCCCTCTTCTTCTAAATTAGCTGAAACTTTTCTTAAGGAAAACTTTACTAAGGATATACCTAACTTTAATTTTAAACCAATAAGTATTACTACAATTCAAAATGCATTCAAAAGTCTTAACATAAAAAATACTGAAGACTTATGGGGGATATCCGTCAAGGTCCTTGCTAATATTATTGATTCAATTGCTCCTGTCCTAACAGGCATATTCAATCAGTGTTTGGATAGCGGCAAGTTTCCTGACTTAATGAAATATAGTAAAGTAGTACCAATTTTCAAATCGGGTTGCAAGAGTGATCCCTCTAACTATAGACCTATATCAGTGCTGCCAGCATTAAGTAAAATCTATGAAAAAATCATGCTGGACCAGATGTTGTCTCACTTTAACTTTAACGGGATTCTGCATAGTCAACAGTTTGGCTTCACGAAGGGCAGGTCGACAACGGACGCGGGAGTAAAACTCATCAGTCACATTTTGGAATCCTGGGAGCAGTCCCAGGATGCCATTGGCATTTTCTGTGATCTCTCAAAAGCGTTCGACTGCGTCGACCACAACACACTGCTCTGTAAATTACACCACTACGGAATTCGTGGACGAGCTGCTGATCTTGTTTTATCATATTTATCAAACAGGCAGCAAAAAGTAAATGTTAATGGGGCGACGTCCGCTGGGTCTCTAGTTAAGATGGGCGTGCCCCAAGGTTCTATTCTCGGTCCCTTCCTGTTTCTTGTTTATATAAATGATCTTCCTTTTATGATGGCCAAGCTCTCGGATATAATTTTATTTGCGGACGACACTTCGTTAATTTTTAAAATAAATAGAAAAAATCCGGATGTCGTTCATGTTAACAAAAGTCTAACCGTTTTATCGAAATGGTTCGCAGCTAATAATCTTTTACTGAATGCGAACAAAACCAAATGTCTAAAGTTTGCCTTACCAAATGTACCACAAAGAGATCTAAATTTAAATCTTGACGGCAAAAATCTTGATGTTATAGCGGAAACTGTATTTTTGGGGATGACTATCGATTCAAAACTGCAATGGGGCGCGCACATAAGAACTCTTTCGGGTAGGCTCAGCTCAGCTGCTTATGCAGTAAGGAAAATAAGGCAGTTAACTGATGTAGACACAGCTAGGTTAGTTTATTATGCTTACTTTCACAGTATTATGTCCTATGGCGTTCTGCTATGGGGATCAGCAGCAGACGTCGATTCAGTTTTCATATTACAAAAGAGGGCAGTCCGCGCGATCTATAAAATGGGTCCTCGCGAGTCCCTCAGAGAAAAATTTAAAGAGATCGATATACTGACTCTGCCTTCACTTTATATCTTAGAATGTATATTGTATGTCCGTAAAAATCGGGGGCTTTTCAGAATTAGGAGCGACTACCATAATATTAATACACGCAGTAAACACGAAATTGTAATTCCCAAATTTAGATTAACAAAAACTAGCAAGTCATTTCTAATAAACAGTATACGCTTTTATAACAAGTTGCCAAAATCAGTTATAGAACTGACAGATGGAAAGTTTAAAAACTACATAAAACGTGTCCTTATTAAAAAAGCATATTACAAAATCAAGGACTACGTTGAAGATAAAGAAGTTTGGCTATAGTTCCTTCTGCGCATGCGGCTTCCCTGGTAGCTATAATCAGCACAAATTTGTGGATGTCTCTAACTATTCTCAATCTTATTTTTTTTTTGTGATCTCTTTTAATCATTTCTTTTGCAATAGTTGTCAAATCACATATTTATATCACCCTTGTTCTGAATAGTTACAGTACTGATAGCAACATCTGTGTGACTCGTCTCATTGGAATTATTTTGTTTATTTTTGTTTTTTTTTTTTTTTTTTTTTTTTTTTTTATTCTTGTATAGATTCTCTTCTACAAATTTGTTGTGAATGAGTGGACATGGTAGGCCTTTTAGATTCTTAGACCCTTGTTAACTTTGGTTATTTATTATTTTATTTTACTTTCTGTAAAGTAAGCATTGACTTATTGTCGGGCCTACGCTGTCCTCTCATACTTAAGTACTAACGCTGTAACAACAACATTGTAAAACCAAATGATTTTAAAAGAGTAACCATGGAGTTTCTTGCCGGTTCTTCTCCATAGGAAACGACCAACCCGAACCGTGCATCTTTTCTCGACGTTTTATAAGTGCCCATGTAGGCCTATGTGAAATAAAAATATTTTGATTTGATTTGATTTGATTGATTTTATAGGTCGGGCAGAGTTTTGATTTCTCTATTACGGGCTCTGGATTCATGCCGGATTATTTACAAAAGGGTTGTTTCTTATAAGAAGAGTTTAAAAAAAAACCACCCATGTTCCTTCTTTTGTCCTTTATGTTCCAGGGCCGCGGTTTCTCTTTCAAACAACCCGCAACTCCGGCAGGATATCAAGGAATATGAACAGAAATGAAAAACAGAGGTGTATTTTGTGTGCTGGCAAGATTGACATAAGCTTTTTCGGTAGTTCATAAAATACATTTATTTACTTTTTCATAATATTCCGTATTATTTTAAATATTCCCTTAAAATATTATCATTTCATGATTTCGTCAAATTAATCATCTTTTTCCAACTCAACAATCCAATTTAGTCTAGTTTTAAGGAGACAAATTCTTACAATAAACTATCCCAGTCGTTTAAAGTTTAAAACGTTAAGCCGTGATTAGCCATCATGCGGGTCCATCATTTACCTCTTGGCTCCCAAATTTCAGAGACTATTACATCTTATGACTAAAACGTCGCTCTAGAGACTAAATTGGGTATTCTGCGTTTAAACATAATCTGTCTCAAAGGGCATCCATAATTATTATCCCTACATCGCCCCTTCAAGGGCACCCTAATTTCTTTTTCACTAACGAGACAATCTTTAAGTTTATAATCTTGTTATATCTACGTTATACAACGCGATGTTCCGTATTTAAAACGTTGTCAAGCTATTTTATAGGTAATGTCGTTAGCAGTTAGGTATAATTTTCTTTTTGCACGCATGTTTTATCGTAAAGTATAATTCGAGACAATTTACTGTCCAGACATGTACAGAATAATAGAATAATCTTGTTAAGAAACTATTTGATTATGCAAATACTCGACTAGCATTAGGTAACTGTGATTTGTATTCATATTAGATTACAGATTCGCTAGCCAATCAAATGAAACCTTGAAAGTCCACGCTGATTAGGGTTTGCTATACGTCGCTACAATTTGATTCGATTATAATGTCATATATCTTCTATTCTATTATATTAGACACGGACACCACAAGCCTATTTCCTTATTCTCTGGTTAAATCTTATCTTATAAGGAATCGATTTGTCAACTACAGAATTGGCTGCGGTACATTTTACTTGATTTATTAAGACATTCGTCTTTAACAGAACATTTATATTTGGCACTATTATCTTCATCTCAATCATTGACTAGATGTTTTTGAAATTTAAGGATTAACAGACTTAGAAATTCAATTTTTTCCGGTCCAGTGATAACTATAATAGTAAATGCTGTGGGACTATAAAATGCAATACTGCAAAGGAAATTTCTGTTATAATCAAGAAAACTGACAACATACAATGTAACAAAGCGTACCGTATATTTCTAACAGTTACCTACTGAAACAAACAATTCAGTTTAATAAGACGAACGTAACAACAACGTATCGTATCGGTCTCTATTCGATGAGCTCCCTGAACAATTCTTTGCACAAAATTCTTTCAGAACATAACAAAGACGTACGTAGTTTTCTTTTAATTTTTCTGACAGAGCTTACGGAGTGATCCCGGACGCTTTGAGGGCAATGCACGTGCCGCCTCCGCCGAATGGGCAGCTCCCCAGGGATCCATAATCGCACCTCTACACTGGGCTAAAGAAGAAAATTTTATACCCGTAAGAGTTTCCGGGCTTGGATTTTGGTTCCTAATAACTCCTTCGTGAAGTCGGGAGTCGATTGAAGAACTAATTTTTGGAGAAGTTTTGGCGATCGCTCGATCAGTTCCACTGAGACTAAGGTATTTCAGAAATCGATTTATCGTTTGGGCTGTAAGTTTCTCTCGTAAATCAAGCTTAGGGATGGTGCCAAATAATACTCATGTTTTTATTCATTACGGTTTAGAAAAATGTATGTGATTGTCACAAATATATTATCTAATTTATAATTTTGTCAAATCTAAAAGACAAAGTTATATTTATCATCTCAATTCATCTTTAAAGTGGTCGATTTACTGAGAACCAATTATTAAACATGTTCGATTGCGGGTTGTCCGAAAGAGATACCGCGTTTTAGTCAGTAAAAGTTTGACACTCCACCCAGAGCGGGGGAAGCGCTAAACGAAAGTAGTGTTCTTTTCGTATTTCTGTAGAGTAGTGTAGAGTATCATTACCGTCTAACCGTATCCAGCACGGTGCTCAGGTGTATCATATTCTTTTATTTTAGTTCACTTTTAAAACTTATATGGACTCGCTAGAAACTAAGGCTACATCCTAACCAAAACGAACGTTGCGTACATTTTCTTCAGCAAACAGTTGAGTGCATTGCGTCCTGGTTCTAAGTAAAGACACCTTCTGGTTCTCAGAACATAGAAGTGAGGTGTCTAAGATCGTGTGAGCATTCACATTGGTTAGGACGCAAGCTACAATAAAAACTTGTACAGTTAAAACTTAAGTAGATTTTTTATTCAAAGTGAATGTAGAAAATACGGAATTTAGTTATGTCGGTTTTAACTCGGGAATGTTCAGTTTTACCACCGTGAATTGAAGTGAATAAAACGACCTCATTTTCATTGAGGGTAAGTGATGGTTTGAGTATAGTAACCTAATCTTATATAGTAGAACTAGATGAAGTATAATATAATAGTAAATACTATGGAACTGATAACAAAACCTTATCACTATGCGAAATTTCTCTAGCTAATTTAACTATATCTTAAACTTACCCAACTTATCTCTGAAGAAGGGTAATTATTTTAACAATATGCAATTCACTATAATATAAGTTTCATATAATTAAGTCTGTCTTAACTTAATCTATAACTAAAGCTTGTGACGATGTCAACATAATAATTATATCAATCTCAGAAGATTGACGTGTCAACGATCTAATTATAAACTGTGTACATTGACACAGGCATAATAAGCGTATGTGAGGGTAGGGTGGGGTACAAAGGGAATCAATAAAAGTTAAAATTGGCTTTAGGTCCCTCTCCCCGACCTTTTACGTCAATAACTTAAGCATAAAGAGAGTTATGTCAACAAAACAGTGGCGCTCGTCAGAGCCAATGCCTGCCAGGCCTACGGGTTGGCTCCAAAGAGATACCGCCGCCCCGATATACTAAGGGCAAAATAAGGAACATACGTGACACTCCCTTCAAGAGGGGAGAAGTCACGAATGACATCGTCTGTTCATAACTCATAGGTAAGCCCCATTCAGATCAACGGTTTTGAAGGGAACTAAATGTTGTTATTACAATATTACAGATTTCATAACAAAAGGACATGGCCGGATCCTGCCCTAAAAATGCAAAGTAATGATTAGTATATGAAAATTCCTTTTAAAATAAATAAAAAATAACCGCATTAATTACATTTCTCTAAAATATGCGAAAAAAAAAATGCAAAAAAAAATGTTTGTTCATTGATTGTGTGGTTTTATATTCTGACATTGCATTGATTGACATTTACATTGTCATCTTGCGTTGATTTTATCACGTAGGTATTATCGTACTATGTTACCATTCTCTCGCCTATTCTCTGATCATAAAACATAACCGATTGTAAGCCCTACATGTGGGCTTTAAAATAACCCACTGTACATCAATGTATATGAATACTTTTTTTGTTAGGGTACAGCTCAATACCAACTTAGTTTTATGCGTTTATTTTTTCTGTTAATAATAAATAAATAAATATACCCAACTTAGTAGTATGACGGGCCTGTTGGTCTAGTGGTAAGTGGCCCTGACTGCTGAGCCGGAGGTCGTGGGTTCGATTCCCACCCAGGACAAACTTTGTGTGATGAGCATGATTGTTTGTTCTGTGTCTGGGTGTGATTTATCTATATTATGTATGTATTTCTAAATTATATAAGTATGTATATCAGTTGTCTGGTTACCATAACACAAGTTCTGCTTAGCTTGGGATCAGATAGCCGTGTGTGAGTTGTCCCAAGATATTTATATTTTAGATATTTATATTTAGTGAAATGCAATTATTCCGATTACGAATAATAGACATATATTATACATAAGGTTCTCCCTGTTCGGTTCAAGCCGGGTCCACGTCGTTACGACGGTCACACCCTACACCGTCCCTATTACGTCAATAACTTTAGCATATCCCCTGTTATTTCGTGCTTAGACTTGACCTATATAGACGGATTACCGCAAAATATTGTCCGGAACAAATTTCCACTTTTAAAATATCAAGAGATTTAGGAGATTTCTGAGTAAATATTGTTACGAGGGATTTGTGTGTGAAATATTGGCTACCATTTTGACTGGTTGTGAACTAAATGGGGCGAGGGAAATTGTATTATTGTTTGAGTTTTTCTTTGATTAGGGAGTTTTATCTTAGTATACTTACAAAAGTATCTAGACTCAAAAGCTAACTGTGTAGTTACGATAATTACATTGACTTGTCATTCTTTTTAGTTCCGTAAAAAAAAAACAAATATTATACTGCAGTACCAATTACTTAGGTGCCTAGAGGGTTTTTTCTTGAAACGTCGTTGTTTTTCTAAAACAGTTAAACTCACAAAATACAAACATAATTATAGACCCGGTACAACTTACCTGTAGACCATAAAAATAATTGTCCAGAACGGGAATCGTATTCGCGACAAGCAGGGCAGCAGTCGATCGCTCACACACTGAACCAACCGTGCATTTGTGTGGCCTACAAGTAATTGTTCTTGGTCTGACTGTTTCAAAAATGTTTTGAAAAATTCATAGTTTAAAAAAAGAACAACTTCCTAAAGTCGACTTATGTCAATACATAAGCCTTTCGCTAGTTTATGAGTCGGTGTTTTACCCTCTCTGTTGCCTCAACCTCTTCCCTTTTGGATCAACATTGATTCTTACATTTTTAAATATTCAAATTTCGAATTTCATTCTGTCATTTCATCTTCAACAGTAATTTTTGACTCATTACGTTTTTGGATATCGGCTAGCAGCCACTTGTTGTAATTGTGTTTTTTTTACTGTATCTATTTTGTAGTTGTTAAATAAGTTTTTTTGCAGTTTTAGTATTGTTTAGTTTGTGATATTTCACCTAACCAAAAATACACAATAGTGTATTTTCTCCCTTGATAAAAGGGTCCTCCCTCGGGATTAAAGTTGTTAAAAACTTGTAGTAGCTATCATTTGTACACCTGTCCTACCTCTAACCCCTGAAAACTTCGACCTCGCTCGAAGGGCACCAAGCGAGTGTTACATTGCTTTGCCAGCATTCTATGAGTAGAAATTGCCTGCCAATATCCAAGTTCAATACATGTTATAGCATACGGGAGCCGGGCGCCGCGAGACGACTCCCGGCCACCGTAGGTGCGGGCCTGTGGACGGTGAGTAATGGGTAGCTCACCGTCCGTCCGTCTATTGACGACAGGCCGTGTCGACGGCGCGTTCGTGTATCACGCGGACCTCAAAGAGATGTCATCAAAGTAGAGGGGCTTGCCAGAGCCTCCGCCTGCCGGGGTTACGGGTTGTTCGAAAGAGATACCGGGGCCCCGGAACGTAAAGGGCAATAGAAGGAACATGGGTGGGTTTTAGTCAGTAAAAGTCTGACACTACTCCCCGCTCCGCCCAGAGCGGGGGAAGTTATTTGGTAATTTCCCAGCCCAAAAACAAAATACCTACATATTATAGCTACGTATATATAAGCAATGTCATAGTCTTAAGGTAGATAGGTACTCGTGTAATCATTGAACTGGTATCGAGTAGCCGAATGTCGGTGAACTAAAGGTCGCTTCACCAATTAGACAAACCAATGTCACGAAGACATCTTTTGAAGACAAACAAAACCTCTTCAATGTATTGATTAATTGTTTGAGTGTCAGTCCAATCTTGTCTTTGTAAACTTTTTGTAAGCCTAGATGACTTTACTAAGTAAGAAAACATGTTTCTGAAGCATGTTTTTGTGTTTAAAAACAATACATTTAGAAAATCATTAAGTAGTTTCTGAAAGTTTACCCTTGATCTTATATAAGGTAGTAGGAAAGTTTGTTATTAATGCCGAAGTTAAAATTTCTGAGTAAGATAGTCAAACTACGTTGAAAATTGTGTCATTTAAGTTTTTTTTTTATGGTTTCTATCCTCGAAAGGAAACAAAAGGAACCCTTATAGGATCACAATGTTGTCTGTTTTTCTGTCCATCGAGACCCTGAATCTCGGGAACACGTGTATGTATCAAATTGAAATTAAACCTGGAAAATTACATTTAAGTCTGTGGTCCCTTAGAGCTGAAAAGATCCTGTAAGTCTACGCAGTCAAAAGATATGGCCGTTTATATCCCAAAATTGTACACAACTCTCGGTGCGCTCGCACCGATACGACTCGCATATAAAATATTTGCCCAACAGAAAAGTACTATCCGGTCGTAAGTACCTAGACCAAAATTACGTGCGTGTTAAAATTCATCAGTTTGTTTTTGCCATTAAATCATATTATGGTAACGAACAAAACCTCATACACAGGAATTTTTCCTTCTACGATCCTTACATACTCCATTTTGCCTCGTCCATGCTCACACAATAGCCGGTTTCTAGTACTACAGTACTGGCCTTTCTGAGGAATTAATCAGTGGCGTTATAACGTTAATTTTTAAATTTATAATACAATTATCCTGTGCATTTAAGTTAAATTATTTGCGACAAGCACAATCTTTTTCAATTAATTATTTAAGTTTTTTTTTTTTAAAACGTTGTCGTATTCCTACTCATATAAATTTTCTATTGCGTTTTATAAATATTAATTAATCTGTCAGTTCAATCTTAATGTTATATCGGTGTTCTTGGTAATTGGCGTATAATGTTTAATTTGATAATTTACTGTTTACTAATATGTTTTGTCTTATAAGCCGAAAAGTTAGGTGTGAAGCTACCTTTCATAAATAAATAAATTAGCAAGCCAGTAACCAGTTTACCTATTTCCCCAACTGCATTTTACATAACATACGGTTGCTTCTACTTTTATGGATAATGGTTAATTAGCATCTATTTGCTCCCTCCTAAGCTTATTTCTAAGGCCAGGCACAAGGTACAGTACGTTCATTAGCCAGGCTAATATCATCCAGCTTGTGGTTGGCTACAGGATTTAAATCACAAAACTAAGCTCATTTTCTCTAAACCTATGTTTGCTTCTACCAGGATTTAAACGAAGCAAATGACCGAATAATCGACCAATTACCTACTGCAGTGGAGTCGGTACTACATAGTACGATACCTACGTCTCAAAATGGATATTTATATAAAAGTAACGGCTTGGCCACTAACTACACGACCAAGCGATACGTGTTTTGCGACAGTGACTGCGGAAAAAAATATCACAACTCGGTACCTACTTATTTGAAATAATTTTCACCCAAACGCGGCGCTTGAGACGTCGCGCGTCGCCAGAAGTATCGCTCTAAGTTTGTATCGGGTTCACATTAGCGTATTTTCGCCACAATTAAGTGGTGTTTGGAAGCGCGTGCTTGGTGACACGCTTAGAAACGTGAGTGACGCTTCCAATTGCGCCCTCTCAGCCGCATGCGAACCTCGTGTTGAAAGAGACAGCTGATAAGCTTACGTTAGTCTTAAACGGTACTAAGTCGCGTCGCATCTGATGAAGTCATTAACGGGTCAAAATAGAGTCTGCAATGCACAATACGTTACATCACAAAATGAATATTTCAGAACTAAAATGTAACATTCCGCTTGTTGCCCCAACCGCTAAACTAAAACGTCTAGCTACTTAATTCTACTAAAACAATTACACTCTTTGTTTTGTTACACTTAACATTCGAAAACAGTTTACTTAGAGTGAGGGTAGCGTTACAAAATGGACGCTCTAGGTCTGAATTCGTAATTATTTAAACAATTTTATACAAAGCTTGAAAAACTAATTTGTGTTACAGTTGTTATGTTTTCGACTATTGTTCCCGCTTATAACGTATGTAAAAGATATGGTCTTTGTACAAATATTGTACTAGCTTTAGAGGAATTTTCTCGCGTTTATTAAGTTCTTTATGAATACTGGTTAAACTGGAAAAAGTATTTTGAGCAAGATTTTTGCGAGTATATATTTAATAACAGCTGTTTCTTAATTTCGTTGTGGAATTCATTGTTACCATTGTTGCATTAGTAGTAAATGTATTCTTATGAGTGTTTTAGTAGGTATCAGGAGCTATAAAAGTCTTCTTAGGAACGACACTTTTCTCCCACCCGTCCCTTGCCAGCGTCAGCCTGTGATGCTGGGTCAGTAAGTTCAAACCAGTCAATAAATAATATCACTCAGATCCAGCCTGTCCCTTTGTTGTCCTCCCTTAGCGAAGCCAAGGCTCATGCCCTTAACGTGTAGTCGCTTAGTTTGTAAGTTTTTTGCACTGTCTGGAGGACTTAATTTCAAGGCTTCCACGGGAATTGCCCGGTTAAACAGACGACAATCTCCTAGGTTGAACTGTGAGATGCCATTCACAAAAAGACACTTCTCTTTCATTCTTTAAAAGTAATCTATCATGATATCTTTATATAGCTACTTACTGCAGAGGTTTTATATAATATAGCAAACCTTAAAATTTGCAGGCTGTTTTGCAAAAAAACATTCGCATACTCAATTTATTTAAATAGAAAATATAAAAGGAAATTGTGTTCATTTAAAATATAGTTTCAAGTCTCTAAAATTCTATTATATTCTAAACAAAAATTGAACCATTTCGTCCAAACCTCTACAGAACCTACCTATTGTTTTGGTATATTTTTAAATTTTATCCTACTCTTCTCAACTTACAATTTTCCAAAGCCTAACCGGCCAATGTATTAAACAAATATTATGAACGTATACCTCATAAATAAACCTATACTCGAACACGGGTTAGACCCACGTACTAGGCGCCCATAATAACGTGCTGGTTTTATTAAAGGCAATCGTGCATAATTAGTGACAGCTTGTTAGACCGCTACCTGGCTGTAATAACTTGCCTTTATGTTTATAGATAACATGAAGATGTTATCGGGGTAAACAGCAAATATTTTTTTAATGAAGAGCAAAAAACGTAATAACATCAAGATATGGTTTATTATTGTTTTTTAAAGAAACTTTTTACTACTGCGTTACGCTTTTTTCACGCGTATTCGGTTTTTTTTTTTCAGATAATGCCGAAACAAATAAAAAAAGTATAGAATAGGTTTGTTGAGAATCTTTTTCATGAACATTCCGTGCTGGAGGCAGACCTCTACTGAGAAAGAGAACCTCAAACCAATCCAGCCACTGAGGGAGACGCTCCGGGCGTGAGGCGCCGCGAGATGACTCCCGGCCACCGTAGATGCGGTCTGTGGACGGTGAGCAATGGGTGGCTCACCGTTTCTCGGTCCATTGACGACAGACAGGTCGTGACAACGGTGTGTTATGTACCACGCGCATCTTTTTCCTTCTTCTTTTCTTAGGTATGTCTTGAAAAGTATTTAATAATAAATATATTGTTGCTCATTCTACATTATATAAAATCTCTCTAAAGATTTCTTAAGCGATATAATTACTAAATATTAATTAGAGCTCGTGTTGAATATACAAATCTTTTCTTTAAGAAACTCCTTTACTCTATAAACATTGTTCAGTACTTGGCTGATGACTACATCTAATATAACAAAGCTAATTCTTAATATAGAAATTTATTTTAGAGTCTAGACAGTTTTACAAGTTAAGGAGGCCATAATGGCTTTTAAATTAAAATTAAATTGAACCTTAATTTTTAAACTTTTATTCTTTGAAATATTGTAGTTTTTCAGTAATTAATTGAGCGTTATGTATAGTGTCGATGAGTATTAATTTAACGTGTGTCGATTCGAAACTGATTTTGCATTATGTTTTACAACCATTTTATTTTTATCACGCCTATATTAGTTTCACCTTATTTTTTATATATTTATAGAAAGTAATCATTTCGTTAATATGTAATAATCTTAAATTTAACTGTGTCCATATAGCTGAAATTTGGAACACGTGTTTAGTTTCGAATATAATGCATTGTTAGGTCCCGTCATGCAAATCTTCCAGTTATTAAACTTCAATACTTCATTCATGGCTTTTGTGGCCGAGACATACCACAATTTTGGCAATTTGACGTGTACGTTACGAATATTTACCAAGTATTAACAATAGTTTCATAAAATATAGATACAGTCAAAGTATTTCTTTGCTTATATCTAGTTATTAAAATACACACACATTTAAATTATAAGAACACACGGTGCAATATGCTTACCACGCTTTTTTTACCCTTACCTAACAGTGTTTTTTAGTTTTTTATAAGCTACTGTTTATTTTTACAAAATAATTTCACTAATGAATGTAGTTCGAGCGCCAAATGATGTTTATTCAGCTAGAAGTTAGTACCTATTCGTTGACTTGTTTTGAATTTGTACGTTAATAAGTTTCAGTAAACTTTACTTCAGGAAAATGAAGGAAACCACAAACGTGCTTTTGTTGTTGTTAGACATCTGAGAAAACAGTTCTTAAAAAGGTAAAGTTAGGGGTTTTATCTCATTCATTCAGAATCCTTTAATCGACAAAGAAAAAACCAATTACAAAATTCAAAGCAAGATATTTCACGACCGCTTCAGTTTCAGCTCACGTATGCAAAACGTAAAAACTTCATATTCATGCAAAACACGATAAAAATGTTTATGGTGCTGTTTCCAAACATTCTTTATTTATAAGTTAATATGTCAACTGCACCCGCCCCAACCCTCCAAACGCGATGCGGTCAAATAATGTAATATTTTATTCACAGCTTTATTTCTGTTCTGTCGTCGTTTCGCGAAGTTCGCGCCTCGAGAAAACATACAAATTTTCGGTAAGAATTTTCAGACACTTTTGTTACTTGACGGGTACAGCAAAGAAGGAATGTTATTCAATATTTTATCCTTTGAATTTTCTTGTAATTTGTTAGTTTTCTGCCAACTTTGAAATTGTTTTAAGCTTCGAGGTCCAGGGTTGCTAGTTGTTCGAAAGAGATACTGCGGCCCCGGAACATAAAGTGCAAAAGAAGGAACATGGGTGGGTTTTAGTCAGTATAAGTCTGACATTCCCCCAGCTACTCCCAGAGCGGGGAAGTTGTTTGATGATTTCCTATCCGCAAAAAAAAAACAAAAGGGTTTTAAGGTGCTAGTTTTAGTTTAAGGCATCGTTATAAATCCTATTGCCTACATCATAAAACAGAAAATATTGTGAGTTTGTGATTGAAATCTTGAATTTTAAATACCTCATTAATTTTGTTAGGCAATGCTTGCGCAATTATTCGTTAACTAGTGCCGCAAAACAATTAATAAAATGTTGTGACTCAGTTTTTAATTGAAACCTAAGTTCTAGCTTAATAAAAATTATAACAGACACGCAAACTCACTTAAAAAAATATTCAAGCACCCGATAAAGTACGTAATATTATAATTGTGCCATCAGTCTGGATTTCAACAAATCGTGTTGTTTTTCTTCAATTTCAAAAGCTAACAGAATATTTCGAGAGAAGTTTTTATAAGAAAGTTTGACAAATTACTTGGGACTTTCAACCCTGGTTTTTCATGCTTAGTTACAAAAAATATTTGGTTAAACAATGGTTTGCCATTTAACTTTGAACTCTATCATGTAATTATTCTTTTGGCAGATAAATCATATTTGAGACACTCAAATTTTAGTAAGTTATTAACCGCATGTGCTCTTAAAGCTACCTAACTTCACCAATTACAAATGTTACCCGAGTCTAAGTCTATTATCTTAGACTTAATTTCAAGTTGGGAACTCTAAATGTGTGGACGTGCTTTTGACTACTAATTGCATGAAAATATCCCTGACTTTTAGGTATTTTGTACCACAGCGGCGTAACATGGGTTAATATTTCGCAACTAAATTATATGAAGAGAAGTAATATAAATATTTATTTCAATTCCATTTTAATTGTTGCCCAAAGGCTACTCGTGTTGAATAAGTAATAAATCTCTGTAGTTGCATCTTGCAAGGAGTTTTCAACCTTACGTTCTGTGGTATAAGATCTATTATTCATGGCTATGACATTTTCTGCAATGTAAACTCTGACAGTAACAAACTCTTTTCCCGGTTTCGCACGTGACTCAATTATGAATAACTACGTTTCTGAACGTTTTTTTGAGAACGTAATTAAATTTATTATGTCTTAGTCTAGGCACGATAGAATTATGTAGTGCCTGACCTGTTTGGAATTACAATAAAAAAGCAGGCTTAGAGTAAAATCATTAAAACGTGCCCAGTCATGACCATTGAGTAAACGACTTGTAAAAGGTTGCAAACATCGATTCCAGGGATACGCAATCTCGATTTATTTACCAAAGTAATTCCTCTACGCCTTTTACGATATATCATATACAACTTACGTCATAAAAAATATGTCAGCTGCTAACCACAAGTTGTAAAAGTAGATGTAAGATGGGTTATGCACGAATCTCTTTCGACAGCAATAAAAAGGAAAATCTTTCATCAATATTTTATATTCAGTGAAGGGTAAATTAATGATGGCAGATGATATCGAAAACATGTTTGTTTGACGAACTTTAAACCATTTTAGTGCTGCACAAGTTGTTTTCATCATCATAATCATACTATTATCTTGAACTGCTTGTAATCTCTACTCCCCGCAACATTCACCACATCATATGTTTATCTGGTGTTGGCCGTCCCATGCTGCGTTTTGCGATATGCGACCCCAACTCGAGAACCTTTGTAGCTGGTTTTAGAGAAGTTAAAAAAAAACCTCTATGCAAGCGTTATCGTTTTTCTTAAACATTTATAGATGTCACTTTTGACAGTGACATCTAAGAGAACTGTGAAAACACGTGGTCAGAAAATATTATTACTTATTACTATTTCTAGAGAAATTCTTAGTAAGAAAAACTATATAATACGTAACGGCACATGCTTTTTTGTCATGTTTTTTTTGATAATCTCGGGTAGTACACGAGAATGTGCAAGGTCAGGTAAAAAAATCTTTCTAAAAAAATGAGATTAAAATACCTGTACATTTTCTTTTCCATGAGCTCTAACAGAAAATAATTTAATTTTGTTTACTTCATTTACCTTGACAGCACGCCAACTGAATTTGAGAGCTTGGTTGAATGCCCGCACAAAGAGATAAATAAGCTTATGTCAACACAAGGTCCCACGTTTTTATTCATACATTTACATAGACATACATATTTACGCCAATCTTTTTTTTTTGGAAACATATGCTGTTAATATTTTCATGAAAATTAATTATCATTACAAGCAAGTTTTACATGAGACCACATTTTCTTAAACGTCACGTTTCCGAGTTACAAGCTATAAAAGTTTTAATCTATTCATGAAGACATAATCAGTACAATTTGAAGTTTATTTAGCTACGCAAAACCCAAATCAATCAATAGCTGGCCTCAATACAAACATGTATCTTGTGAGACAAAATCTTCTCAAGCGTCACATTTCTGAAATACTATGTGTATTTCAGAAATGTGACGCTTTAGAAGATTTTAAGCTACCAAAAGTTCTGCTGGCAAGATTGTAACTCTTATTTTTAATCTTTATGTTATACTAGAGGCCAGCAGCCCCTGATTAAATTAAAACTCCGTACAACACTAGCTCAATTCAAGGTCAAGGTCAAAGTTACCTAAAACACACATTCGACCACAGACCATCATGTGATGGGATATATATTGTAATACTAGCTGTGCCCAGCGGTTTCACCCGCTGCTCACTTAGGGTTATGAAAAATAGATGTTGGCCGATTCTCAGACCTACCCGATATGTATACAAAATTTCGTTCAAATCGGTCCAGCCGTTTCGGAGGAGTATGGGAACGAAAACTGTGACACGAGAATTTTAAATATTTGAATATTAACAATTGCGAGTTGGACTCGCGTTCTGAGGGTTCAGTACAAACTTGGGATATGAACTAAAGACAATATATGAATTGAAAAAAAAGTATTTATGTTAAATAGCATTGCTTTTTGACATAAACTAACTTTTTTTTAAAAAAGAGTGTAAAATGAGGGAGAAAGAGAGAAGAAAAGGGAAAACTTAGCATTGCTATTACAATAAATAAGGCGCTAGGGCAAAAACTACAGGTAGCAGGTACCTGCCAATCAGGAAAGGGGAACTGTGTTATACCAAATTTAACGCGGGCGATGCCGCGGGCAAAAGCTAGTATACCATAAAGCGTTACATAACCCTTTGTGAGCGAATCCAACTCGCACTTGGACGGTTTATTTTTTAATTTTCTATGACTTTTTCCAGTTTTTGTCTGTTTTTGGAAACGCCACTAGCATTCCTTTCAATTATTCAACGTTCTAAACAGATCAAACTTCAAAACCACTTCCACTATTGGGTTGCCATTCAAATCGAATAACGTAACAACGAGTATTTATTTACCCAATATATCTGTTAGGGATAGTTTTGAAACGTTCGCCACCAGAATTCGAATAAAACTAGTATTGTCTCGGTTAGGTAAATTTGTTAGTAAAACTTGGGAACTTGATGTGACTTCGCCGAATTTCGGGCTCAAACCACGGTAATTGGGTTCGGCAACAATTTCGCGATGGCGCTTTGAGTTCTTAGATATGCGAGGTTCCATATTAATTTGTAGCTCTATTGTTTTGCTAGACACGGTCCTGGCACCCTTTGAATATATATTTGACGGGCCTGTTGGTCTAGTGGTTAGTGGCCCTAACTGCTGAGCCGGAGGTCGTGGGTTCGATTCCCACCCAGGACAAACTTTGTGTGATGAGCATGATTGTTTGTTCTGTGTCTGGGTGTGATTTATCTATAAAATGTATGTATTTATAAATTATATAAGTATGTATATCAGTTGTCTGGTTACCATAACACAAGCTCTGCTTAGCTTGGGATCAGATAGCCGTGTGTGAGTTGTCCCAAGATATTTATTTTATTTATTTATATAACAGACTAGTTTCTTTAGCCCGTATAGTTACTTTGGACTAACACTAACTGTTTTACTTATGAAAGAAAAAAATTTGTCCGTCCCCAAGGTCCCAACTATCTTTGTACCGACATTCATCAAAATCGGTTTGGCCATTTAGGCCTGAAGACGTAACAAACAAACAAACTCATTTTTGCTTTTATAATATTAAGTAAGGAATTAAGGATTACGTAGAAGTATGTATTCTTTTGTTTTCAGCGAAGTGGAAGTAGATATCATCTGCAAAACCTTTTTATCTACGGGGAATGGAGCTAATACCGAAAATCCAATTATAGACATATCACACGATGAGTTCTTGACAGGTTGTGACGCCTGAGGCATGACGCTGCGTCGTTCTACATAACAAATCAGAATGTATCTTAAACCATTATTTTTTTTTTGTTTTTTAAAAAACGTTGCCCCACACTATGATTTCTCCTGTATTGTGGGTGCGTGTACAAACATTTAAACTCACATACACAAACAACCAGACCCGGAACAACTATCTACAGGTCATAAAAATATTTGTTCCATTTGGGAATCGAACCCGCTGTCGTAGTATTTCAGTTGATTGCAAAAATGCATTGCTCCAGTGGCACTCACTGCGTTGAAATCACCGGCAACGCTATTACTGGTTGACAGAATACCCCTTTGTAGGACTGGTTGGTTGTCAGACTATCCTACTTCTGACCGCCCGCAACGAACGACTGTCTATTACGCCTCGACTCGACTGTCTGCTATACGAATGACAGCCGGTACCGACAGCTTAGCGTCGGGCAAAGCGGGTAGCGTGATATTAAGTTTGGTAAACACATGAATAATTAAGCAAAGTTGGTTAATGGTTCGGAACACGAAAATGGTAGAAAACTAAAACACGAGGATGATGACGCAGTAAAGGTTAAGCTAAACAAACAATGCTTTATTAATCGTGTACTCGGTTTTGATCGTTATGCTTGGTTATTTTTGGGTAGGAAATGCTAGAACAGAATAGAAATATTTATGTTTCAAGTTCTTGCAGCATATTCATCAGTAAGTATTTTTATCATAATTACCACTTGAAAAAATATCCCGTTATTTCGGCGATGTTGCAAACGCCATGATCACGGATGAACAAATATTCCGTCTCAAATGTTAACTATAATGTCAGTAACCATGTCAGTTTAAAGACTTGTATTTTTATTTTTACACAACTAACAATTTTTAATTATATTATTATTATATACCTATTGTAAGTTCCTGCTGAAGTTGCGGGTTGTTCGAATGAGATACCTTGCGCCAAAGAAAACCCTAGAAAATACTTAATAAGAGATAACAAAAAAACTTACTCCTAAAAACTACTCCACACTAAGAATTTCTCCTATATCGTGGGTACACACAACACACATACACAAACAGCCGGCCCCGGAACAACTAACTGTAGGTCATCCAGGATTTTTCAAATAAATTAAATAATAAAGACTGTTTGCGGCCGGGGTTTGGCGCGGGTGCAAAAAAAGGAACATGGTGGGTTTCAGTCAGTAACAGCCTGATACTCCCTCCCACTCCACCCAGAGCGGGAGAAGTTATTTGATGATTTCCCATCCGAAAAAAAGAGTATTAACAAACCAAAACTAACATGGAAACATAAAGCCTTACCCATGGTGCAAAATAAAACATTTACGACAAAACACTATTTTCCACACATATAACGTTAAAACTCATCAAAATCACACCTTCAATCGTAAAAACATTTAACTGCAGCTTCAAAGGAAAAATACGCTCTGCTTACAACGAAGGATAAAAGATACTAAGTAAATGTTTGGCAACATGACTATCCTTAGATCTAGATTTTTAACAAGTGGACATAGATTTGTTAGAATGCTGTCTTCGTAATCTGAAGTATTTTTATGGACTCATAATTAAAAATAGTTTGTCTTGGTATGGACATGTGATGAGGAGGGATGAAGGACATGTGGCTAAAAGGATGATGGATCTGAATGTTGATGGATGGAGAGCGAGAGGAAGGCCAAAGAAAAGATGGATGGATTGTGTAAGGAGTGATATGAAGGAGAAAGGAGTAAATGATGACATGACGTCTGATAGGGGAGAATGGAAGAAGAAAACGTGTTGCGCCGACCCCAAATAAAATGGGACAAGGGCAGGAAAATGATGATGATGAATTAACAATACTACCCTGCTTATTGCAAATGCAGTACTTGCAAAATGGCGGTTTGAAGATAACCGCGGTAAACTTATTTCTTCATATCTAATGGAGAAATATCCGTTATATATATAATTTTTAAGGTGTGACTTAAAAATTGTAAAAAATCTATCTTTCTATTGATACGACTTTACTTTATTGTCTTACTAGCTTTTGCCCGCGGCTTCGCTCGCGTTAAAATCGGGGTAACACAGTTCCCCTTGCGCCTTATTGATTTGTAATAGCAACGCTAAGTTTTCCCTTTTCTTCCCTCTTTCTCCTTCACATCCCACTTTTTTCAAAAAAATATTAGCCTATGTCCGTCTCCTGGTTCCCAACTATCTCTGTACCAAAATTCATCAAAATCGGTTCAGCCATTAAAGCGTGATGAGGTAACAAAGAAACAAACAAACTCACTTTTATAATATCAGTAAGGATTTTGATTAAACGCTCAGTACTGCATTTACATCGACTTTCTGGGCTTGCGAACATTGCCGTACTACTAAGACTAAATGCAGTAACTGTGTTTATTACTGCAAAATCACCTAGCACATGCTCAACACTGCGTTTGTACAGCAATAATGTTACATGATGATGATCCATACGTCATGTTCGTGAACGGGCGCTGTCAGTTGGGACTGGTCATTTTTTAACTACCACGGTCATTTTTAATTTATTTAGATTTAAATTGAATTTTGTTTTTTATTTACTCTGGACGCTCTTACTGTGCACGTCTTTCTACATCGTTCTCACATATTTGTATAATCTCAACACGAATGATGTAAATACTATTTTGTAAAAATATTAGAATTTAAAAGAGTGTCCATGGAGTTTCTTGCCCATTCTTCTCCATAGAGATCAACGCTTTGGAATGGGCAACTGCAGTACTTTCACAAGTTATTATGCCTTGTGACCGGGACTGTAGATTCATTTTGTTTCTTGACATTCAAAAGTGCCTGTAATGGTCTAATTGAAATAAATGATTTGATTTGATTTGATTTGACATATATGCTTAATGCTGCAGATCTTCTTAGTAAAAGTAAGATTTAGGTACAAGTACTGCGTTTTATGTTCGATAAAAAAACACGTTTGTTATAAGAAAAATCTTTTAAATAATTTTTTTACTTACCTATAGAATATATCCTTAGAATGTCATTTTTGCAAAAAAGTGAAATTCCCAAAAATTTCGATTACTGCAAGTACAGACGCCATCAGGTCAAGCTACCCGAAACTGTTAATTTTTCCCAATGAACCTTGAACCTAATACTTTAGAAATAAAGTCGAAAATCTATCAAAGAAATCTGACAGGTTGTAGTAGCTTGATGTGCAGGCGTCTGTACAATTAGTAGGGCAGAATACGATATGCATCAACATTTATTTTGTTATATCATAATTTTTTTTTTTATTGTCATCTCAAATGTTCGAATAGAGAAAATAATTTTTAATTTGTATTTCAATCACAAACATATTATGCAGTTTATGTATTATACTTAAATAGTTTATGGGGCGAGTTACTCCCATTAGGATAAACAAAGAAATTATTCAATTAAACACTATTTTCCAAACATAAAACATTGAATTTACATCAAAATCGCACCTCCATTCGTGAAACATTTAACCGCAACTTCAAAAGAATTAGACGCTCTGCTTACCACGAAGGATAAAAGATACAAAGTACATGTTTGGCAAGAACATGACATTGCTTTTGTTCGGCATGACAACGGTCCGACATCTGCGGGCGGCTACGGAAATAAAGAACCATGTGGGTTTAATACTCTTATCCCGAGTTTTGATCTTTAGTTTACATTCAGAGCCTTTTGACGAATGTAAACGTACCTACAGGGGATAAAGATTCGTTTTGATTTCTGTAAGCCTGTCTGAATCTGTAGTTATGTGTTATTTCAGCGTGGATTTTGTTAACAAAAGATTTTTTTGTAGAAATCTGGGTGTTGTGAAGGCTCTATGTAATTGGTTAAACCATTGTTATTTGTTACTAGCTGGCACCCGCGGTTAGCCTGCGTGATATCCAAAAACAATATCCTATGTGTTATTCCAGACTATAATCTACCTCTGTGCCAAATTTCTTTAAGATCAGTTCAGCCGTATAGACGGGAAAGATTAACAAACATCCATACATCTTAACAAACATTCGTATTTATATTAGTAGGAAGTAGGATTTTACATAATTTTAATTATGTATTGAGGAGCTCGTGGCAAAATAATAGCAGGCGCTCGGGTTGATTTTTAAGCTAAGCCGCGCTTGCCACTTGCCACCCGTTACAGACCAAGTTTCCTCCGTGCCTCAGAAAGAGCTTTTGGTATCGGCTGTCATTTCTAAATCTCCGTCAGTCATTAGTCAGTACTAAATGGATTGTGGACATCAGATAGCAATCGTTCTATGTAAAATACTATTCAGTTGCATGCGGTTAGAATGGAAATCGACCCCAATGAAGTTGGGGAGATAATGATCATTACATATAGTAAAGTCGTATCTTTTCAAGTTAAATAGAACAGAAAAATACTAAATTGAAACTATTTGATGGATTTCAAACAAATTGTTTCCGATCGAAACAAAATTACCTTGCCAAAACTCTACACGTAACATTTCGAAACAAGAACTATTCAGATTAATCCATCCAATCAGTAAACAATGCATCTAGAACAATCCGCTCTGAAATGCCCATACGAAATTTTGCAAAACTTAAAAGCTAGACTCACCATATTCCGGACATATGATGCAAAAAGCCACAGCTAGGAAAAAGCCGATCACTTCGCCACAGAATCCTTTGAAGGCCATTTTTCTCCTTTTTGTTTAACCAACGCTGGCTTTTACCGACATCTTCACTCTTTCTATTTTTCACAATTTTTCACTAAAACCCCTTCGGCACACTCATCGTTCTTTGTATTACACCCGACTTATTAATCGACATCTTTCTTTCTAAGGAGAATTTTGATCTTCGGATGTTTTATTTCAACTGGGTAGCGTTGTGGTCACATCTGTAAAAAAGAAAAAGGTATCTGTTAGTTAAATATTTTATCATATTATTATTGCGCGAATCTCTTGCTAGACACGCTTTCATCCTCGTTCGACTCCTAGATTTGATTTCCATGGTTTGGTTTGGCTTCTTATTGGGTTTTTTTTCTATTATTAACTTTTTTTTTTTAATATGCGCCATACTAGGAATAACTGCTGTATTGTATATTTAAAATTACATACACAAATATCCAGACTCGAAGCAACTATCGATAAGTCATGAAAATGTTTATTCTGTGTGGGGATCGAACCCGCAATAAGCAGCGCAGCAGTCAATAGTTCAACCACTGCGCCAACCGTGTCGTCAAGATTCCGAGAATTCTGATTTGATGCCAATAGACTTGCCATATATATGGATGGGATTTAAACAATATTGGCAAAATTTGATGTTATGTTATGGGATTTTTTCGGCAGCCTTATTTTGGATTTTCGAGAACAAATTGAGAGATTCCTTTAAAATGTAGATTTCTACAATATTGATCATTTATGAGGAACCTGATAAACAATTTGTTATTGTTATTGCTGGTGGCCGCAACTTCGTTGAAGCAATGATTAAAACTTATTTTATTATTGTTACATAAAAATAATATAATAAAATACATAATAAATCAATTATTTTTTACAGCCAATGGCTTGATTGCCAAGATTCTGGACAAACATCTGAGGAGGCTTGCGTTAGGCAGCTGGATCGAGGACTTGATACAGAAAGCGGTACTCTGGGAAACGTCTCGTATTGTCACGAGGTTCCTTTCTCTGGAGCCCTGACCGCCGGACCTTAGACCCTGTTCCCGATACCGGTGGGATACTATTTTTGTTTTTTTTTTGTTATGAATACACAAACTAAATAAAAAATATGTAAGTATTTATATATTTGAATAAATAACTATACTCAAATCTAAAATATAAAATTCTCGTGTCACAGTTTTCGTACCCATACTCCTCCGAAACGGCTGGACCGATTTAAACGAAATTTTGTGTACATATCGGGTAGGTCTGAGAATCGGCCAACATCTATTTTTCATACCCCTAAGTGACGGGTGAAACCGCTGGGCACAGCTAGTTATTTTATATTTTTGTGCATTATTGGCAGAAGGTACACAATTGACTACTCCCTGGTATTGTATGTTCGTAAAGTCCATCCAAAGGTTGCTCGAAAGATATCACTATTAGCGATAAGAATTTCTGTAGAACAGGTATGCAAGAAAGTATATTCTATTCTATTCTTAACGATACTGCACAAAAACATTTTGAAACAAAACAAAATCAACTGTTTTAATTCAAATATTTCTACAGCTAAGTTACCTATTTCTCTGGAACGTAATAATAACGACACTAGGGGTTCACACATAAAACTTGAAAGCTAATTATATTACAGTACAGAAACCCACTTCTGAGGGAATGTATAGGACTTCATAAGCAAGGGTTCACCAAGTATTCTAAGACGTGATTGTAATAATAGTGTCTACCCACATGCTTGACAACTTATGTTCTAGGGTTTACTTCAAATACCCTATTATGTTACATTTTCCAAGTTAATTACGTCGTTCTTCTTAAAGTGTATACTATATATGATATAACAATAAAAAGCATCAAAATATTAACAGGTACCTAATTAAAATCACCAGAACCGCTAAATTCATAAAATTTTTAAAAAGAATGTATTTCATGTTGCAGTTTTCATGCCACAGTTGTATGTCAAGATAAAAAAAACAGGCTAAGAGCCAGTTAAACTCGCGCACCGAGGTGTACAGACGCCAGCAGGTCAAGCTACCCGAAACTGTCAATTTTTCCCAATGAACTTTGAGCCTAATACTTTAGAAATAAAGTCGAAAATCTATCAAAGAAATCTGACAGATTGTTATAGTAGCTTGATGTGCAGGCGTCTGTACATACAACCTTGCGACATAAACAACCGTATCTTGTGACGTTACGGTATCTTTAGCGTAGACTTACGGATAGTTGTATTTTGACATAAGTCTCATAGAACTTATGTCAAAATACAACTATCCGTAAGCAAAACGAGTCGTTTTTGTTTATTGGAACGGGGCGTTAGAGGATTGATTTCACAGCTCCAAGGGACTAGAGACTTGAGTATATGGTTTTAATTTCAACTTGATACCTCTACGAGTTCTCGAGGTAAAAGGCCTTGACAGATAGACAGACGGACAGCAAAGTGATCCTATAAGGGTCCCTTCTTTCCTTTTGAGATACGGAACCCTCATTACAAAAACCACTAAAATCATTAAATATATACATTTAATGTATTTTATGTAGCAGTTTTTATGCCAGTTTTAGGTCAATAAAAAAAGCGTGGCCAACATCGTTCTTCCGCTATTTTTGTTGGGCTCATTTCACTTTATTGCTATGTAAATTGTGCCTCTACCCATGTCGTGTATTACCGCATAAAAAATCACAACCAAAGATAAACAGTGTGACGTAGGTATATAAAAACTATGGTGAATTTCACTTCATATCTATCGCGTCTGTTGTCTGTTATCCCCAAAGAAATTAGCAGATGTGTACCTAATGTTACACCGAAATCACACTAGTTAATTTTAAGTTTCTACCGAGACAATCATGATGAAAAAACCCTATAACACTTTGTTCAACCCGGGAATCGAATCTAGTACTCAGTAGTACCACATGAGTAGATAAACGGAACAGAGATAAAGCTTCCTAAGAACGTCCAAAATTGTTACCTATTTTGGTAGGGTTGGCACAATAGGTTAATACAGATAAAGAAAAGAAATTAGTGTGAAATATTTTTAAAACGTTCGGTCCAAATCAATAGACTAAACCTTTAAATGTACTTAACATTTACAAGAATCTTCATAAGTGCCATCAAATCTAACGTACCAAACTCCGAATTTGCTGCAGAGCCTCAAGCTTCAAATAAAAAAAAAAAACTATAAAGTTACACAGAACTAAAAACAAAAACGGTCGAAAGAAAGAAATATTTGAATTACGAATTTCAACATTCAATAACCTCTTTTACCGGACCTTACACAAACGTTTTTTTCACACAATACACGAACGGAGCATAATTATTTGTTGAACATGTTACAACTGGAAGTGACCTGAAAAGGACGACGTGTATTGTTGGAGGCGTCCGAGGCAGAAATTGTATTGTGTTCCAACGCTTTATGTACCACAGAAACGGCACGCTACCTATGTCTCTTCTATCTGTTCTTTGTCGCTGTCACCTACCTATACATGGTTTCTTACGTTCCGCTTGCACAGTTTTAGTTGTTGTTAATGAAGTGGAAACGTACTGGAATGGGTGCTTGCGAGAGTGCACCTGTGTTTTAAGGGGTAACGAGTTGAGTGATTTTGTTTGTGTCTGCGCTTTTAGATTTTATTTGTTTTGTAGATAAAACTTTTTGTTTGTAAGTTATAACGATCTAAAGGGTTTATTGTTTGTTGTAAGATTACAATATACCTTGTGATTATTTAAGCCAGTCGAAGAAAAGATAGGTTTTCACGTTTATTTTGATTTTAAAAATAATCTTAATCTCAGGGATCGTTATCCCGATAGCGGTTACAGCCAATGCTTAATTTACTAGAACCTCGACAACACCTGAAGAGGCTCTCGTTAGGCAGCTGGATCAAGGGTTTGGTTCAGAAAATGGTACGCCTGGAGATGTTAGGTGGTTCTTCTCTCTTGAGCCTGTAGCTTGGATTCTGTTTCCAATACCGGTTGTTTTTTTTTTGTAATAAATTTAATATATTTATTTTTGTTCCTCTTAAAAAATAATAATGAATATAAACTTATATGTTTCAAAAGGGACAGACAATAGTAAATATTTTAATAAAATAGTTTTTAATCTGGAAAAACATAAAAACGTCCTTTGTGATTTCGGACTGTTTATTTAAAAGCGAGTTTGCAATTTTACTAATCCTAATGAAGTAATAAAAATAATTCTGGAAAAGGAAATAAAAGGGAGCTTGTGATTACTCAAAGAGACAGCCAAATCCTATCATTTCTTCGGCCTACAATCTTTTTTCCAATTTGTCTTAATGTTAATGCTGACGAAACAAGATTCCCTTCACTTCGGGCCCTGCGTTACTTAATGCCAAGTCTAATGTCGTTAAATATATAAAAATATCAAAAGAAATTGGGTACAAAATTGAATTATGTTCGCACATTGTAATCAAAGACAAAATGTGTAATGTTTTTTTTTTGTGAAAATCGAGATAAACATAAAGTTGATAAAAGAGGTTCTAAGAACAAAAAAAAAAGTTTTTTTGGATTATTTTGTCAAAAACAATTCTAGCTGACGAGAGAAGTCTGTAGTAGTGAAAACAATAGATATCAACAGAAACAATTGCTAGGTTAGCATAAAATAGCAATCTACAGTTACATTGGCTATTTTCAGCATCATGTTGGGTGGGATAACGAATACACCACATAAAACCAATTCGATGCACGCCTGAAATTGAAAATCAACAAACCTCTGGTATCTGACCGACACCCAACCACCGAACACTCGATGTGAATACCGAGTACATTTCCAAAGAGCATCAATTATTCAAAACCAGCAAATATAAAAATATAATTCTCACCGTTTCATGAATAAAAAATCCATTTATTTATGTCTGTTGGTATTTCCCAACACCAACATGTGCATAAAAAAAAAAACGGAAAATACCTCAATAATAATTTCCATATATGACATTTTACCAACAATAAATATAAAATCGCCAACATCCTTTCATAAACCTATCCATTCTTCACTTGGGCCCATATAAACAGACTATAAAAATGAGTCTTGTATTGACAATAAAAGCGATTTTATGTGATACTTCAAAACGTTTCCCAACAAATGTAATGCGATACACTATGTGATTATTCGGTGAAGGTAAAACAGTGGTTACTTTGATGGCTTCATACAAATAAAATAGACTAATAGAGCATTTGTTTGGTAAATAGAATGACTAATGCTATTGATCTGTGTCAACCTGAACGTTCATTTAAAGTTCAGCTGCCCTACCATGCCGTCTTAAAACAGAACTTATTCCACTAAGGGAAAGAGACAGAACTATACAGGGTGTCTAGCACCATCTCTTTTTCTCCAAGAATAAGAACTGCTATAAGATGTTAACCCTATAGGTCAAACAACAAGGAAACTCAAAATATTTGAAGTGTTTGTGTTAATTTTTTTTTAATGTCATTTCTTATCTCAGCTAACATTCTGGTAAAAATGTAACAAGAAAGTAAATAAGAGGCGTATACGAGTATTGTAAGATTAACGGTCAAATTATATTAGAAATGTTAATTAAATACAATAGTTGCCCTGCAGAATATTATATACAAATATAAAAACCCAAACACACAAAAATATTTCTCACGCATTTCTAAAATTTTCAAACTAATAATTTTAGTCCACTTGAATATTCCGTGCCAAGAGTTATAAGACACGGTGCATAAGCACTGGCTTGCACAACTTCAGATGGGAACAACACTAAGAATGCATGAGACCGGACAAAGTAGAAAAGTTTGAGTCATAAAGCAAATCCTTGCACCGGAATAATTCTCAAAAGTTGTTTGTGACGTGCCTCGTTTAAGTTTATTCCCAACGGTTGTACTGGAACAATTTAGAGAGCATTAAAACTAGTAAAGGCTGCAGGAGCTTTTATCATTATCATCACTATTGAAGATAATGGAGCTAGTCATATAATTAATAGGATATCCGCGCTTTAGAAAGCAAACTCTGATGTACTACATGATAAAAAAATACTTGAGCTCAAGGTTTTGAAAAATAAGAACAATCTAAGAGAGTATGAACACGTAATGCGGAGGAATGAGGAAAATGTTAAAACCGGACCGCATAAAAAACTGTCGGGTCCCATTATTGGGAAGATTTAAGCTGATCTACATTTTAATAGGTCCCGACTGGTTTTTCAAAATATAATACGTTCGAAGAACAAAACCGTCCTTGCGGCAGCCTAGTCAAAATTAAAATAAGAGAAGACTAAACAAAAAATGAATGGATTTTGTAGACAGGAGGTGAATGCTCATATAAGCAGTAATAGGGAAAGTATGTAAGAAAAAGAAATGCTGCACCGACTCTAAATAAATGGAAAAGAACAGGAGAATAATGATGAGAGATTAAATTTACTATGCCGATATTTTTTGTTATAGAAATATCTCAGTAGAAGGTGACAATGACGAATGAGAGAATTCTCGTAACAGTGTTTCTGAAATATTGACTGCTTCAAGTGTTAATATCCTGGCCGTGATTGATAGACCTATATTTTGTGTAACTTTGTGGACTCAAAAAAGTTGTATATTTCCCATCCTTACTAGTATTGTAAAACCGAAAGTGAGTTTGTTTGTTTGTTACGTCTTCACGCCTAAATAGCAAAACCGATTTTGATGAATTTTGGTACAGAGATAGTTGGGGGTTTTTGACGGACATAGGCTTATTTTTTTTTTAAATAGATTGAGATATGAGGGAGAAAGAGGGGGAAAAAGTGAAAACTTATCATTGCTATTACAATAAATAAGGCGCTAGGGCAAAAACTACAGGTAGCAGGTACCTGTACATCAGAAAAGGGGAACTGTGTTTCTACGAATGTAACGCGAGTGAAGCCGCAGGCAAACGCTAGTCTAAGTATAAAACTGTAAAGACTTTTATATTCATAACAGTTTACAGTATTCTGAATAAATCTGTCTCCAAAATACATCCAATTTAAAGGCTCAACTAATCTCACAATCTTATAATGTAAAACTGAAACAACTTCGATCGTTTTACGAATTTTTTCTTTCAAAACTTCGAAATTTAGATTTGAACTGTCTTGTTTATCAGTATTTATGAGTCTTACCACACATTATTTACAAGTTTTCCCTGATCGCGATCAACTAAGATTAAACCTGTCACGTTTCCAGCTAAAATGGAGGAGATTTAGGGACAGAAGAGTTAGAGAACTCATTTACATTATAACACCGTAAGTTGTGGGCGATGTAAAAAGTTTACGATGTTCCACCAACTAAGTGAATTTATGGTGGGCAATATCTTTAGTTGGATGGGGCTAGTTAAGTGGTTTGATTTTGTGCGGTCGTGGTTTGGTTTTGAAATGTTTAAGATGTTGTGTATATATTTATAGTACGGCCAACGAGAAGCGATACCAAATGTAAACAAAACCCATGCTAAAACCCCATCCAAAATGGCCGCCCGAATGTTGGCGAACCCGTCTTAACGTTGTTATGTTTTTGCCGGGAGAACGAGACATTACGACAAAGGCACAAGATGGAAAGAGCTAAATATTAGATTGTCAACGCCACAGTTGTTCTTTAGGTTAATGACCTTTCGTATCGCTTCTCGTTGGCCGTACTATACACCTTATTATGTTTGGTTTTTGTCTTATTTTTTTTTTGTTACAAATCTTAGTAATTCAAAATTTTGTGTCGCTTCTCTTTTGTTATACGTACAGTTTTATGTCGTTTCTTTATTCTTTAAGATCGAAATGCCACAATACTAGACCAGATCTGCCAAAACTTTTGGACAGAAACAAGTATTCCTCTCATTTTCATGAACTCACCTTATCAAGTAAGTGTAAAAAAGCAGAACATGAATACAAATTGTCGTACAAGGCTTCTCGTTCAATTTATAGTAAACTAGCTTTCGCCTGCGGCGTCGCTCGCGTTAAATTCGGTATAACACACCAAGCAGTTCTGCAGTTTTTTCTTTGTAATAGCAACGCTAAGTTTTCCGTTTTCTTCCCTCGTTCTCCCTCATATCCCACTTTTTTAAATAAAAATTAGCCTATGTCCGTCCGTTCCCAACTATTTCTGTACGAAAATTCATCATAATCGGTTTAGCTATTACAACGTGAAGAGGTAACAAACAAACTCACTTTGGCTTTTATAATATTAGTAAGGATTTAAAAGATGGTTGATATGCCTTTTTATTACATTCATTCATAAACTATACTATTAATTGCAAATATATCCAGTTGGTAATTAACCAACTGGATATATTTGCAATTTTTTTTGGATGCAGAGTGACAACGTCTCAAGGTAATAAAATATTGCCGTTTTGACTGCGGGTTAGTGTTTCACGCGTGCCTTAAGGAGATGTCAGCAAAGCAGAGGGGACTGCCAGGGCCATCACCTGCCAGGGTGGCGGGTTGTTCGAAAGAGATACCGCGGCCTCGGAATCGGCGGGGCAATTGAAGGAACATGGGTGAGTTTTATTCAGTGAATAGATCTGACACTTCCTCCCGCTCCACCCAGAGCGGGGGAAGTTATTTGATGATTACCCAACCGATCAAAAAAAATTAGAGGTTTGTTTTTTTTGTCGTATTTTCTATTATGTATATTATATTATGCGCCTACTCGGCTATTCTTTACTATCCTACTATATTATATTATATATCATCCTACTTAAATGTGTATAATATTATAAACGCGAAAGTTTGTATTGATGTTTGTTACTCTTCCACGCAAAAACTACTGAGTGAGATTTTAATGAAAATTTACAATAATTTATCTTATAGGTACATCAGAATAACACATAGGCTACAATTTATAAAGATAATGTATTGTATATTCTATCACCACGCGAGTGACACCGCGGGGCGCAGCTAATTATCAATATATTGACAGAGGTGTCATGAGTTTTTCTATTTACAATCATAACATTGTGTCCCAAATTAGCTTGATTCATAATATATTTACACTCACGGCCAAAGAATAAGGCCCCAGACTAACGTCACTGAATAATAAAACAGCCGGAGGTATTTTTGGAGAGTTTCAGCCTTCCATACGTCAATATTCATTTTGCGTTAATGAATTAAGGACTTGACTTCCGCAGTTCTGCATGTCACTCACGTTTACTCTAATGAGGTAAACGACGCTTTGGGTATGGACGAATAAACACCAGACTTTTTATTTTTATTTTATGTTGATGTACCTATACAGTTAGAGTTGACTTACGCATAAGCGGGTATTAATCGGCACAGCCGAGCGGCATCTACCTTATGTAGATGATTTTATGCTGAAAATGCTGGCTGTCGCTGTCACAAATCGAATTGTACTGAACGTAATATCGTAGTTGTTACGGGTTAGCTTTTTGGCTTCACGAATAATGCTCTATATACCCCAATGATGTACCTCTACAGTTAGAGTTGCCTTACGAATAAGCGGGTATTAATCGGCTCAGCCGAGCGGCATCTACCTTATGTAGATGATTTTATGCTGAAAATGCTGGCTGTCGCTGTCACAAATCGAATTGTACCGAACGTTATATAGTAGTTGTTACGGGTCGGCTTTTTCGTTTCACAAATAATGCCCTATATGCCCCAATGATATACCTATACAGTAAGAGTTGCCTTACGCATAAGCGGGTATTAATCGGCACAGCCGAGCGGCATAACCTCTTCTAAATGATTTTTTGGGGAAAATGCTGGCTGTTGCTGGGCCGGTCACAAATCGAATTGTACCGAACGTTATATAGTAGTTGTTACGGGTCGGCTTTTTCGTTTCACAGATAATTCCCTATATGGCCCCAATGATGTACCTATACAGTTAGAGTTCCCTTACGCATAAGCGGGTATTAATCGGCTCAGCCGAGCGGCATCTACCTTATGTAGATGATTTTATGCTGAAAATGCTGGCTGTCGCTGTTACAAATCGAATTGTACCGAACGTTATATAGTAGTCGTTACGGGTCGGCTTTTTCTTTTCACGAATACTGCCCTGTGTCGACCTAACCGATTGGTATAAGCCGATTGATTCTGAACAAGTGTAGTAATTACTTCGGGTCGGCTTTATTGTTTGACAAATACTGCTACAAATGATGGGTTTAGCTGCATATTGTAAGCTATAGTATACTTTTTTTTACAGATGGGAAATCATCACACTGTAATCCACCCATGTTCCTTCTTTTGCCCTTTATGTCCCGGGGCCGCAGTAACTCTTTCGATCAACCCGCAACCTCGGCAGGCCCCTCGACACAGCACCCGAGTATACTTAAGAAAACGTCAAGCTAAGGTACCTGCAAAATTATGTAGATGAATAAAACTATACTAATTCGTTATAATAACCATTAGGCCATAAAATGCGAGGAAAGAACTTTGTAAATCGCACTATCGCATGTGGCTTGTTTTTTCAGTCTAAATATAATTTGCTTAAATATAAATATGTAAAAAATATAGTATTATAACAACCCATATGTGGGCCAAAACCGTGTTATAAATATTTTTTGACGATAAGAAAAACAAAACAATAAATGCCTTTTGAAAACTTGTTAAAAATGATGATGTAAAGTAGACATTTAGACATGTATAATCTCAGGCAGGGATTAATTTATGACTCCTTCTTTTCGGATCGGAAATTATCTAATACCTTTCCTCACTCCGGTCAAAGTGGGGGGAAGGGAGTTTCAGACTTTTACTAGCTAAAATCCACCCATATTCCTTCCTTCAGCCGTTGTTTTCTGGGGCCATGGTATCCTTTTTTATTCGAACAACCCGCAACCCTGGCAGGCATATATACTGCCTTATGGCTATAGATATAATGCCTAACAATATTGAATGACTGATCAAACCCTGGAGAGTAAATAAGGTGCCGTTCCATAAAGTATGCACTTAAACATCTTGACCCGCGCGTCGTTATTTGTTCATTACAGTAACTGATGTTACTGAAGGCGCCAAATTAGTGGCTCAGTTTTGGACACTATTTAAATTGCCAACGACACGCTAAGAAGTAGCATGAAAAATAAAATAAAAAGCAATTTAAAATTTACATTTTAAACTTAAATTGCCTTGTTTTTGACTGTAAATAAGTTAATGTTGTTGCTTCCCCTTTATATCATCACAAACTTTATTACAAACCAAAACTGCAGTAATTCTGCAGAATTCACTTCTTATTACAAAGTAATATTTCTTTAGGAAGAAAAGTCACGAAAACTTACACAAACAAATAAGAACATTGTAACTCATTATAACTTTGCCCATAGTCAAACATGAACCTGGTATGTGTTTGGCATAAACTTTGACTCTTCTCCAAAGGACGAACTTGCCTTTATTACTTCAAAACGTCTATTAAAACAACGAGACAGCTGCTTATTAAGTCGTTAACACTAAACAATGTCAAAGTAATTTCAAATATTGTGATTTATTACCTAATTTGTATTTTAATGTTGAGTAATTTTCGTATCGTATGTGGGAAATGATTTATTTTTCATAGAGAAAGTTTTTGGTACTCGTTTCAAATTTAAACTGTAATTTTTTTCCTCAACATGGCTTTTTATCTAGTTTTATTTTTGTGTATCATTTTTATTTTCCACGTGTGTAAGCCACGTGTATAAAACGATAAAAGCGAACCATTTAACGCCCACACCTTATGAGCGAATCCGGATAAACTTAGAAACGTAAATAGAGTTACACTTCTACGTAAATCCATAAGTAGCTATCCAATTATATCTTTGATATTCATTTGGACAACGATGAAAAATTATTTATTACATTTGAAACGGGATATTTTTTTTCTTTTTATCCGCTTTTAAATATTACAAATAATAGTAGTGACCATGTTAGGTTAAAAATTATAACGATAAAAACTCCGACGTTGCAAAATAAATACAATATAAATTATCTGCCAATGGCTTAATTAGCAAGAACCTCGACCCTCGGCTTGATACACCGGGGTTGCGGGTTGTTCGAAAGAGATACCGCGGCCCCGGAACATAAAGGGCAATAGAAGGAACATGCGTGGGTTGTAGTCAGTACAAGTCTGACACTCTGAACACACACTCTGACACAGAAGCTATTTGATGATTTCCCCTCACAAAAAAGGGTTTGATACAGAAAGTAGTACTCTTGAAAACGCCTCGTTTTGTTAGGACGTTCCTGTCCTTGACCACCAGTGGTTTAGACCCTGTTCCCGAAACCGGTGAGCTCCTACTTTTTGTAATTTTAAATGTATTTTTTTTAGTTTATTTGTAGTTAAAAATGCTAACGTATAAAAATATGTTCAAAAATGGAATAAAATTGATTTAAAGTACTTGGTCTTACAAGTAATTGTAAATCGATGGGTACTTGGATGAATGAATACTATTGATCCAAAATGCTACTGAATATTTTTATTTGCGATTCAGAACTTCATCTTTTAATTTACGATGCGTATTCAAGCGAGGGACTACATTCCCCTGCACTCACCCACACAAGCCATATATGGCAAGCATTCACTCAACACACGTTAATATAAACAGAACAACTTGTGGCAAGTGCCTGTCGTTCTCACTGCGAATGAAAAAAAGCGCGTGAGCCATGCATACAGAGGGGCTATCATTTATCACGAGAAGATACATTCCTTTTCACGCACGTACCTATGTAAGTTCTGTGGCCTTGCGGGCAGTGTAAGTATATGAAAATAAACGTTAAAAGGAATGGGGAAATATGGTTCTTTTATAGTATATATGGCTTAACAAAATACAATGTAGGTACAGAGGTACACTTAATGCCGATTGCATTCTTCAACCATGAAGTTTCTTGCCCATTCTTCTCTATGGGAAAAGGTCGATCCGAGCCATGCAAAAACGTCGAGAAAAGTTGACGTTTTTAAGTGTCCATTTAGGTCTATGTGAAATTAAAATATTTTGATTTGATTTGTATTCTCACCCAGTCAATCTTCGGAACATAAAAAAAGAGTTTTTAATACCTTGTTCAAGTCTATTAACGTCCAAAACACATAACCAAAATAACATAACATTTATAACAAAATAAGTCCATCACACAAAACAGTCACAATACACAAGAAATTGGCAAGAAGAAGTACATTTAAACAGGAAGTGTGTGAAGTCGTGTCCCGTAGTTGCTCAAGACGTGACAGGCCAATGCTCATTCGAAATCAGGGCAGGATACATACACGGAATATCAAACGCTATTGTACTCCCGACGAATATTCCCGTACTATTGATATGAGTTAAATCTAAAAAGGAAATTTATATTCGAGAGGGATTCAGAGAATATCTAATCTATGTCGAAGGCTTATATAGTACGAGTGTATTTTGTGAAATAACATGTTATGTAATACAATGTTGGTGAAATATCTGAATTTACACGTATAATATCATGTGTGTAAATTCATTCATTTTCAGCTCGTGGAAAAATAAGCTGCTTTTTTTTGGGGTGCGAATCATCAAATGACTTCCCCCGCTCTGGGCGGAGCGGGGAGGAGTGTAAGACTTTTACTGAATAAAACCCACCCATGTTGCTTCTATTGCCCTTTACGTTCCGGGGCCGCGGTAAACTGCTTGAATCAATCTTCAGGTTATGGCGTGCTTACTATTACATACTGAGGTCCCGCTATACCTTGCATATTTAAACGTTAGTTTTGGTTATCATTTGTAGATATGTAACAGTCTTTACAGGTAGTCAGTGGCCTGAACTCAGCCAACCAGGGTCTGGTATTACCCAGAACTAACTGAGTTGTAGAGGTAAGCTAGGCAGTCGTTCTATCTAAAATACTGGTACCCCGCTATATCCGTTTAAACTGGAAGCCGACCCTAGCATACTTGGTAAAAGGCTAGGCAGATACTTATCGTTTTAAATTACAGTACTATCAGTTTTTTTTTCATCGAGGATTTTCACACGTAAAAAAAAACAAAATGAGGTTGAGCGATTCAATCCCCACACGAAACAAATATTTGTTTGACACACAGGTAGTTGTTCCGGGTCTGGCTGTTTGTTTATCTGAGTTTAAATGTTTGTAAACGCACCCACAATACAAGAAAAAATTCTCGTGCAGGGCAACGTTTTTAAAAAAGAAAAAAAAAATAGTTCCCAAAGTTCTACAATACGACTTCTATTATGAAGAAGCAAATGCAATTAACCCTAGAACCATAGACGTCAATAGCCACACTCTTTCATGGCACCGTTAGATTTTTTACTGGCACTAACGTGTCTGCGGCGTCAACTAAGGTATCGATTGATGACCTAAATGTCGCCATGCCAGCAGCTAGTGGTCTCGGGGCTTTAAGTTTGACGGTTTGATTAACGCATCCACATCTTGAGAGATGTTTTACTTGTTTAAACTGGAAACTGGGGAAGTTTTTGGGGCTGTATTTGATGAAGTGTGTTTTGGATAAAAGCTGTTTTCGTTTGAGGGTTGATATTTAACATTATGATTGGCTGAAAATGTAGCTGCTGAGGTTGAAAGTCCGTTCTGGATCCTTTGAATGTTTTGATATGTTTACAGCAACAGCACTCACTTCTGTTTTCAATTATTTTGAGCATCATATCATCCTTACTAATATTATAAAAGCAAAAGTGAGTTAGTATGTTTTTTGCGTCTTCACGCCTTACTGGCTAAACTGATTTTGATGATTTTTTTTAAGTGGGAAATGAGGAAGAAAAGGGAAAACTTAGCTTTGCTATTACAATCAATAAGGCGCCAGGCCAAAAACTACAGGTAGCAGGTACCTGCAAATCAGGAAAGGGGAACTGTGCTACCCAGAATTTAACGCGAGCGAAGCCGCAAACAAAAGCTAGTACAACTATAAATCTTCATAATATAAACATAAATGTCTTTTTGGGTTTATAAACAGTTCGTAACAAAACGAATTATTTTCCCAAAAGCAACAAGATACAAGATCAAAGTGACATTTCAGTGTCACGGAGAGCCGTGACGTCGCTTGATATGACATCTTCTGTGCTCACATTACCCAAACACGAGTGACGGGGAGATACGGAATAATAATTATAATGTTTCACTTCTAAGAGTAATGTTTTGAGAATTATTTGTATACGTGAAGACGTCTGAAGATGTCTTGAAAGTTGAAACAACTTTTCATTAAAATTTTGAAGATATTTTGGGTCTCGTGATAAAAGTTTAGTGTAGATTTGACGGTACGGTTGACTCAGTAGCGGAGCGATCGGCTGCTGTTCCGCGTGTTTCAGGTTTGATTCTCGCACGGAACAAATATTTGTCTGGCTAAATGTTTTAAACGTGACCACGATACAGGAGAAATTTTTAGTGTGGGAAAAGTACTCGCGCACCGAGGCAGGGTTTCGTTTTAATTGTAAGTAACTAATAAAAGCTTGGAATATTACTCGTATGAAAAGATAAACTGTATTAAAGAACAAACGTAACTTCGCTGATAGAAAACTGTTGTCTCCATACATCGATTTAAGTCGCAGTTAATTCATTAACTACATTCAAGTTTCTATCACATTTTTTTTGTGATATTGCTTCTTGTCAAATTGTATGATTGTAAGTCAAAAGAAGGTATATTTTGATTCCCTTGGCGAAACTACCTTATTGTGGAAAACTCAAAATAAGGTTAGATGATAGTTTCCTCTAAATAGTTATAAGTCATCATCTTTTTATTAACAAACGCATGTGCTGTTAGGATGTTTGTTCAGCCATATTTTCTACTGGTGGGGTGTTTTGAAAAATTGTGGATTATCAACCTAATTCCAATAAATGAATTTTGAATTTAACTGTTTTGGTCTTAATACGTCTCGCATCCAGGAGTATATATAACAGAGTATATACCCTGCTTATATCAGATATAATCAATTAATCATCTATGAAAGATGGTTCAATTGATTTCAACCCAAATTTTTGCACAATATTTTCAGCGGTGTTATGAGACTATTCTATATCATCTGACCGGAAATGGTTTATACAGAATAATACTGCCTTTTACATATTTCAAAATAAAAACCTTCACTAGAGAGAGAAGTAAAAACACATTTAAAACGCATACAATCAATCTCTAACTCTAACTAACTCAGAAACTTTAATCAAGCTAAAATTAATAGACACTTGTCTCCAAAATACGTTCCCTAATCCACAATTCTCATGCAAAATAACAGTGATAGGCATCACGTTAAACTAATTCCGTCACAAACCCCACAAACTGTCTCATTATGCTGAAATATTCCTATGTTTATTCTACTCGTTAATACAAACGCAATAACTCGAAGATTACGCCCGTTGGGTGGCGTCGAGGCGTCTACAAAATGACTGTGATTATTCAAAAAGACTCGCATTTTTTTGGGTCCCGTACGGAGATTACGAGTTTTGTATAATTTTTCGATTTTGCCAGCCTGCGCTATGTCGCCCGGAGTTCCTTTATTTTTGGAAAATAAAAGCATGGTTAGGAAAATCTATTTTTAGATTTTTAATCAACTAAATGCATATTTATTGTTTCTCTAAATTTGTATTCATCTGTGTGTTTTAATCCTATCTACCAATCCTTACTAATATTATAAAAGCGAAAATGAGTTTGTTTGTTTGATTGTTTTTTACGTCTTTACGCCTAAATGGCTAAACCGATTTTGATCAATTTTGGTACAGACATAGCTGGGACCCTGGAGACGGACAGAGGCTATTTTTTTAAAGATTGAGATATGAGGGAGAAAGAGGGAAGAAAGGGGTAAACTTAGAATTGCTATTACAAATCAATAAGGCGCAAGGGCAAAAACTGCAGTAAGCAGGTACCTGCAAATCAGGAAAGGGGAACTGTGTTACCCCAAATTTTATGCGAGCGAAGCCGCGGGCAAATGCTAGTGCATGATAACGATAAAAAAAACATAAATGCAAAATGATTTTCGAATGCCGAAAAGTATTTTATCAAGTTAATAGGTATCCAATCAAAAATAAATCCTGAGAATATTCTTTTCATATTATTTGCCACACTTGACGCTTCGTCTAATATGACAAATGGTTCTCAGTATCTCCTTCATGAAAAATAGCTTTATATTTTAAAAAGAAAAGATAGTACAGTTTAAGACGTGGAATATTTTTATTTGTTACTAAACTGAGCCAAAAAAAACAAAAATCTCGGAACCCAACAAAAAAATTCCACCACATTTAATTTTAACCGTAAATTTTTCGCATCTGGCAATGTTTTAGCATTTTATTCGAGATTTATTTGGATTTTTAAAGCTTTACTCAAAATCTAATGCGGCGTTAGCCACTCAAATAACCTTGTTAATTAAAGGGGTATGCTCAAAAGACAGTTAAAAGGATTAACCGGATGAGTTTAAAGCAAAATTGAGTTGCTTTATATTTTTGATGCACTGCGAAAGTATTGTTGAAGGAGTAAATCGTTTTTCATATTTTGTTCCGTTTGAAGAGTGGTGGAAAATGGAATTTAATTTTCTTCGAGAAATATAAAGGGATGAGCTCATTTTAAAATAAATGCGGTTGAGAATGAGGGTTGTAATTTCAAAACTCCAAAAACTGAAAGTGAGTTTGTTTGTTTGTTACGTCTTCACGCCTATATGGCTAAACCAATTTTGATGAATGGTACAGAGATAGGTGGGACCCTGGAGGCGGACAAAAACTATTTAAAAAAAAAGTTTGAGATATGAGGGACAAAGAGGGAAGAAAAGGGAAAACTTAGCATTGCTGTTACAATAAATAAGGCGCCAGGGCAAAAACTACAGATAGCAGGTACCTGTAAATCAGGAAAAGGGAACTGTGTTATACCGAATTTAACGCGGGCAAAGCCGCGGGCAAAAGCTAGTTATTTAATAATGCCGATAGACACGTAAGTAAGAACAGAATTCCAATCTATTTTAGCAAAGCCACTGAATGTTAGCTTTCCCATCTCATGTTCGAAGGTCTAAATTCCACATCCCGGTCAATAGGACAGACACAATTGCTTACCACAATGCACGAACCGAATGGCCAATATATGTTTGCTTAGTATCCCAATGTTTGTGCTTGTGATTTGTATGTGTAATGTGAACTGATAACACAGGCCAAACAACACGGATCAGAGTCGAATCGAGTGTAGGAAGTGCTTGCAATAAAGTTGAAATGCGTACTGGTAGCGTAGTAACTTGCAAGACTTGCAACCAATCACAGCAGCGAGGAGCGAAAGAAGCAATGAGACTTTTAGTTATTATGATTGGCCAAATACACTTTTTCGGACATCCATTTTAAAAACACCGTCATTTGGTTTAAGTTTCTTTATTTTGTAAGTTTCTTTACGATGACACGGTTGGCACGGTTGGCTGAGCAATCGACTGCTACGTTGCGTGTCGCGGGTTCGATCCCCGCACGAAACAAATATTTGTATGACCTACAGATAGTTGTTCCAGGTTTGGCTGTTTGTGTATGTGAGATTAAATGTTTGTAAACGCACCCACGATACAGGATAATAATTCCTAGTGAGGGGGTATTGTTTAAAAAAAATGTGTCGTAGTGCGAGTATACTATGACAGTACCTTATGCTTTCTATAGAAAATATTCACAATAGTGTAATGATGTTGATCGCTGAGACATTGTACAAAATGTACAGCGCCAACTATGACACAAATAAGGAAATAACATCAGATTGCTTCAGCGCGCGCAAGAGTGATTATCCGCAACTTAAGCACATATATTTACCCGACTTCTACGTTCAACCCTGGCTGGACTGGCTGGTCTTACTCTCAAGGCACCCACAGGATTGCCCGGTTACGCAGACGACAACGTATAGGTTGAACTGTGAAATGGCATACACAAAATAACCTCTCCTTTCATGCAGTAGCCTATCAGACAATATCTGAGGATCCTCTTTTCTCAATAGAGGATAAAGAACTAAACACCTAATTGTTACCTTACTCTTAAACTATTTTCGACTTTGTTGTACCTTAAACATGGTTAGACTGTTAACAAGATATCAGTCCCCCAAAACACCCTTCGCCACTTCCTATTGTTTTAGCTGGGAAGAAGAAGTAGCGGAACCAACTCCCCAGCAACAACTGTTTAAGGCTTTTTTCGGATAGGAAATCATCAAATAACTCGGAAAGAGGAGTGACAGATTTGTACTGACTAAAACTCACCCATGTTCCTCATATTGCCTTTTATGTTCCGGGGCCGCAGTATCTCTTTCGAACAACCCACAACCCCAGCAGGCGGTGACCTTGGCAGGCCCCTCTGCTTTGCTGACATCTCTTTGAGCCGCGCGTGGAACACTTACGCGCCGTCGAAACGGCTTATCGCCAAAGACGGACGGATAGTAAGATACCCATTGCTCACTGTCCACAGGCCTACAGTGCCGGGGGTCGTCTCGCGGCACCCGCGAGTTGGGCCCGGCTGGTGTACCCTTTCAGTTTCTTAACAAATCGTGGTGAATATTGACACTGAACCAAAACACAATAAACAATATTAACATAACAATCCGTTATGATCTAGTATTGTCTAGTTAGCAACACGATTGGTCCCCAAACGGCACCTCCAGCCAAAACTAACATAAATCTAAAGCTATTAATATAAATTACTTACGATTTACACTCCCTGCGGGGTGTTAAATTACCGTTATTTCCCATCTATATAAAGGCTTTATCATAACAGACCGGAGTCCTAACGTGTCGGCATCAATTTTAATTATTTATTATTGTTGAGGTATAAATGAGTCGGCCTTTGCTTAATGGGTTTGGATTAATTAGCGAACGATTTGGGGCGAGTTGTTTTAAAATGTTCAAGTAATGAGGTCTGCTTTTAATTGAATATGGATTTTGTGGGAGTGGTGTTTGATTTTTTTTGGGGTGGGCAATCATCAAATAACTTCCCCCGCTCTGGGCGGAGCGGTGGGGAGTGTCAGACTGATAATGACTAAAAACCACCCATGTTCTTTTGGCCGTGGTATCTCTTTCGAACAACCCGCGACACCGGTGTATCAATCCCTTGATCCAGCTGCTTAACAAGAGGAGTGGCCTGTGATTATGTTTGCTGTGGATGAGAGCGGAGGAAGGTAAAAAAAAACCGGGCAAGTTGCAAGTCGGACTCCCATACCGAGGGTCCCTTACAAACTTGCGATATAAACGACCATATATTTTGACTGTGTAGACTTAGACATTTCCACAACTTCAAGGGACTACAGACTTGAGTATATGGTTTTAATTTCATTTTGATACCTTTACGCGTTGTTGAGATAAATTGTCTTGACAGACTTCCTTAAAACCCCAAAAACGGTGAAGATAAAGATGGATGGACTATGGTATAGATGGCCAAGGCTATGGGGAGTTATAAAAAAGTATGGAAAAACACAATATTAGCGGGGGAAGTTATTTGATGCTTTCTATACCAGACGTTGCTATGTTAAGCATAAAACTTATGTCTAAGACCAAGGTCTTTTTTTTACCTTTACAAGAGTTTTTTTTCCTTACAAAATAAGAATTCGATATTTCTATAACTATTCAACAAACCTTTACAAAACTGTCACTCACATAATTTTCCTATTCGCTTTCATAAACCCCTATTTTCGTTCAATTTTCCTTTGACAGTTGAGAAGGACTATGTGAAGGACAAAACGATTTTACGGTATACTTTTCTTGTCAGTTAGAATTTTGTGTAACAAACCTTTGTCAAAAGAATCTTTGTATATTTTTTTTGCATCAAGGTTTCTAGAATTTACCTACTATTGACTTTATAAGACCTTTTGTGAAGGTGAAAAGAGTTAATGCCTTCAAATAGGGTTTGGTTTGGCAGTTGTCCATTAAATTTTGTTGTGATAGAAAAATCTAAGCATAGATTTTCCCGTCACATTAGCTGTTAGGTCATTGTGCAGGGAAAAGACGTCTTCCACATGCAAGCTATTGTCTTAAATAGCTTCTAAGGATTGGCGTCAGACTTCGTAGAAGAAACCGCTGCCCTAGAGCATTAAGGGCAAAAGAAGTAACATGACACTCCCCCCGCTCCTTCCAGAGCGGGAAAGTTATTTGATGATATCCCACCCACAAAAAAAAATGAATTAGAATTCGATACTTTTACGCGTTACCGAGATATAAGGTCTTGACAAACAGTCAGACAGGAAGACAGACGGACAAAAAAGTGATTTAATAAGGGTTTTCTTTTTTTCCTTTTGAGGTGCGGAAACCTAACAATCAGCGTGCTTCATTTATAATGCTAACTAATCCCATCACTTTTCGCATTAATCAAAGTGCTATTTAATCTTTACAAGAGAAAAACCACTATTTAACTCAAAAATGAAAGCAAAACATTGAAGCATTCACCACAAACAGAAAAGAGTTATTCAGTATCGCGTGTACCTAATAATGGTGTTAATTATAGTAATAATTGGTTAGTACTCCATGCAGAGAACTAAATGCGGTATGGCCGCGAAACTATTCCAAACCTAGGTAACCTAATACCGTTAAACAGTCTGAAAATATTCTAGAACAAAAACTTACTACATAACATCACGTCTTAAACCACGTGGGGGTAGGCAGAAGTACTCTACATATACCCACAATTGGCGAAATTTTTAAGTCTATGGTTATGGTTTTGATGGCATAAATCTTGACACCGTGGCTGCTGCTCCAAAATATTTAGCTAAAAGTAACCTTATAAATTCGAATCTAGAAATGGATACAGGACCTTGTGCTCAGGCGTCTCTATAATGACAACTACACCCTAGAGCGTAGGCAGTACGCTTGATAAAAATGAGTCGGAAAATGCTAGATTAAGAATATTTTATATGCTGAAATACAGGTGCTAACATGAGGAGCTCGTGGCTAAATGATAGCAGCCGCTCGGGTTGATCTCTAGGTTAAGCTGAGCTTGCCTAGGTTGGTCTGTGGATGGGTTACCACTCGTTACATACCGAGTTGTACATACCAAATTGTATTAAATAATGACTGTTTCTGTGGAATGTAACAAAAAAACCGATAATGCGTTAATTCCCAATGTGGAACTTAACGTATATAAGTTTCCAGAGAATAAAAATTAACGAATGCGAGTCCAACTTGCGCACCGAGGTACAAACTTGCGACATAAACGGCCATATATTTAGACTGCATAGACTTAGACTGTTGATTTTTTCACAGCACAAAGGAACTAGTTAAGTATATGGGTAACAAGCTGTTCCACGCGGTTTCACCCACGCTGCTCAGCACCTGTTGGTCGTAGCGTGATGTTATATAGCCTATAGCCTTCCTCAAGAAATGGACTATCCAGCACTAAAAAAAGTTTCCAATTAACCAGTAGAGATCAACCAGTAGTTCCTGAGATTAGCGCGTTCAAACAAACAAACAAACAAACTCTTCAGCTTTATAATATAATATATATATATATAGTATAGATTTCTACTCGCTACATTCACACGTTCAACATAACGGGGCTTGATAGACAAACAGACAACAAATAGATCCGCTAAAAAATAAAACTACAATCAATAAGTTAAAGTAAAATATTTTGTTGACGGAAATCCTAGACACGTCTTAATGGTTAAATATAAATATACATATTATTGACCGGTTTTCTCTTGTATGTTTATGTAGACTAGGTACTTCATATAATATAAGACTACTAAATTGCAGACGTTACCACAAACCGCAGAGAGTTTTGGGTTAAGTCCAACAGACGCAAATAAATATGTCATGCGGTTTTAAAGAAAGGAGCAACTTTCTACATTCAGATTTTAAAACAGTTTGGAATGAATAGAATTTCATGCAGAATACTATTGTCCTGATAGCTCAGAGGTTAAGCCCCTCGCCTCTCATGCATGAGATTGTTAGTTCAAATCCGGGCAAGCTTTAATGTGACTTTTTCAATTCATATGTAATTTCTAAAGTGCCTATATCTAAGATAACACAGACATCGGTGAAGGCAAAAATCGTGAGGAAACCTGCACTTATCCTTACTAATATTATAAAAGCGAAAGTGATTGTTTGTTTGTTACCTCTTCACGCCTTAGGGGCAAAACCAAATTTGATGAATTTTGGTACAGAGATGTAGACAACCAGGAGACTATATTTTTAAAAATTGTCGTATATGAGGGCGATAGATTGAAGAAAAGGGAAAACTTAGTTTTGCTATTACAAATCAATAAGGCGCAAAAGCAAAAACTGCAGGTAGCAGGTACCTGCAAATCAGGAAAGGGGAACTGTGTTACCCCAAATTTATTGAGCGAAGCCACGGCCAAAAGCTAGTAATTAATATAAGTTTGGAATCGCGAACCCATCTTGAGCAAGCGTGGTGATCAATGCTCGTGCTTTCTCTGTATGAGAAGTGGCCTTTGCTCGGCAGCGGCAGTGGGACAGTTAGAGGCTGGTATTAAGATATACATTACTAGCTGTGCCCAGCGGTTTCACTCGCTGCTCACTTAGGCGTATGAAAAATAGATGTTGGCCGATTCTCAGACTTACCCGATATGTACACAAAATTTCATGAGAATCGGTCAAGCCGTTTCGGAGGAGTATGGGAACGAAAACTGTGACACCAGAATTTTATATTAGATAATATAACTTTTGAAACTGTCGTGGCCACGAACATTATTAATAACGTTTGAAACGGGATACGGGGTTTGTTTATCCGTGATCAAGGAGTTTGCAACAGCGCCGAAATATCCGGAACTGTAAATAATAAACATACCAAATTTCCCTTCAAACTTAATTCATAGAATTCAAAATATTTCAAGGTTCGGTCAATCCGACATGTTCGAATTCCGAACGCAAATTTGGATTTGGAATACTTGTTGCCATATTGAAGCATCTGTGAGCCAGCATCTAGTCCTGAACTGAGTCTTAATAACATCAATACATTATTTTTGAACATAAATAAAAAAACTATACCAATGACCAAAGCCTTATCTTTTACCACTACTATTTTATTACTAAAAGGTAATCTACTTTTTATGCAAAATCATTTTTATCGCTTTGAAAAGAGTATTAACAAAAATATGTAAAATGTGTTATTAATAACCTTGAACTTTGGCAATAACTTAACTTACTTTGATAACTTTAAGCATTCAAGCAGTGAGGGTAAAACATAGCCTCACTGCTAACTATACCTTGATCTAGAGAGGGAGCGCAGAGCATTATCAGTTAGGGCGAATATGCTGGCCCGCAGGTTCTCTCGATGTACAGCCGCAATTAAAATAGTCCTCTTCAAGGCATACTGCACCTCACTGTACTCGGGAGCCCTATGGTTCACATATACCCAAAAGGCTTATAATGCTCTGCGTATCCAATATAATAATGCGTTTAGGGTATTGCTGCGGCTGCCACGCTCCTGTAGTGCCTCAGCAATGTTTGCTGACGCACGCACTGACAGTTTTGTTGCATTGTGGCGAAAAAAATCTGCCTCACTACTCCACAGGCTGCGTGGCAGTCCCAACACTATCCTGCAATCGATAGTTGACCGGGCAGACAGTCCTCTAATGTGGGCGCTAACTTATCGCACTCGATCTCTTCTAGTTATTAAGTACTAACATAGGCTAAGTCATATTGTTACTAACACACTGGACCACCTTGTAGTCTGTAAATAAATGAATAATAATAATAATAATAATAAAGAATTGTATTTCCTTTTTTCATTGTACTACCTTTTTGTTTGGTTTTTGTGGCTTACATCACATATTATTAAGAAATGAGAAGGGAAACATCAGAACGTTATACCGTTACTTAAGTAATTAAATAGTTCCTAGTAGGTCACGGATATAGGTATTAAAATCATTGTTAATTATTGGTCATTACATAAATAAACTACTGCAAGTAGAGTTCTTATTTCCTTCAGTGTAGAAATGTATTTCAGTATTGTGTACTTGAATAACCTACATCAATTATTTCGTTTAAAGTAGAATTTGCTAAACAAAATTGTCAAGAATGACCATTAAAACTTATAATAACTTCAAGAATTACAATTACTTAACCACCCTTTCAGTAAAAGAGGTCATTGCTCTGATGACCTAACATTGCTGTACCGGGCGTAGAGCCAAAGATACAGAGATTTAGATTCATCCCGAATGGGTACCCTCTGAAATATGGAGCCCAGCCGTTGCCCAAATACCGTCTATTTTTAGAGAATACACAATAGTCGCAGAAAACGAACGTGTAAAATAAAAGTTTTGTAGCCGTACTGAATGCAAAATAGTGAGCCGATAGTTGTAAATCATTGGAGAGGAAAATCTTTTAAGGTAAGTGAAGTGGACCACGAAATATCACAGACCCTTATTTCGGTTATGAGTCAGCACTTTACATAACGTGATTTGTAATTCCGAATAAATCTCTACCTGCGGATAAAATAAGATAATATTTTTGAAAGCATTACTTTGTAAATCATATTAGCTGAAAGTTTCAGACGTCATTACCATCACAATGTTTCAGATTAGCATGGAAATCAAGTCTAGATCATAAAGAAAAGATAAACTGTGCCCAACCGCTTACTGACGACAGTTGGTAAAATAATATTTCAAATCCAGACTGAATTTTGAATAAGTATGACAAGACTCTTGCTGTTAATATATAAATATTTTATGCTATAAAGTATGAGGGATATAAATATCTTATAACTTCCTCACATACACTTTCTTTGAATGTGTTTTCCTTTAGAGTTGAATCATTTTAACTGAAAGCTGAATTTATGAAACACATTTTCAGGTTACACTAACGAGAACAGTTTTCTGTCCGATAACGATGTTCGGACAAAACGAACTTGTTTTCAGTAGTTGTGTTTACAAACACATACTCGACATCATTATACATGTTGATTTTGAAAAAGCTGTTTGTACTAGAACTAGGGTAATTGGCAATTCAACATTCAAACTCATAATTCAGCTTGGTGTAACAGTGTTCCAAGAAGTGTCAAACCGTAGCGTCAATACAACTTGGACTGTTGCCCACACCAAGTGCGACGGCACACATGCTATGCAGATATTGAACTAACTCTCGAACCGTAAAATATTTGCTACCCATCTCCTAAACTACTTTTAAAAAAAAAGGTCGTTTGTCTTGATAGGGACCCGCGTGTGACTAAAAGAGATAGATAGAATGGAAGAAGTAGATATGAATGTTGATGGATAGAGAAGGAGAGGAAGGCAAAAGATAAGATAGATAGATTGTGAAAATAATGATTTGAAGGAGAAAAGAGTAAATTATGCCGTGACATCTGGCAGGAGAGAATGGATGAATAAAAAGTGTTGCGCCGACCCCAATAAAATGGGACGAGAGCAGGGAAATGATAAACAAGTACTACTAGCTTATGGAACACATTAATACAAAGATGGGCCTGCTTTTGACCTCATTCTTGACCAGGGGACAAATATTTCGTCGACGATAGAATGAGTTCACTCAGAAAGAGCCTATTGACTTGCGACTTACTATATGAATTCGGGAAACATCGTCGCGGACATAGAGAGAATACCAAAAAAAGACGTAAAAGAAGAAAATGGAGAATGAAGTATGTAACTTATTTCTATGGAAACAAGTTATAATTATTGAGTAATCTTTACATAGCATAAAATGAAGTCTGTTCGCTTAGATCTTTTAAACTTCTCAACGGCTTTTAATGAAATTTTCAGCAATTAATAGAGTTATTAAAGAGAAAGATTTGTTTTTATAATATAGTATATAAGTATCTTCATTGCACCCATGCGCAGTGGAGGCGGATTAACAGTACATTGATGACTTATTTATAGCAAAAGTAAAAAAAAAAAACAAAAATAAATATATTGTGGATCAATATTTTGGTTAGCTAAAAGTAGTAAGCTAAGCTTACTTTTGTGTGGACCCGTATAATTTATTTGTGCTACGTAAGGCAACAGCAACATATTTAAAAAAACAAAATGTAAAAAAAAACAAAGTATGAAAAAAAAACATTCAGACAAAAGAGCAAAACGGTACTGCTTATTTTATAAAGAAATCTCTTCCAGCAAACCTGTGATATGACAAATACATCAAATTAAGCACTAACTTTTAAAATTGGCTGTAAGTCGCCCAATGCGAAGCGATGATGCATCCTAGAGTGGAGCACGCTTGTTTAGAAGAACCCAATTCACTCTAACTTTGAAGAAATCTAGATTATAAAGATCAGGGAAACGCAAAACCGGTAGTGAATTCCAGAAACTGAACCACTTTACAACAGCTGAATCAAAGAGAAAAAAAAAACTTGCAACTGACTCATTTAAGCACTGCACGTTCTCCTTGTGTTACTTCACAGTTGCTGAACTGAGTAATGTTACCTTAGTTTCTAACTTTCTTGTCTCTTTTTGTGCCATTAAAATTTCTGCCACAAAGATTGTCCTTATTTGTCGGATTCGGTCATTCGCACTTACTTAAAATCAATCGCAAGCGCGCCTATGGTAACATCACGCGACTTACTTACAAATCTACCTACACTTACATCGCTTCTCCAGAGTCGTGATGTTAAAAACTCACAGCAAAGAAGACATTCAATGTCTGATCGTAGCAAAGTTGAAACGTACGGAACTGTACCCCATTCAATGTGCCTAGTGTTAATGTGTTCAATTGTAATTTCAAGTAAATGTACTTAGTAAGTTACTTTTAAAAGCGGTGTATTGCACGCAGTGTTCTCGTTGCACAGAACCCATGTTCTGCCATCTAACCGGTTTGTCCAATCTAACGGGATAAATACTAACAATCTGACATATTTCAGTTTTATTTTATTTTGAGTACTTCAAATGATTAGTCACTTCTTTTAGTGAATCCACAGTATTGTTTTTTTTATATTATTTACTCAAGGACAAATAAGTACTTTCCAAGATTAGGTTTGAATTACCAACACTCACATTATGAAATTCAATAAATGCCTACAAATCACATTTGGCCACTCATATATTTATGAATTGAGGTCACTCTGTCCGCCGTCTCTATAATTATCACTGCCTACCAAATGGTCCCTAAAATATGTATACGAGTATGGCCAGTAATAATATCATTTACGATAGCCATAAATAGCCTATATCTATGTAAGCTTTACGTCTACGATAACTTTCTTATATATCTGACCGTAGTTAACTTATTTGTCTATAAATCTCAATCTAAGATTCCGCCAACACGGTAAACCTCTCGGAACTTATATATTGTGTGCAAATATGAAACTGTTTAAACCGTTTGGCTAGTGAGGTCTATAATTTTTATTCTCGTGCAAGTATTTATTTTATTTTTTATTTTACTTCTCACATTTACCATTACAGGCTAATCCAATGCTATAAATGCGCCTTACTTAATTTATACGTATAACTAATATATCTATCTAACTATAAACAAAATAAATCCGTCTCACTCGCTATGAGGTTGAGCTTGCAGTTGGTCTGAGCGCGCGGATCTACTAGCAGTCATGGTTGTCTTTGTCGCGACACGTCCCTGTCTAGAACACACAGAGTCGCTTGGCTTAAAATAACTGTATTATGTACCATCTCTCTCAGTTACTTAAACAGGTATGTAGTCAGAGCAAGTTCATACCTAACTTATAAATTCATTGTATCTTACCACACCTAAAATGGGTTGGATACATTAACAGATGATGAACACTGGAATATACTCTAGGAATAGTTATTTTATATCTGTTTTATAATGAGTCGAGCTACATGATAACTGGCAAATGCTTGCACTGAATGGACAGGTCCACTCAATCTGTGTGGTAATTTCTTAAAAAGACCACTTCAGACACTAGTCTGCATAGTCCTCATGTGAGTTGACCAAGATTTTTTTGTCCAGACTTTAGAAGAGACTATGACCTTTGAGTTTGTTTCGGCTGTTTCTTCTCAGAGTAGTCGGGTACGAAACACCGGCCTCATCTAGTTTAAAAAAAAGTGTTTGTGAAAACCTATTTGCAAAATAAAAATCATTTATCATTTGAAAGTATTTTATTGAATCAATTCAACGATGAAAACATATTAATGTTAGGCCAAAAAAGAATTATAGATAATTCACAAATCTTAATGTTAAAAAATTTGCTCTTATATAACTGGCTGGCGCCCGCGGTTTCACCCGCGTGATGTCGAAACAAAAAGTATCCTATGTGTTTCAGGCTGTAATCTACCTCTGTGCCAAATTTCATCAAGATCCGTTTAGCCGTTTTGACGTGGAAGAGTAACAAACATGCATACCTCCATACATCCTCACAAACATTCGCATTTGTTATATAAGTAGGAAGTAAGATTATAATAGTAGGAAGAATCTTTTTTATATCCTTTGTCATTTTATCAACAAAACACCTCCCCATTTCCGATAACTATTAAGATGAATGTGTTCTCCGAAAGTGGGTCCATCCATACTTTTCCTAGTTGACTGTGCCTACTGTGTCAACTCATCTCACAGCAAATATTTACTCGACAGTGTAAGGAGACGCCCTAGTTGAACAGTTTGTAAAGGCTTCTACCCTTTCAACACAAATCCACTTTGGAGGCGTCTTTGAAACCCGTCTTTGAAATTATTTTCTTCTTCTACTATAAAGCTTTGATCGCAATATTGATAACGGACTTATTTCACTGAATCCTTTTAAAAATGATAAAGTATTTTTAAATTCTTCTCATTACAATTTTTTTTGGAATCTCAAACGTATTTAACTATTTTGACATCTAAAGTTTATAACTGTATATTTCTTAAATTTTAACGGGATGTATATTTCATAAAGATTAAAATTAGGTGTTGTTTTGATATCTTGATTTTCAAAAGAAGATAATATAATAATGATCTTTCTAGTATTTTTTTTTCTAAAACTAAATATTTTTCTAAACTTGATATGGAGCATATCCTCTTTTAATTTTAATTCTTCCGTTTCCTTGTGGCAACCTTAAATAAGGTTTTGATCCATCTCCTTACTTATGTAACTGAGTTACTGGGAAAGGAAGTTAACGAACCGTTCTTGATCTTGGTGCGGGATTCCATCAAATCAGCTACATGGGCAAAGTTTCATATTTATGGTTTAACTTACAGGCGTGTTACATAATATACCTTCGTATATAAGGCAAAATTTTGAAATAGAACTTCAGACTATTTTTTGTGTACGTTCAAAACAAATAGTTGTACTGGAAAATATTGTATTCGCATACCTCGATGACATAATTTTAATTTGTTGACAGGTAAGTTTTTCTTCACTTTTATTATTGAAGTACAGAACTAACGTTAAAAGAGAAGTATTCAAAGTTAAGTTTAATAACTATGTGTCGCAAAAAAGACCTGAAATTTTCCAATTCAGTTCAAACGACTGTCATGATAATTATTAATTTAGTTCTTAGAAAGTTAATGTTCTTTTCTAGCAAAAATTGCAATCACAGTAGTATAAGATCACTACTGGTATTATCGCAGACGATTCATTTTAAGATTGCGTAACCAATATGTACAACAAAATGATTTTAAAAGAATAGCCGTGGAGTTTCATCCCAGTTCATCTCTATAGGAACGACCAACCCGAATCGTGCACCTTTTATCGACGTTTTATAAGTGCATACGTTGGCCTATTTTAAATTAAAATGTTTGTGTTTTAAATTAAAACCACATTAGAAACAGTCACTAATATAACAAAGTTTTCCAAAAAAATAAAATTACCCAGAGTCAATGTTAAAGTTTTACATGTTTCGGGTAAAGCTCTATGTTATTAAAAATATAAAACCAGCCATTAGGGAACTCGTAGTGTATCGTTCTTAACTATCACTACCCCATGATTACTTCGTACAAATTGCATGAAAGCTTCAACGGGCCAACACACCATAACACTCTGGACATGTTTTACTCGTTGCTTTCAATTTTACCGAAATATTCCATTACCAGTGATTAGTAATCAGAGTTAATGGATGCCGTGAGCGCTACACTTTATGTCATGTCATGTGCCAGTAATTTCGTAAGACAATATTGTATTGAACTAGAGTGCTAACCTATTACGGATTTTTTATGATGTTAACACTCATTATGATAGGAATTCCAATTTCAATTTGAATTTAGGTCAGGAAATAGAACAAGAATAGTACCGTAAATGATTGGACTAGCTACTAATATAGAAGATAGCTCTCTCTGCCAGAAATACTATGAATCTTAAGTTAAGGAAAGCTTACTGTTTGTCATTTGGTTACTTTTAGGGTTCCGTACCACAAAAGGAAAATAAAACGGAGCCCTTATTAAATCACTATGTTGTCCGTCTGTCTGTGTCTGTGTGTCAAGACCAATTATCTCGAGAACCTCTGGAGATAATTAGTTGAAATTAAAAACATATTCTCAAGTCTACGTAGTCAATATAATATGTGGGTGTTTATGTCGCAAATTTGTAAAAACCCTCGGTGCGCAAGTCAGACTCGTTCTCGGTCAGTTTTTTTTTACCACATATTTAGTTTTCCATCTTATTTTCCACAGAAAACAATTTCATAACAGAAACTCGTAAAAAATCTTAACTTCAGTCTACTACGAGTATTTCTCAAAGAAAAACCATTTGCGCATTGACGTCAAAACTCAACATCCAATTACCCTAGACAAACAATCACTCAGTACGGTCTCTAAAATCGTCCTACACAAAACCCATTTTTCTTTTTACCTTAAAAACATTTTCGTCATCACTCGTGCTGGCGCTATCAAAGCTATAAGCTATCAAATTTTCCCCTCTGAACGCCTTCAAGGGTTCCTACGAGGAGGAGCAATTTCCTTAAGCTGAATTTCATGAGCAATATGCATACTTCATATAACACATTGTTTCTGCTAACGGTTGAACGTGTTAGCTCATTTTCTTTTTAGGGTGTTCATCGATTATATGGCTGAGTACACTCAATATTTACGACAAAAATTGTTTCGCTGTCTACGACTTTACCTGACTTTGGGTCTCTAGTAATCGATTCTTTAGTAACAGTAAGTTAATATAACTATTTATAATTTAACATGTTTAAGAATTAACTTTCTACTTCAAATGTTTCAGCAATTAAAATTTCAATTAGTAATAATTTGTGCCACTCAGTGAAGTCTACCGTAAAAGTAGAACAGTTCTAAAATGATATCTGTTTCGCTATAAACATTAACATTTGACATTTCAAGTAAATTGAGAGGTAACTTAAAACTTTTGAATTTGGTTGAAAACGACCTCAAACGTTTCAAAAGTATCTACTTCAGTAAGTACTTATCAAAATGTAAAAGTTGTCTTGTTTCAATGTTAACTTTCGTGCCGTTTAGAAGGAACCTCGTTAAATATGCGAGGCCCGTACTAATGGAACGGCCTTATAGTGTATGCGCAATGCGATAGATGGCGCTTTCTAATCCGGGGACTAATGAATTCACACAGACTAACACGAATCTTAACCCAAACATCGGTAAACCGTGTCATTACTGCCCTGGAACATGGTTTAGGCGCCGTCGAATCCACTTAAGCACTATGCATATTTTGCACATTATTCCTTACGATGTCGAATTCGCCTTGAGCTGTAACTGGCACTTAAACAAAATGTGTCATATAACGTCCCACATTACTATTGCAAAGCTGTTATGCTTCAGTGAATACTTTACGAGTTATTTAGTCATATTTTATGCGGCATTATACTGGATTGTGCTGAATTGATAATTTATGGTTTCATTGCAACCATTTCTGTGATGTCGTTAAGTTTTATTAGAATGTTCTTGATGTTGTGTACATTGTTAAAATAAATGTTCTTTCATTTACTTTTCTTAGGAGAACGTGAAGCAATTTGCCGCTTTGTGTTAATTTTTCTTAATTAAACATTGTGTTGGAATTGCTTATTATGCAGAAATAAGAGCATATCTACATAGCAGTATTCATGTCATTACACTCCCCGTTTTAAGTGTCAATAAACACGCCATCATCATATGAACAGAATCATTAATCACACGACCTACATGTTCCCATTTTCAATTTAAACTCGAGTCTTCAAATTCGTCAATAATTTCAAACCAATACAAAAGCTTGGCGCAAAACCCATTTACTGGCTGTAGCACATAATTAATATATTCAACCCACATCAAATGTGAGCAATGGACCTAAAAATGCCATGGCAGATTATACTCCGTTAAACATCCCGGCATAACACCTCGACATAATCCTAAAATGCCCCACCCCATTCAGGGGGATAGACAAATAACTGCGCAGAGAATCTTTCGCTCAATATAATTGCCTGGGAGAATATTTCCTAAAGGCTGGTATGACTTTCCTAAATAAATTGTTCTTTTGATTAATACCATAATTATGGCTGTATAGAGTGCCATCTATTTTTGTAATAGCTATCGTTTTATTTAGTCTGGGAGACTATTCATTTGATGAGACTTTATGTAATAGAATTATTTTATTATTTAGTGTGGTTCTTAATTTACTGAAAAGGGTAGTATTAGTTGGGGTCCTGCTTTTTGTCCAGCTTTCTTGCTGCTACCCTTAACTAAATTAATTTGGCTAAGGGTTAGAGAAAATAATACTAAAGTTAACCTAAAAACATATTTAAGGCAATGTCACCTTCGTTTTCAGCTTTTCTTCTCTACATTTAACAAAATAATGATGTTTACCAAGATGCTATTAAGGCGTAGTGTAGACCTAAACCAATGTAAGCCACAAATTAATTACTTACTTACAAGTCATAAACGCAAACGTTAATTATCACAATCACACTAAACGACAACCCTAGTTCCTTATTCAGGCGACCATCTTACATGAACGAAGACGCGTGCGAAGGTAAGTAATTGGTAACCCGAAATAAGTTCAAAGGAGTTTCGCATCTGTAATTATGGCAATAAAGATCACGTTTTAACGATTACTACATATTAGAAAGTTACTGTCATTCCCTTGTGGTAATCTAATCAACGTTGTGTGCTGTGTGCACTGAACTGGAACGTTGCGAGGGAGCTTACGTAATTTGCTCCAGAAGGAAATATTCCGGGAATTTATCAACTCCGCCATTTTATAGGCTCGACTTATTAACATATTTTTAATGTTATATAATTTTGTTCGTGTTTGGAAACTCGAAGTTTCAGGTCTTTATAATTATGAAGTTAATTAGACCTGAAGTTTTGTTTAGAGGAAAGTTTCTAGAAAACGCTTTTAATTAAATAACACGTCCTTAAAAGTTACTCAACCTTATATTCTAACACTTAGAGTTGAAGGTTAATTGTTATGTAGCACAATTTTGAAGTCTTGGTATTCAATTTACTCTATGGGCTTTGTAATTGAATTTTTAAGAAAAATCACTGTTGGCAACAACACTTTTTAGAAATAGCAGTTGTAAATTGTTTGCAAGCTACGCTAATGTTTGTAATGTCTGGTTTTAGTATTTATTAATTGTGTTTCAGCGGCTGCTCAACTCCGAAGTGTGGTGGCGTAATGTTATTTACTAAATAAATTGTCTCAATAAATGGGCTAGTCCATACTAAAGTATTTTTTCAATCGAACTAGTAATTTTTGAGATTAGTGCGTTAAACAAAAAAAAATTTCCAGCTTTATGGCTTTACTAGCTTTTGCTCGCGGCTTCGCTCGCGTTAAATTCGGGGTAGCACAGTTCCTGATTTACAGGTACCAGCTCTCTGTAGTTTTTGTCCTTGCGCCTTAATTATTGTAATAGCAATGCTAAGTTTTCCTTTTTCTTCCCTCTTTCTCCCTCATATCTCAAACTTTAAAAAAAAATATCCTATGTCCGGCTCCAGGGTCCCAACTATCTTTGTACCATCAAAATCACTTTAGCCATTTACTCGTGAAGACGTAACAAACAAACTTACTTTCCCTTTTATAATATTATTTAGGATTACATATGATATGGATTTGGTCCAAAAATAATCATGTATACCTTGGTAAAATCTCAAATGTAATAAAAAATCTGTAATGTTTTGTATACAAATCGAGTACCTACTAGTACATATATACTTTTAACCCTATCCTGGTTACTTAATCTTAAATGACTGACAAGGAAAACTACCCCCAATTAAACGTAAAGCTATACTATACTCTCGTCCTCAACTGAACTTAGTACTCAATTTAATTGCCAACGCGAGTGTGGTTATGTAAAAACCGAGTTGCTGCAAAGGGATGACTCTGCGTTTCGCCAGTTCGCTTTCATTCGTTTTACGCAGTGAAAACGCTGCGTCACAGTAGCGTTATCGAACCGTGCGGTGTAGTTACTTTACTGAAATATTAGAGAAGTTCGAGTTATTGGTAGGAGCTTTGTTTTTGGTGTTACTGTGGTTGATTTACGCGGTTACCTTGTTTTGACTATTTTATTTTAGTGAGAGATTCGTGTTCTGTTTGGCATGGATTCTGGTTGTGAAAATCGGCCGTGGGTTTAACCCTGCCCAGTCCAAATCATACCATATGTTTTGGACTATGAGCAGCTTTTTATAGTGAAAGAGTATGAGAGTTCCGTAGACACTGGTTTAGATTATCTTTATTGGTCGTCGTGCGTACCAGGAAACAAGCATCGTCAAGGTGGTTTTAAGCGAATAGAGTTATATGTGTTGTAATGTATGTGAATTTTATTCGAATTTATTGCTGAGTCATAAACGTATTGTGTCTGTCAAAAAGATTATTTTGAACCAGCTTCCGCCCGCGACTTCGTCCCCGTGGCATAGTTACTTTGGGCTATTTAAATTAACCTATGTCCGTCTCCAAGGTCCCAACCATCTCTGTACCAAAATTCATCAAAGTCGGTAAGGCCATTTAGGCGTGAAGACGTAAGAAACAAACTCACTTTCACTTTTAAAATATCAGTAAGGCCGTAAGCTTTATTTTTATGTCTTGTATGCATACAAACATTAAATAAAAATACACTTTCATAATTATCGGACAATTTTTTTGAGCAGATCCTGCTCGGAAAACTGGTGAAAATTGCAGATGTTCTTTATAATTTTCTGCGTCTCGAGCGAGCACTTTCTCCCAGTCACTTCCATAGCCACACCTAGGACGATAAACTATGAAAAGCGAAGAATATTCTTAATATCCGTTACTTGAAATCTTCAAAACCATTCGTCAGCAAAAACTTTATGAAGTTATTTTTAAATTGTATTCTTAAAATCTCGTGGAATCTAGAGCCGCTGATTTACAGCCAGAAAGTTTAATTATGTTAATTTTATTTGTTTATGCTCAGTTACTTAAGGATTAACTCGTAGAAATCTCGTCGAAATAAAAGCGGTGTCTTTATAACATTGTTTTGTTTTCTTAGAAAATGTTTACACGGTCGTTTTATAAGCAGTAAATATTCTGTAAATAGAACCTTTTTCAAGGTTCGACAACTTGCCGTCAAAAATGTAATTAAACTGTCTGAGTTTTCGGTAGGTGTTATAAGCTGAGCGCACAGATTATCCTGATCATAAATAGGATTACGTCTTTTATAATAAAGTTTTGCCTTTTTTTTAAATTGTTAAATTTAATAACGAAATTTATTCTATTAAAAAAAATAGACAATTGCCAGTCTTACTTGCGCACCGAGTTTTGTAAACGGCCACATCATTTGACTGCGTGGATTTAAAAGTAAGATTTGACCAAAGAACCATAGATTTGAGAATATATTACGTAGTTTTAACTTCAACTTGATACAACTTGTGAAATATAAAGTGTCTATACTGACAGACGGACAACAAAGTGGTCCTATACGGGTTACGATTTTTCTTGTGAGTTACGGAACCCTAAAGGAAGTCATTGAAAGATTCTCTGTACCTCTACATGTATGTGGTAGCAAAAGGTTTTTTTTTATATAAAGTCATGAATTTTTCTTGCTTACGTGTTGTAAAAACGCAGGAGGACACTTGTTCTTTTGTATTTTTGAGCATTATTTTAATCATAGGTCATGGAATAGAGATAGAAAAATGACGATGAAGACGTAACGCTTTGCATATACTTTTATTTTCGTTTTTTCTTAAATGTCAATTAATTTATTTCGAATATTTTTATTTGCATTTACATTAAACCTGGGCTTTCAAACAACCTACCTTTTTTTTTTGGAAAATAGTCAAAGAACAACTGGGCGGCAAAATGTACGTTCGAATTTGTCACCCAACCTGTGACAAATCAGGTTGATCCAAATTTAATACACAGTGCAACACAAATTACTAGCAACTCCAAAGGGTGTAAAAGTTCCCTTAAACGGCAAGCCACGTGTGTTAAACACCATTGCGATATTTTTTAGTTCTAAACTCCACAAATTCTAATTACGGGGATATTGGAGGTCTAAGTTCTAACTTGTTCACGTGTATTTAAATTAAGAGAGATTCGGAGAGGTATTTAAATTATTGTTCAAAAACCCCTTTTTGTTTTTCCAACTTTAATTTAAATAAATCTCCGACTCGTTCTATACAGTACATCCATTAGTACAATGTTTTAAGTGATAACACGAGTTCTATGTAAAACGTAATTTTGACCTAAAAAAGGTGTTTTGCAATCATTTATCTTTGTTTATTTATTTTCAAAACTTTGCCACACTAAGAATTTTTCCTGTATCGTAGGTCCGTTTAAAACATTTAAACTCACATACACAAACAGCCAGACCCGAAACAACTATATGTAGGACATACAAAAATTTGTTAAGCGCGTCGATCGCTCAGTCACTCACAACTGTGTGTCGTCAAAAACAAATATTTTTAGTACAATTATTCAGAATGTATAATTGACAGCTTCGTGAAGAGTTGACACCCTGTATACTCCACCCTTCATCAACTACTATCTCACTTACCACATCAAAGCAGCAACAAACACTTATGCAAAACGATCAAAACACAACACACACAAATAAGTCAAAGAACCAATTACCTGAAAGTCTGAAACAATTTCCCGTAAACAAGAGCAGAATAATTAAGAAGGCTTGCGTAGTCGCGTAACGTTACGCACCACACAATGACTTGGCGTAAACGCTCGTGCCCATAATGACGCAACCTAATTTATTCGTCAGTAGCGACCTGCACCCTAATTGCGTAACACATTTTCTATAACAATTTCAAGGATTCGAAGGAAATTTGTAGTGCATTGCTTGTTATGTACGAAATATACGTTTTTTTTTTTGAGAAGCCACCGCACTATTTACAAAATGGCCGACGACGTACAAGAGAAATAGTTTGAACTGTCTTTGATCAGAAATAAAAAACAGACGAGTACCTAGAAAAACCATACTTTCTACTTCCCATATTTTTATTTTAATAGACAATGATGATGGCAATGAATGATGAGGGTGTTAGAAAACTATTCTGCAATCCCTACTAAGTACGGAGTGTAATGGTGACTGAAAAAAACATCGAGAATCCTGAGCTAAATTTAAGTTAAAAGTCATTAAATTGTGAAAAAGATTATTTCATAACTTACATAAATTTCCATTGCAAAGTTTACTAATATTTAATCGATAATGTACAAGGCCACGAAGATCGTATTTATTGTGTACTCCGTATAGAATACAGACACAGATATAGAAACATATAGTTAGAGACAGAAGATACAAATAGAATATAATAGAGATATTATTAATAAGAAGTTCGTAATGTAAATTGGTAACTATTACGTAATTACTTTGTGAAATTCGGAAATAGGATGAATCATTATCGTCGGGGCTATTTGGAATCATCAAATAACTTTTCTCGCTTTGGGCGAAGCGGGAGGGAAAGACAGACTTTTACTGACTAAAAGTCACCCAGAATCCTTCTTTGTGTTTCGAGGCCGCGGTATCTTTTTCGAACAACCCCGAACCCGGACAAAAATCCTGCCTTCATCCAAAATACTGAAAAGAAATCTAGAATTCTGTGAAAAGGATTTTCACTCCTGTTTAACCCTTTTCATTCTACACCACCCCTTTATCAAAAAGGTCAGTCGGCAAGTCAATCATATCATTAACCCTAGGCATTGATTTTCAATAGAGTCACATTATGTTATCATATCGCGTGACAATAGCTTCCACTTTCATTGAAACCGGCGGCCATATGATACGAACACGCAAACAGTAGGTGATTTGATGTGTACAAACTTATTTTTTGCGTGTGATATGAGTGTGCAACATAAAGTAAGGTATGAGTATATTACTAGAAGTTTGAAAGTTGCGCCTGTTACAGATAAATTGAGTCGTTTGTCTTGGTATGGACATGTAATGAGGAGGGACGAAATGCATGTGACTAAAACAGTGATTGCTTTGAATATTGTAAGAAAGGAATAAGAATAAATTTATTAAGAATAAAGATTTATTAAGAAGATGGATGGAATGTTAAGATTTTTACGAAAAAGAAAGACGTAAATGAGGGCGTGGGGCCTGATAGGATAGAATGGAAGTAAAAAACATATTGCGCTGATCCCAAATAGAATAGGACAAGGGCAGGAAGATAATTATGTATGTGAAATACTTCGTGAACATTTTTTGTAGGTAATGTAAAAACAACAGTTGACCTAATCATGATTCTTATGGTCGCAAACGCAATAGTAAACCTTATTTTGGGTAACACAGGTCACAAAATACATTATTATTGAGTGGACTTTAATACAACATTAACAATAAACACAAAGATCAATTTAATTGCCCCGTGTTCAAATTGTAGTCTAGTGCCATTGAATTATTAAGTAGTTCCAATCAATATTACTTTTGCGCGCTTTGGTATTTCAGAGGAAAAAAATCTGCAAAAGTTTTGCTAACAAAAAAAGAGGTTTGTTGTCTTTTTACCCGACTGCGCACCGCTAAGGAGGGTAATGTGTTCATCAGTCTATGTATGTATGTATGTTTGTTCCTTTGAAGCACTATACAGACTAAACGGCTGGGCCGATTAGAGTTTCCGTAGTAGAGAGATCAGGTTAAAATGGTTTTGTATAGGTTGGTGGGCCGTCGTGTGTACTTACATCATTTTGTTTTCTTAATTTTTTTTTTATCACATACCTAACAATTATCATAACATAACGTAACATCATGCCAGTAATTCTAGTCGGGTAATGCAGAAGTAAATCCTACTGTAACGGGGTTGCGGTTTCGAAAGATATACCGCGGCCCTGGAACGGAAAAGGCAATAGAAGGATCATAGGTGGGTTTTAGTCAGTACAAGTCTGACACTTCCCCCGCTCCACCCAGAGCGGGAAAAGTTATTTGAAGACATCCGCAAAAAAAGATCCTGCTTAAATGAGCCTATTGCCATCTGCCGGACAGAAATCCAGACTGCGCGGCAGTTACTAAGAAAGTCTTGATGGAAATTCCACTTTGCCCGACCCGGGAATCAAATCTTCCTGAAGTAGGACTTTATGTGTTACAGTCGTGCTTACGACCAATAGACTAATGAAATCGACAAACATTTGCCAAATGATTTGGCGTTGTGATACCAACTGTTTAAAATTTTGAATTCAGAATTCACAGTCATACTTCTACTCTATCAGTAAAATAAATATTTAAGATAAATAAGAGTTACATAATTATAGTTTAGCAGGTAATACTTAATTTTATAAGTTAATAAATCTTTTAGAGAGTAAAGTCTAAAAAAATAACTTTACAAAAGGAAGTCGGGGACTTTTGTTTGTTTCGTTGACTTTTTTGCAACCGACTTTCGGAAGTAAAGTACCTACCTAATTCAATATTATATATATTTTTTTTGTGTTTTAAGGATTTTTTTTAATCAGTTTCCATTGTTTCTAAAAAATTCAAACTCTAAATCATCTAAAGTTACAGTCGAATTGAAAACTTCATTTTTTTGAAGTCAGTTAAAAATTCAGCATCGTTTCCTATGCAAGAATTTTCCAACTTTCCCAGTCTTTATAAGCAGTTCATGTTTTATGTCCATTCAATTTAAATCAACCTTGAGTAACTTTGTTCAGAGCCCTATACTTTACTTGTGGCGCAGTTTCAAATTATCTTAAGTGACCTGTAAAGCTAACACAAACCGCTGTTTTACGGCACTGACATTGTTTGTAACAATATCTTTAAAATCTGTTGTAAAATGTCAGGGTTAACTTAGTTAGGTAGTTGAGCGAAACGAGCTGGGTGAACTTGGAGGTGCATTTTATTAGAGGGGCCTGCCAGGGCCACCGCCTGCTGGGGTTGCGAGTTTTTTGCAAGAGATACCGCCGCCTTGGGGCGTAAAGGGTAAAGGAAGGAAATGTGTGGGTTTTGGTCAGTACAAGTCTGACACTTGCCTCCGCTCCGCCAAGAGCAGGGGAAAAAACTGTTTGATGATTTGTTGGTTGTAAAAACAATTTAGATAGAAAACTATGACGGTTTCTACATAAAGTGATATCACTGTTTTAAACTTCCAAGGTTTTAATTAAACTTACATTGTCACTTATAGCACTCTCAATAGTTCAAAATCACGAAAGGTGAATGTAAAAAAATAAAATTAAGAAAAGTGTCCATTTAAGTATCCACATTCACTCCTGAAACAGGAGAAACGAGAAGAAACAAGCAATTCTACGTTCACATTGCTTTGCATTTTGGCATTAAAAATGTTAAAAAAGTATTCAGACGACTTTCCAACGACCCCTTTTATGGCATTTTTTAAGTACCTGAATGTTAAATGTTGCGTTAAATAAATAAAAAAGCACAGACAAAAGCGCAGGAGTATTTAGCCAGAGTACCAGGATCGCAGTCGGGCCAGGAAGTCGTAAATACGCTTTTATTTGAAATGTGCTGGAACGCAAGCATTGTGTGAATGTAACGATACACAGGGGTCATGTAACTCGTACAACTCTATAACATTTTATTTGTGTCCGGACCATACTTGTTTAGTACTCAAATACGCTCTTCATTACATCTTCTGTGCGTTCAATTTTGTGTCCGGGCCTGTCTATGCCTCAGTAGAAATTCCTAAGTTCATGATCTTTACAGACATGAGTGTTTATTCGAGTTTCATTAAGGTTTAAATAAACTATTTGCTTAAAAATAATTAAAACGGTTGTAGTGACTTAAAGTTTTCAGGAAACACCTACATAATAATTTGCAAACATAATTTAAATCATAAAATTACCATCAGCGCCGTGGACTTAAAATTCCTCCACCATTTTCTACAAGAATAATTTTCATAAAAATGCTTAGTAAATTCTTTATTCGAGTAAGCAAGTGGTTTATGAATACATATGTACATCAGTCGACACATCCGTCCTACTTGAATATGTGATGGGCCAACAAACGCTCGTTACCATACCCGACAAAAATGGAACAACTTTATCTTGATAAAGTAGACATTAATTTATTACGTGAAACGTAACGTTTTCCAAGCTATTGTTAATCACGTGAGACGGAACACCGATTCAGCAATTCAACGTCATCCAACGGTGCGAATACCTGTTCGATTTTCCAATTTGCTTTCTTTATTAGAATTCTGGGGGCGTTCGGAAACGGCAGGCAGTTTGTCCGCGGTCACCGCGCCTGGCAATTTTGCCTTCGTATTTTCTTTTAATTCACAAAATAGCGGTTTGTACCAATAAATCTTCAGTTCTGTGAACACAATGCTGCTGTCGTCCGTCTAATGTTTCTTTTTGTAACAGAGTTCTAGTCTTAAAAGGAGGTTTCTTCTGAAAATAGGGTGATAAATGTTGGGACCTACTTTGTTAGTTCTAGAAAACTTATTAGTTGGTAGTAAGTTTCTAAGCGTCCTGTAGCAAGAAGTGGTTCCCATGGGGATTGTTTGGAACTATTTATTGTTCAGAGTGCCAATGTTCTGGGGCTCTGTTGCTAAGGGGCGTGTCATCTTGCTTTGGGAAGTTAAAACCAATAAATAGACAGTGCGCTTAGGGAGTCGAACAGTTGGGCATTTTAAATACTTCATACTGTCCTTCATTTGCACGATCCGAAGAATTTACTGTACTACGACCTAATTTCTGTTCAACTGTTAAGTCTGATTAAAAGCCCTGGATATTATTATAAATACATTATTATGTATATTTTTCATGTCAAAAATTATTATTACTGCTTTATAAAATTAAGTACTTAGTCGAAAAAATATCATAAAGAAGAGATGTTTCGTAAAAAGAATATTAATCACAGGAAATTATAATTAATTAGCGCTCACGCGAATTCCTTGAGCCGAAAAATAAGTCAGGATAATCTATTCATTTTATTACTGATATTGAAATGTTTTTGCTTTATAAGCTTCGATAATCCTTACTAATATTATAAAAACGAAAGTGAGTTTGGATAATATGTGGATAGCTATAACAATGGAGTAAAACTGTGTGAAGGATGATATAGCTGCCGTGTCGATGGCGCGTTCGTGTTCCACGCTCATCTCAAAGAGATTTCTGTTAAGCAGAGGGTCCTGCTAGCGCCACCGCTTGCCGGAGTTGCAGGTTGTTTGAAATAGATTTCGCGGTCTCAGAACACGAAGGGCAAAAAGAAGGAACGTGCGTGGGTTTTAATCAGTGAAAGTCTAACACTCCCCCGCGTTCCAAACAGAGCAGAGGAAATTATTGGATGATTTCTTAACCTTAAAAAAATAACCCCTGGACAAGAGGAGACTGTTGTAACGCCGAGTTATAGAGAAATATCAAAGAATCGCAAAAGATCACATGCCGTGCCGAACATAAATTGAGATAGCCAGGAAAATGATGTCTAAACTTAAGGCGCGGTAACAAGCTAATGTTTAGGTATTCGCGGAAGTGCGGCTAGCTGCTTACTGGGCATGGTCTGACACAAGTACACGACAGTACTGCATTGAAAGAATAGAAATAAAGTAGAAAATATTTCGGTGTGTGATACACGGTAATATTTTTGGCTAGCGGCATGTACAGATACGGCTAACTTTGCGACTAAAATCTAGACGTTTTACGAAGTGTTTGCTTAGCACCTTAAGCATACTTTAAGAAAAACCTACATCGCGTCGAGTTTTAATCAATAAGACGACGGTATTTTTAAACTTTTAACTAGGTATCAAACAGTTGCTACCATTAAATATCTTTATTGAAGCATGCCTGAAGGCAGAAACATTATCCGAAGCAACTCGTCACTGACTCGTAATATTATTATGAGAAAAAAAACTTTTCTGATTATAATACCGAAACTCGCTTTTCGTCGTCATCGCACGGATAAATAAGCAAAGTATTATAATTGAAGAAACCCCTCAAGATATACGAATAACATTGAATAAGAAAAGGAGGAAATACGAGTACTCTACAATGCTTCTTGTATCATTACGATAATTCCGAAGGCAGATTTGATCAAATAAGACATCTTGTTAGACACAAAAGCATTACTTTGTTTTTATATTGAAGATGTGTGTTTACTTTTTTTACACCTAGTTTAGGAGACATAGTACCTATTTCTTGATCTTGTGTAAGCCGTTTTTTTTCTTAGTTTGTGGAATTTTTAATGTGATGACTATTGGTAAAATTAAGAAATTATTTACTAGTTAATGTTGTAGTAACGTTACTTTGCTTTATCAACTCTATTGATAATATCATGTTTGTTTAATGAACTGTCTAAGAAATTGTATGGCAGCTGCGAATCCTACTAATGTTATATATACGAATGCTTTTGAGAAAATCGATACAAACTATCGAACTTACTACATCCAAGCTCGTATGTAAAGATGTTTGGTACTCTATCACGAAAAAACTGAACGGTTTCGGACCAAATTTGGCACAAAGATAGTTTAAGACCTGGATTAATAAATGGAATACTTTTATTATCCCGCTATTGTAGCCGCGAGCAGCAGCTATGTTGATATCGCTGTAGAATTGTGTAGGTGATATTAGATCATAACACATGTTTAGTGATGGGATGTATTTCTATGATAGGTAGTCCATTACGAATATGATATTTAGGGTAAAACCTATTTATTATCAGTCGTGATCCTAAATCATGGTAAAGTTCCAGATTGCAAAGAACGGTTCATTTAAACAATATCACCCTTACCGTGCTAAAGCGAAAGAAGTGTAGAACTAAATACGGACAGATACTTCAGTAGTACGTGTATGGAGATAACTTAAGCTTTTATTTCACATAGGCACTTATAAAACGTCGGGAAAAAATGCACGGTGAAAAAGACCATGGTTACTCTTTCGAAATCATTTGGTTTTACAATGTTGTTGTTACAGCGTTAGTACATAAATATGAGAGCACGGCGTAAGCCCGACATTAAGTCATTGCATACTTAGTCTAATCAGTTTAACCAGATTCTTAATCTAGACGTTTTAAACCACAGAAATAACAATTCATTGTGCATCAAATTAACAAACATTATTCTAAAAATCTCTGCTACTTATTTTCCACCAAACCCATTGAAAATAGGGTAGAGGTCCTTATAATGCGAACCCTGGCAAATCCGGGAGTTATACCGCTGTACCACGAAAGATTATTACCGGAAGTCAACACTGCAAAAGTATCATCAACCCCGGCTTAATAACCCCCTGCAATACGATCTTTATAAGTAACTTTGACGGTCCTTTATTTTTGCAGTTATTTCGATACTGCCTTGTAAGGGTAATTTGCAGGCCCATCGCCTATGGGTCTCGTTAACTGGGTCGTTCCCCTCACTTTTATAACTTGGGTATGAACCCTATTTGTTATCTTTTGTAACATAAACGTCACGCTTGTGAGCCCTGGGGGTAGGTAGAGATGTAGTCGTAAAGTTCCCCAATGAATAGTCGTAAGGGTTTATGTGGTGAAGGGTAAGTAACTACTGCTTACTGTACTGACGGCTTGATTGGCACATGTGAGGGATGATTGGCTTCTTCGCAATGAACCACAAAATTTTTGAATAGCCTACATGAATTTGTTTTTTTCAGATGGGAGGTAATTAAATAACACCCAGAGCGGTGGAAGCACCTCGGAACGGCAAGGAGTTACCATCTATTGAATTGCTGCAACCATTTATTCTTTTTTTTTTCATTGAATAATATCCCCTACTCTTGGCGGAGTGTGAGACTCGTACTGACTAAAACCCATCCAAGTTTCTTCCTTTGCACTTTGAATTCTGGAGTGGCGGTGTCCCTTTTCAACCAACCCACAGCCCCGGCAGGCCGAGGCATCACTGTCGACGCGGTATTAATGAGCCTTGTGAATCTGTCGCATGGTTTAAAAACTCTTTGTAATCTGAGCGATTTCAAACACAAACGAGATTGACTTCCTAGTTGATTTTTGTGAAAACCTGCCATAGTATTAGTTCGGTTCCCAGCTCAAAAATTATCCCGAAAAAACACCCAATAGGCGTCACGGTAAAATATGCTAAACCTGATGTGATTAGATTAATGAATTGTAAGCAGTCAATTGCATCAACAGACTTGTTTTTACTTTGAAGTGCCAATATTTTTAGTTCCGGAACACTTACAAATATTTCACAGAAAATGCGCTTTTACGAATTTGGCACTACTTTCAAGCACTCCTTCCCAATAATACCACAACACAATATAACCTCTGACGTCATATCACTACACAATACTGCACAACAGTTACAAAGAGCACCTCCTACTAATAATTCGGGCAATTGGCATTCGGCCATAGGTCGCAAGCTCGCTTTGAATACCACAAACATATTGTGTGTACAATCTCCGAGTAGCTTCTGAATTCCTGGTACACGATTCGTTTCTAGATTCCATTTGGAGATACGTACGCGTAATCTTAGAGATTTGATTGTTTGTGTATGTTTTTATAAGTTTGGTTAGATAATAGAATTGTTTTCTCCGAGTAAGCTGGGGAAAACTATTGTATTGCGTGTTTTCGTGTTCTACCTTAAATGAAGATAGAAAAGCAGTTTACAAAAGACGAGAACATTTAACCTGGTTTATAGATAAGCCATTATTTTCCACCATTTTTAATAGCAGTGCCTGCCTCGTTAGTCGAGTAGGTGACTACTCGACTAACGAGGCAACCACGACTGCTGAGCATGGGGTCTAGGTTCATTTCCCGGGTCGGATAAAGTGTTATTGGAATGTTTTTGCCCGGTTTTTGATAATGAGTTCACTCAGTATTACATGTGTCATAGTGGGACTTAAAGATAACAGGCGAGATTTAGGTGTACTATTTGAAACACTTCTGCCACACCCTTGGGTGAAAAAAGCCTGATATGATGTAATGTTATGTAAAAAAAATATGTATGTAAAAGTTTCCGGCCGTGACTTCGTCCGCGTGGCATAGTTACTTTGGGCTAACTAAAAAATATATCTTTCTCTGCCCTTTTCTTCCCTCTTTCTCTCCCTTATCTAACTTTTTTTTTAAATAGTCTATAATTATCTATCCGTCTCCAAGGTCCCAACTATCTCTGTACTAAAATTGATCAAAATTGGTTTGGCGTGAAAACGTAACAAACAAAGTCACTAAGAAAAGGATTACTAGAATGATTTCTGTAACTTATAAACTTCAAAAAATAGCTTCTTAAATCATAAATATCAAATCAAAATAACTAAATCATCACGTTTTTTGAAAAAGACTACGGCAAATACCATGCCACTCGAAAAGAATGTGGCTTTTTCTTTAAGTAAACACGACAATGGAAAAGGAAAAAAGAAAATTGAATCTTTATTCAACGAATTTGGCCGACGAAATTACGAACCTACACACTTTATAACCGGTATTGTGTTTTTAGTATAAAATTCCTTTTTCGTACAAAATTCCAGGAAGATTCTCGCTTTTAAAACTCTACCGACAAATTAAGTATTTCGATACCGAATTTCTGAAAGATTATCGCGAAAGAGAATTAATCACGTTTCGTGGAAAGAAAGACGATAATTACTGGGCTAATTGGCTAAAAGTTACTTGTGTTAAGGCTCGGCTACATGCTCAATCTTACTTGCACGAATTACAGTATGTACAAGATAGTGTGTAAATCGCTTGCACGAACTAAAGTTAGACAAGCGCAAGCATGTGCGTTAAGGCGGTGTATGCAAGATATTTAATGCAACAAACGGCTTGCTATCGTGCGCATGGATGCGACACAATAATGTTGTTTGTGCGCAAACTTTGGCACAATCTGCTCATGCAAGTTATTGTATAAGCGCCGTTCGTTACAAAGTTTGCCCAATCTTTCGCAGAAACTGCGCATGTGATTGTTGCATGTGGCCGGGTCTTTACCGTGCGATGGTTTTGGCTTGCGGCTTGTAAAGGTCTACCGAATTAAATGGTTGTATGTATATTGTATACGAACAAAATAGTTGACCTAGATTCTTATCGTTTGTTTATTGTAATATGTTTTGAATCTAAATGAAATAGTTTTGTTAGAAATGCTGGTAGCTAGATTGTGTATGGATTTACGTAATCATTTTTTGTAGGTGAGTTCTTAAGACTTGTTTTTTTCAGTAATTGCTGGAAAGATTTATTCACAATTGTACTATTTGTTTTGCAGGTTTTTTTTTCCTTTTTCGCGATTTATAAAATGTACATGTACCTATTAAAGAGATCTTTGACTTTTTAAAGATTTCTCTCTAATGTGGATAGTAATTATATCTGCGGCAAGGCGTTATTAACTCTCTCCATAATCTAATGAGGCAAAATATAAAAGCTTCATATTTTAATTAAATTTCAAGGCATTTATAAACATCGTGAAGAAACCAACATGCCTAAGAGAAATTTTTCGATGGTCTGTCAAGCTAGTTAGAGACCCATGGGTGGCATGAATCTCCGACACCAGGTTGGGCACTATCCACATGAGAAAGAATATACTAAGGCCTTGGTACCCGTAATTTTGTTTGACGGCACAGTTGGCGCAGTGGCTGAGCAATCGACTTCTGCGCTGCGTGTCGCGGGTTTGATCCCCGTACGGAACAAGTATTTGTATAACCTACATAATAATATACCTAGTTGTTTCGGGTATGGTTGTTTGTGTGTGAGTTTAAATGTTTGTAAACCCACCCACGATACAGGAGAAATTCCTAGTGTGGGGCAACATTTTTTTTTTAAAGAAAAAAAAACAATGTTGAAAAAAATCAAATACGGTAAAGTCGCGAGATTCGAGAGAGAAAAAAAAGATAATTATACTGTTACTTCAAATGTACCTATGTTCATGCCTAATTTCACACAAATATAACATTTATTTACGGATGGGAAATTTTCAAATAATATTCCCCGCTCAGGACTTTTACTGACCTAAATCCACTCATGTCCCTTCTTTTGCCTTTTATGTTAGCGTACCTATCTCTTTGGAACAACCCGCAACCCCGACAGGAACAAAAAAAAAAACTTACACTCTGTAATGAGACAACATAATTATATGTAACTGACTTATATGTGACAGATTGCCAATTAAATATGGTCAAAGTGATGTGTCAGTTTTCGAACGTCAATTCGTTTTACTTAAAAAATTTCCTGACAGTAATTTTCAGAAATTAAGTTAAAGTTTCACAAGAGTTAATAAATCTAGAATTTACTTGCATTACTATTCGAATGTTTGTATTTATTTTTAATTGGGGAAGGTTTCGAGACATTTTTTTTGTGAATGAAATAATAATAATATTTTTTATTTAGCCTAGGGTGTACACCAGTAATACTAAAAATAAACTACAAAATAATAATCTACCATATTTATAACTCTGATAGTACCAGAGTAAGACCTAACTTGTGTTATTGGTACCAGTGCTCTAAGAACATTATCTGTCAGAATATATGAATATGCATGAATGCGAGTTTTGACGCTACAATTTCTAAAGATAATCCTTACTTAATATTATAAAAGCGAAAGTGAGTTTGTTTGTTTGTTACCTCTTAACGCTTTAATGGCTAAACCGATTTTGATGAATTTTGGTACAGAGATAGTTGGGAACCAGGAGACGGACATAGGCTAATATTTTTTTTTGAAAAAAGTGCGATGTGAGGGAGAAAGAGGGAAGAAAAGGGAAAACTTAGCGTTGCTATTACAAATCAATAAGGCGCAAGGGGAACTGTGTTACCCCAAATTTTACTCGGGCGGAGCCGCGGGCGAAAGCTAGTTATCCAATATTTAGGGAGTCTACTATACTATCAATTAACTTTTTGATCATTTTAGAAATTGTAAAATAATGCTCATTATTATTCTGCTTAAACGTCAATCTTACGCATAATTATCTATTATAAAAAACGTAAACACTTAACTGATAAACACGGATTAATCGGCAAAGTTTTAAAAATGGCGATACAAATTAACATCGCTTTTAAAAAGTAACAACATTACAAAAAAATAAAACGGGTGGGTCGTTATCGCGACCATTATGGGAATATAATTTGCATTTCTGTATTAATTCAAATTGTCTCGCTGTAAATTCATTTTACGTTCTTTTGATAATTTGCAAAATATTTCTTTTGCATAATGAACATTTTATCTGTAAAAAGTTTAACAAAATATTTTAATATAAAATTATCTGAGACAACCATCGTGGCTGTTTGCTGGAAAAGTGTCAACCAAATTATTGAATGCTGAACCTACTTGATTGATCTGCAAGTCACATTGAATACTTATTTTAAAACTTACTTTGGTGAAGTAAAACATCGCTAAGAAACCAGCATTCCTGAGATATTTTCTCGACGGCATGTTAAGCCAAATTAGAAACTCATGGATGGCACGCACCACGTGCGCCTCAAAGAAATGTCAGTAAAGCAGAGGGGCCTGCCAGGGCCACCGCCTGCCGGGGTTGCAGGTTGTTCGTTGTTCGAAAGATATATCGCGGCCTCATAACACAATGGGCAAAAGAAGGAACATAAATGGATTTTTATTAATAAAATTCTGACACACCCCACCCACACCAGAGAAATTATTTGATGGTTTCTCATACGAAAACTAAAAACAATATATCTATATAATATACAGTCTTAAAAAGGTAGCCATCCCAGTTACTGTCATCTTAATATAACTTCTTTCATCTATTTGACTTCTCATATCAATATAACCACCCCGCCACACAGACATAGTCCCTCTAGGTGGCAAAGCAAGTGGCTTATTACAAATATTATCATTGCACGAGTTCACCCGCCATGCAGCCGTGTTATTACGGGCTGTCTTCTACAAACAGCGCTCTCCAATAAAGTCCCATGTTTGTACGTCACAATGTTATTTGATCACTCACGTATAATTTTATTGTAGTGTTTTCACTCTGTGAGTTAGTACATTATTAATGCAGTTATTTTGATTTGATAGACAGTTAGAAATGTGATCTCTATTTTACCATAGATTACATAGGATCTGTTATATTGATGCTGAAAAGGCCGAAGGTGTCAAAAAAAGTGTGGTCTGTCAATAAACTATTCCGAAGAATGATTCCGTTAAGAAAAATTTCAATTTTAATTTTGTTAATTTCTTGCGTTCACACGCGTCGCGTCATATATAACAAGCAGTTATTTTACGTAGGTACCGTACCTACACAATCCAACACAAGTCAACCAACTGTCAAACGTGATTTTAACGGGCAAATGGTCATAAGATAAGGTCTAAGATGTCTTGGAGTTACTATCTTTGCAATAGTACCAATATATTAAGCTGTAGTGGCCTCACTTGAAAATCGAGTCGCAAACTACCCGGTTTGCGACTCGATGATTTGTTTATTAATTATAGCAATGTCTCAAATACGGTCTCCCGACCGGGTTTCACAAGTGAGATTTGTTTCTAAATACTGCCCTACAAGTCTTACACTCCGCACAGAGCGGGGAAAATTATTTGTTGATAAAAAAGTGGAATATAGCTGCAGCTACTACTACCAATAGATGGCAGCACCTGCGTGTCGTATGCGGAAACAAGCTTCACATGAACATGTCAAGTTGCCAATCAGCAGTCAAGTTGACTGACACTCAAGTTCAATTCATTTCTGCACTGAAACGTTGCTTGCAATTGTCTGGAATGGAAAAAAGAGAAATAGTAGGAGAGGAGGTGTTACTATAGAACTGGATCACGATTGTTTAGGTAATTTTTTTGTTTTTCGGAATCTAATCTAAATTTCTCCTCAAAGTGAACTGGTTTTGGCCACATCAGCCGAATTGCGACCAAACGCAAGCGTATTTAGCATATAAAAGAAAGTAAGGTTTACAAAAAAAAACGTGTAGGTCTCTTATGATATGAGATGTACCTACTAGCCCCTGTGACCTACGGTTTCAACGAATCATTGAAATATCTATATTGTAGTGTAAGTTTTATTTTAATATAAGATAAGATACACATAACCTTCCAGAATAAATTCTCTAAATTCTATAGCGAAGCTCAACACACGCGTAAACGACACACGAAAGAATTTACTTTAAAAAAGCTTAATATAGACAATAATTAAATAGAAAGCGACTTGCCAACCAGGTGAAACAACACAACTTTCGGATCGAATCCCCCACAGATGGCGCTACTTGTGTAGTACGTATTAATGTTCAGAAACATTATAAATTAAGTACAGTATATCACTTAATTATGTATAATATTGAGTGACACTTAATCAATGAAGCTCGCTTGATGCTTTAAGTTGATAGTGACATCGTTTTCATGCCGGACTGAACATAATGAAAACAGTTTTCAGGCGCGATAATTAAGTAGTACGTAAGTAAGTACGTGCGACATTTTTTTTTTTGTATTGGATGATGGCTTTTATTAAAGCTTTAAAAACAACCATATAAGCTGTCTAAAGTTCAACGCTATCAAAGGCCCTGGCACGAGAACGGGATGTTAGCTTTAAATAATATAATAATATGACGATTTTTAAATTAAAAATACAATTATCCTATTACATAATAGTTAAATTGTTTGCAACAAGCGCATTCAGTATAATTGAAACATATGAATGGATTGTTAAAAAATCATTTGAATATTTTTATTTTTGTATGACCTACAGATAATTATTCCGGGTCTGGGTGTTTGTGTATGGTAGTTTAAATGTTTGTAAACGTGGGTGCGTTTACAAACATTTAAACTAACGATACAGGAGAAATTCTAGTGTGGGGCAATATTAAAAAAATAAGGTATCCGGCTACTTTTGACCGGTAAACTACATTCAGACCCTACTTTCAATAAATGACGCTTGTGTGGGCTCGGTGCAATTTGAACTAAGTAGGTAATTAAAATATTTTAAGTAATATAATTTACCCATGTTAATTTGATTTTATCGCCGATTGTGCTGGCACAAACAAGTAAATAGCACCCCTTACGCATCTACGCAAAGTTTTCTTAAACCTGCTTGCTCGGTATGATTAAAAAAAGTTTCGTATTTCAAAAACTTTATCTATTGAACCAAAGTTGTAATCACTATAAACACAAACTGTATAACAACACACATCCATCATTTAGATCTTGCCTTTCCTTCTGCTTTCCTCCCCCAGCGACGACCTAAGGTAGGGCTCGTACCTCATATTCTTTTAGCATGTAGTCGTTTAGTTTTTAAGTTCTTCGCCCTGGCCTAGGCATCCTCAGATTGTCCGCAGTATTAAACGACAACCTCATAGATTGAAGTTCGAGATGCTATTCATAAAAAAACGGATTACGCATTAACGCATTTATAGTACGCTTACATTTTTATAAGAAAAAAAAACCAGTTACGCAATCTCATCTGAGCCAAATATTGGTGTCAATTTTGGTGTCATAAATTAAACTAAAACTACTCTAAAAATCATTAAAATTCAGTTTATTCCTGTCAAACGACGTTTCCTCTTCTGAAATTGATTGAAATGACACAACTTCACCATATATTATAGTTTGACAACATTCATGATAGTTCAATTACTCAATTTAGAGATAATAGCAATCTCGCTATTCTAAAATTGATGTGTTTCACCAAAAATTGTGGTTGTCAAACTATATTGGACTGTCTTTAACCGCGGCAAAAATGGTGTAGAATACAATGAAATATGATTAGTAGTAGATTTTAATATTTTAGTTCACCAGAATCGACATCATTAAGAACAAACCAAAAAACTAAATATGGCGAGCTTAATTTTGTCTATGCAGCGGCATTTTGTTTAAGTAGGTCGAGACATTAAAATACCTTTTATTGATTCGATATATTAAAGATAGCATTACTGTTTACCTAAAACAGTAAAGATGGAGAGTTCTAGTGGTTAGCTTCTAATCTAACCGGCTGTAACTCAAGACGTACACTGTACTAAATACCAAACTAAATACTATACTGTATAGAGAATTTAGTCTGCGTTAGTTCTCATTTTGATGCAACGCTAACCTTGTTCAAAATTCATCACCATATTCCTGCCCTTGTCCCATTCTATTTGGGGTCAGCGCAACACGTTTTCTTCTTCCATTCTCCCCTATCAGACGTCACGGCATCATTCACTCCTTTCTCCTTCATATCATTCCTTACACAATCCATCCATCTTTTCTTTGGCCTTCCTCTCGCTTTCCGTCCATCAACATTTAGATCCATCACTCTTTTAGTCACATGTGCTTTCACTTTTTCTGAAACAGGTGCAACTTTCAAACTTCCTCTAATATACTCATTCCTTACTTTATCCATTTTTTTCACTCCACACATCCATCTCAACCTCGTTTGAAATTGAATGAAAGAATTTGCTTAGCTTAAACTGTATATGTGTAAAAGAGTAGAGCATTTTAGCTCACTAATCAAGCATGTTGTGAAATGAAAAAAGAATACTGAAAAAAGCAGTCCCTATGTAAACATTTTTCAAACCTTTTTTTTAAATTCTCTAGTCCTTTGCGTTTGCAACTTTATTTAATTAATTAACTGCAAGAAGAAATCGCTCATATAAAACAGATATTTTTCTGCGAAAACAACTTCAAACATAATCTGCCTAGCCTTTTCCAACTATGTTGGAACTTAGTTTCTGTGTAACCAGATGCAGCTGAATAGCAGTCTTTTACATAGAGCGACTGTCGAACTGACCTCCACAACCCAGTTAATACTGGGTAATATGATACCAGAACAAAACAAATTTAAACATCCTTACTAATTATTATTTTATATATTATTATAATATTATAAAAGCGGAAGTGAGTTTATTTGTTTGTTACCTCTTCACGCTTTAATGGCTAAACCGATTTTGATGAATTTTGGTACAGAGATAGATGGAAACCAGGAGACGGACATAGGGTAATATTTTTTGAAAAAAGTGGGATGTGAGGGAGAAAGAGGGAAGAAAAGGGAAAACTTAGCGTAGCTATTACAAATCAATAAGGCGCAAGGGGAACTGTGTTACCCCAAGTTTAACGCGGGCGAACCCGGGGGCAAATGCTAGTTCATATATAAACTAGCTGGCGCCCGTTGCTTCGCCCGCTTGATATCGAAGAAAAAAGTATCCTATAAATTGTATCAGACTATAATCTACCTCTGTGTTAAATTTCGTTAAGATCCGTTCAGCCGTTTTGACGTGAAAGAGTAACAAACATCCATACAGCCATTTATCTTCACAAACATTCGCATTTATAATATTATAGTAGGATTAGCTCGTAAATAGTTTTCTTTGCATAACAATCATCATTCTCATGCTCTTATCTCAAGTTATTGGGTCGGCGTAGCATCTCTTCTTCTTCCATACTCCTCTATTATCCGTCGTTTTACCAGATACCTCCTTTTTTGCCATATCATCTTTCACACAGTTCATCCATGGTTTCTTTGGCTTTCATCTTCTACTATACCCATACACAATCATACTCAAAACTTTCTTCGCGACATTTTGTCATTCTCCACATCACATGCCAATACCAAACCAACGGATTACTTACCGTTTTCATAACAAAATTGAAGCACAATCCTTACTTCCTTACTAATATTATAAAAGCGAAAGTGAGTTTCTTTGTTACCTCTTCACGCTTTAATGGCTGAGCCGATTTTGATGAATTTTGGTACAGAGATAGTTGGGAACCAAGAGACAGACAAAGGCTATTTAAAAAAAAAGAAAGATGTGAGGGAGAAAGTAGGAAGAAAAGGGAAAATTAGCGTTGCTATTACAAATCAATAAGGTGCAAGGGGAAGTGTGTAACCCCGCGGGCAAAAGCTAGTACTATCATAATTTTGAAAAAAATAAAACAAGAAGCCGCAATTTTCATCAAAAACAACATAATTACACACAAAAGACGAACCATAAAAAAACGAACACAATCACCTATTTAAACCTGATTCATATTCATATCGAATCAAATAACCAATGTACCGTGTTATTTTTACATAGAATCAATACTCCCGGACCAGCCTTTAAATTATTCAAATATTCAAACTTGGATCTGATCGATTCCTATTCGTAAAGACTGGATTTGATGAGAATCAACTGGTTTCAATCAAAGGGGATTAACAAGAACTTACTGACGATGAATTAAAATGGGTGTGACTAGAATCTTATCGCATTTTATTATTTCGTTTTTATTTTTATCCAGAATGTTACTGAAAGAAGATCTCTGTTTTTTGTTGAGCTTTTGTACTACATGCATACTTTAGTAAGATTTCTTTTTTCAATCGCCAGATATTTTTTATCCAACGAATACATTTTTAATTTGACCGTTTTTGTATGGACACTGTCAAAACGTAACATTTACTATGCAACTTAAAAGTTATCGAATGATTGGGTTATTAAATTCGGAATCAAAGACGGATTCCTTCACTGTTAAGGTTTCAGAGTATGTAATTACAGAGTATCATTGTTTCAGACCTAACCTGTAGCATAGCCTAAAACCTAATGTCTCTCTAAATAATAACAAATGATATACAACGTTAAAACCTTAGGTTTAAATTTGCACAAAATAAATGATCGTTAAAAAAGTAAAATATAATTATATAGATTTTTTGTTATTAACAGCATAAAACAGTTTTTAATTTAATTGTAATGACAAATTCCTAAAAAAAAATACGAAATCTAACTCATAAGGTTTTCAATTATCTTTAAACACAACACATATATTTCAAAAAAGCTTGAAACAAATAACCGTGGGTATTAGTTTTCTCTAATAAAATCGGAACTAAATCAATACGATTAATGTACTTATGCTAAACTGATGGTTCTCCCTTAAGAAACGCAACATCCTATAATTTGCAATGTTTTATCTAAACCAATAACTATTTATCTCCTTGAAGCAATAAAAATGCCTCACGAAAACGTCGTTAGCTAAATCGCTCCCAAACCTAAAAAGAAATTTAGATTCAGGTCCAGGCAGAAATTTACTATCAAAAGAAATGTGAAAATGAGGGAGGTGAGGGTAACTTCCCTCATTTTGAAGCTAGCCTTTGGCAGTGAATCCTCTTTTCATATAACGCTCTCAAGAGTAAAGATTTGCATGTGTAAGTTATTAGTATTCTTTTAGTTTTACCGGGTTCAACTGATCAATAATTTAAAACGTGTTTTGATGCAGTAATTTAGTGCAAATATCGCCAATGAACGCGTTTAACGCACTCACTGATATGATGACGCTGTCAACTCATGAGCGCAATTATCTCTAAATCTCGTTATTTTCACTGGTGAATTTCACACTTAAAAGTTTAGGTTTCCGTTAACTTTCCAATTTCAAGGCATTATAATTGATGTATGACTTTGAAGCTTTGTCCGCACTACGGAACAAGCTTCGGTATATGATGCCGGTGTTTGCCGAGCACATGAATCTGAAAAATAAATGTATCCGCACACAGGTTCAGCAAGACCTTGGCACAACATTCAATATTCGAAGTGGCGAATGGAATAAAAAAGGCTTTGGAAGGCTGAAAGGCTTAAACAATATATTTAATTAGTTTTATTGTAGTGCATTTTATGAGCAAAAGTTACATAGTCTTGAAAATACAAACATAGTGAAAATTTGGATACTCTATTTTGCGATGTTATTCGTGAAAGATCGGCTCATACACTTGTTTAACTATTCACCTGATGAAAGCCTTCAGGAGAGATCTTCAGGGAAACGTCTTATTGGAATAGCACCGTCCTTGTCATTCAATGTTGCGTCTCTTTCTGTCAGTTTGCTTGTCTTTTTAACACACATCATATTAATGACTGTGAACTTTTTTGTAAGTACATACACCTACACACACAAAACCTGCCTTTTCCATGAGGGTGTAGAAAACTATAGCATACAACCAGCTACGATACTTGCATACACCGATCGTAGACATGGATCCTCTCGTATACTACGCCGGATTACTCCGGTAAACGCCAGTATATTGTATGTGTTATCTATTACACCCTAACTTCTATAATGTACAGTATAATACCAGTCTATTGCTGCCTCTCATACAAGGAAGGTAGGAACCCATCATCACGGTTGGTCAAAACGGGTTGCTGATTTCAGACTTACATTCATTATAAGTAGTATTCTCACGATGTTTTCTCCACTGATGTAAGCGATGTCAATCGGCATTACAAATAAAATACTCCCGAATCTGTAAATTCAGTTAAATTTATACTGAATACAGACTAAAGATAAATTAAATCCCTGTTATAAATATGCCAAAGTTAATTCCTTAATCCCTACATGCTCAGTAATTTATATACTTCCACAAGGACTTACTGAACGTATGACCTTTTGCAGACTTAATTACAACTAGTAAAAGTGATTAAAATTTGAGATTCTTTCAATCCGTTAACTGGAGTCCATGCATGTGATACGACGTATCCATGCGACGGTAAGCCGCTTAGTGAGAACCTCCTTTAATAAAATGTTTGTTACTAAAAAACAAACGTAGTAAAGAAAAGGCTATGATTGCTCTTTATTGTATTTAATCAGCTATCACAGACTTAGGACCGAATTTTCTTATTAAATTTTGTAATTCGTTGAATTAAATTCAATCTGCTTCATTCTTCGTTCTTCGAAAGGTAGATTAAAGCTTGAGAAAATTTGTTTCATTCGTGTATTTTAATCTATTCTGATAATCATCAATTCATGTAAATATATTCTACAGTTATAGTCAGGGACTACTAGGGCGGAAGCTACAAACATTACTTAAGTAAGGACACTTAACATAAACTGCGCTTAAAGTGCTTTATTACATGAACATAACTTAAATTAGAACGATCAACAAGAGAAGATGCCGTCGGCCCTGAGTCCTGCCTACCCAACGTCGAAAGGTTAAAGATCAACAATATAACAGGTTATGGGAATTCCGAAGCAAGGCCTTTTCTTAATGAACCGACCGTTTTTGTTATAATAAAAATACGTAACATGAAAATTCCGTTCCTTGTTCCATTGCGCAATTTCTATGACGTCATTAGCAATATTACTGAAACGAATTTTGCATAATTAGAGAATTTCTTTCGATAGTAGGATCTTTAATCGATATGATAAGATTTAAAACGGATATTGTAAATATGTTAATATTATTAGCTAAATACTCAAATTTTGTGTTTTAGATTGTATCAAACAACCAAAAATAGTTGAATTACTTACAAAAGAACTCTATTTGTAACAAAATAGAATATGAATTGCAGAAAATGACATAGTTGCTGATCCAATATGTGACCACAATGTTGTCCAAATGGAACACGTTTCTGACTTCGTCCAGTTTTGGTGCAAACGCAAATGGATAAATTAGGCATCCACAAATGCTGCATTTACGAATTGCAACTGTAAATCAAAGGCGTACAATACTGAATCCACTATTTCCCCGGTAGACAGCATTTCCCTATAAAACGGGTAATGTTGCCACTCCCATATCGAATTAATACCTTTCATTGAACTGTTGCTTGAGTGATACATACTAAAAATGCTCAATAAAAAGGCTTTTCAAAAATTTTTAAAATGTTTTAACCGAAACACTGCATTTTGTATGCAAAGGTCAAAGTTCGTCAGGCTGGATTCAATTCTGAAAAAGAGTGCGGCCAGTATTTTTTCGTTTTTTTTTCAGTTAGAAACAATGTTTAGAGCCGTTTTAAGGCTTGCTTTTCAGGTAATATCCGTAACATGTATAGATTGTACATTCAACTTGAAACTGTTTTTTAACGTCATCTATTTTTAATCCGTGGGATGAAATTGGCGTTTGACAGTTTGTTGGATGAAAAAAACTGTCAAAATTCAAAATTGTTCTTCGGATGAAGTTATTTCATGTCGAAAATTCAGCTAAGTTATATAATTATAAACTTGTATATTTATTGCATCCACATACTGTTCCTGATATAATTGCACCCCTTCTGATGAGTTCAAACTATTGTAAAAGAAGACCGATGTTGAACTAACAGAACGAGAGAAGTCATGCTTGAAGACTCGACATTCGAATTATAAATATTATATTAAAGCAAAGAGGTATTGCCGCCTCACAATATTATCTGCAGAGCTCCGCACATTAACTTGAAGAAACTTCATGTATATTAAATGATTTCGTATATAATTTCGTTTCAGAACTATTGCCGACCGACTGTTCTCGCTTAAGCACATTATTAATATTATAAAGGGTTACCTTTATTATTTATTTGTAAAGGTCAGGATACAGACGTAAACCACTGTAATTTAGTTTAATTTGGCAATTAATAACCGTAAAATATGTTTATTACATTTTTAATTGTTGAATAAGTTATTTATAAGATTTGTAGTAATTGTAATAAAAGTGTATTACTTAATAATAATTATGTTTTTGGAATGCCTTTTTTATTATTGTCGGAGAATCGATTAATTATCCGTTAATGATTTGATTAAATACATTTTCAATAATAAAACGGTTTTTAATTATAGTATTTTAAATGCGAAGCCCGAAATATTTAATCAGAACTGATTGACCACGACGACGGTTTAATTAAAACTGTAGCAACAAAAATAAATTTACTTTGGGTTTTATACAAAATTAAACTATTTGAACGCAAATTACTATTCATAACGCACCAACGGCACTGCGACCGCTCCATGCATGTTGAAATCAACCGCACGGTTTAATCAAAACCCATCGAATTCAACCCGAACAATTCGCCCGCACACGTCGTGAGCGTTGCCCTATAAAAAAGACATTAATTTATTGACCACGTTTGCTGCTCCGAATAAAAAATGATTAGTTATAGAGGAAACGGCAATACGGACTGAGCATGTGGCTCAATCGTACCAATCCTGTTTCTATGCTAATTTTATTGCAGAAAACACCAGTACTTACCGGCGGTACCTATGCAACGCAACCACACGAACTCGCACCCAACTCACTTACTTAGTCGCACGCAAGCACTTAATCACAAGTCACAAACATTTGTTCACAATCATCGATATGGTCATTTCCACGCATGTGCTGACACTAAAACACGTCACAGACACTATATAGGGTCACCAGTTCTGTTTTGTCGGGGTGCGACGCGTACAGGCGCTCCCTCGCTCGTCGCAGCCTCTACTGGCTGGGGCGACGCTACCGCGCGTGCCTAGCCCCTCGCCCTCACCCCTCCCCGGTTACCTCGCAGTACAGGCAAATAGAAATAAAGTATGCGCTGTAAGGACAGTACGTGGAAGAAAAAACGGATCTAGATGCCTGCAGGCGAGTTAGTTAGATCGGGACTCGTTTCAAAGACTCGATGGAGCCTCAGAGACGCTACTTGTAAGCTTGTTATCATTGCACGAGCCGGATATTCGTAATAATAGTGATTTTTCTCATGTTATTCCTCGTTTCATATTTGTTTCGAGCTGCGCGGAATTTGTTTATTTAAAATTTATAAACACGTAACTGGACTTTTGGGATATGTTTTGCCCAGTGACGTCAGTAGATTTGGTTTGTCAGCTTTTTTGAGCTTATACTTTTAAATACTCATATTCTCCTTCATCGAACCTTGCTGGTAAATAAATACATATTTTTTTACGTATTGTACGGCATTTAATAATCGAACCTTATCACAACATGTTCGTTTTCATCGTTAGATAAGAACGACGGATAAGTTCTTGGAAATTATTATGAAGGTAAGGTTGTCTGTACCGCCTACGTATACAAAACCATATGGCGACAAAAATATTACAAGCACAATGAAATATAATCACCGATACCAACGTAATACCTCCTACATTTGTATGGCAGATGTTAGACTTTTTGCGCGCTTTAATAGTTTATTTTCACAGCCCTGAAAATATAAAACATTCAACATCCCACGTAAAAGTGTGCCATCCAAAACGACCTAAAAATAAAACTGAATCACAAATCATTCCAAACTTGTATCTGTCAACATGCCTACCCTTTTAGGATAAGAATGTCAGTAACAAATTCTCATCATTCTAAAACACACAACCACATTTTTCGTACACACGTACTCTGTATAAAATGTAAAGGTGTAATATATATAAAATGTATAGGTACTATACATTTTCCCCGTTTTGAGTTGACACCTGCGTTCGAAGTAAGACATATTGGAATTCATAAAGGACCATTCTCTCGCATCCGTACGATTTTCTTTGTAAAATGATGTATCTGTATTGTATACATAATTTAACTTTTTCTTGAGCACATGTGAAATTTCAAAGTACTTTGGGCATTTTCTATTATATATTTTTTTGTTCGAGGCACGCCTACACTTTTCAATTGTGAAGTTGAAAAGAAGAGGGAAGGTAGTTAAGGGTGTTGGTCGGGACGTTTTTGATTTTTATTTTTAATGATGGTGGCGAAAATGACTGCTATGAAAAGGGTCGGTTTTCTATAGGTGCTGAAATTTGGTTGATAAACGTGTTAAGTAGAAAGTTTTTCCATTATACTATTTGACATTGGCCTGATTCAAGAAAGTAATACGCTTTAGAAAATACGTAGGTATCTAGTAATTTTTATTTTAAGGATGGAAAATTATCAAATAGCTTTCCGTGCTCTGAGCGGAGCGGGGTGGAGTGTCAGACTTTTGCTGACTAAAACCCACCCATGTACTTTCTTTTGCCTTTTATGTTCCGAGGTCACGGTCTCTCTTTCAAACAACCAGCAAACCCAGAGGAGTCTAGTACTTACTAAGTTTCGGACAAGTTTAGGATGTGTACACATTTCTTGCAATCGATAATCTGGAACGAGTTGCTGTCTTTTGTCAACATTGAGGAAGTTCAAGTTTAGTTTATTTTATCAATGTTACTTTATAGTTAACTACGGGGGGGGTTACTAGGGGGGGGGGCCTCCCCCCGCTCACGCTACTACCTAGTGTGATATTAGATACAAGTTACTGACTGCAATATAATTTTATTAGTCTTAAGACATTTTGCTGCCTAGCGTGTAACTGTTTGCTTTATCTTATCTAATTCTTTTCTATTAAAAAAAAAACCGTAACAAACTGAAAGAGTAAAGTAACTGAGGATGTGTTATCCACAGCCTTTATTTCCGACTTCCGTAGAAGGATAACCCACTTACATACTCCATCCCTGTCTATCGCACAGGGTAAGGGGCTTCAAGGATGTGCGTATTCGCTCACACACGTGTTTATTGTTTGATGCTAAGTAGGTTGCAGCTGATTAGCGATGTTAAGTGCTTAAGAACAATGATTAATGAAATGAAGAGATCTTGTTTTTTTTTGAACTGCAGGTTGAGGGGAGATTGGTGAGTAAGAGAAGAATGCCTTGAAGAATTTTATTGAAAATGCTTTCACTAAAGACAAACTATGTACATTGACGGTATGTTTCGGCATTTGTTCATGGAACTAAATTAAATTAACTCGGTTTTTTACGAGTGGGGTATCATCAAAATAACTTCCCCGCTATGGGTAGGGCGGGGAGGAGTGTCAGATTTTTACTGACTAAAACCCACTCATGTTTCTTCTTGTTCTAGGGTCGTGGTATCTTTTTCGAACAACCCGCAAACTATTGCAATGACTTTGGCAGGCCTCTCTGCTTTGCGATTTTAACCATATCCTCAACGCGTTTGGACGACCCTGGCTTGGTAGGGCTAACCTTGGCCACCATTCGGTCACAACCTTCATCCATCGGCCATCTCCACGTCTAGCCAGATACCCTGTTCAACTCCTTTAGGCGCATCGGCCTGTCCACGACGTCGTTCTCAAATATCATTTTAATAACTTACATAGTGTTCTCCATTCTCGATTATCTTCTCATCAATCGAAAACGCTTAAAGTTTTTGATAAGTTCACTGTGTCTATTAACAAAGTTTCACAATTTTGCTCCGACCAAAAATCATGTAAGCTAGTATCGATCTATTTCTGAAGCAATTTCACGTAAACTTGTTTTGTAACCTTTCATTTAACATTGACCTCGAAACGCGAGTGAATGCTTACGCAGTTTGATTCTGGGCGACGCGTGTTTACAGGTAAACGAGAGAGTGTTTGAAAACAAGAGGGATACAAAATAGTTGCCAAGTGTTGCTTTGTATAAGAATAAATTATTTGTAATGGCTATTAAAATATACAATGAATTACCAAACGCCTTTAAAGAGTTATCTCTGATTATGTTTACAAAAAAGTTAATTCATAGTCTGAAGGAAAAATGTTTTTTACACCGTTACTGAATTTGTGTCTTATATTGACGAAGGAGAGTCATGTCCTTAACATTACTGACGAAGGAGAGTAATGGGAGAGTAATGTCCTTAACTTTAATGATTTAGTAAATTTAATATTTGCAAACCACATTTAATGGTAGAATGTAAATGGGCCACATTCATGTTATCATACATACTACTTGTACACCTAGATTCTGGCGAATATAAATTATAATTGCTAGCTTTTGCCGGTGGCTACGTTCGCATTAAATTCGGGGTAACGCAGTTCCCCTTTCCTGATTTACAGGTACCTGCTACCTGTAGTGTTTGTCCTTGTGCCTAATTTATTGCAATAGATTGCTAAGTTTTCCCTTTTCTTCCCTTTCTCTACCTCATATCTCATTTTTTTTTAAAAACGTAGTCTATGTCCGTCTCCAGAGTCCTAACTACCTCTGTACTACAATTCATCAAAATCGTTTTAGCCATTTAGGCGTGAAGACGTAACAAACAAACAAAATCACTTTCGCTTTTATAATATTAGTAAGATTCTTAATTTTTCGCAATGCAGATTCGTAGTTTCGTAATGAATAACATCAAACAACACAAACGTGAACAAAATCATCGATCGTAACATTCCGACAAAAACCGTTCTCTTTGGAATGATACGTCAAATGAAAATCTAAAAATAAATCACTTTCCACATTCGAATTCGAAAAAGAGCGTTACCCGTCTGTTTCGAAATTATTTGATTTTGAACTATTTGCTAGCCTTAAAAGGATTAATTTCACGTTACCAATCGTGGGTCGGAAAACTTAATTTTGAAACTGGGGATTTGCGGATTTTACTCTATAGGATTTCGTTTATTTGTAAACAAAACTATATTGTTGGGGAGAACAAAATTCAATTTGTTATACAATTAAATACCTGGAGATGATACTTTTAGGTTTTTCAAATGTTTGTAGGCTATAATTTCCGAAAGGGACCTGCTTTGACTTTCGAAGCTAGCTATAATTTTACCGCTCCTACTTTCCATATTTATTACCTCAGTTGTTAGCCAACAAATTTACTGTATATTTTAATGCTTAACTTATTTCTGGTCGAGCACAAAACAGCTTGCCAATAATAATTTACGTTCAGATCAGAGACTTAAACCGTGTTTAATAATAATATTGTTTGCTTACTGTGAATACAAAATATTGGACTATCTCCACTGGCCAATTTATACGTATTACATACAAAACTGACATGACAAAGGATATTTGAAATGTAGAATGCTAAATAACCTGTTCTTAGATTCTGTAGTAATTCAAAGCTACATATCACATACATGCTACGAATAATTATTTAGTCAACGTCTACGAGGCGTAGCACATTTGCTACGCGCCTACGCGGCTACGTATTCTCGTAGGCGTGTTAGTAGGAATTGTGTAGAGGGTTTATACTAGTAAATATTCAAGGAAGCACTATTGGATGAATTTTCTAGTACATAATTAATCATTCATGGAAAACTTAGAACATTTCTATTATTTTTATGGGTGCTAAGTAGTAATTCATTCTCCGGCGTGTAAAAATATTAGTTAATTTCGTTTAAAAAGGTATAGTACACTATCTTTTTTAATAAACGGTGTTTTGAGTTATAAATTCGATTTTCATTAAAATGAAAGCAATTTTTGTTTGTTCAAATAGCAAGAATCATAAAACAACATAGAAATCCAACTCGATGATATATCCATTTCATCTCAACATTCCCATAAATATGTAACACATCAAAATACCTCGAAACCCACATAATTTCATCACTTAAATTCATGGGGATCCACATATTTACCCCATCTTTTAACCAAAAGAAAACGATTCTTTTATCCCTCAAAGATATCTCGGAGACTCGAATAAGCTTTGAAAATAAATGTAAAAGCATATATTTCTGTCTCATACCGGGCTAATGTGATTACGTGGGGGCACGAAACGTATCTCACTTTTTCCCCGAAAGTGCTAACGAGCCCCTTAAGGAGGGGTGTAAATTAACTAAAGGGATATCTTTCACCCGACCATAGTTGCGGATGAGTGAAAATGTTTGTTGTTTTTCGCCACAATGCGCAGTGAAACGATCTACATAAATTCATTTCCTTATGTGCTTTTGTTACATTTTTGTAATTAAGAAATTTCATGGTAACATATTATTCCTGTCGGTATTTTTCATTGTACGACAATGAATTTTTTATTTTTCTAGCTGGCAACCGCGGCTTCGCCCGCGATGATCAAAAAAAAAGTATCCTATGTGTTATTCTAGACTATAATCTACCTCTGTGCCAAATTTCATTAAGATCCGTTTAGCCGTTTTAACGAGAAAGAGTAACATACATCCATCCATCCATCCTCACAAACATTCGCATTTATAATATTAGTAGGATAGATACAAGTTTGTTAATAGTCAATTTTGAATACCGTCATGGGCCCCTTTTTTTATTTTTCGGTTGGGAAATCATCAAATGACTTCCCCCGCTCTGGGAGGAGCGACGGCAAGTCAGACTTTTATTGACTAAAACCCACCCATGTTGCTTCTATTGCCCTTTACGTTCCGGGGCCCCGGTATCTTATTCGAACAACTCGCAACGTCATGGGCCCCTTACGGCTGCAAGCATGCATGAGAAAATTGTTTAATTTATGTTCTCTGGTCTGATGTACAAAATGCTTAAATAAGTGTAATACGATGTTGGGTCTTTTACAAGCCTCTTTATTTGTAATCCCAGTCTTTGTTTGATGGCAAATTATTAAATAACTTCTCCCGCTGTCGGCGAACCAGAAGGGAGTGTCAGACTTGTACTGACTGAAACACGTTCATATTCCTTGTTTAACCCTTTGTACTCCAGGGCCGTGGTTTTTCTTTTAGGATCCCCAGCCTTCTAAGAACTATTATGATGGCAGCGGCTACTATAAAAATAATACCCAATAGAAATTAGTTTAATAGAATTGTTATTATACGGGCACATCAGTCTGCCCAACTTAATGTTTTTACTGAACCCTAGTCAACTTACTAAGTATAGGGTCGCGATGTTATTATAGGCAATAAAAAAGAAATTAAAGGCCATTATGTCACTAATTTATTTTATGGCAATGAAGGCAATATTGAAGTTTATTAATAGTATAAAAATTGATTGAACGTGATGCTTTGGTTTTTACAGGTATATATGTTCTGGACTGCTGAACTTGATGTTTCAGGATTAAATTCCGGGTTGTTCAAAGTGTTATTCGGTTTTACCATCAAGAATTTCCTAGTTTAGTTTTTTTTTTCATTGACTCTTGGATACCCAGGTTTGGTACCCAGTTGATGGCAATATCTTTTAAAAAAACTTTGCCTAACTTTAGGAATTTCTCCTGTATCGTGAGTTCGTTTACAAACATTTAAACTCACATACACAAACAGCCAGACCCGGAACAACTATCTGTAGGCCATACATATTTATTTGTTCCGTGCAGAGATTGAATCCAGGACACGCAGAGAAGCAGTCGATCGCTCAGCCACTGTACAAACAGTGTCGTCAAATACCCAAAAAGAGTTATAAAAGGAACATAGATAGGTTTTAGTCAGTAGAAGTCTGACACTGTGCCTAGAGCGGGAGAAGTCATTTGATGATTTACCATACGAAGTAAATATTTAGACTACTTCACTTACTCTAGACTCGGTTCTGATAGGAAGTTATTTTTTATTCGGTTCGCTAAAAAGCATACGAGAAAATGTATGTTTTATAACCATGTATTCTATGAATATTACAGAACGTTTTGACAAGAGCAAACAGAACTGATAATTCATACAGTTACCCAAGACACACCTGTATTATTTGTTTCAAAAACAATTGAAAGCTAGAGGCAGCGAAGCACGTCGAGCAAATTGGTTGAAACTCTAACTCGCTTCATTGTCGTCTTACTACAGATCTTCGTTTAATAAGCTCTGTGACGCTCCGTCTTGCTGAAACGTAGATATTCCGCGTGAATACCTACAGTTTGGCTCGAATTACGCTCCGTTTGAGTATAATTTTCGTGTTATTGGATAGGAAAATGTTATTAAGTTCTGTCTTGAGTCGAAGTTGGTTTGGTAAAGAAAGTACTTCTTGAGTTTGTACGCTGTTAGTTTACTAGGACTTACACCTCGTGGCATAGTTATAAGGAGTTGTTTCTGTGGGATAGAATGACAGTTTAAATCATTATGAGATTACTAGCTGTGAAGAGAAGAGAAGAGCTTATGAAGAGGGCCACCCTTATTACTTAGGGCTATGAACTATGTATGTGTGCCGTGTGTATGTATGGGTTATAAATAGATTGCGATCGATTTTCAGACCTACCAAATAACATTTAAATTTCATAAAAATCCATCAAGTTGTTTCGGAAGAGTATGTCAAATAAAGCTGTGACACGAAAATTTTATATGAGATTGATTAGACTGCATTCAGATTAGGAACTAGTAAAAGGATTTTTTTTTTGTTAATCTAACAGCATAAACACACATCGCCAGTTATGTTGTAAGTTTAATGTAATAGGGGTCGAGTTTATTGTCACCTACCGGGCCCAAATCCAGTCTCCAAGGCTGCTGCTACTGAAAAATTTCTGGTAGAGAAACTTAAATATGCCTTGCCTGGATTTGGACCCCAGGACCTCATGCTTAGCAGTTACGCTTGCGTCGACTACACCAACAAGCCGGTATCAAAAGGAAAAGTAACATGGTGGGTTACAAGGATCTTTAAGAGATACATCGACAAGGGGTGCTGTGGTGGCCCTGTGAGATTATATATAACTAGCTTTTGCCCGCGGCTTCGCTCCCGGTAAATTCGGTATAACACTACTGTGTTATACCGAATTTGCACTGAACTGCAGGTAGCAGTTACTCCTGCTACCTGCAATTTTGCCCCTTGCGCCTTATTGATTTGTAATAGCAACGCTAAGTTTTCCCTTTTTATCCCTCATTCTCCCTCATATCTCACTTTAAAAAAATATATATTATTCCGTCTCCTGTTTCCTAACTATCTCTGTACCAAAAATCATCATAATCGGTTTAGCCATTAAAGCGTGAAGAGGTAACAAACAAACAAACAAACTTACTTTCGCTTTTATAATATTATTCGCTTTTATAATATTAGTAAGGAAGTAAGGATGTTGATTTGTAAAAAACATTTTTGCCACGCGTCCGAATATCTTTGTTCATCAAGTCATTTGAGGTTTTAGCGAAATACAATTTATTCTTAAACGATAACATGCAAGATTTTACATAATATAGTGTTTGGTATATCGTTTGACTGCTTTTAACTTAAAATAATAAAAAAAACTAGTTATTTCGGGAGTTTTGCAAAACTTCAATGTTTTTTTTTTTCAATGAATTGGAATAAACTAGACAGGGGTAGGTAACTTTAATTGTTCTTAAATAGAAATGTTGTAATTTTCTGTGGATTTCAGAAATGCAAGTTGATATTATTGCGTGCTAGTGGCTATTCTTGTGTTTGTTATTTTTAGGTATATTTGTAGTACCTATTTGGGGCAATCATGAGACACACAATTTTAATTCTTATTTTTTTGTACAGTGTGAAGATTTAATTTTTTTTTTATAGTGGAGAGATTTAAGTTGTATTTTTTTTTAATGTTGTGTGTACTTGTGGCAAGAGCTAAGAAAACATCTTGCTTGCAAGAACGATAATGAGAAATGTACGTTTTGTTTGAGTTGAAGTTTTTCATTTTTATTTTGAACAAAACATTTACGAAGTTCTTGTCCATTTTACTTAGAGCATAAATAAATGTGTGACCACTTCATGACGAGCTCGAAAATAGTTGAGAAAAGACTAGGCATATGCTGAAAACCAATGACATGAATGAATTATTCATAATTACCACATTAGGAACACGTTTTACAAGCCGCAGATCCTCTTCAAATCAAACATCAAAACATTTTCATAATTTTACTTTACACAAAATGAAATCCGTTGCTCTGTTTTTCTTTCATTACCAAAATACGATCAAAACATTATAAATTACCCGTAAATATTCAGAATTAATTAAAATCTCTCACAAACCGCTAACACTGTTTCAAACAGGGTATTGCCCGCGAATTTTTATTGACTTTGCAAGAGAACCTTGTTTGATCTGAACCCAAGCTTGCAAATCTACAGTTAATTAATTTTATTTATACTGTGTAATATGTTTGGAATTTCAAATCTCGCATGGGCTTTACAAGTTAGATGTTTGATCTTGTTTTTCTAATGGGGAAGCTGAAGTACTCTATTTTCCATTACAATATTGAAACACAAAAATCTATTGCAATGGGCAACCGTGGATTTTGTAACGTTCAAATTTACACTATGTTATTGGCATAAACAAGATTGTAAGCGTACGAAATAGAGAGCATGTTTTATATGTTTATAAAAAAGCTGCTATGTACTAGGAATTTCTTCTAAATCTTGCGTGTGCTTGCAAACATTAATACTCACATCACACACAAACAGCCAGACCCCGAACAACTACCTGTAGAACATACAAATATTTTTTCCATGTAGAAATTGAACCCGCAACACGCAGCACTGCAGCCAATCGTTCAACAACTGCGTCAACCGTGCTCTCAATTTACTCAAAAGCAAGTTTTGCACGAACCCATAACGCTGAGGGTTCGAAAGTTTCCCATGTCTTTTTTTTGGGGTAAGAAATTATCAAATAACTTCCCCCTCTCTGGGCGGACCGGGGGGAGTGTCAGACTTGTGCTAACTAAACCCACCCATTTTCCTTCTATTGCCCTTTCCGTTCCGGGGCCGTGGTATCTTTTTCAAATAACCCGCAACCCCGGCAGAAGTTTACCGTGTCTTATCGCAAATCAATGCTTGTCATCGCTTCCGATTTTGGCTAGCAAAGCCACTAATCGAGTCAACCTACTCCAGCCAACGAATTTCCCTCGACCAACCGTCCGTTAGGCCAAAAATCGATCGTTGGACGGAGTCTTAGCCCCACAAGCTCAGCTCAGCTCTTGGGAATTGGACGCAATAGTCAAACGGAATCGGATTTCAGTGTACAACCATTCGATCAGCAGTCAACGCTATACGTGCGCCTGTAGGGTATTCCCTTCCGTGCATTGTCATTCTCATATGATATAGTGGATAGTCGATATTTGAGGAAAGATTTGATTAAAATCTGTGAGTTGTATTTGTTTTTTTGTTTCGAGGAAACTGAAGTTTTGTACTGAAAATCAGATGACATTGACTTTATATCTCGCCTCAAAGCGAGAGAAGTTATTTACTGAATTCCTATCCGAAAAAACAGCCTATCTCAAAATATTATAACTTTTCCTCGCTCTGGGCGGAGCGGGGGGAGTGTCAAACTTGAACTGACTAAAATACACCCATGGTGCTTCTATTGCCTTTAATGTGCCACGCTCTGCCGTGCTCTTTCAAACAAACCAGAAACCTAAAAAGAACATAGATTTGGGTTATCTTGGTCAAATTACATGAGGAACACCTAGTTCCTAGTGACACATACCTACCTAGGTATGTGTCCAACATGGTTTTTTGAACATTTGAGTGTCTTAACCTGTCCAGTGTATGAACACAAATACTGTAGTACCTAATGAAATTAATTACAGACGCAATTTTAAGTATTCACAGCTGAGATCATTTTCCAACCTATTCAGAACGACGTTCTCTATTATTTTATGAGTGTTTAAAAATGTGTAATAGAAATTTTAGGACACCTTAAATTATGCTATAAACCCAAATACTCACGGATGTCCTACATATTTTAGTAAATTCTTCCTTACATTATAAAAACGAAAGTGACCCTCTTTCTCCCACATCCACTTAAAAAAAATGCCTATGTCCGCTTCCAGGGACCCAATCTGTACCAAAATTCATCAAAATCGGTTCAGCCGTGAAGACGTAACAAACAAACAAACTCACTTTTTATTTTATAATGTTACAAACTTGCGACTTACTGCGTCGACTTAAAGGGTTGATTATTTCACTATATAAAGGTACCCCAGAGTTGAGTATAAGGTAGTGTGAGGTATCAAGTTGAAATTAAAATCATACAAATTTAATTTAATTTAAATTTAAATTAAAATCATACAAATTTAATTTCAACTTCAACTTTCATCGCGTGGAGGTACCAAGAGACAGACAGACGGACAACAAGGTGATCAATGGGTTCTGTTATTTCCTTTTGAGGTAAGGAAACCCTAAAAACAGGAATTAAACTTAGAACCTCCAGAATCTACAAAATATTACAATAAACATTAACTACAAAGCGTAAACTTAACAATCATATCGATCTAAATTCAAGGACAAACTGGAATTACCCACAGATTAGCTATGAAATTATACCCCATACGTTACTGTTGGGAACCAGCCACAGCAATTTGTTCGACCTTGACTTTGTTTCGTTGCGCGTGATCTTCTGATAGGGCTAAGAATACCCTTTTAGTAACCGTCTGCTATTGCTACCGGCTGGCTACGCTCTAATGGCGTCGATTTTGATAGTTTATGGGGAAACTGAAACTATCTTTTGTTTTGTTTATGGGTGAAAAGTAGGTCAAAAGTAGGTTAGTCTTTATTGTTTTTTTAACGGAATATTTAAATACGGAATATTATAACTTAACGTTATCTAACGATTTCCCAACCGCAAAAAAAGTCTAGTATATAAGAAAGATTCTTTAGAATTTATGTTAACTTTTTTTTTAGAGCTGTCTGGCAAGAAACTTCGGCTAAATGTAGTTTAAAAACAAGTATTTTGACGTGTAAAATTGTTTATAAAAACATTTGGTGTCATATTCGATGTCATAGATGGCCAAGCAACGCCTGGTACTTACTATGACGTATTAATGCAGGACCTCCTCCGACCAGACCTCCTCTTATACTACGTCATGGCAGTCTACCAAAATCTAAAACTTAAAATAACACAATAACAAAACACAAAGACTTGTGAATCAACCTTGAGGAGTATGTCATAAGTCATAATCTATACACATCAAAATTAATTCCCTATTTCCCTTAGTTACGGCATTACGCGTGAACGGCTGGACCGGATATCGCGAAGGTCCTTATTAAAGAAAAAAAGTAAGTAGGTAGGTAGGGTATGGTAGAGGACAGTGATGTGGAGAAGTAGGAACGTCTCCACATCACTGTCCTCTTAGATTAATAGATTAAGGTTTTTTCGGATGTGAAATAACTTCTCCCGTTCTGGGCAGAGCGGAAGAGTGTGTCAGACATTTACTGACTTAATCTCATCCATGATCTTTCTTTTCCCTTTGTGTTCCGGGGCCGCGGTATCTTTTCCAAACAACCCTTAACCCTGGCCGAACTTGACGTCTTCAGTGTGTTTTTGTAAACTTGGAAATCATGATTCATTCAATTTAGATACTACAAATTTACTATTGCTTTCAATTATTTCATAGTACGGCCAATTAATTAGTTCGAACAACTTCGTATACATTTCACCTGGGTTGGCAAAACTGGATGAAATGCAAATAGTGTTGATGTTTGCCGTCTGTTTTGCTTTAATTGGTCGGCAAAGGTCAGAATGATATTCGTATTAGTGTTTGTTTGTTTTTAAGGTTAGGTATTGTAGTAGAGAATGTTGGTTTAATTAATGTCCTGTACAAGCTGGGTTTACATCTCACTTCTCAATTGGGGTACCAATTTTATATGATTACTAGCTGTGCCCAGTCGTTTCACCAGCTGCTCACCAATGTTCCTTCGTTTGCCCTTTACGTTACACAGTATCACATTAAAATTACGCAACCTCGACAGAGGGCCACCCCTTATTACTTAGAAGTATGAAAAATAGAATACGATCGATTCCCAGACCTCTCAGAAGGAAGTGGCCGGGCGTTTGAGGAAGAGAACGTCAAAACAAATCAGCCGCCGCGGGAGACGCTCCCGGCTTCAGGATTGTTAAGTCAAGTCAGAGGTCCATGTATGGCGTAAAAACTCTGAAACCAGGTTAAGCACTAACCACGTTAAGACGAAAGAAACCAACATGTGAAAAGGGAAATAATACTAACCAATAAAGACTTTAGGTACTTAGTCCACAGTTTTAGCCAACTGCGTAGGATCCAAGAGAACGGTAATCGCTTTAATAGTTTCATTGTACAGATTTCTCGTCCTTTTCAAATTGCATCCGGCCTAACAAATTGTTTGTTGTACCGAATAAGATAAATACAAAATGGGTGTAAACTGGATGTAAAGCAAGATTGATGTTTCCACAAAGGGATTTTAAACTTCTTGATCGCAACGTTTTGTACAGATTGGCGCAAGTTATAGGGTGATAAATCGGTATTTTATGCAAAAGGTGTAAAAAACTTATGATGACACTTCAAAACAAACGACAATAAGAACAAGAAATTATGTTTTAAATTAGTAACTATCCAATAAAAATCTAAAATAATTAAGACGGATTCTATAATCTGTTAAGGGAATCGATTTGCCGAATTTGTTGCCAAACAAGTTCAAAGACCTGAGATGAAATGTCTGCACATGCCAAATGCTTCCATCAAACCCCTCTATTCATTTGTTTTCAACCTCACAATTGAATTTAGAACATTCGATCGTCACTCACCGACGACGTTCGTCGCCGCCATATTTGACGTTTACGTCATCGTAAAACCAAAATGACTCAACCCTCTCCTGCCACTAAAGTTTACAACTTGCACGGTCCCCCAATAGTCTTGTCGCCGCAGAAACAGTCAGGTAGGAAATAAAAGTTGAAAAGAAGACGGACGTCGACTTTGGGAACGGATTTAGTAGAACGATAGAAATATTTGATTTTACTAGATACTGTTATGATTTTCTCGGTCTTCATTTTTTAGGAATAACTCCTACCTTACTGTAATATTCTTTATATAATTAAGTTTTATCATACTGATCTTTACTTTAGATAGTATAAAATTAAGACGTTTCCGCTGTCTGTTCGCTTAGATCTTTTAAACTACTCAACGGATTTTAATGTAGTTTTCAGCAATAGATTGAGTTTATTTGTATAACATTAACAGATAGTAGTAGAGAGTACGATTTTAAAAGAGTAACCATGGAGTTTCATGCCTCTTCTTCTTCATAGAAAATGACCAACCCGAAACGTGCACCTTTTCTTGAAGTTTTATAAGTGCCCATGTAGGCCTATATGAAATAAAAATATTTTAATTTTGAGTATCTACATTGCACCAGTAAAAACCCGGGCGAATCACTTGTAATATTATAAAGGCGAAAGTTTTAAGTGTATGTTTGTTACTCCTTCACGTTTGGCAAACGTTTATACCGATTTCGATGAGAATCAATGTGTAGCTATCTACACATTGATAAACCCTGGATAAAAACAAAGGCTACTTTTAATCCCGGTCTACGCAGGTGAATCCACGGGGCTCAGCTAGTACGTTAGATTCAAAAGTTCAGTGTATACAAAGAACTTCCTTCATTTTCTCCACTTCTCGTAGTTCGTGGTTAGCTTTGAGGAATGAAGTCCCAAAAAGAAGAAAGTCGACATTATACCGTGCTGAAAACCGCACAGTTCGCTAGTCCTACAAATCGTTTTGGTTCAGTTAATTACTCAAGGTGTGTACACAAAACGTGAAATTATTTTGTTCTCACAATTTCAAACTTAACTCTCATATTTCCAAGTGTATCAGTGTTTAGAGGTATGTTTTTAATTACGAAATTAAGTCGTTTTGTGATTTCTGCAAAATATCCTTACTAATATTATAAAAGCGAATATGAGTTTGTTTGTTACCTCTTCACGCTTTAATGGCTAAACCGATTTTGATGAATTTTGGTTCAGAGATAGTTGGGAACCAGGAGACGGACAAAGGCTATATATAAAAAAAAGTGGGATGTGAGGGAGAAAAAGAGAAGAAAAGGGAAAACTTAGCGTTGCTATTTCAATCAATATTGACGGGCCTGTTGGTCTAGTGGTTAGTGGCCCTGACTGCTGAGCAGGAGGTCGTGGGTTCGATTCCCACCCAGGACAAACTTTGTGTGATGAGCATGATTGTTTGTTCTGTGTCTGGGTGTGATTTATCTATAATATGTATGTATTTATAAATTGTGTAAGTATGTATATCAGTTGTCTGGTTACCATAACACAAGCTCTGCTTAGCTTGGGATCAGATAGCCGTGTGTGAGTTGTCCCAAGATATTATTTATTTCAATCAATAAGGCGCAAGGGCTTAAATTACAGTAAGTAGGTACCTGCAAATCAGGAAAGGGGAACTGTGTTACCCCGAATTTAACGCGAGCGAAGCCGCGGGCAAAAGCTAGTTACACATAAAAATATTTTTGCAATAGGTACTGTTTTTAGTATTTTTATTTCTTAAAAACCGACCACGATCTAGACTTGCACAACAAGGGTTCCGTACAAACTTGTGTCATATACAGCCATATCTTTTGACTGCGTATATTTAAAGGGTTGAATTTTTCACATTACAAAGTGACCATTGATTCGAGAACATGGTTTTTAATTTCGATTATTTGTTTTTATTAATTAAGTTTTTTGCCTTTTGAGGTGTGGAACCCTTAAAATAATTAAAGTAAGGAACTGTAGTTAAATAATAACCAATCTGCCAAAGTAACTTGAAACTTGACTGGAATTAAGTTGTTGGGTGTCAAAAGAGATTAAGGACGTCTTCATAGTGTGCAAAATATTAGGTTAAACAATAAACCTGTTAAATAGCAGTTTCGCATTCTTTACGAAAATCTTTATGATTCAAGACAGGTCCAAGTAGCGGGTTGTTCGAAAGAGTTACCGCGGCCCCGGAACGTTAAAGGCAACAGAAGGAACATGAGTAGGTCAGTAAAAGTCTGACACGCCCCCCTGCTCCGCCCAGAGCGGGGGAAGTTATTTGATGATTTTCCACCCCAAAATTAGTCATTTGTAATCATAGGGCCCATTATTTAAACGTGACAACACAAGGGCCATTAAAAGTTACTCGTGATAAAATCGTAAAACTAATACAAAACTTGTAGAATAACTACTAACACCACACAACGAGAACGTCAATTCTAAAACTAGAAACACTAATGGAACTAGGTAAATATTGAGACAGGCGGAAAAATGGTAGGAAACGATATTAATGTCTGGAATCGAGTATCGATTGATTTAAACGGCGGATGAATCGAGTCTATTTGATATCGAATCGAGATATTCAAGATGAATCGTGATTGCTCTAGATTGACAATTTGTGTTCTTTTTTATCGTTGCTTGGAGGTTTTTTCTTTTGTTTGATTCCTCTATAAGTTTCAGATTAGATGTTTTTGATTGAGACTATAAATCTGTTTTATTGCGTTCGTAGATGTAATGAGAGAAAATGATTTCTGTAAGTGACGTCATAAGAACATTGAAGGTCAGCGAATAGAGACTTAAGTTCTTAAATACAACGTCACGACATCTTTCACTTTAAGCATCTTTAAAGACCGGGCGGTGTTAAGAATCAGAACAATTTAAAAAACCCAATGTAGTGAACTAGCTGCCGCCAGCGGCTTCGCCTGCAATGATATCGAAAAAAAAAGTTTTTTTATGTGATCTTATGTGTTATTCCAGATTATAATCTACCTCTGTGCCAAATTTTATCAAGATCTGTTCAGCCGTTTTGATGTGAAAGAGTTACAAACATCCATACACCCATACATCCTCACAAACATTCGCATTTATCCTTACTAATATTATAAAAGCGAAAGTGAGTTTGTTTGTTTGTTTGTTTGTTACCTCTTCACGCTTTAATGGCTGAACCGATTTGGATGAATTTTGGTACAGAGATAGTAGGGAACCAGGAGACGGACATAGGCTAATATTTTTTTGAAAAAAGTGGGATGTGAGGGAGAAAGAGGGAAGAGAAGGGAAAACTTAGCGTTGCTATTACAAATCAATAAGGCGCATGGGGAACTGTGTTACCCCAAATTAAACGCGGGCGAAGCCGCGGGCGAAAGCTAGTAATATTATAAGTAGGAATTAGGATAATCCAAATATGGCAAAGTCAGCACTCGGTTGACTCACTCATGTTGGCCTTAAAAAGAAAAAGAAAGAAAATTGCGTTTATTGAGCATTATTAAAAACACGAACACATTTAACATCAAATTTAATAAAAATAAATAATGCCAAAAGGGCTTCAACTCAGCATAATGCCAGATGGCAACACACGGCCGCCACCTGGCTTAGATTTACAGCTGCACCCTACAAATGCCATACGCTCGAAAACATAAACAAATTAACGCATATCTTACTCTTTTTCACGTTAGTACCATCGACAATACTTTCCTTAACCCACGCTGACCGAACCTAAGGTTTTTTCAGGAATCCTTACTAATATTATAAAAGCGAAAGTGAGTTTGTTTGTTACCACTTCACGCTTTAATGGCTAAATCGATTTTGATGAATTTTGGTACAGAGATAGTTGGGAACCAGGAGACGGACATAGGCTAATTTTTATTTAAAAATTTAGGATGTGAGGGAGAAAGAGGGAAGAAAACGGCAAACTTAGCGTTGTTATTACAAATCAATAAGGCGCAAGGAGAACTGTATTACCCCAAATTTAAGGCGGGCGAAGCCGCGGGCGAAAGCTAGTACAACATAAAATAAACTTAATTCCACAACAATTTTTCCTAATTTAAATATTCATTATTTCATTAATTAAAAGAATCCTTTTACAATTAAATACAGAGAATGATCTCTCGATTTTGTAATGAAGCGTCATGTTTTGTGTTTATTACAGAAGAGTACTTACATAAGTTCACTGATCTGTTGGTCTCGCGGTTGCAAACACGATCACTGGGGTCCTGGTTTCGGTTTAACAGAGAGTTCAGCTGTGCCTGCGCACACACTTGTGTACAGACACCTGCACATCAAGCTACTACAATCTGTCGGATTTTCGACTTTATTTCTAAAGCATAAGGTTCAAGGTTCATTGGGAAAAATTGACAGTTTCGGGTAGCTTGACCTGCAGGCGTCTGTACTATAATATGTCCCACGTCAATGGCTAATCTCCGCTGAGATTAACTGCCGTGGCTGCAAACGGTCGTGGAACAACATCAAATCTGATGCCTGACGTACTGTGGTGCTGTCAGAACCAGTGGCGTAACTATACCAACTGGGGTCCGTGGCTAATTCATTTATTGGGGCCCTATCAATTAAAATCGTCACACTGTACTTAGTTTAATTTTAATAAATGACTCAGTAGTGACAATAACAAAAAATATTCCTGACCTGGCGGCCTTTTGGGCCGGGGCCCTGTTGGGTCGGGGGCCCGTGGCATTTTGGCAGTCCTGCCACCCTATAGTTACGCCACTGGTCAGAACTAAATACCTACATTAGTACAATATTAATAACATTTGAAACGGGATATTTACCATGTTTAACTACATATAAGTAGCAAATAAACTTCATGATATTTTGAAGTACTGTGATGAATTAAATAGTCATCGTCTAACCTTTGCAAAACTTTTTGCGGTGAGTCTTCCAATCTTTTAAAATCAAAATAACCACATATTCTAGGATTCCTCGTTTTTTGACATTTGGCCTCGTTTTCCTGGTCTAAATAAGACTGTACTTTTTTTTCGGTTGGGGAAGTTATTTAATGATGGGTTGAACCCGCAACACGCAGCACTGCAGCCAATCGTTCAGCCACTACGTCAACCGTGCTCTCAATTCATTCAAACTTGCTTTTGCACGAACACATAACACTGAGGGTTCGAAAGTTTCCCATGCCTTTTTTTGGGGTCGGAAAATCATCAAATAACTTCCACCGCTCTGGGCGAAGCGAGGGGAATGTCAGACTTTTGTTAGACTAAAACCCACTCATGTTCCTTCTTTTGTATTCTTCTGGCTATAAGTCTGCTAAAAATGTATCTACAATATCTCGGCAGCCATGTAGTAAAAGTTCTACATCACCTGCCATATCTAGTTTATTTTTACTTTTAGAATTTCTCAGTAGCCATCCGGAGTACGGCAAGGGACTTGTGCTACCTGTTACTCACACAGCCAGTTAAATGTAAGTTTACATTTATCCTACATTAAATACCTTTGATTAACTTCGGAGAATTTTCAGACGTAATATTATGTTAAGGTTTCTTTCAAAAAAGTATATATTTTGGACAGAAGGGTACTCTATTTTAGTAGCCATATTATTTACTTAGGCCTTTATGTTCCTTTAAATCTTACGAATGCTGTGTACACGTGTCATGTCTGTCTGGAATGAATGCTTTTACAAGAATATTCTCAAAGGATCCGTTGTATCAAATACAAAGAAAACATCCAGATTTTAACTATACTATAAAATACTTGTATGTTGGTTCTGTTTCTTCAGAAGTACAACGAAGATCTTGGTACTATATTTTGCATTAAATATGATGTTATATTCGCTTTGATAGTCTCGAATTAAAAGGGGCTATTGTCATATAAGTTTGGTTTACAAAAGTAAAAAAATAAACGTTTTTTTTCTCAGTAAAATGTGTTGTTTTTTTATTTTATATTTTTTTTTTCATAAATAGTCTATTATGAAGCCATGATTTGCTCTCTTGCGGAACGCTTACCTAAAAAAAAAAGATTTACTTGAAGTTTTAAGAGATTAGATTATAATCATCAGGGAACAATCAAAATTAATCTTTCTAAATCTCATTGAAGAAAAAAAACGATAAAAAAGAAATCGAAAAATTTCTCCTCAGTGGTGTCAAAAGGTGATGCGCCCAAGAGATTTTCATTTTTAATTTCTTTGAAAACCACTACTAGGTAAATATTTACATGCATAGTACTGCTCAATCATGTTGACATTAAAATAACCGCGACTGCGTTGCTTTGTAATAAACATTTTATGAATTTTAAACAAATTTTAAAATTTTAAATAAACATTTTTTTTTTTTTTTTTTATGAATTTAAAAAAGAAGTAGTGGAATTACCAACGAATCCATGTATTGACAACCCTTAAAGATATGCTGTCTACCAAAAACATAACGCTGACTGCGTTATGTTTTTGGTAGCATATTCAACAAACCAAACCATAATCTTTTTGGACTTCTACAATGACATTAAACCCAACACACACTGGTCATCCGAAAATAACAGATTTCATACAATAGACTTCAGAAATTCTATCTCACTAAGCCCCGATAATAACGTCAGCAACTGGATGCACCATAAGATCTGAGAACATACCTAGAATTACATGTGATCCGAAACATCTGTGTCATTTCCTCAATATCCAACCAGTGCGGCCTATGAGCGTTAGATAAGGCTTATCGGAATGCCATAAGAGGAGCGGGTAGCGAGTTGTATTTTTTTTGTCATACCATCTAAATAAATATGCATAACCACCTGCGCTTCAGTGGTTCCACTCGCGTGGTGGTAGAATCTAAATCTAAACTTCTAAATCTAAACTTCTAAACTAATATTATAAATGCGAAAGTAACTCTGTCTGTCTGTCTCTTCTTCACGCCTAAACCACTAAACCGATTTTCATGAAATTTGGTACACATATAGTCTGGGACCCGAGAAAGGACATAGGATAGTTTTCATCCCGGAAATCTCCCGGGGACGGGAACTATTAGTCAGTGTTCCGTAAGTTTGACAACCAGTTTTACCTAGCAGTATTGTATTACCCAGTACTTACTGGGTAGTGGAGGTCAGATAGGCAGTCGCTCTACGTATAATGCTGATACTCAGCTACATCCGGTTAGACTGGAAGCCGACCAGATAGTTGGGGAAAGGCTAGGCAGATGATGAATTGTAGCCTATGTGTTATTCTAATGTATCTAATATATAACATTCTCGTGTCACAGTTTTCGATCCCATTCTCCTCCGAAACGTCTGGACCGATTTTAACAAATTTTTTTGTACATATCGGGTAGGTCTGAGAATCGGCCAATATCTATTTTTCATACCCCCAAGTGGGCAGCGGGTGAAACCGCTGGGCACAGCTAGTAACCTATATAATTGTAAAAAAATCATTAAATCCCTTCAATAGTTTTTGAAACAGTAACAAACATCCATACATCCATCCTTCCATACAAACTTTCGCCTTTATAATATTAGTAGAAAGTAGGATCTCACTCGAGAAGTGGGTCAAAATTAACTTCTAAGATTTGTTTACATAGTTATAGGTAAAAAACCGATCTTCAGCACGAACTTTGCAGGTACCACCTTTTGCAGCTAAAACTGCAAGCCGTTTATTTATTTAGCACAGATCGTTAACTTAGTCGGTTACTGTGGCAAGTTACTTTCAGTGAGGCCAGCGCATTTAGTATTGATACCTTCAATACTTGATGCAAGAGTATCGCTCCTAACAGCACGAGGCCTGTGAATATCTTAAGAAATGGAGTAAAAATATGAAATTAACTGTTTCAAACTCTTTGCCTCAGCAATAGAATGGGCAACTACAGTATTTTTACAAGTCATAATGTCTTGTGACTGAGACTGTATCAGCATCTTCTATGTTTCACATTCAAAAGTGCCTGTAATGGTCTATTTAAAAAAAAACGTATCCTCACACTAGGAGTTTCTCCTGTATCATGGGTGCCTTTACAAACATTTAAATTCACACACACAAACAGCCAGACCCGGAACAACAATCTGTAGGCCATACAGATATTTGTTCTGTCCAGGATCAGTCGATCGCTCAGCCACTGCGCCAACCATGTCGACTTTAAAAGCTTTGAGTTTGTATGGCTTCAAATGTATTTTTTACTAGCTATTAATACAATTTCTTGTTTTATCTCGTCTTACGCGGGCAAAACTGCTAATGGGGTTGCGCTGCTAGTTAGACATATAAATACGATTGTTTGTTAGGATGGATGTGTAACTTTTTGACGTTAAAACTACTTGTTATATAGAAGTTTATCGCTTGGATTAACACATTATGATAACAAATAAATAAACCTCCGAACGATAAATTGTTCAAACTGACGTCTCAAAATGTCTTAATTTGTCACCCTGTCAACCGTCACGCTTTGCTACCATCCAAAATGTATTCTCAAAAATAAATTAAAATTATGACCTTAATATTTCATAAGCCGCTCGCTCCAACATGACCCCAACCTAATAAATGTTATGTAACAGGTCGCAAACTGCTGGGAAGGCGTAATAATACCGCCGACGCCACGCTCAGCCGATACAAGCTAGCGGAAATTAACAGCTTGTACCGTGAGCAAGCGGAGCAGAGCGAGCGGAGCGGGACGGAACTAAGAACGGATTTATCACCGCTGTTTGTGCTGTTATCGCAGTGTATTCGTGGTTAATCTCACATGCGGGATGACCGAGACCTTTGGAATATCGTGCCTGGCCAGACTGAATATCCGACTTGGGAGTTGATGTGGAATACTGATTTGAATATTAGAGCAAGGTTGCTGGTAGTTCATCTGGAAATGCAGTAAGGTCATAGACGGTCAGGGTTTAATTAAATTAAGACATTACCGGAAAGCTGACTGCCTGCGACCACTGTACCAACGTTTGATTGTCGAGCATTTTTTTTTTCGGATGGCAAAACATCAAATAACTTCCTCCGCTCTGGGCGGAGCGGGGAGGAGTGTCAGAATTACACTGACTAAAACCCATCCATGTTCTTTCTATTGCCCTTTGTGTTCCGGGGCCGCGGTATCTCTATATGTATATATATCTTTCGAATAACCCGCATCCCCGCGAAGCATGAGGTCCTAAGTTCGATTTCTAGATTGTCAAAAGGGTTTTTCTAACAGGAATTTCTCAGTATCTCTACGATATACGGATTTTTGAGTGTACTACATATTTGGTAACCTCTGCATAGCCCTTCGGGCACCACCAGCGTGATAGTATGTTTTCACTAGAAAATGAACGCCGTGAATTTTCAGTTTTTCATTGTGCATACTCCATTTCTTTCATCAAGTTAACACTAATTCATGCCCCTGCTTCGCCCACGTGCACATCTTATAATAATAATTTTCATTATTTTAAGAATTATTTTGTACATTTATTGTTTAACTGACATATATTTACATTTTTAAATATTTCTGAAAAAAAAATTAAAACATTTAAAAATATAAAATTGTAGCCCACCGGCATCGGGAACAGGGTCCAAGCTGCCGGCGGTCAGGGCTCCAGAGAAAGGAACCTCCTAACAATACGAGCCGTGTCCAGGAGTACCGCTTTCTGTATCAAGCCCTTGATCCAGCTGCCTAACGAGAGCCTCCTCAGATATTGGTCGAGGCTCTTGGCAATTAAGCCATTGGCAGATACGACTATCGGCACAATGATCGCCGAGTCCACATCCCACATGTCGACAACCTCGCGAGCCAAGTCAATATACTTGATTTGCTTATCTTTTTCGGCTTTTACGAGGTTCTCATCATGTGGGGCTGTTATGTCAACAATCATTGCGCGCCGCTCTGATCGATCCATCACCACTATATCAGGCTTGTTGGCAACAATAGTCCTGTCAGTGATGATGGATCGATCCCAGTACAATGTGATATTGCCATGTTCGAGAACTGGGTCGGGCGCATACCTGTAGTTCGGCACTTCCGATTCCACAAGGCTATATTTTAGAGCAAGTTGCTGATGAATAATCCTGGCTACAAGGTTGTGTCTATGCAAGTACTCTCCGTTAGCTAGACGAGAACAACCGGAGATAATGTGTCGAATTGATTCATCCGGACGGTGGCATGCCCGACATATGTCAACCGTGCCGTCCTTCACAATAAATCTCCGGTAGTTATTTGTCATCATAACTTCATCCATTATTATTATTAAGAATTTATTTTTATATATTTGCATAATATAATTTAACAAAAATGCTACAAGATAATTTTGTTTTCGATTTCAAGATCAACGTATTAACTTTACATTTTCGCTTCGCACTGATTCTAACAGTGATACCACAAATAATTAGTTAGACAATGTTTTAAATCATGTTTACTTAAACTCTGTTTCAGAATATAAACAAGGTTTGAAACAGTGTTTAAAGTTTTGTACCACAAATCGTTAACTAGGCATGGATTAGCTAGAATACTGTTTTAGTTTTTTCGACACGGCCTGTCGACAATCGACGAACGGACGGTGAGCTACCCATTGCTCACCGTCCACAGGCCCGCATCTACGGTGGCCGGGAGTCGTCTCGCGGCGCCCGGCGCACGAGGCATCTCCCGCGGCGGCTGGGTTGGGCAGATGTTTTCTCCCTCAAACGCCCGGCCACCTCCTTTGCTAGCATTACTGCTTCGCAGAAAGTGGTGACCGCTTCCCATTCCCTCTCGCTCTGGACCACGGTCTGAACCAGGACCGGACGCGAGAGATCGCCGCCACCGATCGCCTCCATGAGGGCACGGCGGTGCTCCGCCCACGCTGGGCAGATCGCCACTGTGTGCTCCACCGTGTCCTCCGGGCGATCGTCACAATCGTGACACCCGGGCGTTTCCTTCCGCCCGATGACGTGCAGGAACCTCCCGAAACTTCCGTGTCCGGTGAGGACCTGCGTCAGGCGGTAGGTGAGGACGCCATGACGCCTCTCCAGCCACTCCTCAAAGAGGGGACTTACCACCACTATTGTGGCGTGCCCTGCACAGGGTTGCGACAGTCGCTCTCTCCATGCCACCATGAGATCGCACCGGAGGTTTGCCCGCCGAGCTGCAACTTGCCGCTGCAGCGGGTTTTCCCCCCGGTGTAGTGCCTCCGCGCGCCACTCAAACAGGCGCGCGAGGACTATCGCCTCCAGATCCTACGGTGGCAGTCCGGCAAGGTGGCTTGCTGCCTCGCCGGAGATCGTGCGGTTGCCCCGGACCAGCCTTATGGTTACCACCTTTTGGGGCGCGTTCAGGTAGTGGGCGGCACCCTAATGAACGCGCCTATACCGGGGCAAGCCCATACTGGGGCAGATAGATCCACCTTGACGTGACTTTGAAAGGTGATCCTTTACCAAGTCAACAATTTTTAAAACCTATACATTTTTAGCTTTAAAATCGTCATCACTGTATTCAATAAATGGATTCATCCTCAAACGATATCTTGGAATTCGATGCGTATAATTATTAATTTCTGATAAATCCTCTAGATCTTCCATATCGTTAATGTCTAACAAATCTATTGCAAAATCATCCATTTATTACAAAAAAATAATAATTAAATACACAAAAGCACAATTTCACTACAAACCGCTACACAAATTGTCAACTCGAAATTATTTTTGAGGTAAAACACGGGGTTAAACTAGGGGTTGAGCGTGTTTAACTTGGACCATGTTTTAAACAGTGTTTTAAAGTGCGTTTAGCACTAAACATGGATTTGTGGTAGACATTTTCTTAGACACTTGTTAAACAGTGTATAGAACCTAGTCTAAATCTTTTGTGGTAAGGCTGTAAGTCTTCTGAACTCAACACTTAAATAAATTAATAATGAAGTTAACAATTTTACATATATTGCATATCATAAACTTATACAAAGTTACCAGGTTGAAAGAGAACCTATATTAAATGAAAGCTAAAGTAGAGAAGTGACAGGAACACCTGCTGAGCTGAAGTTAATTCCGCCTATAATTTTTAGTGCTGTGACCAAACAGTCGATTAATCGAGTTTTCGGAATCGACTGCAGTGATAGTTAGTCGATTTAATGAGATTGTAACGGTTTGTAGTGGATTTATGGGCGGTATTTAAGCCTCGAATGGAGTTTAAAGCATTTTAAACATAATTTAGTTCTGGTACAATTTACGGTTATTGAACGAGTAAAATATTGTATTTATTTTAGTTCTATCTTCTTGTTTGTAAATATTTAGTTTTTAATATTCAATATATTTATTTTTAATATAAAACGTATAATAATTTAGTGTAACGAACTAGCTAAAATATATACAGCTCCCACGTTACTGTCAATAGGAAAAGTGCCGAAAAGGTTAGCAACATTGCTGCGGTTAATGGCAATACTGATTATTTGACCAAAATATATAGTACGAGATCCAGCTGCAGATTCAGCTTCTAATTAAAAAGGTATTAAAGGTAAATTCCATTTTTTCTTACGCTTTCCTGGCACTATCAATCTCTCCATCAGCATTTTGTTTGGATAGCGACACATTGTGCGCGACGGAAAACAATTAAAAAAATATATAAATTTGTTTCCCTACAAACATTTTTGCGGAGTGTTACATAGTTTGAATACTTGATTTACGGGTTTTTTTTAAGCCTTTATAATTTGTGTTTAATAAAAAAAATATATAATAACTACTTTCTCTCAAAAATCTTCAGTTATCTTCAGTTTTTTTTTTTAATAATTCACCTTTAAAATTGTTGCAGTTACTCGCTCCCCATCACTACGGCTCGTCGCTACAACTTCATTACCGCGAGCCAATTATAGAGACGTGTAATATACGTTAACACTTGACCGGATTCGGAGCGAGAATCGATTCATATCTCGAGTTCTCAAGTTTACTGTTGCATACCTAGCCGAGCATGGGAATGACATGTCATTGTTACAATGCTAATTGTGTTTGGTGAGGTAGTTTGTTTATAATGAGGAATATAGTGGCGTAATAATAACAGCCACTCTGGTTAATCTTAAGGCAAGCCACTACTGCCTAGTTTGGTCCGAAGATGGGTGACAATCTATTACCGATTCACGTTAAGCCAGTGTTCAGAAAGTCTAACCACCAGTCTTACCAAGAGGTATCGTTTTTTCCTAAACTGCATCCAGTTAGATTATAAATTGACTCCAAAATAGAGAAAAAGCCAGCCAGATGGAATAGTGAAATATTTCACTTTTATTATTATACAGGGTGGCGATCGACGTTTACTTCGTCTATTGTCTTGATTTTAACTCCCCTGACTAAATAACATCCCTTTAGATACTTATTTTATAAAGAACTAGTAACCTAATCCTGATTTGTAGCAAAGAATTTCTTAAACTGACATGGTCATTAACAATATTTATAGCATTTGACATAACATACACAATTGAAATTGGAACAATTGGAAACTCAAAATAAATTTAAACATAGTAAGTAAATATCCTGTTTCAATTGTAATAACAAATATAGGGTTTGACAAAACTTAGTAAAATATTAAATCGTCGATCGTATAAATTATAAATTCTAATTAAATTAAAATCATTAACTATTAAATATATAATTAAACGAAAAGTATAAAATTTAGTTAAACCAGTTGAAAGATAATATACTATAATAAAAAAACTATTTTTAAGTTACTAAATCTTACTATTTCTTGTACTACAAGAACGTACTTACAGATACGGCTATGATAAAATATGACATAAAAACGCTAAAAACAACACTAACCAATCATTAATTGTCAATTATTTAAGTAACCATGATTTTGTAAAAACATTATGATTTAAAAGAGTTTCCATGGATTATCTTGCTAATTATTTTTCATAGAGATCTACGCTTCGGGGCAACTACAGTACTTTCATGAGTAATACCTATGTCTTTAGACTGGGACTGCAGCATAATCTATTTTTTTTATGACAGTCAAAAGTGCCTGTAATTTTAAGTTTAATTGAAATAAATGCTTTGTTGTTTTTCCATGTTGATAAACTGTATCAATTAATAGCTACATAAATATAACTTTAAGTCATCCACAAAAACAGTTTTTCAATTAATTGTAGAATGTGGCTACACCCCGATTTTTTTTGTTGTGTTTTTATGTTGTCTGTGTCGTGGGTGCGTTTACAATCATTGAAACTCACATACACAAACAGCTAGTGACGAAACAACTATCTGCGGGTCATACGAAAAAAATTGTTTCGTGCGGGAATCTAACCTGCGACAGGTAGCGCAGCAGTCAATCGCCCAGCCATTGCGCCAACCGTGTTGTGATTACTACAACTATTCCTGAACCTACTATCATATCCAGTTTCATATTCCCACCACTTATTTTAATCAAGTCTGCAACGTATTCCTTGTTAATTGCCATCTCACACTATGTAGAATATCAATATCGCCAGCTTGCAATGCAATTATTTCGAGACTATCAGTACATTTAAATTGCATCGATACACACAGCGACTGTAGTGCCTTTGAGCTTGGATGGAGTTGACGGGATACGAAATCGATATTGTAAACCTATGTGTTTTATATTTCATGGACGTATTAAATAGTGTTGTGTGGTATATTGACTAATGCACTAGTCTTTTAGGGGTTTATTAATCAAAATTGACTTACGTAAGAAGTTGGCAGACTCTTCTGAAAATTGAAAAGTTGTCAGTATTTCATCATATTTAATAGTTTTTACCTCTCTTTGCTTTTGTATATTTTCTATGTATTTATTATTAATGAAATTGATATTTCCTGCACGTTGCACCTACTATGTCTTTGTCTCTGCATCACCCTAAGGTTGACTGGTAGAAAATGCCCAAGGCATTAAGTCCGCCTTTGTACAATGTTTTTGTGCATGAAGTTTTAAAAAATAAATAAAATTGAAAGAAACTGAACGCTTGTACTATCACTTTGTTATCCGTCTGTGTGTCTATCAGGACCTTTTATCTGGGAAACGCGTGGAGTTTTCGAATTAAGTTAAGTAAGTAAGTTAAGTTTTTTCTATTCTTTCCTCTTTCTCCCTCATTTCTCACGATTTTTTTAAATAGTCTGCAGGGTACCAACTATCTCTGTACCGAAATTCCTTAATATCGGTTTGACCATTTAGGCGTGAAGACGTAACAAAAAAACTCACCTGCGCCTTTATAATATTAAAGTAAGGATACCATACTTTTATTTGCCATTATGTCATTAGAAATAACGCTTCAGTTGCCGTAAACGTAAAATTACATAAAATCATTTTTAATCACATTAATGGTAATAATTCATTAAGGGTCATAATAATTTTAATACATTTTTTTTGCTATATTTTTCATTTTCAATGATAAAAACAAACATTTTGACCAATAGAATTAATTACAGTCAATATCGATTTTTAAGTTCTTTGGCCTTCAATTTAAATTGTAAATAATATTGTTTTCCATGAAAGTATTTTCTTATACACGTTATTATGGGAACTTATTTTATGGCAAATAAAATACTAATAATTTGATATGACAAGGGTTATTAGTTATAATAATATGGCAATAGTGCAAGTGCAATCTTCTCCCCTCAAAAATTTTATTACTAGCTTTTGCCCGCGGCTTCGCTCGCGTTAAATTCGGAGTAACACAGTTCCCCTTTCCTGATTTACAGGAACCTGCTACCTTTAGTTTTGTCCTTGCTCCTTATTTATTGTAATAGCAAAGCTAAGTTTTCCCTTTTCTTTCACGCGGGAATACTTACCACTAAAGCTAAGTTTTCCCTTTTCTTCCCTCTTTCTCCCTCATATCTCAATCTTTTTTTTTAAGTAGCCTATGTCCAGCGTAGCGTCTCCAGCGTTCCAACTATCTCAGTACCAAAAATCATCAAAATCGGTTTACCCATTTAGGCGTGAAGATGTTACAAACAAACTCACTTTCGCTTTTATAATATTAGTAAGGATTAAGGGGGACGATAACGGAAAACAAGAATAGTATTCGTTATTCATTGGATAACAAAACCATTCCAAACTAAATGCACAAAAGGTTTTTACTCTTACTTATAAAAACGAAGAAACAAACTGCCACTCAAAAGACGACTCCAAAAAGTAAACGAAAGCACCACTAAAATCCGAAACCAAGGGGACCAAATTTGAAATTTCAAACAATAAAGTCTGTTATATGTAAATTCGTCTGCTTTATTATGATACAAGTACGATCTAGCTTTACAGTAACCGTAAAATCGTTGAAGATTTACCGTCAGTCTAAAACAAGCTCAACTGTACAATGAAACTTAAGCCAGTCCAATCCGGTGCCGGTCTTGCATAATAGTTTCCTTTACACCGAACTGGACTTTAAATGCCTATAATATATGATTCATTTTTGTATAAAACCAACTGACAGAACTTATTATTAACTTAAATTGTGTGATTGTAATTCTTTTTTCTTTATTAAAAAAAAGAAACGATGCCTCACACTAAAATTATATCCTATATCGTAGGCGCGTTCTTTATATTTAAACACACATACACAGACAGCTAGACTCAGAACAACTAACAGAAGGCCATGCAAATATTTGTTCCTTGCGGTGATCGAACCCGTGACACGCAGCGCAGTAGTCGATCTCTCAGCCACTGCACCAACCGTGCCGTCGCCGTTGAGATTTAAATATCTGTTTGTAATTTAAAAATAACAGCTTTACACGTCATACATAATTTTATTATGAGAGTAAACATGGTATTTAAATTTATTTGTCTTTTAAACACACAACTGCTGTATAATCGTATATTTTTAGCAAATAATTTAACGTCATCATTGGTACTCATGAGTAAAACAAAATTTTATCTATGATTTAAATTATTTAATTAAAATAAATATGATTTAAATATTTTCAAATTGATGTATCAACCATAAAACTTTATTCAAATTTTTATGTACCAATAAAATCTTAAAAAAGTGTTTTTTTTTTTGCTAGCTTAAACTTCTCCACTGTTGGGCAGAGGTCTCCCATTTTTCCTTTCATATTTCTCTTTCTTTGCGATATTTGGCCATGTTCGCCCAGCATATAGGTCCAGATCGTCACACCAACTTCACCGCGGTTTACCTCAAAGGCGATTACCTCCATCAAGCATCCAGTGAGTAATCAAAATCAAAAGTCATTTATTCAAATTAGGCTGATAATCAGCACTTTTTGAACGTCAGATTACAAGAGACAGTGCCACAAAAACGCCCTGCCCGTCGCCACTTCCTAGTGTCAGCAGCCAGCAACACATCTGTCTGGTTAGAAGAACCAGATTTTCTACAATTCCGTTCATCACAAGAAATTATAAAAAAATAATAATAATCCTTCATCTTTAAAAGTAAAATAAAAGATGATCCCTACAATTTGTCGTTCGGTGTAAAAGAAGCCAGCTCACATAAAGATGATACCAACGCTTCCTCAAGCGTTGGATGATTATTCAATGTGGGGTCCAGTCGGAGCTGTGTTCCAAAATACGAACACCCAGATGTGAGAACAAACGATAAATCTTCGTTTGTTCTCACATCTTATTTATCTAGGATTAATTGAATAAAAGTTGAAAAATGCTAGTTATCAGTACTAGACAATACGTTTGATTTTTTTTTAATCTGTAGTTTATTTACAATATGCTACAGAATGTTGAAGTTGTAAGATTAGTGTTTATTAAACTTGTTTTAAATTAAGTTAGGTTTACTAACATGTAAGAAAATTTATTGTAACTATATTCAATAATGTTAAACAAAAATAAATTTAAATATCTTCAACGACAAGTTAACTCATAAATAAACTAAAAAGTAGCGTAAAAAACCTCTTCAACGCTGTCAGTTGGCAATGTCCCTAAAAGACTGTCCAAACTGTATGGCGACGCTTAAGACTCTGGCTAAAGTAAAATACATTCCTTGAGTCACAGGCAGTGTCAACTAAACGTTTTAAACTTGTTATCTTAGTAACAAGTTAAACCTAAACCTTAACTTAAAGCTTAGTTTGATTCAGAACTCCACGCTTTTCAAAAATCAAACTCTAGATCACAAGCTATAAAAAAAATTTTTTTAGCTGGTTAATCTAATGTCTGTGTTGATTACTATCTAATTATTTTAATTCAATCTGTTCTTAAGCAAACCGCTAAACGCTTTTGTTCTATATTCAAGAATGTAAAGTTTAGCCAAAACTTTAGTAAATTTATCGAGTGGAATACATTTTACGTAGTTTCTATTCTATTAGACACCTTATAAAACAATAAAAGTTTAGAACCACTAACGAGAACTCTACTTACGCTCTCACGAATAAAACACCGCGTCATAATTTAATACTAGTAAAATAAAATAGTTTTATAACAAAGAAATGTATGTTTAAAATCGTATGTGAAAGAATTCATTTTTCTTTGACGCGCACTCATCTCATCACTTTCTGTAGAGGGCCTTTGTATGCGGCTCTTCGCGCTAAGTACATTATGTAAATGTAATACCAGAGGCAGGACTGCTTGGTCCTCGTACATTACAGATAACCACACCCATATTATTTTACACAGAGTAAGAAAACACGGGCACTGTTTTCATGAAAAATAGCAGTAGGTTAAGTTGGTCGCTCGGAACAGTTGCAGGCTGTGGCGTTGAGTTATTTCAGCTGAAACAAGTGTGCAGACACGAAGCGCAGCGGGGCTACCCTGTCGTGTGAACGCTCGTTCTCGTTCCATTCTTTCAAAATATTTTGCTGTTTAATATTTATAAATATCCGTATAACATTTCCGCACATGTGTTTCGTAATTTTAATATTTTTTGCTCCACGACTCCTTTGGGACACGTTATTGAACCAGCTTAAGGAACAGGAAAATAGTAATGTCATTATAGTGGAATACATGTTTGTAAATGTAGTTTTATTTTGAGATCTTATTAGTTTTATGCAAAACTAGTTACACGCCCCTGTTTTGTACTGTTTTTAATCGACTTCAAAAAACAGGAGGACCTTATCAATTTGACTGTTTTTGACTGAGCGATCGGCTGCAGCTGCGATGCGTGTCGCTGGTTCGATCCCAAAATATCCCGAACAAAGACTTGTATGGCCTACAGGTAGTTATTTCGGGCTTTTTGTGTATTATATGTTTATTAACGCATCCACTATACATGAATTCCTAGTGTGGGGCAACGGTTTTCACCCGCATCAAAATCCATTTTCAAGTTAAAAAAAAAACAGACGTGAAAAGCGACTTTAATTTCTAATAATGTCTAAAGATACAAGGTGGACCGTAATATACGTGATATTAAGAAATTTACAAAATCTAAATAGAAAATCAACTCTAAAGACTTCGAACAATGACTAATCAGTCCCTAACTCCATTTTGAAACCCGTCAAACTTTAAACACCACAGAAATCCTACAACAACAAACAAAAACAAATTCCCTATTCATAATTAAATTACTTTGTCAACAATATCAGTGAATCTTCATTGACATTCCTAACAAAAACACCGGAGTCAGACATACCCCGAATTGTTTTCTCGAAATCTCAACAAATTCGCGATGTGACGTGTCCGAGGTAGGTTTAATTTAAAAGGACTTACAAGGGCGATCACCGTCGCTCCACGGATTAAAACTTGCTGCAAAACTATTGATACGGTTCTATTTCTTAACAGATAAGAAACCTTTAGAAATAGTGTTTCTTTTGGTGGTCTTACAGACTTTGCAATAGAATTCAGTCTCGCTCAGAATATTCGATTATTTCTGCCTTAATCTCGTTTCCTTTGCCCATCCTTTGTGTTTTGAACGTATTATTTTCAAATTGTAATTAAATAAAACTTAGTACCAAAGACTTTGCTGGGTGAGGTATTGGTCGTTGAGACTTAATGTAATTTCAATTTAATTTTAATCAATACAATTATATTAATTTATGCATTTTTTTTTATTCAATAATAATTTACAGACAAAATCTGCCACATCTTTCTAATCTGCTAGACAGTAATAGCTGAATATAAAATTAATCAATCTTGGATGCATCATAAATAATTATGATATTATAATATTTGTTACCTTTTCACATGATCCTGAAATATTCATTACACGATGTCAGGCATATAAAAACGGATATAGGATAATATCTTTCCATTCAAAAATAACTACTGTTCCTGAGGAGACAAAACTGATGTTCGCATGACAGTAGAAAGCGCTACGTGTTTTTCGAATCATTATTGAAAAAGCAAGTACAGTACACCCGAATTGATTGCCACTTTCTAAATAAACGCGAGCGAAGCCATGAGCAAAATTTAGTTTTTAATATTTTTCGTTTAGACTACATAAAATATTCAATTTCTTTTTAATAACACGAATCTTTGTACAGACATCTTCTTGTGACTAATTGAATACCTGTTCACGACAACGTCTTATTGTATTCTTCTAACGCAATTACGTCGACGAAATTTTGTTCTGACAAATGACTTTATTTTCCCTTAACATAGAATAGAACATCAAAGGTTTTATTCGTAGGTTTACAAATAAACATTGAATCCTTTCTACGCAACAGTTTAAGGTGGGAATTAAAAATAAACTCGTGAAGTCGAAAGTTTGACTTGGCGACTTTTTTATTTGCTTTTCTCCTTTGATCTTGATATTCAGGTAGCTCAAGGCGATACATACTGTAGAACAACTTTTAATCCTGCCTTCGCCGCCGTCAGCAATCGAGCGGTAAGTCGTTTTAAATTAAAACTTGTCGTCGATCCCTGAGCCTGAGGATTTATGGCGAAGTTAGGGAGAACCCATCGATCCCTAGTAGTCCTCATACATACATAATTGCGGTCGAGTCGAAAAAAGTTCTTGCGGAGCGTGACTACTACGAATCTGCAACTGAAATCGTAAAACTTTTCACGCAGTATAACTCTTCGTTTTCTTTAGCAGCTTGAATTACAGTCCACGCAAAAAAAGTAATGGATGATGAATTTAGACTTTCTGTTGTAATGTTCTTGTTGAGTAACTTGTCTCAGCGTCCCTAAAGATCCTCACGTGTAATCCTTGTATTTCATCTTTATACCCCATTAAAAAGGGTTTATTTGAAACCTCAGTCAATGTCGGTAAGTCAATAACCACAGTGGGACTAGCAAAAACTAGCGAATAAAAATATATCGTAAATACAAAACATTTAAAAAATGGTAATTACTCGTTTGTTTTGTGTTTTAAAATGTGCTTGTTTTAAGAATGTTATCGAAAAAATATATATGATAGTTCAAAAAATGTTCGAATTTATACATATAGGTAACCTTATCGTCATGTTAACTTTTAATATCAAACATTATGTTATTTGAAATAAATGTTGAAGTAAGAACAGTATTATTAATTATGCGCCACTGAAGAGTTATTAATATTAATGGGCACTTATCACGAAGAGAAATAGACCTTGGCCTCCAAAATTAATTTAGAATGACTACCGATTTTTACTGTTCAAACTTCCTTAACTGAGTTCTGTTTGTAAATCGTTACTGAAATGACAAGTAAGATAAACGCATTAAAAAGCGTAGCAAATATTGTACGAAAAAGTTTATACGAACGAACGTACTACCCCGTAGGTGATAAAAATGTTTATGTCTTAACTCAGATCTACCTGTATGCATTTTTTTATGTAAATCTGTTTAGCTGTTTACTTGAGAAATATTAAAAGACAGACAGAGTTGCTTTGACATTTTTATAAGTTAACTAACTTCCTCCTGCAACTTCGTTAGCGTAGCATAGTTATATCTTTCCCTCCCCTTTTCTTTTCACTTTCTTCCTTATTCACTTTAAAAATAGCATGAGTCCGTCTCCAGGGTTCCAACTATTTCTTTATAAAAATCATCAAAATCGGTTCTTCCATTTAGGCGTGAAGAGTTAACAAACAAACTCACTTTCGCTTTTATAATTTTAGTAACAATATTATATTATAGTAAGGAAATATGGACGTAGAAGCACAGGCGTGCACAGGGTTTCATGACCGGGTAGGCAGCGTTTATTTTTCCGCGAAAATTAGGAAAGATTCCGCAATTGCACGTGTTAGTTAGTCTTTTTTACCGCGGAATAGAAATTATTTAAATCTGTAGGTATACCCCGAATGACTCCACACTGTTGTATTATTCGAATTAAATAACAGGCACGGAAAACAATATAATTTATTTGTGTGTATGCAACCACACAGCCAGGAGTATGTTTCATAATTTTTCTTATTAAATTTACGAGTTACATTACCTTTTTGCTGGGTTAATGCTGGTAATTCAAGCACACATCTACCTTTCGACACTATTTGAAGCTTTTTATTAAACGACAATTGAGAAAACCTACCATTTATTACTTTTAACAAACACACATTATAGAATTTAGAACAAATCGAACTGAATTTGCGTTTCGTTAATTAATTATTCACAAAAAACAAATAATAACTGCAAACTTCACATAAACATTTCAAAATTTTGATAATAAAATGTTGACAAATAAAATTGCATCACTTTCAACCGGAATTGTACATAGCTAATAACTTCTTCAACTTGTCGTATAATTTTTGTTGAGCGCCAATCAGTAAAAAGCTGAGCTGTACCGACCAATGCAACGAGCTGTTCATGTCGCAACGAATTGCGACATGAATCGCGGCCCCCGATTGGTTTCTCATGCCACAGGAGATACGTCGCTGTGTGAGCCATACACGACGTGTCTGTACACGAGGTTTTACACACACACGCATACTTCATGCCTACATTTATCAATGAACTAAAGGCACTATTGAATTTGCCTATAATTCGCTCGTGACGATCTGTTGAACGCGAAACGCCTGCCATAGTGGTAATTTAGGGCGGTGTGGAACGTTGCTATTATTTTTACGTTAGGAATTTATAGAAAAAGTTTAAATTAATTAGATATTTGTTTATTCTTTGATTTTTTTTCTTTCTTTGTTTACCTATGGAGTCTAGGGTCGGCAGTGCCTTTTTGCCTATATGGAGCGCACGCCCCTGCGTAGAAGTATGTTATCAAATTAAACTTATCGCTTCTTCGCTGTAATATTTTCTCATACAAGATCATTTTCATGATAATAATAAATGGAAAATCAACATCAGCTAAACCATTTCTCACCTGGTCTTTCTGTATTTTACATGGAGCGACTACCTATCTGACCTCCAGAACCCAGTTAGTACTGGGTAATACAACACACCTTTTTTTCTCGAATTGGAAGGAACTTCCCGGGAACTTAAGGGATTGTTACTGACTTTTACTGACTAGAAGCCATCTGTGTTCCTCTTTTACTCTTTATGTTCCACGGCTGCGGTATCTCTTTCAAATATATTGCAATCCCAGCAGGCAGTGGCCCTGACAGTCCCCTCTTCTTTGCTGACATCTCTTTGAGGTGGACTACGGACGCGCAGTCGACACAGCTTGTCGTCAATAGACGGACGGATGGTGAGCTACCCATTACCATCCACAGACCTATTATACAACAACCCGTGGTTAGACTGGTTGTAAAACTTTTGGAACACTGACTACCGGAAACTGTCAAGGATTTACAAAAGACAGGCGGGACCAATAGCTTAATGTGCTTTGCACAACGAAAACTCGGTATGTGACGGTCACCCATCCAAAAGCGTGACTTAACCTAAAGATTAACCCGAGTGGCTGTTATATTAGACAAGAGTTTTTATGAATATGAAAAATAAATTAAAAGATAACTTAGTATCACACAAACCCATGTATGCCAAAGTTACTGGTAGGTAAAGCAAGTTTTTTAACTATATAGTTAGGATCGTGCAACGAACATTGTAATTTCATTACCAACGTCACTCAGAGAATTTTTAATTAGATTTATGTGTACAGTACACTGCGTCGAGTGGATTTTATATATTCGTTTAAAGTATTTTTTTTTTGAGTTTTATTTTTATTACGGACAGTTTTTTTTGCGGATGCCACTGGGCGGAGTGGAGGGGAGTGTCAGACTTGTACTGACTATAAACCCGTGTTGTAATGTTCCTTCTACTGCAAAATCTTAGCAGTTCAATTTGACCCGCTCTCCATTTACATTGTAAGCTAAGTGAGGTCGGCGGCGGCGATCTCTCACATCAGGCCCTGGTTCAGTCCATGGTCCGGAGCTAGAGAGAATGGGATGCGATCACCTCCCTTTGCCTTTACCTTTGCGAAGCAGTCATACTAGTGAAGGAGGTGGCCGGGCGTTTGAGGGAGAGAACCTCAAACTAACCCAGCCGCCGCGTGAGACGCCCCGGACGTCAGACGCCGCGAGACGACTCCCGGCCACCGTAGATGCAGGCCTGTGGACGATGAGCAATGGGTAGCTCACCGTCCGTCCGTCTATACGACAGGCCGTGTCGACGGCGCGTTCGTGTTTCACGCGCGCCTCAAAGAGAGTCAGCAAAGCAGAGGGGCTTGCCAGAGCCTCTGCCTGCCGGGGTTGCGGGTTGTTCGAAAGAGATACCGCGGCCTCGGAACATAAAGGGCAATGGAAGGAACATGGGTGGGTTTTAGTCAGTTCAAGTCTGACACTCCCCCCTCTCCGCCCAGAGCGGGGGAAGTTATTTGATGATTTCCCACGACGTCATTTTCAATCCAATATGGCGGACTCTTAGAGATAGCGGATTACCTGACATGAGTACGTACCCATAGTAATGGTATTAAATGAAAGGGTAAGTCAAGTAATATGTCACGCAGAGGGGCTTGCCAGAGCCTCTGCCTGCCGGGGTTGCGGGTTGTTCGAAAGAGATACCGCGGAATCGGAACGTAAAGGGCAAAAGAAGAAACATGGGTGGGTTTTAGTCAGTACAAGTCTGACATGCCCCCCCACTCCGCCCAAAGCGGGGGAAGTCATTGGATGATTTCCCACCCGGAAAAAAAGTAATAGGTATGTCACGTTGACGGGCCTGTTGGTCCAGTGGTTAGTGGCCCTGACTGCTGAGCCGGAGGTCGTGGGTTCGATTCCCACCCAGGACAAACTTTGTGTGATGAGCATGATTGTTTGTTCTGTGTCTGGGTGGGATTTATCTATAATATGTATGTATTTATAAATTATATAAGTATGTATATCAGTTGTCTGGTTACCATAACACAAGCTCTGCTTAGCTTGGGATTAGATAGCCGTGTGTGAGTTGTCCCAAGATATTTATTTATATATTATTATTACTGTAAAGTGTATTTTTATGTTTTTAAACTAAAATAAATGTTTAATACTTTATATTAAAGATCGTGTGTCCTTGTCAAATGACAAATATTTATGTATATCCGTCTGTGTCTAATAATAATACTGCGAAATAGGCTTAACGAGGATTTACGTTGAAACGTAATGTTTGGTACATATCTTATCAGTCGCGCTAATCGCTTTCTGCGGGCCAGACAGCCTGATTGCTCTTATTGTTGCCTTATCTATCACAAATGTCTTGTACTATCGTGTGTCTAGAGGTCTACTTCTATTCAAGTTGGGCGAAATACAATACTGCTTTAATACGTTTTGGTAAAGAGTGTTTAGTTTTGTATGAGGATTCTGACAGCAGTTCTTAGGTTTTTTTAAAATCAATTTCGACTACTCGTTGTAAGAATTTACGATGGTCAAATAGGTGGAAATTGAAGACAAAAAATAAAGCAATGTTTCAAGTAGTGTCTTATTTATTAGTTTAAAGCAAGTCATGACTAATTGTCGGTTCTACGTTGTCGTCTTATACTTAAGTACTAACGCTGTTACAATAACATTGTCAAACCAAATGATTAACTATTTTATACTGTACTAGCTTTCGCCCGCCTCTTCGCCCGCGTTAAATTTGGGGTAGCACAGTTCCCCTTGCGCCGTGATTTGTAATAGCAACGCTAAGTTTTCCCTTTTCTTCCCTCTTTCTCCCTCACATCCCACTTTTTTTAAATAAAAAAATTAATTAATTAATTAGCCTATGTTCGTCTCCTGGTTCCCAACTATCTATGTACCAAAATTCATCACAATCGGTTTAGCTATTAAAGCGTGAAGAGGTAACAAACAAACAAACTCACTTTCGCTTTTATAATATTAGTAAGGATTGTAAGTATTAGGTGCTTGTGTTGGAAGTAGTAAATGGCAGCCTGTTAAGACCAAGCTGCCATGTTTTCCAACAAGGCCATGTGAGTTTCTGAGCATTAGGATTTTGATCTCAAATAGTTACGCTTTACAGCCTCAATTTGCGTAAGTAAGTTTTTTTTTTTAAGAAATTATGATATTTATATTACTTACATTTTCTTTAAAGTAATTACTGACGTCATATAGTATTTGGAATTTCAATGAGCTTAGTACTTGAATATAACTCGCTGTTTCATATTAAAGGTGACCGCGACAACCTTTGTTATTTTTTTCGTGTGTGCATAACACTATTAAGCCAATATCAGACGCACCGAGCAAGTGGTTCGCGCGAGTGAACGTTAATTATTGTGCCATGCCACGTTTACACGACTCCGTCAAAAAAGTTATTCTGCTGCTTTCGTGTTATTTTTAGATTGTCAAAAATAAAGGTTGAATTTATAAATAGGTATATTTTTCCTTTTGATTCCTATTGGTTTACCGAGTCATCATCTGCCTAGCCTTTTCCCAGCCAAGTTGGGGTCGTCTTTCAGCCCAACACTGCCGAATACTAGTATTTTATATGGAGCGACTGCCTATTTGACCTGTACTACTAATTAGTACTGTTTAATACTATACCCTTTGTAAATCTGGTTAGATAGATAGATAGATAGAATATTCTTTATTATGTACACCATACAAGTTACAAGAATAACAATAGACAAACTTATAAATAAGGTGACACAATGGGCGGTCTTATCGCTAAAAGCGATCTTTTCAAGACAACCTTTGGATGGACTTAAGAAGAGGAGAAACAGTACTGTAGGTAGTCTGTGGCGTAACATTTTCAAACTTAATTTTCAAACATTTTTAAAAACTTTACAAGATCAAATACTTATATATAAATACATATAATATATACATATAAAATAATAATCATGAAGAGCAAAGAAATATTTCATGTTGTTGTTTAAGGAGAGAGGTAGTGCTTTTTGACCATAGTTTTAAAAATAGACACGGTTTGAGCGCTCCTTACAGACACGGGCAGGGCATTCCATAGCCGTACAGCTTGAACTGTAAAGGATTTATCATAAAAGCTAGTAGAATGCAGCGGCATCTCAAGTCTCAGGTTTTCCGATGACCTCAGATATCTATTATGTGTGTCATGAAGGAACTTAAAACGTTCTTTAAGATAAGGGGGGGTTCTAGGATTAAACAAAATATTGTATAGCTGAAACAGGATATGAGTATTCCGGCGAAGTCTTATGGGAAGCCACTTGAGCTTTATACGAAAATCAGAGACATGATCATATTTGCGCAAGCCAAATATAAATCTTATGCAGACATTCTGAAGTCGCTCAAGTTTATCTAGTTGTGCCTCAGTGAGATCGAGATAACTGACATCGGCGTAATCAAGGATGGGAAGTAATAGGGATTGAGCAAGCGCAATTTTAGTAGCAGTTGGAAGAAAGTTTCGCAATCGTCTCAGGGATTTAGCCGATGCAAAAATTTTGCGACATACGTCCTGCAGCTGAGGACCCCAAGAAAGATGCCGGTCGATCCAAACTCCAAGGTTCTTAACTTTGTCACTTATTGGTATTGTAGTTCCATTAAACTGAACCTGGGGAAGCTGCGTCCAATTTATCTTGGGGAACATCCTTGAGCTGCCAACAACAATGACCTGAGTCTTTGCAGGATTTACCTGCAACCCATGGGCCCCACTCCATTCGCTAATCGAAACCAGATCCTTGTTGATGATATTTATTGCACAGTCTAGGTTCGAGTAAGTAGCTTGCTTATAAATTTGTAGATCGTCAGCATAAAGGTGGTAGGAAGAAAGAAGTTTCGTTGAAATTGAATTAATGAATATCGCAAAGAGTAAAGGAGATAGGACGCCGCCCTGAGGCACACCGGCAGAGGTATCGCACCACGAAGAGTACGATTCTTCTAAACATACACGTTGCCGGCGGCCATACAGGTAACTACGAAACCAGTCAATCGCCGTTGGAGATATGTTAAGAGAGCGAAACATGGCCAGCAGGATATCGAAGTCGACGGTATTGAAAGCGTTACTAAAATCCAGTAAGCAAAGCACCGTTAGACTTCCCTTTTCCATGCCTAACCGTATGTCATCAGTGACGTTAATTAGTGCAGTTGCAGTGCTGTGACCAGGACGAAAACCGGACTGGAAAGGGTTCAGCAAACTATTTTTACAAAGAAAAATACTTAGCTGATCATGGACAAGGCGTTCAAGGACTTTGGAGAGAAAAGGTAATATGGAGATTGGGCGGTATTCTGAAAAAGAAGTTGGATTTGATTTTTTGGGCAAAGGAATGATCTTGGCCTCTTTCCACATCGACGGAAAGACACCAAAGGATATAGAGTAATTAAGGATATGACACAGGATAGGAAGGATTTCGTCAAGGACAGGAAGAATCATATTACGACTGACACAGTCACTACCAACCGCATTAGATGTAATCGAAAGTACACTCTTCTTAACATCACAATCAGAGAATTGACTAAAAGTAAATGGGGGATGATCCGGAGTTGGAAGGTTTGAAAGATCGTTTACCGTAGCTGCCTTCACGGTCCCATTGATCTGGGATGAAGAAGAGAAGTGTTGATTAAGTAAGTTAATGTTTAAGTTTTTTGGAATCGATTCTTGGCGTGACTTTCCGACTCCCATGGATTTTAGAAATTTCCATACTTTGGCTGGATCTCCGTTTTCAACTGAGGTGTGGATATGGCGGCGTTGGGCATCTCTACACACCTTATTGCAACGATTTCGAGCATCAACAAGGATCTCACGGTTCAATGCTGAGGGTCGACATTTAAATTTGGTTTTAGTAACCGCCTTCTTGTGCATAAACGCTCGGATATCATCAGTAAGCCATGGTGCCGGAAGATGCTTCAGTTTAATCGCACGAATAGGAGCGTGAACATTGTACAACTGCACAAGGTTTTCCGTCAGCAGGTTCACTTTAGCATCCATGGACTCATCACTTACTAAAGGACCCCAGTCAATGCTGTTGGCATCTCTTCGCAGGTCGTCTGTGTTCATACCACTAAAATTGCGTTGCAGAAGAATCTTAGGTTTCGCTTTAGGTGGTCGAATTTTGTAGGAGAGGAATATTAGGTCATGATACGAAAACATGTCAGCTGTGCATTGACCATGCTTGCTGACATGTTGAGTAGAGGAAACAATGGTTAGGTCCAAAAGGGAGGGATTACAGTTTGGAAAATGATGTGTGGCACTTAACGGGAGAATTGATAAATTTAATGACTTCACCATTGACTGAAAAGATGAAGAACGGGAATCGAGTTTCAATAAGCAGGTATTAAAATCCCCCATGATTATTGTATGACTGTAAGAGGGTGTAAGGTTTTCAAGGATCTTTTCAAAGGAAGAAATGAAATTAACACGCGATGAAGGGCTATAGTAAACACCTAAAAGGACTTTCACATGATTTAGGTTTACTTCCAAGAAGAGATGCTCGCCCGCGTTCTGAGGCGGAGGCTGTGCAGACATATTGACAATTGTGAAAGGAATGTGTGGACGGAGATATATAGCAACACCGCCTCCACCGCCACGCGCACGATCATTCCTTATTAGTTGGAAACCTGGCAAGGAGTAGGAAATCGAAGGGAGACATGGCTTAAGCCAAGACTCCGAGACAAGGATAGCATGGATGTTCTTACAGTCAAGGTTAGCTAGCATGTCAGAATAATGTGCTGGAATACTTTGGGCATTTAAATGGACTACATTAAAATTCTTAGGTACATCAGAAAACTGATAGTCGAGCGTGTCAGAAAGGGATGGGCAACTACCAAAACTGTGTGTACTATTAGTGGACAAGGAACCTTCGGTGTCACTGACGTCACTGCCGTCTGACATCGACACAATTTAAAACTGATTATTAAAATAAACAATAAGAATACGAAAAAATATTTTAAAACAAAAATAAAATAAAAACCAATGAACAAAAATCCACCCGCCAGTTTAGTGCTTAAAAACTATACGTAAAATAAATACAAAGCAATGGTTAGTATCAAAAATCGTCGTCCGGGTAACAGACTAAAGAGAATAGAAATACCTAAGATGATAAGCACGAAAAATATTGTGTAATATTATTGGTTTAAGTAACAAAACTATACTGAGATCACTATCAACAGATTTCTGAACGAAACAAGAAAGATGACACATTATGACATTACTTAGTTGACAGCTCACAGTGACAGATACAAAAGTAAATTAATAGTAAAATTGTACTTCAGACCGATGTTAAAAATAATGGGTAGAAAAATAAAGTTATAGTAAGAGGAGGGTATGACTCACACGGATTACTACCCGGACAGTGATACTACCTAAAAAGTGTACGGAATCACTTCTTTTTCGTGGCAGCACGTCTAGCCTTCTTCGGTGCCGGTGATGGAGACGGCGATGACAACAAAGGAGATCCGATGAGAGACATATCCTTATCACTGACCTGCTCGATGTTGTTGAGGTCATGCAGTGAATTTACTCGACGCCGCGACCCGTCAGCTCCAAGAACATAAATAATGCCTTGCTTGGTCCAACAATGAGTTTCACCAAGTTTCTCTCGTACAGACATGAACAGTTGATGCCGCGATCTCGTCAGGAACTCCGATGCCGTGATTCCAGTACCCTTCAACTTAGTCTTAGCAAACCAGATAGAATCTCGAACACCAACATCTTGAAGTTTGCAAAGGATAGGCCTGGGTTTGCTAGCACCAGTTTGCCTGCCCATGCGGTGGCACCGCCTGATGTCAGCAACTGTGAAATCTGTCAACTTCAGATGACACCTCACAACTTCTGCCACTACCTTCGGTGTGTCCTCCTTGGCCTGTTCGGTGACACCATGTAGAAGTATCATCTTCCGCCGTCCGCGCATCTCCAGATTATCCAGTCCCTGCGCCAGTGCCACCAACTGTTGTTGTAGACAGCCCAGTGCTTCAAGTATAAATTTTTTGAAGGAAGTGAAATCTGCCACTAGACTGTCTGTGTCACTTGGAGCTGAAGGATTTGCCTGCAATTCTGCCTCGAAGTTGGACATCCTTGTTTGGAACAGTGTCATCATTTCCGACATAGAGACTTTCAGTGCTTCCATGATAGACTTTGGTCTAAAGTTGTTTTTGTGAGTTGGTATAATGGAGATAACACTACACTGGGGGGTTCTTTATGTTAGCATGTATAATTATGCATTAAAAGGTAAAAATTTACGCTTCTTTGAATTTTAATTAATATTTGATGGTTATCAGACTTTCGGGACACATCCAAGCGGTAACGACTGTCAGAGATCTAAAAAATACTTGAAGGCTCGAAGAAACCTCGACATAATAGCGATTGACCACCCAGGTCAATCGCTCATGAAAGAAACGGTGAGCTACCCATTACTCATCGTCCACAGACCTGCGTCTACGGTGGCCGGGAGTCTTCTCGCGGCGCCCGATGCCTGGAGCGTCTTCGAGGTTTGTTGATGTTCTTGCCCTCAAACATTCGATCGCTTCCCATTCCCTATCGCTACAGACCATAGATTGAACCAGAGCAAGACGCGAAGGATGGCTACCAATTGAGACTATCAATCTGCACCACTTTCCCAATGACCTGACGCTTATTGTGAAGATCGATTCAATCTGCTGTTATTACCCCGCCACGAGCTCCTCCAGTGAGTCAAGGATGCCGATTCCTTACTATTCCTTACTAATATTATTAAAGCGAAAGTGAGGTTGTTACGTCTTCATGCCTAAATGGCGAAATCGATTTCGATGAATTTTGGTACAGAGATAGTTGGGACCCTAGAACTGGACATAGACTGAGAAATGAGGGAGAAAGAGGAAAGAAAAGGGAAAACTTACCTTTGCTATGAGAATAAATAAGGTGCAAGGGGTTAAACAAAAAAACTATAGGTTAAACCAAAATTATCAAGAGTGAAGTGTCTGATACAGTTTTAAGTATTCCGAAGTATTCGTATCATCAGCTCGTCTCGTCTCATTGTATCGATACTGCTAGCTAAGACTTTGTTACTTATTTCTTTTATTGAGTTTCGTCAACTTTTTGCATTGATCACGTATGATAAGTTGTTTTTGTTTTCAATGCAAGCCAATTTTTGTATAAGCAGATAAGGCTGCGTTTCCACCTGAGATGAGCGAGGAATGTGTGTAAAGCTAACCAATATAGTAAAGCTTCTTTTTCACAGCTTGAGCTAATTAACCGACTTCCCAAAAAGGAGGAGGTTCTCAATTCGGCCGGTATGATTTTTTTCTATGTATGTACATCGATTACGCCTCGGTTAATGGACCGATTCGCGTGATTCTTTTTTGTTCGACGCGAAATAGCTGCCAGGTGGTCCCATAAAAAATTCTTTTAGTTTGGTCAAGTAGTTTTTATTTTATAAGCATTATTGTTATTTGGACGATGTTCTTTTTAGCTATGTTATTGGTAAGTTTGACACACATTCCTCGTTACGCACTACCGCTCATCTCGAAGTAGAAACCTTAATACTGTTTTTCTTTAAACTTAGTTCTTATTAATGACGACACGGTTGGCTGAGCGATCGACTGCTGCGCTGCGTGTCGCGGGTTTGGTTCCCGCCCTTATCAAATATTTATGTCTACCTGCAAATAGTTGTTTCGGGTCTGGCTGTTTGTGTATGTGAGTTTAAATGTTTGGAAACACAACCACGATACAAGAGAAGTCCTAGTGTGGGACAACGTTTTATTAAAAAAAAAGTACTATTTCCATCAACCGGGCACAAATCTAGACTTCGTGGCTGCCACTAAAAAAACCTGATTCAAAAGTTCAATAACATTTATTCTTTTTTCTTACTGTTGACATCAATGCGGACAAAGTTTTAACGCCCAGTACGTAATTATTATCCCATTTTTATACTACTACATATATTTTTTATTAGTTTATGTCTATTTGTATTTTGTCAATAGTAGTTAATATAATGACAGAAAGAAATATTATAATAGTTAAAAATACGTTTATTTTTATATTCAATTTATATTATTGTATACAGGGTATTTTTCAGCAATAAAACATTACAAACAAATTCTTAATTAGTACATTCCACAATGAAATCCTTTCGTCCTACCTACAGAATCATTCTCGCAGTCTCCTTAATGAAGTCTTGGGTTTATCAGTAAACATGTTAAAGACATTATTAATTTAAATTACCTAATTAAGATACAAGTGCGGAACATTTAGCTTTACGATCAAATACGCTTGTTACCACAGAATTATGTATACAGATTTTGGTGGCGGGTGGTTTTCAACGAGATGGTATAATTGGTACCTTACAGGGTTCATTGACCCGAAGTTAGGTAAATGTTATGGCTGTTATGAACCATGAATCTACTATATTGTTTGTAATGGATTCTGTCAAGACGACATGCTTTGTTTATTTTTTTAAGAAACGTTGCCCCACACTTGGAATTTCTCTTGTATTCCGGATGCGGTTTTTTTTCGGGTAGGGAAATTATCAAAAAACTTCCCCCGCTCTGGTCGGAGCGGGAGGGAGTGTAAGACTTGTACTGACTAAAATCCACCCATGTTCCTTCTACTACCCTGTATGTTCCGGGGCCGCGGTACCTCTTTCGAACAACCCGCAACCCGGGGTGCGGGTGTGTTTACAGACATTAAATCTCACATACACAAACAGCCAAACCTGTAGGTCACACAAATATTTGTTCCGTGTGGGCAAATCCGTGACAAGCAGCGCAGCAATTGCTCATGGACGGACGGTTAGCCACCCAGTCTTCACTGTTCACAGACCCGCATCTGCAGTGGCCGGTAGTCGTCTCGCTGCGCCCTATGCGGCTGGGTTAGTTTGAGGTTCTCTCCCTCAAACATTCGACCGCTTCCCATTCCCTATCACACCGGAACATGGACTGAATCAGAGCCCAGACGCGAAGGATGGCCCCCGATTGAGACCATCGAACTGCACCACTTTCCCAATGGCCTGACGCAATTCGTACAAATAATCCATTTTATGGCATTCCTATCCTATATAGTAAATGCGAATGTTTGTGAGGATTTATGGATGTTTGTTACTCTTTCACGTTAAAACGGCTGAACGGATCTTGATGAAATTTGGCACAGAGGTTAATTATTATAGTCTGGAATAACACATACAATATCACTTTTTTTTCGATATCACGCGAGCGATGCCGCGGGCGCCAGCTAGTATTCTATAAGGGTTTTGCACCTTGTAGACCCCATAAACTTTTAAAGGCCAAATTTGACACTGGCAGTAAATAGTCTTTTTTAATATACCGCCTTAAAAAACAAATAGATCTTTATCTTTGGAACACGTGCTAACCTAATTCTACCCTTGCAAGCACATCGAAAATTTTCCTGACACAAACACGCCACTTTAAGAAACTTCTAACGCTATTTCCCGACGTTTTCATACGAATTAAGACGCCGCATTAAGATAACGTATGCGCCCACAATGCCTTGGGAGACGTTATCGTTTAGTTCTCGTACTAGCCGTACGTTTTCAGCACAAGTTGTTTTAACCTCGGTGAAAAATAAGAGGTAACGGCTTACCTTCTCTCGTATTTTTCAAAGAGGTACAGGTTTTTCTTTTCCTTGTGGTTTTTGGTGTTGAGCTTCACAGGTGACGGTTAGGAAATGTCGGCAGCGTGTTTACGTAGATTGAAATGGTGTGTAGCCAAAATGATTCTTGGCAAAAAAAAATACAAACAAAATGATTTTAAAACGTTGCCCCTCACTAGGAATTTCTTCTGTATCGTGGTTGCCTTTACAAACATTTAAACTGACATACAAAAATAGCCAGACCCGGAACCTTTGAGTTATACAAATATTTGTTTCGATCGAACTTACAACACGCAGCGCAGCAGTCAATAGGTCAGCAACTGCGCCACTGCGATTGGTTAGTTTACATTTAAAAAAAAAACCTTGGGTGACACTTGTCATGATTTATTTTATATTTTTACGCAAATTTAGCACTCAATATCTCTACAAATAAGCCGACGGCACAAGTTATCAGGGCGTCTAAAATGTTCACTTAAGCTAAAACGGCTATTTTAGACAGCCAAGATTGCATACGTTCATAGTACATACTGACGCTTTTTTTGTAATGAGTTACAATAAAACCAAGGTTTGCAGCCCTGGATTCTTGAACCAATTATGGTTCTCATACAGAAGCAACAGGAAAACTACCATCAACTATGTGATGCTACTCGTTGTTAAAGCACTAGTAAGAGTATATATGTATAGAGGTTGCGGGTTGTTCGAAAGAGATACCGCGGCCCCGGAACGTAAAGGTCAATAGAAGGAATATGGGTGGGTTTTAGTCAGTACAAGTCTGACACTCACCCCCACTCCACCCAGAGCGGGGGAAGTTATTTGATGATTTCCCACCTAAAAAAAACCGGCCAAGAGCGTGTCGGGCCACGCTCAATGTAGGGTTCCGTAGTTTCCCGTCCGTCACAATAAGTGTTCCCACTTATGAATTTATTATTTGTTTGACGTTGAACACTAGGGAATTGTATTTTATTATTATCCAAGTATGGGAATAGTGCGTTAACGTAAACGTGGTGCGAATGACTTAAACTATTATATAAACTATCATAGACCCGTAATATTCCATTGATGTAATGAATGCAAATCCAATGCCCCTTCTCCGCCATATATAATTTGAAAATGAGACTTGTTTTGAGGCACAAGCTCTATTAGTTCCGGGTAAAGAAAAAGAGACACTTCTCTAGGCCGAAACGATGTTTGTTGGGAGGGCTAACAAAAAGGCGCGCACAGCGTCGTCCTCAACATGATTGATTATCACTGTTCAAAATATACGATTATACGAGTACATTTTAATACCGGACCAATCAAAATCAAACCTCGACAACAGGCACTCATGAATAAAGTCACGTAAGTTCCTAAGTGCAACTTATATTACCACGGTAGGTCATGAAAGCACGGAAAATCTTAACAGCGACTTTTAAAAAAATTACGTCATTACACAACGCCATCTATCGAACCATTTCGATGCTTCCGACAACAAAGGTCGTAAACACCAAAATAGCACTTTTGTAATCAACGAAAAACAAAAAATAATTTCGTTTTTGGCTTATATCTTTTTAACTTTAAAAGTTGTAAAATTGTGTTCTATACAAGAAATACGTAAAATACGATGGTGTTTCATAATATATTATTGCTATTTATGTCAAAGCCTTATTTTAAAAGTTAGCTTGGACATACACCCCAGAAAATTCAAGAAGTTGGTTTTTACGACCACTAACAAATCAATGGAGAACGATTTGTCTAACGGAAGTTAGAAGTATGCACCAGTTTTTAAATACAATTATTCTGGGTTTGGTTTTAAAAACCATAAACTGAAATAAAAATGAGTGTAAACACCACGATCTGATGCGATGGTATATAACAAACATGGAAATATCTGAAGCAAATCAATGAATTTAAGACTATAAGTTGAGTTTTCATTACTTGTAATAAAAACAATAAAATAAAACACAAATTGACCTAATTAAAAAAGGGTTTTTTGTTCATTGACCGTCATCGTTTAATCAAAATAATGGTTAAGCAAGGCACTAATACCGCCCGGGTGTCACCATTGTGCCTCACGCCCGGAGGACACGGTGGAGCACACAGTGGCGATCTGCCCAGCGTGGGCGGAGCACCGCCGTGCCCTCGTAGAGGCGATCGGCGGCGGCGATCTCTCGTGTCCGGCCCTGGTTCAGGCCATGGTCCGGAGCGAGAGGCAATGGGAAGCGGTCACCACCGCGTGCGAAGCAGTAATGCTAGCAAAGGAGGTTTTGAGGGGCGGGCGTTTGAGGGAGAGAACATCTGCCCAACCCAGCCGCCGCGGGAGACGCCCATGGCGCCGGGCGCCGCGAAACGACTCCCGGCCACCGTAGATGCGGGCCTGTGGGCGGTGAGCAATGGGTAGTTCACCGTCCGTCCGTCGATTGACGACAGGCCGTGTCGACGGCGCGTTCGTGTTTCACGCGCGCCTCAAAGAGAGTCAGCAAAGCAGAGGGGCTTGCCAGAGCCTCCGCCTGCCGGGGTTGTGGGTTGTTCGAAAGAGATACCGCGGCCCCGGAACGTAAAGGGCAATAGAAGGAACATGGGTGGGTTCTAGTCAGTACAAGTCTGACATGATGACTTCCCCCGCTCACAAAAAGGCTTTAATACAAATTCAAAGTAAAAAATTGTCTAAACCAATCACTTAAATATCCATTAGAGGATCTTGTACATCAATCATCATTTTTACCTTTAGGACCTGGCAGGTCCTAAAAGTATAAAAATACACTTAACGAAGTATATTATAGGCATCGTCCCGTATAATTTAATCAAACGTTTGTTACAAGATGTCTATAGTGTTCTACCTCCAACGGCGTACCTGACCAGCCAGACATAATTCAAAATGTTAAGTAATCATTTTGTTTCATTGATTTCAAGAAGATTTTATAATCACGACATTTTTTTTAAAACGTATTGATAATGAATTACAAAAAAATATAAGGAAACATTCTACCAAGCTTACTGCTTTAATAATTTTAATAAACAATGCCCATTTTCACCAACGCCCTTAAAATTTAGGTAGTTCATCTTTCTAGATCTTGTTTGTTCTTTGGTGAAAATGGGAAAGTGTTATCGACAAGATAATAAAAAAGTAGATGCAAAACATAATACGACGACGAGTTATAGAAAATCAGGTCTTCAAATTTCTGATTAATAATCTTCTGTCATTGGATTGGAATTCTCCAAGACCAAGTGACATTACGACAATTGTTTCTCAGCAGAGCTTACGTTTTAAAAATGATTGTGGGGTGTAATTACAATTATATTTGTATTCATGTTTTTACGACCGACAGCTGTTTGTACGTTGTATTATACGACCTGCACGGTTATTCGGTTCTAAGCAATATGAGTTATACATACCCTCTTTTTTAAAAAATCTTGATTATACTAGTAAAAATTTTGGGTGTAAAAGTATTTTTTTTAGGCGAATATTTTTTTCACATTTTTAGATCGACGCAGCGCCAAAAATTAAGTAGGGCTGCATTCTTAACTCATTTTCGCCAAAATGGCGTTTACGACATTTGTTGCCGGAAGCATCGATTTATGAACTGGTTTTGACCTTAACATTTTGATGGTGTTCAAAAAATGAATTTTAGTTTTGTTCTAAATTGCCTTAGCATGTTCTTAATAGAAGTTTAATGTAGTTATAAGATACCGCCAACGCCAAGGAGAGACCAACCGAACAATTCGGTAATATCCGATCCAATGTAATAAGTACCTACAGCGCCATCTCTCGGGGAATTGGGTTACTAATTAATACAAACACGTGATTTTGTATTGCGAGAAACGATTTCAATAATTCTTTTTTTGTTTGAAAAAAGATACGTTCAGGATAATAAAATATGTAAACGAAGAAAAAAATGCTTGCATAAACGATTATACTACAAACTTAGTCCTAAAATTATTTTGTACAACTTTTTTTTTTGTGCAAAAACTGTTATGTCAATCAAGTTCAAAATAATTTTCATAGAAAGTCCTTATAAAGTTCTACTTTTCAGATTTTTTTCATATTTTCTAAACTTATGGTTCAAAAGTTAGAGGGGGGGGGACACATTGTTTTTTACTTTTGGAGCAATTATTTCCGAAATTATTGATATTATCAAAAAATGATTTTAGTAAACCCCTATTCATTTTTAAATACCTTTCCAACAATATATCACACGTTAGGGTTGAAATTAAAAAAAAAAATACTTCCCACTTTACATATAGGGTGGCTACCCTAATAAAACATTTTTTTCCAATTTTTATTTTACCACTCCGTCGGCGTGATTGATATACATATTGGTACCAAATTTCAGCTTTCTAGTGCAAACGGTCACAGAGATTAAGCGAGGACGGACGGACGGACGGACGGACGGACGGACGGACAGACAGACATGGCGAAACTATAAGGGTTCCTAGTTGACTACGGAACCCTAAAAAGAGCATATAACTGCGATATTTTTTTAGTTGGTGTGTTTGTCACTGTAAGGAGGCTTCCTTACAGTGACAAACACACTAACTGTTACATTAAAAATGTTGTCGAGCTGAAGAGCGTAACATCAAGGTTGTAATTCAAGAAGGGTGGGTCAGAGATGCACGTAGTGGTAAAACCCACATATTCCTGGAGGGTGGGTGTATTAATAATTAACACATACCACACCACACGTCTTGTGTTCGCACGCTCTATTAATATCTTAGACAAACATTAATTAATTTGTTTTAAATATGAACAAAGTTTCAATGGCTGTTTGTATTTTTGAGATTAAATATTTGTAAAAGAACTCACAATGCAGGAGAAATTCCTAATGTGGAACGTGTTTTTTTTTGTCTTCTCCTTATTTTTAGCGTGTCAATGGTAACTTTAATTAAATCGGTTCAAAATTTGGCAACGAGTGTGACACCTCCAGTATCGTGAAGATTAACAGGACAAGTAGGATACGATATTAAGTGCCCTAATAGGTATTTGTGGGACGAAACCACATATTATAATCATTTCTTGTCATTCGGAAAGGGTAATGCAGATGTGTTCCTTGGCAATCGTACAAGCTTGGCAAGCGATAATGAAGGCTAGAATAGAGATTCTAGGCTTCATTTTCACTTCACAGCGGGCAAGTTGCAGCTAAACGAACGATTTTACACGTGTATAGTAGCAAAATTGCTTATTTAGTATAATGTACCAGTAAAACCTCAAAATCAAAAGTCATTTATTTAAATTAGGCTGATAACCAGTACTTTTTGAACATCAAATTACAAGAGACAGTACCTTTCGCCTCTTCCTAGTGTTTTAGCTGGGAAGAAGAAGTGGCGGAACAAACTCCTCAGAAACACAGTAGCACCTAATAGTACACCCACGTTTCAGTAGGTTCTTTTTAGTCGTGTACAATAGATGGCGAGCGTATTGCCATCAATTTGGCATTAATTAAGTCTTCGTGACTGTAACAGCACCCAATGTAAAGCCAGTAATGGAAAAACCCAATTAACATTTTTTTGTCCAATCCGGATATTGAACCCAAGACCCCTTGGTCAGCAGTCGCGCTTGCAACCACTGGAGCAACGAGTCACTCGAGCAGTAAATTTAAATTTACCTAAAAACAAGTTCTTATTTTTACACGACTACCCCAAAAAAGGAGTGTATAGGTTGTTGAAGAATTCTTCTCAAGAAAGACCCAGCAGACAAACCGGTTGAAATTAAATCTGAGAAATGCCTTACCATGTTGGCAGTGCCAGTGGCAGTATCAGCCCCAGTACGAGTTAGACCATGACTATTTTTATTTTTTCTAAAAGCTATCAGCATTAATGCTTGTATTCGATGGTATCCTATAAAATTGTTTAACTTCTATATTTTTAATGTTAACTATTGTAATTATTTGTCAATGTACGTAACACTTAAGCTTCAAACACAACAAACACATCTTACACACATACACAGTTTCACTCAAGCGAGTAACTATGTTTACAAGTACTTTATCAATCTATACTACAAAATGATGGTGTTAAAAATACGCTTTCATATCGTTATTCTTCCTCACAGACATCGGTCACACTCAATAAACGTTTACTATTTTTACACATTTCTTAATATGGTACTTTCTGTCCCATACATGCACGATGCACAAAGAAACGTCATAATCAAGCCTCACTTTACTGACGCCCATGACGTCATTCTGTATTTTTTCCTATTCTGCCCAACGTTACTTAACCTTTATTATATAATTCGATAATTTAGAAGATATTCAAATTGACCTGGATAATATTTCAGTAGCTTACTCTGCTACTTGTATGATTGAAGACTGTAAACAGATTGCTAGCTTACACAAAAAATCTATTTCCCTGCTCTGTCAAAACATACGTAGTATTAATAAGAATTTTGACAGCCTGACAACACTCCTCGAAAGAAGTAGAACATGCTGGGATTTAATTGTACTCACTGAATGTTGGTTACACAATTCCCCCCCTCTTCCCTCAATGCATGAGTATACTTCGACTGCCACTAACCAGCATAGGTCGCAAAATGAGGGCGTAGTAGTATTTTTCCGTTCCCATCTTCAGGTTTCTGTCTCTGAGCCTTTGATCCAGGACGCTAACTGCTTATTGCTAAAACTAAATAATGATACCGTTGTAATTACAATTTACCGCTCACCTGCTGTTCGGAATGTCACCGCGTTCTTGGATTCACTGAATGAACTCCTGAAATCTGTGTCCAACTTTAAAAATATTATTTTAACCGGTGACATAAATATTAATATACATGAAACCAGCGATGATTCCCGGGCAGCTGAGTATTTGACTATTTTAGCTTATCATGGCATGCTTCCAGCACACACCCTACCTACACGACATCGTAACTCTTGTCTGGACCACCTTATTTTAAAAACTCGGCACCCTGCTTTTTGTTTCGTCGCTAATACCTCAATTACCGATCATGATACAGTTCTGTTGTTTCTAGAAAACTATACCACATCCAATTATTCTCGGCAAAAAACTAGAACTACTCGGGTAATGGACTTTGAAAAAATTAAACTGGAGATTCTCGAGACAGATTTTAGCCCCTTATATTCCTACCCAGATGTTAATGAAGCCACCGAATTCTTTATCTCTACTCTCAATCTAATCGTACTTCAAAATTCTACTTTTAAGGTGGTTTCCAACCGTAAAAGACTGAGCAAACCCTGGATGACCCCAGGGCTTCTTAAATGCTTACAGAACCGTGACAATTTGCATACGAAAAAAAAAAAAAATCCCGATAACGAGATTATACAAATCACTTTTAAAAGGTACAGAAATTACTGTTCAATGATACTTAAAAGTACTAAATCTAATTATAATAAAGCTCAATTAAGTAACGCAAAAAATAACAATAAAAAACTCTGGGAAGCTATAAAATCAATTACTCACACTGCAAAAGTCAAGACACACGCCGACGCTCTTCTGTCATCCTCCGATCCAAGGAGCTCCGTAAATGATGCGAACTGTTATTTTGCTAATATTGGACGTACCTTAGCTGAAAACATACCAGCCATTGCACCCACACCTCCAAAATCCGATGTCTTCCCAGCGTGCCATAATTCCTTTGTCCTTCTAGAAACGGATGAAGCTGAATTGGAACGTCTAATTATGAATCTAAGAAGCGATTGTGCGATAGGCTCCGATGATATATCAGGCGCTTTTCTTAAAAAATTCAAAAATATACTCGTTCCGCACTTAACTTACATATGTAATCTTGCTTTTAGTTCAGGCACTTTTCCAGATGCTTTCAAACTGGCCGTAATACACCCAATTCATAAAGGAGGGGACAGAGATCGTTTGAACAACTACAGACCTATCTCAATTTTACCTACAATATCAAAATTACTTGAGAGGCTAATGAACAGCAGATTAGTCAAATACTTAGATCAAAATCACATACTCTCATCTTCTCAATATGGTTTTCGCTCCGGTATTTCCACTAACAATGCTGTATTAGACCTAACAAATACTATTGTCTCTAAACTTGATGAAAAACAGAAGGTCATAGGCATTTTCCTAGATTTAGCAAAAGCCTTCGATACTATCTCTGTCCCCACCCTCATTGCCAAGCTGGAAAAAATTGGTATAAGAGGCACTCAACTATCCCTTTTCAGTAGTTACCTCACAGGCAGACGACAATGTCTCAGGATAGGAGATTGGACCAGCGATGAACTCCCAATAACATACGGAGTTCCCCAGGGCAGTATTATCGGCCCTACTCTTTTTCTCATTTATATAAATGACCTATGCCAGCTTAAGCTCCCTTTTGCTTCCATCTTTACCTATGCCGATGATACTGCTTTAATTTTCTCCGGGGATACTTGGAATCTGGTGTTTCAATACGCACAGTCTGGACTCGCCTCTGTCACCAGCTGGTTGGCACAGAACCGGCTCACCCTGAACGTCGATAAAACGAATTATCTCACCTTTTCGCTCTCAGCCGCTGGAAAGCCTCCTTCCTCTTCTCTAGCTTTAATCGCTCACTCCTGTAACTTAACTCACAATTTATCCTGCAGTTGCCCCCACCTAAATTGGGTAAGGTGTGTTAAGTATCTAGGAGTACAGATAGACGACCATTTAACATTTAGTACTCACATTGATACACTTACCAAACGGTTGCGCAGGTTAATATATGTTTTTAAGAACCTCCGTTTCGTTGCAGACACCAAAGTGATTAAACTAGTGTATCTGGCTCTCTGCCAATCCCTCATCCAATATTGTATAATTACTTGGGGTGGTTCAGGAAGGTCCCACATGTTGAAAGTAGAACGCGCCCAAAGGGCTCTGTTGAAAGTTGGTTGGCAGTTACCTTATCGCTTTCCTACCACAGACCTTTACAAAACTTGTAAGGTTCTGACTGTTCGTAAATTATATATATTTAATCTTTTAATGACAACTCACGGGCACACTCCCTATGATCCTTCTTTGATCTCCCAACGACGTAAGCATACGGTCTGTCCGTCTTTTCGTACAAATTGTGTTTTGGCCCAACGCTTCTTCCGATTCCTTAGCAGCCATGTGTATAATAGCACTAACAAAATCTTGAACATATACCCGTTGTGCAAATCCAAATGTAAAGCAAAAATATTGAATTGGCTTCTTGATTTGGATTATTCTGAGACGGAAAATATTCTAGCTGTTTTAAAATAAATTTGATAGTAAATTAGTAGACCATATTTCAATACACACACCTATATTCACTCTTACAAACATACTCTTTCACACATACACATACACAACACACACACACACACACCATTCACTACACACTCGCAGATTATTTTGTTGCTTAATTTTAAAATTTTCCTATTCTAGTTTTTAAATATTCCTCTCTGTACGTGAAGGCCTTGATGTGTTCAAATTAGTACTCAATACTATTGTTTAAGAGGGTGAGAGCCTGGAGATCTGTCATACAGGTCCCGAACCCATTATAGACTCCAGCTCTCACAAAGGTTATAAATCTGATTTGACATAATATGACTTGAACCAAAGAATGTACCTTTTTGAGAGAAATAAAAACCTATTCTATTCTATTCTATTCTATTCTATTCTGTTACCCCGAATTTAACGCGAGTGAAGCCGCAGGCAAAAGCTAGTCAATAATAATTGTTATGATTTTGCATTACACTTCAGTAGAGAGATCTATTTTATACAAAACAAGTGGATCTCAAAGGCACCTTGTTAACCTTTGGAGATCAACACTAGTTTTAGTAATTACACTGTAATGCTTAGAGCAGTGTTTGAAAACAACATTATTTCAACGTTATTATTAATGTTACAATAATTATGAGATTATGTTGCTGCAAATATATCGCAGTTTGGTTCTGATTTTTATAATCTAGTAACCCTATTCAAAACCTTTTGTTTTAATAAATTTGTGTTAATGAGTTTATTTGCTTTGTTAGTGATTATGTTAACTTACATAATTGTATATACATAATAATGGCATAGTAGCTCAGTGTTTGGCCACTACGCCGCGTGTCATTCGATCACGTCATAGTTTATTTGTACGACATACGGTAGTTATTATCGCCGGTCTGGCTGTTTGTGTTTGTAGATTTAAATATTTGTCAATTGACTCACGACACAGGATAAACTCAGAAAGTGTGGCAACGTTAAAAACAAACTGTTTGTTTTCTATCAAATAAATTTAACTTTATTCTAAAACGTTTTATGACTTTTTTAACATTTTAACTGTATCTGACGAGCTTATTTAATTATTTACATTATATTTAGTGTTTATTAATGGGTAAAATAGCCTTTGTTTTTACCTTGTACACTTTTTTTAACCAGGCAGCAATATAACCAACTTTTAAAACCGACACTTTTAAACGTCAACAAATTAAATACGTACGACAAGGCCTCCGGAAAGAATTCGCGAAACAATCTACGCAGAATAACATGCAAATGTAAAACATTTAAGTGTCATAAGTTATTTAAAGGCATATGACACAATATAGCAAAACCAGTACGTATATTCGACTACATTTATGATTGTTGTTTTATTTTCAACACTTCATTTGTTTGTTTCTCCATAACCCGACATCCAATTCCCGAAAACAATTAGCCATAAAAAAAATATAAACCTGACCTAATCACGTCTGAGTTCACCAAAAATTACCTGTTCAACATACAAAATTTATTATTTAAATTAAGGTATTCAAACAAAGGACCTGTTCAAACGGCTATGGTATAATGCAGTCCTAGTAAAACAACAAGGTTTGTGCCATGGAGTAAGTAGATAATGGAGTGTTATATGCATTTTTCTTCAAAACACAATTTTTTATATTGTATAGCGGTCCGGTGTCCGCATCTTCACTTTGAAGGCGCTTATTTTGCTTTTTATTCGGTCCACCCCAGCTCCAAAAGAAAAGCCAGCAACGCCTTGGTGTTAGCGAGCTCTTGGTGCTGACGATCTTGAAAAGATGTCAAAGACACACTGTAGTAGCTGTGAGAGACCTCATGTATGTGGATAACGCCGGGGTTGCGAGTTGTTCGAAAGAGATACCGCGGCCCGAGAACATAAAAGGCAAAGGAAGGAACATGGGTGGGTTTTAGTCAGTAAAATCTAACAATACCCCTCCCACTTCACCCAGAGCGGTCGAAGATTATATGATGACTCCCCAAAAAAAGATCGTAGCAGCAGATGGCGTTTTGTGGTTTCTGCCAACCCCCATGGAAAGAAGGCGTGAGTGTATGTTTCATTATTTATTTTTAATACGTTAACGTTTATTAACCTCCTTCTAAAATAACTAGTTTAATATAAAATATCATCTTAAATTGTACAAAGCGCTTGAAGGCTACGCGATTGCTGATGCCGTAGCTTAGCGCTACATGTTTTGCTACGCCGTAGCAAAGCATGTAGCGCTCTAAGCTTTAAATAGCTCTTGTATGAATTTGTCTCTCCAACTGTCAAATGAATTGATATTCTCAATTTATTGCCAAACAGTTACCTTAGTGAGAATATTCCAAAGGTCTTGAAAAACAGACAGACATACAGACGGTCTGTCTGTCTGTTTTTCAAGACCTTTTATCTCGGTAAGGCGTGGAAGTATTGAGTAGAAATTAAAACCATATACTCAAGTCTGTGGTTCCTTAGAGCTATGAAAAATAAACTGTCTAAGTCTACGCAGTCAGTCTAAACGTATAGCCGTTTGTCTTTATGCCGTGTTATGCACCGACTCACACTTGGCCGGTTTTTTTTTTCAAAAGTATTTAAAATCACTTTAGTATTAAATTCAAGATGGCCCCCAAAATCACTCATCACGCGATCCTATTACTCTGATCCCACTCTACTCCATGTCTGGTCTAAAGTACACAGTTTACTGGCCGTCTTCACAACCTGTAAGCAACAGCAACGTAAACACTGAACTAATTATAAGACGCTGGATCCCCAACGTAAATATTTTGCTCTATCTTGCCGTAATGTTGGTAACGAACTTGCCCGTTTTTATTTTATAGGGAAAGTTGCCCGCCTGCCTTTGAAATATGTTGATTAATTTAATTAGTTTTGAGGTTGATATTTTATTAGTTAGTTTATCTTTGTTTTTGGTTTGTTTTGGGAGTTATTGGTATTAGTTTCAGAGTTTTAATAGAAAAAGGGTATTAAATAAAATACGCGTCTTCATTTAACGCCTACGATACAAATCATTCAACATTGTAACAAATTAAACCCAAATAAATACATCTAAACTTTTCGAAAAAATCTATAAAATTTAATTTATGAAAATGTATTGGTGACAACATGACTGCCGTTGCCAGGGTTGCAGGTGGTTTGAAAGAGATACCGCAGTCCCGGAACATAAAGGGCAATAGTAAGAACATGAACATGTGGGTCTTAGTCAACAAAAGTTTGACACCTCCCCGCGCTCCGCCCAGAGCGGGGGACGTTATTTGATATTTTCCCATCCGCAGAAAAAAAATGGCTGCCAATGTCCAATAACAACACTTTGCCCGCACTGAGAACCGAAGACTTCATGCTCTTGCTCTCGCGACCACTAGACCAACGAAGCAGTCAAAACAATTTCCTGACACACATAACTCCACATCCTCTATCCTACTTTTACGCGACTAACGTTACGTAAGATCAATTTGCTCATGGCTCGTGGCTCAGATATCAGACTGTCGCCTACACCATTCTCATTTTATAGACATCGTCATATAAATTCAACCGACTCGTTCTTAGCTTTCCGAGCGAATTTCAACATATCGCTCCTTGTACGATACTGTATTCACGGCGGATTGAAGGTATAAGTCTTTCTGATAGCGTATAGCGAGAGCAAACAGAGTTAGCAACATTTTTTTTTTACAGAATTGTCACTGGCTGTTAGCAATTAAAAACATGATTTTGAATATAGCAGTGATCTTTATTTATAAGTTGGCAATAGTAATCTTTACATTTGTAAATACAAGGTGTATTACAAATGCAAGGCCTCTTGTGTCCTGCCGAAGTTGTGGGTTGTTCAAAAGAGACACCACGGCCCCAGCACACTTGTGTGGTGTTGTCAAACTTGTTTTTTTAAGTATTTCCAAAAGAACTTGCGCTTTTTAGGTATGTTACACCATTGGTTGCGAAAGTAGGATCAACGTGTAATTTTTGGATGAATTTGAATTTTGAATTATCACTGTTGAATGTGGCCACTGACATGCAGTCAAATAATTCTGACTAAAGTGATATTTATTATGAAAATAATTTCTATAAACTAGAAAAAAAATTACTTACCAAAGACAATGGTTTCTAAGCGAATCTATAATGTTATTCATCTTTGAAAATAACGACTCGCTCCAACGAGTTCAACTATAATAATTAAATAAAAATATAATCAAAATTGGTGGCGTACCTTTAATATTGGGCCACGTGCCATCAATGGCACGTATAAGGTTGTGACTCGTCTTTGTGTAAGGCTGTTACACTGCAGCTATCAGAGGTAAAATAAATGTTAAAAAACTATACAATCTTTCGTAAGTTTCGTTCGAAGAAAATCGTCGATGGTGTGACAGGCGGCCTACCTTCTAGTAATGTTATTTGACTTGGAGTTTTGGCTGTATTATTAGAACGTTACTCTGAATGTTGGTGTAATGTGAATGTGTGTGTTTTCTCACTTTTCGGTGGAATTATCGGCGGGAAGCGGCTTTAATATCAAGTGGCTTAATTTTGGCGAGATACGTGAGTGTGTGGAAAGACTTTTATAAAGCTTCTTCTTCTTGGAAACGAACTTAGAAATAAAAATGGGGCATTGTGTGTGTATATTGTATTGTTGTTCATAAATCTGTAAATGTTATTAATTTAAATCGCTTTTTGTGTGACCTTGTGGTTCTTACAGAGTCTACAAACACGTTATGATGCGGTTAACACTAGCCTACACTACACACAAACACAATTGTTTTTTTTTTATTAATTTGCATTTTGTCATAATTTAACCCAAAACTTGAATGGTAAATAATGAATGGCATTTAAGTCCACCTATTTGCAATGGTGGTCTATTGAACTAAAAATCCTTACTAATATTATAAAAGCGAAGGTGAGTTTGTTTGTCTTCACGCTTAAATGGCTGAACCGATTTTGATGAATTTTGGTACAGAGATTTTTTTTTAGTATTGAGATGTGAAGGAGAAAGAGGGAAGAAAAAGGAAAACTTAGCATTGCTGTTACAATAAATTAGGCGCAAGGGCAAAAACTACAGGTAACAGGTACCTTTAAATCAGAAAAGGGGAAATGTGTTACCTCGAATTTAACGCCGTGGAGCCGTGGGAAAAAGCTAGTTTGAATAAATAAATAAAAATATTCCAAAAGGTTTTTGAAATTAAACAAAACATCTTGTTGCGAATTCTCAAAATTTTGCTACATCGTTATACGCGAAGCAAGTTGCTTGTTTCATAATAAAACTTGTACTAGGTTACCTTGTAACTGTAGTCGTTAGATGGAGAAAACAAATAAAATTGCTATAACCTTATACCATTTTGAAATAACGAAATCTATTACTCACCAGTTTTTTTTACAGCAGCTATGACCTAATGGTGTTACCGTAAGACTGTCAACTTTTGACACGGTTGGCGCAGTGGCTGAGCGATCGACTGCTGTGCTACGTGACGCGGGTTCGATCTCCGCACGGAACTAATATTTTTATGACTTACAGGTAGTTGTTTTGGGTCTGGCTGTTTGTGTGTGAGCTTAAATGTTTGAAAACGCAAAGCAGAGGGGCTGCCAGAGCCTCCGCCTGCCCGGGTTGCGGGTTGTTCGAAAGAGATACCGCGACCCCGGAACGTAAAGGGCAATAGAAGGAATAAATAATAAGAGGTGGGTTTTAGTCAGTACAAGTCTAAACTGCCCCCCCAGAGCGGGGGAAGCCATTAGATTATTTCCCACCCGAAAAAAAAGGCATAAAAACTCTGGCAGTCTTTGTTAGTACAAAACGCTAAAAAGACCAGTTTTAAAACCTTTATATCAAAACCAAAGACAAAGACGAGACGGGTTCGTTTTAAAACAATTTCACCCCTAGTGAAACTGTAAGCTCCGTCAAACACCAGACAAATCCATTCGCCGCTGGGTTTCAACCTGCATTTTATAGCTAGACATTACACCCTGCACTCTTAACTTTTAACTTCACACTTTGCATTATAAATTTAGCATTTGAAAAGGGAATGAAACAGTAGAGACAGTTTTTAACCGTTGAAAATTGTCCAGTAGAATTTCGTAAGGCGAAGATAATTAAAAGATTGTTTGTTTGGCGGGAATGAATGAATAAACTTTATTTCGGGTGTCATAGACCTTTAAAAGCCTTAAACTAGTTTCATATTGTTACACATACATTAAATAATTCAAATAATTATGACAAATAGCTTTTTTCTCTTGGTTTAATTTCAAAATTAAAATTCCACGTTCAAAACTGATACAGTCACTAACAAAACAAATAATTAACACGGTAACTATCCCATGATTTATTGGTAAACTAATTAATAAATTTTATCCATTATATAGTTCTAAAGCTTTCACGACATCGGACGATGCAACTTTCGTCAGATGACACTGCTCGTGCCTCACTTGTTGTGTTGTGTCGTGTCGCTAGAGCTCGTGGCCAAGCGATAAAAAAGAAACGACAGTTTTAAACGTTTGAAAATTGCAAAGTAGACGACGCTTTGTAAGGCGAGGATAATTCGAAGATTGTTGAAGAGGAGGTACGCTCAGCTCTTTTACAAAACGTATTATAAAAGATTGAAATGAAGTACACTGATGTTGGTTAAAAGATCGTTTGACGTAGTTTTAAGTGATGTCTTTGTAAGCATCGCGCCGTCTCTGTGGATACAGGACACAGAGGAGCTTGGTAAAACTCGTTCCAAAATATCCAATTGAACGCAGTTGTATGAGATATCAATGTCCTGTCTCTTGCGGGACATGATCAGGCCGCGTCCCGTCCGAAAGAACCTTAGCCTGCTATGTACTTATGTAAAATAACTTATCTGATTAAGCTGTGAGCAATTCCTCATTCAATGATAAAATCATTACTGATATTATAAAAGCGAAAGTGATTTTGTTTGTTGCTCTTAACGCTTCTAAGCCGATTTTGATGAATTTTGGTATAGATATAGTTGGGTACCTGGAGACCGACATATGCATTTTTGGGTTAGGCAAGTGGGATATGAGGGAGAATGTGGGAAGAAAAAGAAAAACTTAGCATCGCTATTACAAATCAATTAGGCGCAAGGGCAAAAGGTACTGTGTTACACTAAATTTAACGCGAGCAAAGCCGCGGGCAAAAGCTAGTCGTCTATTAAGTCCATCTATTATGCCTGCACGTTGAAACAACAACTAAAACAATTTATAGCAACTCATTGAAATGGGACAGTTCTTGTGAAAAATTGATTCAATCCTTTTTAGTTCCCACAAGGTCCACTGAATAAACAAACACTTATGCAGCCTTATTTCCCACTAACTCAACGTTAACAACTCTACCTCTAAAGACAAACAAAATTATACCAGATCTATTGAACAGTAGAGTTCAAAATAGGTTGTGCTAGTGAACGGAATCGTACAAACAAAAATCTCGTGGCAAAGAATCGAATAATGTTTATGGTAAATGGGTAATATCGGAATCTAATAAACATAGTTAAGGATGCAAACATTCAATAATACTATGTACTTCCAGTTTAATTAAAAACCAATGTTTGTATTGAGTTTTATAGAAGCAGTCCTTCGTGGAAAACATGTATTTATATCAACAAGCATTTTTGTATTTTTAGGGATGGCAAAACATCAAATAACTTTCCCCGCTCTGGGCGGATCAGGGGGGGTGTCAGCTTTTTACTGACTGACCCATCCATGTTCTTTCTTGTGCCTTTTATGTTCCGGGGCCGCCCGCGGTATCTATTTCGAACAACCCGCAACCCCGGATATCATCAAGCCTTGAGGTTAAATACAGTTTTTTTTTCTACCGATGGGCATTTCAATGATCATCTTACTGCCAGGGCCTAGACTATACACTTCCACCAACTTAAATATGAAGGTGGAAAAACATAAAACTAAAATAAATGTACCAGATTTCACATATCAATTTAAATTTTCTTGACAAGTAACGCCACCTTCAACTGCACACTTAAAGTGGTCATACTTATGTCTAATTAACTTAAGCTACAAACCTTATGTCAATCTTTTTGACAGTCAGACGCTTTGAAGACGACAGTCTCTTGTCTATGCCAGATGTTTTCTTATTAAATACTTCTTGGAATATATTAATTTTAAAGTCAACCCAAGCAATCAGACTGCAGATCTTCACAGATTTCCTCAATACACAGAATCCAATTCAAACCTAATTACTCCCAAACCGCTAGAATACGAACAATGAACACATTATCTTATAAACGGCAAAACTAATATTAAATGAAAAGTTCGAACGGAAAGCAGGTACAATGCAAGACCTCTATTCGTTCTCAAATACAATCGACGAACTTCAAGGCACGCCATTTAAACTTGGCAAAATAACTTTTCAGTTAATCACAGTCATTATTTTGAGTACCATCGTTGAGTTTTGATCTGATGATATTTAAACAAAGTTACCTACTATAGGTGGTAGATTTTGTATAGATGATTTAACTTCCGTGGATAGTATGACAATATAGACTTACCAAGGAGTATCGTATTCCCCAGTTGTTAGCTTATAACCCTTTCATGGGACATTTTCATATCAAATGAACGGGTGTTTTTTTATACTATAACTAGCTTTTGTCTTCGCGTTAAATTCGGGGTAACATAGTACCCCTTTCCTGAAATGCAGGTACTTGGAACCTGCAGTTTTTGCTGTTGTGCCTTATTGATTTGTTTTAACAAAGTTAAGTTTTCCTATTACTTCCCTCTTTCTCCCTCATATCCCACTTTAAAAAAAAAATATAGCCCATGTCCAGTAGCTCCAGGGTCCTTGTACCAAAATTCATCAAAATCGGTTTAGCCATAAAGGCGTGACGAGGTAACAAACAAAAAAACTTACTTTTGCTTTTTAATATTAGTAAGGATATAACAATTTACTTTGCTTATAATAAGTTATTACTATCACTGCATGACCTTTTCCCAAAACAAAATGAAAGTAAAGGATGTTAGTGAAATTATAATAATAAACACCTAGCTAGACATTAGCACACACGTTCTCGCAATGATAATAACTATACCCGAATCCACACGCAACCGCTAAGAAAGTAAACACAAATCATACAAGTACGTACTATAGTGCCTAATATTTCACAGAGCGTGCTTATCTTGTAATAGAAGGAAAACATATTTGTAACACCGTGTAAGAATGTAAGCCGTAATAAAGTAAATCGACTTAGGTTTGTAAGTTGGTGCGTGGATAAGCAATAGATTTAGGTATTCATAATTGTCTGCCAGAATTTTCAAATATTGGTTTCAGACTTCTATTAAACATGTTTTTATTTTCGATAAGAAATCATTAAATAAGTTTTCCTGCTCTGGACAGAGTGGGAGGAAGTGTCAGTCTTTTGCAGAATTTACCCATCCATGTTCCTTGTTTTGGCCTTTGTGTTCAGGGACCGCGGTATCTCTTTAGAACAACTAGCACCCCAGTAGGCCTCTCTGTTTTGCTGACATCTCTTTGAGGAGCGCGTGGAACACGAACGAACCGTTGTTGGGTCGACACGTTAAATTTACATGTGTTTTATAAAGGTTTTGATAATTTTTCAAAAATATAGATAGCGCCATATTATACTTTATGCTCTCTGTTGTGTGTACTTTTTCTAACGTTCATCTTCAAGGCCCGTATTGCAGAACGTCTCTAAATACTTAAGCATAACTCAAAGCTAGTTTCAACAAGCCATTTGTTTAGTCAGAACTAGTTTCAAGTAATGTCTTGAGTCGTTGCCCGTCAGGACGTTTACTGACAAGTCCTAAATAAGCAGCTTTCAGCATATCTCTACAACTTTTCAGAGCTTATCAATCCTTTAACATTTTCTACCTTTGTGAGTGTCATTGGTGATTTATTTGGTTATATAACTGGTGATATACGTGGTGATATTTCTTTTTGTTTTTGTTTTATCATACTTTATTTAATTAAACTTTTTTTAAGTCTTAATTAAGTTTGTATGCTTAGTTTAGTATACAAACTTAAATAGACACAAAAAAAATATGTACAATTAAAAAATTATAAATGACAGGGCGTCAAAAAATTGTGCGCATCGCAGTCAACAGGAAAAGTGCCCAGAAGGCTGGCAGTATTACCGCGTTGGATGGCAATGCAATTTTTTTGGGCAAATAACAGGCTAGCCCTCTGGATTGAATCAACAATTATATCAATATTCGGTGGTGCAATTGATGATATAAGTAGTGATATATTTGATGGTATAATTGTTGATGAATTTGGTGATAGAAAATGTGATATAATATAATTTCATCGTCACTTTTCTAGGCGCCCTTGTTAAATATACAAAACATTTTACAAAGTACGTCACATTACATACCTAATTCAAAAATGACAAACATTATAATTACACATATCACATTTATAGAAACAAAACAACCCTTACGCAAGCGACAGTTGCCGCGGGGTTAGACTACCTCGCGATAATTCTCGTACAGATTTCAGAATATGAGATCCGGAATGTCGGTTCATTTTGCACAAAATGCTCATAGAAATTATATTGAGATGGCAGTTTTTAGGCTGTTTTTTGTTATTACAATATCCACCAATTACGTTTTCTAATTCGAATGGTGAATGTTATTTTGCATGTAGAAAATTTGACCATTTTAGTTTCAAATGTATTTATATATTTTAGTATCAAAAACAACAAATATTTTTTGGGTACTAAAATATTTTAATTGATTCTTGTGGGCTATTCTTGCTGTAGTCTACAAGAATCAATAACAATATTTAATTTTAGGTACTTACTTTCTTTAACTAGTGTATTGTCAACGACACCACTAATGATACCACTGGGGTGTTGGTTATCATTTTTTTTTGGTTATGACACTACTGCCGACTAGTGATACAGAACGTGTCATAAAACAATTCGCATTTTAATTATTTTTAATAATAATACAGAAATTAAACAAGGAATTTTTAGAACACAATAATTGGATTCATTACATCAAAATAAAAAAAAAAACTAGCAGTTAGCAATTAAATAATAGGAATGAATTAAAATCGTTTACCTAGCGAAAAATAAGATTTGCATATAAGGAGATCATCTATGTCATAGCCGTGATCTTATATACGATAAATAATTGAAATTATAAAATAAAAAATAATCTTGGTGTTCTCTTTTATATTTTTATGATTGTACAAGTGCTGTACACTTTTGTATGTGACAAACTCACTTTAGTCTCATTGTTTGTGATTTTTGTGCAACTATAATGTTAGTGAGTAAGTCGTTAAAGTGTCCTTAAATAAATAAATCCTTACTTCCTTACTTAAACATCATTATAAAGTGAAAGTGAGTTTGTTTGTTTTGTTACGTCTTCACGCTTAAATGGCTAAACCGATTTTGATTAATTTAATTACAGATATAGCTGGGACCCTGGAGACGGACATAGGGTAATATTAAAAAAAAGTATGATATGAGGGAGAAACAGGGAAGGAAAGTGAAAACTTATCTTTGCTTTTACAATAAATAAGGTGCAAGGGCAAAAACTACAGGTAGCAGATACCTGCAAATCAGGATAAAGGAACTGTGTTACCCCAAATTTAAAGCGAGCAAAGCCGCGGGCAAAAGCTTATAAATAGATAAATGCATAAGTTTTGTATTAGAACTTTAGCAACCAAACCACCTTTGGTTTAGTTACCAAACAAAAAATGCAAACGACACCCCAGTAATGTGGTGCAGTGGTGTAATTTACAATACATGCTTTAAAACAACAGCATTTGTATCAGCACCAATTTACCGTGACGTCACATCTTTCTTCTTAGCTCCATGCCCCACACATTTGACTTCGTATCTCGTTACTCGTAACTCTGTACAATTCGACCTTTTTGTTACAACCGACGTGTATACTTGCCTTTGTTTTCTCTCCGGCTCTGACAAAAGACGCACCTTTCAAAGGAAATCCAGCGTGTTATGTAAATTAGAAACAGTACGACTGCTTTAAAGGTAATGTGTGATATCAGTTGAGCGGGGGTGATAATGATTAATTATGTCTTTTGGAAGAGTGAACCTTTTTTTTGAGGGAATAGTTTTTTTTTCTTTGTTTATGAATATCTGATGTTGTACTAATACAGTAAGAATTTTAGTTTAGGTAATTTAGTTCTCGAATTTCGGTCGTTAAGGGTACCCGAAAATGAGGACAATAAAAGCCATAATCATTGTTGTCTAGCCTGTAGTCTACGTCTGTAAGGGTTTTAGAAAGACTACTACTACTAGAAGTACTAATGGTAAAACATATTGCTCGTCGAAATCCTTCCACTCAGTCTAATAAAAGTGATGATTATTAAAAAAAAAACTACAGCTAAGTTAACTAAGTTCCATATGAAATCAAAACACTCACTGCTATCTATGATTTAAACTTTTGCTACCGTTTGCGCATGACAAAATTAATTATTTCTCCGTCCATAGTCTGAATATAGATCGCTATTTATTAACGAACATGCTTGAGCCTTATACTAAATAAATTGGCATGATGTACCTAATTTATGAAAAGGTCAGAACGGATCGTAAATCCGTGAGTTTATCTACAATTGCTGCGTCAGTCCCTAGGGCTTCAATCATCCGCTCTTCTTTGTACGTCCTAAAAAATAAATTAAATCTCGTAAAAGGCGAAGGTTATAAAAATATCATAACTGAGAAAATAGTAGCGTCATTTTTATTTTAACATGCCTACGCAGACGGTGCTGGCAAGCGTTAAGAAACCTGAGTTATTTGGAGGTTATGTTAGTTTACCAATTGTCGGTTTCCAATAATCACTGCTCTCAAAACGATGAAGGAAAACATTGCGAAGGAAACGGTTTGTTTTTTTTTCAGGGATCCAAATTCAAATAACTTCTCCAATTCTGGGTTTTACTGATTAAAAGCCATCCACTTTCTCTTGTCCTTTGTGTTATGATGCTCTTTCAAACAACCCGCAACCCCGGAACGGTATGTCCTAAAACCTAAATAAAATTATGACATGAGACATTTACGAAACTGCATGTTGGCTAACATCCCATTCCAACTACTAGACAGAAACAGGAATTGTGTGCCCCAGTAGTGAGGCATTATATACTGATTATTTTGAAAATTGAAGGATTTTTTTTTGGGGTTGTAAATCATCAAATAACTTTCTACGCTCTGGGCGTAACGGGGGGGAGTGTCAGACTTGTACTGACTAAAACCCACCCATGTTCCTGCTATTGCCTTTTACGTTCCGGGGCCGCGGTATCTCTTTCGAACAACCCGCAATCCCAGCAGGCGTAGGCCCGGACAAGCCCCTCTGCTTTGCTAACATCTCTGTGATGCTACGCGCCGTCGATACGCCCTGTTGTCAATAGACGGACGGACAGTCAGCTACCCATTGCTCACCGTAAACAGGCCCGTATCTACGGTGGCCGGGAGTCGTCTCGCGCGTCTCCCACGCTTTTTGAAGTGATGATAAATATTCTAAATATTGATTAATTATATTTTAAAACTATTAGATTTAGTTACTAAGATGATTTGATTGTTTAAAATTTTTAAACGCTTATTAACCAAATACTAGTTAACACCTTTTCCCACTTAATCCTTCAATTATAAACCACTTTTTTAATAATTTGTAAATATTATATTTTACGACTTAATTTTCTTTTTATTAGAAAATATGCAGATATATATTTTTTTATATAGTTTTTGTACCCAATACAACGTCGTCGTATCTAACCAAAAGTTTGACTGGTAAAGAATGCATTATAGCGTTAAGTCCACAAAAGATGATTGGTAGAGAATATTGCTGGCATTAAGTTTGAAGCTGTACATTATGTGTGCTTAAAGTATTGAAATAAATATTTTTAGATAAACATTTATTACAAGACAAAAAATCATTATTTGATTTTATTGTAGGTACTCAGCTACTGCAAAAAAGAAACCAGCACTTAGATCCCCACAAAACTAATCACATCACCTTTGATTGATCGCCCAAACGAAACTCAGTAATCCCAATACATTCTCAAAACAATAACTTCAAAACAGCGCATGTTCTATAAAAAATGATGGATGTGTTATAAAAATATAGGAAAGATAAAGTCGAAGACTTACCGTTAATGCTTAGGTAACCCTCCTCGCCCCGGTACAGATCATAAATACCGGCGAATCCTGATAAGCTCTGGTAAAAGAAAGGCAAGTACCAACCCACGCGAAAGAGGAAAGTTACGGTGCTTTTAGGGTTGACAGACCAGGGAGTGAAAAATGCGAAGATAATGGGTAGAAAATGCCAGGAAATGGATCGTGAGGCTAAGGTGCTGCGATAACCCTGTGTTTTGGTGTCTAAGAAAGATAGAACAAATATATCTATTTGCCTTAGGGCGACGAACAGGTAAAATAGCAACAAAACTAATAAAAAACAACATACAAGGCACCACAAATTTTTATAAGTACTTCAGAATGGAACAAAAAGTTCAACATACATGCCACACATAGTAAGCAGTCACTAAAATAAATTTGGTAAATGACCAGGGACTGTAGCAGAAACAAAGTGTTTTAATTATGATACATAGTTACAGTTTCATATTACACAGTTACAGTGAAAGTCTAGTTGTCCGACCAGGTGTCGATTCGACCTCTGATTTTTTTTAATCATGTTCGTTTTGTATAATTATCACATACTTTGGTAATTATATATATTTATATTATAGGTAGGAAAACATCGTAAGGAAACCAGGTCTTAGATATACATATTTTTCGATTAATATCTGATGGCATTAAAACTCATAACCTCACTTTAAATAAAGATGATTTCACACATGATAATTTTTTTGTACACCCAACGTTTGGTCGTCAGATATTTCCTCATGACATTAAAGGCAAACAGTACGCTGAATGAAATCCAAATAAACTAATTTGAGAGAGTGGTCAAGCTGAATAGTTTGATAAATTCAATAAGATTATAAAATAACCAAACCAAATTAAAGTCTATATTCAGAATCATGTTTTAGCTACTCTACATACTATAACAATTTGGGTCTACAAAATTCAGTACAATCATAATTTACATACATAGCCTTTTTCTTGCTAAATATTCAACCTCTAGCAAATACATAGACTATTTTCTTTTTTCTACGCTATTTACAGAAATATCATATTATTTAGATAAGAATGTGCCTGCTGGCGGCCCTGATTCCTCTCGAATTCGATGTTGGTTTTGTTTGAAAGTTGATCGGTCCCTAATTTTCTTTCTCTGAAAAGAAAAAACAACTTAGTTGCCTACATTTTAGACGGCCAGTGTCGTCTCTGATTTATTTAAAACAAAGTTAGTTTGGGACGCGTCTCTGCTTGTTTAAATTTTGTTTTCAAATTGAAATTTTGATTAGGAGAAGAATGAGTAATTAGAGTTGTACGTTTTTTGAATGACTGTTTAATTTGGGGAAAGAATACGTTATTTTGTAACAATAAACCTGAATATTTTTATTTTCTCCAACAATTTCACCTGAGAAAAAATCTCATCAAAATATTTTATACTCAAATTCACCCCAGAATATGTCTCATCAGTTACCCAATAATGAAAAAATAAATAAACGCAAGCGAAAGACGTATCGAAATTTCATCGAATGACAGTCTTTGTCTGGTAACATATTTCGTAAAAAATATTTTTTCCCTCGGTATCTAAGACTGTATGTAGGTTTTATACGTAATTCAGATGGAGAACGAAAAATGTTCTTCAAATAATCTCTACAGAAGATGTTGCGTTCAGAACTGTGTGTAATTTTTCATACATCACGCTTGTGTTCGTCATGTACGTTTAAAAATGAGTAAATTTAATATAAAGGTGTACAAGGTTTATATGTCGTCATTTAAATAAACGCTCCGCTTAGCAATTTATATTATGAACGTTTTTATAGGTACAGAAGTTATTGGGTGTAAATTTTCATAACGTTATTTGGTAGGTATTGTCGATCTCGTAATTGCCTTACCACTTTTAATAAGAAATCCAATATATTTTTATACTGACATGCCGACTGACACATAGGGAAAGACCTTGCTTTTGTAAAAGGTGAGAATACTTTCGCGATAATTATATTTTTAGGCTCCTCTGTTACATTGCTGGGCAAAGTGGGCAAAATCCTCTCCCAATTCCTTCCAAGACCTCTTTCTTTCGCCTATTTTGAACCAACCCTTGTTTTAAAAAAGAAAAATCCCTATACAAAACGAATAATTGGAAAAATGGTGTCTATTTATGTCGTAAGAAACCTTAACAAATTGTGACGGAATTAGAAAAAGCTGCCACAAATCAAAAGATTAGTTAATCTGCCTTCCACAGCTTATCTCAATCCTTTTAAAGAATCCCATAAAAGGCACGAAAATCTTTGAATAACGTTTTTCCTGTTATTTAGTGAAGAATAACTTCAAAGGTTTTTTTTGTTAATAAAGAAGCATGATTGTAACGCTCGTAGCTAAGTTATAACAGGCACTGGGGCAATCTTTAGGTTAAGCTGCGCTTGCCTGGATGGGTCCATTGATGGATGACCAGTTGACCACCTATTACATACCAAAATTCCTCCGTGCCTTTGAAAGCGAGCGATATGCTATCGGTTTCACCTGTTAATTTTGGATTCAGTCAGCGGCCCCAGAGTTGGACAGCTAGTTTTAAAAGAGGTTTCATTTTACCCGGGTTGTGAAGCCCAGTTAGGCAGTCGCCCCATGTAAAACACTGGGATTCAAAACTAAAATCAAAATAATGGTTACTTTTTTATATCATTTGGTTTCACGGTGTTGTTGTTACAGCGTTAGTTCTTATTAGCTTACCGCATATGCTAGTTTACCTTGGTGTTCTAATATGTTTTTAGATATTCTGAACTTCGTTTTAAGCTTTCACAGCTTAAAACATTATTTAAACTGTCATAAACTGCAAGTGTAATGTTAATACGGGTGTAATTAAGGTAAATATTACTGTTAGTTTAAACATACGTAAAAATATAAGATAAGGGTTATCGTATTACCCAGTACTAACTAGATTGTGGAAGTCAGTTAAGCAGCCGTTGCATGTAAGGTACTGGTATTTACAGCTAAAAGCTGGAAGCCTACAGGTGATAACTGGTGTAATTATTCTTTTTTTTATATATCTTTGAAGATCTGCATTAATAGATCAATAACAAAATTATAAATCTTTTAGTCAGATTTTTGACAAGGGTCTTCGCTGAGATGAGATTGAAAACTTGATTTCAATAATTTTCAAATTTGAAAATTGAGCATTTGATTTTTAACTGAGCAAAAACAAACATGGTCACGCATTCGTGACTAATAAAATAATGTTTAGTTTACAGCAAGCACATAATTGTTTTAGCCCGAATACTGGCCAAACTCGACACGTATTAAACCAACACAATAAACATAATTGAATCACGCATTAGATTCGCAAACAATTGCCTGTTTATTTAATACCCATTGGCTTTAATCAAATGGCTGACAAACGCATCACAACAGGGGTGGCAAACTTATGGAACATGTATCGCCGCGCTCCAGTAGCAAATGATGGTAAATTTTGGATACAGTGGGCTGCATCCCTTACCAAACAAGTATGGAGATCATGTTATTTTCATCTTTGGGATACTCCCCAGACTAAATCTACTGCTTTAGTCGAATATTCCAGACATTTCAAACAAAATGATGAATGAGAAGAAGAACTTTTTATTTTATTTTACTTTTTGTAAAGTAAGCAATGACTTATTGTCGGGCCTACGTTGTCCATCCATACTTAAGTACAACATTGTAAAATGTGTTATTGCTGATTCTTCTTCATAGGAAACGACTAACCCGAACCGTGCACTTTTTCTCGACGTTTTATAAGTGCCCATGTAGGCCTATGTGAAATAAAAATATTTTGATTTTGAATAAAAGAATAGAGACTTATAATTCCCTATTTTTTATAGTTTTGAATCAATTAAATTTATATTTGCTTTTATTCTCTCTTACATTTGCCAAAATTTGGCAACCGCACGTCAGTGTCAAATTAAAATAGCACATACATATATGTAAAAGGTTATCCATCCCAGCCTTACCCCGACCACTGCGAAAATATGACCGGCACTCTGAACGTTTTGTGGTACGTCAATATATTTGTGTAACAGACGACATAGTAATATCGACCCTTCTCAATATGTGGCAGACCAAAGGATTGGTCGGAATATACATACTGAGCGTTTTGATGTTGGCATTTCTTAAAGGTTTGGGATTTGAGTGATGCGGTTATTATTGGAAGGCTGCCTCGTGTTTTGTTAATTTAAAGTTATGGGTCAGGTAAATATTATTAGGTGATACTATTGGAAACAGTAGGAATGATAAGAGCAGCAGTGAGTTGATCATAAGTATATTCTTACGTGGTTCATATTTAATACACAAGTGACATAATAAAAATGACATAAACAACCGTAACTAAGCTAATTTAAATATTAGCTGACAGGCATGTGTATACGATTATTGACACAGGCCAGTGCACACATAATATATGCGACCTCCAATAGATACTTGGTCATTTATGACCCGCTGCAGTGCACATGACTCCCCCTTCTTTCCCGTCAATTTTTCCTATCTACAACAGATATTGGCCTTTGAGAATAGAGTCGAGTTCATCATCTCAGCATCTCCTTCTAGGGCGCTGTCACTTTATCCTCTGTTCTGCAGTATTTAATCCCCAATCTCTACAGGAAAGTCTATTCATATCATGTTCAATCAGAATTCCATAAAAAACAATGAACAACCTCGATTACACAATCTTAGACCCTACTTTGAACCCTCAAAATAATGATGTCCGCTACCGAATTATATTAGCATATTTGAGCAGAAAAGTCAAAAACTCGAGGCACTCCGAAAATCTGTGTAGCTAAATTTTTTCAAACAAAAGCTTGGACTGAAGGAAAACATCTTATTTTAACACAAATTATAATCGCAGGATTATTTGGGATTAGCGCTCAATTTTGACGGAAGCGTCAATCCTGAAAGCCTTCTTTTCTCGTCTGAACGTATTTGTTAAGAAAAACTTTTTCCTTTGAAAGGTTTTGTTTTTGACCGGCGTTTTGTTTTTAGCTGACGTTTTGTTTATTTGGTGAGACAGTTTTTAATAATAATATTTCATATAAATCATCGGTCATTCGGTATTTGAACGCGATTCTATGATTGATGTAAGGTTTGAAAAGGTAATTAATTAAAAGTATTTGAAAGCTACGTAAACAAACAGCAGTTTAATGAGATAGATTCAAGTTCAGTAACGTTTTTTTCTTGGAATATAATGCTCTAAGAAAAAAAAATTGGTAAAAGAAAAATAAAGTGTACGGTGTATTTTCTACCCCAATCGCCTCCAATCTTTACTTTTACTAACCTCATCAAATGAGGAATGTGGTCATTCCAACTATATGGGACATTTGTGAGTAGACTCACGAAAAAAAGAAAATTGTTTAATTCTCCGGAGGTTTTCCTACAAATCAAGATTTCTTGGTAGAAAACAATTTCGCTTTGACTAGTTTCCACCCACGACTTTGGCCACGTGTAAGAAAATTAACCGTTTATTGATTAGCTTTCGATAAATTTTAAATGAAACAAGTTTGAGTAAATCAATTACGCAGAGTATTTAACGTTGTGTTCCAATAGATTTTTCAAAAGACTTTAAATTAATTTGCCTGAAACTTTGCCAATGTGTGCGTAAGGTTATGAGCGAATGGTAGCCAAGGTTGGGACTACGAAGCCAGGGCCTTGCAAAAGCGTGTGGGTATAACGGTGTTGTCAAAATAGCGGGAAATCGATGGTTGAGGGATACACAGAGCAGAGCAGGGTGTCAGAAGAAAAATGAGGGCCATTCCCAACAGTAGGTGATTCCGGGACAAAATTATGATGATGATAACAATAATAATACAGCCAATGGCTTAATTGCCAAGAGCCTCGACCAACACCTGAGAAGGCTTTCGTTAGGTAGCTGAATAAAGAGCTTGATACAGAAAGCGGTACTCCTAGAAATGGCTCGTATTGTTAGGAGGTTCCTTTCTATGGAGACCTGACTGTCGGTATCTTGAACCCTGTTCCCGATACCGGTGGGTTACTATTTTATACTTTTAAATATTTTTGATAAAAAAATATGTACACAAATAAATACACGAAAAAATAATATGTACTAATGCTTTTTTCCAGAGATGACAGCTGATACAGTTTTGTGATTCCAGTCTGTACAGTTTTGATCATGACAATGTATCATTATTTAAACCTGGTATTTTTTTCCAATTAGTAGATATTTAATGTTTAATTATTCCAGGAAAAACTGAAACATTGTTTTCATACCTGAACATAATGCAACCACAAAGAATTAATTAATTAATGTTTCATTTCTGTCCACATTCCCAAATTAATTTTGTTAAACCATCATTTAAACTCCACATTGTTAACTTCCAGCCCAACAATGGCTTTGTTATAATTTTCACGCACGACCCACTGAACCAGTTCTCTATTATCTCGAAATTTTAACTCGGCAGTAACACTGAACAAATATGTACAGAAGGTTGCCTGCATACAACCCGTATCTATAGCCAAGTCGAAGGACTACTTGAATAAAAGACATTTTTAAGACACGATTCTTTTCTGTAGTTCAGTACCTAATTGCTTGGAGTGTTAACTTTTAAAAGTAATAAAAAAGAGCTTTGCCTTTGTTTAACGGTTCTGACTCCCGTTAAAATACTTGTCTATTGCATCAAAATGTTGGCAAAGGTTGTTAATTAAAGACCAAGTCTTAGTAATTACTTTAACTTGACTATACATATGGGGGATCGACTGTTTGTATCTACAGCGAGTGCAAGTGCACTTGCGACTGGAAATTTATTGTAGTAACTTACTGCATGCGCTTTTTTGCGGATTGGAAATCATCAAATAACTTCCTCCGCTCTTAGCAGAGGCGGGGAGCGGAGTGTCAGCTTTGTGCAGACTAAAACCCACGCATCTTTCTTTATTTGCCCTTTATGTTCCGGGGCCGCGGTATCTCTTTCAAATAACCCGTAACCCCGATAAGCAATGGCCTTGGCAGGCCCCTCTACTTGTACTCCATGCTTAAAGTGATACTCGTACACTAGTATCGTTAAATCGTAGTAAAATCTAGATCTACTCAATTTAGTACAAGATAAGATACGCTACGTGAAAGTTTAAGGCAATACTAGATGTCGTTCGAGCCCGCCATAGGTAAATGCATGCGTGCTTTTGCGAGTTGTTTAAAACCAGCCCTTCTGTATTCTGTTTATTCTGTGATAGTACTTCGTATATCAGATAAGAAAGTTTTCTGTCCAACATTATCAAAATTGCGTTGTCTGACAAAGATTGATTGAGATTTATGATCGCCCGCATTCGCCTAATTAACTTTTACCTGCATTTCGAAAATAACAGCTTTTATGCAAGAATTGAGTTACGATGTTTATAAATCATCTAGTTTTATAGTTAAGCCTTTTATTATGGATTCGTTTAGTGCGTTAATAAGTAGTGTTTGTGTTTGATGTTTTCGTAATAAATCTAGTTTGCTAGCTGGTAATATTTGTTGCGTTTATTTTGCAAGTTTTCATTTTTAAAGGGACCAGCGGGTGGTATATCAATTTTATTTTTGTTAAGCGAACAGATATGAATTTACATATTATTGTATCAAATAAAATTATTTTACTGAATGGAGTAATCTAAAAAATAAATTTAATAATCTAGCAAATAAAATATTTTTCATTTGTAGCGATTTATGTGCAAATAATGTTTTAAATGTTTTTTTTTTTCTTCTTAAAGTCATATCGTAGTAAACAATTAAGTCAGTCATCAACGTTCTGTGGATAATACAGCACACACATGGTGTGCTAGAAAAATTACACTCTAGAATCTAAGAAATCATTTTTTTTTTCTTATTGTAATGGTTAGTTTTTTGACACTACTGAGTACGTTTATGTTATCATGCAAGTAGAGAAAAATTTACAAACTTATAATATTTAGATACATAGAATAAAATCATTAAAAAGGAGAAATCACCGAATGATATGCTAGTTCCTTTTATATTTACATCATTATAATGCATACAGAAAAAAAAACTTACAATAAAAGTCATTTCAACTTTGCACTTAAAACCGTTCTATGCAAGACCTATGTGACCTGCAACAATTGGATACACCTCCTTTTTGGCAGAAAGAAAATCATCAAATAACTGCCCCCGTATCTAAAACTTCAGGGCAGAGCAGGGAGAAGTGTCAGACGTCAGACTTTTACTGATTTAAACCCACCTAGTAAAAGTCTTTTGCCCTTTATGTTCCGGGGCTGCGGTATCTCTTTTAAACAACCCGAGTGGCAGGCAAAGGCTCTGGCAAGCCCCTCTGCTGGATACCATCTTGAAATTTTATTTTAATACAACTAGGGTGCCAATCGATGCAGCCCACTGTCCTCACAATCTATACTGAAAAATAAAAAAGTGCGATGTAAAACATATTCGTAAGGTTCTCGCGGTAGGGCTCAACTGCTAATTTATTTATATCTGCCCGCTACCGGCGGCAATATCTCAACGCCTACCAGTGTTGTTAGCCACTACACAATGTTACCATGTGTAAAAACGTCAAACATTTTAAATATAGCTGTTGTTGAAGGCATTTGAATTGGGGCATGTAGGACGCTCTCTTTTGGAGCAATGGTCTTGTTTACAAATTAATTGTTTGTGAATTTTCCATTTCGGCTCATCCTTTTCGTTGAGAAGTTTTTAATCTATTTTTAAAGTGAAAAAGTAATTATAAAATTGCTGTTTATCATCCTCTAACTTTAAAAAAAAAATACGCCTTCAATTTCTCCTGAATCGTGGGTGCATTTACAATCATTTAAACTCACATACACAAACAGCCAGACCCGAAACTACTTAAAATAAATCATTGTGTAGGCCATACAAATATTTGTTCCGTGCAAGGAGCGAATCCGTGACACGCAGAGCAGCAGTCGATCGCAAAGGCACTGCGACAACCGTGTCGGCAAAGGTCTTGTTTACAAATTAATTGTTTGTGAATCATTCACAAACAATTAATTTGTAAATCGTCATTTTGGCTTATCCTTGTATTTGCGCAGTTCAACTTATTTTTAAGTAAATAAGTAATTATGGTTACTGTTAAAAATCCTCTCTTACTTCCGTCTATACGCCTACACCAACTGTCTTGTTGGTGTAATGGTCAACTGATGAACACGAGGTAATGGGTTCGATTACCTGGTTGGGCAAAGTATTGTTGGGTTTTTGAATCAAGAATTTCTCAAGACCAGCTATGGAGTTTGAATTTGTGTTCGGTTAATGGCAATAGACTCGTACCAAGTCCCTTGTTATAACAAGCGGGTTAAAGTATATTAGGTGAAATGTGGGTGATACTGTTAGGCACACCTCTACCCAACCCTTCGGGGAGAACATGCGTGATGTTTTTTATTTATTTGATTTGATTACAGCTTCAGTTTCATTTTTCTTTACAGTTTGTGTTCTGATTAAAATTTACTTTGACATATTATGTATTTATTTTTATCTTTTTTTGTGTGCCAAAGTGCAAACAAGATATTATACGCTAAATTAATGGCTTTATTGAATTTTTGATCTTGTAGTACTGCCACACTGGTTATTTTTTGATTTAGGATTTTATTAGAAAATTGACAGTACCTTTTTTTTCCTCTGAATCAATAAACAGAACCACTTAACCCAAAAAATAAGAAGCTTTTTAAATGGCAACATTGTTATTATATTTTTCTACACGAACCCTACCTCGTCACTCTTTTCATGGATAAGAAATCTGAGCTTTGCCGGATGTTAACATATTATCAAGATCAAAGACTTGGCAGCTGCGAAAATTTTATTTATGTAACTTCTCGCCCCCTTGCATTTGTTTGTTCTCTCAGAGGGTTGTAAATTGTTGAAATCTACAATTTCTTGTAGACTGATTATGCACCAACCAGTCTACAATAAATCTAAACTATTAATATTATAAATGCGAAAGTAACTCTGTCTGTCTGTCTGTCTGTCTCTTCTTCACGCCTAAACCACTGAACCGATTTTAATGAAATTTGGTACAGATATAGTCTGGGACCCGAGAAAGGACATATGATAGTTTTCATCCCGGAAATCCCCCGGGAACGGGAACTATTAATCCACGCGTACGAAGTCGCGGGCAAAAGCTAGTTGTCTATATTTCCCACTTTTTTTTAATAATACTAGCTGCGCCTCGTAGTTTCACATGCGTGGTGATAGTCAAATTCTCACTTAAAAAAATAGCCTATATCTATCTCCAGGGTCCCAACTATCTCTGTTGGTTAAATTTGATTGAAACGGTTACCATGTATCTATTGTATTCAGTACAACATATCTCCTTAACTAGAAACTACTCTCAACACGGGTATTGAACTGAACATAACTAGCGTAGTGTGTGAGTGCTATTAGTACACATTTTCCCATCCCTTTCGGAAGTATATGGTACCTTCACAAAAAACCTTAAAACGTCGAGACCAAGAACCGGTAAAGCTGTCAAAATCATTATCAAACACTCATCTCCAACTAGGCCACGCGGGAACGAGGGTGAATAAGTTCAGGGGAAGCCATTTCCAAATGAACTGCTACCGTAAATCAAAGCATATCTATAAAAATAGGATCCTCTTTTATGTGGAATATGAGGATGAAGGTCAAGTACGCACTTTAGCAGTTGTTTTTATCGTTATATTTATATTCGTTTAATAATATGCTTTTACTAGCTGGCGCCCGCGTGTGTGTTATTCCAGACTATAATCTACCTATGTGCCAAATTTCATCAAGATCCGCTTAGCCGTTATGACGTGAAAATGTAACAAACATCCATACATCCTCACAAACATTCGCATTTATAATATTATATAAGTAGGATAGTAATACTGTCTCAGTGGTCTGGTGGTCCAAGTGCGACTACTGTGCACGACTTGCTGAGTTCGACTCCTGCGTCGTACAATGTGTTGTTTGGAATTTCTAGGTAGCAGCAGTCACGGAAACTAGATCAATGCCTGGTTGGTAGCAATAGGCTCGTTATCTATAACAAAAGGCTGTAACATAACTAACGAAAAGTAAGTTTACTTTTAGGTACAATTCTGGCAATCCCTTTTGGGATATCTTCGTAAGTATGCATCATTATGAACTAGAGAGTTTCGAGTTGAAATTAAAACCATATACTCAATTCTGTGATCTCTTGAAGATGTGATTAATCAACCCTTGCAACCTACGCAGTCAAACAATAATTATGGCCGTCGCAAGTTTGCACGTAATCAAAGCTGCGCGAGTTCGACTCGCATTTGGCCGGTTATTTTTCTGATATAACGTAAAATCCTCTACAATCTTTAACTAAAAGAACACTGTAATCAGATCAATAATACAATTTTACTAGCAATCGTAACAATGCAATAGATTTGTGACTATAAAAAGTCCGAATCAATAAATCTTAAGCTTTACTAGTCGATCCCAAGATTTACTAACGTAAGTTCGTAAATGTACAGAATTGAAGTTTTTTCGGTGGAGTTTAGGAAATGCCAGATTAAGCAAATAACTGTTTGCAAACGTTGGTTTTAGGAATAAAACAATGACTATTTCTTAAATATGTGGCGACTCACAACGACACGCTTGGTGCGGAAGCTAAGTGTTTGACCTCTGAACTACGCGTCGCGGGTTCCATCCCCGCACGGAATAAATATTTGTGTGGCCTACAGATAGTTGTTCCGGGTCTGGTTATTTGTATATGTAAGTTTTAAATGTTTCTAAACGCACCCACAATACAGGAGAAATTCCTAGTATGGGGCAACGTTTTATTAAAAAAGAAAGAATAACATAATGGATCCAAGCAACCTAAGGGTTGGAACCACGACCAAGCATGTGCAAGTCAAAATGGCCGCAGTAACTAAGCTAGAATCCCCGATTAAATAGATCGTTACGCGATTCGATCTGAGCGAGCATAGCAAGCGGTACCATGCGCCGCAGCGATATGCGAGTGCTTCATCAAAGTTGGATGCGCCTTTTCATTTCACCTTCTTTAAGATGAGAAGCTTTGAAAAAGGCGAGTGTATTTCAATTATCTATTTTGACGACACGGTTGTCGGTTGGCACGAGGGCTGAGCGATTGACTGCTGAGCTGCGCGTCGCGGGTTCCATCCCCTCAAAAGCCGAACAAATATATGTGTTGCCTATAGATAGTTGTTCTGGGTATATGAGTTTAAATGTTTGTCAACACACCCACGATACAGAAGAAATTCCAAGTGAGGGGTAACGACAAAAAAAATCGAGACTAAATTTTTCAAATAACACCATAAAACGATATTTACGAAGACAATATCTCTCAACTTTATTATAAAAGACAAATCACCAATAACAATTTTCTTAATTAAAAGCCTTCCTCAAATTCACGATCAATCATTTTCTTGAGATCTTTCATCAGTCAAGTGTTGTACGTATCTAAGCGTTCGTACATCTTGAGCTTGAAGAGGACTCGTTTTCTTATTGAACACGTCTTTACTGTCTGACAATATAAGATTGGTTCTAAACTAAAATGACGGGCCTGTTGGTCTAGTGGTTAGTGGTGGGTTCGATTCCCACCCAGGAGAAACTTTGTGTGATGAGCATGATTGTTTGTTCTGTGTCTGGGTGTGATTTATCGAAAATATGTATGTATTTATAAATTATATAAGTATGTATATCAGTTGTCTGGTTACCATAACACAAGCTCTGCTTAGCTTGGCATCAGATAGCCGTGTGTGAGTTGTCCCAAGATAAAAAAAAAAAACTCAAACTCAAAGCATTTATGTATATATATATATTTATACAAGTGGACCGTTTCACCGTTTTCGAGGCAATCTTTTATGTCAAGAACAAAAAAATGAAGCTACAGTCCCAGTCACAAGAGATAATTACTTGTGAAAGTACCGTAGTTACCCATTCCAGAGCGTTGATCTCTATGAAAAAGAATGGGTAAGAAACTCCATGGACACTCTTTGTAATTTGTTTATGACTGGAACAGACAGAGCGTCATCTTTGCATTGGCGAAAAAACTCTTTAAATAAAGATTAAAAAAAATTACTGTAAGTGCTGAGTTCAGTTACATTAAATAAAAATCAAGATTTAAAAAAAAATACTGGAAGTGCTGAGTTCACCCCCGAATACTGAAACGTCACTCAAAATTTGAGGGCTGCTTAACATTTGAGCAGCTCTTAAACTTTAGATTTTGTATTGCCAAACATCACTTTTGAGTATCTGTTAAATTTAAGTAGTACCTACTTAAATTTTGAGTGACGTTTCAGTATTCGGGGGTCAGTTACATAAAATAAAAATCATAAAGAAAATCTATAACTAGTTTGTGTACGTGTTTCTAGTTTATATCTACGACTGTTGAAATAAGCTGATACACAACGTTTTACTTAAGCATTGGCACATCATTGTCATTCCCAGACAATGGAATTCTGCTCTTTTTTAAATTAATAAAAAATTGTGTGTGCAAATTCGTTCTCGCCTGGATCTCTGTTTTTGTTTTGTTTGCCGATAATGTCAGCAATATATCAGTATATAATTTGTTTATCTCATCAAAATCGATTTAGCATCTGCAGAAACTGTCCGTAACAAACACCCTGGCAAAAAACGATGTTTTAGGTATATCTTCCTTCATAATGCACTTTATGAAAAACTGTTATGTCGACAAACAACCATTTCAATTATTTTGTAAACATATATACTCCAACAGTAATAAAAATAAGCGCTCGGAAGATTGACATCGAACACCGAACACCCACACTTTAATGAAAAAAAAAACATGCACTAGCTACTGGACTACACTTTATCTTAATGATGTATTTTTTTCGATCAGTGAACAAAATATGTTCTTCTAGAATAAATAAATAAATAAATATCTTGGGACAACTCACACACGGCTATCTGATCCCAAGCTAAGCAGAGCTTGTGTTATGGTAACCAGACAACTGATATAAATACTTATATAATTTATAAATACATACATATTATAGATAAATCACACCCAGACACAGAACAAACAATCATGCTCATCGCACAAAGTTTGTCCTGCGCGGGAATCGAACCCACGACCTCCGGCTCAGCAGTCAGGGCCATTAACCACTAGACCAAGAGGCCCGTCAAAAGAAATCAGAATAAATAAAGAATCTTCAAACCCACCGTACGGTGCCAAGCTTGGTCTGTGGATGGTCATCATTACGTACCCAGTTACCACCGAGCCTTGGTAAGCACGCTAAGCCGTTGATCTCAATTGTGTTTTTTTTATATTTTTGACAATCGTTACAGGTCAATCAGTGCCCCGAAAATCTAACAACCTGTGTGACCAAGAAGTATCGTCATTTCCAGTATCAACTGGGTTGTCAGATATGTAGTCGCTCCATATAAAATACCGATATTTGGCTGCTTCCGGTAAGTCTGCTGAAAGTCGACTTCATCATAACCACGAGCTCCTCATACCCTTTTATCAAAACTTTGCCAAAATCAAAGATGAAGAGGTGTGTTCCATACAAACATGGGAGAAGCCATGCTAGTAGCATCACATTATTTAGTGCTCGTTGCCCGCTCCCCTCTAATTAATAAACCTAAGCTTTCCTCTATAAAACTTTTATACGGCGATAAAAACCACATCGGAATCCTTCCACTGAATCTCGTCCAAATAGACAAGCTTAGTTTTATTCTTATATTTTTTTGATGAAATGAAGATGTATGCCGTATGCTGCGTTAGCGATTATTGTGGAGAAAAAGCAAAGAGGCTGTAATTTGTTTTTGTAGCTCGAACCTCTCCATATTTTAAGTGTAGACAGGTAATACTCCATCATAATTTATCTCTTAACTATTTCTCAATAGTCGCCCAAATTTTGGGAGTTTGCATTTATGATTTGTTACTAAAATTATGTTTAACTAGCTTTTGCCCGCGGCTTCACGCGCGTTAAGTTCGGAGTAACACTGTTCCCCTTTCCTGATTTGCAGGTACCTGCTACCTGTATTTTCTGCCTTGCGCCTTATTTATTGTAAAAGCAAAGCTAAGTTTCCCTTTGCTTTCCTCTTTCTCCATCATTTCTCACTTTAAAATATGTCTATGTCCGTCTACAGGGTCAGTACTATCTCTGTACTAAAGTAAATCAAAATCGGTTTAGCCATTTAGACGTGAAGACGTAACAAACAAACTCACTTTCGCTTTTATAATATTAGTAAGGATGCATGCTTCAAACGATAATTTCTGTGTTAAGTTTTTACTTTCTGAGAAACCAAAGTTGACTTGACTTACATGCAACTAGAATTTCCGTGAACATTTCCAACTTGGACTAGATAATCTTCTACTAGTCACGAGCGGCCACCACGTTAAAAGGGCAACGATGCTTGAAATTATAACATCTTGTTGACCATTTATTGCACCGTTGCTTGCCGAAACTGCTGTGATTTCTGTACTAGTTTAATCATAGCAAAGCAACCATGCGAAATATGCTGAAAATTTAATTCAGCTCTCCCAACTATGTTTTATTTTTTAAGGATGGAAAATCATCAAATAACTTTCCTGCTCTGGGCGGAGTGTCAAAACTTTTACTGGCTAAAACCCATCCATGTTCCTTCTTTTGCTCTTTGTTTTCGGGGCCGCGGTATCGCTTCCGAACAACCCGCAACCCCGGCAGGCAGTGGTCTTGGCAGGCCCCTCTTATTTTAAGGCCTCGCGTGGAACACGAACGCACCGTCGAAACAGCCTGTCATCACTAGACAAAAGGACGGTGAGCTACTTATTGCTCACTATCCACAGACTCATGTCTACCGGGGCTGGGAGTCGTCTCGCGGCGCCCAACGCTCGGAGCGCCACCCGCGGCGGCTAGGTTGGTTTGAGGTTCTTCCAAACTATCTAAGCATCGGTTGCAGCTGAATAACAGTATTATCATGTTACTATAACTAGTTAGTAGATACTAGGTAATATACACCCCTTGTTAAGACTGGTTGCCAGACCTTCTGGCCTCTGACTACCTGTCATTACTGTCAAAGTCTACAAAAGGTAGTTTCAGGGTCAAAGTAATTACACTCTATTTAGTTAGTTTTTTAGATTTTTCAAAAATAAAGAACACGTATTTTTACCTGTCACGTCTCTCGTTGCTAAAAACTGTGGCAACGCGTGACGTCACACCTAACTTTAATGGGATATATGACAAAGATCTTTGTCATATTTATTCTAATTTACAAATAAAAAAGTGTCCCTTATTTTTGAATAATCTAAAAGACGGACAAATATTTTTTTGGAGTTTACTCCTTAAAGATCGATTTTCATATATAAGGCGCCCGGTATGTGAAAAATTCAAGGGGTAAAACCTACTAAAGTAACGAAAATGTGTCGTTTAGAAAGTCTAATTTGGCTGTGAGTGTATTAAGACGTACATATGGTATGCTGTATAGACGACTATACCTATATACTATATGTTATTGGGCTTGTTTGTTTTTATCAGTGTCGATGTATTTATATTGCTATTTTTTTTCATTAATTTGTGAATTTACCCTTTTATTATGATGTTGAATTTCAAACTCTTTTTAGGTATGGTTAGATACTTGTACTTAAGGAGTAAACTCCAGTCGTGCGTCGGAGCTGACACACACACTTTTTGGTAACTTACCTACTGATCAACAGGATCAATGGTATGGAGGAAACTCCATATGTCATGGGTGGTCACCCATCCGCGAACCAACATTTATAAAGAAAACCTTAAGCTTGTAGAGGTAAGCAAAAACTGCACAGCACCACCGGCTGCTATCCTGACATGCTCCTTTTGTTTTGTTCACGTTCATACTTCTGGTCAAACACGCTTGCCGCTACCGTTGTGCATAGTGAGTTTTCAAAAGAACAATGGTCACAGATATTCTCTACAAAAAGGAAAAAAAAACAGTGCGTTCAAGCGTGTTTGCCATTCCAATTATTGGGATCAATTATAAACAGCACACAATTTAGGACTATTTTATAACATTACTAGCTTTTGACCGCGGCTTCGCCAGCGTTAAATTAGGTACAGCATCTGTAGTTTTTGCCCTAAGGCCTTATTTATTGTAATAGCAATGCTAAGTTTTCCCTTTCCTTCCTCTTTCTCCCTCATTTTTCACTATTTTTTTTTAAAGTTAGCCTATGGCAGTCTCCAAGGTCCCAACTATTTCGGTACCAAAGTTCATCAAAACCGGTTTAGCCATGTAGACGTGAAGACGTAACAAACAAACATACTCACTTTCGCTTTTATAATATTTGTAAGGACGTAAGGATTAATTATCCGTGGTGCTTGGCAACCGTACTTGTAATCGTTTCTTCATGCTTTGTTTTGTTCAGTCTCCTGCTGATATGAAGAGACGTGGAAATTATGCTTTTTCCTTCTCCTCCGCAATTTTTTTCTGATTTCGTTGGGGGATTCAAGACAGTATATATATATAGTATCGCCGGGACTTTTATCGCGCTTCATTGTGTCGACGCTTTTCAGGTTGCGCTGTTGATTCTGTCTTTCAGGAGTTGCAGTGTATTAGGAATAGTATGACCAGCTTGTCCGGTAAAAAAATAAACCCCTGTATCATTTGACTTCGTAAATTTAGAGGGTTGATTTTCTTGTTCTCTTTGTTAGATTCATATTACAAAGTGACCACAGACTACAACGGAGACAGACAGAATGCATATTATTGCTTTAATTTTAACTCCCTATCTCTACGAGTTCCAGATATATAGGGTCTTGACAGACAGGCAGACTCACGGACAGATGGACAAACAAAGTGATCCTAATAACAGTTCCATTTTTTCCTTTTGAGAAACGGATCTCTAAAAATATGAGAGAAGATGCCTCAATCCCAACTTATAACAGCGTATGATAGTAGTATAACTGTCCAACCAGTCCACGCTCACACAATAATATTGACCAATAACGAGGCCATTCATCTCTATCAGCAATACGTAAAAACTGATAGTCCGATAATAAAATTCAATTTCATACCGATGCAGGCCATTACGCCTTCACATAACGAAGCGCAATTTATGAAAATAAGTAAAAAAGATATGCCTTTTGAATTGGATTCTCTTTTCAAATTATGAGGGTCGCAAGAGCCATACGTCACAATCATTCTCTGTCTAAGAACTGCGCCGTTTCTAAATATTGTTTTAAGTCTGTTGGGCTCGCAAAATATTTTTACCTCCACCATGCAAATTTCATCCCTTTTTTTAAGGAAGTATGGTTCAGATTTGTCTAGATACGGGATTGTAATATGTTTCTCAAGATTGGCACAGCTAGTTTCTTTCGGTATTTGATGTTAGTGTAATTTCAGTAAGTAGGTTATTGTGTAGGTGTACGGAACGTGTATGGAACATTCTTTTCTAGTAAAATATTTTTTTATGAATTGACATTGAACCAATTTTCATGATATTGTCGTGTAGTTAAAAGTATTTATGTATGAAAAATGGTTAGGTATACGTCTTTGGCAAGGTAATGGAATCACATTCCTGTAATTTTCCTCTTATTTACTAACTGGAATAAAATTTTCGAATTATGGATTTACATAAATCAATTCAACATATCTAGGTAAACTTTGTTTGCTTGTGAGTTTGGATGTAGAGAGAAAGTTCGGTTAACACCTGATCTGATTTCAGTTTTTTTTTTACTGATGAGTAGTAACAAGTGTCATGTATAAAACGTTCTCGTGAAAAAGAAACCGATCACAACAGAAGCGACGCCGCGGGCAAAAACCAATCTTAAATAAGGCTCATGCCTTATTCAAGACTAGCTTATGCCCACGGCGTCGTGGTGATCAATGCTCAATTGTTCATGCAATTGAGCATTGATCACCACGCTTGCGCAAGGCAAATTGCTGCCAGCCTTCCGGGAAATTTTCCTATGGATTGAACTGAACTGCGATATGGACAAAATTTTTGACACAAAGTAAATTTTTCGTCATTTTTAAAGTTCTACATACTACTATTTTAGGTCTATTTGTATGTGGTAAATAATATACATAGTATCACAAAAATCTGATTTTTGAAGCATAGTAAAACATAACAAGCAACATTAATATAAAAGACACTTCTCTTGCACCTTCTTTCTGCCTTAATTTCATCGGCCCATCCCACTTAAGCCCAATTAAGTACTGACATACCTATAAACAGTTGCAATTGTAAACACACAAACAACTTTCCTTCCCTGCAATTACAAAAACCAATTCCCAAAGTACACAACTTAGCATATGCATACATGTGCATAAAAAGTAAATTTTGTTGCAAGCAACGGTCGCAAGGTACCTATGCAGAAGTTTGGAATAAGTTGGCGAGAGCGTTCTATTTACTTAGCACTCGAACCACGACTAGCGTTCAAACTGCGCTGGCCATAGATTAAGTTTAGAGAAGAGATACGACTGTAGTTTGTCCATAGAGTACGTAGATTGGAGGTAGATTAGTCTGAGTGAAGAAGGCGTCTTAAGAGAAGAGGGTTTAGAGCGATTGTTATTCCGTTATTCCTGAAAAGTTTGACTGGTAGAGAATGCCTTATGGCATTAAGTTCGTACCACTATTGCACATGAAGTTTTTAATAAATAAATAAAAGTTAGGCAGAGAGATTCCGGAAGTCGGAAGTCGGAAACTTTTGTTGGTTTTGTTGACATTTTTGCCATCAACTTCCGTAAGTAAAGTTATTTTCCACTTTTTAGTTTTTGTTTTTTGAGTCAGTTTTATTTTTACAAAAAAGGTTTTTATGTCAGCGTTTTTGGTTATGGCATTATGATTGATGTCTTTGAGTAATCGGTGAACATACTTATAGAAGGTAATCAATCAGTGGTGATGACGACGTAGTTACATTGAAGACACAGATTTGTTATAGATTCTACAACAAATCGTCTATTTTAAATAAATTAAAGTGGTTGAGGTCAATTCTGATTTTTAGGTGTTTTTCCATTTAGTTTCTTGTCACAATATTGTCTTACCTTGAATTTAGATATTGTTAGCAAGCAACCAATCTCAACAACCTAATTAACGGTCAACAAACTTGCGTAGTACATCCCCAAGTGTCTTTTTGTATTCTCATAACTTAACATAGATTCATAATTTTCCTGCCTTTGTCCCATTCTATTTGCTTCTGCTCAACACATTTTCTTCTTCCATTTTCCCTATCAGACGTCACGGTATCATTTACTTCTATTATTCTTATTCTTAGAATACCGCTGCAAAAATAAATACATAAACTATTTGCTCTATTTATTTTTATTCTTTGACTAAAACGATTTCTTTTACAAGAAACCGCTCGAAAGCTGCGAATATGAAATTGGCTCATCCTTGCAACAGACATGCCGTCTTTATTTATGCTAACAGAAAAGTGCCGTTTTCAGAACTTGCCATGGGATGTTGCGCAAGTATTTTATAACCATTTCTTCACAAACTTTCATTGTAAGACAACTAGTTTTTTCAGCGTTGAGTTGTGAACTGCATTGGGATTGAGTAGAAAGACGATCATTACGGACGTTTATTTTAATTTAAGATTATAACCACTAATTGAATGTATTAATCCCAGTCAACAGTATGTGTTTCAGTCCAATATGCGTATAGCAATAGGTAGCTTACCGTCCGTCCGTCTATTGACGACATGCCGTGTTGACGACGCGTTAGTGTTCCACGCGCGCCTCAAAGAGATGTCAGCAAAGCAGAGCCTGCCGGGGTTGCGGGTTGTTTGAATGTGATACCGCGGCCCGGAAACATAAAGGGCAATAGAAGGAACATGGGTGGGTTTTAGCCAGTACAAAACTGACATTCCCTCCCGCTCCGCCCAGAGCGGGGGAAGTTTTATAATGATTTCCCATTCACAAAAAAAAGCTTTCCGTAACTCAAAAGAAAAAATACGGAACCCGTATAGAATCACTATGTTGTCAATCTGTCTGTCTGTCTAGATTTTTTAGATATCGATTTGAAATTAAAACCAAATACTCAAGTTTGTTGTCCCTTTGTGTTGTGATTAACCCTCTAAGTCTACGCAGTCAAAAGATATCGTGACTGGATCTGTTGAAAAAAAACGTTTTAATTTTGTTCATTTGACATTTAAAAGTTTTTTGACGACGCAGTTGTCGAAGTGGTTGAGCGATTGCTGCGCTGCGTGTATTATTCGATTCTCGTACGGAACAAATATTTGTATTACCTGCAGATAGTTGTTTCAGGTCTGGCTGTTTGTGTATGTGAGTTCAAATATTTATAAACGCACTCACGATACAGGAGAAATCCTAGTGTGGGACAACGTTTTAGAAAAAGAAGTGCCTGAAACGGTCTAATTGAAATAAATGCTTTGAGTTTGAGTTTGATATGGCCGTTTATATCGCAAGTTTGTACGGAACCCTCGTTGCACGAGTCTAACTTACTCTTGACCGGTTTTCACAATTACAGAATTGATTATGCTACTTATTAACAAAACAACAAAGACACCAAGTATTTCTTGCTTCTGAAAACGTTACAAGACCAACATCGTTTAAAAACCTCGAGAGCAAAAGTACTCCTAAAAGAAACAGAAAGTTAATCTTAACTAAATTATAACGATATAGCATTTACTGCGGAACAAAAATAAAGAAATCGCCGAAGAAAACTTCGGTCAATATTAAAATAATTTTCCTTGAAAAGGCGAAGGTCCGAAGTGGCTCTCATTTAGGTTCAAACTTTGTAAGGAGAAGTTTTTATTTACGAAAAACTGTATAAAACTGGTTTGTGTTTAATTCACGAGTTTTGAAATCTTCAATAATGGCGCTAACAATCTGACAGTTCTTCGAAAGTAATTGAAAACATTCTTTTACAGGCCCTTTTTCATTTAACTTTCCACATGACTTCCCATAGATTAATATTATGCATCAATGAGTAAGTTGTCAACATTTTAACGACATACTAATGTGTTCAATCCTTACTAATCCTTACTTAATATTATAAAAGCGAAAGTGAGTTTGTTTGTTTTTTACGTCTTCACGCCTATATAGCAAAACCTATTTTCATGAATTTTGGTACAGAGACAGTAGGGACCCTAGAGACGGACATAGGCTAAAAAAAGTGAGAAAAGGAACACGGTTCGGGTTGGCCGTTTCTTATGAAGAAAAACCGGCAAGAAACTCTATGGTTACTCTTTTAAAATCATTTCGTTTTACAATGTTGTTGTTACAGCGTTAGTACTTAAGTATAAGAGGACAGTGTAGGCCTAACAATAAGTCATTGTTTACTTTAAAAATCGTAAAATATAATAATACGTAAACAAAAGTTATCAAGCGTCTAAGAATCTACAAGGCTTGTAATTACAGCAACTTTATATTTCCCCACTGCTGCTTCCTCCATCCCTTTCAAAGGCCAGTATTCCGTGATACAGCCTTCGAGGACTGCCACGACCCCATAGCACTGTTGCCAAGCACCAACTTTCAGCTTTACGAATAGGCTAATTTCCAAAAAAAAAAAAACTATTTTAGATTATTCATAAATAAGGGACACGTATTTTTTACTTGTAAATTAGACCAAAGATATGGCCCATTAAAGTAACGTGTAACGTCACGTGTTGCTGCATTCGACGACACGGTTGTCGCAGTGGCTGAGCGATCGACTGCTGCGCTGCGTGTCACGGGTTCGATCCCCGCACGGAAAAAATATTTATATGACCTACAGATAGTTGTTCCGGGTCTGGGTGTTTGTGTATGTGGATTTAAATATTTGTAAACGCACCCACGATACAGGAGATAATCCTAGTGTGAGGTAACGTTTTAGAAAAAAAACACGTCACAAGACGGACTTAATAGAATGTTATTACTTTGACCCTGGAACCTACCCTATTCTCGTTCGCAAGCGACAGACATGATATAAATACATTACATTGTCGAACTTCTAATCTTCTAAATAAATAAATCTATACAATTTAATGGTTATTATGAATGCACATACACGCAGCGAATTATCAAACCCACAATCGTTGCGATAAATCTACATCAGATTGAAATATGTGCGTACATGACTGTATGTTTTGGGACTAAGTCTTTTGGAATTATTTGAAACAATGTGGTTATTATTGTTAAAATAGCTTAGTTACAAATTCGAGCCATCGAAAATCTATACGCAAACACTGAAACATGAATTTGGTAAAATTATGAATTTAGCGACTTTTTAACAGTACGCAATGGTTTGGTTTGAAAGTTTAAAATGATGTGCTCTTTTAAAACTCTGGAATTAACCTAACAATGAAATGACAGGCTCATATCCTTCCTAATATTATAAAAGCAAAAGTGAGTTTGTTACATCTTCACGCCTAAATGGCTAAACCGATTTTGAATAATTTTGGTGCAGAGATAGTTGAGAACCTACAATAATAATAATAGTTGTAGGCCTACTATGACATCTTAAAGCAGAACTTATTCCACTGAGTGAAAGAGATGGTGCTAGACACCCCGTATAGCTCTGTCCCTTTCCCTCAGCGGTATAAGTTCTGCTTTAACACGTCATGGTAGGGTAGCTGGAAACGATTATAAGCTAATTAAAAAAAAAAGTGAGAAAAGGGGGAGAAAGAGGGAAGAAAAGAGAAGTGAAAGATTTTTTTTTAATCATCAGGAGGTTTAAAGTTAGAGTTAGCCCAAAGTAACCATGCCACGCGGATGAAGTCGCGGACGGAAGCTAGTCAAAAAATTAAATAAAAACCATTGCGCGATTAAAAATAGCCGAATTAAAACCCGCCCCTGCGAATGACGTCTTCAGAAGCTCGTAAAATAACTGTTCAAGACGTTATTTCAAATATCTACTTTACTTCTGTCGAAATAACATTGATAAAGATATTGTCAAACAATCTAAGAACAAAGAAATTATGAACCATCCATTCAAAGTAGCTGTTTAATCTTCAAATATTGATTTCCCTAATAATAATGGAGCCGTTTTCATTTCGAAACCGTTGTTATGTCCATAAAATCAAACTTTCATCGGAATAGTGAAATTCCGCGGAAAATGTGGCTACCACAGTCATAAATCGTATCTGGAACAAAACAATTAAAGCCGAATGGAGTTGTTAGTTATTTATTGGATAGAAATTAGATAAGGGTATCCATCAGAGTCTGTTCCCGCGGTTGATGTCGTAATGTTTGTATTGGTGTTACGTAATAAAATACCGTAGTTTTTTTTTTGGATGGGAAATCATCAAATAACTTCCCCCGCTCTGGACGGAGCGGGGGGAGTGTCAGACTGTTACTGACTAAAACCCACCCATGTTCCTTCTACTGCCTTTTGCATTCCATGGCGGCGGTATCTCTTTCGAACAACATGCAACCCCGGCCGGCGGAGGCCCTGGCAAGCCCTTCTGCTTTGCTGACATCTCTTTGAGGCGCGCGTGAAACACTAACGCGCCGTCAACACGACTTGTCGTCAATAGACGAACGGACGGTGAGCTACCCATTGCTCACCGTCCACAGGATCGCACCGTCTACGGTGGCCGGGAGTGGTCTCGCGGCACCCGTCGCCCGGAGCGTCTCCCACGGCGGCTGGGTTGGATTGAGGTTCTCTCCCTCAAACGCAGGTAGCCGGGCGTTTGAGAGTAGTATGACTATTTCGCAAAAGGAAGTAGCCGTTTACTATTTCCTGTCGCTCCGGACCATGGACTTAACCAGGGCCGGACGCGAGAGATCGCCGCCGCCGATCGCCTCTACGAGGGCACGACGGTGCTCCGCCCACGCTGGGTAGACCGTCAAACACCGTAATCTGAGTTAGCAGCTGATTTATTATTCCTGGCGGTACATGCATATTAAGTTGATGCCCATTAGAGTGCAACTGCCCACAGCTTCTTTCCCTTAAAGAAACAAAAAAAAACATTAATTATAAAAATAAAGTTCTAGGCTCATGTTAACATCTGCTGTCTCAGCCTAGAACTAAACCACGAGCTCGGTACCTTCAGTAGTGTCCATCAGATCTTGTACTGATACGTCATGGCCCAATCGTTGGTAACTAATTTAAAAAAAAAAAAATAAAAAATTCAAATTGTTTCTTACAAGATAAGCAAAGCGTTTAAGGTTGTGCAGGCCAGTGAAAGGTTGTATATTGATTAAAATATTAATTGAGACCGTTTTAGATCTGGCTTTATAGATCCTACGAATATTATAAATTTGTGAATGTTTGTGAGGATGGATGGATACATGGATGTACGGGTGTTCGTTACTCTTTCACGCCAAAACGGCTAAACGGATCTTAGAGAAATTTGGCACACAAATAGATTAGATATATATATCTCTATATACTATACTAGGCTATATTCTACTGAGTCCAATAAACGATATTTATTATCGTCTAGAATAACACATTGGATACAATTTTTTCCAATTATCACGAAAGTGAAGCCGCGAGCGCCAGCTAGTTCATAATAAAGAAACCCACAACCCTTTACGTTATTTGTACCCCAATAAATAACCGTTTTGTGAAAAACTCACATAATAGTCAAAAGAACTTAGAGGGTTATTTGATGATTTAAGTGATTATAAATCAGTAAACCTATTTAAAACGGTTACAATTAAAATTTTAATCAATATCCAACCTTAATTGCAAACTATAAAAGAAAATACATTTTTTTAATTCGTGGGCAACTCCTGCGCTCCTTAAATGCTTAGCTTATAATTTGGAAATAACGCATTTTTTAACAAAACCATCCAGGACTTTTCAATGTCAATTTTCGAAATGAAAAATACATCATTTTTTTTTTACTTCGCAGACTAACGTGACGCTTTCACTTTAAATAAAAGATCTATAGTTACTGGCACATAAACCACTTTATCAAAATGTGGCTTAATAAATTTCTCAGTTTCTAGTATTGTAGATAATTCAGTTATAGTGGCTAACCTGTGTGAAACATCTGAATTGATGTATCGTGCTTGTACCTAGACGCCGAACATGGTCGTAACTTCATCGGGTATCAATAAACTAATGTCGATGTCACACTGGCCCTGTTGACCACAACCGCGTGACATTTTGCATCAAAATATCACACTAATATTATGAAGGCGAAAGTTTGTATGTCTGTGTGCATGTTTGGTACTCTTTTTCACGCAAATGACTGAACCGATTTGGATGAAACTTGGTATGTAGCAAGCTTTTTCTTTTCGGATGGGGCTAGTGTCGGACTTTTACTGATTGAACCCCATCCATTTTTCTTTTTCTGCTCTTTTTGTTTCAGGGGCCGCGGTATTTCTTTTGAACAATTCGCAACCTCGGCAAGCAGTGACTTTGGGCTAACGCTAACAAGAACCCGCGTGATGATCGAAAAAAAAATATCTTTCTCTCCCCTTTTCTTCCCTCTTTCCCCCTTACCTCATTTTTTTTTAATTGCTTATGTCTGTCTCCAGGTTCCCAACTACCTCTGTATAAAAATTCATCAAAATCGGTTTGGGCCTTTTGGACGTGTGACGTAACAACCAAACAAACTCACTTTCGCTTTTATAATATTAGTAAGGATATCTTTTTTAACTATGACCGCACAAAGTTCGTGTCTGTGCTATTAACCGTACAGGAGTTTTGTTTGAGGCATTGATTCTAACTGCAGGATCAAGTCATGTTTGTCAAAGAAATGAATTTCCAGCTGCAAAATTTAAACTCAATTGGTTAAAGGGAACTGGTTTTAAATTCAGTTGCATGATTTGATCAATACATACTAACTCACAACGCATGTTTAAAAAAAAACGTACAAAATAGGCTCTATATCTATCAATAACGAGGTTCTCTAAAAATAAAAAAAAAATACAACATAATAGGTACGTTCGACACACAGATTTTAATAAATGAATTTCTGGTAAACGTGAACGTTTACCATGCATTCAAATAACTTCAAAATTGAATTATATTATTTACACTTCATGGAAATTATTCAATACATTTAACTTCAATATGGATATTTCAAATAACATTTAGAAGTAGCGATGTGGACTAAATTCGTCGGTACATACCATTCATATTGAAAAAGTTACCGGTAACAAATATTCAAATTGAGTGAGACACACCACGGTGCGCTTTTGAATTTCATTCGGTTTTCAACGGCCTTAGTTTCAGTTCCCCGTTAGGGTACGACCACAAAAGGTTTAATCCCGAAAATTGATCAAATATTTTGGTTCTTTTTTGGTAGACGATGTTAATTCGGTTTTACTGTACCAGAAATACAACATGTGTCCAAAAATTGGGTCATGATATAGATAGAGATACCGCGGCTTAGGAACATAAAGTGCACAAGAAAAAACATTGGGGTTTTAGTCAGTAAAAGTCTGACACTTGATGATGCATGATCCAGCTCTGCCCAGAGTTGGAGAAGTTCTTTGAAGATTTCACATTATCAAAAAAAAAAATTTGAGATGTTAAGGGACATCCGGATGGAACGAAGTTCCTATAGAAATGAAAATATCTGGCTTGCTTTCTATAAGAAAGAGAGAGACAGACAGACAGACAGAGAAACATGCGACGCCGCACAGCTTACAATAGCTTACTATAGCAAAAAGTGTTGTGACAACTTTTCGTAAGAATTTTTTCCGTCTAGCCCCCTTTCACAACGCGCGATAAGGAACTTCGTTCCAATACTACCTTTTTCATAATTTTGATGTTTGCCTGAAGGAGAAATCCAGTTCATGCTATACAATGAAAGAAGTCTTACCCCGTTATATCTACTTTATATACTCAATACCATTGGCGATTTTGTCAGAAGAGAATTGTCACCCACGTTTAATACGAAGGTTTCAGTTTTGAAGATATGGTAATATTTGGGACAGTTTAACATCATATTTTGACAATATCGTCATGAAACAATGTCCTGTACAGTTGAATTTTAAATTAAGTTTAGTTTCCTATTGTCTTAGTAGCTCTTACAAAGAGCTTATAGGTCAAGTGAGGTCAAGCAGTAAGTAGCCCATGGCATTTTGGACCAATGATTGTATTTCAGTTTCCACGCCCCAAAGGCACACGAACAATAAACATCTCATTCCGTTTCGTAGAAAGCCAAACTTGCCAGAAATATCTCGCCCCCGTTCCACCTACAGTATGATCGGGGTTTAGTTAATCAGGGTTGTCGAAACAAATTGTAAGCGGATTATTATAGAGGATTACATTAACTTGATAATGTGTATGTTATTGTCTATTTATATAAGCTTACACAGGGCAAATTATATCGGGTGAAGATATTGAATGTATTAGCTCTTTTTTTTCCTTATTTGATTACCGAAAAGTAATGCTTTTATAGCTGTTTTAGCAATATCGTAAGTGCCTTTTACGGGTAAAGCGATAATGATATTATTTCACAGATATTTTTTCAATGTTAAAATAAAGATATTTGTATGGCCTACAGATAGTTGTTCTGAGTCTGGCTGTTTGTGTAGGTATATGATTTAAAATGTTTGTAAATGTACCCACGATACAGGAGAAATTCCAAGTGTAGGGTAACGACAAAAAAAAAATAAGCTTGAATTTTTCAGATGACACCATAATACGATATTTAGTGAGCAACGCTTAAAAAAAATAGCGCATTAATAAAATTTTAGCCAAAAACGCCCGACATCCTTAATTATTTTTGTTTAACAAACTTTGCATGTTCAACAACATACCCACAGTCAATACGCATTATCAACAAGGACTAGCCCTAAAACTGCCCCAAAAAAGGGTCACTTCTTCACTCACACATTACTAATTTATCTCTGCACAAAACCAACACATTCCACTAAAAAGAACACGTTTTTTACACCAAAACATTATCCAAGCCCAATTGATGGCTTTTAACCAACAAAAAGATAGGTAAATGCCGCAGACCGAAATCGGTGATCGTAAATTCTGTACCTGTGAAATCGGCACTGGCCAGTTACCGGTTTATTGCAAGCTTGTGGTCACATCCTTAGAAGTCCATGTTACGATTCAGTACCGACCGGCGCGAGTTTTATGGCGAGGGTTTCTTTGAATAATGTAGCAGCCGGCGCGTGAAGAGACGAGCTACAGAACTGGTGGTGGAGGGTGCAAGTTGTGAGCGGAGAAGTCCGAAGTTCCGTCCCTCCTGGAGGCTTCCACGAGGGACGAAAAAAGTAGAACTGACGCAATCGGTCAGATTTGCTACTATCCTTTACTCATTGGTTAGTTTTTATATGCTTAGATTCGCGTCTGGGAAACACTTTGACTTTTAGTGAGCGGGCTAGCGTAGTTCGGAATTCCATTACAGTATGAGAACATAATTATACTGAATTTGTAACCAATGAAGTGCAGCGAAAGGCCGCACACAATACAAGATGATCAACTATTATGATACTGATTTCACTGTAGCATCGTGCATGTAAAGTTTCGTGTCATTTATTGACAATACATTTTTAGTGATGCATCTATCTTTTATTTTTAGTGAAAGTGTCGATATTTTTATTTAAAAACTACATTTAGGATGTAATTAGCTTCCTTTCTTCCTTCCTTAACGATCCTACAGCAAAAACCTCGTTCTCTTTAGTTAATTATAATTTTGAAATGTTTTAATAAAGCTACACAGCTTAATTAAAACATAGACGAACCAAAGTTTAGAAAAAAACGATAAACGCGTAATTGACGGCACATTACAAATGAAAACATCGAATGATTAAATTGTATGCAGCATGACCAGAATAAACAGTGCTAGTTTGATTTTCTTTATTTAGCTTGACTGACGCAAATAGCTACAAATTATCCTTCTTTCATTTTCCTGCAACTTTCTTCAAACTAATGATGCATAACAACATCAAAATCGCTTTCGTCTTATAATCTGAACCGCTTCCAAAACTGTCAGCATACGATTTAATGCAAAGTGTTGGAGAATTTAAAATGGCCGAATCATCCATTGCTATATTATTTTATATAGTCTATGGGCCCACGTACAATGTAATTACAAAGAAGGATACATACTATACAATATGTATAATAACTTTTTTTGCGGATGGAAAATTATCAATAAACTTCCCCCGCTCTGGGCGGAGCGCGGGAAGGGGAATGTCAAACTTGTATTAACTAAAACCCTCCCATGTTCCTTCAATTGCCTTTTATGTTTCAGGGCCGCGGTATCTTTTTCAAATAACCCGCAACCCTGGCAGGTGGTGGCCCTGGCAAGCCCCTCTGCTTTGCTGACATGTCTTTGAGGCGCGCGTGGAACACTAACGCGCCGTCGACACGGCATAATGAAACACTTTATAATAGCATTAGTATCATGTTTTATTACATTTAAGTTCAAACTAAATGTAGTTTTCATTAAAACGCTTATATTTTTATTACTCATAATGATGAGTAATAAAAATATAAGCGTTTTAATGCAATTTACGGTTTGAATACCTATATTAATATATTTTTTTGTTGTTGTAGACTTTGTAATAATATAATAAGAGTGTTGCCAGAGTTGATAATATTACTGTACGTGGGTTGCCAACTCATCGCCTCTTTATTAGCACAGCAGTGTGACCCTTTCCGTCAGTCAACTTTTACGACGCACCCGGGTGATAATCAGCTGATTCATTCCGTTTTTCCTTACTACCTTTTTACTCCTGTATCCTGTACAAGATCGTATGAGGAAATTAAGCCTTATTTGTTGTTGAGAATGATTTTCCGTGTGTCACGTGTGTGTAGGGTTCAGAATACCAGCGTCAAGTAGTCAAGTAGTCTACCTGGCACTATGCTGAGCTGGACTCATATTTGGTGCAATCTTGAGACACACCGCCCAGTAGAAGGCGACGGTTATAAATGTATGTAATGTGACTAAATGTCTATCTATGGGTCAAATACTAACGCGCCGTCGACATGGCTTGTCGGCAATAGACGGAGGGACAGTGAGCTAACCATTGCTCATCGTCCACAGGCCCGCGTCTACGATGGTCGGGAGTCGTCTCGCGGGGCCCGGCGCCCGGGGCATTGCCTGGGGCATCGCCCGCGGCGGTTGGGTTGGTTTCTCCCTCAAACGCCCGGCCTCCTCCGTTGCCAGCGTGACTGCTTCGCAGAACGAGGTGACCGCTTCCAGTTGCCTCTTGCTCTGGACCATGGACTGAACCAGGGCCGGTCGCGCCGATCGCCTCTACGAGGACCCGGCGTGCTCCGCCCAAGCTGGGCAGACCGCCACTGCGTGCTCCATTGTGTCCTCCGGGTGATCATCACAATGGTGACACCCAGGCGTTTCCTCCCGCCCGATTATGTGCAAGAACCTCCCGAAACTTCCGTGTCCGGTGAAGACCTGCGTCAGGCGGTAGGTGAGGACGCCATGACGCTTCTCCAGTCACTCCTTAAAGAGGGGACTTACCGCCACAATTGTGGAATGCCCTGCACGGGGTTGCGACAGTCGCTCTCTCCATACCACCATGAAATCGCACCGGAGGTACAGACCGCTACCGGTCCCAGCAGTCCCAGCAGTCCCAGCGTCGTAGCAGTAGCGGAGTTTCCCTCCGGTGTAGTGTCCCATATGGTACGGACCCCTTCGTGCGCGAGTCCGACTCACACTTGGCCGGTTTTTCTAATGTACTGAGTAACGTGTTGTAACCATAGTATCTAGGAAGTCATACTAGTACGAAATAAGTGTTACCTTACAGGAAAAACTGTTAGCGAGAAATCTGCTGATCATAATCTTGACTGTACATACCCTCAAGTGCCTCAAAATATCTGCCGGGGTTGCGGGTTGTTCGAAAGAGATACCGCGGCCCCAGAACATAAAAGGCAATAGAAGAAACATAGGTGGGTTTTAGACAGTACAAGTCTGACACCCCCCGCTCCCAGCTCAGAGCGAGTGAAGTTATTTGAATAATTTACACCACAAAAAAAAACATAGACTCACGTCTATGTGCAGCTAGATCTAAAAAAGATTTACTAAGAAGTATGCATTCTGAAAGTATGGGGCACCTAAAATATCACACTATGCCACCGTCTAAGTTGGAATTTAAACTTTGACCTTCAACCTTACTAGAAATAACGGAGAGCTAGCCCAAATAAATCCTTAATGAGTTATGTTGTCTGATCGACTTACCGAAATACTTTACATTAGCAAACAAAATCTCTAAATGAATTTCAGAACACTCATAAGTCATTTTAAATTAACATCAAGCCATTCTTATTGCCTGCCGTCTATTGGCGACAGGCCGTGTCGACGGCGCGTTAGTGTTTTACGTGTGCCTCAAACCCCCGAATACTGAAACGTCACTTAAAGTTTTAGGGCTGCTTAACATTTGAGCAGCTCTTAAACTATAGATTTTGTATTGACAAACGTCACTTCTGAGTATCTGTTAAATTTAAGTGGTACTTAAGTTTTGAGTGACGTTTCAGTATTCGGGGGAAAGAGATGTAAACAAAGGATCGAGGGCCTGTCAGGGCCACCACCTGCTGGGGTTGCGGGTTGTTTGAAAGAGATACCGCGGCCTTGAAACACAAAGGTCAAGGAAAAGAACATGGATGGGTTAGAGTTGGTAAAAGTCTGGCCCAGAACGGGGGAAGTTATTTGATGATATTACATACGAAAAAAAAGACTTCATACTCTACCAACAAATTAGTTATTTTGAAACCGATTTGACGATCCACTTTTGAATATAAGCTGTTATAAAATAAAAAAGATTGCTAAAACGATGTACTGTGTAATATGTACTTTTTATTAGTTCTCCAGCAAATAAATTGGAATACAATATTTTATTGGGCAATGTACAGTCAGCATGCGAAGTGGATGATTGTGAATTTATTAACCTGTGTATGGCCAGTGATCGGGAATATTTCTTAAGCATTTTTTTTTTAATATCGGTTTTGATTTAATACACCAGAAAAGTGCATATAAATGCTGCAGTCTTAGGAAAAAGCATTAATGACAATTTTATTAGGATAATTATTCAAATTCTTTAATTTTAATACTCGCACCTGGTTTTCCTATTACATGGAATTAAAATATAACTGGTGAAATGCAAAATTTGTGTTAGGTACACTTCTGCCTTAGCCTTCGGGGATTACAGGCGTAATGTTATGCAGCTGTTTTTGAAGCTATTTTTTACTTGATTTGTAAGCTGTTTTTTTATTTGAAAAAAAAAATGAAAAAAAGATTCCAAATCGGAAAAAAAAATATTGAAATTTAGAACAAGCTAAATACAACAGTATCATCAACTATACGTTAAAAATCCGGCTATCTTAAATTCAATTATACGCCAAACTTAGACATTTCGAGGTTTTCAATCAGGACAACGTGCCTAAAATAAAGCACACAAAGCCTACCTCTATAATAAACATTCCACCCGACAATTACATTGCCAAAAAACTCCAGTCCATCAACGGTATCCATCCTATCATCCATCGCCGTCCTTTTGGCCACAACGTTACAGAGATCGAGTTAATTACACTTACTACAGAGAGAATCAGAAATGCAATTAGTTTCGTGCGTGCGCCCCGGTAAGCCGGGCTTTTTACTACTCCTACGGACGCGCCCGTCCCGTCCCTAACAAATGTCGTCTCGTTGTCGTTACGGGTCAGTGTCGTATAAGTTTTTTTACGATCCTCGCATTTGTTTGCTGAGTCAGAAATTGGAGTCTATTACGCCGAATTTTTTGATTTGTTTCAAATGTTGTGAATTCTTGGTTTGTTTTTCTGTAGCAAAGTTATTAGTTTTGCTGTGGTCATCGGTTTTGTTGTTTTTTTTCTTATTGAAACTAGCTAGAACATTGGTTTCAATTTTGTACCAGGTGTCGTAATGTGTCGGTGTCAATACTTTTTTTCAATAAATGTCAATAAAAATATTTTTTGAGAATTGTTTGCTTCGCTTTTCAAAATTCGTACTAGAAAACTCAATGTCATTCTTTTTTTTTTCAAAAAAAAATCTCTAGACAGACTAATAATTATATGAGCTAGAACATAAACACAATCACAACCTTAATATTTCGCCAAATCACTTGCCAAAAAGTTGTCTGTACCTATTAATTTTGCTCGTTGACTTTTGAGACAACTATAAAAGTGTTTTCATCAGAAATTTTCATTCAACACAAAAGGCCTTCCATAAAGTTTAATTACAAAATATTTAACGCAACTATACCGCCAAACTTCCTTTGTAATGGCGATCCTAAGTCCAAGTGTTGGAAATTTTCAAACATATTTCGTTGTGTAACGAGGTCAAACGACAGAAAAGGGAGTTTGCAAAACAACTGTTTACATAGAGAAAGGACAAAGGAATTATTAATCCAAACATTTTTTCGTCTGAAATAAAGGACAGTGACCTATTCTATGTAATGGCTGACGTAATTCTTCTCAATCATGATAGGGTTGGCTCGCTGTGAGGATAGAAGCTTTCCGTTGCGTATTCATTAGGGAATCGTTGCGACAAATGTTCTGGAATTATGTTTCCGGGATTATTCGCTTACTCAAGAAAACAAGATGTGACACTCCTTATCCTTTGGAGAAAAACATGTCGTCGTGCTTCGCCGTGATTGTTGATTTCATTATCGTAGATCCGTAGCCATTTGTCACTTTCGTATGTTTCATGTGTTGCCTTTGTCTTGTCCTTTTTATTGGATAAATCGTTAATCTTTCAAGTTATGATTGTGATTGGATGTAGTTTACGTCTTGGGATCTCTATCTATAGCAATAACCCATATTGTCCTATTTTTATTCTTTCCTCCGATAAGTTGCTGCTTCTGCGAACGAGTGTAGTTGGTGCGTCGTCCGACAGCTTTCTTTTGGTTTATTCATACAAGTTTAAGATAAATCAAATAGGTAAACATTCTTTTTTTTCCTGGAGACATGGACAATAAAAAACGACTGAATAATCCTTACTAATATTATAAAAGCAAAAGTGAGTTTGTTACGTCTTCATGCCTAAATTGCTCAACCGATTTTGATCAATTTTGGTTAAGAGATAGTTGGGACCCTGGAGACGGACATAGGCTATTTTTTTTAGTGAGAAATTAGGGAGAAAGAGGGAAAACTTAGGTTTGCTATTACAATTAATAAGGCAAAAGTGCAAAAACTACAGGTGGTAGATACCTGTAAACCAGGAAAGGGGAAATGTGTTATCCTGAATTTAACGCAAGCGAAGCCGCGGGCAAAAGCTAGTATAACTATGTTTTTTTTCGGATTGAAAAAAATAATAAAATAATCATATAACTTGCCGGGGGAGAGTAACATACTTCAGTGACAAAAACCCATCCATGTTCCTTCTTTTCTTTTTTTTCCTTGCCGTTACTTTCCAGGGTCGCAGTATCTCTTACAAATAAACGGCAAACCCCGCAGAATTATAACTATGTTAGTAATCAAAGATTTTTGTTGCAATTAAACACAATACAAGCGCAGTTTCGAAATATCGTACGGTATACTTTTATTTACATCACCAAAATTAATAAATATAAACGGTTTCGTCCATCTTGTCCATACATTAATTCTATGTAAAATTATGGTACCAACTTGCGAGCAGGTGTGAAAGCGGAGCGGTTCCCCACTAGTTTCGCACTAGTTTTAGTACGAAACTTTTTAATCCTCATTAAGAGGTACTGCACTTTCAATAACAGCATTATTTCACAGTTTCACAACTTTACAGTTTGGTTCAATATCAGCAGTTTTTAATATATTATTAAGTGTAAACTCCGTGATTTATTTGATTAGATCTGTCCTACACAGACTGAATGCAATATTGCTTATCCCTCTTAGTTATTAGCGTGATATCGTTCCCTAATTTTAAATCTATGTTCTTGTCAAATTTCATTATGATCCGACCAGCCACTTATTTGTGAAAAGGTCATCATCATTTTCCTGCCCTTGTCCCATTCCATTTGGGGTCGGCGCAACATGTTTTCTTCTTCCATTGCCCCTATCAGGCGTCACGGCATCATTTACTCCTTTCTCCTTCATATCATTCCTTACACAATCCATCTTTCATCAACATACAGATCCATCACTCTTTTAGTCACAATGTGCTTCGTCCCTGTGCTGCTTCGTCCATACCAAAACAAACGACTCTCTTTCATTTTTTCTGTAACAGGTACAACTTTCAAACTACCTTTAATATACTCATTCCTTACTTTATCCATTCTTGTCACTCCACACATCAGACACAGATGTGTGCAAAGATAATGTATAACTATATAGTAATCCTACCGTTTTTCGGCCACAGCGGCCAATCTCAGCAGAGATTAACTATCGGTGCGGGGGACATTTTCGCGCCCAGGTGCAGTCTGTTTCCTCACTCCCATCGTCCGATGGGACGGTAATCCGTCGTGTCCAACCGGAGAGAGATGAGGCGCCTGACCATCGACTTTCCGAGTCATGGGGGTATCTTACAGCCATTTTCCAAACTCCGGGCTGCTACTGTGAAATCCCTAATGGAAAAACCTTACACCGTTTTTTTTTCTGCCCCAGCCGGAGGTTGAACCCCCGTGCTCGGCCGCGGGACCGACAGAGCACTTGAAAGTTTACATTATATAGGTACAAACAGAGTTTTTCATATATAGACTTTCACATATATAATACTAGCTTTCGCCCGCGGTTTCGCCCGCGTTAAATTTGGGGTAACACAGTTCCCCTTGCGCCTTATTGATTTGTAATAGCAACGCTAAGTTTTCCCTTTTCTTCCCTCTATCTTCCTCACATCCCACTTTTTTCAAATAAAAAATTGCCTATGTCCGTCTCCTGGTTCCCAACTATATATGTACCAAAATTCATAACAATCGGTTTAGCCATTAAAGCGTGAATAAGGTAACAAACAAACAAACTCACTTTCGCTTTTATAATATTAGTAAGGAAAAGTAAGGATGAGTATGGATACAACATTTCAATACAACAATACTGTCAACACGAATATTTCCATCATTAGTATTAAATTGTTATTTACTGATGTTGGCTTAATGTAAAGGCTCGTTGAAATTAGCTAGCGTTTTGATAATGACGTATAATTAACATAGCAATGACCTTCACCCTGACCTTTTCCCTAACCAATTCATCTATTCGGACCTCTCCATTCACCAAATCAGCACAAACGTCTCAATATGAACCCTTAGTCGATGCACAATCAATACCAACTTAACGAGTCAATTAAATCGATTCCACTGAACCTTTTCACCCGGCTACCTTTTTAGGGTTCCGTAGGTTCATTATTAAGCGCAACCTGAATAATTCTGGCCGGTCGGTCGGTAGATAACCCTAATTTCATGCGTGACTAACTAAGCTTGACCGGTTCTTTCTACAGTAACGTGCCGCAAAATTGTCTCCTAATCCTGTTGTTAACTATGGATGGTTATTGAGCTGTTTATACCGTTGGTGGTAAAGGAAATAGAGTTCATTTTAGCGTACGGAAAACTGCTGATGTGTCATGCTTTGGTACTACATGACAAGTATTTGTGATGGGATTATTTATTTTAAGACGTATTTCAATTTTAACATTTCTCATTTAAGTAAATAAATAAAAAAAAAGATATAGTTATCCACTGGTATCCGAAACAGGATCAACCTTCTAACAATACGAGCCGTGTCCAGGAGTAGTACTTACTGTTTCAAGCCTTTGATCCAGCTGCCTAACGAAAACCTTCTTTTGTCGAGGCTCTTCGTATCTGATTATTTTTGACGGCACGGTTGGCGCAGTGGCTGAGCGATCGACTACTGCGCTTCGTTCGTAACAAATATTTGTATGACCTGCAGATAGTTGTTTCAGGTCTGGCTGTTTGTGTATGTGAGTTTCAATGTTTGTAAACGCACCCACGATTAATGTTTATTCTTAGTGTGGGGCAACGTTTTTTTTTAATATATATATATACTAGCTTTTGCCCGCGGCTTCGCTCGCGTTAAATTCGGGGTAACACAGTTCCCCTTGCGCCTTATTGATTTGTAATAGCAACGCTTAGTTTTCCCTTTTCTTCCCTCTTTCTCCCTCACATCCCACTTTTTTCAAAAAATATTAGCCTATGTCTGTCTCCTGGTTTCCAACTATCGCTGTACCAAAATTCATCAAAATCGGTTTAGCAATTAAAGCGTGAAGAGGTAACAAACAAACAAACAAACTCACTTTCGCTTTTATAATATTATAAGTAATAAGTAAATAAGTAAGGATAAGGATATATTACGATAGTACTATGACAGACGGTGTAGTCTTAGCAGCTGTAAGAACATTTAGCTAAATGGCGTGCAATATGAGAAGCTTTTTCCAGCTGTAGACTGCTGCAAGCTGGTGCTTATTAAAATAACACAGTTATAGTCCTTGACCGTACTAGTCAGTACTGTTTAGTACCGACTAGCAAGGCCAAGTACTTCAAAAAGTAGGATAAGCTGTTAAAAAAAATACGGCATGTTTTCAAGTCAATGTATGTGATATGTCTAAATGACCATGGATCAATCTAACTTCTACATTACCTTTTTTTTAATGTATTCCTTTTTTTCTGTTTGATATATTTTTTTGTATTAATTCCTGTATTACACAATACAGGAATTTTTTAAACTTTTGCTGCACCAAATAAATGATTTATCTATCTGTCTATCTAAGTCTTTCTCCAAATTTTTTGGGGTCAACTTCCAATATTTTATACGGAGCGGCTGCTTATCTGACCTTCACAACCCAGGTAGTACTGGGTAATACCACACCCCTTGGTAAAACGGGTTATCAGACTTCCGGGACTGGCAAAGATCTACAAATGACAACTACGACCAACAACTTAACGTATTTTCCGAGGCACGAAGGAACTGGGTATGTTATGGATTTAAACCCGTACACAGATCAGCCTAGGCAAGTGCGGCTTAACCCAAATATTGATGCGAGCGGCTGCTATTATTTAGCAGCGAACTTCTCATATAAATAAATAAAATAATAAATAAATATCTTAGGACAACTCACACACGGCTATCTGATCCCAAGCTAAGCAGAGCTTGTGTTATGGTAACCAGACAACTGATATACATACTTATATAATTTATAAATACATACATATAATAGATAAATCACACCCAGACACAGAACAAACAATCATGCTCATCACACAAAGTTTGTCCTGGGTGGGAATCGAACCCACGACCTCCGGCTCAGCAGTCAGGGCCACTAACCACTAGACCAAGAGGCCCCTCATATGTTTTCAAGGTACTGCTCTTTTAATGCAAGTAACAAATTCTCCCAAAACCTGCACAAAATGTTCAAATTCAAACATTCTAAAACTGCTGACGCACTAAAATATGATAGATTAACGTAACTAATGCGTTTTTATTCGCTTCTTAAAAGTAAACTGAGCACGATTCCCACAAACATTTGATGTTCGAAAAGTTTTGATAAATCGTTCGACTACGACTAAAGTTCTATTACGACGCAATTACCCTGCGTTTATTTTCACATGTCAAAAACATAAACTTCAATATTCTATCAAAACATCCATAACATATCTGACGTGGGGATATGATGTGTTTCTGTTCCTTTTTTACCTGTTTCATTTTATTTTTCCTCAATTCAATAAAGGTATGTACACAATTGTTTAGTTTCAAGTATATTTCGCTGCTTATGTTCAAGTTCTATGTAAAAGGTGGGTGAGCATATAGCATACTAGCTGTGCCCAGCGGTTTCACCCGCTGCTCAGTTAGTGGCATGAAAAATAGATGTTAGCCGATTCTCAGACCTACCCGATATGTACACAAAATTTCGTTCAAATCGGTCCAGCCGTTTTGGAGGAGTATGGCAACGAAAACTGTGACACGAGAATTTTATATATTAGATAACCCAAATAAATATATATATATATAGTTATCACTAGCAGCGCCCCGCGGTTTCACTCGCTTGGTGATAGAATATACCAAGAAAATGACATTAATGTAGGTCGCTTAGTACTTTTCCATAATAAATAATTAACAGATTTTTTCCACAGTCTTAAAGTCTGGGAGCCCTATTCAATATGCATATTAAAACTAAACTCTCAATCTATAAACTAAACTTCATACAATTCTAGTTTTCTCCAAAGCGTTTAACCCCCTTTGTATTTGGCAACGAAACTATTTATCGTGAGGCGGTCTCGATCGCCCCCAATATATTTGAACTCTAACTACTGCCAAATATTTCCTGTTCTGCAATTTATAGCTAAACATTCGTATCAATTTGTTTGAGGTTATTGTGTAATCGGTGTTCTAGATCGAATGAATCATCGTAATCGATCGTCCGCTGGTTTTCAAGTACCTGTAACAAGTATAATTTATGATTAAAATGTGATCATTACAAAATATATTGCTTTCGTCAGTATCATGAACTGCCTTGCCTTATTAACAGGATATTAATCATATAAAGTTTATGTAGCATAATGCATATGTATAAATCACTAGCTGGTGCCCGCGGCTTCGCCCGCGTGTTATCGAAAAAAATGCATTCCATGTATCTTATGTGTTATTCTAGACCAAAATCTACTTCTGTGCCAAATTTCATCACAAAAAGTGAAAGAGTAACAGACATCCATACATCCCTGCATCCTCATAAACATGCGCATTTATAATATAAGTTAGATATACGGCTTAGTAACGCAATTGTTTTTATCATAAAACATCATGCCAGTCTTCCCGTCGAGTTAAGCAGAAGTGTACTTTAGGTGCTGCTATAATTCGCCTCTTCAAATATGACAGAAGAACATGACAAGAAAGAAATATGACAGAACAATTGGAATATAATCGGTATATTTAAGCAAGCACCTTTTTTATTAGGTGCCTATATTCTTGTTATGATAAGCCTATATTGTCCCACTAAAGCACAAGGCTTTTTTTCGAGGCCGCGATATCTCTTTCAAACAAGCAGTTGGCCCTGGCAGGCCCTGCTGCTTCGCTGACATCTCTTTGAAACACTCAAGCATCCTTAAATGTCAACTTTGGTGTCAAAACAGACAACAACAGATTATTAACCACATAAGATATCATATAACATTTACTTATTTGTAACAAAATATGATAATATCAATGTCAAGCAATGTTTCAATTAGTGCCGAGTCAATTTACTATCGCAACTAATTAAGTAATGCGACGTAATTATGGTATTATAGCAGATGAAATTATATAATTTGTTTATGATTCGTAACATGAACAGAAGGGCTACTATGACATCTTATAGCAATTCTTATTCCACTGAGGGAAAGAGACAGAGCTATACAGGATGTCTAGCACCATCTCTTTCCCTCAGTGGAATAACAATTGCTATAAGATGTCATAGTAGCCCTTCAGGAATTCATGTCGCTACCATGTCCATCAAGTGAAGTGTCATTAAGAAATTGTTTTCCATCTTTTTTTGCGGTTGAAAATCATTCAATAACTTCCCCCTCTCTGGGTGGAGCAGGGGGGAAGTGCCTAAGTCTGGCACTTCTGGACTAACTAAAACCCATGTTCCTTCTATTGCCTTTTCGGGGCCGCTGTATCTCTTTCGAACAACCCGCATGCATGCGTGTGAGACGAGGCATCATCTCTGCTCTGGGCATCATCATTATTAAATTATATCAAAACTAGCTGCGCCCCACGATATCACTCGCGTGGTGATAGAATATACAAAGTATTTACATATCAATAGCAGCTGTATTATTGTGAAGTTTCATCAAAATCAATTCAGTAGATTTTTCGTGAAAGAGCAATAAACAGTCATGCTTACATACATCTTCACTTTCACTTTTATAATATTAGTAGGATAATACTCAGATACCCTAACATAAATCCGTCTAAATTTCAATACGAAAATCCTGAAACAAAACATCTTAGTATCTCAACTCAAACAGTACCTATATCGTGAACTTTTGATATTGCGTCAGTCAGCGAACTTGACTCCGACAATGAAGACTTACTGGCTCTGTTGTTCCCAACACTTTCTTATAAGAATATATTGCTTATGTCCCGAAGTTGCTCGGCAACTTTGAAATGTTACCAGTGATACAATTTCCCGAACTTTGTAATAGCTCCGAGATATTTTGTGAAAATACTGCGTGTTTGGACGTCTTATTTCGATTGTGTTATTGTGTATTCAGTGTTTTTGTTTAAACAATTTGTTTTTGAGATTTGTTTGAAGTGAAAATTAAAGGTATAAAGGTAGCTGTAAAGTGAGCTTGTGGCTACATAATAACAGTTGCTTGGGTCTATCTTTAAGCTAAGCCGTGCTAGTCTAGGTTGGTGTATGAATGGGTGACCATCCATTAAATACTGAGTATACAACCTCCGTGTCTTGGAAAGTATCTTAAGCCGGCACCGGCTGTTTTTTATGAAACTTTGACAGTTGTTACAGGCAGGCAACCAGTCTTACCAAGACGTATCGTATTACACAGCTCTAACTGGTAGGTACGCGAAGGTTAGATAGGCAGTACACTACACTTACACTGCATGTGGTTAGACTGGAAGCCGACTCCCAGATAGTTGGGTTGGGGCGAAGATGTTATTGAGTCGACTTTGATTTCCCGATTTCCAAAAATAAAACTAGTATAACAACCCAACAATTTCAACTTTTATCCGTCTGTCTGTATTTCTCGAATGTTTATTTAACAACATAGGAATCACAAAGGGTATACTACCATTCAGTATTAAAACAAATAATATCTTATGTTTATTAGCTTTACGTGTACAGAGAGACTGATGTTACTACCGAAATAACATTATCTCAAATATTTCAGATATAGTTTTCTCTTTGAATAACGTAAGCTATTATGTTAGCATAAATATTGCCGTGTCGACGGCGCGATCGAGCTCCACGCGCGCCTCAAAGAGATGTCAGCAAAGCCTGCCACCAAAGCAGAAGGGCTTGCCAGGAACACCACCTTGGGGTTACGGGTTGTTCGAAAAAGACTCCGTGGCCCCGGAAAATAAAGGGCAAAAAAAGGAATATGGGTGGGTTTTAGTCAGTAAAAGGTTGACACTCCCTCCAGTTCCACCCAGATGGGCGAAGTTATTTGATGATAACCGCAATCCGCAATAAAAAAAGCTAAAAGGTTAGCATAGTTTTTCATAATAACGAAGTTCTTATCCCAAATCAGATACCTCCAGAACATTTTGGAGTACCCAGCGACTTATTATAACAAATTGGGTTCAAATTTAATAGTGTGTGAACAGTAACAGGTTGCTGACCCATCAATAAAACCTCTAAGTAACCCATTCTCTATAATAATCAAAGCATATATCACGATCCTTGCCACTTAGGTTTATTTAGGAGGTGGACCTAAACCAATATGGCACCCATAATCCACTTAATCATAATTTTGTTCCCGCAAAATTATGTTACATGGAAAATATCAGCGACAAATTGACAAGCCTAATTGCCAGACAAAAAATTCCCTTTCAATTTTTTCCACGCATTGAGTACAAAAAACGTTGATCCAATTTGCCAATGTCGTCGCGTTTGTATCCATTTTTATTGGTGTGTTGGCCCAATTATTGACCTACATTTGCATGCTCTTGAGTTGTGTTTTCACGTAATTTTGAACACGCAACTGTCATTACTTGTGCATTTGTGTATCTTAGTGAGAGGGAGCATACAAATTAGATTTTAATGTGATACTTCCGCAACTTTTTAAAAAAAGACACAATCTTTTAATGACACCAGATTTTTTGTCCTCCATTTATTAAAACATCATTATATACTAGTAGAAGGATGAGGTACTGAATAATTCCATCCGAGTTTAATAAATCCTATGTAGAACAAAATTCAAGATTATCCCCCGAGGCCCGAAACAGAATTAGTTTTTAGATTTTGTGATATCATCGATAAAATATGCATCCCTTGTAAAAGTCAACCAATGGATAACCAATGTAACACTTAAAGGATTAATTACATTAGCATATTTTAACCCTCCAACTATCTACATTGCTGAGACATTCAATTTAAACGATTTCATCCCAAATGCACTCGAAAAACAAAATGAAATTGAGGCGATAAAAGCACCAGCTTGTAAAATATTGTTAATAGAAACAGAAATACAGAATTCGAAATCTATTAAAACAAACATGAAGTTAGAAAGTTTCTTGAGGATTCCAGGTAAATACAAGCCGATGGAGATTTAATAAAACGTTTCGGAATGTAATGAAGTGTAAAATAGAGTTCCTTCCAGAGATTAGTCCCTTTTGTCGTGCGCCGACGTCGCCGACCAGGAAATCACTAGGAAATTGCCCAGTACCCTCCTCTGGCGCCCGAGGACTCGCTGATATGAACAGTTATAATATCCTGAGAGCTTGGACTTTGGACTTTACCCATTCTTTGTGGACATTGTAGAAGTGCGAAAATAATAAACCAAAGTTTTTGACTTTTATGAGTAAACGCAATTATGTGTTACGACTGCGCATGTTTTTTTTTTTAAATAAATAGCCATGAGTAACAACCAATAGTTGTCTAGAACTACAAAGATTTTGAAAACAAAAACTAAACTCACAGACACAAGACATTACATAATGCGACCAATAAATCCTACTTTTGAACAGTGACATCTACAAATACCAAGATTTTTAATCAAAGAAAGTGCTGCAAATAATTCTTGGTACTGCATTTTATTCCACGTCGTATCTACCAGCTTTATCTTTCACGGTGATTTTTCTCATGAATACCCTCTGCTTGACCGCGTGCTTTCAAGCAAAGATGTCGAAAGTGGGACAAGTACAAAAATTAGAACAGAAGGTTAGATCTACACAAGTGCACTCGCTCAGCTAGCTTCACTAACCGTAGTTTGTCTTCAATATTATAAGTAAGTGCTTTATGGGACTGGGAAATTTATTCGGATTTATTTTCAATATTATAAAACCGGTGTGTACTGGTGTAATATGTGTCATTTCTCATTAGCAGCCCCTGGTTTTGTGCCCGGTTAATAGCGATAGACCGATCCTATTATTTGGGTTTTAAACTTAAGTACTGTAATGTGGGTGTACTATTTGGGTGCACATCTGCCTAATCAAAACTCATTTATTCAAACTAGGCTGATGATGCTTTTTGAACGTCTTTACATAACACAGTCCTCCAAAACGACCGCCCAAGCTGAAGAATAAGTATCGGAACAAACTCTCCTGCAACACAACTGTCCGATAGTTTTCTAATAGTTTATTGAATCAGACTTTATACAGTAACTAGCTTTTGCCCGCGGCTTCGCTCGCGTTAACTTTGAGGTAACACAGTTCCCCTTGCGCCTTATTGATTTGTAATAGCAACGCTAAGTTTTCCCTTTTCTTCCCTCTTTCTCCATCACATCCCAAATTTTTCAAAAATATTAGCCTATGTCCATCTCCTAGTTCCCAACTATCTCTGTACTAAAATTCATCGAAATCGGTTTAGCCATTAAAGCGTGAAGAGGTAACAAACAAACAAACAAACAAAATCACTTTCGCTTTTATAATATTAGTTAGGATATCCAAACTACACATTAGAATCAAGAAAAAATACTACATTTGATTGAATTGCCTAAATGTTCGCTAGCACACATGAATATACCAAAGTAATAGGTAAATTAACATTGAGAATATACTTAAGCAAAAGGAATAAAATAATATCTAAATCCTTCGAGGATTGTTGCTTTGTGCATTAAATACTCGGCGCTCGCTTTCCTACGAAATGTCTGTGTATAATAGTCGAAAACTTGCAGTTATAGCTAAATATAAGGAGTGAGACTTCTGAAACTATTTTGTGTCAAGTTTCCCCAGAAGGCTCTTAAACACTCTTGGCTCAAAGATCCTGTAAGAAGCTTGGAGATCAAAAGCGAATGCACCGCTTTGCTAAGCAAAGGAAGACGGCGGATTAAAACTATTATGTCAAGACAAATTTGCTTGTAGAGGTTTTCTTTGTTTTTTGCTTTTATTATGAACAAAACTTGGAAGAGACCCTTGTAAGTCCTAAGGCAGTGGTTTTTTTCAATGAAGTATAGGACAAGGCTTAAATTTTATTAGATATAAATAAGCGTCTAGAAGTGAGAAATCAAAGAGTAGCCCTGGCTGGGGGCCTTAATTTATTGAGGTCACCACAGGAAAGTCCGGTTAAGCAGTATAAAAACTCAAGAGAGTGGCCCATCCTAAAAAAAAAGAGAAATCTATACTAATATTATAAAGCTGAAAAGTTTGTTTGTTTGTTTGAACGCGCTAATCTCAGGGGACTACTGGTTGGAATTGGAAAATTCTTTTAGTGTTGGATAGTCCATTTCTTAAGGAAGGCTATAGGCTATATAACATCACTCTACGACCAACAGGTGCTGAGCAGCGCGGGTGAAACCGTGGGGAACAGCTATCAAATAATGAAACTAATGAGTTCTCTAAATCCTTAAACTGTCACATTATCTAATTCAGGCCGGATAGCAAAATAAGTTTAAATAAAAAGTTAATTGATTTTTCGTTAGCTTTTATTAGTTTAGTGTTCCTATTTCTTTTTTTACTGTGGCAAATAGTCGTATGGTTTGCGAGTGTTAATTATTATTGTAATCATTTTCAGTTTTTTCGTTCATTTATTTATTTGTTTACATATTTTTTTATACTTTTACATATTTCTTAGCAAAAAAAACATTTAAAAATATAAAAATAGTAGCCAACCGGTATCGGTCGAGGCTTTTTATTTATTATTATGATTACATGGAATAATTGTTCCACACAAATAGAAATGCCTAGTGGAAATAAAGGAAACAAATAAAATAATTACCTACCTAGTGTGGGACAAGGTTTTTTTTTTAAAAAATTATGATTCTGTGTGGGATATGTGATGAGATGTGGAATGATGAGAGTGGATGGTGTTTGAGGGCGCATGAGTGTTATATAAGTTATTGAGTGTGTGTATGTATGTTATGATTGCGTCACGTGTGCGCAAATGTATGCAGGTGTGTAAATATATCCGAGAGATGATTAAGCGGAGTGATGTGAGTACTTGGTGTGAGTAGGTGCTAAGAGATGGAGGTAAGATTTTCTGTTACTTTGTAATCAAAATCTAGTAGCCACTTCTCTACTAATTGTTTACAAGTAAGTAAGTAACACTTAATCGATGGCAGGTTGAACTGCACTTATATAAATTGCTGTTGCTCCATCTCACGTGGGATGGCACAGTAATCGCTTTTGTTGTATGCGTTTTTTTGTTACTAAAATAGAACTAAGTTTTTTTACTATTATGAGTTTGAACCGATAGTATGAGCATGAGTCGTCACTTGAATAAAGAGATTTATATTCTACTAGCTTTTGCCCGCGGCTTCGCTAGCATTAAAATCGGGGTAAAACAGTTCCCCTTTCTTGATATGCAGGTACCTGCTACCAGTGTTTGCCCTTGCGCCTTATTTATTGTTATAAAGTTAAAGTTAGCTAATTTTTCCTTTTTCTTTCCTCCATCTCACACATTTCACACTTTAAAAAAAATAGCCTATGTCCGTCTACAGGGTAGCAACTATCTCTGTACTAAAATACATCAAAATTGGTTAAACCATTTAGGCGTGAAGAGGTAACAAACAAACATGAACAAACACACTTTCGCTTTTATAATCTTAAGTAAGGAAGGATTCTAAACAATCTGTTTTACGTCTCAAGAATCTTACATTTTGATACAATGAATGCGTCGTTAAGCTGATTTAATATCTAATAGGCACAACAGAAGGTATAATTCAGAACCACAGCAAAAGTTCCCAAGAGTATCGCTTGCAAAATTCACAGCTACCCGCTTATTTCAATTAAATCTTCAATTTACTGAGGATGACAATAAGTAGAGAACCAGGGATCCTTGTAGAAGAACAATTTGCTCCTACTGTTGTTTTCATTAAGATTGTTCAATATTGTGTTTGAACAGATTTATGGGAATTTAAATCTGTAAATTTTTATTAGGAAACTAGCACTTTTTGTTACCGACATGGCACACCATCACAATAAAGCGTACTTCAAATCAAATATCCATTGGAAGCTTTTATCAGATACTAGATACAAAAGTGTCCACGTTTGTGCAGCGCCTAACAGGTTTTGGGTATTTTTATAGCATATCATACTTATACATATATTTATCATCAAGTTACTGAGCATCATACATTATGGTTAGTCATCCTTACGACTATTTTAGTAAACACTAATACAAAAAAAAACAAGAAGCTGTGCATCATCGGCGCGAGAACCCATGTGAGTTGGCAGAACGACGGTTTTGACGGGCCTGTTGGTCCAGTGGTTAGTGGCCCTGACTGCTGAGCCGGAGGTCGTGGGTTCGATTCCCACCCAGGACAAACTTTGTGTGATTAGCATGATTGTTTGTTCTGTGTCTGGGTGTGATTTATCTATAATATGTATGTATTTATAAATTATATAAGTATGTATATCAGTTGTCTGGTTACCATAACACAAGCTCTGCTTAGCTTGGGATCAGATAGCCGTGTGTGAGTTGTCCCAAGATATTTATTTATATTTATTTAGAAGTGTGTCCCACATAATATACACAATCTAGGCGACTTGCAATTATTTTTTGATACTGTTGGAGCCTTAATTTTTTTCCTATAAAACTGCCCTTAACCAAAAAAGTGTTATGAAATAATCTGACTGACTCTAAAAATATTAACATTGAGAATATTCAATTGTAGGTAACTCTTTGGTCCTAAAAGAAGATACGAAAAAAGACAAACAGTACCGAAATAGACCCTCCCAGAACAAGGAGTTTCCAAATGATAGCTATTAACTGTCCCAATCCTACCAAAGCAACACGAAAATAAACCATCACTAAATCATGGAACCAATTTAAATCTGTTACGTAACGTTTAAAGTTGGGCACAGCGAAGCATACTGGCGGGCAATCCATGCGCTCATACATAAATACTTTAGACCATACAATACAGCTTTTACGAAAACTAACCGCTGCGCTGGCCGGGCCTTTAAAACTTGTACCAAACCAACTTTCGTTCGATGTCATCCAATTTTAGTTGTAACAGTTTTATCCGTACACATTATTATTATTCTTTCAACATAAAATCAAAATAAAAGAGATTGATAGATCCGTGGTATCGAAAGAGAAACTGTGGCAACGGCACATAAAGGGCACTAGAAGGAACATGGGTGGGTTTTAGTCAGCACCAGTCTGATACTTCCCCCACTTCACTTAGAGTGGGGGAAGTTATTTGTTGATTTTCCATCCCCAAAAAAATAGACTGCTTCACTACTACTGAGACACTCATGTTGTAAAAGTCCATTTCATGAAAGACAAAACAATCTTCAATTACTTATTACTATCACTAGCTTTTGCCCGCGGCTTCGCTTGCGTTAAATTCGGGGTAACACAGTTCCCCTTGCGCCTTATTGATGTGTAATAGCAACGTTAAGTTTTCCCTTTTCTTCCCTCTTTCTCCCTCACATCCCACTTTTTTCAAAAAAATATTAGCCTATGTCCGTCTCCTGGTTCCCAACTATCTCTGTACCAAAATTCATCAAAATCGGTTTAGCCATTAAAGCGTGAAGAGGTAACAAACAAACAAACTCACTTTCGCTTTTATAATATTAGTAAGGATTCTTTCTATTCATACCTCTGCATATACAGACTAAAGATAGTCAAGTCTAGACTTACGTCTACAGACTTTACATTTGACGTAGTATTCGTATGAAGGATGTTATATAACACCGGATGAATCTACAAATAGGAACGGGCAGGTGGCCCATCTGATATGAAGCTGTAACGGAAAGCTTTTGGAATAGTATTGCATCCGTCTCCATGAGACGAAATTTTGTTGGAAAAGACTAGCACTATGCCTTTGAATTCTTTTTATCCAATGAGCATTTAGAAATATCCTTATAATGTGTCTACATAACAAAAAGAATCGACTCACTGTGCGTGCGTGTTTGTGGATCGAGTAGGTGTTTCTTTTTTTACTGAATAATTAACCTTAATAAGTTAGTCCGGACTTTTTTTAAATTTCAATTGGTTAAAATTTTAAACAAACTATTTTTAATTAATTTTCTGATTAAAGACACCAACTGGATTACGGTCTGCCCCAATTCCTATGGTATGGTAATCTTAAGATCCTAAAAAACTGAAACAGTCATTTTATTAGTAACTAGCTTTTGCCCGCAGCTTCGCTTGCTTTAGATTCGGGGTAACACATTTCCCCTTGCGCCTTATTGATTTTTAATAGCACTCTCTACTAACTCTTTCTCCCTCACATGCCACTTTAAAAAAAAAAATTAGCCTATGTCCGCCTCCTGGTTCCCAACTATCTCTGTACCGAAATTCGTCAAAATCGGTGTAGCCATTAAAGTGTGAAGAGGTAACAAACAAACTCACTCACGTTGAAGGTAAAGTCAAAATTGGTTTTGATAGACAAGAGAAATCGACAGTTTATGAAAACTTTGTTGTCTTACAAATACGAGCCGCATTCCCTGTCCTTCGGTTCGTTCGGATACTCGACGCCAGATATTCTTTTACTTCTATCAGTGCAAGGAGTATGTACTCGGTTTCGTTCAAACTCCTTGTAGTCGTCAGCCCTTATTCCCCCGGGCTTGCGGGTTGTTCGAAAGAGAAACCGCGGCCCCGGAACGTAAAAGTCTGACACTCCCCGCCGCTCTGCCCACAGCGGAGGAAGTTATTTCATGATTTCCCACCACAAAAAAACCCTTATTCCCGTCGAAGACCACTGTTATTACTGCATAGCACGCCACAATGATTTCGAGCATCTGATTACAGCATGTAATTAAAGACCAAATTGCAATAGTGCCATAATAATTCTTATTTCAAAATTATACCAACTCAAACTCAGTTACAAACCAAGATACATGTCTCAATATCAGCCTAGAATTCCGCCTTAATTGTTTAAACACACTTATCAACTGTTGACTGTATCAACACGGTCCTCATCGCCTTCACTTACTGGTTGCTAGGCAACGTACTAACGATACGTTATAGATACAAGAGATAATTACTACTGTTCAGTTCGTTGTTGTTAGGAACTTCATAATTATATCATCAAGGCGCTGGAATAACTTGAGTTGGTTTAAAATGATAATGTGCGTTAACCTGTGGGGTCAAGGTTTTAGATTGAATGCTTATTTGTTATGGTTGCTGGTTTAATTATGTTGAATCTTGTTTTTAAAACAGTGCTTCGTTTTATTTGTCGTGTGATGATTCTAATAATTATTTAAGTTTCATTAGTGTTTTATAGAACTTTGTGTTTTGAGACGGCACCACCAGATGAATGTATTTGTATTTAAGTACCTTAACAAATGAAAGTATAATATCGAAAGTGAATTAGTCGGTGGCAGACTTATCCGGGGCTACTGCACCATCTCCGGCAAGGCAGCGCGAGGGAATGGGATGCGGTCACCTCCTTCTGCGAAGCAGTCATGCTAACGAAGAAGGTGGTCAGGCGTTTAACTTCAGACCAACACTTTAAAAAAAAATGCCTATGTCCACCTCCAGGGTCCCAACTATCGCTGTACCAAAATTCACCAAAATCGGTTTAGCCATTTTAGACGTAACAAACAAACTCATTTTCGCTTTTATATTATTAGTAAGGATTAGGTTGGGGTTACTATACTGGGTACGTTAAGTATCGTTATACTCAATCTTCTATTGTATTACTTTTTTACATAAAAGGGTTTGCTGAGAATAATCAGAAAAAGAATTACGTCACACTATGACCTAAAAAGCTTGACCTTAATTTTTATTTTACTATACATTTGTTTCATTTTTATGTTAGCCTGCTCTGTCCACTGTGGATCAAACCTGCCCCACACCTTTTCAATCTTCCCTATTTTTACCCTTCTCAGCCAATTAGGGGCGAATCCAAACCGTCACGCCAGCGTTTATTGGGCCTGCCTCAGCTACTGGTTACGACAACCGTCTTCAGACTTTATTGTGTCACTATCCTTGCCTATCTTACCTGATCTAGCCTTGAGATGTGGCCTAGTTTATAGAATAGAAAATCACTATTAATGCAAAAGCGCTAGAGTCGACCGCGAAATTAAAATTTTTCGTCATTATTGCATTTTGAGGGTTCAGTGTAGAGTGGAATGTTGATTAAAATATTGATTAACAAGCTTTTGCCCGTAGTTTCGCTCGCATTATATTTGGGGTAACATAGTTCCTCTTTCCTGATTTGCAGGTACCTGTAGTTTTTGCCCTTGCGCCTTATTGATTGTAAGTAATATCAATGCTAAGTTTTCCCTTTTCTTCCCTCTTTCTCCCTCATTTCCCACTTATTAAACAAGAAGTGTAATTAATTAGCCTATGTCCGTGTACCCCAACTATCTCTGTACCAAAATTCATCAAAATCAGTTAAGCCGTTAAGGTGTGAAGACGTAACAAACAAACCCACTTTCACTTTTATAATATTAGTAAGGATATATGAGTTTACTTTATTTAAATGATTAATGCGGCCCTCAAAGTTCGTTTGACCCGATTGAGTTTGTCATGAAACAGTTAGTTATTGAGATGGGATGAACGTATAGGGTTTTTGTTACGGTCGCAATTTATATTTTAATTAATATGCAACCTGACATTGACATGCAAATTGCAAAAAAAACATAAGACAGTTTGAGTTTCGCAGGCTGCTGTCACTGTCACCTTAAATAAAAACTACTTGACCAAACTGAAAGAATTTTTTATGGGACCACCTGGCAGCTATTTCGCGTCGAACAAAAGAAGAATCACGCGAATCGTTCCATTAACCGCGGCGTAATAGATGTACATACATAGAAAAAAAACATACCGGCCGAATTGAGAACCTCCTCCTTTTTGGGAAGTCGGTTAAAAATACTCTATTAAATACGGCAAACTACGATTAAAAGAGACTAATGAATTAACAAAACGTTACGTCTAAAACTGAGAAAGTTTTCATTTCGTATTAAAATATTTTAATATCAATTGAAATTCATAGCTGGTTAATGGATCTCAGCCGTTTAAGTAAAATCGAATGCCTTTTATCTTATTAGTTATGCCATTAGACAGCCTTAAAATGGGTCATACTTACTGGCAATTTTTAATTACCCATTTTCGGGTGCCTAGATTCTAAGATTATTAAGTTACTAGCTTTTGCCCGCGGCTTCGCTCGCGTTAAATTCGATTTTTTCTCCCTCATATCTCAGTTTTTTTTAAATTAGGCTATGTTCATCTCTAGTGTCCCAACTGTCTCTGTACCAAAACAATCAAAAGCAGTTTAGCCATTTAGGCGTGAAGATGTAACAAACAAGCTCACTATCGCTTTTATATTATTAATAAGAATTCTAATATTATAACCTTAGCTTTATTACAGGCCGTTTTGGAAAACAATGTAGTATTTAATGGTTAAGAATGATGGTTATATAACTCCAGTCTAGTCTAAAGTTGCAGGTAAATGCATAAATTTAAATTAAATTATTTAAAAAATAAATGGTATTTAAAAAAAACTGGTAAAGAGTGAGCCAGACATCCACATTGGGGGTTATGTATAAACTTACGACAAAGAAGATTGATTTTATTACCTACAGCTCCAAGGAACCACAGACTTGAGTACGTACCTATATATTTTTTTAATTTCAATTCGATGCCTCGATGCGGTTTCAAGATAAAAAGACTAATGACAGACAGATAGACAGACAGACGGACAGCAAAGTGATTTAATAAGGGTTCCATTTTTTTCCTTGCGGGGTACTACTTCTAAAAATATATATTACTAGCTTTCGCCCGCGTTAAATTTGGGGTAACACAGTTCTCCTTGCGCCTTATTGATTTGTAATAGCAACCCTAAGTTTTCCCTTATCTTCCCTCTTTCTCCCTCACATCCCACTTTTTTCAAAAAAATATATAGCTATGTCCGTCTCCCGGTTCCCAAATATCTCTGTACCAAAAATCATCACAATCGGTTTAGACATTAAAGCGTGAAGAGGTAACAAACAAACAAACAACCTTACTTTTGCTTTTATAATATTAGTAAGGATTTATCTGCTGGTCTTCCGTTCGACATCAACCTACTTTAAAATAACTTCAAAGAAAACTCATACACTTTTCACAGTGAACGCAAGCTACATGTTTTTTCAAGGAAACTCATGAAAATAAAGACATAAGAGCATCCGTGAATGTAATATTCTTTAAGTCCTCTTTACTGGAGGAAATATAAAACTTTTATAAAGACCAAGTAGGTGAGAAAAAGTGCCATCCTTACTCCTTACTAATATTATAAAATTGAAAGTGAGTTTGTTTGTTTGTATTTTCGTCTTCACGCCTAAATGGTTTAACCGATTTTGATGAATTTTGGTACAGAGATACTGGAGACGGACATACCCTATTTTAAATAAAGATTCATTTATGAGGGAGAAAGAGGGAAGAAAAGGCATAGGCAAAAGGCTATTTCATTAAATAAGGCACAAGGGCAAAAACTACAGGTAGCAGGTACTTGTAAATCAGGAAAGGGGAACTGTGTTACCCCGAATTTAACGCGAGCGAAGCAGCGGGCACAAGCTAGTATTTTGTGAAACCTTTCTATGATTTGAGAACCTCCATTTTTTATAACATTTCGTCACTTAGGTACTATTTTTGTGCAATGTCTGCAAGTATCCATTACTTGATCTTGCTAAAATCATTTATAGTGACATTTTTTTTGAGAATATTCAAATAACTTCTCCCGTTCTGGGTGGAGCGAAGGGAAGTGTCAGATTTGTACTGACTAAAACCCACCCATTTTCCTTCTTTTGCCCTTTATGTTCCGGGGCCGCGCTACCTCTTTAGACCAACCCGCAACCTCGGCAGGCGGTGGCCCTGGCAGGCCCCTCTACAGTTTATATTTCGGTAATGATAAGGATGATGATGGCGTCTATCCGATTGCCACAGTGACTGCATTCGATGACTTTCTAGGGTAGTTGTCAACTCCGAGAACAAAAAGGACATGTTAGAACACCAGTGACAAAATTATAGGATATAGCTTGGCTATTCTCTGCGTTTACTAGCATTTAAGTTCACATACACAAACAACCAGATCCGAAACAACTACCTGTAGCTCATACAAATATTTGTACCGTGCGGGGATCGAACCCGCAACACGAAGCGCAGCAGTCGATCGCTCAGTCACTGCGGCAACCGTGTCGTCAAAGCTGTAGGTAGTCTAGCTAATATAATTCACTTTGCTAATAAGGGAACTGAAATCATGCTAACAAAAGAAACCTAATTACTACAGAAACCTAAGACGCAAACTTTAATAGCGCTTGCGGTTTCCATACAAACGAGGTAGTATCTTATTTCCTACTTAATATTATAAATGCCAATGTTTGTGAGGATGATGAAATGATCATGATCTTGATGAAATTTGGCACAGAGGTAGATTATAGTCTGGAATAACACATAAGATACTTTTATGGTATCACGCGGGCAAAGCCACCAGCTATTATAACACTAAAAGTAAATGAGACGAAGTGGTGTAAGTTCTCTTACTCTTCTTGATTGGAGATTTTTTAATTTTGTGAAGCATTACGTCACTCCATTTATTAATAAGGTTCGGACTTTTTTAAAGTAACGATTACGTTGACATCATGATCATTATAACCATCTGCGTCACCTTTTCCCAAGCAGGTTTATTTAGATCGGCTTTCAGTCTAACTGGAAGCGGCTGAATACCAGTACTTTACGTGGAGCGACTGTCTATCTGACCTTCATAACTTATACTTAATAATACAATACTCTTTAGGAAGACTGGTAGTCAGACTTTTAGGCCACTGACTACCTGTAGCGACTGTCAAAGATGTAACACATGACAGCCTGGACCAACAGCTTATGTGGTATCCGAGAAAGGCAAAATGAAAGTAGGTGAGATGAAGCACCATATTTTATCAAACCTCTATATTTTTACGTCATGACGTCACTCGATTTATAGGTAAGGCCCGATCTTCAAGTGTCCATTACGTAGACAATCCCATTAAAAAGGAATGTGACATTAAAAACGTATCAGATTGTCCGAAGCTCGCCCCTTTGATGGGATTACCTCTATTTTCCTTGATAAAAGGAAAATGTCATAATGATAAGGTATCGGGGTCTACTGAGGTTTATTTTTAGGACGATCTAGTTCGAGAATTGCGTATTGGAGAATATTGGGAACTATGTATTTGAAATCAACTCTTTCTTACCACGTGGCTGCATAGATTTTGGAGCGAACGTGGAGGAAGAAGAAATACTAGAAAATCAAAGAACCAGGAATCTGAGAAGCTCGTGTCTAAGCAATAACTGACGTTCGGAGTCGATTCTGGCATGATATTAATTGCTCCAGTTGTACTATAACCCAGGGGTTGCGGGTTTTCCGAAACAGATATCGCGGCTCCGGAAATAAAAAGCAATAGAAGGAACATGGGTGGGTTTTAGTCAGTACAAGTCTGACACACCCGGAAGTTATTTGATGATTTTCTATTCACAAAAAAATATGTATTATAATATGCGTGCTTGCCTAGGTGTGTCCGTGGATGGGTGACCACCCATTACATACCGAGTTTCCTCCATGCCTTGAAAAGCACGTTAAACCGTTGGTCCCGGCTGTCATTTAATTTGGTAGATTGGCAGTCGTTACAGGTAAACAGTGGCTTGAAATTCTGTCAATCAGTCTAACCATGGAGTATCGTATTATCTATGTAGTTATTAACTGGATTGTTGTGGGCAGATAAACCATCGCTCCATGTAAAATATTAGTAGTCAGCTGAATCCGGTAAAACTGGAAGCCAACGCCAGATGATGAGGTCTTCAAGGATTTGTAGAAGATATCGCTATCAGCAAAAAGACCGCCATTATAACGATAGAATTAGCAATTTCTGTAAATCAGTTAGTTTCAATTTTGATGTGCAATTAAGTATATTCAATTCTATTCTTCTATGTTTTGTGTTACACGAAGGGAAAAAAATGTTAATTTGTTTATATTATTATATATTGACGGGCCTGTTGGTCTAGTGGTTAGTGGCCCTGACTGCTGAGCCCGAGGTCGTGGGTTCGATTCCCACCCAGGACAAACTTTGTGTGATGAGCATGATTGTTTGTTCTGTGTCTGGGTGTGAATTATCTATAATATGTATGTATTTAAAAATTATATAAGTATGTATATCAGTTGTCTGGTTACCATAACACAAGCTCTGCTTAGCTTGGGATCAGATAGCCGTGTGTGAGTTGTCCCAAGATATTTATTTATATTATATTATTTATTTATTACTTGTTCTCTGTTCCATACTAGAACCACAAGATGATGTGTAGAAATAAGCTACATTTGCAATTTTTTTACAATGTTCTTATTTGTGCGTTATTTTTTTAAGCGGCTACCCAATAACATTATCACTGCTCAAATCAGTAACATCCTCATTTAATACTTATTTATCTAGCAAACAGAATGTTGATTAAATGTGTCACTCCAGTCATTTTTAATAGCCTAAAGTACACAGACGGAGCACAAACAAATAATTTTAACCTCAAAATAAATCGTTTCGTGAAACATTCCTATTTGCAAAGGCCGTCACGTTCTGGTCAAAGTAAACTTTGAAAATATTTGTAAAAATACTCCAAATGTTATAAAAATATATTTTATTAACATATCCCTAGGCACCGGATACCAGCAAAATATCACGTTTTAACAAGTTTTTTTTTTATTAAAAATAACATTTTGTCTATGCTACTGTGACTTCTTGTCTTCGGATTCATCATCGCTGTATTTGTTTGGTGTTTCACCAGGTTTCAGGAGACGGCCAACGATGTCGTATTTCTCTGTAAAATGACATTTCAATAATTAGTAATATAATATATAATCAGTCTACATAAAATATAAGGTCCTACTCCGGGTCTGTAAAGGGAATTAGGTACATTTTTGACTGTAATAATTTTGGTAAAAAAATATTGTATTTTCGTCAAAATTACATTTATATATTTCATACAATTTTCAGCCCTGCTTTTTGTATTTTACAAAAAAAAAAATATGACGCACCGAACATTCGTTCGCAAGAGAATGTTTGTAAAATGACTCAAAATAAGATTGTTTCTAGTGAATAAATATCTACTAAACAAAATTCAAGAAGCAGCAATTGTTTTCTTGATATTAAAATACAAACAATGTGTACTTCAGTTTTAAAATTTACTTCATAGCATTTGGTGCATTCAAGGTTATATCTAAGATAGAATTCGCTCTCACACTGCTATTGTTGTTCCGTTTATTAATATTCTTTTGTCTCAGTGTTTTATACGATAGTAAAATAATTACCATCAGCATTATTCTTTTTATAGTTTCTTAGAATACTTAGTTTATTATACTCAGTTTATTTTCTGAGGGAATAAAAAATATCGTGTTGCGCCGCGCCGTTTAATATGGTATTCGTGGTGGTTAAAAAGGAAAAAATATAATAATGGTTCATGAACATGTGTGACGATTATCAAAAATTTTTGTAAGTATGTATTCCCGTGTGAAAAAGAGATGGCGCTAGACATCCTATATAGTTTTGTTTCTTTTCCTCACTGAGATAAGTGTTACTTTAAGAAGTTAGGGTAGGGTAGCTGATATTTTTTTTAAACTACCACTAGATCGCTCAGCGATTTCACCCATTACTTAGTTCTTAAATATCGTATATAGTCTATCAGATTTTCGGTAAATGGGCTATACAACCAGGTTTATACTATGTTTTAACCGGGGCCAGTAACAAGATATTTTTTATTCGAACCAGTATTTCCTGAGATTAGAGGGTTCTATCGAATGAAATCTTCAGCTTTAAATACAAAAATAATAAATTTAAATCTGAAAATAAATTAACTATAAAAAGGAAAATAATAATATGTATATATTACTTTACTAGGTTTTCAAAACATACCTTTGAACTGGTCTTCCCATTCCTTGGCTGAAGCAGCCTCATCAGGAGTCAAGTCACTGACGTCATCGTACTCCTTGTCCGAGGCTGCTACCTGACCAGTAGCTAGACCTCGTGTAGCGTCTTTACCTGCGAAGGCTGAGTATGGGCCACCTGGAACGCAACAAAATATAAAAAATAAATAAAGAAATTATCATGAGGTACCTAAACGTAAGTAGAGTCGTAATGCCTTGAGGTGTTAGGCAAAAATATACAAAATTAAATATACACACATTTTGCTAGTAATGTTTGTGTTTCATGTTAATAGCCTATTATCATTAATTGTTAACAATTCCAGGTTTCTAACTGCTATGGAGAAACTTCTGTTAGAAAAACACTGCTCGACCCGAGAATCGATCCCTAGTTCACCTATCAGGAGTAATTGCCACCATTTTGTTTATTGATTTATGTAATTAAGGTTCACCAACAGTTGTCACAGATATTATATAGATAGCAACATACAAGTTATTGTGTTTTAAATCTCACTGCACAACCAATTAGGTACTGGCAAACACTACATGCAAAATGCTCTGTGTTAGAATTTTAAGGATTTAATGTACTTAAATTCTGATTCTAATGACGTTTGACAAACGTCGAATTTGAGTCTGTGTGAACGTCAACCAGGCTAAATTTTCTGTGTAAAATCAGAGAAATAGAAAAAGTTGCTGTGTTCGCAAATTCTTTTTGTCAGAAAGATGGTCTTTGGCAAAGAACACACTGGAGACATGCCAAAAATATACTAACATGTCGGAACATAAAATACTATTTTCTAGTACGAACCAATCAACTGTCAGACAAAAAAAAAGTAAGAAAACAAATAACGTTTTGACTATACGCGAGTAATAGAAAACTAATATCAATCCAAACTCCTACATATTTATTCAAAAACATTCAGAAAACTTCAACAGATTCCCTAAGTGTATTGTTTCAAAAAGATTACGGGAAACTATTGCGTTTTGGTCAGAAAATAATATGTTGCGCGCAGGGGAGGAATACTAATGGCACTTGTGGTACTGAGGTAATCGGCCTCGACACAGATGTGAATGATCAAAGTGTTGCATTAACATATATTTAGGTATTTATTGTACTGGTAGATGTATCTTGTCTAAAAGTTTAAGACATAGAAGAGATGGTTGATTATTACTGTTGAACATAACATGTTCCACATGAGCCTATTCCAACCAAATGTTGACGCTGCGAAGGATTTGTTCAAATTCATGTCATGACCCACGTTTTTTGAAAGTAATTAATAAACGTTTATTCTATTCTAAAAAGTTTGGCAATTGTTTAGGATACGATGAGACTGGCATACGCTGTGCGTAAAAGCCCCTACAATTAAATAAAGAAAAAAATAACAAGCTTATTTAGAGAGAAAAAAATAGAAAAACCCAAGAGATGTAATTAATTCATTCAAAAAGACTGTTGGCCAATGCTGGAGTCTTAGTAGCCTGCGCTTCCGCTCAGAACAGACCCATTTGGGTCAATACGTCTCCATCAACAATTTCTGCTGGATAATTGTTAGAGGAGGGCTATGCTAAAAGGTACACTGAGATTAGTGACATTCCAGAGTTGCGGGTTGCTCGAAAGAGATATCGCGACCCTAAAACAAAAGGAAAATGGGTAGGTTTTGGTCAGGTCAGCTTCGCTCCGCTCATGGCGGGGGAAGTTATTTGATAATTTCCCAACCTCATAAGCTGTCAAGAAAATGTAAGTGTAGTTGCCTCTAATTTCAGAATAAAACGCTTTTAATATAATGATTTATCTATAGCAAAATAGCAATTTAAGAGAAATCAAAATTTGATACAGTTCAGTAACAAATATCTAGTGTAATCAATATTATTTTGAGCAAGCAATAAACAAGCTTATTAAAGATGATTCTGTTCTAGAATATCATGTAGACAATCTATTACTATTAACCAGTAATATTGCGATTTAATAGATGTTTTGGATTCAATGTACTCTTATCATGTATTACATAAGTTTGTAGATTGTAATGTTTTATTGGAAGACAGTGAGCCTCACATGACTGCTTATATTTTATAAAATTTCGATGATTTTAGTATGTAAAACCATATTATTATGTTGGTCTGCCGGGGTTGCGGGTTGTTCGAAAGAGATACCGCGGCCCCGGAACATAAAGGGCAACAGAAAGAACATGGGTGGGTGGGTTCATGATTTCCCACACGAAAAAGAAAAAAGAAGAAAAACCATATGTTGCTGAAATAATTTTAGTGTATTTTATGATATGTCACGTCTATAAGTACGTAATGGAATTGATCTGCTAAGAAGTTTTCAGTATTTTAGAACCTACAGCTACAACTTTTATCATAACGTAAAAAAGACTTGGCATACACAGACAACTCTTTAATAGACAAAAAAAGAACACAGATTTAGATAAGGCCTCCCCAAATTTCCATCCACGCAAATGTTAAAAGAAAGAGACACTTTTATGGGACCAGATTCCATTAAAAGGATTTTAATTCACCGCTCCATGCATTCATTTAAATAATTGCACGCTTTTCTTTTTTTTTTTCATTGGAGGGCCCCGGCCCTCACGAACGTAAAGCGTTTACGTTTTAAAAATTAGTTCCGAAACCGTGTTTGCTTGAACCGTGTCTAAATTATTACTTCCTTGCTTATAAACAGTAGTCGCTACTTACTGTCGTGTTATTTAGATTTTAGTTTTTGGTGAAATTCGTTTTTGTGATAAACATCTACCCTTTTGGAACTTGGTTTTGCGTTTACATTCAAATAATGGTTTAAAATCCTCTAATGTAAATATTTAGGTTATGTTGAACTTCTGATTAAAAACTAGGTTTGTGATTAATATTTGGGGAATTAATTTTCAAGCTATTTATTTGCAGATGGGAAATTATTATACAGCTTCTCCCGTTTTGGGTGGAGCGGTGAGGAGTGTCAGACGTTCAGAGTTCTGTTGACTAAAACCGACCCATGTTTCCTCTTTTGCCCGTTATGTTTCGGGCCCACAACTCAAATTATTTTTTTCAAATTTTCAAGCTATAAAATTACATTTGTATACACCAGTGTGGTTACTAATTTCAGTAGGTACCCAGATAAAACAACCATTGTTTGGTAGTGTTTCACCAAACTATCGTTTCAAGTATTAGGTACACAGTACAGAGGTTTTCTCATTACTCCCAAATAATATGCTCGTAACCTCAAAAACGCGGTGACGTCATTCGAAATTTAAAATCATTATATTATAAAAACAACGTCGACTTCTACCGAGGTCGAATCACTTGAATCGCCACCGCCTGTTTATGAAATCAGGGACTATGGTATAATTACCGCACCACATTGAATTTTGAAACTTAACGTTGGGGCAATACGGTGCATTTTTGCAAGGAGTGACATTGTGGCGTGATAAATGCAGCGTCCTCGTTGTAAGTTACTGGGGGCATAGGTGATTATAAAATAAAATGTATAAGCCCTACTTTGAATGATAAAATATTTAAAAGTATAAACGGAATATCCCAGTAATCGTTTATCATAGTTAGTGAAGTTTAAGTCAATCGGTTTTTTTAGCAAGCAAGTTCCATCCCAGGCTGCATTATAGCATCAGGCGGATTGTAGCCAAACGTAAGCAAAATTAGAAAAAAAAAATGAAAATTTTGAATTAAAATTTTGCTTAGATAATAATTGGTATAAATCACAGAATTTATTCTAACAGACCATAATAAAACATACAAAATTAAATGGTATCAAAGGTGAAAGACTATTGTCACTTAGTTTTCGTTACAAAACAATTGTGATCATTTTAAACAAGCTGGTTTTAACAATTTCTTAGTTCTGGCTCAGAAAATGTGTGACGATTCTAATTTTAAAAACCGTGATCATAATGATAAAGCAATTAACACACAAAGTACCTACCTAGACTCGTTATGGTAATGAGTCACTACTAAAATAATCTTAAGTATAGTTCTCTAGATACGCAAAGCCACAGTTTTATAAACAGCCATGTTTATGATGGGTTTAAATAAAACTGCCTCGTTGTTTTAGTAGATGAAAGCAAGATTCCTAAGCCTCAGATCCGGGGTTTTTTTGCGGATAGGAATCATCAAATAACTCCCCCCGCTTTGGGCGGAGCGGGGGGAAGTGTCAAACTTGTACTGACTAATACCCACCCATGTTCCCGCGGTATCTCTTTCGAACAACTTGCAACCCCAACAACAACCCGCAACCCTGGCCAGCTCCAGGCAATGGACTGGCAATTCAATTCAAGTTTGAATGTATATCAATCCCCGGGGTTCGACATACATTTTGTTGTGGAATGAATATTTTTTCAACTCCAATGTCACCAAGAGTTATCGAATTACCCAGTACAAGGTGGGTGTGAAGGTCAGACAAAAAATCGCTCCATGTAAAGTACTGAAATTCCGCTGCAACCGATTAGACTGCGAGCTGACCCCAAGATAGTCGGGAAAAAGTAGGCAGACATTGAAAGACACACTTCCTTAACCCTTTAAAGCTCAAAAAAAATATTGCATTTATTTTTTAATATTTTTTCATTTATTGTTTATATAGATCTTACGAGTGCTCAAAAAAATAAAAATAAAAATCTGGTATACATATATATCCAAATATAGTATGTTGTAAATGTGCTACATTGCGAAACACAAGAACATGTACAGGTTGAAATCAGTGTTGTATATTTACAACAGTGCCCACGTTACAGAATAAAATGTAGATATAAATGAAAAACAAAATATTTTAAAAAACATATTTATTCTACATTATGAAAGTTAAAGAAACAGTTTCTTTTGGGAACTAATCACAATGAGCTAGCTAAAGTAACTACCTTGTTGTCAAACCATTTGACAATGGCAATTGTGTTACTATTGCACACAATTTGATGACTGGAACCTCTGCCTTTCTTAGCAATTTTTTTGTCTGAAGCTAATAAATCTGCACAACCCCTCAGACGATTCCCTTTGATGGTACCTAAACTAAAAATGCCATAATCCTCGCGAAGTAAATGTATCAACTCTAATGACGTGAAGAAATTGTCAAAATAAACGTCAGCGGGCTTGTTGACAATCGTTTTACAGAGGGCTTTAACTACTTTGGCTCCTAATCCGAGACTGTCTTCCTAATCAGAAAAAGAAATAAATCTGAAAGTACGTCACCTCCATATGGAAGAAAATCATATACTAAGCCAGAAACTCCAGCCCTTACAAATAATTTAAAGCCCGACATTTCTTGGGCTTTTTTGGAAAGTACTGCCATCTATTTCCTGCTCTAGTGCCTTTGCAAGGAACCATCATTTCATCTATGCTGTATCTTCCTTCATCTTCTAGTCGTAAACAATTAGTCCTTACTTTTTCTAATAACGATCGTTATTCAGATCTGAATTATCCACGAAATGCAAATATTTTCTCATTAGCACGAGCTAATGAGAAAATATTTGCATTTCGTGGATAAAAAAGTACAAACTTTTTTAGACTCATCACACAGGAGGGTATCTGAAATCATTACTCCAGTAGTCTCGATATGACGGCATTCGTACAATACCCATTATAATTGTGATAGCTAGAAAATCACGCATATCATCTCTGGGAACGTTTATAGATTTACCGTCTTTGCTTTGCACAGATTATAAATTGATGTGCTCCGTAATATAATCTATTATATCTTCAGAAAAAAAATTAAGAAAATAGTCTAACGGAGATTCTGTTGCGTTACTACTAGTGCTAAGATCAGGCATATCAAACTCTGCTGGATATTTGAATTTCTCACGCTGCCACTGGAAACTAAGAAGAGGTCTCTTGTACTTTTTTACTCTTTTAGCTACAACTCTTGGTTCACAGTTAGCACTTCTTTTTGAGCGAACTCTTTGGCTTGGCTTGGCTTGGCGAAACTGAATTTAAATTTGGGAGCAGATTAGGTGGTGTGTCCGAAGGAAAAATACTACGTATTACTGGAGTCAGTGGAACCGTATCTTCATCAGATAATGTCAAAAAGGTTTCTTCTTGCACTGGACTATCAAGAATAAGATCCAAGTTTTCTAAAGACGAACGAAGGGACCTTGGTTCTGAGCTGAAGTCAGAAGATACATCGTCTTGACGTTCGGTGATGGTTTGAATAATAACTTCGTCTTCGGACGAAGAGCTATCGGTTGACAAGGCCGCTTCTGGTGGAACCAAAGCTAAAATTTGTCTTGCTCTCTGCCATTTTAAGCCTCCCTGGTAATAAGCAAAAAAAAAAACAATCACCGACACCAAACATAAGTTAACACAAGTTTTAGTAAAAAACGACAATAGTTAGTATTAGCGATATTCATTCATTATTTAGTAATCTAGCTTACTGGTACATTAGCAAACTTTCAGAACAGTCAATATAAAAACATAATACCGTCAACTCCCATAAATGTAAAAAAAAACACAAAACCCATACAAAGAAAATAATAATTATTCAGTGTTAGTAAAAGCGCAACGTGGCACCCGTGCAACGTACGAAATTAAAAGTACTTATGCTATAGCTTCGCAGTGTTGCAAATGTGCAACGTCGGTAAATACGTGCTTATATTTCATAGTAGAATATGAATTTGACATTGGCGTTATATGACACAATTGTAAACACTCATAAACAAAAATATTTCAAGTAATAGTTGTCAATAAATGCATAAAAACTATTTATATTTATTAAAACTCACCGGTCGTCCACGAGCGCAGTGTCGACGCGACGTCATTTTGGTCACAACTACGTAATGATGCGCGTGAGTTTGTTCAATATTTTTTTTCATAGATAGCAGCAGTATATCCATTATTAAAATTTATGTAAATAAAAAAAAAATATGATGGTTCTTGCAATATATTTTTTTGTTTGGATAGTTGCATCGGTGCAACGTTGCGAATTAAAGGGTTAAACAAAATCAGAAAACTATATCGCAAATGACATAAGTTTCTGTAGATAAAATAGGTGAAAGCATTAGAATTAGCATTGCTATCAAATGTGGTAATGCTACCAGCCTTCTAGGCACTTTTCTTGTTGACAGTGATGTGTACGAATATTTTCGACACCTTGTATTTTACACCTTTTACCTGCTACCCTACCATGACGTGTTAAAGCAGAACTAATTCCGCTGAGGGAAAGGGACAGAGCTATACAGGGTGTCTAGCACCATCTCTTTCACTCAGTGGAATAAGTTCTGCTTTAAGATGTCATAGTAGGCCTACTGTACCTGTTTGTATTATTAGTTTATGTCTATTTGTAGTTTTTTAAATAAGATGTACGTAGAAATAAATATACCTCTACAATATATCAAAAATAAACACGATCATTTACTTAATAAGGTACAGGCAACACTCAAGTTGTATAATACCGTTTATCAGTACGACCAGTGTGCTGATTGATAATTTTATCAATGAGACGATTGAAGACATTGATAAGTGAATCAATAATCTAGTCGGGGTATGTGACCAACAGTTTCGTTGAAAATATAATGATATTGAACAAATAATTGAAGCAAACTGAGCAACATTCTTATTATACACTAGCTGAGCACGCCCGCGTGATATCAAAAACAATATCCTATGTATTATTCCATACTATAATGAACCTCTGTGCCAAATGTCATCAAGATCCGTTCAGCCGTTTTGACGTGAAAGAGTAACAACCATCCTTACATCGATCCACCCATCCTCACAAACATTCGCACTTATAATATTACTAGTTTCCGCCCCGCAACTTTGTCCGCGTGGCATAGTTCTTTTGGGCTAACGCTAAATTTAACCCGCGTGATGATCGAAAAATAATAACTATCTTTCCCTTTTCTACTTTACTTTTTTTAGCCTATGTCCGTCTCCAGGGTCCCAACTACCTCTGTATCAAAATTGCTGGACTTTGGTTCTATTATTTCGGTTCTGGCAACTCAAAAGCGCCTCTCACTGGTACATTTGAAAACTTGTGTTTGAAACATTAATAAAGAGCGTGTTATTTCCTGTTATCAGTTTCAGGTTTCAGTATTGATGGATCATAAACGATAACATATGCGTCAGGAAACTTGCTGTCATAAACTGTTTCATGATGTCGTTAAAACTTTGAGAAATTATTTAACTTTCTTGTATAACAAGTTTTGACGGTTTATCAGTTTAGTTTTTTAATGTCGTGACGTGGTCCTGTTTCTGAAGTTTAATCATCGTTATGACTATGATAGAAGAAACTGTATAAAACTGCACAGAATTAAAATTTAAATGGAAAGTATTGCTAGATAAGGTGTCATAACGCTCTACATATAGACAATACAAAAAAAGAGGTTACCAATTTGACTGGCTTTTTGGTTGTTGTACGTTTTTCAAAATAAATGGAAGTCGGTGGCAAAAAAGTCATAAATTATTACACAAACAAAGGCACCGGTTTCCGAAAGTTAAGTTATTTTGGATTTGTTTTATCGGTTTTTTCTTTAAAAAGAGTTTTTGGGGTAATACGTCACGTTTTACAATATATTGCATTCAAAACATAATTTAAAACACAATCAACGAAAAAAATAATGTGTAAACACTGTCACTAAACTGGTCTCACGGTCTACTCGTAAATTGACAAAACATGTTCTAAAGTTTTTCCACAAAACAAGTTCCGTCTATTCTAAAAACAAAACATTTGTTATTTGTGTTATCTATCATAAACACACCATAAACAAAAGTATATTGTTTTCGGTATATAAACGTTTCTAGGTCCTCAATGAACTAACACATAGTATCTAAATAGCTAAAGATAGACTTAAATACACATGTTCTGTATTCAAATGATGTCTGAAGGTGCTTATTAGCTAGATCTCTAGGTCAAGTAAGTTGTTAATACAAACTTCCTGCTTTAAAAAACTAGTCTGTATATTTTTTTTTTTTTTTTATAAACACACTGTCCATTGCATTTACGTAAATGTTGCTAACTTATTATTCAAAGAGTTTTTACTTTTATAATAATATGAACTTTATGTACAATAGCTTAATATACATAGGCGGACTTAATGCTATATGAGGCATTTTCTACCAGTCAATCTCTGGGTAAAATACGGAAACATAAGGCACAAAAATTATATTTAAAAAAATAACTATTTGTAATGTATGTAAACTTATATACTTATACAGATGCTAATACACATAATGTATTTTATATCTGAAATAAAAGAGTTCGATATTTACTTCAGTACCAACATATTATCAGTACGAAGCTATATTGACATACTCATATGCTGATAAATGCAATGTTATAGGCATCAAGTGTTTTTTGTTTCCAAGTACCCAATGAAGTTGTCTGTTCTACTACTTTGAAACGACTTTGCTTATTCTACTGCGAAGGCCACATACTACACATAAACTGCATCATGTTTATTTAAAAAAAAATGTTGTCCCACACAGGAATTTCTCCTGTATCGTTGGTGCGTTTACAAAACATTTAAACTGCCAGACCCAGAATAACTTTCTGTAGGCCATACAAATATTTGTTCCATGCAGGAATCTATCCGGGACACATGGCGCAGCAATCAAACGCTTAACCACTGCGCCAATCGTGACGTCGAAGTCATGCCTGGAATTATGACGATCTAAAACCACGAAGAACAAGATGATTGAGAACGGGGGACTAAGTGCCCCACCAGTAAAGGTACATTTAAACTGGTACGAATTTCGGACGCTGATTACTGGACTCAGTATTTGTTTGGAGAAACTCTCGCTCAGAAACGTTACACGTAATGGTTCAACTGAATCTTTATCTGTACATGATATAAGTACAGTGACGTTATCACGGCCATGTTGATTATATTTGCAAAGTCATTCTTGCTGAGATTTACAAAGTACGTCGCAAAGAAACTTGTTGCGATAACCTTATACTGTTTTGGGATAATGAACTTTAAATCAGAAGGATCAAAGGTCATCTGTCATGGCATTCTTTTATTATTATATATTCTAAATCCCTCTAAAATTTCTGCTTCTAGTAGTTGGGTTTTGTGTAATATTAATCAATGGTTTTAAAGAAGTACAGTCGCTTAAATTGTCTATGCCCTTAAAGTCTGATAACTAGTCTTACCAAAGAGTATTGTATTACCTAGTACTAACTGAGCTGTGGAGGTTAGATAGGCAGTCACTCCATGTAAAATACTAGATACCAATAAGACTGGAAACCGACTTTAACATAGACGGGAAAAGGCTGGGCAGATGGTGACGATTGTTATATAGAAGTAACGTAATATACTCCACTGTCAAATTTGGATGATGGCGATGCAGATTCTGGCATGAAACCCTTAGAGCGCATGGAGTAAAAGAAATGCCATGATAAGAAGAAGAAACTCAGGTAGTTGTTTAGAGTCAAGAGACTGTTTCTGAATTTTCTAATTTATATACCTACATAACGTTTCAATAGAGTTCAAAGTTTCCTGGCCTCTAGTCCCAATATATCATTATTCATTTAAATTATATACACGTGTAAATGTTCGTGCAAACCGGTTAACATTCAAGAATACGTAACTTTACGTAACAGTGTTGTTTTTTAGACTACTAGTTGTACCCCGCGGACCGAGAAATAAAAAACTGAATACGTTAATGTTTACGTTTTGCTTCTCGCTCTAACACACGCGTGAGACAGAGACGGGTGAACACCAAACTCGCTAGTTTGTGTTTCTATGAGAAACATACAAGTTGGAATTTGGAATCCGAAGAATAATACTCAATGTTATAAGTAATGAGGATTAAACAAAGGGGACTCTATTCACATTCTTTTTTTATTTGTTTGAATTTGTATATCTCCTAATGATTAGATGGCATTTAGATTAAAACGAGTTATTCCCTGCTTAGCGTCGAGGTTTACCTTGAATCGTTTTAGTATCTATACCTACACTAAGCGACATTTAAAATTTAAATAATGGAATCCTGCTGCTAAACCATTGAAATCAGTTTTATGAAACTGCTTCCCTGGTTGATTCCTCTATTTGTATTGGGATAACAAACAAGCTCACTAAATAAAAGAACAGTTCCTACACACTTTACTACGAGTGAAATCGTAAAACTAGGCACATTTTATTGCGCACGATCATAACCTTAACACGCCAGCCGGTATAACCCTACCAAATAGAGAAGACACTTACCGGGTCCGTAAAATCTCTTGCCCCTGGTTACATCGAAAATGATTCCGTTGACAGCGAGCAACACTCTGCCGTCAGGCTGCGTTCCATCGTAATTCTTGATTTCGGCAACTGTCAAATCTTTTCTCAGCTTCGGCAATCTTGGAGGAGGTGCAGCCACAGTCACTTCTGATTCAAAGTTCGACTTGATAATCTTATACACGAGGTACACAATTATTGCTATTAACACAAGGTTTAGTGGGCTCATAAGTTCGTCCCATAACGTTGGAGCAGCGGTTTCTTCTGACATTTCGATACGTGTGCTTGCGCCGGTCGCGGTTACAAAACTGATCTATCGTCACGTTATCAAGCCACTATAAGGTCAACGAGTGTAAAGCCGTCGCTAGACGTGTATGTTTTAAAATTCGACGGGATATTTACTGATTTTTGTAATATGAAACCGTTGCTGTTATGACAATCTTTGTTTATTTAACTGTGCTGCATGTGCATTGTTGTTCGTGAACGTTCCGTTTAGTGATTTTAAAGCGATTTAGCGATGCAAATGCAATAACTGTATTTGCGTCTTTGTTGCTAATAATGTTACTGTAATTAGCGGATACTAGTCTGGAGTTAACTTTTGAATAGAACAATAGAACGTTCTTTAATGAATAACTAGAAACAATTAACCTGATATAAATAATATCGTTCTTTATATTGTCCTTATGTTTAGGTACTTAATGTTATCGAATTTTCTTATGATCGACTTAAGTACCAAAAATCAAAGTCACGCTTCTTTTTAATGTTTCATCGTGATGTTCACGTATCTATAAAACTTAGACTTTGTCATGACATGACAAAACTTCTGCAGAAACTACGTTTAAAAACCAAAACATTTCCAGAAAAAAAACATTATCTCCTCACTCATAATATTTTCAAAACACAATTTCTATTTTCCCCAAAAATATCTTTGCAGCACAATATATTTCATTTTTCCAGCGGCTTCATAATCTGACAGGCGATGGACTCAGCGCATTTTATGAATGGGGAACGAACTAGGAAATCGTTGGCTTGAATAATAACCAGTTTTTAATTATCATATCGTATGAAGGACTTGTATATACATTGTACTTGATGGACTTTGTGCAAAGTAGCGAAGAATATTAAAAATAATCTGTGTCAGAGGTATTCGTGTTGTATTTTTATGATGTTTTTTTTTGTGAGCCTGGTTATTATGAGATTCGCTTCACAAGAAGCTGTTTCTTACACATGTGTAAGACATGGATACATGGCAGTTGCGGGTTGTTCGAAAAAGACACCGCAGTTCCGAAACAAAAAGGGCAATAAAAAGAGTCAGTTACATCCTGACACTCCCTCCTTCTCCACCCAGAGCAGGAAAAGTTATTTCGTGATTTGAAAAAGGCATGGATACATGTATGCACAAGTATTATACGTATATAATTACTCGTGCATGCATATTCAAACACTTTTTTCCAATGGACATTAGTAGAACATACAGAACGCAAATTGCAACGATCCTTACATAGGTATATACGTCTTATTATGTCTACGTTCATCCCACTAGTCATATACGCGCATCGATTGTTAGCAGTGCACGTGTACTTTGTAAAGATGGCTCTACTTACCCTCGTTTTACAGTTTCAACATACGCTAAATGTACAAGTAGGTCCTGCCCTGGGTTGTTCAATAGAGATACCGCGGCCCCGGAACGTAAAGGGCAATAGAAGGAACATGGGTGGGTTTTAGTCAGTACAAGTCCTGCACTCCCCTCCCTCCGCTCCGCCCAGAGCGGGGGAAGTTATTTGATGATTTGCCATCCACAAAAAAAAGTTGTTTTATAATATATAACCTACCTGTACATTTTTTTTTGGGTCTGAGTGGGTTTGTTCCTTCTATTGCTCTTTATGTTCCTATAGGGACGCGGTATCTCTTTCGAACAACAAAGAGCGGCAGAAGTTGTTCAATGATTACTAATCCGAAAAAGGCGGTTTATTGTAAATTCACACAAATAAAACCTTTATATCCTAATATCTCTTTGGACTATCATTATTGCACGCCGACTAGGTAAACGAACTCAAAACCTAACTTTCAGAAGTAAAGCTTGAAGCCACAGTGCCTTTGAGGCAGTCAGCAGGAGTTTTCAATTTGCAATATAGTTCTAAGATGACTTCAGTATAGCTCTTGTAGATAGGTACTCAAGTCTCGTATTATAACTTGTTTCCTTATTACACTCTAAGAGACTGCCAGACTGTGAGCAATGGGTAGCTCACCGTCCGTCCATCTATTAACGACAGGCCGTGTCGACGGCGCGTTAGTGTTTCACGAGATGTCTTCTCAAAGAGATGTCAGCAAAGCAGAGGGGCCTGCCAAGACCTCCGCCTGTCGGGGTTGCGGATTGTTCAAAAGAGATACCGAAGCCCTGGAACGTAAAGAGTAGAAGGAACATGGTTGGGTTTTAGTCAGTACAAGTCTGACACTCCCCCCCGCTCCGCCAAGAGCGGGGGAAGTTATTTGATGATTTCCCATCGCAAAAAAAAAGAATCCACTGTCATATGAATAAAGAATTTTCCAGCTTCATCGCACCATGGATGATAGTCAAATAAAGTACCTACTAAATGTATCCTAATTTCCCGTTATCGTGACGATTCTGAACTCGTAAAAAGTCGAATCGTTCACTCCGAATTTAAGTTTTAACGATCCAATATCGATAATAACCGTTATTAATTCGGTTTGTATGACAATTTCAGGAAAATTTTATAGTATTTTTCAGGCAATTTGAAAGCATGAGTGTTTTTCTGGGAATAACCGACCGATATTTTTAGGTTTGATCAGTTCAACAAATCTAACATTGACAATTTAACAAGTTTAACAGTATAGACTAGTTTAATTACACACATACATTAATATTTACTTTTTTTTACATTTATTTTTATTATTGTGATTTGTAACATTTAATTATTCTTAATTATTTTAATTTATGACATTTTATTATTTTATTATGTTCTCATTAATTTAATTTTGTATTTTTTTATTTGTTTATTGTGAATGTGAAGACCATGTGGATCATTCCTTTTATTTACTTTGTCTTTTGACGATAGTCTGGCATTTTGAGTATTATAAGCGACCTACACAAATGTCCTTTTTTTGGTATTGTTCGTCGTGTCGTTGAGCTCCTTGGGTTATGAGTTGAGCTACACGATAACTGACAAATGCTTGCACTGACTGGACAGGTCCAGTCAATCTGTGTAGTGCTTTCTTAAAAAGACCATTTCAGACACTATCTGCATGGTCCTCATTTAAGTTGACCAAGATTATTTTGTCTGGACCTTAAAAGAGACTATGACCTCTGAGTTTATTTCTGCTGTTTCTTCTCAGAGTTGTCGGGTACGAAACACCGGCTTCATCTAGTTTAAAAAAAAGACGTGTAAAAGTGTTTGTGAAAACCTACTTGCAAAATAAACATCAGTAGGCCTACCATGACGTCTTAAAGCAGAACTTATTCCACTGAGGGAAGAGATAGTGCTCGACACCCTGTATAGCTCTGTTTCTTTCCCTCAGTGGAATTAGTTCTGCTTTAAGACGTCATCATAGGGTAGCGGTTATCATTATCATTAGTTGTCGCAAGGGATAATTCTCGGGTCACATTCTATGTATGTTATTGGGTTTTTCGATCAGGAATTACATCAGCCTAGACTCCGTGACTGCTTTTATTGTGTTAAATGTTGTATGCCCAGTTGATGGCCATAGATTCGCCCTCAATAAAATGAGACTCAACAAAACAAGCGTAATCTGGCTGTATCATTACAGTCACCTCTGCCTAACCCATTGGAGATTACAGGCGTAATGTTTTTTAAGGTTTGCTCATTGTTTTGCCTTTCACTAGCTTTGACACCTAATAGTATAAAGCACCATGTCACCATGAAATTGCCATATCGTATGGTAAATGAGCTAGCAAAAAATTGGTACACGATGATTCAAAATTTGACACAATCCATTTGCGATTAATTATGATGCTATTAATGTACGAGTTATCAGAACAAGCAATGAATGTAGTATCATGTGTATGACTCGACAGTTATTGTAATTATTTATTCTCGTGTTTGTTTACAGTATTTGCAGCATGCCATCGTGACGAGGACAATTTTTTGATAACGATATGATGAAATAATACATTATTTTTGGCTTATACAGTAATAACTAATTTAGAAAGTACTTTTTGTTGCGAAGCAGTCATGCTAACAAAGAAAGTGGCCGACCACCTTCTTTGCTAGCATTACTGAATGCTGCGTTTGAGGCAGAGAACCTCAAACCAACCCAGCCGCCGCGAGAGACGCTCCGGGAGTAGAGCGCTGAGAGACGACTCCCAGCCATCGTAGACGCGAGTCTGTGGACCGTGAGCAACGAGTAGCTCAGGCCCTATCGACATCGGGATTGTGTTCTACGCACGCTTTTTTTTTTTTTTTTTTTTTTTTCGGGTGGGAAATCATCCAATGACTTCCCCCGCTCTGGGTGGAGCGGGGGGGCATGTCAGACTTGTACTGACTAAAACCCACCCATGTTTCTTCTATTGCCCTTTACGTTCCGAGGCCGCGGTATCTCTTTCGAACAACCCGCAACCCCGGCAGGCAGAGGCTCTGGCAAGCCCCTCTGCTTTGCTGACACTCTTTGAGGCGCGCGTGAAACACGAACGCGCCGTCGACACGGCCTGTCGTCAATCGACGGACGGACGGTGAACTACCCATTGCTCACCGCCCACAGGCCCGCATCTACGGTGGCCGGAAGTCGTCTCGCGGCGCCCGGCGCCATGGGCGTCTCCCGCGGCGGCTGGGTTGGGCAGATGTTCTCTCCCTCAAACGCCCGGCCTCCTCCTTCGCTAACATTACTGCTTCGCAGAAGGTGGTGACCGCTTCCCATTCCCTCTCGCTCCGGACCATGGCCTGAACCAGGGCCGGACGCGAGAGATCGCCGCCGCCGATCGCCTCCACGAGGGCACGGCGGTGCTCCGCCCAAGCCGGGCAGATCGCCACTGTGTGCTCCACCGTGTCCTCCGGGCGATCGTCACAATGGTGACACCCGGGCGCTTCCTCCCGCCCGATGATGTGCAGGAACCTCCCGAAACTTCCGTGTCCGGTGAGGACCTGCGTCAGGCGGTAGGTGAGGACGCCATGACGCCTCTCCAGCCACTCCTCAAAGAGGGGACTTATCGCCACTATTGTGGCGTGCCCTGCACGGGGTTGCGACAGTCGCTCTCTCCATGCCACCATGAGATCGCACCGGAGGTCTGCCCGCCGAGCGGCAACTTGCCGCGGCAGTGGGTTTTCCCCCCGGTGTAGTGCCTCCGCGCGCCACTCAAACAGGCGCGCGAGGACTATCGCCTCCAGATCCCACGGTGGCAGTCCGGCAAGGAGGCTTGCTGCCTCGCCGGAGATCGTGCGGTAGCCCCGGACAAGCCGTATGGCCACCACCCTTTGGGGCGCGTTCAGATAGTGGGCGGCGCGCCGCCCTAAAGAACGCGCCCATACTGGGGCCCCGTAAAGGGCCATGGACCGCACGACTCCGGCATAGAGCCTACGGCAGGAGGCGTTTGGCCCCTTGAGGTTGGGCAGGAGCCGCTTGAAAGCAGCCCCCGTCCGCTCGAGCTTGGGAGCCAAACGTCGGAAGTGTTCGACGAAGTTCCACCGGCTGTCGAGGACGATTCCCAGGTACTTCATCGTCGACCCGACGCCGATGCGAACCCCTCCTACCGTCAACTGGGATCCCGACGGTGGCGTGTTTCCGCGGCCATGAAAAACCATGGCCTCAGATTTGTGCAAGGCCACCTCGAGACCCAGTAGCCGGATCCTCTCCACGACTATCGCAACCCCGCGTGTCATATTGTCGGCCGCCGCCTGGTGCGACCCCCCCTGAGCCAGGACGAGCGTGTCGTCAGCGTAGCAAACTACACTGACGCCGCTGGGGAGGTCGGCGCGCAGCACCCAGTCGTAACCGATGTCCCACAGGAGCGGCCCCAAGACCGATCCCTGTGGGACACCGCACGACATCTCTCGCCGGTTCCACTCTCCAGAGCGACCGGGGTATATGACGGCCCTGTCCGTCAGATATGCCCCGACCACACGACGAAGATAGGTCGGCATCCGATGGTATTGGAGTGCCTCCCTGATGCAGCCCCAGGGCATGGTGTTAAACGCGTTAGCGATGTCGAGAGACACCGCCACGACAACCCCACCCCTGGACACTGCAGCCCCCGTCGTAAGGGCTCTCACGCGCATGATGGCGTCCACCGTCGAGCGCCCCTTGCGGAAACCATACTGGTGATCCGCAAGATCCGGCCCCGTCCCCACAAGGTGCCCGACGAGGCGGTTTGCAATTACTCTTTCAAAGAGCTTGCCCACCTCGTCGAGCAGCACAATGGGCCGGAATGCGGACGGAGAGTCCGCAGGGCGCCCCGGCTTCTGAATGAGGACCAGCTTCCCCGTCTTCCAACGAAGTGGGAACTGGCCTCTCTCCAAGCATGCGCTTAGGAGCCCTAGTAGTCGGGGCCCGAGAGCCTCCAGGGCCAGGACCCAGGCTTTGCCATGCAAGCCATCGGGTCCCGGGGCGGTGTTTTTGGCTTTCAGCCTGCCCACCGCCGCTCTCAGATCCACCCCAGTCACCTCCGGAACGTCGTCGTCGTCGTTGTCCTCGTGGTCCGCTTGTGGCACCGCAAGCGGCGGAGCCATGGGCGGAGGAGCATGCTCCCCTCGCGAAGGGAACAGAGCGCTCACCACATCCTCAACTAGTTGGGGCCGGAGACTCTGCGTCAGCGGGGGGGCCCTGGTGCGGAGTTTATCCCGCACCATCTTGTATGGGCGCCCCCACGGATCCCCGTCCAGAGACTCCAGCATCTCCTCGCGGGCCAGATCCTTGGCCCGCAAGACACCTTCTAGGAGGGCGGTCTTCGCCGCTCTGTACCCCTCATATAGCTCCGCCTCAATGGCTGCCGCATCCGGTGCTCTGATGCGGAGCCTGCGGTGCCTGGCGTACCGGTGTCGCGAAGCGACGCATGCCTCTCGCAGTGCCGTCAGCTCGCGCGACCACCAGTACACCTGACGCCGGGCGCTTCCAGGCCGGACTCGGGGCATTGCCACGTCACAGATCTCAGACATGGCCTCCTGGAACCAGTCCGCCTCGTGGTTGGTGTCGGCAGGCCTGTCCGGTGATGACACCCAGGCCTGCACGATCGAGGCTTCCAGGAGGAGGAGCTCCCGGTCCAGCTGTTTCAGCGTTCTACGCACGCTTCAAACACATTTCAGCAAAGTTGCGGGGCCTGCGGGTTGTTTAAAAGCAATACCGCGGCACCGGAACACAAAGGACAAAAGAAGGAAGATAGATGAGTTTTAGTCAGTTATAGTCTGACGCTCTCCCTGCTCCGCCCAGAGCAGGGGAAGTTATTTGATTATTCCTCATTCGAATAAAGAAAAATGTGGCGCAAGATAAGCACACTTGAAAGATGGGGGAAAACCTTTCAGAGCAGTAGGACATTTTATTTAAAAAAAAAAACAATAAAACTGCAACACAATCAAAAAGAGAGGCTTTTAGCCAATAGTGGGTGAAATAGACCAATGTCTCTCTCGATGATTCAAAAAAATAAATTGACATTTGCGTCATTTTTTATTTAGCTTTCAAACTAATGACACAACCATTACTTGGACCGAGATCTCCAAACTTCACTCACTTAAGAACTTGGCCCGTCTCTATGCTGCATTTGTGGTTAGGAAACAACACTAAGCCAAAATAAGTGCTTAAATTACATTTATAGATCTCGGTTTTAATTAATGCCGATTCCCACTGACACTGAGCGGCTAATTTAATGAATGCTTAACTTGAAGCAATGTTGGAAATTCAACGCTCTGCTTAGCGCTGTGAGTTGAAACTCCGACATAGCGTAACATACCGTCCAACATAGTGCCAATGCGATTTAATGCGAATCTATTTTTGTTTCAGTTTTCATAGTGTACCAGTCTTGCTGAATGACGTGATTGACACATTTGTTCAACATAGTTGACAACATAATATTATACTCATGCTTTAGTTTTTAAAACATAAACATCCTAAAACCCGTTATTGTGGATCAAGGTTACGTGTACTCGTCGCATTGCAAGATCAAAGAGTATATTTACAGTAATTTTGTTTTTGTATGGATAAAGCATGAGTTAACATTTTACCTTACAGTTTAGGATTATAATGATGACAATTATTTTTGGAACGAAGTTCCTTATCGCGCGTTGTGAAAGAGGGCTAAACGGAAAAAAATCTTACGAAAAGTTGTCGCGACACTTTTTGCTATAGTAAGCTATTGTAAGCTGTGCGGCGTCGCATGTTTCTCTGTCTGTCTGTATAAGAGAGAGAGACATCTCTCTCTCTTATAGAAAGCAAGCCAGATATTTTCATTTTTATTTCGCATTGAACAGTGTGGTGTTAATAAATAATAAAAATTAACTTCGTTCCATCCGGGTTTCCCTTGACACCTCAAATTTTTGTATTGCTCTTGATATACTTGAGATTAGCCGACTATAAGCCTTTCTTTTCTATGTAATGTACCAAAAATATATCATCTGCCTTTTGCCAACTATGTAGGAGTCGGCTTTCAGTCTAACCGGATGTACTAGTATTTTACATGGGGCAACGCCCTGTCTGACCTTCACAATCAAGTTAGTACTGGGCAATACGATACCTTTTTGGTCAGGCTAGTTGTCAGACTTTCGGGCCAATAATTACGTGCAAAAAGAGAGAGAGAGAGACCTACGTCTTAACGTGTTATCAGAGTTAGGAACAAAAACAAACAGAATCTAAAACAGTGATAAACCAAATCTTGCTACCATATTGATTATTTATCTGTATTACTGACAATGCAACACTCCACTTAGCAATTGAATCACAAAACAGTATAATCCAATTAAATTGAACACAAGTTTCAATTGAATGAATTCCGTTCGAATTTTAAGTTACTCCCAACAAGCCGATTAAAACTTTATAAATTTTTGTATCGCTTATTTTAAAATCGGCACTGTATTGTTTCGAATTGCCGATTATTGTAGCCAATTTAATTGGATCCCTGACAGTTCAATTAACTTGAACAATTTTTGATCTGTTCCCCGTGGCCTGTATGAGTGGTTTATTGTTCTTTGGCTTGTTTTACTGATTGCACTCAAATAGCTTTTATACTGTTTAATTATCTTAATTAGGTATGGACTGAAATCTGTTTGATATTAACCGTTACTACGTAGTTATTCAATTTCAGACTCATAAAATAAGCAGTTTACTTTTTAATATCAACCCGTCAACTTGTTAATATGGTCGGCAGTACTTGAAATCATCCATTAGTATGTTAACTGAGGAGTTAAACATAGTTTAAGTTATGCACGAGAACTTCAACATTTCTGAGATTTTAATTAAAGTTTGCTTTCCAGCACAAAGTGCAAATCACACATTCTTACCTTAGTCGAGAGGACTATACGTAAGCTGGAAGAGTAGAAACCATCTTTAAATTATAAGTTTTAAAGATTTTAATCAAACTGAAACTTGTAAAGTTTTTTTGCAGCAAACATCACTTAGGATTGTATTTTATTAAAAAAACGTGTGTAAAGTACAAAAAAATGTAACCTCAATAACTCCCCGGTTTAGTACGTCCTACGGTACGGTTGCGGGTTGTTCGAAAGAGATACCGCAGCCCTGGAAAAGGCAATAGAAGAAACATGGGGTTTTAGTCAGTACAAATGTGACACTATCCCCCCTCCCGTTAGTGGTGGTTATTTGATGATTTCCTGTCGGCAAAAAAGGACATACTAAAGCAATACACCTTTAGTTGTGGCAAGTACAGTGTTGTGGGAAGTAAGTAATATTAGGGTGTAAATTAATGTGCCAGAGTGTTTATATGTTAAATATATAAATATGTCTGTGAGTGATGTTAATTAGATGTAATGGACAGATAGTAAAAGGTAACTTGATGGAGTTAACTATAAGAATACGTTCAGTACTATCGTATGACAACACCTGCAGCCAAATGGCGAGCTTAGTCATCAATTTACTTCTAATGAGAAGATATTATATATCGAGAACGATAGATTTTGTTATACATTCTAAGACTAAGGATGTCGAAGTGGGGGCCCGCGAATGAAGTACAGACGCCTGCACATCAAGCTACTACAATCTGTCAGATTTCTTTGATAGATTTTTGACTTTATTTCCAAAGTATTAGGTTCAAGGTTCATTGGGAAAAATTGTCAGTTTCAGGTAGCTTAACCTGCTGGTGTCTGTACAAGACAAATATACCTATATTTTTTTAATACACCTTCAACACGAACTTCAACTCGAATGTTCTTCAGTCAAATTATATTTAAAATACCACCCAAAGAAACTGGTATTTGCAACATTGTTCCCGCGTCAAATTGCTAGTTCACCGTAATGCTGCAAAATGAGAAATGCTTCTACAACTTTCCAGGGGCATATAAAGTAGCTGCATCAATATTAATATCTGTGTGGAGTTCAATACCATTGGATTACCATAACCGTTCGCTCTGACGTCTCTCTTCTACATTTAAATATCTTGAAATTCATGAATACGGGGTGAAAAATTACACAGACAATTCATTAGGTACAAAAAACTTATGTGGAACTTTATGTTAGGTGTCTTTTCTTTATTATTTTGATGAATGGATTGTGTGAAATATGTTTTGAAGATTGCAAAGCAAAGTTTCCGAAAATATTTTGGGATAAAAGTAAAGCGTTGCACGAAAGAGATACCGCGACCCCGGAACATAAAGGACAAAAAGTATTTGTGGGTTTTAATCAGTAAAAGTCTGACACTCCTCCTTGCTTGGCCCAGAGCGGGGGAATTTATTTGAGGATTTCCCCTTTGCAAAAAAGACGCTTGTGGTTTAAGTAGTATATCAATCTCTTTAAATCTACCAAAATTCTGAAATAAATGTAGAAACATTTTAATTTTCGAACTGAATCACCTTTAGCTAATGAACATTTCTAACGACTAGTTTCTGATTTCAGTATTTAAATAGAGAATTAGCTAAACTTTACTGAAGCCGCTTCCATCATTATAAAGTAGCATTCGAAATTCAAAATTTAAAACTGTGTGTAAACTTGTGTCAACTCAAAAAGGGAGTTTTTGACGTGATATATTCACTAGTCTTTCAACTAATAAAAATCATGAACTGTCTAGTCTCTACCTAACTACGTGGGCATTTTTTTTTTCGGGTAGGAAATCATCTAATGATTTCCCCCGCTCTGGGCGGAGCAAGGAGGCATGTCAGACTTGTACTGATTAAAACCTACCCATGTTCCTTCTGTTGCCCTTTACGTTCCGGGGCCGCGGTATCTCTTTCGAACAACCCGCAACCCCGGCAGGCGGAGGCTCTAGCAAGCCCCTCTGCTTTGCTGACATCTCTTTGAGACGCGCACGAACGCGCCGTCGACACGGCACTACGTTGGCATTGACTTCCAGTCTACATACAGTTGAAACCCAAAATGTATTGTGAAGTGATTTTTATTATCAACTTCCACAATCCAGTTCTCCGATCAAAACTGTGGCATATTAAGAAAGTTTTGATAGACGGATGTTTGTTACTCAACCACAACATAACGGCTAAACGGATCTATATGCAATCTGGCACGGAGATAGATTACAATCTAGAATAGGACACAAAATACTTTTTTTACACAGGCAAAAACTAGTTAGTAACAAAATAAAAGCAATTATTTTTATGTCACTCCAACAATAATTCTACACACACACATAGAGGGAGGACCCATTCGAATAAAACAAGCAATTCATTTGTCTCATATTCCATTTTATTTTACGTAGTCAGTTGCAATGAATACTTTTGCCGAGGTTTTAATATCGGAAACCGTGGGTGGAGGGTATTTGTTTATTAATTGAGCAAGTGGAGTTCTCTTCAGTTTCCGACTGTTATAAAATCTACATGGAGGCTTAGAATGTTTGCGGATGGATGGTACTCACCATCCATTCACAATTTTTGGCAGACCAATTTATTTTTTTGGAAGTTTTAGACCTCTGTTTACGGTTCCGTAACTCAAAAGGAAAAAATGGAACCTTTATGGGATCAATTTGTTGTACGTCTGTCTATTTGTCTATCAAGACTCTTTATCTCGGAAACGCGTGGGGGTATAGAGTTGAAATTAAACCATATACTGAAATATATGGTCCCTTTTTGCTGCGAAAAAATCCAACTTCTAAGTCTACACAGTCAAAAGATATGGCCGTTTATGGCGCGAGGCTGACTTGCTCTTGTCCGATATTTTTTTTAATGATGGAAAATCACCGAATAAGCCCCCCCGCTCTGGACGGAGCGGGGAGGATTGTCACCCTTTTACTGACTAAAACCCATCCATGTTCCTTCTCTTGCCCTTTGTGTTCCGAGGCCTCGGTATCTTTTTCGAACAACCCGCAACCCCGGCAGGAGTGTTGAAGCTCCCTCAAATACATACTCACAAGATGTTCTTCTTTTAGGGAGAAAACTAGAATCGTTTGAAAATAATTAAAAAACTTCTCTTTTAAGTTCATATTTAAATTTTTCCCAAGTAAAAACTATACAAAGACGGACTTAATGCCTTAGGCTTTTTCTCAAGGCAATCCTTCATTTTTACAATAGTCTAGGTAAGAATAGTTATAATAACGCACAACGCTGGATTGTTGCTTATATAAATGCACAGGCGCCTGAATTACCGCCTCAACGTTGGTCACCTTCAGCGTTTTCTTGTTACTTTATCGCTAATTGTATAGAAAATACTGCCTGTTTTACCCAACCCGTGGGGGGTTATGTGTTGTAAAGATTTGGTCAAACTATGTACACAAATCCGAATAACGGACTCTTAAAGATATGTCAGTTTGACCGAACCATTCCTGTCAGTCAAGAAGAACTGGCCTTAAAAGTGTTAAAAAAATAAAACAAAACAACACACTGTCTATGGTACCTACGCTATAGATAGTTCTATTCCACAATTCAAATTTCCGTAACACGCAGCTTTTATCGAGCGCCACTCGGTGTCGAGACCGGCCGGCCTCAAATCGTCCATGTTGTTTTATTGATAGAGCCTACACGGGCCCACTTAGCCGGCCCAAGTACGTGTGTTTCTATGCGCATATTCATTCTTAATTAATAGCCAGTATTGTGTATCGAGATTTTGGTCAAATTTGGAAGATGTGTTTAATTAGTTTGAGTTTTTTTTCTGTTCGTTGAAAAAGCCAACCATAAATTAATTGGGGCAAGTTAATCATAATGGTAAAATCTTAAGTAGTATTAGCACATAATTTGAGCTCTTTACGTATTTTTGGTTTAAAGGCATCACTCAGATAGAGAGGCCTACCAGAGCCACTGCCTGCCGGGATTGCGGGTTGTTTGAAGAAATTCCAGAAAGAAGGGAATTAACGGATGGGTAGTGAGTGAAAGTCTGACACCCCCCGATCCGCCCGTACCGGGAGAAGTGAATTGATCTCCCATATAAAACAAAAGGTATCAATGAGGCAATGATGAGGATATTAATTTTTTACTAAGTTTTGCTATGTTTTAAATTGTTGGCGGGATCGTCCACGGCGACAGCTAGGTTACAGGCAACGGTAGGCAGAAACATTGTGCTGGCATACAAATGGATTGCGGCGAACCTATCCGTGTTCAATTGTACATCTTGTTAAAATAGTAGGCAACTGAATTTACACTCCAATAATTGGTAAGAGACTCTAGTAAGCAAACATATTAAGTATGATAAAAATTAATATAATCTATGGATGAAAATTTAAAATTTCAAAAGATCAATTCGAAAGTAATTCTATAAAAATCATTATTTTTTTTTATTGTAAAGTATCCTTACTTCCTTACTAATATTATAAAAGCGAAAGTGAGTTTGTATGTTACCTCTTCACGCTTTAATGGCTAAACCGAATTTTGGTACATAGATAGTTGGGAACCAGGAGACGGACATAGGCTATTTTTTATTAAAAAAAAGTGGGATTTGAGGGAGAAAGAGGGAAGAAAAGGGAAAACTTAGCGTTGCTATTACAAATCAATAAGGCGCAAGGGGAACTGCGTTATCCCAAATTTAACGAGGGCGAAGCCGCGGGCGAAAGCTAGTATAAAATAAAAACGAAATTCTTCACGCAATTCAAGTATTGTGTCGTTTCAAACGGATATTTTGTATAAAAATAAAGCAAATTTCGAATATTGAAATACCTGCAGGTTTGCGATAGGCTTAGTAAAATAAAAAACAAAAAAGTACAGGTTTACAGTATTCGAAACTTCGAATAACGTTGTGAAGTTGATTGGTTGTTGTCAGTTTAAAAAAAAAAACTTTAAATACATAAGATAAATCAATTGGTTGTGGAAATTATTAGTACTGAGCTGCATCCTGTTAGAAAAGACAAGGTTAGGCTAGGCTAGAAATGTCATAGAATAAAGTAAGACACTCTTGGTTTTTTTTTTTTAAGTTAGGGCAACGTTAACACAAGAAATTTCTCCTGTATCGTGGATGCATTTACAAACATTTGAACTCACATATACAAAAATCCAGACCCAAAATATCTTCGTATAGTTCATACAAATATTTGTACCCGCGACAAGCAGCGCATGATATTCCTTCATATATCATAAATATATTTCAATAGAAAATTAATTGCAAAATTATTTAATGTCATCGTCAGTAGGTAATTTATTTAATTAGAGTTTCTTTGTCTTAAAAATTACAAACACTTTTCAACACATGACAATATTTTTCAGAGTCAGGATGTCACTGCATTTTAAATCATGTGCCTTTTGACCCCAAGATAAATATTAGAGCTACACTCACAATGACACATCAAAATATAACCCGCAATAACATAATATATTTAATTCGGTCACATTATCTTATAAATCTGCACGGTCATGCACCAAAAAATATTAGCAAACTGCGCCTCAATGATATGGCAAAAATAATATTTAATGCCATGGCAACAGGAAACTCATTACTTTATAAAAAAAAAAACAAAGAAAAATCTGTTTAGAGGCGTTTATAGGAAAAAAAAAACACCAGGTAAAACTGGAAATGGTTATAATGCCCATTTTTATTTGGGATTACCAAAATCCACGTTAGATTACAAAATAAAGTTAAAGTTACTTGTGTAGCATAATATTTTAATTATTAAATAAATTGATATAAGAAAATTAACTTTTTTTTAAATCTGATATGAATAAAGAATTAAACAATCACTTCAAGTGAACACTTTACGGTAGATGATGCATAGTGACAACTGCTGTAGCAACAAAAACATATTTTCGATGAAATTCTAGTGAAATTCTAAGATACCTACCAGAAGGAAATCCAAGATACTTTGTAAAAATAACTATCATTATCCTTCAACAAACTTCATCAAAGTCATTTAGCAATGCCATGTTTGCCCAGATCCCTCCACATTTAGTGGAAGCAACCAATAACTGCAGAGAACGTAGATTGAACAAGAATTGCGAAGTTTCTCTAAGTTCAAAATCCGTAATGTTTTAATGCACTCCGTCTGGGTTGTCGGTTAAATAAGCATTCGTTTCCAATGTTGCACGACACGTTTCTTTATTTGTACTTAGTGCTAGTCAACTGCTGCTGACGATGGAGTTTGTCATTTCGAATTGCATAGCTCGCGGTGATACTTGTTATTGTCAAAATAACCTTACTTTTTTCTCAACCTGGTGTTTTTTCCGAAAAAAAAAAAAACTTCAAAGTAAAGTTTATTTCGATAGAAACAAATCAGTGAACTGGAAATTTTGTCTCGATTCATTCGCTGATACGCGAATGAATGAATGAACGAATCATCAAAATTTCCGAAGGTGGACGTGATTTTTGTTAATTTCTGTGGCTTATTCACGATTCGTAGTACGATCGCAAGTAAAGTAAATATTAAAAAAAAAAAATACTCTTTTAATACTACAACACTTCAATTTTTGTGTAACTTTAAAATTTTCCATTTTTATTCTATCCTAGCTAAACATGTAAGTGCTTTAAAAAATTGTATTTATCCCCATTGATTACCATGTTTCATGCTTATAAATATGTTATTATATTAAAATTTTTTACATACTTATAATATTTAGAAATAGTTAGAATTTGTTGCATTTTTTAACAACATGTTAAGCGATCGGTACTTTTAAACTGCGCGTTTATTTTACGTTCTCTGTAACCCGAACGCCTAAAATAGGTGTACAAACAATGAGAAAAACTAGTTCTCCATTTGAAATTACAACTGACATTTACTTTCGTGTTACAATGGAAAGAAATTCTTGCAGTATAAATAGTGTTGCCATAATGGCGCCGCGCGAGTTCCACAACTGTTTGCATACGAGATAGCGCGAGGTGTTGTCTGCGGCATGTGTGATGATGACGGCTCTAATACTAGGTACTTGTTCTCAACAAATAAACTGACGTTTATAGAAACATAATGTAGGAAAGTTAAATAAAAGCTCAGCTCGCAACATGAGACTGTTAGTAAGATATCAGAAAATAAACATTCAGAAAAGTTTTGCTGTTTGGTCTTTCGTATTTTACCTATTTTATTTAAAAATGCGACTTGATCTGAGCCATTAAAAAGTATGAAATAAATATATTGTATGGCCTACAGATAGTTGTTCCTGTATGCTGACTGTTTGTATATGTGTGTTTAAATAACCGCACCCACGATATAGGAGAAATTCCTAGTGTGGGCAACGATTTTTTTTTAAGTTTTTTTTTTCATCACCGACGTATTTTATTGTGGTGTGTTGGTCAACCCTGCATTCAGTTTATGACCCACCACAATCTAAGTATAAGTCTTGATATACCCCTCACACATTTCATTAGAACCAAATTAAACAATCCACGTCAATGTAAAACATTCGTTTAAAATACCTACGCTTAAGGTCCTAAATCTGGATCAGAAGACTTCAATTGCACACCGGTGAATGCTTCACATTTGCTCTTTCATCCAATTCAAAAATATAAATTTCCACTTCACACCTTCTGAGACACCTCAAATTCTTTAAAAGAACACCCAAGATTAATTTCTGGGAAGGTTAAGCTGGCGTGAAAACGGGGGTATAATTAGTCGTGCCTACATTAAAAACCTTGGAGCATAGAATAGATGGATCCAGAAGGCTGGTTCTTTAGCTAACGAAAGCACACATTGACACAGTTAACAATGTAAGTGCACTTGCAGAGTTGCAACTGTCATTTGTTTTGGATCACCATACGTATGATATACGGTCTAGACGAAAAACCAGCTAAACGTAAAATCACGCGAAACTGACGTTGAATTGTGAAAATAAACTTCTAAAGTGATTTTGGAACGAAGTTCCTAATCGCGCGTTGTGAAAGGGGGCGGAGAGAATTAAGACCAAAAGTTGTAACGACACTTTTTGCTATAGATGTAAGCCATGCGTGCTCGTGATTCTCTGTCTATTTCTCTCTCTCTCCCGCTCATAGAAAGCAAGCCGTTATTTTCGTTTTTTCTTTCTATTTCGCATTGAACAGTGTGGTGTCGCGATGATTATTTTTATTGAGTGTATATAGGTTTTTTGGACATAATAAATAATAACTTCGTTCCATCCGGGTGTCCCTTGACACCTCTCAAGTTTATTTTTCCAAGGTCACTTTCAGAAAGTTACATTATAAGTCAAGACTTAGTTTAATGTGTGCGCGCCTGATTTCGTCCTTTGCATGTAGCTGGCCTTCTGTACCAATCTTTTCGAAGCTTGGAAGGAGCTATGTAGTCCCGAAGTACATTCAATGGAAGTAATTAAGTGTATTACGACGGAGGAAGCGAAATGAAATACATTGTCACATGGAGCGACTAATTTGGGACAAATGGAGTAATAAAGACTTTTGTTTCGGTTTGATATGCAGATTTTATGGTGTGGAGCATTTTTAAAAGTGTTTATTAGCAGTTGAACGTAGAAATGGGCCAGTGTTCATTCCAGTACTTCATAAATCTATGGTGTTTTTTTGTACTTTTTAACGTAGATTTATTTTTTATTTTTTGGTATAGCGATCATAAAAATAAATATTAATTGACACTTGTATAAATAGCGAGTTTCACGTCGGCTTCCTACAACGTTTATCCTTTCCAATATATGTATATCCTATGTCTGAAACCCTATTTCTGTAATTAACACCCTCTCCCTTACCACCTTCGTAAATTCTTAACACAAATAATTTGAGGCACATTTAATTAAAAATAACAAAATTCACATATTGTTACACCTACACCCGCTTCGTTCACATACCTATTTTCACCTAATAAGGCCTTATTTTAACCGACGAAAACAAAACGAGGAGGTTCTCAATTCGACATGTATATTTTTTTTATTCGCACACATCGTTTTCCGTTCTGAAATCACCGCAGCAACTTATCGTGCAGCTAATAGAAAGAACAAATGCCATAATATTATAAAGGCAAAAGTTTTTATTTATGTATGTTTGTTTGTTACTTCTTTATGCTCAAACGGCTAAACGGATGTACATGAAGTGTGGTAGGAGTGTAGCTTATATTCTGGAGTAATATTATATTCTGGAGGCTTTTGATTGCGGATAAATATAAAGACGGGCCTGTTGGTCTAGTGGTTAGTGGCCCTGACTGCTGAGCCGGAGGTCGTGGATTCGATTCCCACCCAGGACAAACTTTGTGTGATGAACATGATTGTTTGTTCTGTGTCTGGGTGTGATTTATCTATAATATGTATGTATTTATAAATTATACAAGTATGTATATCAGTTGTCTGGTTACCATAACACAAACTCTGCTTAACTTGGGATCAGATAGCCGTGTGTGAGTTGTCCCAGGATATTTTTTTTTTTAAATGTGGGGTTTGTTCGATATTGTGGTGTCGGATGATCAAATGTCACACCACGTGGCGCACCTAGTCGTAGTAAATTATAGAAGAAAAAAACATACTGTTTCTGGTTTTACGGACCAGTGGATATAGAAGGTAAAGCTATTAACACTCCTAAAAAGAAAACAAGTACTAGAATATAAGTGTTACAGCTCATATATGTTGTATGTATGTCGGTCATCCCCATGAAGTCAAGAAATGAAACTAAACTTTTGATAAATCTAAAACAATGATTGATGGTGGAACTGACCGTGCTTCTTCTACTATTGCATTTCAAACGAACTCCCTATAGGAAAACTTTTTGGAACAGAAAACTTAGCCAGTAAATAAGCTTAAAGGAAAAAGAAGATAATAGGTATATACGTAGGTATGTCAAGACAGATTGCTCATTGCCTACAAGCACCAAAATGACGTATTTCCGTCAGTGTACCTCGCAAAGGGAAATATATTTTGACGCTCTTTATAAGAAAAAATGTGGAGCTATTTTTCATATGTTTCCATTTCCCAAATAGGGTAATTGCGCAACTCAAAATGACGCAATAAAAAATAAGGAAATGTATTCACCGTAGCTACAGCGGCTGTAGGACTCACTGAGATTCGGTATTGGCATGTTATACCGTAGGCCTGAAGGGTTTTTTTTTTAAATTCTATGGTGAGATTAGTACAATATTCATAATTATTCTTTTCGCCATGATGCTATGGCATATAACTGGCACGTAGAAATGAATACCCCCGATTGTTTTTCTCGGTTTTGCCACCGTATTTACTCGAGGCATCGATGTTCTAAATAAAAACAACCAGTTAGAAATATCTAAAAATAGGTACTTTCTTCAGATTTTTTCTGGTATCACAATACCTACCACGTTGAGAAATCATGTAAAAGACGCCAATTTTAACGAAAATTTTACTTTTCTCTGCGACAATGCTTATATAATTATACAACTAGGCTGGTAACATAAACAAAGCTAAAGCAACGTCTGCTCCCATAATAAACCTTAAACCAAACCATTAAATTCCCAGGAAATAAAAAGCCACTCAACTTATCAAATGAAACACCCAACTTCGCACATCTATGTAAAAGAAGAGCTCCGAATAATTTAGCTACGGGCTTCCAACTGCTCTTCGAATACTCAATTACCACTTTTTTGTCTCAGTAGTACACTTTGTTTCTTGTTTTTATTTTACTTTCCGCCCGAATGGAGACGGAGGGAATACGTATTACCGTCAAAGACGGCAACGTTCTGTTGTAGTTTTAAAAGTTTGGTTCTGGAATTTGAATTTGAAAATTGGGCTGGCATTCTAGATAGCTTGGTTCTTGATTTAAAATTGGATTAGAACAAAATATTCACTTTTGAAACTGGCATTTTACAAATTCTTGCTTGAAAATGTTAAATCAAATCAAATCAAATCAAATCAAATCAAATCATTTATTTCAATTAGACCATTACAGGCACTTTTGAATGTCAAGAAACAAAATGAATCTACAGTCCCGGTCACAAGGCATAATAACTTGTGAAAGTACTGCAGTTGCCCATTCCAAAGCGTTGATCTCTATGGAGAAGAATGGGCAAGAAACTCCATGGACACTCTTTTAAATTCTAATATTTTTACAAAATAGTATTTACATCATTCGTGTTGAGATTATACAAATATGTGAGAACGATGTAGAAAGACGTGCACAGTAAGAGCGTCCAGAGTAAATAAAAAACAAAATTCAATTTAAATCTAAATAAATTAAAAATGACCGTGGTAGTTAAAAAATGACCAGTCCCAACTGACAGCGCCCGTTCACGAACATGACGTATGGATCAGCCCCATTCAGCTCGACCATTTTGAAGGGAGCTAAATGACCCGACACACCCGCCACCATCAGTGAGACATTTAAGTGAGCATGACACTATTAACCACCAGGGCTTCGTCAAGTCAATGACAATACATAGCACTCACATTGGGCTTAATAATTATACAATACTAGAGAATTGATTCTATACATTGCAAAGATAGTCTTACAATCTTCTGCAGCTTCCACTATAGCTTCGGATACTTATTAATGACTTTACCCCTATGCTTGAGGAGCAGGACCAGCATTGAGCCAAGCATTTTTATCATCAATATAATCCCCCAACTTATAATATGCTTGCCTACATAGTGTGCGTTTAATACAAGATTTAAATTTCGTTTCATTCAGTTGAAGAATGTGGGGAGGTATTTTATTGTAGCATTTCAAACAGTACCCCATGAAAGATGAGTCTACTTTAGCTAACCTGAAACCTGGTTGAACTAATTGGTCCCTATTTCTAGTATTATAATTGTGTCTGTCACCTCTTTTACTAAAAAGATGCGAGTTTTTCCTGACATACATGATGTTTTCATAAATATATTGACAAGGTACTGTCATGATGTTAATATCCTTAAACTGTTCCCTTAAAGAATCTCGCCTACGTAGGTTATATATGGCTCTAATGGCTCTTTTCTGCAGAATAAATATAGACTCGATGTCTGCAGCCCGTCCCCAAAGTAAAATACCGTATGACATTATACTATGAAAATAACTAAAATAGACTAGTCTCGCGGTATCTACATCAGTAAACTGACGGATTTTTCTAACAGCGTATGCTGCTGAACTAAGGCGTCCTGCAAGAGATGTTATATGCGGACCCCATTGTAGCTTTGAATCGAGTGTTATTCCCAAGAAAACAGTTTTTTCGACGAATTCTAGTTTCTCTTGATTCAATACTATGTCACACTCACTGTTTTTGACATTTGGTAGAGCAAATCTTATACACTTCGTTTTTTTCCCATTTAATACTAAATTATTAGCGGTAAACCAATTATGTACCTGCATTAGGGCATTAATTACGTCGTCAGGATTTGTGGCACGTCTGTTTATCTTAAATATTAAAGAGGTATCGTCAGCAAACAACACCATTTGTGGTTGGTTTTTAAATAAATGGGGTAGATCATTAATATATACTAAAAAGAGGAAGGGACCTAATATCGATCCTTGTGGTACACCCATCTTTACATTTAAACCCATTGAATTGACACCATTTATTTGTACTTGCTGCTGTCTATCATTTAAATACGATTTTACTAAACTAAGGGCAAGTTTCCCTAGGCCGTAATGTTCAAGTTTTAAGAGAAGGGTTAAAAAATTAAACTTACTTAATTTTTGTTGTAGGTACTAATGAAAAAATACAACCACAATAAATCGGATTCTACCAAAATGTACCCAAAATAACATAAAAAAAAAACTTTTTTGAAGTAACTAAAGGTGTTGATATCAATACAGCTAACTTTACTGGTTACTTCTGATAGCACATTGTACATGTAGGATTTATTTGCGATATTTAGAATTTGTGATTGACCCTAAAAATTGATAAAAGGTTTCACATAGGCCTACCCGGACCAAAAAAACGGATTAGTATAACAATTTTGAAACGGATTAAAACGGAGAAGAACAGTTTAGTTTAACAATTTTGAAACGGATTAAAACGGAGAAGAACGGATTAATTTAATCATTTTGAAACAGAGAACGTTAGAACTAGTATGGGATGAAAGGATAACCTAAGCCCGAAAGTAAATCATTGCTCATTTTAAAAAACGTAAAATATGATAAAAAGTAAACGAGCACCAGTAATAATCTACAAGAACGCAATATATAGAAAGAATAGGAAATATTGAAGGTATAGGAATTGGTTCATTCAGATCATTGCCAAACAATTTTATAACAAAATCGTAAATCTATGTTTTATTTATCACGATGTACTCAATACAGTAACAAGATAGGGTTAGATAATGTTATAGTGGTAATTACAGCGTAATCTAATCGCTGTTAAAGATAGCAGGTAATTGTAATAATACCAACCGGAATCATATGATTCGAGTCAAATCACACCAACAAGTGATAATTCAGATAATATCTGAATAAAAAAAGAAAATTACTATAGTTTATACTTTTTTCTCAATACAGAAAACATAATAAGACAACACAACTACATCAATAAAATTCATATGAAAATAATAACCATTTTGATCTGAAAAGCCGTTTTAAAAAGAACCCTTCTTGGAAAAAATATTGTGGATGTTAACATTTTCAGTTCGCCTAACAAGTACGCTGTTACGGCGAAATGAAAATGTTTTCAACCTCTTTGAAAAATATAAAAAAAAGGGGTGTGTGTACTTATGTACACGCGTTAGAAGTTATACATCTTTGGTGTAAAGAAAAAAAATTTGGTAACCCATCCATTTCCAAACCTTGGTGAGAGTTGCTTAACCAGGCTCCGTGTGCTAACCCATCCATTTCCAAACCTCGGCAAGGGTTGCTTAACCTGGCCCCCGTGCTAACCCATCCATATCCAAACCTCGGCAAGGGTTGCTTAACCTGGCCCCCTGTGGTAACCCATCCATTTCCAAACCTCGACAAGGGTTGCTTAACCTCGCCCCCTGTGGTAACCCATCCATTTCCAAACCTTGCCAAGGGTTGCTTAACCTGGCCCCCTGTGGTAACCCATCCATTTCCAAACCTTGGTGAGGGTTGCTTAACCTGGCCCACTGTGGTAACCCATCCATTTCCAAACCTTGGCAAAGGTTGCTTAACCTGGCCCCCTGTGGTTACCCATCCATTTCTAAACCTCGGCAAGGGTTGCTTAACCTGTCCCCGTGTGGTAACCCATCCATTTCCAAACCTTGGCAAGGGTTGCTTAACCTGTCCCCGTGTGGTAACCCATCCATTTCCAAATATTGGCAAAGGTTGCTTAACCTGGCTCCGTGTGGTAACCTATCCATTTCCAAACCTTGGTGAGGGTTGCTTAACCTGGCCCCCTGTGGTTACCCATCCATTTCCAAACCTCGGCAAGGGTTGCTTAACCTGTCCCCGTGTGTTAACCCATCCATTTCTAAACCTTGGTAAAGGTTGCTTAACCAGTCCCCGTGTGGTAACCCATCCATTTCCAAACCTTGGCAAAGGTTGCTTAACCTGGCCCCCTGTGGTTACCCATCCATTTCTAAATCTCGGCAAGGGTAGCTTGGAATGTGAAATTGATTTGAGCTTAATAAAACACACCAAAAGGATATTTATTTATTATGAAACACGTGTTCTAAATATAAAATACTAGAATATACAACATGAATATAGTTACTAGAACACTTCACGATGTCGCTGTGCGCGCGCAAATCACTCTCATCATTTTTCTCCATCGCGCCAAAAGAAGTATAACTTCAAAAAATAAAACGTTAGTTTAAATTTCGAACATGCCTTATATTTATTTTTACAAATAAGCCCGCCGTAATTATGAAAGCTGCAATGACTACGCAGAGTGGTGAGCATCTGGCAAAGTGAGATTTTCAGAGGAATTTCCACTAAATATTTACCTACTAAAAATGTGTTTAGGGCTTCAATGTTTTAGTTTGTTACCTCTAAACCTTCACTATACGCTTGTCTACACGAGTTTTATAACACAGGCATCATAAGTTTTATAAGCACGTGCAAAAATTATTCATAAACATTTTTACTGCTCATGTTTTTATAGGAGCTCGCTTTAATAAAAAATCTAACTAATATTACACAGTAAAACTTCATCAAAAGCATTTAAAGCATCATCGTTTATTTTAATACGTCAACGTTCTCTTAGATTTCCTTTGGAAGCAGACTTAGGAAATTATTCACCACCGTTTTTAAAGACAGACTATTATTTGCACAATGCAAATGTGACTAGGGAAAGTGAATATAAAAAGTGGAACTGCAAACCGTTTCTTTCATTTATTTCTTTGATAAAGACGGAGTGGGTTGGAATTTTGCAGCTGAGGCCAATTGTTACTTTACTCGGTCGGATTTGCATGTTGGTAATGCATTTCTCTTTGTTAGGAAGGAGGATGAACTGATGTTATGTCAGTTTAAATAAAAAGCAGATTTTTACTTTAGTTCGTGAAGCTTTGGCATTAATGTTGAATATGTAATGGGTTATATTTAATACGCTTTGTGATTATCTGTGAATCACTTTTTACGTTTATGTGATTCAACTAGCTGTGCCCCTCGTTTTCACCCGTTGATCAGCTCCTTAGTGTCGTTGCATGATATTAAACGTTCTCTTAATTTCGAGAAGTATGCGTGTGCAAAAATTTCAAGTTAATCTGGCCAAAGAATCGTGTTGTCCCATACGAACTTGGCCACCACGGTTCACCCCCTTTTTGGGGTAGGAATCATCGAATAACTTCCCTCGCTCTGGGCGGAGCAAAGGGGAGTGTCAGACTTGAACTGACTAAAACCCACCCATGTTTCATTGCCCTTTACGTTCCTGGGCCACGGTATCTCTTTCGAACAACCCGCAACCCCGGCAGGCGGTGGCCCTGGCAGGCCCCTTTACCCTGGCAGGCCCCGTTTCACCCCCTTAGTCTTAAAACGATGTACTTGTAGTCTCTAAGATATCGTAGTGAGTCAGTGATACATATATTGTATTAAAAAAAACTATGTCTGCGAATTTAAGTGTTTATTTTGCGTGCTGACCATATTTGAAATAGGTTGGAAAACTGATTGAAATGATTTTCATAAAAAAATATCCTCTATCACGTATCGCTTCCAGGCTAACCTTCTTTTACTTTACTGCTGGACGGAATCGGGATTGGTACTCCGTTGATGGCTATAGGATTGCCCGTATAAACATGGCACTTGTACATAACTGGTAAAATGTATAAGAAAAAAGAGAGGGAGGAGGAAGGAGAAAAATCTTGCATGTGCAACAAGAGTAGTCTGTTCGCAGAAATTACTTAGGAAATAAGCAGTACCTTTGTTATAAAATTTTATATGTTTTTTCCTGCCTTGTCAACTGTGTGTACATAATTTTTTAAATAAATAATTGAAATGTTATAATCAGTTAGTAGGTACCCCGAAAAAGGCCTTAACCATACAACGTACAAAATTATAAAAGGTAATTTTCCTATTAAACTTAACAAGGAATTCCAGTAAAACTTGTTTACTTAATTATTTAAGTAAATTACGTTGTGCTGAGACTGGTTTTCCGTTGCAGAAACCATTTTACCAGGAATTTTCAAGATAATTGCACCAACCTGATTAAAATAATGTAAAACAGTATAAAAATGGAATTTACTATGACAGGAACTTTCAAAACTGCTTTTATGGCAAACTAGGTTCCTTTGACGAGTGGAGCCTGATTTACTAGATGTTATCATGTTCTTTGACTAAATGCTAATGAGAAAAAAACCGGCCAAGAGTAAAAATCGCACACCGAGGGTTCCGTACAAACTTGCGACATAAACAGCCATATCTTTTGACTGCGCAGACTTAGCGAGTTGTTTTTTTTCACTGCACAAAAGGACCACAGAGTTATGTATATGGTTTCAATTTCAACTCGAAACCTCCACGTTTCCGAGATTAAGGGGCTTGATAGACAACAAACAGACAAACGGACAACAAAGTGATCCAATAAGGATTCCGATTTTTTCCATTTGAAGTCATCATTTGCCTAGCCTTTTCCCAACTATGTTGGGGTCGGCTTCCAGTCTAACCGGATGCAGCTGAATATCAGTATTTTACATGGAGCGACTGCCTATCTGACCTCCACATCCCAGTTAGTACTGGGTAATACGATACCCCTTGGTAAGACTGGTTGTCAGACTTTCGGGACACTGACTACCTGTAACGACTGTCAAAGATCTACAAATGATAGCCGGGACCAACGGCTTAACGTGCTTTCCGAGGCACGGAGGAAACTCGGTATGTAACGGGTGGTCACCCATCCACAGACCAACCTAGGCAAGCGCGGCTTAACCTAAAGATCGACCCGAGCGGCTGCTATTATTTAGCCACGAGCTCCTCCATTTTATTTTGAGGTACGGAACCCTAAAAATAATACCAGAGTTATTTTTGTAAGATCGAAGTTCTCTAGTTTCCTTCATCAATATTATTTTAACTCAAGGAACTGGATCTTGTGCCCGATTAAAATGGAGTTGACTACGCCGCGTGTCGCAGGATCGGTACCCACACGGAAAAATAATGTGTGACCGACAAGTTGTTCCGGGTCTGACTGTTTGTGTATGTGAGTTTCTTTGTAAACCGCCCACGAGTCATGACAAATTCCTAGTGTAAGGCAAAATTTAAAAAAGTGATAGACGTGTCACCTTTGTCATGGGACTTGATGAAATTGTCAATATGTGTGTGTACTGAAACATCTCTAACTGAACCTTCGGGCTGCAGGTCTGATGTCATGTTCACATACAAAAAATGGTGGTTCTCAATCATTTTTATGAAGAACAATCATCAACAAAGCTTTATGGAGCTCCCTCTTACGTTTTTAAGCCGTTTTCATCAAAATAATGAGTCCAATATTTTTGGCTGAACCCGTTTGGGTGCCATAACAAAACATTAAAATTTATTTTCATAATAAAACGTGTTGCCTTGATTGCTTTTGTTCAAGTTATATTGAAAGTGTATTATTGGCAAGAATTTCAATTTTGTTTGTATGCTTAATGTGATCGAGAGTTGATTGAGTGTTGGTAGACGTTGCAATCGATTTTATTCAAACTGTAAGAATCAATTAACTTCAGAAGCGAAAATCCTTCAAAATGTTCAACGTTTCCAGCGAACTTGAATCAAATTGACACTTAAAACCTTTACCTACTCAATTATAGAGCTAATATTGATAACAAACAATTTCTGGGAAACGTACCAAGATATTCCTAGAATACTCTAATGGAACAATGCTTATATTTCTTCAAAAACATTAAATTCAATGAATTCAGAGAACGCCACAAAGACTTTTCAAAACTAACTGACAATATCGTTTTCATACTGCTTTTGTCAAGAGCTGTAAAATCACCATAAAGTACATTTCTACTGAGAAGCGCCGATAAAAATCCGAGCGAAACTCGAAAACATTTAACTTTCCAACTTTTTGCGGACTAACACTCCTCGTTTTTTTCGTACTTTTCACTCAGTTCCCATTGACCATAATACAGTCGAGGCTTCTAAAAGTTTCCCGCTGCCTAACTTTAAACTTACGAAGTATTTTAACTATGTATGGTAGTTGGAACGTCTTTAAGTAGTGCAAAAAAGGCAGAAGATATATCTTTCTTGAATGTAGACGCAATAGAATATTGATGAGGCTTACGACTCGAGGCGGTCGCTGTTGGGCTGCTGTTTCGTTCGTATGTACATATTTAGGTATTTGCCGTAATACCTAATGGGGTTGAATGCAGATGCTTAAATCCGAAGCTTCTTTCTTTATCGTGTGGTTAGTACCACAACTTAGGTTAGGTTAGTCTAGGAGTTTTTATACCGCCCGTAGCTTACGATTTGGCTTCTTTTTTTGCGGATGGGAAATCGTCATCAAGTAACTTCCCCCGCTCTGGGCGGAGCGGGTGGAATGCCAGACTTGCACTCTATCATCTATCTCTATCGAACAACCCGCAACCCCAGTTTGGCTTAACATACCGTTGAGAAATATCTCTCGGGCTTCCTGGTTTCCTTTCCTGGCGAAGTTTACCTTCACTGAAACAAGTGATAATTACACAATCGTTAAACGCACATGAGTTAAAAACCGGATGTGCATGTCTTCGGGTTGAGCTTGAGACCTATGAAACTGCATCAGAGTGGGTTTTTTACCCTCTCTGTCACCTTAACCTCTTTCCTTTTGGATCAACATTGTTTTTTTTATATATTCATCTTTCGAATTTTATTGTCTTTCATCTTCAACAGTAATTTTTGGCTCATTACTTTTTTGGATCATGGCCAGCAGCCACACGTGCTAGTTTATTGGTTTTTTTATAAGCTGTATCTATATCCTATTTGATATAGATATAGCTTATAGCAAAACCTGTAGTGGCTCTTATTTGTACACCTGCCTCGATTTAGTCTGAAAACTGCGGTCGGAGGGCAACTATGATTAGATACTGATTCTAGCATAACTGGCCATCAAGTACCTGTTTACCAAGTCGGTAGGATATCGGTGCTTTTCTCAAGAAGATCGAAACCGCAAATGGCAGCGTCAACGCCTACTGGTTTGCGGTCGACACTCGACCACACCGGGGGACAATACGTTTTGGATGCGTAGATTTGACATGTGTAGCAAGAAGCTATGCCCGGGCTTGTATATACAGCCTTTTGAATATCGAAATATATATATTCCCGCTTGTTCAAGACTGCGTAGGCATAACTAAGCGTATGTGGCCTCAAAAAGATGTCAGCAAAGCAGGGCTTTTCAGGGCCTCCGCCTGCCGGGGTTGCGGGTTGTTGGAAAGACATACCGCGGCCCCGGAACGTAAAGGGCAATGGAAGGACCACGGGTGGGTTTTAGTCAATACAAGTCTGACACTCGCCGGGAAGTTATTTGATGATTTCCCACACAAAAAAAAAGCGTATGTGGCAGATTTTATGGACATCATTCAGTTTTCAAAACACCGAAGCAAACTATATCGTCGTTTAATGCCATTCTTGCAATGACTTACAACTTTGTTGTGTAGCTAAATCATACATTTAAAATAAAAACTGCCATTTTGTTTTGAACGCACGATGTACATAAACAACAAGATTTCAAGTGTTGCCAATCAATTTGAATACTTAAATACCTTTTGTGAAGAGTCCATAAGCCACATGCATGTTTTATTCCATTGGCAGGTTATGATTATAAACCTATTGTCTATGGCCGGTCAATTTCGCGAGCTACGGAAGCGTTTGCCAAACCATATAGTTACAGAGAAACCAGTCAAGTCAAGTCAGTACGGTCTGTCATAATGATTGGGACGGGACGGCTGCGCTGCCCATATCGATTATTATTATATCGATTGCGGTTATCATGGGAAGTGTCTTAGAATCTTCAATTATAACAACAGCAACAAATATGACATTCAACGCTCTATACTCACAACCAGAACATCTATATATAATTGGCTGGAGAACACTCGATGTAGAAACAGACCACATAAACCTCACACCTTAAGCCTCCTTGATAACGAACACTTTCAGGCCCAGACAGTATTTGATCTCACAAGAATTGATCGTCGTTCGATTCAACTGGAACACGGACGTGAGCTCGCTCGATTGAAATTACCACATTGCCTCAAAGGACTAGTGACACTATCTGAGATGCTAATTACTAGATCAAGTTACTGGCATGGTGTCAACGCAGCTCCATGTGTTTTAAGCTCATCAACGTTTTATTTATTTATTTTTCGTTACGTCACCAACGGGTTCACACTTATTGTAAATACGCAATGTTATTAATTTATTTATTCGAATGACTGAGACACATTACACGTATACTTCCGCCATGACAGATTTCATAGAGAGAGAACAAACACACATGTCATCTATTACATTGTCTATTGCGGTCTATTCCGTTCAAAACTTATGTACAAATAACAAGTAACAACAAATAAGTTAACAAATAACAAGTTATTAATTACTAGAAATGCCTAGTATATTTTCATAACAATACAACGTTACATTAAATAATGTTTAGGCAGCAACTTGGGAACAATCCTGCCTGCATATATGGCGATACTTATACGAACATCCAATGCACTTACATTAACTTCATTTAAGATCCACCACGAATCTTTGCAGAATGTTACTCGGTTAAGGATCGGCATAGCGTCTCGTCCTCCCCAGACGGATGGCGTCCATTAGGATTCCCCAGACGATTTTAATGCAGCCTAGTGCTTAGTAGGTGCGACGGCACGCGGTCACATCCCGGCATGTGCGATAAAGTGCCGCTCCGTCCACCTCCTTACCGACGCAGTATGCATGTGGCATGCAGTATATAATGCAACTTTAGAAAGGACTTAAGTCCAAGACGTTGGGTGAATGAGTTATGGAAGATTTTCATTAGAACAGCAACGAAAGATACACTCTAAAAAGTACAGCAGGCTCATTAAGTCTATCGGTAAACAATAGTGCACTAATTTATTATTATTTATTTATTTTGGCCTCTACGGTCACACAGCAAGAGTTCTCATTTTTACTCAATTTTATCCCAAGGTAAGCTAACATTTACACATTTTCAAGGACAACTGTAGTGGTGGTTTTTTTTCTAATCTTATGCGGCAAATGTGTCCGGCTCAGTACAACTGACATCATTCATTTAATACTTAGGTAAATAAATAAATAGTATCTATTCTACTCGCACTGGACGAAACAAAATTACTAAATGAAAATAAATCGCTTTTTTTATTCTATTTTACCGTACTTGTGGTGAGGAGGGCGCTACTGTGCCACTGTTCACTTCGACGTCTGTGTTTTAATTAATTATCAAATAGAAATAACGGTGATAACGAGACAAAACAGTGATAAATCAATGAACAATACTAAGAACCACATGGACTAATGTTTTCATATTAAAAAAGTGCGTAAACAGTGAAAAAATCTTCAAAACATCAAGGGACTTGGAACTGTCATTTTATACATTACTCTAAGTGTAAATTATTTAATACCTGCTAAGTTCAGTGAATAAGACATAAACAAACATAAAAAACACTAAATTGTTACTGTGAACTCAAGAAATCTGTTTTGGCATCAAAATACATAACCTCAAAAATTATTATTTCACATAGTCACGCAGTTTTTTTTCGAGTAAACAACGATAAGCGCCATCTAGCGTCGAGTAGCCGAACTCTCTAGACATAACTCGATAAACTGAACGCAACATCTGCTATTGGCAACGTAGTTCCGCTACCAACCACAAGAGATTATAGAGGGCGCTACGAGTACCAAAACAAACAAATACTATGGAGGAAATTATGAAAGCCTTACAGAACATTCAAAAAGAACTAAACTTACAAAAAATTGAAATTCAAAAAAGTGGTGAAAAGGTTACAGAACAAGTAACACTCAACATAAATAAGAAAATAGAAGAAAAATTTACCATTTTAGAAGAAAAACATCAAACTTTAAAGGGAAAAGTTGAACAACAAGAAAAAAGAATACAATATATGGAAAAACAAGCAAGACAAAGAAACATAATTTTCTTCGGTATTGAAGAGGGCGAGACATCCTACCACAACTTGGAGAACAATATATTGCAGTTCATTAGTGAAAAATTGTCCTTAAAATTCGATTGTAGAGACATTCAGGAAATAAAGAGAGTGGGGAAAAAAAGCGATAAACCGAGACCAATAATTGTAACTTTTTCTACCCTTGGTTTAAAGATCAACGTTCTCAAGCAGAAGAGACTATTAAAAGACACCCAATATTATTTGAACGTAGACTACCCTAAGTACATATTGGAAAAAAGAAAAGAACTTCAAGAAGAAGCAAACAGAGAGCGCGAGAAAGGAAACAAAGTCTCGATAAAATACGATAAACTTGTGATATCAAAATCAAACAACAAAAGAACTATGATGACTTCCCCAGAGTCAGATCCCAGAATTCAAGCACTAGATGGTAATAGTACAACAAGACCTATAAAGAAAAACAAAATAAAACAATCAAACCCACCTATACCCAGATCAAACAGCGTCCCTGAAACAGTTCTAAAACCAAGCATTCTAAGCTACCTAGTAAACAACAACGTCAACACACCACAAAATCAAACCAACGACAATATAACCAACAACCCACACTCATAGCAACCAACACCGCCCTCCCTCAAGAATGTAACATCAAAAAAATTTCAACTAAGCAACAAAAACCATCTTCCAATCCGGCTGGTCACCGTGGAAGATCAAGACCAAAACCCTCTAAAGAAGATACCTCAAACCTCTTCAAAAACAAGAAGAGAGTCACGAACCGAAGAAATATTTAACTCAACTAAAAAGAAGAGAGACCTGATATACATAGTAACCTACAACGTCAGAACCTTATCTACTTATGAACGTTTAATCGAACTAAGCGAAGCACTCACTAGAGTCAAATACGACATAATTGGATTATGTGAAATAAGGAGAACAGGCACCCGGATAGAAGAATATAATAATTTTATACTATGTCACACAGGACACAAACCTGGCAGAAACGGAGTCGGTTTCATAATTAATAAAACCCGCAAGAACTGGATCGAAAGTTTCATTAGCATAAATGATAGAGTAGCATTATTAAACTTAAGCATACAAGGACTGTCCATGACAATTATACAAACATATGCACCGACTGAAGCAGCGTGTGAAGAAGAGATTAACACCTTCTATTCGAATGTCAATAGAGCCATAGATCAATCTTACAAGAATTATATAATAATAGGCGATTTTAACGCAAAAATAGGACAACCAAGACAGAATGAACATTTGTTAATGAAATCAAATGGATTTGGAGAAAGAAACCAGAGAGGCCAAAGGCTAATTGATTTCGCGTTCGAACACAAGCTTGCCATCTTAAACACTTTTTTTAATAAAAAACCAAACCAAAGATGGACCTGGCGTTCACCGAATGGTAATTACAAAAACGAAATAGATTACGTTCTGTCAAATCAACCAAACATCTTCCAAAACATAGAAGTATTGAATCTGAACTACCCGTCGGACCACAGAGCAATCAGAGCAACAATTTCCATCACAAAGCAGAAGAAAAAACGCACAGCGTTCAATAACAATCGATACTCATCACTAAAAACAGAACAAGAAATAATATCTTATAAACAAAACATTTCATCTCAACTACAAGACCTACATAAATGCCAAGAACAAACATCAGTACAGGCTTTCTATAACACATTAGCCAAGACTATAACCCAGAGCTTACAGGACGCCAGAACCTTCAACGAAAAGTCAAAAAGTAACCATAAAGTCCTAAAAGAACGTACACTGGAACTTATCAAAAGAAGACAAGAGTTACAGCATGCTAAGAAAAAAACTCGAGCCACAAAAAACGAACTATCAGCTCTATACAAACTAATAAGTAAATACATTAAACATGACTACAAAAGCTACAGATTAAATACTATTAAAAAACACTTAGAAAATGCAGGAAGCTCAAAAAAGGCCCTTAAAGAATTAAAAACAAACAAACATTGGATAGATGGCTTAGAACGCAATGACATAACCGTAAATAACCGCAAAGAAATCATAGATGTAGCAACCCAGTTCTATAAAACCCTATATAAAGCACAAGGCAACGAGTGTAACACCCTTACCTATGCAAAAGACATTTATAACTCTACAAACAAGAATGAAAACATAACACCAATAACGGAAGAAGAAGTCTTACAAGAAATTAAAAGGTTGAAGACAGATAAAAGCCCAGGACCAGACGGCATTACAAACGAAGCCATAAAGACTGCCTGGCCGCTGCTGATTTCGCCATTAACACTCTTGTTTAACCTAATATTAAAAACTGCTGAAATACCATCGCAATGGGTAGAGTCGGAAATAATTTTAATTTACAAAAAAGGAGACTCAAAAGATATCACAAACTACAGGCCTATAAGCTTGCTCTCATGTATTTACAAACTGTTTTCCTCTATAATTAACAAAAGAATAAGTGTCACAATAGAAGCAAACCAACCAATAGAACAAGCCGGCTTTCGCAAGCGTTATTCAACAACTGATCACATACATACTCTAGAGCAAGTAATGGAAAAATACCAAGAGCAGCAAAGAGCGCTCTACATCGCATTCATAGATTATAAAAAAGCTTTTGACACCGTGTCACATGCAAGTATATGGACGGCCCTGCAAGCTCAACAAGTTGAACAAGAGTATATAAATATAATCAGGAACATTTACAAAGATAGTACAGCAAAAATAAAACTAGAAACCACGGGCCCTACGTTCCCTATCGGAAGAGGCGTGAAACAAGGCGACCCGCTGTCTCCAAAATTATTTATATCCATACTGGAGTTCATAATAAAAAGATTCAACTGGGAAAAAACAGGGCTAAACATTGATGGCAAGTACTTATCCCACCTTCGCTTCGCAGATGACTTAGTCCTGTTATCAGAATCTAGCACACAATTACAAAACATGATTGATACACTAAACACAGCTAGCAAGCAAGTAGGGCTGGAAATGAATCTTTCGAAAACAATGGTCACAACAAATAGTATACAGAGAAGAATATCAGTGGACAACGAAAATCTGAAATATACAGAAAATTACATCTATCTTGGAAAACAAATAGGCTTCAACAGAAAACAAAATGAACTAGAAATAGATCGAAGGGTAAGAAGCACTTGGAATAAGTACTGGTCATTGAAAGAGATTTTTAAAAGTAACATGCCAACAAATATCAAAACAAAAGTCATGACGTCATGCCTCCTACCTTGTCTAACCTATGCATGTCAAACGTGGAAATATTCAACAAAAACAAAAAACAAAATCACTACCTGCCAACGTGGAATAGAAAGAAGTATGCTCAATATTAAAAAGATATACAAAATACGTCATACAAAAATTAGAGAAACCACCAAAGCGACGGATGCTCTAACCCACGCTAAGAAACTAAAATGGAAATGGGCTGGGCACGTAGCGAGGCTAAAGGACGAGAGATGGACCAGCAGGGTAACAACGTGGAAAGGCCCTATCGGCAAACGTCTCAAAGGCAGACCCTACACAAGGTGGGCAGACGATTTGATAAAAATAGCTGGCACCTGCTGGCCACAAATAGCTCAAGACAGAGAGACATGGAATTCTTTAGAGGAGACCTTCACCCTCACTTGAGGAGGGGTTCATGTAAATAACTTTTGCACAAATTTATATACTTACATTATTTAATATTTTTTTTTTCTTCTTTAAAAACTAGTGAAACAAGGGTAAAAACAAATATATAAAACAAACGTTTGTTAAACTATGCATGTACCCCAATTTTGCTCTTTATGTTTTTTTTGTACTTTACATGAAATAAAAGGTTTTTTATTTTATTTATTTTATTACCGTACTTGTGGTAAGTTTTCACTTACCTGAACATCCTTCTTGAAATAATTTCTAATGATATGGAGAACAATGATAAGTATTTTTCTTACGCACTTTATGTCACGAAGTGACGTAGGTTAGCAACGGTTTTGTTGAGGAATAGACGACGATTTGCTAAGTTCTCTTTGTTGTTAAATAAGTTTTTAACATCATTAAGCAATAAACCCTAGGTAATTGAAAAATAATAAAAAAAAAAATTGTGTGGTTTTATGAAGCCACGGTAAAAATGTTTTTTTTTACATTATAGACATTTAGACGTCCCTACTCCGCGGCCGACCGTCACGCGACATGCAACACGCAGACGAAGAAGTTTGAGACGATGTAATAAAAGTTTCACTTTAAAAGTTTAGACATAGGTAATGGTAAGTGTACATTGTCAGCAAAGCAGACGGGCCTGCCAAGGAACATTGATGGGCAGAAATTATCATAATTGTAGGATAAAAAGCATAGTTATAAAAGATAGTAAGTGTACTGTATGCGGAGATTCATCAGTATCTGTTAAACCGACCAAACATGAAAAGACACATACAAAATGTCATCTTCATGATATTGGGTGATAGTATAGATTGCCACCAGCAAATCCGTTTCATTGTATTGTTTAGACACAATTTCTTGGCACAAAAAAACTATAAAAACTGACCGCATTTAAAGTTTTAAAAATAAAACTCCACAATACTGCTAGTAAACAATAAAAGACCATCAAGATAATAATGTTTACAGTTCTGCTCGCCCCAGAAACGAAACGAAGCGTAAAGATAAGCTATTACCCAATGTAATCAAGAATCCATTCAATTTAAAAAACAAAAGAGCGAATCATTTGTTACTTCCATTAACAGGAATACAGAAAACGTCGATACGCTGGACAACTGGAAAGTCGACTCCTATTAAATTTCATTCTGTGACAATTTCACTGTAGCTCCGAACAAAAATCAATCAACCGTTGGACTAGTAACCGATATTCGTTGATCAATAAAAGACGAAATATGGCGGTTTTAGTGGATTTAATCCTTTTTGAGGAGGACCCTGGTCTTTCGGAACGGTGATGTGGACACACAGTGGTCCTTTGAGCATTTTAATTGGAAATAAAGGCAGACTAACTGAAGACTTGTGCTCTCTGTGCATTATAAAATGGCTTCGAATAGTTTCCAAGATAGGTAAAGTAAGTCTAGCTAGGTAATGAAAACGAGAACCGTACCATAAATTCAAGACTTTTCAGTTAAAATTCAGGAAGAGGTGCGATAGTAGAACGCGAAATACAAATTTCCTTAGGTGTTCTGCAATTTTATTATTGAATACTAGCTGACTTGCGTGGTTTCATCCGTGTCTTTAGTTGCTGTTCTTTTCCCATGGGTAGGAGCGTGATGTTGAATAACCTATGTTACTTCCTGATAATGTAGCTTCCTATTTATGAAAAACTAGCTTTTGCCCGCGGCTTCGTTCCCATTAAATTTGGGGTAACACAGTTCCCTTTTCCTACCTGCTACTTGTAGTTTTTGCTCTAGCGCCTTATTTATTGTAATAGCAATGCTAAGTTTTCCCTTTTCTCCCTCATATCTCAATCTTTAAAAAAACCTATGTCCGTCTCCAGGGTTCCAACTATCTCTGTACCAAAATTCATCTGAATCGTTTGAGCCATTTAAGCGTGAAGACGTAACAAACAAACAAACTCAGTTTGGCTTTTATAACATTTAGTAAGGAAGTAAGGATGGTTAAAATCGGTCCAGTAGTTTTGGAGCCTATTCGATACAAACAAATGTTTCCTCTTTATAATGTTAGTATATAAATAATTCTGCAAATATATACCTGTCACAGCCGGGTAATTTGCTTTATGTTACTGACGCTGCAAATTGCAGAAAACTTAAAAAAAAAAATATTTCTCTGGTTACTTATTCAATTTAACTAACTACACGAGATTTGAATATTAACTAGCAAAATTAAATTTATTTATAAAACAAATCTATAAAATAATACAAAAATGTGTGATGATTTGTAGTTAATTGGAACTTTAAAGAAAAATAGCTTTAATGTCGACAAGTACCAGTTACTAGACTCAAAACTAACAAACGTAAGCAAAGCACTGTTTTAAACTGCGGGTTGTTCGAAAGAGAAACTGCGACCCCGGAACACAAAGGGCAAAAGAAGGAACATGCACCCATGTTTCTTCTTGAAGTCATCTCCCTTTAGGCGGGGGAGTGTCAGACTTGTACACTGAAGTCTAGAAGTCAAGAAGGGGGAGTGTCAGACACCGATGTCTAGAAGTCTTCTTGACTTCTAGACATCGGTGTCTGACACTCCGCCAGAGGGAGATGAGCCATTTGATAGTATCCATCCGAAAAAAAAGACTGTTTCAAAAATAACCTTGTAAAGGTCTAATTAAATTTTAGAATATAACGTTGTAACAGTCGTTGGACCAAAAACACTGTACCTATTCAGTTTCGAGGATTACTCCAGTAATTTATTACCGAGACAGAAGAAAGCTAAGGCACGAAATCTCAAAAGGATTTTGTACTCTGACTTGAGACCGGTTGTTATTTTAAAAAGGGTTTTAAAAATGCCATTTTAAGGGGTTATAAAAAACCGCAATTTATGCTGCACAAGGATATTTTAGCACGTAGCCAAAAATAAGAAATAGTGGCGCCATCTTGCATTTTTGAAAGAATGAGAGAATATCTCTTAAAATAATAGTTTCGAAAAATCGTTCTAGAATTACAATTGAAATAACTCAAATGCGTTATTTGTGATGGAACCACAACAAAATCAGAAGCAGGTACAAAGTATAATTTCCGATTGAACTACCACAAAATACACAGCCTTCTACACGGACTGATTTCGAAATAATCTTAAATATTCATTGCATCTGTCGTAAACACTCTCTACTGGAGCGGCGCGTAACCAGTTGGAAAATTCTTCAAGCGCTTAGCACTCCTGTCGCAGTGCTGCAAAAGTACATTTATTTCATTCCCACTTTTTGTATCAAGCGTGTTGTTACGTAAGGGTGATTTACGAATGCACAATTCACTGTAAAAGCGACATTGAAAAATGTACTACATTATATTGACTTCAGAAAACGATTGTTTTAAAACTGTAATGCTTTTATCCGAGCAGAGTGTCCGCACTCCTTGGTTTCAACCAGAAATGAAAATTTAGTGGCCAGTTTAGTTCTAGCTGAGTTTTGTGGGCTCTTATCTTTATTTTGGGAACAAAGGAAGCTGTTCACCGCAAGAACGTAGAATTTCCTGAACAAACGTTATATGGGTACTATATGCTTGATATTTTAACGGAGACTTGGAAAAACAAGGAAAAATGTGTAAGAATTGTGATCTTATCTTCGCGATCAATTGAATAAATTGAGGAAAGTTGGTTATTTATTGAAGATACTTACATGGACAGGCTACTTAGAGATACATTTTTGATAGCCCTTTAACTGAAGATAGTGATGGTCAAACTTTTCCTATAATCGAATAAAAAGTCACTTTTTGCTATTCGATTTCATATTAGGAATCGGCAATCGGTTCTATAACCTCATCATTTTGACGCTTTATCACCTGCCAGTCTTACCGGATGCACCAGATTACCAATTTTTAAAATGGAGCGAATACCTCAGATCTTAATACCCCAGTAAGAACTAGGTATCACGATACCCCTCGGTAAGTCTAGTTGTTAGACTTTTAAGCCACTGACAGTAACGACTGTCAAAGATCAACAAATGACAGCCGAAACAAACGGCAAACGTTTTTGTGATAAGTACAAACACAAATACCCAGATATGACTACTAACAAACATGGCTTGCCGCTTTCCACTGAAACATACTCAACTTGACCGAACACCATACCACTACATCGAACGCTAAATCAAAATAGGCACACTATGAAATTCCGGTTGCACTATTGCAAATGCAACCTGCACGAAATTGATCGATGCCGCACGTTGACCGCGGCGACTGATTCATTTGTGAACCTGAGCCCCAGGAGTAGATATGTGACAGAGACTAAGCTTTGTATGAATGCGATGCTTTTGTTACACTACTAAAAGACACGGCTGGTGTACAGACCGTGGACGAAAAATTACATACTTGTCTTTTTAATATAATTGTAATTATAGCTTACGTTACACTTGGTAAAATTGATTATTTTTTTACTGGCTATTTTAATTTATTTGATTCTTGATATTAAAATAAAAGTAAATGATATATAGTCTTTGTTTTTGAAGGGCATGTGTTCCAGTCTAGTTATTAGTGAGGTTCCTGTAAAAAAAAAATATTTTATTAAAAATGCGGTAGCTCCACTTTTAGGGTTCCGTGCCTCAAAACGAAAAAACGAAACCTTAATAGGATCACTGTGTTACCTTTTATCTTGGGACCACTCAGATATACTGAGTTGGAATTAAAACCATATGCTCAAGTCTGTAGTCCCTTGGTGCTGTGAAAATCAACCCTATAAGTCTACACCAACAAAATATATGGCTGTTAATGTCACAAAGTACGGACTTTTATCAATAATTTGTTGTGTCTTATCCGTAATCTTTGTAATCACATAAAATTCTCAATGAGCTTTATATTCACGTACACGGACGACCCATTTAAAAGTTTAACTCTTACATCGCGAACCCTAGGCCTTTTTTTTTTTCGGGTGGGAAATCATCCAATGACTTCCCCCGCTCTGGGCGGAGCGGGGGGGCATGTCAGACTTGTACTGACTAAAACCCACCCATGTTCCTTCTGTTGCCCTTTACGTTCCGAGGCCGCGGTATCTCTTTCGAACAACCCGCAACACACGTCCGTCGATTGACGCCTGTCGTCAATCGACGGACGGACGGTGAACTACCCGAACCCTCGGCCTCTGTGTCCAATTTACTCATGTACCTGTACTGATGTATAGGCAAGTGTATTACAAACCACGGTTCTACCTATGTATATACGTATATGAACGGTGGCCGTTTCAGGACGTTGAACCGCAAGAGCTAATTTGTCTTTGTGTGCGAGCTGCTACTGGTCAATTTTGGATACTAAGTCATTGTACGGTTTTGCAGAAGTAGATTTTGATGGAACAGAACAGATTTGTATGAGTTACTCATTTTGAGGACATAGATCTTATTTCACATTTGTTTATTATTAACTAGCGACTCGCCCTGGATTCGCATGGATGCAATGTAGATACTAATAATAATAGTTTTAAACCTTCCTCTTTAATCACTCTATCTTTTGCAAACTGTATTAAAATCCGTTGAGGAGTTTAAAAGATCTAAACCAATAGACAGCGCAAGTGACCTTATTTCATACTTGATAAAAAATACAGATGCCTTCAGTGCCATATAAAAAATAAATAAAAAAACAACTGATGATGTTCCTGATCTTCAAATCACGCCGGCCAGTGGGATCGCAGCTCATCTAAACGCCGCACCTAACGCTAGGCCCTCGACCATACCGAAGGACTCTCGCTCGCCGTCACTTATCGTGCACATACATCTGCCATTTTTATTTGTACTCCACCCAGTCAATATTATACAGTCTTCATATCGAAAAGGAAGTTCCATTTGGTCTAGACCACCAGTATTACAACTGGAGCTTGATATTCAAATATATGAAGAATTACAGCTGCGTTTATGTAGATGCAAAGCTTTGCTCATACCGGGCTTATTCGTCAACTCGCGCCTGAGTGAAAATCTGACGTAAGTATTTACAGTCATGTACAAAAGATTCCAGCCAATTAACATTCTACATCTAGTTGGAACATACTATTACAGTTCCTATAAACCAGTTTTCATAAATAATGATACAAAACGCCTATCGAAGTAATCAATTAGTAACAGCTGAACTTCGGTTAACATCAAGTATTAAGTATAACACATGAGCGGATCAAATCAAATACAAATTAATCTAAAATCAACCATAAGTACTGAACATAACAACAGCAAGACAATCAAATCCTAAGGATTTCTAGTTAATATTAACGTCCATTAGCTTTTGAGAAGGGTCACCGGTGCCCCCGCGGCAAAGATTTGAATTTTTTATTGAATTTTCTTCGAATACCCAAATCAAGATCGGATACGTCTCATTGTTGATTGTGGTAGCTTATTAATGATCCGCAAATGGTGATTCATTTTGAAGCGCAGACTTCGGAAGAGGGACGAAAAAAAGATGGAGTGTCTATTTTTAGAGTATTTTTTTTATCATCGATTTGATTCGATTTGTGCCCGGTGGCAGTAGGGTAGCTCCCTTTAGAATGGGATTTAAACATAACTGGCAAAATCTCTGTGTAATATTGGTTAATTCTCTGCCTGAACCATTGGGGGTTACTAGCGTGATGTAATGTTGAAATTGAAGTATTTCTGTTTGGTTTTGGAAGTGGCAATCCAACTTATGAGTTTGACGCTATCTCTAGCGTCCATCAATTCTTATAGTATACTAGCTTGTGCCCGCGGCTTCACTCGCATTCACCCCCCATTTAAGGGTTGTGGGGGGTTAGAAAGAGACAGCTTATACAGCATACAATATCGTGTATTCTATTGGTTGTGGAACAGTATCACAGTTACAGGAAAATTGTCTTGTTATAATGACTTGAAGAATACTGCAGATTTTCTGGACACCTCCCCTCTTTTTAGTCGCCTTTTACAACAGTTATAATAAACCCGAAACCGTTAGATAAATTGTTTACCTTATCTTTTGCTTTTTGTTTTATAGACCATACGGTTTATGTCCATAGTTGACAAGGTGTTCATGAATTTGAAGGCTATTTTTAACATGACAAAGTCCAAAATAACAAGTGGAGTATGCATCCTAAATCTTACGAAAACACCTATACTCTAATACACAATAACATATGATGATGGATCGCCGCGGAAATGAGAATAAAGGCAACAATGTTATGTAATTATGTGTGAGCACGTCTGTTGAATCTTTTCTTTTCTTTTGTAAAGAGAGTCAGTAGGTATGGGTCGTGATTATTTACCCGAGTACCTACGGAACTGGTGTATTCATAAAGGTATTTTAGGGTTCCATACCTCAAAATGCAAAAACGGAAACCTTATAGGATCACTTTTTTGTCCGTCTGTCTGTCTCGAAAAAATAACCGTCTAAAACCTACCTACCCTCTCTCTACGCAGTCAAAAGATATGGCAATTTATGTTGCAAGTTACGGAACCCTCGGTGCGCGTGTCTGACTTGCCCTTGTACGGATTTTCTGTGTTGTTACCTCAAAACTTTCAATTGAGTGAACCGATTTTTTTTAGCAATCCAAGGCCGGGTAAATGCTCAACTTCACCTATTATGAAGGTACCTGGCAAACATTTGGGCCTCCTCTATCTAGCCCCCAAAAAAGAAATATGTTAGTATGTAGTACAACCCTAAGAAATAATATGCTCGTTATAGTATCAAACGATTAGTTTAAACTCATTATTCCATAAAATGTTTCACAATTAGTTACACTACAGTGTAATTATGACTTGAAGCTATATTGTACAAGTTAAAATTAAAATAGTTTTGTGGACTCATTCTCGTCACTGCGCCATTTGAGTCGACAAATTTAGTCGTTAGTGTAATAGTACACTTCATGCAACTTCACTGAATACTCTAGAACTAGTGGTACTAGTAACTCAGTAACAGAAGTACTCATTAGGTAAATGTTACTAACCACAACTGGTTAGTTGCGCACCGGCCGCGGCCTCAGCCGACACGATTTTGCCGGGGTTGCGGGTTGTTCGAAAGAGATACTGCGGCCCCGGAACGTAAAGGGCAATAGAAAGAACATGGTTGGGTATTAGTCAGTAAAAGTCTGACATGCCCTCCCAATCCGCCAAGAGTGGGGGAAGTTATTTGATGATTTCCCACCCCAAAAAAAAAAGCCGATACGATTTGCGACAAGCGACCCGCGCATGCGACACTTGTTTTACTGCATGTGAGTTTCATACACACATTACTACGTACTTAGTCTATCATTTTGCAAGGTTCTACTCTCCATTTTATTAATCCCTGGCAAAAAAGACCTGTGTTATAAATTTGAAGAATGGTAGAACTCCTTAACGGTGTACAGCATCTACCTTGTGTTTGGGCTTAAACTGACCACATGCTAATAAAATCTGGGTAGTTAAGGTAATAATCTACAGGGTACTCTTAATCTAAACATACTTGAAAATTGAACATTTAGTACAAAACTCAATTATTGAAATAGTACTTACTGTTTCCCAGTCTTTGCAGTTCTGCTAAAGCCGATGTATCTTGGGGATTATTAAACCTTTTTTTTTTATAGAGTCGATAACAGTGTGTCTACCAGATAGTAGTGTGTGCTTTTTAAACTTATTCTTACAAGTTTGAAAACATGAAATAAACACTATTATTTTTTCACATGTTTTAGAAGAAGAACTGTTTTAAGACACATAGTAGTGATTTAATTACACAAGCTATAGCACCTGCATGGGCTTGAACCTATGACCGTAAGTCGTAAGTCTTAGTTATTACCACTGACCTTAATCTACATAAGGTCCGCCAAGCAATCTTTTTAATTTATTTTCGACAGTCGCTGTAGCAAGCGTTTTTTTCGTGGCCAAGCCGTTTGGGTTATACCGAAACAAAACACGAACGGTTTCATTTCGATTTCATTACGCTGCGCCGTTTCCATGCCGCGGTTTATGAAATTATTGTAATGAGCTCCAGTATAAAAGCTGCATTGTAATGTGAAATTGTGTTTTTTCGTTCCCTTGTTTGCAAGAGAAATGGTAATGGATTCAATCAACTATGTATGGGAGATTTGCTAAATCATATTTAGCAGTGGATAAGACTATAGATTCCATTTCAAAGTTTATTTTCTGTAAGTGTTTGACCAGGCTTATTCGAAACTATGATTTACTAAATAAATTCTAACATAATAACAAAAGTACAATAAAAATAAAAATAAAAACAGGCAAGTACAGATATACGGTTAATCGAGGGTCCGTACAAACTTGCGATAAAAACATATTATATTATTGTTTGTGTGTGTGATACAGGAGAAATTCCTAATGTAGGACAACGTTTTTTTTTTTTTAAATAGCCATATCTCCTGACTGCTTCTACTTAGAGGGGTGATTTTTCACGGCTCTAACGGACTACAGAATTAAGTATATGGTTTAAATTTCAACTCGATATCTTCACGCTTTCCTGCGATAAGGGGACAGACAGACGGACAAAAAGTAATCCAATGTGGGTTAATTTTTTTCCGTTTTAAGAACACTGTACCAACTGCTTTGTCTACAAGAATTTGAGTGTGATTACGATTACGTATTCAATCGTAATATTTCAACAAAGGAAACACATTTGCTGATACAGCTACTATAATAATTATACGCAGGCAATAACAGGACAATCCAATTCATCAACGTAGTAATTTACTGGCTCCGTCTGACTAAGTAGAGTCTATAACTAGGCTCTGACCAGTCTGTCTGGCAAGGCACACAGCCAGCCGCTTGCGGTTTGAATCCCCGACAAACTGAGCTCGCCTAGACGCCATTTGCATTCGATTTGAATTAAGAGTAAGAGTAATATATTTTAGTCTATGGTACCTTTATGAAAAATAAAGAGAAAGAAACCTCTTTTGTGTTATTGATAGCTGGTATTCCATATGAAAAGTTTTAGTTAGTTAGCAAGGAGATCGTTACGCTTCTTCATCTTTATTCTTATTTTTATCGACTTCAAATAAGGAGGAGGTTATACATATGTTCGACCCTATTTTTTTTATGTATGTTCACTGATAAGTACTCAGTGAACATACATAAAAAAGGGCCAACTGTGGACTGATTTTCATAATACTTTTTTCCGATGTGGTCCTATATTAATTTTATTTATATTGATTGGGTAGTTTATGAGTTATCGTCTATGGTATATTTTTTTCTTCTATCTCTATATGAATGATCTGCATGCTAATCTTTTAGTAACAATCGACGACAAGGATGACGCAGTGACTGAGCAATCGACTGCTGCGTCGCGTGTCGCGGGTGCAATCCCCGCACGGAACAAATATTTGTATGACCTAAAGGTAGTGGTTTCGGCGCTGGCTGTTTGTGTATGTGAGTTTACGTTTGTAAACGCACCCACGAGACAGAAGAAATTCCGAGTGTGGTGCAACGATTAAAATAAATCCTTACTTCCTTACTAATATTATAAAGGCGAAAGTGAGTTTGTTACCTCTTAGCGCTTACAGAGATAGTTGGGAACCAGGAGACGGACAAAGGCAATTATTTTAAGTGGGATATGAGGGAGAAAGAGGGAAGAAAAGGAAAAACTTAGCGTTGCTATTACATATCAATAAGACGCAAGGGCAAAAACTGCAGGTAGCGGGTACTGTGTTATACCGAATTTAACGCAAACGAAGCCGCGGACAAAAGCTAGTACTCAATAAAAAAAATGTAATAAATCATTATACTATAACTACGTTTATAATACATATTCGCACGGAGCGCGTTGCTACATCATTTATCACAGCACAGCCAAGGAGTGGAATTGCTTGCCTGCATCTGTGTTCTAGAATTCATAATAGCCTAGATCTATTCCATTCGCGAGAATAATGGGCTTCTTTTGGGTTAGCTCGCCCAATCGGTGGCCTCATCTTTGGCCTCTAACGAGATGGAGGTCATTTAATGTAAAAAAAATCGGAATATACATAAATCTATGTCCTACTCTTCGGAGCCATTAACCAGCTGTTTAGAGCGGTTTTGTCCCTTTTTTATGCGGATGGAAAATAATCGAATAACTGCCCCTGCTCTGGGCGGAGCGGGAGGCAGTGTCAGACTTATACTGACTAAAACCCACTCATGTTTCTTCTATTGCCCTTTATGTTCATGGGTCGTGGTATCTCTTTCGAAAAACCCATAACTCCGGCAGGCGGTGGCCCTGGCAGGTTCCTGTGCTTTGCTGACATCTCTTTGAGGCAAACGAACTTGTAGAATAAGCTTGATGTAAACTATTCGTTACCTACTCAGTGTCCATTGATTTACGTTGCTTATTCATTGAAAAAATTGGTCAAGATAACAACTACGAAATCAGATTAGGGATTGCATTACAGTTAACTGATCATCTTTGATGACACGGTCGGCGCAGTGGCTGAGCGATCGACTGTTGCACTGCGTGTCACGGGTTCGATTCCCGCACGAAACCAATATTTGTATGTCCTACAGGTTGTTTCGGGTCTGGTTGTTTGTGTATCTATACTTTCTATATTAATATTATAAAGCTGAAGAATTTGTTTGTTTGTTTGAACGCGCTAATCTCAGGGACTACTGATTGGAATTGAAAAATTCTTTTAGTGTTGGATAGTCCATTTCTTGAGAAAAGCTATAGACTATATAACATCACGCTACGACCAACGGGTGCTGAGCAGCGTGGGTGAAACTGCGTGGAACAGCTAGTGAGTTTAAATTTCTGTAAACGCACTTACGATAAAGGAAAAAGTCCTAGTGTGGGGCAAGGTCTTTTTTAAACAAACAAACATCTACCCTTCTAATTCACAAAAGGCGTTTAGTTAAAAACAAGTACTTAATCTATTCTTAGCATGTTTAACTTAAGCATTATTCATCAGACATGCACCATATTATGTACCGTCTTCTTAAATGTCAACAAGGCGTGTCTACTCTAATATTTACAAACACTTTGGCAAACTTGCTATACTGTACAAGCATAGAAGCTGCGTAATAGTTTATTTTAAACACGTCTTCATATCACCTGGCGTCTACCAGTCTCTGTACACCAATATAGAATATAATATTAACACGTGGGTTTCCCCGCTATTTGCGTAAGTGTTGCTTAACTATCACTTAACTTACGGTGACTGAATTTGAATAGCAATGAGCTTCAAAACTCAGAAGGAATCACAATAAATTGAAGATCATGGTTTTTAACTATCCAATTCGATTTGACAGTGACAAGACCGTTTACTGGTTCTGAATGTCAATGTTCAAAGCTTGTGTTAAAATTAATTATTAAAGTGTAACTTGTCGAAACTACCTACAAGTCATACAAGCCTGAAAGACATAACATAACATCACGCAATAATGTAATCCCCGAAGAGTTGGGCAGAGCTATACCTAATAGTACGCCCACATTTCGCCAGGTATGATTAAGTCCCAATTAATGGTTAAGCCTATAAATTGCCATCAACTAGGCACAAATCTAGACTGCCTGCTTTCAAGAAATCTTTTTGAAAAAAAACCAATAACACTTTGCGGGAGTCGAACCCAGCAGGTCGTGCTCAGCAGTCGCATTAATATCTAACCTAAACATAAGTTATTATCTGTTCGGCTCAATCCACCTCATAGGTAAAGCAAACAGCACGAAAAATGAAGCTTTTTAATCATAAATCTTTAATCCTACATAATTATAGAGCAAAGGACTTAAAACATGACGTTTACGGAACACAATTCGCAAACAAGCCTACAGTTCATGAAAGTGATTGTTATAATTGCCACAGGCAAATTACGTCATTACGCCAACATCATTTTACAGTTGGAAAACTGGGAAACACGAAATTAAACTCCTGTTTAGAGGGCGGAAAGTTTAAATCTGGGTAAGCGAAGTTTTGGGGAGTGTTAACGTAAAGTTGTAATTTTGCACGGATTGTTCACAAGTATGGCGAGGTTCGTATGTGTGACGTTCCTCCACGCTTAACATTTGCTAGCCACAAAGCCTTATCTTTTGTTACATTATATTATATTACGCCTGTGTAATTTATGTGAGTTCAAACTCGCGTTCATGAAATCACTGCTGTAGTAAATTCAGTTGGTAATTAATTAGAAATCTGTTCTTCGTATGTTTGGAGAAAATTCACATGTTATTGTACCAGGGGACTATAAAACAGAAGATGTAAAACAGACATAAAAATGCTTATCAGTTGACAAAGGACGACAATAAAAGATATGATTCCGAAACATCAATAAAGATGGAAGTCTGTCGAGGAGAAGTCGACGTGACTTGGTATGGCGCGCTACGAATAATGGTGACGTTCAAATTAGATTGCATAGCACACCCGGGATTCTCAAGGTGGTGCCAAGTATTTGCGTTTCAGGCTGTCTCGTATTTCGTTGGCGGAATTTTTATTTCATCGAAAGGGGTTCTATCTGGAACTTTTCGGAATAGGTCGAGATATTTTCATATTGATCTGCTATAAGTTTTCTTATTTATTTTCATGACATGTGTGGTAGTACGAGTAAATAATTTTATCAAGGCGCTCTCGTAGTACTTAATCTAAATGTCTACGATTTATTGTCATTTTAACAGATTCTTATGTTTTCATTGTTCCGTACCTGAAAAGACAAAAAAGGAACCTTCATAGGATCACTTTATTGCCCGTCTGTCTGTCAAGACATGTGGAAGTATCAAGTTAAAATTAAAACTTTATACTTAAATCTGTGGCCCCTTTGAGCTGCGGAATAATCAACCCTCTAAGTCCAGGCAGTCAAAAGATATGGCCGTTTATGTCGCAAAATTGTACGGAACCCTCGGTGGGTGGTTTCTTTTTTGTGACTGTTGGTTATTTAATAATAAATATCTTGGGACATCTCACACACGGCTATCTGATCCCAAGCTAAGCAGAGCTTGTGTTATGGTAAACAGACAACTGATATACATAATTATATAATTTATAAATACATACATATTATAGATAAATCACACCCAGACACAGAACAAACAATCATGCTCATCACACAAAGTTTGTCCTGGGAGGGAATCGAACCCACGACCTCCGGCTCAGCAGTCAGGGTCACTAACCACTAGACCAACAGGCCCGTCAATTTGGGATGCCAGAGCTTGATTAAATGAAAAATCTATTTTATATCGATCATCATCATCATCAAAAGTCTAGTCTTTTGCCAACTATGTTGGGGTCGGCTTCCAGTCTAACCAGATACAGCTGAGTACCAGTATTTTATATGAAGCGACTGTCTATCTGACCTCCACTTTTTTTGTTTTTCTGATCACAAATTATAATTAATTCATTTGTTGTACCTATATAGTCTTTACTGTGCATGATGTGGTACCCTATAAATGCTATAAGTGAAGGAGTACACCAATACAATAGTGTCTACAATAAAATTATGTTTTATGTATGTCCTTAAACGAAAATATAAAATAAATAAATAATCTCTCTCTCTTGCTGCAGTAACTCACCAATATTATAAAACTCTAAAACGATTCCTTTTTCATTTTGTCGTTCAAATAAAAGTCAAGCAACACATAAATGTAGACGTACGTCTAAATCGCAATAAGCACTGGCCAGAGAGAGAAATATGGAACCATATTAACTCGTCGACTCGATTGCACAAACTCTTGCGACGATTAATGACCCGACAGCGAAATGGGAATGTCTTCAGTTTGATAAGTGATCCACGTAACGTGGCCACAAGAAAGCCCAGATGCGAATGCATTTTAAAATTCCTTTTTCAAAATGTTTTCTCCATATTTTAAATCGTTCTCTAATTTGAAACCTTTCAGAAGTATTCCATTATTCATGACTAGAATATGTGAAAGGAAAATAATAAGCAATAAAATATTCTTTTCATGTGGCGACGTTTTTGTAATCTTTTGTACACCTGTTTTTAAATACATATCAAAAGAAATATTTGTTTGATAGATTATATTGAGAATACAAAATAATATAGTTTTTGAATCACTGTATATTGCTCAGTTGACAGTTGACTTGACTGCCGAACACGAGGTCCTGGGTTCGATTTCCGGATTGGGCACAAAATGTATATTTAACGGATGGGAAATCATTAAATAACTTAAGAAAATCTTGCAGTGACCAAAATCAAAAATCAAAATATTTTTATTTTACATAGGCCTACATGGGCACTTATAAAACGTCGAAAAAAGATGTACGGTTTGGGTTGGTCGTTTCCAATGGAGAAGAACCGGCATGAAACTCCATGGTTACTCTTTTAAAATCATTTAGTTTTACAAACCATTCATATATTCAAATCTTTTATGATTAAAAATAGATTGACTTGGCAAATCGCATGAAAAACAATGTGTCACACTAGTAATCAATATTATATTAAACCAGCTTGAAATCGAAAAAAAAAATTCCTTTACGTGTTATTCCGGACTATTATCTACCTCTGTGCCAGATTTTATCAAGATCCTGTCAGCCGTTTTGACGTGAAAGAGTAACTATATCCATACACGAAACATATCTCAAACATTCACATTTATAATATTAGTAGGATATAAATTAAAATCAAAATCATTTATTTCAAGTAGGCCAGTTACAGGCACTTTTGAACCGTCGAAACATTTACAACAATAAAAAATATATCTTATCGTAGGCAAGTTATTTTCTCAAAGCATTGAAAATCAAAATTGAATACTGAATTTAAAGCTCAACATTTTGGATACCTTAGTTAATTTCCACAATTAGGAACATTAATGAAATTTGAGCTGCCTAGCTCGCTAAAACGGTCCTACAAGACAGAAAATGGACATTGAATCTCAACCTCATTTTAGTTAATTACCTTTTTTGTACAAATCTCTATTTCAGGAATCTGTGACGGTTATAATCGGGACAGTATTTCGCTTTGTGACAGTATTCCATAAATGATTTAAATACGGCGATTATCTTTTTATTCTGTGCTTCGTTGAGCACGTTTAGCCGTAGGTCTCGGCTCTCATATGTAGATCTTTGAAAGTCGTTACAGGGTGTCAGTGACCTGTAATTCTGACAACCAGTTTTTTAAAGGGGTATCCTATTACCCAGTACTTACAAGGTTTTGGAGGTCAGTTAGGCAGTTGCTCCATGTAAAATACTAGTATTCAGCTGCATCCACGCCAACATTGTTTGGAATAGGCGAGGAAGATTATGACTAGCATCTTCTTTTCAGTAAATCTACTGAATACAATAATTTCAATCTTTTGATCGTTACATGGCAGTTAAGATCATATCTAGCTTACTGTCGGGTCCTTTCTAAGAAAACAGGTATGATGTTGCATTTTTATAAATCATTCAATGCAGACAATTTGCGAGACCTATGGGAGACAGTGAACAAAATGTACGGTACCTACGGCTGATGATTATATTGTACCTAGATCATAAAGTCTTACCACCAGAAACATAACATTTACTCCTTACCTAGACATCTTTTAACAACAATGTATTTGATGATGTTCCCAGTAGTATTGTAGACTATAAATTTTTAACAGCCGATCAAACTGTCGAACTGGAAATCGATGGAGCACCAAACGTTTCCATTCTAACACTGTCGTTGACATTTAGTTTTACAACAAAGGATGAATGGTTGGCCGCAGCCTTGAACATCGCATTACTTATAAGCTGATTGAGTGATTTGATAGAAAATTGCAATTTATGAACATGAATGTGTGTGACCATAGGAAAATTCTGTCAATTTGAAGAAAACTGGGTCTACGCCGTTTGATTCGAAAGCCGTCATAATTTTCCTGCCCTTGTCCCATTCTATTTGGGATCGGCGCAACACGTTTTCTTCTTCCTTTCTCCCCTGTCAGACGTCACGGCATCATTTACTCCTTTCTCCTTCATATCATTCCTTACACAATCCATCCATATTTTTTTGGTATTCATCTCGCTCTCCGTCCATCAAAATTCAGATCCATCACTCTTTAGTCACATGTGCTCCATCCCTCCTCATAACATGTCCATACCAAGACGTAGATTGGTAAAAAAGAAGTATTGCGGCTCTGGAACACAAAGGGCAAAAGAAGGAACATGGATGGGATTTAGTAAGTACAAGTACGACACTCCATTCCGATCCGGCCAGAGCGAAAGGAGTCATTTGATGATTAGGATATGAATGGGGGTTTTAACGGACAGGAATCCGTCTATTGATAACAGCCTTTTCTATAAAGATAAAAAAATTAAACTAGAAAGGATTTAAAAGATTTTTTTAATCCATATCTTTCTGTCCACGTCAACGTATATAATGTAGGGAAGGTTGCTGTATTCTCAAATTAAAGGGCGTTGCTTGTATCCGTGTTATCCGTGTATCACCCCGCGATTTATTGCTCGCGAGGCGATTTATTGTAATGTCCCGCTGCTTAGACTGCAAGCGTGGACATAACATTACGGTAATGTAATGTGGTAATGTTCACATTTTACCAATTTTGTTTAAGTTCCATGTAATAGGGGGCCAAATAATAAGGGTGTAATAGGGCGGAGGGTATGATTCGATAAATCATCCTAAAATAAAGAAGACACTACGAATTCCATATCACAAATCACACAGTAGCTATCTAAGATTCAGTCAATTTATAACAGGCTAATATACCCAAAACCTGCGTCAAAAAAAAAACTTTAAAATTGACATTAATAAACATTTAACAACGTACCAACTACAAGGGTTATAGAAATGTCTCGAGAATACAGTTTGCCAGTAAACACAATATAATCCTTTAAGGTTTTTTTTGTAGCCTTTTTTGTGTTCTAACACTGGGCAAAGGCCTCTCTTTCCTTCTTTCAAACCTCTCTGTTTTCGCAACTATTATTTGTACGGATTAAAAAAAGAAGTAGAAACAAGGAATGGTGGAACATTGTACCAGCTGTTTTGTTGCAATTTATTTTAAAATTGGATGGTATCAGTATCGGTTGGGAGCACGATTTCTAAGTTCACAGATTGGATGAAACTATCTTGATTTTTTTTCACAAAGTATTTCGGTTTTGGAATCGTTGTACACAGAAGGTGGCAGGATTATTATGGTGTTGCCAGTTAATTCTTTTTAAGTAGAATCTTGGTATAGACGCCTGCACATCAAGCTACTACAATCTGTCAGATTTTTTTGATAGATTTTCGACTTTATTTCTAAAGTATTAGGTTCAAGGTTCATTGGGAAAAATTACAGTTTCGGGTAGCTTGACCTGCTAGCGTCTGTACCAAATTCGTAGTAAATTCCTTAATTTTAGATAGACCTGTCATCTCATACATGGGACTTTAACATAACTGACGAAATAGGGCATTACTGTTAGATTCAACTCTGCCTAAATCTTTAGGTATTACAAGCGTGATGGTATGTCTATCTTATGTAAGTATGTATGGTTACAAAATAATTATAATACAGAAAAAGATAATTTCGTGAAAAGATTATTGAAGTTATCTTCTGGCTAACTAAAAGGATCATAGAACTATTCTCATTTTGCACTTAAACTATCTTTCTCAGCTCTGCTATCTTATAATCGAAATGGTCTAATTTCCTTTCCAACATCATCCCCATAAATTCAGGTTTGAACCAGAACTTAAGCAACACGTGATTGGCATTCGCATCAATCTACAGGCGATCTAAGTAATGTAGATTCTATCCCAGTGTCTTAAAGCATAATATCGCTTTGTGGAAAAATGTCTAGATACTTTTAGTACAAAACCGAGTTGCAGGGTGAAACTAATCACTATAATTGAATTTTCTGCTGCGCATTCGCCTCGTGCCTCGAATTCAGCTAATTCTATTTGCTATTTTAGTTGCTAACTAAAGCCTTTATTTTCCCCATGAGTGTAATTGCCATCCAGTTTACTGTGATTTTAGTCTGAATAATTTTAATGTTTCGATATTTGAATGTTGCGATCCACGAAATTTAAATTTACATATTAAAAGGTTGTTAACAATATTTAATTCGTCAGTCATGAATATTTCCCGCAAATATGAGATTACATTAATTAAATATCACACAAATTAGTGGTGGGATAAAGATATGTTGACCAATAAATTGGGAATCAAACCGCATTGCGATATTATGAAAATATTTTAAACTCTTCCGAAATATTCCAGGATCGGATCGGGTTCATTTGTCGCACAAATCCTTCAAAATATTTTTAAACATATAAAATAAGTACACTCATTCAATATTTCGAGCTAAATTTTAATAAGTAGACAATTTAGTTTATTTTTAGTCGAAGAAGATTATGATTGACGAGGTTTAAATAACCTGGATTAATTTGTGTGTATTTAGGTCCCATTGCTTCCCTCATATCTTTCAAGATACTTTTTACGTGCACAGGTCAGCTCGCCACCTTTTCCTACCTTATAATCCTTGCTATAATACAAACAAGCATTTACTTTGGTTTCTTTCATAAAATCTTGGCAACCTTTTCTCCTACGAAATGGTAGACAAAATTAATTTCGGTCTTGTTTTAATATTTCAGAAGAACGAAAGGCGTATAAACCTTCCCAACCACATAATGAAGGAGAAAAAATATCAAGATATTAAAAGTTATACTTTCAGTTTCTTAGACATAAAACAGTGTTGATTAAATTTTTTGTCAAAATTATTACTGTAATTTTATTGTTTGTTGGTTTTTGTTTAATTAGGGCAAAATAATGTGGCTAAAGAAGTGATGAATCTTCATGCTGATGGATGGATAGGGAAGGGAAGGCCAAAATAAAGATGAATGGATTGTGTAAGGAATGATATGAAGGAGAAAGCAGTAAATGATGTCGTGACGTCTGACAGGAGAGAATGGAAGAGGAAATCGAGTTGCGCCGACTCCAAATATAATGCGATAAGGGCAGGAACATGACAATAACGAGGCTAAATAACAACTGCCCCTCGAGTCGGTTTCGAGATTAAGCCACACTTGACAAGGTCGGTCCGTGGATGGGAGACCACCCGACACATACCGAGTAACCTCCGTGCCTTGGAGAGTACGTTAACCTGTTAGTACCGGCTGTTATTTATAGATCTTTGAGAGTCGTTACAGGTTTGAGAGTGGCTTGACAGTTTGACAACCAGTCTTACCAAGGAGTAGTATAATAATCGTATTACCCGGTTGTTATATTGGTTATGGAGTTCAGATAGGCAGCTGTAAGACTAGAACCCGACCCCAATTTTGATGGGAAACGGCTAGGCAGATGAAGCATTTGGCGATAACGGAGATATCTGGGTGCTATAATATTTTATGACATCTTGATATCTGTAGATACTAGTAGCTGGCGCCCGCGGCTTCACCCACAAGATATCGAAAAAAAATGTTATTTCATCAAGATCCGTTCAGCCGTTTTGACGTTAAAGAGTAACAAACATTCATACATCTATACAAACAAAACATTTGCATTTATAATACTATCTATATAAATAGCAGGATTAACCCGTCAGAAACTCGATGCATTCTCAATAAATGACAGAGTTCAAGTTATTAACTTTTTTTTAAGTGTGCTGACTAGACGATTACCTTTTCATCGTCAACTTTTGAACCATCATCATTTTCTCAAAAAAAAAATGTATTAAAAACCGGGCAAAGGCGAGTCGTACTCACGCACTGAGAGTTCCGGACAAAACATTCAAATCTTTTGCTTATATTAGGATTATGCTGTGTTGACGGTGCATTAGTGTTCCACGCGCGCCTCAAAGAGATGTCAGCAAAGCAGAGGGGCCTGCCAGGACCACCGCCTGCCGGAATTGCGGGTTGTTTGAATGAGATACCGTGGTCTCGAAACATAAACAAGGGCAATAGAAGGATCATTGGTGGGTTTTAGTCAGTACAAGTCTGACACTTCCCCCCGCTCTGCCTATGGCGGGGGAAGTTGTCTTAAAAAAAGGTGATTTAAGCGCTCCCAAGATGATGGTGGTCTTAAGAGACAGACGGACAACAAACTAATCACATAAGGTTCTGTTCTTTTTTCCTTTTGAGTTACGGAACCCTAAAAATAGCCCTCTCAGTGATACCTTTAATAAATAGAGAGCAAATCGAAAATGTGACTAGACTTAGATAAATGACAGAGCACCAGTTGAATACTAATGTGATCGTGGCGCACTATGTGCTAATGAGAATTGATTTTATATGGTGTAGTGTGAATATAGGGTTGATTTACTCGAGTGTACTGGCTGAGGGTTAAATGCGGTGATCGATGGGCGGTTTCAAAGTCGATGTGGCTGTGAATTTTGAATTAGATATTGTTTGCCGGGGATATCTTTTAAAAGCTAAATAAACGTGTAAATCGTTAGTTTATACTACACTGTAGAAGTCTTTTTCTTTTATGTCACTTAGACATAAGACAAAAAGTGTAAGTATTATAATAGTAGGATTTTGTTTGCATATGAGATTGTGATCACCGTTAACTACCCCCGTTGTATTTTTATATTCGAACAGTCCATACAAAGGTTGTCTGGAAGATATCGCTATTAGCGATAAGACCGCCATTGTAACCATAGATTTAGCATTTTATTGTAAAACAGCTTTAGTTCAATTTTGGTGTGGGATAAAGTATATTCTATTCTATTCTATGATGATGGTTGATGTTTTATGTAATTTAAGAGGAGCTCGTGGCTAAATAATAGCAGCCGCTCGGGTCGACCTTTAGGTTAAGCCGCGCTTGCCTAGGTTGGTCTGTGGATGGGTGACCACCCGTTACATACCGAGTTTCCTCCGTGCCTCGGAAAGCACTTTAAGCTGTTGGTCCCGGCTGACATTTGTGATCTACAAATTTGACAGTCGTTACAGGTAGTCAGTGTACCGAAAGTCTGACAACCAGTCTTACCAAGGGGTATCGTATAACCAAGTACTATGGATGTCAGATAGGCAGTCGCTCCATGTAATATCAGTATTGATATTCAGCTGCATCTGGTTAGACTGGAAGCCGACCCCAACATAGTTGGGAAACGGCTAGGCAGATGATGTCACTTATACTGTTAAAATAACAAATTCACTTGAAAAGCATGTTGGTAACCGAAAGACTTGATATATAAAAGAAACGAGTTTAATTATTAAATTCTACAAATATAGGATTTTTATTGAAAAATTCAATATTAAAAAACCATTTTTGTAAAGTATAAAAAAAAACAGTCCACCTGTTCAGGAGCCACAGATAGTGGATGCCACCATAGACAGAAACACAGATACACTCATACACAAATATATATACTTCAAACTTATAACTGATGACAATGAGTTTAAAAGTAAATCCGTCCCCATAATATTTGAATAGCGAATCTGGGGAACCGAATGTTCTGGAATGTAGCCCAGAATAAAACATTCATCTTAGTGCTATAACTGACAACGACAAGTGTAAATCCCACGATTTTACCACAGAGCCACGAAATACAATGCTTGGATGTTCTAAAGCAACTAAGTTAATTTTTTACTAATATCCTTACTAATATTATAGAAGCGAAAGTGAGTTTGTTTGTTTGTTCTCACCTCGATTTAGATGAATTTTGGTACAGATAGGCTAATTTAAAAACAAAAGTGGTTTGTGAGGGAGAAAGAGGGAAGAAAAGGGAAAATTTAGCGTTGCTATTACAAATCAATAAGGCGCAAGGGGAACTGTGTTACCCCGAATTTAACGCGAGCGATGCCGCGGACAAAAGCTAGTATATTAAAAGCGGAAGTGAGATTGTGTTTGTTACCTCTTCACGCTTTAATGGCTAAACCGATTTAGATGAATTTTGGTACAGAGATAGTTGGGAACTAGTAGACGGACATAGGCTAATTAAAAAAAAAGAAAAGTGGTTTTTGAGGGAGGAAGAGAGAAGAACCGGGAAAATTTGGCGTTGCTATTACAAATCAATAAGGCGCAAGGGGAACTGCGTTACCCTGAATTTAGCGCGAGCGAAGTCGCGCGCAAAAGCTAGTGAAGAAATGTGTGAAAAAAAAACTATTGCCTTCAGCAATGAAGAAGCCATTTTAAATTAGCAGAAATGAAAAGAAGCACAGCGTGAAATTCATGTGCTTCCAAAATATTGTTCTGATCAACGCGGTGTTACGGACTCCACTTGTCGTAATACGTAATATAAAGATGCTTAATTCAATGAAATTATACGGTCAATTAATACAACCTCGATTTTAATTAATTGATGTAATTTCAAATGGCATTAGTTGAAAAAATAATCTTAATTTCTTCAATTATTTGACTTGCGTTATCAATGACCAATATAAGTTTTTTTTTGCTTTTAAAATTAAAATGAATAAATTGAGTCGTACGATAAAATTAATTTTCGTTTTATCGTAAAGATAGAGGTAAAATAATGTCTTTTGTACAGATGTTTATTCATTTAATCTTAGTGGTGCGAGTGGTATTTGCACATAATTTGGATGGCAAACTTACTGTTGGTACGTAGTTGTTACTGTTACCCTACATCATCCCGCTGATGGGCAAAAATGTCTCCCCATCTCCCCATGACTTCCAGTTCTTTCGAAGCTGGTTGGTTTTATCAGCTCGACCCGCCACCTTCTACAAGGCCTTCCGCATCGCACTCTGGCTGTGTCTGGGTGCCATGTAGTGATGATTTTCGCCCACAATTTATTAGGCATACGACAGACGTGGCCAGCCCAGTCTCGTTACCGCTTAGCGGCTTTTTGCGCAACGTCACTGATTTGAGTTTTGTAAGCAGTGTAGTATACATGACATATGTGATCAATCAGCTCAACGCAAAACTGCGTTTCATTGAACGTTTGCAAACCTTGAGTTTTGACTTTTAAATGTTTGTCAAAGGCCAAGTCTAGAATTCACCGATATACCGCTAGTTTAAGCAGTACGTGCACTCGTACCTCCCCAAATGTTTCTTTATTAATAGTTTTGGGGAAACATTAATAAATAAAAAATACTTTCAGACCGGAATACAACAACATCCAACGAAACGCTAACCGTCTACAACGTTGGAGTCTTCATGAGAATAATCAATCCCGAAAAATATTCACTCGAATCTTTCGGACAGGATCAGCCAACTTTCAAGAAATTGTATGAGGAATTCGTTCTGGGGATGGGCAGTGGGGTGGTGGATTACCAGAAATGGCTCATAATGAACAATTATGGGGTATTAGCAGACACTAAAGAGTCCATATTCGAAAAAAAAGCAAGTGTACGCAGCAGACGTACTAGAAAGAGGTTTTTGCGTATTGTGGATACAGGAGATATTTTAATCTCAAGTAGAAGTGATAGTGGGCTAGTCGGGCACGCGGCCATCATGGTTACTGATTTCTGGGTCTTAGAGATGCAAGGTGGCAGCAGATGGAAAAGAGGAATTAAGAACAATAACAGACAAATCTCTAAGACAGAATGGTACGACGAGAATTACGGTGAAACGGTGATCGTATACCGCTGCCCGGATGATACAATACCTAAGGAAGCTGCTCTCTGGGCTGATCGTAATTACTTTAACTCTTTTGGAGGCCAGGACAAAGACATACATATAAAATATAAGATAACTCCAGATTTTATGACAACGAACCCAAGCTACAGCTCTAAGCTGGTTCTTCAGGCGTACTACTTTGGTACTAATGAAGTTATTATGGAAGACATGATACACCAAGGAGTGATCAGTCCGACTTATATACCAGCATATTTCATGCCACCTTACCAGTTATATAGAATTGGAAAATTTCATGTATGACGTATTCGTTTTTTGTGAGACATTTGGCATTTTGACTGGTGTATTTTTTACCGTGTTATTTATATTAAAAAAAAAAATGATAAGCTCAATATTTGTGTGAGTAAATCTCTACAGTACCTTTGCACATTTAATGTCATTATAAAATAAATAATTTAGAAGAAAATATAAAAAATGCTTAAGTATATTTTTTATTAGGTAACCAATAATAAAAAAAAAATGTTTTGATTACATAATTTTTCAACATGCATGTTTTGGAAACCACCTTTTAAATGAGAAGATGCTTGAGTTGGTTGACTTTGGTCATCCACTTAACATTCTGCAATGTATGCTATCCTTACTAATATTATAAAAGCGAAATTGAGTTTGTTTGTTACGCCTTCACTCCTAAATGGCCAAACCAATTAGATGAATTTTGGTATGTAGAGACAGTTGGAACCTTGAAGACGGAAATAAGCTAAAAAAAAGTGAGGAAACGATGTTCACGCGGGTTAAAGTTAACGTAAGCCCACAGTAAGCACCCACAATACAGGAAAAATTCCTAGTGTGGGCCAAGGTTTAAAAAAAAAAGTAACTCGACCAGTATAAAGCCCTTAATAATTGATGATACAAACAAATATTTTTAAATAAAATAATCACAAGCGTTTCCCTCCAGTTGCAATTGGCATACATTATTTTGATCGTCACAGGATTAACCGTTGTAGTTACATAGGCAGATGCATTAGTAAACATTTCTACCTACATAGTCCGAAAGGCTACCTACAAATGCAAACATTTTCTATTTCTATATTTGAACTATAAACTCTGTGCGTGGAGTATGTAAACGTAATGAATAATTCTTTTTTTTGATAACACAGTTACTGAATGTTCTAAATGTTCTCTGAAAGTATGTACCTACTTTAAACTAAAACTACTTATAAAATATATAGTTTTTTAGGTTTCCGTACCTGAAAAGGAAATAAGAGAACTTTTATGGGATAACTTTGTTGTTGGTCTGTCTGTCTGTCAAGGCCCTTTATTTCGAGAACGCGAAGGTACTTGACGAAGCCCTGGTGGTTGATAGTGTCATGCTCACTTAAATATCTCGCTGATAGTGGCGTGTGTGTCGGGTCATTTAGTTGTCAGTTGGAACTGGTCATTTTTAACTACCACGGTAATTTTTAACTTATTTAGATTTTAAATTGAATTTTGCTTTTTATTTACTCTGGACGCTCTTTCTGTGCACGTCTTTCTACATCGTTCTCACATATTTGTATTATCTCAACACGAATGATGTAAATACTATTTTGTAAAATATTATAATTTAAAAGAGTGTCCATGGAGTTTCTTTCCCATTCTTCTCCATAAAGATCAACGCTTTGGAATGGGCAACTGTAGTACTTTCACAAGTTATTATGCCTTGTGACCGGGACTGTAGATTCATTTTTTTTCTTGACATTCAAAAGTGCCTGTAATGGTCTTATTGAAATAAATGATTTGATTTGATTTGGTATCGAGTTGAAATTAAAGTCATACACTTACATCTGTAGTCCTTTTGTGCAAATTAATCCTCTAAATTAACAAAGTTTAAAGATATGGCCATTTATGTCGCAAGCTACGGAATACGGAACCTGAGTTCGCGAGTCTAACTCGCTCTTGGCCGGTTCTTTTCTTTTGGTAAAATTTAAGACACAAACGCTAACGAAACCAGTTGACTGAGTGATTTTACGAGTAAAAATCTGCTGCTTTAGAAAGAAACCTTGCAATTTTAAGTCATTCGCCTCTCGGACTAATAAGCCAATACGGACATTGACACCGTTTCAATACAAAATAGATAGAAACAGAAATCCAGATTCATACAAAAAATTCGTATCGAACATTATGTTTATGTTATGTTTTTACATACACTTCTTTAAGCAACTCAGTACATCGACGGATGCTGTGACCAGGGTGTGCCATAATCCCCTGTCTTCCATTCCTCATCCAGTCCGTCCCAGCTTCTTTTTTTATTTATTTAACACTTCAAGCACAACCTACAGAGCCGGATTTAATGCATTGGCATTTTTTATTTTTATAGTCGTTGTTCTATCAGCCAGGCGTCAAAGGGGGCACCATCTAAATATGGCTGTAACATTACATAGGTCTATTATGTCTCTCAAACAGCCATACGCAAAGAGGTTGCGAGTAGTGCTTTTGCCGGCAGTGCCCGCCAAGAATGGCGCTCTGAAACTAGTCAATGCTGTGTGTAACTTATATATTTTGCCCCCCAACACATGATTTGCAGAAAAAACAGACGGTTTCTAGTCGATTAAAGTCTGATATAAGCCCTCGCCCTTCCCAGTCACAAACAAAACTAGACCAACCATTTAAGAAGAAGAAAAAGATGATTGATCCATGCCGCTGTTATTTAGCCACGAGTGTTGGAACCTTCTGTACCCTATCTTCTCTGTGGCATCAGATAGGGTTGGACGAATCCGACGATACTTAATCGAGTGTCAGTCAACGTAGTCTGACGTTTGATGTACTCGGCGCGACATGTGCTGCCCCGGCTCCCAGGTAAATATGTACATATGTATCTTTTGATGTGTATGACATCGTATAACCGGTACTTTGAGAAATAAGAAAGATTTTTACGTCGGTAATTTGGTTTTGATTTCTAACGTAGATGAAGCAAAACTGAACTGTGATTTTATTATGTACTAGCTGTGCATGCGTTGCAATGTACCTTTTACTATTCTATTCTACCTAGCTTACTTAGCGACTCACCTACCTACCCTACCTACCTTACCTACCTACTTACCTTTTTAACAAATCGAATATCGTCAAAGGTAGTATCAAACACAATGCCAGTTTTTTTTCGAATATAAAAAAAAAAAGATTCAGCAAGTCAGCACGGGGACCAATCCAACAAATTAAAAACTACAAAAATCGATCTAACCGTTTTCGACTTGATGAGTGCTCAAACAAACCCGAGTTTATCGCCATTGAAGTGCATTTCTGTTTCTTTTTTCTATCTTTGAACAGGTTCAGTTTAAAAAAAAAAACAGAAAGGCAATTGTATTTTTTTTAAAGGTAACTTTCAATTCGAAAAGCCTCCATGCTGTCAATTTAGATTTGTGAAGCTTGCAAAAAGTTTTCGTTAAAAGTACTAAAACTGTCTAAATAATTAGCCTCTCGTGACCCAATGGGGAGGTAACTATTTTTTCCAAACAAATCACGAATCCTGGATTTTTTGAAGATTTGTACACGCCGCAGTTTTCAAACGGTTTATAAGATTTAAAAAAATATATGCAATAAAGTATCCTGGCAAAAATAAATAACAGTATAATTAAGTACTAGTCAAAACTTGTAAATTAAATGATTAACATATTTTTTTGTGTTAGCCTCTCCATACAGTCTTAAATCTTTTGATATGAATACACCACACATACCACATCCAAAATTACCAGTTCTCTGGGATGAAGCATCTATAAATCCGACAACGACGGAGTAAGACATCCAATTTTCTCTAAAGCCAGAGTCCACTCGAGAACTCAGCAGTGATGAATAGAACGCTCAGGAAACAAATCTCTTTTGTAAGTTATTTTACACTGACTTAAGATGACCCTTTCAACGTTATTTACCTAAGGGAAACTAGCCACCTTTTTCTTTAAACTTTCATTACAGGTTCCTTGTGGTGTGAAGATAGATGTTTAGATAGTCGTGGTAGAATCGGCAGTTCTTGTCCAACGACAAAGCTGACTACATGTTATTGTTACGGATAAATCCTTACTAATATTATAAAAGCGAAAGTGAGTTTGTTTGTTTGTTACCTCTTCACGCTTTAATGGCTAGACCGATTGTGATGAATTTTGGTACATAGATAGTTGGGAACCAGGAGACGGACATAGGCTATTTGAAAAAAGTGGGATGTGAGGAAGAAAGTGGGAAGAAAAGGGAAAACTTAGTGTTGCTATTACAAATCACTAAGGCGCAAGGGGAACTGTGTTACCCCAAATTTAACGAGGGCGAAGCCGCTGGCGAAAGCTAGTATTTTATGAAAGTCACAATTTTATGCGTAACTAGCTGTGCCCCGGCATGCGTTGCAATGCAATTTGTCTACCTACCTACCCTAACTAGGTTTTTTATCTTATCATCTTTGGATATTAAAAAAAATGGTAAAATTGGTCCAGGCGTTGTTGAGTTATGCGCTTACCAACACATTTTGCGATTCATTTTTATATAATAGATAGATAGATTAATATCTTTGAAACACTATTCGACATCTATTATGGTAAAGCATGTTCGTTCGTTTAAACAGAGCTAAGCCGAGTGGTTTTTCCGAAGCAACGTACAGTCATCACACTTAATACGTATTGATTGTATTCGAAAGATATTGTTGAAGTTTTCCTAGAAAGCGACGGATGTTTTCTAATGAAATTTTATTTCAATAACCTGTTCATATCTATTCCTTTATAAAATTTATAGAATTAAAATATTGGTATCAATGAAATAAAATTTCATGGAATCCAATTATTGGTACCTACTAATTTCATGAAGCTCATGAAATTGAATATTCCGTTTTGACAGTCTGCGGTGCAGTACCATACCGAACTATACATTTTTATTTGTTTTAATGACATCTCGCAGTTTGACCTATGTGGTCGTTATCTGCTTACCCAGACAGACCTGTGGATGCCTTGCATTTAAGGCCTCCAGTCAGAGGAAAACATGTGTGTAGCACCTCTTATATTTATAATCGAGGGTTCCTTCTAAACTTTTTAGATCTCTTTTATTTATCGTGTTTAGTGCTTAAACTGGTATCAGAGTCTCATGCCACCCATACGCTTTTGCATACCGTAGAGAGATATCTCCTGGACTTGTTGATTACCTCACAATGTTTGCCTTCACAGATGCAAGTCATCGAACTCAATACCTATGGTGTGTCATAGGTATTGAGTTACTAACCTATCACTGACGTATTCTAACACTTAAGGCGCGGTAAGAAGCTAATCTTTAGGTATTCGCGGAGGTGAGGCTAGCTGCAGAATAGGCGTGGACTGATACAAGTATACGACAGTAGTGCATCGAAAGAATAGAAATAAGGTCGAAAATATTTCGTCGTTTGATTTTATTTGAATAATTATCATGTCCGCCGAAATATAAGACATTTTGCAGTTTTAATTGAATATTAAAAAAAATCAGTTCCGTGCTTTACAAGATATGTATTTAGTCTATGAAATTTTCTTTATTATAGATTTTTAAAATAATGATGGTTTTAGCTGAAAAAATTGAGAAGTTCGAGACGAAAAAATTTTTTTCGTGGTCTTTTCAAACATGTTTTTTTTTCATAGTACTGAACCACTTTTGTTAACTGTTTTTGTTTAAGTCTTTTCTTTATGTATTTAACTATACACTGTATTTTGGCTTGTGGTATGTACATTTACCTACGGCTAATGTTGTGACGAAAATCCAGACATTTTACAAAGTGTTTGCAGTGCCTTAATTAGGATATTCAATCCAGTTTAAAACCTAAGTTCATAAGGCATCATAAGAATACCTCCTCCACTGAACTGAGCTTCAGTTGCCATTAAGGAACTTCCAATGACAACTACGATAAACGTTCAAAGAGGAAATACCTCTTCTTGGCTCACAGTATATCCGTATTGACAGATTGAAGTACCTACACTCCTACTTACCCTCTTGAACTCACTTTCATGCCATTATCAACAACCATAGAACCTGTACAAATAAAATCTATACTAATATTATAAAGCTGAAGAGTTTGTTTGTTTATTTGTTTGTTTGAACGCGCTAATCTCAGGGACTACTGGTTGGAATTGGAAAATTCTTTTAGTGTTGGATAGTCCATTTGTTGAGGAAGGCTATAGGTTATATAACATCACGCTACGACCAACAGGTGCTGAGCAGCGTGGGTGAAACCGCGTGGAACAGCTAGTAAGAAAATATAATTCCGATAAATACAACGACCTTTGAACTCGTAGTTAAATAATAGCAGCCGCTCAGGTCGATCTTTAGGTTAAGCCGCGCTTGCCCGGGTTGTCTGTGGACGGGTACCACCCGTTACATACCGAGTTTCTTCCGTGCCTCAGAAAGCATGTTAAGTTGTTGGTCCCGGCTGTCATTTGTAGATCTTTGACAGTCGTTACAGATAGTCAGTGTCCCGTAAGTCTAACATCCAGTCTTACCAACAGGTATCGTATTACCCTGGGGGTTCTGGAGGTTAGATAGGCAGTCGCTCCATGTATAATACTGGTATTCAGCTGCATCCGGTAAGTCTGGAATCCGACCCCAACATAGTTGGGAAAACGCTAGGCAGATGATGACAACGACCTTTGAACGTTAGGTAGGTATTTTATTTTTTAACAATGCCTTGTGAAAAATGTGTAAAATGAAATTCTGGACAATATCCGATGAATAAACATTTGGTAGAGCGAGAGATAAATATGAATGTGGTACCAAAGAGGTAAGACTCATAATGGACATGAAATGTTAACTAATTATTTTGTTTGTTTACAAAGTAGGAGCTGATATCGCCGAGCCAACGCAGTAAGGATTTCTGGTTAAAGTTTTAATGTGATTATTATTAAGTAGTACTTGTTAAGTTATATTATGTATTCAAACACTTTATTTTCATGAAAAGATGGCGCATAGATACAAAGCCGTCGTTGCTTGAAGTTAAAGTGATAAAATAAATTATTTCTCGTATACTTTAAAAAAAAACAGAAATCAACGCGATGTCACGACATTTCGCGCAGTGGCTAAGCGATTGACTGCTTATCTGCGCGTCGCGGGTTCGATCCCCGCACGGAAAAAATAATTGTATAATCTACAGAAAGTAGTATCGGGTCTGGTTGTTTGTGTATGTGAGTTTAAACGCACCTACGTTACACAAGAAATTCCGAGTGTATAGCAACGCTTTAAAAATTATATATGATTGTAAACTTACAGGAGAAATCCCTAGTGAGAGAAAATTTAAAAAAAAAAAACATAGTAAATAAACCGGCAGCGGTGGTATTTTCTTACCATTTGGCTATGTTGTTGTTGGCTCTTAGTCTAACCAGATGCAGTTGAATACTACTATTTTATAGGGAACAGCCGCATATCTTACCGTCATAATCCAAACATTACATTAAATAAGACCACTTAGCTAATTCAAATATTTTTATCTGTCGGGACTACAAAGGCAGCCTTAGGGATTGAGCAAGCCATAACATCTCATCTGCAAATCAAAGTACCTACTAAATATTTCTTTAAAAAATTGAAAAATTTCTACATTCCCGAAGGAGAAGTCAAACGGAAGTAAATGCACAAAAATGCTTTCAATCATGAAAATATCGCTTTATAGGAAGACTTTGAACGATGTTTTACGAAGATATTTAAAAGATACTGTTAATAAAGTCGTAAATTGCATTCGCCTAGTACTAGAGTTTCGTGCAAAAATCTCCAATTATCTTATTTTGCTTCAAAGCGTTGTTGATATGGGACACACTTTTCTTATTACAATTCTTATAACTTAATAAATCAAGTCAAATGGGTGTAAGCAGTTAGACAGTGGGTGTGAACAGGCAGACAGATGGTGCGAACAGTCAGACAGAGGGTGGCAACGGTCAGACAATGGGTGTGAACAGAACAGTAACAGAACAGCCTGAAGAGAGGCGTCGTAAATGAGGCAGAACCATGGCTGATTGGCAGGAGAAGGCAAAACATAAGAAAATTAAAAAAACATATGAAGTTCATCATTGACCATAAAAAATACATCTTACTAAAATTATAAATGCGAATGTTTGTGAGAATGGGTGGATGTTTGTTACTCTTTCACGTCAAAACGGCTGAGCGGATCTTGATGAAATTAGGCACAGAGGTAGATTATGGTCTGGAATAACACATGGATACTTTTTTATATAATACGGCCGAAACCGCGGGCGTTATCTCGTTTTCTATAACTTCCATCTGCCTTTTTCCAAATATGTTGGGGTCAGCTTCCAGTCTAACCTGATGTAGCTCAATAATATACCTAATATTTGACATATTGCAATATTTTAATTGCCTCACCTACACAACTCGGTTAACTGGGTGATACGATACCCACTGGTAAGGCAGGTTGTAACGACTGTCAAAGATCTGCAAAAAAAAACTTTCTCTTTTCTTTAGTATTTTTATCAAAATCTATCAAAATTATGTCAATTTATCAAAATTATGTTATGATGTTTCCTGGTGTGTACCAAAACGATTAAATAAATCTTTCGGTTCCCTATTGGTTTAAAGAATCAACGAAAGAGTGATAAAAACGAATGTTTGACAAAAGGGTGTCAAACAGCCATCTTTAACTTAATTTACTACATTAAGAAGTTGACGTAATCGTTGAAAACCCGCGATCGGATGGACGCAAACGGAGAATTTAATGATAAAAGTCATAAAACAGTTATGGCGCCAGATAACGCACTTTACGAGCTTCCTACGAATTAATTTTCTAACTGTTGCAGATTTGATTGGCAGAATTTTATATAAAATTTACCTATTTAATTTTTATTATTATTCACTGATGGAGATGTTTAAATATTCAATTAACATAAAACAGGAACCCTTTGTTTTAAATTTTTATGTTGGTGTAAAACATTTATATCTAAGGGTGATAAAAATGCAGTATTTACAGTCAATATGATTTTATGTTTTTTTTTATATTTTTATAAGTTAGCTGTTTAGCCTAGTAAGCCTATGTAATTTGTACACCTGTCTCTCATTTATTTTTATTACATCTGTGTGTAACTCTGTACTGATTATGTAACAATAAATTTAAAATTAATGAAAAGTAATATATCCAAGTGACATTATGATAATGAAAAATCTATATAAATCTGTATAAATGTCAAATGACAAAAAATAAATCAATGCAATGATAAAAATACCGGTCATCCATACACATTGAAGTGATAACATCAGATAACATAACAACGTTTTTAAATAAACTCTCCATTTTTAAAATGAAGTCACGCCATAAACTTGGTGTGTCTACTGTTTGGGGTAAAAGCTGAGCTGGATCGCTCGTAGAAGAGCAAGTAGTGCTCTCAGCAACTCTCTAGTCAAAGTCAAAGTCAAAGGTTTTTATTTGTTAAACATAGGTGTAAAAGGTGTAAATGCAAAGTAGGTATCTCCATGTTTTGCCGTAAGCGGCGTACAAATATTAAACAAAATTAAAATTAAATTACAAAGGCGTTAGCAGCAATCTACCTTAAAAATAAAAAACAAATTCAATTATATTTTTTGTTAAAAATAACATTTTTTTTCTAAAAATAATCGCTTATTTAATAGTTTAATAGTTATAGGAAAATCACCATTAATTAGCTTGTATCCTCATCCAGATACTCTTTAATACTATAGTATGCCTTGTCAGTTAAATATTTGAATAAGGACTTTTTATAATCATTCAACTCTTTTTTCTCTCTTATGGGCTTAGGTATTTTGTTGTATATTCTGGGTGTCATACCCAGAAAACTTTTTGTGTAAAGTGCAGTGTTATGTGTATTGGCACAAATCTCATTATTTCGGCGTTTGGATTTCAGTGATTCAAATAGCTGTGGGTTACATTTAACAAACACTGCTGTCTCATAAATAAACAAACACGGTAGGGTAAGTATGTTATATTTTTTGAACAATGGCAAGCAACTATCAGTTGATTTTAGTCTGAAAACAGATCTTAAGCATTTCTTTTGTGTCCTAAATGCGATGTCGTTATCTGTGGAATTTCCCCAGTACAGAACTCCGAAGCGTAGTGTAGATGTTACGTATGCATTGTAAGCTACTAGAACCACGGATTGAGCAACAATTTTGCTCAAGTTGTATAAAGCATATGAATATTGATTCAGCTTTTTACAGATAATTTCTATGTGTGTTTTCCAGGATAAATGACTATCTAAATGTAGACCCAAGAATCTGGCATTGTTGGTATCGGCAATTTTTACATTTTCATAAGCTATATTTAATTGTGATTGGCTTGTACGTTGATAAAATGACATTATTTTGGTTTTTTCTAAATTTATTTTTAATTTATTTACTTTTAACCAATTAATGATATATTGTAAAGAATTATTTATATCATTTTCGTATTCAGTAATATCATTGCATGGAACAATTACTGTGCTGTCATCAGCGAATAAAATAGTTTTGTGAGCAGTGCACTTTGGAAGATCATTAATATATATTATGAAAAGCAAAGGCCCAAGAACACTTCCTTGAGGAACCCCACATGTTGTGATCCTAATTGATGACATGTACTTTATCTCTTTTTTTGTCTTTGGACAAATTCTATTTATTGTAGTGACTTGTTTCCTTTCAGTTAAGTATGCCTGTACCATTTTTAATATATTACCTCGAATACCATAACGTTCTAATTTGTTTAGCAAAATAGTATGGTCCACATGATCGAATGCTTTCGTCATATCCATTAATATAGCTGTAACTGGTATTTTTTTATCAACATTCAGTATAATTTTTGAGAATAATTCATAAACGGCTTCATTTATACTTTTATTTTTTCGAAATCCATATTGTGCTTCTGTTAATATATTATTGGATTCCAGAAAAGAATATAGGGCATTATAGATGACTTTTTCAAATATTTTAGACAGTATTGGTATTAAAGCTATCGGGCGGTGATTTGATATGGTTGTCTTTTCACCTTTCTTATGTAGTGGTTTAATCAAAGTCATTTTTAACTTACTTGGAAAGTGTCCATTTTCAATACACAAATTGATAATATGGCTTAGAATGGGAGCGATAATATTAGCTGCAAATTTAAGAATTTTAGTTGTGATGCCTTCATATCCGGTGCTATTTGTGTTTTTTAATGAATTGATTATTTTTATTATTTCCATTGGATCAGTAGGTGACATAAATAATGATTTTTGATGATGAGTTATATTAGAGAAACTATTATTATTTTGATCGCTAACTGTTTGTTCTGCTACATCTATATAATAATTATTAAATGCTGTAGCAATTTCTACAGAAGTACACAAGACGGCAGACTTCAGAGGCAGTTGCAGATATGCCACCGATAAGGAATTTAACAACACTCGGTAGGTACCTTTAGGAAAGCCTACCTTTATCTGGAAAGCTAATTTGTTGCATTTTTATTTCTAAGTAAATTAATATTGTAACGTGTTTTGCATGGGATGAAAGGCTTTTTATATTACCAAACTTCTATGAGGATCATTCACAATACCACATACTACTATTTCATACATAGATACTACTTGTATTACCTTCTATGACGGCCATTCAAAATAATACATACTCGAATACACTTCAAGCCAAAATAAAATACACAACCTAACTTCTTACATCACTGACAACGGGCGTGCAACGGAAATGGCGCCCAGACCTGAAGGGCCACGCACCCATTCATCATGGCCGGGGACTGTCTCCGGTCACGTGACCTCACCTGCGACCCCGCGCGTGTATCACATGCTCCTGTGCCTAATTAAATTGGGTGTACTATGTTTGTCAGTGGTAATCTTGAAAAGCAATTATGGGAGTTTCACTTATGTGGTTAGGTTGCTAGATTGATTTACCTAAACCATAATTAGGGTGCAGTGTGTACTATCAATCATTGAATAGCATAAAAAGTCTGTAGAATCGTTTTCTTTAAAAAAAACGTCGGTATTTTACATTGTTTTTTTTTTAAATAAACCTCGGTAATATTAATTGTTTTTTTTCTTCTTAACTTTTGCGTGGGTATCTGTGTCAATTGTCATGATTTCTGTTTTATAAAAATTACGATTTCGATCCACCTCCTATTTTACCCTCTGAGTACTAAAACATGCTACCACAGTAACCGCCGCCCTACCATCTACGACGGTAGTAGAGGTGGCAAAATTTAAAAATGACAAATTATAAAATACTATCGTACTCTCCCGCGACATGATACAAAGAAAAAAATATTCCCAAATCGATAAGGCAGATATGCTTCACAGAAAAAAAATATGGTAATAATTAACGTATTAACAAAAACAATGTCATGTATTTAAATCGAGCAGTCAGATACTCCAACGATAACTGTCCCACCTAGACACCACGTGCAATGTCGAAACGAAATCCACCGCGTAAATGCCGTATGAGCACCTCTATAAAAGTTAAAAGCTTTTGTCGAAAAAAAGTGCTGGGAATAAAATAAAAGTGGATGCAGTTCCTAAAAGCGGGCTACCAAATGCAGAGCCGTGTACGAACATTGAACAGTTGTCGTGTCCCACGGGACTTTTGACCGGAGAAATATTTTCCAGGGTAGATACTTTTTGTAAGCATAATGTGGATAGCTTTTTTTGCAAGGGTTTCTTGCGGGAGCTGCCAATTTTTCTGCACGTTAGTGTTTAGCGAGGAAAGTTTCTTAAAAGATTGAAGATTTTTGTGAGTTTTATATACAAATAGTTAACCGGTGTTACGTTTTGAGTTGATATATTTTCCTTTTGTGTTACATATCTATAATCTTCTGTCAATATTATAGCGGCTAATAAAATACAACTTACCTCACGTTAATGGTTTGTGACCAAAATAAAATCCTAACTATGAGGAAAAAAAGATTTCAGTTAATCAGTCCAGTCAGTTCAAGAATTTGTTAGTCATTGTAAGCTTTGCGAGTTTGTTAGTAATCATGAACTTTGAGTTTTAAGAGTGGGTTTTTCGTAAACTCTTTAGATAAATGTTCTTGAATCAGTCGCTAAAACAATCACTAGCCCGCTTGTCCTTAAAACAACCGAATACTAACAAGAAAACTTAACAATTACTTCTCAACCCCACAAAACATCTACAATATTATTAAAGCAGTTCCTCAAACCTCATACTAACTATTCCAGGAACTAGACAGTGTAAACAGTTCGCCTAATTTAATGTATTCATAGGTCATCTCAGTTCTCAAGTAATAACAATGGATATGTACGTACATATTGTGTCCTTGTAGGCGATCCAATATACGCCAGTTACTATGACAGGCAATTATGACATACGGCTCGTATATGCACAATCTCGGAGCTCAGATTGAGAGGTAGGAAATCTTGTGGTCTTAATGAGGTTGCTGTATTAGATGCAATTGATAACTTAATTGCTTCCCAGTTGAGGTTGTAAACGGATTGAAATTACAATAATAGAGTATCGTTGCCGCCTAAAACAAGGGTGAAATACAAAAAATTATAATGGGTACTTGTAAGCAGGGTCGCCCAGATTATAGTGGTCATTTTTGGGTTTGTTGTAAACGAATGTAAATTACTATCGCAAAGTACAAAATTAGGACAGATTTTAGACTTAATTAATGAATTACGAGTATCACAAGAGCATGTGTGACGGTCAAACAGAAGGATATTAAGTATAGGACAGGAATCTGTAGTTCACTGGCACTATGTACGGAGTAAGTATGCGGTGCTAACGTAATATAAATCGACGACACGGTTGGCACAGCGGCTGAGCGATCGGCTGTTGCTCTGTGTGTTGCGAGTTCGATCCCCGCACGGAACAAATATTTGTATGGGTTACAGAAACGCGCTCACGATACAGGAGAAATTACTAGTGCCGGGCACAACAAAATAACCCCTGTTTTACCTTCAGCATTATCATTATTTAAAAAATATATTCATATCTATCTATGTTATTGATAGTGTTGATTGCAACCGGTTAAGCTAAATTACTACAGGAGTGCTTATTGTATTTTCGATTAAAAAACTGGCCAAATGTGAGTAGGATTCGTGCACCGAGGGTTCCGTGTAAACTTGCGACAGAAACAGGCAGGCAGGCAGACAGGCAGGCAGACAGGGTAGATTTTTTCACAGCTTCAAGGGACTATATGATTGGGTGAATGCTTTTAATACCTTAACGCGTTCACGAGATAAATCTTAGCAAATAGACAGACAGACAAAAAAGTGATCATAAAGGGTTGTGTTTTTTTCTTTTTTGGTAGGTACTAAAAACCACGTATTTAATTTACGTTTTAGTCGTAATCGTTAGTAGGTTTTACCAACTTTCCTTGGCCAACGGTTTTGTTATGCTTTCCATTATGTTAATTTGATGACTTTTCCGAAGACACAGGCCTTTTGTTCTGTTCACATTTTTATTAAAATACTAATTACGTATTTTGTGGTTCACATCATATTTTTCCCTTTTTGAGGATGGGAAATCATCACCTAGGAACGGAAAGTATGATACTCCCCATCATACTTTTACTGACTAAAATCCATCCATGTTCCTTCTTTTGCCTTTTATTTTCCATGGCCGCGGTTTCTCTTTCGAACCACACGTGACCCCGGCGGTGGCCTTGGATTTCCCCTAATGGTTTTGGGTGCCAGGGTTTGTTTTAAAGCCCACGCAGATCTATTCCAACAACAAGCTCTACCAAGAGAACGCCCACACAGCCCCTGTCAATGTCATTGACGGCCAAAGCACAGAATAAAAAAAACCGTCACGAGTGATTACGTTGAACAAAAGCAGATTTGTTCGCACGATATTCAGTTAATCCATGATTAATCCGACCACAGATGCGTGTGATGAGGGTCGGCGTTGTGACAGCGCGATAATTGTGATATTATGATAGCCGCCGTTCTGATATACGCTTTGTCCTAGGGTTTAGAGAGCACGGCGACTGGAGCAAAAGATTTGGGATTTGGTAAGTGTGGGAATTATGACTGTCATTTCTGTATTTAAAACTAGCTGGCGCCCGCGGCTTCACTTGCGTGATATCAAAAAAGTATCCTATGTGTTATTCCAGACTATAATCTACCTCTGTGCCAAATTTCATCAAGATCCGTTCAGCCGTTTTGACGTGAAGAAGTAACAAACATCCATCCTCACAAACATTCAACATGTTCGTAAGAACTATGTACGACTGCCCGCAGCAATCTTTGGTGCTTTAACTATAATCAGCTTCAAAAACTCCTTTGAAGAAATGGCTTGTGGAGCAAGCGTTCTATTCATTTAACGATATTTTGATGATCAAGCTGAGACGCTGTGACGTGTAAATTAATTTGACTATTATTAATTATGACTCTTAGCTGTAATTAGTTTGTATGTGTATTTCTATGTATTATTGGAATAGCTTCTTTATGTTTGTTATGTTACTATTGTGACATCTTATTTTTATTCATTTGACTTTTTATTTACTAACTAATTTGACAAATTTGTATTCTGTTCGACAGTGTAATTAATTCATGTAATGTACGTAAAGCGGTGAGCCGTGCTTGCCTAGGTTGATCTGTAAATAGGTAACCACCCATTATATACCGAGTTATTTCATGCCTCGGAAAGCACGTCCTTCCCGGTAGTCATTGGTAGATGTTTGGCAGTCGTAACAGATAGTCAGTGTCCCGAAAGTCTGACAACCAGTGTTACCAAGAGGTATCCAGCCACTCCATGTAAATGCTGATATCCAATATCCCAGTTAGGTTGGAAGCAAGCTGGAGGCAGATGATGATTATTATTATTGTCTCTGCTATAAACTCTATTCTTGATAAATCCTTACTAATATTATAAAAATGAAAGTGAGTTTGTTTGTTTGTTACTCTTCACGCTTTAATGGTTAAACCGATTTTGATGAATTTTGGTACAGATATAGTTGGGAACCAGGAGACCGACATGATATGCTAATTTTTAATAAAAAAAAGTGGGATATGAGGGAGAACGAGGGAAGAAAAGGGAAAACTTAGCGTTGCTATTACAAATCAATAAGGCGCAAGGGAACTGTTTTACCTCGAATTTAACGCGAGCGAAGCCGCGGGCAAAAGCTAGTAATATAATGAAAGAAAGACAACTAATATAATGTTACTCGAATAGATACAAAAGTAAAATGTGCTTCCACTATCGAACGGAGCATCGGCTTACGTGATATTGCAGGAGTAATCGCTAATTATTGAACAACCTGCATTAAGCTTATAGCAGGCTGAATTGTCGAGCTGGCGAGCGAGAGGTACAGTAACGAGTACTATTATTATAAAGAGGAAAAGTCGATAGTGATTTTCTCGTGAAATAACGGTTTATATTTTGAGATTAGAAAACAGCACGAGCGCAGTGTTAAAGTAACGTAAAAACGTCGATCTTGAAACTAAAACAACCTCTTTCACAAATCCTTACTTACTAATATTATAAAAGCGAAAGTGAGTTTGTTTGTTTGTTTGTTACCTCTTCACGCTTTAATGGCTAAACCGATTTTGATGAATTTTGGTACAGAGATAGTTGGGAACCAGGAGACGGACATAGGCTAATATTTTTTTGAAAAAAGTGGGATGTGAGGGAGAAAGAGGGAAGAAACGGGAAAACTTAGCGCTGCTATTACAAATCAATAAGGCGCAAGGGGAACTGTGTTACCCCAAATTTAACGCGGGCGAAGCCGCGGGCGAAAGCTAGTACTTTTATAATTTTAAGATTTATTTTATATCTTTGGATGATACTAATTGTGTTCATGGCAAATAATGAAACTGAAATGTTGTAGGGTAGTTGTATTACTTAAAAATTGACGTACGTACGTTACCTTTAACACCAAGCACGAGTGGACCCAAGACTTATTTCTTAATAGTTTGGCTTTCGAAGTACTTGTAAAAATATAAAACGTCAATCGGTAGAAAACATTTTTTTTAACCGGTGCTTTGTGTATATCGGTGGTCATGACTGTACCTTCATATCCCACACGTTTTTAGTATTGACTGAAAACTAGTATTGTAAGAATAAAGCTCAACTCAGAAATGCAAATAAAAAATTAAAGTGATCTTTACCACCAGAAAAACTTGTGAGTGAGTTATAGATTAATCTGAACTATATAACCTTATCGCGAAAAGACGGAGCGTGATTTTAATGAAATAATTTGATCAATACAAATTATTGATAATGCATTTTTAATCTATTAGTGTATCTGGCCACATTTTTGAAAACTAATAAACTTCAACGCTAGTAAATTCTAAGCAGTAGTTAATTATATTAAGTAGACTTTGAAAAATATTTGCGATAGACAGGACAATGCTAAGAAAATCGTAATCTACTTTCAAAAACCAACGGTAATCGCCGAAAGTATTTGCTGAGGTGACTTTTCTATCATATGTTTTTGCTGATAGGCTCTTTATAGTATCGTACAACTACTTACTAGGTATATAAATTAGTGAAATAACAACAAAAGGTATATTTTTAACAGAAGATGAGTGATAGCACACACAGACACCCATCATCAGACATACATCGACCCACCTCTTTTTACTTTCACACTCAAATCCACTCCCGAACAATCCGACCACTCCAGTGTAAAAAAACCGAATTCCTTCCATAAAGGCTAGGTACAAAGAGACCTTACTACGAGAGTTCGTGTTCTGTAATAATTTCCACTTCAATGTAGGCACAGTGGGCCAGTGGACTCGCTTAGTTGAATAATTCAAAAATTCACGTCGGCCACTTGCGAAAACAAGGAGAGTAAACGCTAACTGTGCAGTTCGCGAAAAAATACAACCGGACGAGTGCAAAGCGTTGCCAGTTCATTATACTGTTTGAATGTACTCTGGGCTGCTGTTCTTTTGGGGAATTAGGGTGCTCGTTATGATTTGAGTGGCAGACTTGGGGGACTGTCTTGTTTCTTTTGTTTCGTCCGTTGATTGTGGCTAGGTAATGATGCTGAATATTTTTTTTTGGGTAATAAGTTGATGCAACAGAATTGCGAGGGCCGTGGTTAGTTTTATTTGTCTAAAAAATAATACAAAATACAAGTTTATGATTCTGATTCTGCCATTTATAGGGTAAAGAAGAAGAAAAACATGATTATTCTGCACATGCCATAAGTGTTTATAACAAAATAAAAATCTATGCAATAAAAACATGATAATATTGTATGCAAAAATATTTAATATGATATCATGCATATAACTTACTGTACTAACATTTTATTTACAAACTACAAATAAACATAAACTAATAATGGAAATATGTACAAGTATAATATGTAAATTAAATATTAATTACAGAGCGCTAACTACATCGTCCGCATCGTTGTCAACAAGAAAGTGTCCAGAAGGCTGGCAAGTTTACCGCGCTGGATGGCAATGCTAATCCTTTGGCACAAAAAAAAACAAACCCCCTGGCCGTGGTGTGTCGAGCAACCACTTGGCTAGTATTTCATTCAAAAATCTAATGTAATATTAAAAAAAAACATAGAATTTTAGTCTTTTAACTAACCTGCTGTTATTAACAGTATAATTAACGCCTGAAACGGGATATTTACCATGTTTGTTATTTGTATCGAGTTCATGATCGTGATCATGCCATTTGCAACATCGCCGAAATATCGGAAACTCGATACAAATAACAAACATGGTAAATATCCCATTTAAAGTGTTAATCCTTACTAATATTATAAAAGCGAAAGTGAGTTTGTTTGTTTGTTACCTCTTTACGATTAAATGGCTAAACCGATTTTGATGAATTTTGGTACAGAGATGGTTGGGAACCACGAAACGGACAGGCTATTTTTTTATAAAAAAAAAGTGGGATATGAGGTAAAAAGAGGGAAGAAAAGGGAAAACTTAACGTTGCTATTACAAATCAATAAGGCGCAAGAACAAAAACTGCAGGTAGCGGGTACTGTGCTATACCGAATTTAACGCGAGCGAAGCCGCGGGCAAAAGCCAGTTATACATAAAATAGAATTTATTTCCCACATTAAAAGCAGAATAACTTCTTACACCGCAGACTCGAATTAATAGTTCAGAACATACTCATTACACGCAACACCGATCTATCCAACAAAACCTAGACAAATCACTAGAACAATCTCAGACCGTAATCACAATCAGTTTTCTGGCTCACAACACAATCAGCCTTGCGCACTAAAGTACTGAAGATAAAGGGAAAGTAATGAAATCTGGGGTAAGTGGATAATTAAACAACAGAACAAGTTTTGACATAACTCCCAGCGGCCTCATAAGGTAATGAGTTTGGAAGAGAAACCTCAGTTCTCGAGTCTGAAGTCTGCCTATTTTATCAACTAACATTATGAATCGCGCTGCTGAAGTTATGGGATGAGCAGGGATTCAAGTACTGTCGGTGTTTAAGTGCACGGTACCGTTCATCACTATTTTAATTTACTCTTGGCTAACGCAACACATTTTTTTCTTCAAAACATATTTTAATCGTTATTTCTAAATTCATTTCGTTCAATCTTTTATTGTAATAATAATACAAGGTAGCAAACTAATATAGTTTGATTATAATTCTCTTAGCTATAGTTATCATAAAATTCTGTACCCACCATTTCCTTGCAAGCTGTTTGGTAAAAGCCCAGCTATAAAACGGTTACGAGCTCCTGCATAATTTGTGGCGCGTGCGCGAACTGCACCTGAAATTGATACGTGCTTTAAAATGCTGTAAACTTTGTAAATAATACAAGATGTAAGCAATATGTATGAGAGACTATAACATAGCACAACATCACGTCTGTAGTCTTTGGAAGGTCGAATTAAAAGAGGTATATTAAAGCTTCACTCTTTTTTTCGTATGGGTGATTTTTTCGGATGTTGGAGAATGGATATAGTAAGGAATGAATATATTCGAGAAAGTTTGAAAGTTGCGCTTGTTACAGAAAAAAATAAAGGGAGTCGTTTGTCTTGGTATGGACATGTGATGAAGAGAGGTGAAGGACATGTGACTAAAAGAGTGATGGATCTGAATGTTGATGGACGGAGAGCGAGAGAAAGGCCAAAGAAAAGATGGATGGATTGTGTAATGAATGATATGAAGGAGAAAGGAGTAAATGATGGAATGGAAGAATGGAAGAAAACGTGTTGCGCCGACCCCAATTAGAATGGGACAAAGGGCAGGAAAATTATGGGTGATCATGTTTTTAATTTTGCCCTTTGTGTTCCGTGCCCGAGGTATCTCTTTCAAAATACCTGCAACCCCGAAAAAGTACACTCTTCTTATGGTTATGCAATCTTCAAATAACTTCCCGATCATTAGATAATGTATACAAAATGATAATTTTTTTTAAATTCCTATATGGAAATAATAAAAGCAGCCTATAATTGTTTGACTGCTGGGCAAACGGCTCTTCTCATACTGGTATGGTAATCTGCACTTGCTCAAGACGAGTTGGCGATTTAGACTCATATTAATCATAAGTACAAGTTTCCTCACGAGACGTTTTCCTTCACCGTTGTTTGTGAAAACAGAAAATATATATGAATTGAAAAAGTCACATTGTTACTTACCCGGATTTGAACTCACAATCACAACCTCTTACATGAAAGGTGAGGCGCTTAACCTTTGGGCCATTACGACGTTTATTTTTGACGTAATCAAAATAATAGAAGGACAATGTATGTTCTTGGAAATGATATCAATATTACCGTGTATCAGTTTTCTCAAATGTAATATTATAATTCCAAAATATAAGTATCCTATGATCCAGATCGTGGCTTATCTATGTTTTAAACCCGTTCAACTTGTTTAAAGACAGACAGACTTACTTTCACACTTATATTATTTGTATGGTTATACGTAGGCGTTGTATGTTGGTCAGAGCACTACGGAAACTGTCGGGTGATACGGCCTCACCGCAACCATGTGGGTTACTCGGAAGCATGCCTTGACTTAACACTCTAGAAGTGCATTATGTTACCTACTTATTACAAATGGAGTTTATTTTTGGGAAGAGAAATCCTTACTTCCTTACTAATATTATAAAAGCGGAAGTGAGTTTGTTTGTTTGTTACCTCTTCACGCTTTAATGGCTACCCCGATTTTGATAAATTTTGGTACAGAGATAGTTGGGAACCAGGAGACGGACATAGGCTATTTTTTTAAGTGGAAAAGGAGGGAGAAAGAGGGAAGAAAAGGGAAAACTTAGCGTTGCGAATTTAACGTGAGCGAAGCCGCGGGCAAAATCTAGTAAATCACTACCGTTCGCAAAACGGTGAATTATACCACTAATGCCTTTCTCATCTAAGAACCTAGCCAAATACCGTAAACCAAACTTTAATTTGCAAATGATAAAGTTCATTTTACAAATCGTGTTGTCAACGAGACACGAATGACAATATTTATTTTGAGAATACATTCCTTCAGTTAAAAAGTGCTCAACGGAAACTTTTTTATTAGCTTATTTATTTGAGACTGAAACGTAGAACGAGCTTCTGCAATTTGTCGAGGTTTCTTTGCAATACTTTTTATTCTTATTGGCCTTTGGTCGTAGAAAACAGAGGAACTGAATAAATTTTATGTAGAGACATAAATATCGAAGCTTAATTTTTGTGTTTTAATTTGGTGTCCAATAAATTTAATATTCAACGCCACAAAGGTAATTCGCATATCCTTAAAAAATATAATCAAAAATCCTTAAGAATTTACAAGTTTTAAAGATGTTTTTGTGAACAAGGATAAATCTAGTTAAGATCTAAAACCTTTTTGTGTTACGAGTTATATTACAGGACATGCAATTTATTGATATATGGATCTTCTCACAAATACTGTACCATCACAAAAATTGTAGCTGCTTAATTTCGTAACGTGAAGCGCACAAAATACTACGAAAAGCCTACGAATGAATACAAACTTTTCGTAGCACCGTTTTCGTAGCGATTCCTGCTACGAAATTAGTCACCTTACGGTGACCATGTGTCTTAAAAAACTGATCGACGATTGCTACGAAAAGTCTACGTCCTTTCGTAGTCTTTTGTAGCACCGTTTCCGTAGCATATTGTATTCGTTAGTTTATTAACAAACCTGGCTCAAAAAACTTATCAAAAATCGATATTGGCTCGGTAATTGAGAACACGATTTCGAAAGTGACCTACATTCGAAAATTGTTGTCGATTAATTATGTGTGCATTCAGCGCAGCACACTTGCTGCATCATACTACGGTGGTAATATGGTCATTTTGATCATATAGACGCATCAATACCAACAGCATCAAGGAAAAATTTGCTCTAATGAACCTGTCCTTTTCTCAACATAGTTACATGGGCCGTGTAATGCGAAGCGCAAATGTAACAGACCTTTTCTTAAAGAGCTAAAGTTTTAAAGTTTACCGTCGTAAATCCTGGACAAGAAACAGTTTATTTAGGCAAGATAGTTGTAGTACAGTTCATTTGTTTTTTTTCTTGCGTTGAATTTTGTTTCTTACTTTTTCCAGTGTTAAAAATGTACTGCTAACTTAGTAGCGTACCAAAAAGATTGCAATAAGATCAGTAGCATGAAAATTAGGACTCTGTTGTATACGACATCGCATTCCTAGATCTAAGACTAGTCAAAAAAGATAATTAAAAAAAAACAAATTCATTTCTTTTTTTTTTCTATTATCTTTATTTACTAATTTTACCCGTATCAACAGTACTAACTTATTTACTGTTGGTACGGGAAGTAATATTTATGAATTTAGATTTATTTATTTATTTTAGTTAGCCAACAATCTTTTAAACAACACATTTACAACTAATTACTTTTACAAGTCCAACAAGCACTTGCAGGCGTAATTAACATTAAATTTATTTTAGGTCATAAAATATTCGTAAAATGTCGTGACTGTTTGTAAATTATGTTATGTTAGATAGTTAGTACCTATGATCACCGAGTATTTGAATGCAAGGATAGCTAATAATCACTATTTTTGAGTAGTCTCAGTATAGATCAGTAGGCCTATGACATCTTAAAGCAGAACTTATTCCACTGAGTGAAAGAGATGGTGCTAGACACCCTGTATAGCTCTGTCCCTTTCCCTCAGCGGAATAAGTTCTGCATTAACACGTCATGGTAGGGCAGCAGTGTTCGATATCGTGAAAATCGCGGAAAACACTTGAATGACGCACAGTACCAGTCATTTGTAATTACAACTTCTTTTCTAAGATTCTGCAAGTGCTGTGCACTTCTGTAAGTGACGAACTCACTACAGTCTCATTGTTTGTGATGTTGTAGCTTTGTGATATTATGTAAGTGAGTAAGTCGTTGAAGTGCCTTAATAAATAAATAAATGTGTGTGTAAGTGTGGCAGAAAAAAATATTATAGCTTAAAAATACGCGTTCTCGTATTTTTCTCACCTAAATCTTTAATTTGAAACCCATATCATGGGAATGAATAACAAATAGCTAATCCGCCATGTTTGAAAGTCCGCCATTTTGGATTTCAAATTACGTCAATAATCTGACCATACATTGTCGTCCCAATTAATCACGTCATGCAAAGTTTTAGATCAATAAAATATCGGAAAGTGATTCATCATTAACTTCAAAGATTTTGTTTTTATAATCAGTTACAGGTGCAATTAACTACATCTTGTTAAAAGAGAGAGTACTATACTCTGCAGTGGGTGATCCCAGGCTGATAAAAAGTTAACGAGTTTTAAAGATTACGTTTTGAGTGGAACTGGAGAAGTTTTACAAATCTCTCTCTTATAGGTTTGTTAAACAGAAGATACAAGTTTATTTGAAAACTTATATCAATTAGAAACATTGCTATTCATTTGTTTTTTTTAATGTTGGTGTATAATAAAGTATTTTTTATTCTATTCTATTATATCCTAATCCATTCTATCAATAGAAATTGATCTGTTAAATATAAATATATCGATTTTGAATGTCGAAGCGAGGCCAATAAGAGCATTAGTTTATATAATCCCAAATAACGATGCATTAACCAAATATGTGTATATTAGAAAATGTGTTACCCACTTGCAAATCCCAATATGAGTCTTGAAATATAGTCTTTATTAACACTTAAGAAAACATAATATTTGCCTCCTTACACATTATTTGTTTGCAGACTCTATCGCTGCGGTTGCTAGTAATATTTTCTCAGGCGCTACTATTATTTTCTCTTACAATATTCAAACTGTTTATTTCAAAAGATCGTATTAGTTATTAAAATAAAGGAGAATAAAAGTGTTAAAGACGAAGAATCTTCTGCTTAACAATATTTAATTAAAACGAAGCTTTAATTAACTACGGAGTTTATAATCTTTGTGGTAATGCTTGTGTGTAAATTAGTAGGTAGTTAGGTATTTCTCGAGTTCTTTGAACAATTGGATAAGCATAATAATTACTTTCTCTCGATAGTAATTTATAAAACAATCATTTAACAGGTTACCAAACCATGAGTCTATAAATGAGTTTATAAGCGAGGCCAGGAGCCGGGTTTGCGTGTTGTTCGAAAGAGATACTGCGGCCTCGGAACATAAAGGGCAATAGAAAGAACATGGGTGAATTTTAGACAGTATAAGTCTGATATTCCCCCTCGTTTCGCCCAGGGTGTGGCGAAGTTATTAAGAATAAGAATAAAAACTTGCCTGTATGTTTTCCTTAGTAAACAACTTAAAACCATTTGAAAAAGTTTGAAGAATGAATTAAGATCACTGTACGTTAAATTAAGACATTTGTTACTATGTCAACGGTTTTGTGGGGCATAGGTATATGTCAGATTTTTACAAACTATTATCTTGCATCTTTGATCTTGTCTTCAGCCTTTTGTATTATATTTCTAGTATTTTATATTTCCATTTATAATAAACTAGCTTTCGCCCGCGGCTTCGCTCGCGTTAAATTCGGTATAACACACCAAGCAGACCTGCAGTTTTTGCTCTTACGCCTGATTGATTTGTAATAGCAACGCTAAGTTTTCCCTTTTCTTTCCTCGTTCTCCCTCATATGCCACTTTTTTTAAATAAAAATTAGCCTATGTCCGTCCCCCGGTTCCCAACTATCTCTGTACCAAAATTCGTCAAAATCGGTTTAGCCATTAAAGCGTGAAGAGGTAACAAACAAACAAACAAACAAACTCACTTTCGCTTTTATAATATTAGTAAGGATTGATTATAAATCTATTCTGTTTTACACCAATCACTGTTTATACAAAATGCATAAGGCATTAAGTCTGTCTTTGTTTTTTTGTGTTTGAAGTTTTAAATAAATAAATAAATCTTGATAAATAATAATCTTGATGGGCTACTTTTTATCCAAGGTGGAACCCCGGGCAACAACTAGTTAAGAATAAAATAATTGAAGGAAGGTCAATAACACCCTGGCTTGTAGTCAATTATTTTTAAGTTTTTTTTTGCCCTGGCTGGAGGACTTACTCTGAAGGCATCCACAGGAATTGCCCGGTTAAGCAGACGATAACCTCCTAAGTTGAACTGCAAAATGCAAATTAGAAAAAAACAAACAATAACACCCTTAAGACTGCCTGTCCTTAAAGAATACGATAGTACAATAAAAAGCGATAAGGCCGTACTATTTCCAGCCAGGACCGTTTAAACAGAAAACAACACGTGCATTTTACTGCAAAGACATGCTTTTTTACAATGTCGGTGTAATTTTCTCCGTGGCCTCGCAATTGTCGTACATGCAAGACTGGAGCTAAATCTGTCCGCAGTAACTGTGTGTCGGTGTAAGTTGTCGGCGTATAAGGCAGTGTCGGTGTAAGTTGTCGGTGTATAGGGTAGTGTTGGTGTTCAGTGTCGGCCAAGTAGCCATGTAGTTAGCTTAATTAATCTCTGATTTAATAACACAGTGCATGTTTTCTTGCTTCTCATTGAAAGGTCCTTTTTTCTAGATTATTTTATTTCATAGAGTTTGTTATTGGATTTAAGTACCTACTTTTATATACTTATCGATTTATAGCGACATGAAATTAAAACCAGTAGATATTGATAAAGATTTTGTATGACTTCTTGAATGAATTGTTAATTAAAAAAAAGCATGACACATTGTACTTAAAAAGAATTTTCTTAATCATATGTAGACAGTTTAGGTATCCGGGTTCTACTAAATGTAAGAGTTAAGATATATAAGTTAATGTTCTAATATAGATATAAAACCTCGGTAAAACAATTGCAGGATAGTAAGTGCAACAAAAAGGCGTGATTTATGTAGCGTGCGACTCCACAGACAATGTTCCTGGAGATGTACGGATGGTATGTTCTAGCAGAGTGCTGATGTGTGAGCATTTGTTTTGTTACTGATGGTTTTAAAAAAAATACACAGAGAAGCTGTTGGCTACTAAAAATCCTTACTAATATTATAAAAGCGAAAGTGAGTTGGTTTGTTTGTTACCTCTTCACGCTTTAATGTTGTATATTGATATGATATTAATATTGCAAATAAAAACTGATAGAAAAGAGAGAAAAAGAGCAAGGCAGATGAAGAAACGCTTTTACCCAACCATATCATAGTGACCAAAGAAACTAAGTATTCTCGATTCAATATTTCGAAGCTCAGCACATTACGTGTAATTTCTCACAATAATTACGTTACCACAATATAATGAAAACAAAACACAAACAAACTCGTATTGTTCGAAACTTTTAATTCATTCCCTCTAATTCTGTAACAACCAAATTTAAGGTTTTGAAAACTGTAATGAACGCACAGTGCACAGTGTTTCAAGAAGACCATTTTTCGGCCAATGCTTTTTTTTACTTGAAAAACTGACGGCCTAAATCTTTTGAATGCAATATTTGGTATTCCCATTAAACTAGCATGTTTAGTTTATGAAAATCGAAATTTCTTGGCGGATATTTAGAAAAGTAAAATATTTGTTTGACCTGTAGGTAGTTTTTTCGGGTCTGGCTGTTTGTGTATGTGAGTTTAAATGTTTGTAAACGCATCCACGATACAGGAGAAATTCCTTGTGTTTTTTTTTTAATATAAATATTTCTCTTTATCTAAGTCTTAGAAACATAAACAACGACTCTTTTGTTGCACATAATAGTGCATAAATGAACCTGGAAGCTTTGTTGGATCAGAATATTTTAGGAGTTTTTATTTAATTTTCTCTACATAATACATATTTTTTTATATAGATACCGAATCTTGCATTCAAATCATTCCGGCTGTCAGTTTATCATATAAAAAAGCAACGTCCGAAAAATTACTTGATAACGATGTTTTGCGAAACACTGCATTTATGACATGTACTAGCTGGCACACGCGGCTTCGCCCGCGTGTTATCGGAAAAAAATCGTACGTGTTATTCCAGACTATAATCTACCTCTGTGCCAAATTTCATTAAGATCTGTTCAGCCGTTTTGACGTGAAAGAGTAACAAACATCCATACATCCTCACAAATATCCGCATTTATCCTTACTATTAATATTATAAAAGCGAAAGTGAGTTTGTTTGTTTGTTCTCTTCACGCTTTTATGGCTTAACCGATTTTGATGAATTTTGGTACAGAGATAGCTGGGAACTAGGAGACGGACATAGGCCAATAGTTTTTTGAAAAAAGTGGGATGTGAGGGAAAAAGAGGGAAGAAAAGCGAAATCTTAGCGTTGCTATTACAAATCAATAAGGCGCAAGGGGAACTGTGTTACCCCGAATTTAACGCGAGCGAAGCCGCGGGAAAAAGCTAGTAATATAATAAAGTAGGATATTAGTAGGAAGTAGGATAGCTGGCGCCTGCGGCTTCGCCCGAGTGATACCGAAAACAAAAGTATCTTATGTGTTATTCTAGACTATAATCAAATCTTCTCAAAAAAAATCTACCTCTGTGCCAAATTTCATCAACATCCGTTCAGCCGTTTCGACGTGAAAGCGTAACAAACATCAATTACATCTCACAAACATTCGCATTTATATTATTAGTAGAATTCAAAAACGAACAACTCGCTTTTTCTTTATTTTGTGGTCAGTGCCTCACCTGGTGGCAGAGTTCCTATGCTGCCCATGGGCCTCTGGCTCAGCTGACATGCCGTGCCATCTAATGAATGTCGAGGAATATATCTTGCACGTTAGTGTTCTACGCGCGCCTCAAAGAGATGTCAGCAAAGCAGAGGGGCCTGCCAGGGCCACCACCTGCCCGGGGTTGAGATACCGCGGCCCCGGAACAAAAAGAGCAATAGAAGAAACATTTGTGGGTTTTAGACAGCGCAAGTCTGACCATCCCCTCCTCCCGCTCCACCCAGAGCGGGGGAAGTTATTTGATGATTTCATCCACCCTAAAGAAGAATACAATAGAACTGTGTTTTAGATCGTGGCGAAGTAATGAATTCATTCACACGCACGCGTTTATATTAAAAATGTCCGCTATAAATTCACGGATTACAAACTTTGTCGGTTGTTAAAATTTCGGACAAATAGTACATCTATAATATAGGTTGGTTATAGCCGAGGAACCGGATTTTTATGGATAACATCAATGTAGCTGAAAACTAAATGGTGGGTCATGTTTTTACGACTGCGGTATCGCGCGTACATTGGTAGGTACTGTTTTTATGTGACGGGCCTGTTGGTCTAGTGGTTTGTGGCCCTGACTGCTGAGCCGGAGGTCGTGGGTTCGATTCCCACCCACTACAAACTTTGTGTGATGAGCATGATTGTTTATTCTGTGTCTGGGTGCGATTTTTCTATAATATGTATGTATTTATAAAGTATATAAGTATATATATCAGTTGTCTGGTTAACACAAGCTCTGCTTAGCTTGGGATCAGATAGCCGTGTGTGAGCTGTCCCAAGATATTTATTATTTATTTATTTATCATGTAATCTCGTAAAAGTCTATTGCCGAACATTTTCAAACTGCTGAAAGAAGAAAAATGTAAGAATACAGATTATTAATTTTCTTAGTGAGCGCGGATGACGAAATCACCAACCATAGGAAATAGTGAAAGACACTCAAACGAGTCTTGGATGAAAAGTAAAACTGCATCATTAGATTAAAAAAAAAACAATATCTTAGCCAACTGGGGTTGTACGAAAGAGATCAAGGAACATAAAAGGCAAAATAAGTAACATAGGTGAGATTCAGTCATTAAAACTCTGACACCCTCCCCCCCCCCTGCTCCACCCCAAGTGAGGTAAATTATTCGATAATTACCCATCCGCCGTAAAAAAAATATATGTTAGCCAAGAACCATACAAAATGTGTTTCTTTTTTCAAAATCTACTTTCGTATCTTGTAAAAACAAGATACGATTGTATCGCAAAAAGGGGTCAAGTTTTGCACGCGTTGTTTTCAAAATCAATGGGTTCGATTCCTGGTTATGATTTTCCAATAATCCCATTACCATATTTTTGTTTTTTTACCAAAATTGAGTCTAGAATCTAGGTAGAGTTACACAGCGTACTCGTTCTAGGTCCTCTCAACCAATAGTTCAACGTGCTTTCGGAGTCACGGTATTTTCAGTCACAAAGTTATATCCAACTAAGCGCATAATTCGCCAGATACACCTAAATATGATAATACAGTACTAAGCCTCCCGGCCTAGCTCATCTACGGATCAAACCTAATTCCTGAGTCCATTGACCTTTCGGCATGAGTTGATCTCACGCAAATATCCCGACCGATCGATATGGTCTACTTATACCACGAGCGTCATACAGAAATTATGAGGCTAACCATTTATTTTCAGCGTAGGTAACTAGGTATTTGTCAGTGTGGGAAATTTTAGAAGTGAGAAACGTGGTGCTTATTTGCTGACTGTATACTGAAGAAATGTATAGAATTAGATTCATAATTATACAGAGTGTTGTACAGTATAGGTCAGAATGCTGGGCTGTAAAACAGGTGGATGAAAAACGATTGCATGTAGCGAAGATGGATGTTGAGATGAATGTGCGGAGTGTCAAAATAATATAATTTTAGAGGAAAGTATATTAGAGGAATTTGAAAGCTGCGCCTGTTACAGAATAATTGAAAGGGAGTTGTTTGTCTTGGTATGGACATGTAATGAGGAGGGACGAAGCACATGCGACTAAAAGAGTGATAGATCTGAATGTTGATGGATGGAGAGGGAGAGGAAGACGAAAGAAAAGATGGATGAATTGTGTAAGGAATGAAAAAGAAGGAGAAAGGTAATGGTGACAGAGTGTAAATGAACCTTTCATGATTTCGTCAACCATGCATTATCAAACTCTACGCATAAATTATTATGGTTTTTTATGTAATATCTCGTTTTACTGTAAAACTGTATGTTACGCAATTAAAAATATTAGGCTGATGGATGTATTGAATAATAAATGGGTCAGTAATGTATTAAGAGTGAAGTTATAATACCAAAAAGTTGTTTTTTTAAAAAAAAAAAAAAAAGCTGGACCTTTGGCCCCCAATATCTCCATAACTAGAACGTTCCCAGGTATTTATCGTATTATTATATAGACAAAAACAATTGTAATGATGGGGGGAAAGTAGATTTAGGAGAATTATTATTCTAATACCAGCTGGCGCCCGCAACTTCACTCGCGTGGTATCGAAAACAAATAATCATAATCTACCTCTGTGCAAAATTTCATCAAGATCCGTTAATCCGTTTTGACGTGAAAGTGTGACAAACATACATACATCCATCTTCACAAACATTCGCATGAGAATTTCAAAGGAAATAGGTACCTACTGAACTAAGTCATTAAGTCAGTAAATTACTTAGCAAGACAAATTAGTGTTTGGGTAAGAACAATTGAATTTTGCACCCAAGTCAAAAATCAATAGGAAGGGATACAAAATCCTCCAAATGATGATGAATGATACTTTTTCACGCAGAATTTGATAGAGTTCGTTTATAATCTGGATTAATACATACTTTTTATTCCAGTTGAAAAATGCCGTGAGTTTATAGTGAGTTTATTTATATCTATAAAGGTACGGGCATAATTTTACTAGAAATACATTTTCACCTTTATGTGATCACAGTTCTATATAAACCCTAAATCAGTTACGTCACGTACCTAGCTATTTTTGTACCTAACAGTTTTAGATACAAGATACGCAAGCCTCTAGTCCAACTTTCAAGGTCAGATCTTTTCGATATCGTTCAATATCCTGATACGCCACTGAACCAAATACAGCGTACATTTTTATAAGGTGTCGAGATTTATTGAAGGGCACCATTGAAGTCGGGCCACAGTGAAATATTTAAGGATCTTGCCATTATCTGCTTTACCTTTTCTCTACTGAACGGCCTTTGACGAGCCTGTTGGTCTAGTGGTTAGTGGCCCTGACTGCTGAGCCGGAGGTCGTGGGTTCGATTCCCACCCAGGACAAACTTTGTGTGATGAGCATGATTGTTTGTTCTGTGTCTGGGTGTGATTTATTTATAATATGTATGTATTTATAAATTATATAAGTATATATATCAGTTGTCTGGTTACCATAACACAAGCTCTGCTTAGCTTGGGATCAGATAGCCGTGTGTGAGCTGTCCCAAGATATTTATTTATTTACTACGTTGGGTCTGTTCTCAGTCTAACTAGATGCAGTAAAATTCCAGTATTTTACATGGAGTGACTGCGGATCTAATTTTACAACCTAGTTAAAACTAGGTTATAAAATATCTCTAGATAAGTCTAGTTGTCAGACTTAGTCAGTAGATGCCGCAGCCCCAGAACATAAAGGGCAACAGAAGGAGCATGGGTAGGTTTTAGTCAGTACAAGTCTGACACACACTCAAAAAAAAAACGGTTAGGTCAGTGGTTACTGATTAGTCAATATCTTGAAAGACACTGATTTTCTATAACGACTGTCAAACATCTACTAATGGAAGCAAAGATCAACAGTTTAACCTCTCAAGGACCGCCATTATTTACGTTAACTATCCGTCAAGCACCGCCGGGCAGGCTCTTATCGTAAGCGTAATCTGATTTTAAGACTTATCTTTACTACAAATACAGTTTTGAATCGGTCGGGGTTTGGTGGCACAAATTTGTGCCAGCGGGGCTCAACGGTAATACTAGTTTACTGGCACGTTTTAGTGCCGCATGGGCTCTAGAGGTTAATGTGTTTTCCATTGCACGGAGGGAATTCGGTATACCGTGTATATGTTTTATGTATGTGTCACCTATCCACAGACAAACCTAGGCAAACGCGGCGTAACCTAAAGATTAACATGAGCTACTATTATTATTTATCTAAAGGTGCTCCCACACCTGGAGCATTTACTTGTAATGTAACATTTGAGATTCACTTGTTTCTGTACAAAATAGAATCTTAAATTGTTTCATTACAGGCGAATGCTCCCAGTGTGGGAGCACCTTTAGAATTCCTCCCAAAGATCATGACAACTCGTACCTAAAAGATTTTCGCTGTAGATGATTTATTTGAATGGCTCAGAGGTCACGGTGCCTAAAATTGTGCTTGGAACAATAAGGGTATTTACTTTGAAGGCTGAAATATTGGGCTTGTTTTGGCAGGTTCCATGATTAAATTCAGGATTTGAGTGGTTGGAAATTATAGTTGTGGTTTTATTGCTACTGTTTTCAAGATATTGTTATTTTAGTGATGGCTTGTTCTTAGATCAAAGTAAAGTATCGTAAAAAGACGTGTTGAATATAAATAAAGTGCTCTCCCACATATACGTCTAAGAATATAGTTAGTAACCGAATGTTAAAGGACCATTAAATGCTTCGACGAAACTGCAGACATTAAGCAGGCCACGCTGCAAAAATTCCGACCCCTTTCGAGGTGGAATAAAAAAAAACACAATTTGTAAAATCGAGTTTTCGTGATTGAGTAATCGAGAACGGATGATTATTTTTTACCAGTCTATATTTTCGTTTGTTAGTCTAACTTATGTAATTGACTAGCAAAAATATATCGACCCATTTATTTTGGATCTCCCTACACATAAATATTAATTTGTATCCACATCTTTGCAGAAATACTATGTTATTTTCATTTTTTTAAAAAGGAGACAACCTGGCCTGTCCTTAATTTTGGGAGCAACAGATTGCCTGGCTGATTAAAATGCAGAATTTATGAATTTAGATGAAAAATTGTTAAGCAATTCCTATTTTCATTAAACAGATTCTAGTATTAGTAAAGCTCAAAATGAATTAGTATCTGTCGGTAGTCGTTCGTAATAATTTTACTTCTCATGTTTGTTTGCAATTTATTTTAAAACAGTTCTCCGAAAATTATTGAACTTAAAGGTGTGTAACCTTTCGTTTGGATGAAAACACATATTATTTGAATGACGTCATTCTAAATGGAATACAGTGGAGTGCCTACTAGTTATTTCCATTTGATAAGGTTTGAAGTAAAGGATAGGATGTTTGACGACCAAAAAACGACATATGTATGTTAATTTAAAAGTTTTTTAAAAAAAAAGTTTGTATTGTTTTTTAATTATATTTTTTAATATTGTTTTGATTTTAGCCGTAAGCAAATAACTTTGCCGGGGTTGCGGGTTGTTCTAAAGAAATACCACGGCCCCGGAACGTAAAGGGTAATAGAAGGAACATGGGTGGGTTTTAGTCAGTACAAGTCTGACACTCCACCCCGCTCCGGCCACAGCGGAGGAAGTTATTTGATGATTTTCCATTCGTAAAAAAGAAAAAAAGCACCTGAATTTTTAATATTTTCAATTTCACGTTGACAGTATCAGTTATCAATAGATATCGATTTACATATTTTCAAACCAGATAGAACGGCGTCCTGGTCATAGTTATACTCAAAATTGTACCTTAGACGACGTTTGTACTAAACATTTGATGGGAGAAGCTATAAGCCAACCTGCAGAACAAAACTCACTTCACACCCCGTTAAAAAATCGATTGATATCTAATAATAAAGTGTTGCTCTGTCAATAATTCACGAGTTTCAGCGCGACATTTTCAGGAGCATTATGAGTCGAGGCACGTAATGTACGGAGCAAGTCTCACGGCCTATCGGTGCTGTTAGCTTTAACTTAAAGTCCACCAAGGCAATGGTGCGGAACGAATAATATTTTAGAAGAATTTTAAGGGCGGTTAAGATTGTGACATTTTATATTTAGAAGATTCTGTGGACTTGGCGCATTGCTACAAGGTGTTAGATGAAAATCTATGAACTGTTTACGTGACGTAATGTATTGATAATACAGCACTTTCATCTGGAACTGCTACAATTTATCGGATTTGGCAAAGTCATCATCATTCCCAGCACTTGTCACATATTCTATTGTGTCTTGTCAATCGTCACATTGTCATTTACTTTACATAAAGATAATTTTTTGAGAAATTCGTAAAGTTAATTTATACATTTTCTTTTCGAGGATATTTCTAAATTAAAATAATCAATACTTAATTAACTTAAAATAATGAATGAAAAAAAAGGGGTGTGTGTACTTATGTACACGCGTTAGAAGTTATACTTCTTTGGTGTAAAGAAAAAAAACTTTGGTAACCCATACATTTCCAAACCTTGGCAAAGGTTGCTTAGCCTGGCTCCGTGTGGTTACCCATCCATTTTCAAACCTTGAATGTGAAAAAAAATTGTGCTATGCAGACTGATGTTTTTGTCTATTTAAAAGTATATTGTATTTTTAATGTTTTATTTTAATTGTAACGCGGACGAAGTCGCGAGCGGACGCTAGTAAATAAATAAATCTAATAGCATTTCCGCAATTTTCCCAAGCGTTTTAATCTACTCACACTGCTAGCTAGCTTAACCTGTTAAAAATTATTGTAGTAGAGCTGCTTTCAAAAATGTAACAATAACTCCCCAACGAGTGGAAATATCGGAAAACGAATAGAATCATTTCAAGTGTAATAATCCTGGATTAAAAGTATTGTAAGCCCTTATGCTTCGTCCAACTGTTCGCAACAGGCTTGAACAAATCGAAAATCGCTTTAAAAATAAATAACAGTAGTTTCAATACCGAACGAACCGAGTAAATAGATCAAGTAATTAATATATATAAAAGTATACTACGAAAAAAAAATATCATTTATGCCAGAGTGACTTTATTCGGATGCGATTTCGTGCGTCTCTTTTTTTACAGATGGAAATTCATCAATTAACGGGGGGGGGGGGGGGGTCTGTGTCAGACTTTTACTGACCAAAACCCACCCCTGTTCCTTCTTTTGTCTTTATTTTCCGGGGCCGCGGTATCTCTTTAGAACATGCCACAACCCCGGCAGGTGGCAGGTCCCTCGGCATTGGTGACATCTCCTTGAGATGCGCGTGGAACACGAACGCGCTGTTGACTATCACTTTGTAAACTGCCTCTTTGTCTGTCAAGACCCTTTATGTCGGAAACGCGCTGTGGAATCGAGTTATAAGACCATATACTGAAGTCTGTGGTCCCTCAGAGCTGTGTAAATATTAACCCTCTTAGTCAACACAGTCAAAAGATATAGCCGTTCGGAACTGTCGGCACGCGAGTCCGACTCGCTCTTGACCGGTTTATTTATTTACTTAGTGCCATTAGCACTTGGCCAGCGTTATAATGACATAAACTTAATAGTTTCGAACACATTGTCTTAGAAAAAACGCGGAAAGTAGAAGGGACGAAAGTAACTTAGCACTTAGTATTGTTTTCTACTTAAAAAGCTTTCGGGGATTACTTAAAAAGTTAAAGAAAGAAATTCAGTTGAATTAATTATTAATGCTTTGTTATGGGTTCTGCTTGTTTGTTTTTATATACTTAACAGGTTTTTTATAGGATTTGTTCTTGGCTTAGATTTTTTTTTTAATTATTATTATATTGTGATCCTTTATTTATCTTTCTACAATTTTTATTCTAAGCTAAAAGACTCAAACTCAAAAAATTTTAATTACTCAAAATATAATTTAAATAAATAGTAGTCCACCAGTGTCGGAGCAGGGTCTTAGGAACCAAGATTCAATGGTCAGGAATCAGAATATCATCTACAGTGACTTACCAAGCATTAATAAATCACATAAATAATCTAATATCTACCGCGAACTTATGAAGTTATTACGTCATGATTTTCAAACCAAAAGCAAAAATGCATTTGTCTTTTCAAAAAAAACGATTTTTCACGAACTTCTTATGTCAAAACCTTTTTTAATTCGTAAATTATAAAATTGGAATCACTAGAAAAATCAACTTCAATGACTTTTATACACAGGTAAACAAAAAAGTAGCTATCTAAAAATAAAATAGTGACGCAACGCTTTTAATTATAAAGGAGTAGGCAGCGTTGTTACCGATTGTCACAGCTTTCATTACAGTTAGTGTTACAAAGAAAATACTCGGAGCGAGCGGCCTGTTTTAAGTAGTAGGGTAAACGGCCCTGTTAGCAGCGCTCTGATTTGAGTGGCGGATTTTGTTTTGTTTTTGTTTCACGTATACTGGCTGGCTGTTATTTTTTTTAATGAATACAATTTTATGTAGTTTGCTTTCATGAATTTGTTTGGAGATTTTATGCATTGTTGTATTTTTTAGTTTATTTTCGTTTTGAATGTGACTTTTTGTGAATTAATGAGCTATGCTTACAGCAATACTTTTATCTTGGGTTTTGTGTAGTTATAAACAGGACGAAATTTGTTGCTAAACGAATGACTTTTAAGAATTGCACATCATTTGTCGACACAGTTGGCGTAGTGGCTGAGCGATCGACTGCTGCGCTGCGTGTCCCGGGTTTGATTCCCGCACGGAACAAATATTTGTATGACCTGCAGATAGTAGTTTCGGATTTGGCTGTTTGTGTATGTGAGTTTAAATGTTTGTAAACGCACCCACGATACAGAAGAAATCTTAGCGTGGGGCAACGTTATTAAAAAAAATGCACTTCATGTCGCTCCTAATAAAATAGAAAAGTGTGAATCCGTAAAAAACCACGAATCAACAACGCCCCACCCTCCTTAATCACTTAACCCCCACACAAAACACATTATAACTCCATAATTCAAGATACGTAGTTTGATCTTACGCCAAACGGACACACATGAAGATAGGCCCACATACAGTTAAACATTATGTTGCGCCTAACACACGTCTGGCAGGGAATCAAATTGGAAACATTAACTTAGTGTAGGTACATAACTACATATGTATATGTTTGTAGAATATGCTTTATTGTTGTAGAACTTGTGATTGAGGGTAGGATCTTAAGTTGTCGAGAATAGGTGTCATGTTATCTGAGGGAGTTTGGTAGAAACCTTATGATGTAGTCATCCTTATGCTAAACCTTATTTGTGTAGTATCTGCTAACAATGTTTCATTATACTTGTTGTCAAGCCTTGATGTACTCAAATTTGGTTGAAGAAAATTTGGCTTGACTTCTTTTTTAATTTAGGTTCGATTCCCGCACGGAACAAATATTTGTATGGCCTTCAGATAGTTGCTCTGGGTCTGGCTGTTAACGCACCCACGATACAGGAGAAACTGCTACAGTGGGGCAACGTTAAAAAAATAAAAACATTTTCTTTTTTAATTTATTTATGTTTGTGATTTTTACTGCTGTTAGCTTTGGCGTAACGTAAGTTTTTGTTTATTAACTTGTTTAAACCATACTTTTTATTGTGTTGTAATCGGTTGGCTTATAATGGGCATGTACTGCGGAGGAATAAAGAAAATGTAGAGTGTTAGAGTAGAGGAAGGCCAAAGAAACTATGAATGGACTGTGTCAATAGTGATATGGCAAGAAATGGAAGAGTCTGGTGCAATGACGAGAAATAGAAGAGTATGGAAGAAGAAGACATGCTGTACCGTTCCAATAATCCTACCAATATTATAAATGCGAATGTTTGTAAGGATGGATGGATGGGGTTTGTTACTCTTTCACGTCAAAACGTATTTTAATAGAATTTGGCACAGAGGTAGATAATGGTCTGGAATAACATATAGGATTCTTTTTTTCAATATCACGCAGGTGAAGCCGCGGGCGCCAGGTAGTTTGGGTAGTTAATAAATATACAATAAAATAACCTAATGGTTTGCAGCTAAATAGCTAAAGCAAAATAACTTCAGCCATTTGAAAATGGTTATACCTAAATGTTTTGAAGACACAGTACTTAATTAAACCATAAGTCCAAACATTACCAAAAAAAAATAAACAGCATACGCAGCAACAATTGCTTTCACCCCAAAAAGTACGACTGTTTCATATGTCGCGAGTACGTACTAATTTAAACATTGCTTCCCAAGAGTACAGAAAAAGTCCCGCCCGTCGGGCCACACGAATACCGAGTATTTCTCCTTTAATTTGAAGAACTGCTAGTTATTTACACTTACTTTTTCTCCGACAACGTGAGCTGAAATTGAAATGGTTTCAATCAGCATCTGTTCAGGCAATCAATTTGTTAGAATCAAATATCGGTGTTGTTAGTAAACAGCTCTAGGGATTTTTCTTGATTACTCTGAATTTTTTTAAGCCTTTGATGAGCTTGTTAGCTATCAATACTTAATTTTAACTTTAATTAAATAGTTTTAAACTAAATAAACTATTACAAGATTGTAGTTCTGCCACATATTAATTTAAATATTAGTTCTGCGTCGACTTGAAGTTCAGAATTAAGAAGGTGACCTCTTGTATCGATTTATAAGTCAATGCAGTTATTCAACATCTGTTATTGAGTTACACTTTTACACATACAATTAAATATAATTATTAAATAAATCACTTACTTAGATCAAAAGAAAAGAATCTTAGTACAAAAATTGTTTCGATAAACAAAAACCTCAGCCATTCATTGTCCCTTCCACCTTACAACACCGAACTCTTTGACACAAGATGCAAGTGGAGTAGCTTCTAATTAAACATTGTAGACATCGAACGTCTCACAGCTACTAATGAACCTTGATGTCTCTGATTATTTTCAAGAAATGGCGCACCCTGTTTTACAATTACAACGAATAGTTGTAGTAGTTCGAAGACTGGCTCTATACATCATCAACTGAATAGTCTTTTCCCATTTATGCTGGAGTCGGCTTCCAGTTTAATCGGATGCAGCTGAACACCAGTATTTAACATGGAGCGACTGCCTATCTAACCTACACAACACAACCCAGTTAGTACTGTGCAATACGACACATCTTGTGAGACTAGTTCGGGTTGTTCGGGTAACTGTGAAAGATTAAAAAATTACGAAGGGACGAAACTTAGCAAGTAGCGGGTGATCACTAACCATACACGGACCAACCTTGGTTTGCACTGTTGAATCGTCCTCTGTTTATTTATCTAGAACGGAGTCACGGACGTTTTCAGTGGACCACCAATACGCGTACGCGCATATGTACGCGCATTTTCAGATAAAGTAGTACTGGTTGTCATAAACAGACCCTTTGTTCTTCCCTTTTGTGTGGTATTAGACAGACTGTTTGAATACAATCCAAATACTACATACAGAAGCCAGCAGATATGTTCAGGCTTATATCAAAAGCTTGCCAATGGCTATATTAGCTGTGCTAATGCTAGATTCTGCTGTGTTATGTCTCTGCTTCACCCTAAGTTATCTATACTATAATATTATAAAGCTGAAGAGTTTGTTTGTTTGTTTGTTTGAACGCGCTAATCTCAGGGACTACTGGTTGGAATTGGAAAATTATTTTAGTGTTGGATAGTCCATTTCTTGAGGAAGGCTATAGGCTATATAACATCACGCTACGACCAATAGGTGCTGAGCAGCGTGGGTGAAACCGCGTGGAACAGCTAGTACTGATATAAAATGCCTAAGGCAACCCACCTTTGTACAGTTTTGACTTGTACATAAAGTTTTAATAAATAAATTAATTTCGATAGTATTCATGACATGGTATTAAAATCGATTTTTAACAGAACACTCAATACCATAGCCTTATTTATCCAGCTAATCGGTGCCTAACCACTGCAATTGAAATTTAAACCGATGATAATGTTTGTTTGCAAAATTTTCTCAAGTCTGAAAATTCTTGCAACAAGTTTTGAATAACAATATTTACTATGTGTTTTGTGGTATAAACACACAACGATTTAAATTACTTTAGTTCTCTAAAATAAGGTTGGAGTAAATTAATTCAAACCAGACATAATTACAAATCTTAATATTACATACAATTTTAGTGAAACTTGTGATTAATATTAACTGTAAATATATGAATTTGAACATACAAAGATTTAATTTAAATGGTTTAATTAAATATATTCAACTATCAAATTAATAGAATTTTAAATAACGCCAATTACATTTGTTTTTATAAAACCCTATTTAAATGTAAATACTTTTAAAGCCGTAATTTTGGGACTGAAAAACTAAACAGAATTTAAATGCTAGCCGACTCCATAATTTTATTTTTCGTTTGACGTAACTAGACTTAGAGGTATTCTACGAAAACAAAATAATTTGAATGTGGGTACTGGTCTAAATTGAAGAGGATTTACCCTCTATTTATTTTAATAACTTAGTCATAAAACTAGGACTGTAACCGACACGAAATCATGTGCATTTTTTTTCGGGTGGGAAATCATCCAATGACTTCCCCCGCTCTGGGCGGAGCGGGGGCTTTGGAGCCTAGTCATCTCTTAGCCGCAATGGTTTGTTTTAATTCATCTATTAAACTCTTGTTTTTGCTCTTACTGGACGCTCTTAATGTGTTTGTTTTTCTACATCTTTTTCACATGTTTGTAAAATCTCAACAAGAATGATGTATGCATGATTTCGTAAAAAAATAAAAATTAAAGGAGTGTACATGTTTCTTGGTCATTCTTCTCCATAGAGATCTATGCTTTGGAATGGTCACCTACAGTACTTCCACAAGTTATTATATCTTGTGAATGGGACAGAAACAGCATCTTTTTTGTTTTTATGACAAAGATGCCTAAAATGGTCTATAATAATTTTTTTTTTGAACTGACTTACTTTTGAAAGGGATCTTAATCCTGTTGACAGCTTTGAATTTTAAGCTTTGATATATTTCTGAGATAAGAGGTTTACCTGTACGGATAGCATGTCAGACTTGTACGGACTAAAACCCACCCATGTTCCTTCTATTGCCCTTTACGTTCCGGGGCCGCGGTATATCTTTCGAACAACCCGCAACTCCGGCAAGCGGAGGCTCAGGCAAGCTCCTCTGCTTTGCTGACATCTCTTGAAATCATGTGCATTGCATTAAAATCTGTTTGGACGACATGGGCAAAATTTGCCATTTTACAGATTTTAGATAAAATCACCTAGACATGGATCACTTGATTTAGTGTCAAAAACGTTTGTCGTATACGTTTATAAAAATGAAATAAAATTGTGTTTTATTTCAGGCAAAAATATTTAAAGTTTGTTTTTTTTTGTATTTTTAAATGTTTCTTTTTTTTCTATGTTTTTATCAATAAATATTTAAAAATGTAAATGTTTCTGTTTTAAAATAAATAAACGAATATTTCATAACTTTTATTTGATTGCAAAGAAGAATCAGCATAGTATCTAGTCATACAAAATAAGATCAGTCTTAAAAAACATTATTCTGTCGTCATTTCTTATCTATACTATATACTTATACTATACTAATATTATAAAGCTGAAGAGTTTGTTTGTTTGTTTGTTTGAACGCGCTAATCATAGGTACTACTGGTTGGAATTGGAAAATTCTTTTAGTGTTGGATAGTCCATTTCTTGAGGAAGGCTACAGGCTATATAACATCACGCTACGACCAACAGGTGCTGAGCAGCGTGGGTGAAACCGCGTGGAACAGCTAGGTATCGTGGTATCGAGATAAATGGTCTTGATGACAGCCAGACGGACAACAAAGTCAACCAATAAGGGTTCCGTATTTTTCCTTTTGAGTTACGGAACCCTAAAAATACTAAGAATATACAATGGGGCTAAAACAAAATAGTAACGACCATGTAAATTCAGTGCTAAATAAAGAGGTACTCGCTGGAACACGCCAAGAATGTCTGTTCAGCCGGAATGTTTAATAAATCAGTACTTTACTTGTTTTTCCGTCGGCCAAACGTTTGCCTCAAGATTGTGTGTATAAAGATATTCGTTACTGTTGTTTGTTACTTTATAATGTTGTTTTTCTTTAGATTCTTGGGTTTTCAATGAGTTTCTAATTCACTCTTTTGGCCATTGAGTGGCTTGGTCGAGTTGTTGGATTTTTTTGGATTTGGTTATGGTTCTTAGTCAATATGCAACCAAGTTGTCAAACTTTGGAAGTGGGAAAGTGGGTTAACAACATGTTAAAGACGCAGCTATACTACCAGGTGCAATAATCATCTATGTTTGTTTCATCACATAAATATCATAAAACAACATAATAATATCATAAAATAAAATAACCCAGACGCATATAAATATAATATAATACAAATATAAATTCAATAATGCCAATCAAATCCAGTCACTTTCGACTAATCTTAATGTTTTCTCGTTGGTAGTTGGTGTAATGCTTAAATTAATAATTGTATGATGTTCTGTAACGTCTAGAGCTACTATTATAAAATTTATAAATAAAATTATTCAATGCAAGACGGAACGTCGTCATTTGTGGGAAAACGCCGCACCGTGTCTCCTGTGATCCTATTATCAAATTAAATTGCAGTAAATATTCAATTTTTAACCACGTTACAATTATTCCGTCAGAGTATACCTAAAACTTATGTGCGCGTCTACATCATACATGTACATCATACACATTTGTGTATGAAAACCCCTAATCTCTGCAAGTCGGGCTCAGATGCGATGCGGGCACTATTGTTGCACCAACAAACTATTAACATCTTGAGGCTAGGCACAACTCTAACTTAATCTAGCTTCACAAACTCCCAGTCTAGTTTGATAAGGGGAATATATAATTATAGAAAAGTTGTAAGGAAAAGTCTCGTTAAGTAGTTGTAAACAGTTTAGTACTAAACAGTATTCTGAGAATGATTGGGCTCATAATATTGGGCTTAGTAGAACTTAAGTTTTGAAAGAATTCTGGTTAAGGCCCAGATTAGCAACTTGACTATGAATGCTTGTATTTTCTTGAACGAATTTTATTTAACGATGATGGTAAATTAACTGTGTATTAGATCGACAAAAACACCCGTAAAATCGAAAGATAATCGAAAAGAGATTAAGGTTACAAGTTTTAAAGATATTTATTTGATTAAGCTAATAAGAGACTTCATGAAAAGACGACTTAATTAAGCCAATCAATAAACACTACCTAACCAACCTATTACTCTGGGTACTTGCGTATCAAGTCTTAAGTTCATTAGCAGGAGCAAGAGCAACTTCAACATGCATACTGATGCAGTATTTAAAGTTAAGGTAAAGTACTCACCGTTTAAACTATACGCAACTTTCAGTAAAACCTCATTATTTTCGAGAAATATTTTAAGTAATGCTAAGCTTATTTATTTACATGCTTCTCAAACCTATCTAGTATACAACTTTTTTTTTCTTTTAAAAAAACGTTGCCTCACACAAGAAATTTCTGCTGTATCGTGGGTGCGTTTACAAACATTTAAACCCTCATATACTAACAGCCAGAGCCGAAACAACTACCTGTAGATCATACAAATATTTGTTTATTGCGGGTATCGAACGCGCGACACGCAGCGCAGCAGTCAATTCCTCAGCTACTGCGCCAATCGTGACGTTTTGTACAGACGCCTGCACATCAAGCCACTACAATCTGTCAGATTTCTTTGATGGATTTTCGACTTTATATCTGAAGTATAAGGTTCAAGGTTCATTGGGAAAAATTGACAGTTTCGGGTAGCTTGACCTGCAGGCGTATGTACTTGTCTTTAATAAAAATTAATAAATAAATAAATATCTTGGGACAACTCACACACGGCTATCTGATCCCAAGCTAAGCAGAGCTTGTGTTATGGTAACCAGACAACTGATATATCTACATATTTATATAATTTATAAATACATACATATTATAGATAAATCACATCCAGACACAGAACAAACAATCATGCTCATGACACAAAGTTTGTCCTGGGTGGGAAGCGAACCCACGACCTCCGGCTCAGCAGTCAGGGCCACTAACCACTAGACCAACAGGCCCGTCCGAAATCGAATTCGTAATGAAAATGTAAGCCGTGGAAATAGCTCGATAACTATGAGCCTCATGGTGGTTAATAAAAGATTAGTTAGACAGCTAGGTTGATAGTAGTTTTGCAACCACAGTACTCTCATAATTATTATGACTTTGATCTGGGACACACAGTTTGATTGTTGTCTTAGTTTCGATAATTCAAAAGCTTACAATTCAAATAAATGCTTTGGCTTTCACTACTGAAGGACAGGGCCAGTAAAAAGGGTGAAATCAAAGTTGAATAAAGTACTATTGAACTTACTATTTTTCAAGATAAAAAGCTTGACATATAAAGGCATTGCCTGAAAATCCTTACAGCCGTAGTCAACAACTCCAGAAGATATATCTTTCAAGTTGACATGTTAAGATATTGGACTCTTGGAGGACCTCGAGGTTAAATAATGATTGCCGCTCGGTTCGAACTTCAGGTTAAGCTGCGGTTGACTAGGTTGGTCGGTGGATGGGTGATCAACCATTACATAACAAGTTTCTTACGTACCTCGGAAAGTTTGTTAACCTATTGATTCCAAATGTCTTTTCATAGTCGTTATAGATAGTCAGTAGTAGTCAGAAGTATGAGAACCCGATGATACGGTTGGCGCAGTGACTGTGCGATCGACTGCTGCGCTGCGTGTCGCGGGTTCGATCCCCGCACAGAACAAATATTTGTATGGCCTACAGACAATAGATAGTTGTTTCGGGTCTGGCTGTTTGTGTATGAGTTTAAATGTTAGTAAACGCATCCACGATACAGGAGAAATTCCTAGTGTGAGCACCGATTACAAAAAAAAAAACAGTCGGACCAAGAGGTATCGTATTACCCAGTACAAACTGGGTTAATCAACTTCAAATTCATCTGATTAAGCGATGCCTGTAGGTTATTTAGCCGATTTTGTATTGATGGGGAGCTGACACCAACATAGTTGGGAAGGAAACTAGTTAGGTGATTGTTTTTATGAAACCAACGAAAACTTAACAAAAATACAAAACACTCATATTTTAACTCACAAAAAATTTAAAGCAAAATATATACTGAGGTGAAAGCTGGCAACGTGTTAAAACCTCGTATTGTATTTGTAGTCTATTCTTCAGTCCCGCGGGTGTCGAGCTCACACTGTAAGCCTGAAAGGTCCTTCGCTAGACCTCGTTTACACTGAGTTTCGTTCAGTGACGTCATAGGGGAATAACAACATGGTTTTCTAACGAATACGTCAGTTTTGACGTTTGTTATTTACTTTTAGTTAAGGTTTATTTGTTACTACGTTAGTTAGTCTTTAACCGCCGAAGCAGGCTCTGAAGTAACATGAATTGTATTTTTTTTGACAGCTGATATATTTAGAAGTTTTAAGTATCCAGTTTACTTACCTTTTTTGATTTTAGGTTAGAACCAGAATAAATTGACCTTCACTTATGCTATGACCTTCTCAAAATATAAATAAGTCACTACTTGTTTATATTATGAAAAGGTCATGAATGTCTTAATGCTAATGATAAAAAAAAACAATATCCAATGGTTGTAAAAAAAATATTTGTAGGGAGTATCAGATTTCTACTGAGTGTAACCTAACCATGTTCCATGTTGCATGAATGTATGGCATAATAAAGTACCTAATGTAACAAATACGTAATGGTATCAGTGGAGTTTCAGCAGATCGTATTTTCTGAACAGTATGGAATGCGTGCGTTTATTTTTTTGCGGATGGAAATTCGTCATATAACTTCCCGCTTTCTGGACGGAGCGGTGCGGGGGACTGACTTACATAAACCCATGTTCCTTCTTTTGCCCTTTATATACAGTGACATAGTGCAGTGAAGTGCTACTAACATGTTGTTAAGGATTTATTTACCAACGCGGTATTCCTTTCAAACAACCCGCAACCCCAGCAGGCGGTGGATTTGGCAGACCCCTCTGCTTTGCCAACACCTCTCTGAGGCGGGCGTGGAACATGAAAGGGGACATATCTTGCCATCACTGTCTAGTGTACAACACACACAACTATAGCATAATAACAAAAGCAACCATTACTCACCATCTTTGCTGGTTAGGAATCAAAAAATCAAATATCATTTATTTCAATTAGACCATTACAGGCACATTTGATGTAAAAAAAAAAAAAATGTTAAAGCTACAGTCCCGGTCACAAGACACTTGTGAAAGTACTGTAATCGCCCATTTTAAAGCGTAGATCTCTATGGAGAAGAATGGGCAATAAACTCCATGGACACTCTTTTAAATTAGAATATTATTATAAAATCGAATAAAAGTAATTCTAAAACACAGGTGCTACATATTTTTCTCAACCATATTAAATCCTTAAACGAAAAACTAATAAGATAGAAAAAAAGCAATATCCTACAATACACGCATCCGCTAATATCACAGCCACGTGAACGAACAACAAATCCCACGGAAATTCACAAATCAACACGCACAGCTTAATCTGTTTTCCATCTACGCACGCAAGACATATAAACGAGTAAATTTTATTACACACATCATACACTGTGTTCGAATTATTCGTATTATTCTCATGAACAATACAATCTCCCCGAAATTATAGCGGAACACGCAAAGTGGCTGAGGATATATGAACGTAGCTCGCGACATCCAAAGTATTCACAAGTTCAGGGGAGATAAAGCTATCTGCTGCGACCCAATTCCCTGCCAGGGGTGGCATGAGGATTAGTTGATCTTCGTATGGTCAAGATTGTGTTTTGTTTTGGGTTTGTTTGTACTTTGGACTCAAGAATTGTATGAAGTTTCACAAGATTGTGTTAACATTTTTATAAAATGCTAGCTGTGCCCGGAATGCGTTCCAATGCACTTTTTATTACACTGCCTACCCCTACCTACCCTACCCTACCCGTAATGAAAATCCTATGTCCGTCTTCTGGTTCTAAACTTACTCCGCACCACCAATTTTCAGCTAAGTTGAGTGTTTGATAACTGATTTTGTTGTTTCAATTGAAAACAACCGTAGAGTCATCTGAAATTTCTAAGACTAATAGCGCCCGGTTTCTGAAACAAAACTCATCGAAGCGTCTAAATTTGACGCAAGACAAGTGATGTGATTAGATGTGTATCATTAAATTAACCTATAACGGCAGTAAATAAAAGTTTATTGGAGGTCTTCAATAAACTTTTTTCAAAGTTCCAAAATATAACAAAATATCACGCCTGTAGTCCTCGAAGCTTTAGGCAATGGTGTACTTAATAGGTAATCCAATGTCCGTGATGTCAACAAAGAAATTCTTTACAGAAAAACATAATATCACTTCGCCCAACCGGGAAACCAAACGCAGGATCTCAAGTTCGGCAGTCGCGCTTACGAAAACTAGACCATAGACGCACGCATTCTGTGGACGATAACCAGTTCACCGTCTGTCTGTCTAGCGACAAGCTTTATCGACAGCGCGTTCGTGATCCACGCGTGCCTCAACAAGATGACAGCCAAGCAGAGAGACCTGCCAGGACCACAGCGTGCCGGGGTTGCGGGTCGTTCGAAAGAGGTGCCGCGGCCCCGGAACATAAAAACAAAAGAAGGAACTTGAGTGGGTTTTAGTCAGTCCCCCGCACCGCTCCGCCCAGAAAGCCAGAAGTTCTTTAATTAATTCCCATCCGCAAAAAAATAAACGCACGCATTCCATACTGTTGAGAAAATACGATCTGCTGAAACTCCACTGATACCATTACGTATTTGTTACATTAGGTACTTTATTATGCCATACATTCATGCAAATGTATACTACATAATCTAAACTATGGAATTTTCTGGCCAAAGATCACGACCATAAATGGTAACCCTAACCCCGCATGTGTCCGCATAGACTCGTCTGTTATCTTGAAAAGATAAAGAGGCCGAACACATATCTTTTTGTTATTTAGATATTATATATTTTTGCCCGATTTCAGTAACAAGAAGGAGTGTTATGTTTCTGTCGGGCTTCGCATTGTTGAAACGATTTCTATTATCGTGTATTCGTGTTGTATAGCAACGTTCACGTCGTCTCTCAATATGTACGAGAATGTTTTTTCGTAGCATCTAAATCATTTCAATTGTAAGTTGCGATATTATTTTGGTACGTTCTTAAATGAACTTACGGCTAATTAGAAGTTACCGGGAATAGCATGTGATATTCTGTGGTATATTATATCAACCTCAATCTCAAAGCACTTTTGAATGTCACAAGGCATAATATCTTGTAAAAGTAACCCATTCCAAAGCGATGATCTCTATGGAAAAGAATGGTCAAGAACTTAGACGCTCTTTTAAATTAAAATATTTTTACAAGATCATGGTAACATCATTCATGTATGTGTCATGTTTCAGAATGTATTTGTGTGTGATAAAAAATGTGAAAAAAGTGTGTGTATTTTATCTTATATCACACACACAGAAACATAGGTCTTAATTTAGCTATGACCATAACAAAGAGAAACTTTAGCCATGACTTTAGTATCTCAACTTCGCTTCTTTTCTTAAGAAACCAATATGATAAATTAGGCCAAAAAGGAAGCAGAAGTCGCAACTCCTCCCAGAAAAGAAAATTCTTAATTACCACAGCTGTACAGTGCGTGTAGAGGGTTAAAGGCCTAGTACTTAAGCCACTATTACTAACAAGCCACCCTAAATAATAGATTTAAGATAAGGTTTCAGTACGAACCTCATTTCTGTGGGTCATCGCGCATAGACAAGACCTCAGCTTTAAGGGATGAAGGGAATTCCCTAGAGTGAATGCGTCGGTTAATATTTGTAGATAAAATTATCTGGGTGTTTCATTTACATCAAGATTGGTTTCCACAGCGTTTGTTTAGGGACAATTTGATGTACAGTATTGTTGAAGAGGGTTATGAGTTTATTGCTTTATTTTTCGGCGATTATGTAGTCTGTATTTACTTAGTTCACATAATTTCAGGACTTTAGCATACTTCAACGTACTATACGTTTATAACAAAAAAAAATGAGACGATTGTCATAAAAGTTGAATCGATTATGTGTCTAAAGCCGATTGGATCTAAATGTGGTTTTTTTTTGAGGTAGGTACCCGATTTTATGAAAGACAATGTTTGATAACTGCCAAATATTATGACTATAATTACAAATTACATTATCTGGTATGAAATGTCACTTTTGAGCTTGGAGAACGTACAGATGTATTGCCATAACCATTCTGTACATACCGATGCAATGGAAAAACCTTTACGAAAGCAAGTTTCACACCCCAGCACAACATTCTCTCACATACAATACGTCGCTTAACCTCAATACCCATTCGCTCTGCAATCGACGCTTTCAATTAATAGCCTACGATTAATTTTAATCAAATTATCAGTAAATCCGTATAAATTAAACGAATCAGTATAAACCGTTCGCCACTACAAAGTTGAGCCGTGAGCCCATGAGTCCGTGACCATTAAGCCGCGTGGCACGCAATGCATTTGCGAAATATTCATATTCATTACGGAGAATGAAGTGGGGACGATTCACCTGCTTGACGCAACGCCTGCATCATTTATGGCGGAGGTGTATCGTGGTGGTAGTCGATATTAATTTTATCGTAGGAAATTAACAGTTTATTGAAAACTTATTCATGTTGTTTTCGTAACTTTGATCTCAATACTGGATGGTACATGAAGAGAGCTTTGACTATTTTGTTTGAGTAGAAAAAAGATGTTTTTTTAGGTCCAAAAATTTCAAAAAGACGATTTAATCCCAGCAGTGGGTTGAAACAGTGATATGTTTATGTGGTACCAACACTTGTATAAATAAAATTCACAAAAACTACGTAATAACAATAGCAGAAGACAAAAATAAAAGTAGAATTCTACCAAGTAAAACTCTGACACAGTCGATTTTGCGATAGACAATAGACTGGTCACAAGGGAAATCTCAAGTGAAATTACCAACCTTAAGTCGTTCGATTTGACCACGCAGGTAATAGCACTGTTTTTGTAGTAGATAATAGTAATAGTAGATTGTTTAGTTCCGCCTGATAAAGGTCCCAAGTTGACCCTTACGGCCGCCCAAGGGAAGATTGATTGGATAGCCTAGTTTTAGGCAAACCTTACAGAGTTAATCAATCTATCTGTCCGCCATAAATCGGAAAGAAAGAGGTTAATGTTGGATTGACTATACTTATTGTTTTCTGTGGATATAGTGTTTCAGTTCGTACTACTATGTAATGTATGTCGTAGAAAAGTTAATTTTCAGCTTCAACGTCTCTACTAAGTACACTGACAGAAGCTTTTGTCAAAAGTTAAAAAAAGAACAGTTTTATCATCGCATGAACGTCATTTTATGTCGTGATCTTCAAAAAGTTCTGACAGGAATTCGTTCAGAAAGTAACAAAGAGATATAAAAAATGCAGCTATTCACGGTCATCTTCTACACTATTTACGTTAGACACCGATCAGTGATTAATATGATAATGAACGATTACTAGAGTGCCTTTTAGGCACACTTCTGCCTATTCGTTTTAGTATGCGAGGTGTTATATTAAATAGTGTGTAGAGCGATTATTATCCAATGGTAATAACAATGTCATTGACCTCATATTTACCGTCATTTTTCTGTCGCTAAATTAATTTCTAAGAATTCTCCCCCTCAGGTGTGATTCAACGAAATGGACGCCAGATATTCACGAGCATTTCTCACTAATTGCTCTGAGCCGCTCAATATGCTATGGCACGCAAAAAGAGACAAATTAATAAAAGAATGAATATTGATGTTTAAGTATCTACCGTAAGGAATTCTGATGGCGTCTTTTCGTTTAAAATACGGAAGTTTGGTTGCTTGAGGACCTGAAAACGTCTTTTTTTCTGCATAAATAAAGTTTGTTTTATTAAAAATGTTCAGTTATCTCCCATTTTACATTTTCCAGTTTCGGTCGTATTGATTAATGTTTTTGAATTTGGAATAAGCTGATACCAAAAGGTTTTGGTTATATTATTCTTCAGCGAATTGATAAATGACTCGATAAATGAAGTCTTTGTAAGAGCAAGCATACGACGTGATTCTTTACGCATGATTGATCAAGCAATTACCTTTGAACGTTTAGGCAAAATCGAATTTTATTAGGCTTCTAGACTGTCTTTGGTGTTCCTAAGGGAGGAAAAAATCGCAGAGATAGGTATTTTCATGTAATACTGTTGAAAGAAAAATATGTCTGTTGAAGAGCTTCGTAGGTTTTAGTTTTAGTAAACGAGTTAAAAACATTGATCATACTATATCGTATTTCTTACGAATATTAAAAAATGAGAAAAGTTGTGAGAATGAATGAATGGATGTCTGCATATCCTTACTAATATTATAAAAGCGAAAGTGAGTTTTTTTGTTACCTCTTCACGCTTTAATGGCTAAACCGATCTTGATGAATTTTTGTACAGAGATAGTTGGGAAACAGGAGACTGACATACGCATTTTTTTTTTTTAAAGTGGGATGTGAGGCAGAAAAGGAATACTTAGCGTTGCTATTACAAATCAATAAGGCGCTAGGCAAACTGTGTTACCCCGAATTTAACGCGAGCGAAGCCGCGGGCAAAAGCTAGTTTATTATACTTTCAAAAAACGGCGGAACGGATTTGTATGACATTTTGGACATCACAGTTTATAATATTGAGGAACTCGATTCGACCTCATGGTTAATCCGCGCATGTCTAGGTGGGTCTTTGGATGTGTTATCACTGTTGTTTACTGCAATGTTGGTACCGTGTTGTTACAGATAGTCAGTATCCCGAAAGTCTGACAACCACTCTTACCCAGTACTAACTGGGTTGTGGAGGTCAAATAGGCGACTGCCTAAAAGCTACAAGCTGTTGCAAGCTGCTTACAAGGAGCGACTGCTCCTTGTATAATACTGGTATTCAGCTGAATCAGGTTAGACCGAAAGCCGACCCCAACCTACTGGGAAAAGGCTATTTAGATGATAATGACTGTATAACCTGTATTTAAACATAGATTATTTTTATTTTGGTATTATACACGTTCAAGTAGAACAATTACCAAACTACATGTGGTCAAAGCCGCGGGCAACAATTAGACTATACAATATTATAAAGAGGAAAGATTTGTTTGTTTGTATCGAATTTGCTCCTGAACTACAGGACCGATTTTATCCATTTCGTCACTAATAGGAAACTATATTATCAGGAAGTATACAACATCACTGCTACCCACAGGTTCGGCAGCAACTAAAGACGCGGGTGAAACCGCGCAAGACAGTCTAATATAATTTTAATCTCTTCAGAGTTCGAGTGAATCGCTTTAACTAAACAATGGTGCCCCACTCTAAGCCACATCATTCTTTGTATCAGGCAAGTGGTGGCCAAACAAGCCCATGACTATGAAAACGATTCAAAAGTAACATTGTACCATCTTAGTCTCCCACCAAAAATCCATTTCAATATTTGAAAACAAGTAAAACTATAGTAGCTACCTATCTTTGTATCGTATAAAATTGAGATGGAGGTAGGTAAGCCATCCATGCCGAATTACAGATGACAGATAGACAACAAGGGTAACAAAATGGCTGCCGAAAATGGGCGATCAAGGCGCTGGACCGACGACATTACAAAAATAAGCGGGAAATAATGGAGAAGGATAGCGCAAGAGGTGGCGCAATAATAGCGCGATTACGACAAGACCTATGCAATGGATGATGATAGGAAAAAAAGAGGGCATTGACTTTTGTTTTTTTTTCGATTTCAAATAAAATTCACTAGCAACATTTGACATGTGTGAATGGTTATCTATGTCGTCGCATTTAGCGACGAAAAAAGAATGATCCCACATCATAAAGCACACTGGCCTTCTCTTTAAAGGAAATCACACAAAGTAATACGCTGTCTAGGTTCGAACTCTGATCGGCGATCAAAACGGAAAACCTCTAAATCAAGATTTTACGCTTCCATAATTCTAGAACACAGCCCCAAAACTACCTCCAGTTTATCGAAACAAAACGCAATCATCAACAAAATCCCATGTTATCCACGGATAAACGAATTGTCAACAAAATGTGACATTTATCGTTGCGTGACATATTTTCTTTATTTTTCACTTTGAACGGGTCATCTCTGGGGACGGCGGTGACAGCACCGACTTATATCGTTACTAATCTCATGTGTTACTATGTGAATGGCAGCCATTTTTGTTATAACTCACAGTATTTGATTAGGATCAGTTTGATATCTAAGTACTTGATTTAATTACGGTTAGTTCGAACTGGTGAGGTCGTGAGGACAAGTTGCGGACGCGGCTCTGGACACTTACCTCTATACAAGGACTACTGAAGTGTCTGTTAGTTTCCGGCTGTCCGTACCAAACGGACTGATCCTTTAATCGTATTACTGAATGTGGTCGACAAATTGATTGTGGTAAACACTGTGAAAATGAAAAAGCCGGTCAAGTGCGCATCAGACTAGCCCACCGAGGGTTTCTGACAAACTTGTGACATAAACGGCAATGTGATTTGACTGCGTAGTCTTAGAGGGTTGATTTTACACAGCTCTACGGAACCACCGATTAGAGGATATTATGTTATTTTTTGTCAATTTCAATTCAACACTTTTCCGATGTAAAGGGTATTTACAGACAAACAGATGGACAACAAAATGATGCTATAAGGCCGTACGCTGCGTTAGGCGGGCGCACGGCGCGGGCGCCCGCGTGGCGTGCTGTTTCATGTAATCTCATAGATCAGCGCTGCGTGCAACGGGTCGCCCGCCGCAGCGCTCGGCCAATGGCCGTGAACTGCGTTAAGAAACAGCACGCCAAGCGGGCGCCCGCGCCGTGCGCCCGCCTAACGCAGCGCACGGCCTAAGGGTTCCGTTTTTCCTTTTAAGTTTGGAACCATAAACAATATATAAATTCAGCTAATATTATTATAAATGGAAAAGTTTATGAGGATGACATTTGGCATGGATGAACACCATAATACTTTTTGTCCTGGTATTGCCATCGTAGGCCAATTATCAAACTTCATGATCGCGGGCTTAAGCTAGTATAAAAAAAAAAACAAAATGACACGTTCGAAATATAAAAGCACCCACATCTACTTACCTAACCTATTAACACCGTTATAACAGCAGTACGCTCGATTAGCTCAAATTTCAATTCCCGTCCTGCAGCGATGCCACACTAAGGGTTGCCAATACGTTGCAATGCCAGGGTTAACGTTAAATTCGGTATAACACAGTACCTGCTGCCTGCAGTTTATGCCCTTACGCCTTATTGATTTGTAATAGCAACGCTAAATTTTCCCTTTTCTTTCCTCTTTCTCCCTTATATCCCATTTTTTAATTAGCCTATGTCGGTCTCCTGGTTCCCAACTATCTATGTACCAAAATTCTTCGAAATCGGTTCAGCTATTAAAGCGTGAAGAGGTAACAAACAAACTCACTTTCGCTTTTATAATATTAGTAATTTAACGTCGCCAAGTCGCATCGCACAGTCGTGTGGCTCTCGACGTGTCTAAATTGTGCAAGTCAAGCCTTTTGGCAGTAAGAGCGATGCCACACGGACGATGCCAAAACGTTGCGTCATCGCAACTTCCAATGATTTAGACACAATAAGTGCCTAAGTAGAATTACGAAGCGTTACCGATTAGGCAGCGTTGCCGCAGCGCGTTTGCAACACTCTTCTGGCATCGCTCTAACGCTGCGGCTACGCCCGTGTAGCACTCGCGTCGGTCGCGGTTCGTCCGCAATTCATTTTACCGAAGCACACCGCGATAAGTACGTAAGAACGTGACTCGACTACAAGATACAAGTTTACCTTTTCTGCTGAGAACATTAGGTGATTTTTTCTGTCTTTTCAAATGAACGCTATCATAACTGCTTGGTGTTTTGTTTCTTTTTGTTTGTTTATTTCTGGTAACGGTTTAGATGAGTTTCCTTAATTGACAAGCTTTTATTACCTTTGCCTTGCTTTCCCTTTTCTGAAAAACTCGTGGTTAAATAATAGCAGCCGCTCGGGTCGATCTTTAGGTTTAGCCGCGCTTGCCTAGGTTGGTTTGTGGTGGGTGACGCGCCGTTACATACACAGTTTCCTCCGTGCCTCGGAAAACACATTAAGCCGTTGGTCCCGGCTGTCATTTGTAGATCTTTAACAGTCGTTATAGGTATTCAGTGTTCCGAAAGCCTGACAACGAGTCTTACCAAGGGGTATCGTATTATCTAGTACTCACTGGGTTGTGGAGGTCAGATAGGCAGTTGCTCCATGTAAAATACTGATTCAGCTACATCCGGTTAGACTGGAAGCCGACCCCAACATAGTTGGGAAAAGCTAGGCAGATGATGCATTGCTTTCCGTTTTCCACTTGAGCTGAAATTCTGCATACATGTTTATTTTGAATGATAATAAGCCAAGCAATATGGTTGTTCCCTAAAAATGGTGGATTACTTATATATTATGCATTCCCGTGATATGGGGTTCAAATGAAAGGGTTTCCTGAGAAAAATACCGGCAAGCGTTTTTTTTTTTTTTAAATCTATTAGCTTTGAACAACTAACACTTCTCATGGTTCTAACTTATATCTTGCAACTATGCCTCATCGTCATCACTCAAATGTTCTACTGCAATGCTTAGTATAGACCCTTCTCTTCCTTCTCTGTCATGCTTTGCTGTTCTGTGTGATTCGAGTATCGGCCAAAAATGCGGTTCTTTGTAGACCTGTCACAATGTCTACTTGGCAATCATATTTATGATTCTTGATCTGCTTAGCTGAGGAGCTTGTGGAATTTCACCCAGTGCCTTTGTATAGTCGGTTCTACCAGTAATAATTTTCAGGATACTGTTACGAGTGTTACGCAAGCGTTGCAGTAATCAAGCCGCTTTCTTGCGCATGATAGCAGGAAGCCATCCATGTGAGCTGCAGCAAACATTCCCGACGCACTACAACGTCGCGGCAACCGCAACGGCATCTTGAAACCGTTGTTGTATTGTACAAGCAGGAGGTTGTAAGCTGGATTTGTATATGACACCCATAGGCCGCTCGAGTAGAAGGATTAACAGAACGTCTTAAATAATAACTAAATGTGAATCAATCTTCAAAATTCTAGAAACTTGCCAGTTGACAAAGTTCCCAGTAGTCAAGTTACTACAAATAATTTATCAAGGACTTCTCTAAAAGTTACCACAACGTTACGTTATTTTTCGAAGTCTGAAATGATGTCGGGTTGTGTCTTCTAAAAGCTTATTAACTTTAATATTTAGGGATCTTAATGGTTCTTCATTAGCCACTAAAATTCGTATTAGCGTAAAATGGGATCATTTAAAATTTATATTATAGCCGGCACCGCTTTAATCTTTGGGTTTGGGGAGAAATGAGACCAAAGTTTGGTATTAGTAATTAAACATCATGGTTTGAATCTATCCCTCTACCGTCAAATTAATTTAGTACGTGTATGAAGCAGTTAGGCCTTGAGCTTTAGAATTTCGTGGCTGAATGATAAAATTATAACCCTTATAACTTATGGTAAAAAAATAATTTGGGTTGGCAATCCCCACTCCACTCAACTACTATTGGATCTTGTAAATCCAAAAATTACGATTCTCATCAACTTTCGACCATTTTTAAAGTTTAAAAAATTACCACGCAAAAAATGAACTTCAATGAAAAGACTATTTTTGATGTGATACAAATCATCAAAAAACTTCTCTTGCTCCCGGCGGAATGGAAGGGAGTGTCAGAGTTTTACTGACCAAAACCCATTCCATTGCTTCTTTTGCCATTTCGTGTTTCAGGGACGCGGTATCTCTTTCGAACAACCAGCAACCCCGGCAGGTTTCATGACCCTTTGGAGAACTCCTCAGGAAAAACAATGCAACAGTGCAATGAGTCGACAAAATCTCAAATGGGAAACTACTTACTGCTAAACTACTCCTTAGATCCAATTAACTTAGCAATACTTGTTAAATGCAGAGTCATGTACCTAGTAATCCCCAAAAGTACTGAAGCTTTCAAATTCGCTTACATCATCCATCTTAAATTGAAGGAACATTTTCCCTTTTCTGAATGGACAGTATATAAAACAAGGAAAACGTATTTTTTCTTTATAAGCACTAAATTGTTCGGTAAGATCGATATATTTGGGTTTTTATGATCTCAGTAGTATTTGTTGGAATTTGTAAAACTAAAATATTACTTTAAGTTTTATTTTTCAATTAGCTTGCAATTTTTAAGTAAGCAACATGCGATAATTAGATTAGTTTTTAATCGTTACATTAACTTAAATACTGGCCAAGCGTGAGTCGGACCCGCAGCGAGGTTTCATACGAACTATATAAATGGCCAAATCTTTCGACTGCATGAACTAAAGGACCACAGATTTGAGTATATAATATACTAGCTTTCGCCCGCGTTATATTTGGGGTAACACAGCTCTCCTTGCGCCTTATTGATTTGTAATAGCAACACTAAGTTTTCCCTTTTCTTCCCTCCTTCTCCCTCACATCCCACTTTTTTAAAATAAAAATTATATGGCCTATGTCCGTCTCCTGGTTCCCAACTATCTATGTACCAAAATTCATCACAATCGGTTTAGCCATTAAAGCGTGAAGAGGTAACAAACAAATAAACAAACAAACTCACTTTCGCTTTTATAATATTAGTAAGGATGGTTTTAATTTCAAATCAATACCTCTATGCGTTCTCGATATAAAGAGTCTTAACAGACAGACGGACAGACAGATAATCACATAAGGGTTCCGATTTTTCCTTTTGAGGGATATTTTAAACATTTTTCCAAAAAAAAATACCATTTCCCATCTCCATTTACCTGAGATTGTCCATAATAAAAACAATATAAACATTTTTCAACGCGAAGTAATTTCTCAAGCTAAAGATATCGGGTTCCCAAGATTGCTGTGTGATCTTTGAAGTCTGCTGGAGGGTTCTGATTTACTGTTCCCCCGGGGAAAGCCGGGAACACGAAGCCGAGATAAGTAATAACACCCCTATCATATTTTTATAGCACTTTTTGTATTACTGTTTTAAGTAAAAACGGAGATTTATAATGTATCGCAAGTTTTATGGTTGGTGCGGTCTGGTTTTATTAGAAGAGGGAAAAAATTAAGCATTTGCGAATTGCCATTGTGAGCAAAGTGCAATTTTGACGGCACGATTGGCGCAGTGGCTGAACGATCGACTGCTGCGCTGCGTGTCGCGGGTTCGATTCCCGTACGGAACAAATATTTGTATGACCTGTAAATAGTTGTTTCGGGTCTGGTTGTTTATGTATGTCAGTTTAAATGTTAGTAAACGCACCCACGACACAGGAGAAATGCCTAGTGTGGAGAAACGTCTTTTAATTAAAAATTAAAAAAAAACCGGCCAAGAGCGTGTCGGGACACGCTCAGTGTAGGGTTCCGTAGTTTCCCGTCCGTCACAATAAGTGTTCCCAGTTATGAGGCCAACCGAACAATTCGGTAATACCCGATCCAATGTAATAAGTACCTACAGCGCCATCTCTCCAGGAATTGGGTTACTAATTAATACAAAGACGTGCAATTTTGCTGGTAATTTTGGATTGCGAAAACCGATTTCAATAATTCTTTTTTTGTTTGAAATAAGATACGTTCAGGATAATAAAATATGTAAACAAAGTTACAAAAAAAGCTTGCATATACGATTATACTACAAACTTAGTCCAGAAATTATTTTGTACAACTTTTTGTCTTTTTTGTACAAAAACTGTTGTGTCAATCAAGTTCAAAATAATTTTCATAGAAAGTCCTTATAAAGTTCTACTTTTCAGATTTTTTAGACTTATGGTTCAAAAGTTAGAGGGGGGGGGGACACATTGTTTTTTACTATTGGAGCAATTATTTCCGAAATTATTAATATTATCAAAAAATGATCTTAGTAAACCCCTATTCATTTTTAAATACCTTTCCAACAATATATCACACGTTAGGGTTGAAATTAAAAAAAAAATCACTTCCCACTTTACATATAGGGTGGCTACCCTAATAAAACATTTTTTTCAAATTTTTATTTTACCACTTTGTCGGCGTGATTGATATACATATTGGTACCAAATTTCAGCTTTCTAGTGCTAACGGTCACAGAGATTAAGCGAGGACGGACGGACGGACAGACAGACATGGCGAAACTATAAGGGTTCCTAGTTGACTACGGAACCCTAAAAATTGAAATATGTATACCTATAGTCCTCCTGACCGTTATTGGCCATCAGCGCGGAAAATATGGTATGTGCTTGTATTGCACACGTGCACTCTCTGATCCCTCTCCCTCACAGTCCGATGGGACAGCAAACCGACATCATCGCAGAGAGCAATTCGGTGAACACGAATTATAGTCAATGAAAGGGAAGCTGTGATCCTGATTAGTAGGCAGACTAAACGAGTGCAAATGTAAAATTTATGTACACACGACGGCAGGGCAAACCTATTCTAAACTATTATAACCTGATCTCTCTACTACAGATCGTACACCGTAGTAGAGAGATCAGGGTAAAATGGTTTGTATAGGTTGATGTGCTATCGTGTGTACCTACGTACAAACGTTTGTTCCCTGTATTTCCAAAATTTAGTTTCCAAAATAATTTTGATGTTCCGGGAAAGGTATTTTCTGCTACAAAACATAAACTTACAAACAAATTACAAATTCAACAAATTAAAACATTGTAACTCAAACAAACAATCTTATTGTCAATTCCAAACTTATTGCAGGTCATAATTGGACTTTGTAACTTGTGGAGTTAAGAACTGTAGATAGCTACGTCTGAACAACATCTATAGCATAATATGGTGCTGGAGATAAAAATCCCGTGGGAATGGTAGAATTAAATGTACGCCAAGCCACCCGCAAAGCATGGACTTATTGGGGCCATTAAAATGCAGTGGGGAGCGTGAATTATTGTAATAAGAAGTGTTGAATATATTATTAATTTTATTAAGTACTAGCTGTTCCTCGCGATTTCACCCACGCTGCTCAGCACCTGTTAGTCGTAGCGTAATGTTATATAGACTATAGCCTTCCTCAAGAAATGGACTATCCAACACTAAAAGAATTGTTTAATTCGAACCAGTACTTCCTGAGATTAGCGCGTTCAAACAAACAAACAAACAAACTCTTCAGCTTTATAATATTAGAAAGAATAGTTTTTTTTTCAATCCCGTGGTTTTGCTTTGTCCTTGTGATTTCAGACTGGAGTCTTTTACAATTCAATTATACTAAATGGCGAACTATTTTTTGGTAGATATTATAGTACACAATTTGTGTTTTTCAGTCGTAAAGGTCAAATGATTTAACTTAAAATGACTAGAAATAGCTCATTCAGTGTTTTGTGATTTTTCTAATGAGTTGATTTGAATTATTTTCATTTGTAATTTTATTTAATGCAAAGTGGCAAGCTAACAACTAGTGACTTTATGACCCTGTTAGGGCGCAGCAAAATGTGTTAAGGTTTGGTCAAATCGGTTCAGACAAATAGTTCACCTGGTTTCACATACCAGACCTGAAGGGCTACTATGACATCTTATAGCAATTCTTATTCAACTGAGTGAAAGAGATGGCGCTAGACACCCTGTATAGCTCTGTCTCTTTCCCTCAGCGGAATAAGAATTGCTTTAAGAGGTCATAGTAGGGCTACTGACCGATAGAAAACATTGCGACACGATACTGTGAGTTTTGTGTGTCGAGAGCAAAATCCAGTTGAGAATCGAGAACTAAGGTACCGAGCGCAAAAAAAAACAACGAATAAGGAAGAGTGAAGATCATTTTTGCTGCTCATAAACACCCACCCGCAATAACTTCAGTTCATCCGCTATCATGGCATTTGCAACATCGCCGATATATCGGAAACTCCGAATAGATAACAAACATGGTAAATTTCCCGTTTTAAGTGTTAATAATAATATTTATATTTGTAATAAACCCGCTGCTCTCCTGGCCCAACAGTTACAGCCGTCATTATGTTTACGCACAATTTAAAGCGGAGCCACCCAGTAATGAATATCGCAGTAGAGATAAATGGATTTGGTGCCAATAGAACCGCTAGTCGTTACCAACACTTTTATACAGCATTTATGTGACTCTGCTATAATGTAACGCGGTTTTCATTCTTTTTTTTATGCTTATAAAGCTTTTTAGTGAGCCAGGTTATTAAAGTTAATGGTGTATGTGATCACTAGTGTAAATGAAATGAGGTGATTGAACTTGTTACATACATTACACTAATATTATAAAGGTGAATATTTGTATGACGGTAGAAAGACTTTATTATTTGAAGGTGTACATCTGTTCAATGCATTACTGGACTATATTAAAGAGTGCGACAACATGAATACATTTAAAAATAAGTTAAAGAAACATGTATGTTTGTACATTATAGCTGCTAATAATCTGGAAGAAATTTGTATTGTACTGCATTATAATAATATCATATTTACTTCCATGTATCTCATTATAAACGGATTGTATATTCTTATGAGAAATAAATTTCTTTAAACCGATGTACTGTATGTTTGTTAGTCTTTCACAATCGAAACGACTGGACCGATTTGGATGTAATTTGGTTTGTGTGTAGTTTATGCTTTTGCTGAAGAGTTTATTTGCTGGGGAGTTTGTTCCGACACTTCTTCACACCTAAAACACTAGAAAGTGGCGAAGGATGGGCGTTTTTGGGAGCTGTCTTGTTCAAAAGGTGCTGATCATTAGCTTTAGCTTTCAGCATTTTTTGCGTATACCCTGAATATACACATACTTTTTTTATCTCGGTCTGCGGGTAAAATCGCAGGGCACTGCTAGTTGAAATATAATTGCTGGATATGATCACTTGCAGTTGGATTTGTTTTATTGTTCTAAGTACTGTTTTACCAAAACAGTTTTCAGTCCGTTTTGGCGACACGATTGGCGCAGTAACTGAGTTATCGACTGCTGCTGTGCGCATCGCGGGTTCGATCCCCACACGGAACAAGTATTTGTATGACCTACAGCCCACAGGTAGTTATTTCGTATCAGACTGTTTGTGTATGTGAGTTTGAATGTTTGTAAACGCACCCACAACACAGGATAAAATCCTAGTGAGGGGTAACGCTTATAAAAAAAGACCAAAATCATCTGACGAAAAATATATCTGACGTAATTTATTATACCGCCTTGCACTCCTACGTCGTGATGACGTGCTCAACTTTACCCCAGGGCAAAATTAATTAGTCTTTAGCCCTTCTTTTGTTGCCGATCTCGTGTCCGAATTTAGCTGCCTACCTGTACCCGAAAATAGCTCCTGTTAATGCTTTCTTAATAAAATTAACGAATGGAGCATGTACCTAGAGCCTTATTTATGGCTGGCTATTATTAACTACGTCTCGTTTTAGTTTGGGAGCTGGTTACTATTTTGGGCACCTCTTACATATCAACGTCATACCTACAGTAAACCTTTTGAGGTTTATATGAAAGATAGGTATATAGATTTTGTGTGAGAGGTATTATTTACAATTTATCATTTTATTATAACACAAGTTTTTGCTAGCGGCTTCGCTCGCGTTAAATTCGGGGTAATACAGTTCCCCACTCCTGATTTGCAGGTACCTGTTCCTTGCAGTTTTTGCCCTAGCCCCTCATTTATTGTAATAGCAAAGCTAAGTTTTCCCTTTTGTTTCCTCTTTCTCCTTCCTTTCTCACAATTTATCAAAATCGGTTTAGCCATTTCGGCGTGAACACGTAACAAACAAACTCACTTTCGCTTTTATAATATTAGTAAGAATTTGAGAAATCATACACACCTACATTAAAAATAGATCCGCCATCAGGCTGAATACAAAACTACTGCCTTGTTTAGAAGTCGCTTTAAATGACACCTATCGTTGTTTAAAAATAAGACTAAGAAAACCACTACTGTCAACCTTAAACTTAGCTTAATCAGCCTTGAGAGTTTCACTGCAAGACACTTAGCTTCTCTGTGTAAGAAGAGCTTAAGAGGCTGTCATCCACCAACCAACCAACCATACAAGCCAGGGTGGTATAATAGTTGCCTTCTTGACTTCCAATTCACGGTTCGAGAAATTGACGTTTCCTTGTATCTTTGCCTTTTCGCTTACAGAAGTTTAAACTTTGCTAAAATTTTAATTATTTCGGATCTAACTGTTTTTGTATGTGAGTTGTTATTTTTGTAAACGCACCCACGATAGAGGAAAAATTCCTACTGTGGGGCAAAGTTAAAAAAAACTTGCTTCTACTTAATGATTGCCAGCTCCTGGACTACAAGTATTAGGGTGCCTACATACACCCACGTTGTATTTGCAACATGAATTTTTTATACGTATGTCGGTGGCTAACCGTTTGTGCCCCGCCCACGCTGAGCACACAATGTGAAATAAAATTATATTCATATCAATATATACGAGTAATTTCTGCGGGTTTTTATATTTTTAAAGTCTACACAGATAATTAATGTGTTGCAGATAAAAATGGCCGCTCCCTGGTTGTATCAAGGGACCTTTATATTTAGTTATGTAAAGATATTCTATTGGGATTATCAAGTTATGATGGTTGTTTTAAAAATAGACAGCGAATTTGGAATTTAATAAAGAAAATATAAATAACTGGTTTGTGCCCGCGGCTTCACTCGCGTTAAATTTGGATTAACACAGTACCTGCTACCTGCACTTTTTGCTACGCAACGCTAAGTTTTCCCTTTTATTTCCTCGTTCTCCCTCTAAACCCACTTTTTTGAATTAAAAATAGCCTATGTCCATCTCCTGGTTCCCAGTTATCTCTGTACCAAAAACTCATCAAAATCGGCTTAGCCATTAAAGCGTAAAGACGTAACAAACAAACTCACTTTCGCTTTTATAATATTAGTAAGGATGATGAACCAGTGGTCATCTTTTATTATTTTTTCTTTATTAAATAGTCAGTTGCTAGAAAGTACTAGAGCGGTGAAGAATAACATCGACAAACAGCTAATGCAGACTGCATGGCTGTAAATTAAAACAAAGACCTTATGCTGCAGAGGGGCCTGCCAGACCCACCGCCTGGCGGGGTTGCAGGTTAATCGAAAGAGATACCGCGGCCTCGGAACTTGAAGGGTAAAAAAGGAACATGCGTCGGTTTTAGTCGGTAAAAGTCCGACACTCCCCATCCGCTCTGCTCAGAGTGGGAGAAGTTATTTGATGATTTCCCTTCCGCAAAAAAAGATCTTATGCTGAACAGTAGTGGTTGCGACCACTACACTATGAGAGTTTTGTCAGTGTGTAGTACAAGGCTGGCAAAACTGTCATGAACCATCATCAGTACATGGAATGACTGCCTATCTGACCTCCAGAAACCAGTTAGCAATACGATACCTTTTGATAAGACTGGTCATCAGACTTTTAGGACACTGACTATCTGTAACCACTGTCAAAGACCTTCAAATGACAGCCAGGGACAACAGCTTAACGTAGTTTCCGAGGTACGGAGGAAGCTCTTTGTGAGTGGTCACCCATACACAGACAAAATAATGTATCTATCATACCCATTTAATATGACATCTCTAAATCATTCCCACAATAAACCAAGACACAGAACTTTACAATATAACACCGTAAATCCTGCAAGTAAGAATTCATAGTGAAAATGAACAACCGACGCCGACGTTCCGTAGTCTGTGGAAGTTGGACGTTTTCAACTTTCTTATTAAAAATTCGGTTTGAAAACTTTTAACGGTTAATAGAATTTTAACCGCTGCAATGATTAACTTACGGTCCGTAGTCTGTAGGTACGAGTACGTCCCGCCTTTTAGTTTCTGAATAGTTTCAGTCGGAATTCATTTTAAGAAGCACGTTTGGAATGATGAATGGAAGATAATTATGTTCGTTGAAAGAAGGAGGTTTTAAATATTCTACGTAGTTTCTGTGTTTTGATTAGCGGGATGGTATTTGTGAATTATAGTAGACGGTTCAATGTTTCTTGTAATTTCTCTCTAAAAATCTTTCGATCTTAAGGTGTTATAGAGTATTTTTTTATGTCTTACCCATACCAGCGCCCAGAACTACATGATGGACTGTTCAAATAACTGCACTTTTAAGAGCTTAGGAACAAAGAACAAGAAGCTTGAAGCTGCTATGGACACGAGACATCCTGGACACAACTAATCGAAAAAATTGATTTAAAAAAAGCTTGACAATGAGTACTTTATTTCTAAATCAAGTTTATTGTGCTGCCACTATGGAGTTATTTTTGCTCATAACAAAACGTTCCACCTTATCGCAAACCCTATGCCTACTTAGGTAGAAAAAATAGAACAAATTATAAAAAATAACACTTTTTTGCTGAGTAAATTCCACTTGACGTGTCCACGACATGGGAACTGAAGTCAGAGGTACATGGTCGACATAAAAACTTAGAAAACAGGTTACACAAAATACAAGATAAGATAAAATAGAAAAATACCTAAAACAAGGACTTAAAAAGAAACAGAAGAGAAATTGTGACTATCCAGTGAAAAATGCTAATTGATACAATCTAAATGGGCTTGAAACATTTAACGTTTCCTACAAGCTTACCTTTGCCGCTAATTCGATATATCTACTAGTAAATCTCGGCAAACAAATGTTCTTTAGAGCATATGGGCTAATTAGAGCACCGTCTTGCATTTTTTTAATTAGCATGCAACGTGACTAATGTACTGCTGGCAAAACAGGATGGTGTACAGACATAAAATAAATATTTTTCTATTCTTTTAGAATAGTCAGTCCCCAACCATGTTTTAGAAATTATCGCCAAACATATCTCTCAGGCATGCTAATCTAAAAGCAGAGTGCGAGCATAATTATGGCTTCGGTGAAAGAAAAAACATCTTGAGAAATAAAATAAATGCGGTACGTGGGCAATATTACAGCATGTGCGTTACAACATGTGTGTTAAACTGGCATTTGATAAAATACTCAAACTCAAACCTTTTTTTCTTTTCAATTTGACCCTTTTTTTCGGGTGGGAAACCATCCAATGACTTCTCCCGCTCTGGGCGGAGCGGGGGGGCATGACAGACATGTACTAACTAAAACCCACCCATGTTCCTTCTATTGCCCTTTACGTACCGAGGCCGCGGTATCTCTTTCGAACAACCCGCAACCCCGGCAGGCGGAACTTCTGGCAAGCCCCTCTGCTTTGCTGACTCTCTTTGAGGCGCGCGTGAAACACGAACGCGCCGTCGACACGGCCTGTCGTCAATCGATGGACGGACGGCGAGATACCCATTGCTCACCGTCCACAGGCCCGCATCTACGGTGGCCGGGAGTCGTCTCGCGGCGCCCGGCGCCCGGGGCGTCTCCCGTTGTGGCTGGGTTAGGTTGATGATCTCTCCCTCAAACGACCGGCCACCTCCTTTGCTAGCATCACTGCTTCGCAGAAGGAGGTGACCGCTTCCCATTCCGTCTCGCTCCGGACCATGGCCTGAACCAGGGCCGGACGCGAGAGATCGCCGCCGCCGATCGCCTCTACGAGGGCACGGCGGTGCTCCGCCCAAGCTGGGCAGACCGCCACAGTGTGCTCCACCGTGTCCTCCGGGATTCAATTAGACCCTTTTTTTTTTTTTTTTCGGGTGGGAAATCATCCAATGACTTCCCCCGCTCTGGGTGGAGCGGGGGGGCATGTCAGACTTGTACTGACTAAAACCCACCCATGTTTCTTCTATTGCCCTTTACGTTCCGAGGCCGCGGTATCTCTTTCGAACAACCCGCAACCCCGGCAGGCAGAGGCTCTGGCAAGCCCCTCTGCTTTGCTGACTCTCTTTGAGGCGCGCGTGAAACACGAACGCGCCGTCGACACGGCCTGTCGTCAATCGACGGACGGACGGTGAACTACCCATTGCTCACCGCCCACAGGCCCGCATCTACGGTGGCCGGAAGTCGTCTCGCGGCGCCCGGCGCCATGGGCGTCTCCCGCGGCGGCTGGGTTGGGCAGATGTTCTCTCCCGCAAACGCCCGGCCACCTCCTTCGCTAGCATTACTGCTTCGCAGAAGGTGGTGACCGCTTCCCATTCCCTCTCGCTCCGGACCATGGCCTGAACCAGGGCCGGACGCGAGAGATCGCCGCCGCCGATCGCCTCTACGAGGGCACGGCGGTGCTCCGCCCAAGCCGGGCAGATCGCCACTGTGTGCTCCACCGTGTCCTCCGGGCGATCGTCACAATGGTGACACCCGGGCGCTTCCTCCCGCCCGATGATGTGCAGGAACCTCCCGAAACTTCCGTGTCCGGTGAGGACCTGCGTCAGGCGGTAGGTGAGGACGCCATGACGCCTCTCCAGCCACTCCTCAAAGAGGGGACTTACCGCCACTATTGTAGCGTGCCCTGCACGGGGTTGCGACAGTCGCTCTCTCCATGCCACCATGAGATCGCACCGGAGGTCTGCCCGCCGAGCGGCAACTTGCCGCGGCAGTGGGTTTTCCCCCCGGTGTAGTGCCTCCGCGCGCCACTCAAACAGGCGCGCGAGGACTATCGCCTCCAGATCCCACGGTGGCAGTCCGGCAAGGAGGCTTGCTGCCTCGCCGGAGATCGTGCGGTAGCCCCGGACAAGCCGTATGGCCACCACCCTTTGGGGCGCGTTCAGATAGTGGGCGGCGCGCCGCCCTAAAGAACGCGCCCATTCAATTAGACCCTTACAAGCACTTTTGAATGTCATGTCACAGTCCAGTCACAAGAAAAATAATAACTTGTGAAAGTACTGTAATTGCCCATTCCAAAGCGTAGATCTCATGAAGAAGAATTGGCAAGAGACTCCATGGTCACTCTTTTAAATCATATTTTCTTTACAATATCATGGATACATCGGTCATGTTGAGATTATACATACATGTGAGAACAATGTAGAAAAACGAGCACATTAAGAGCGTCCAGATTAAAAGCAAAGACAAGAGTATAATAGATAAATTAATTAATTAAAAATAACCGTGGCGACTTATAGATGACCAGTCACGACGGAGCGCCTGTTGACGAACAAGACATACATCATGAAAATAGCGATAACAAAGACAAAGTAAAAATATAAAGCCTAATGTGGCAACTATATGTGGAATGGTTTAACGTGGATTGAAAGTTACCCTAAAAAATTATAAATAAACTTTAGTTTAATCAGCCGCATGTTGTTGCGTTGACTTATTAGAGTAGTCTGGCGTCGTATACATATTTAATTTACTAAGAGACCAGCTTAGACTGGTTGTTTGAACTTGAGCGACCTCCTGTACTTATCAGACTGCCATAATCATTGCAATCAATAGACAGCTCTCTTGTTGCACTTTACAGGTGTAAACGTATTCAAAATCAGGAGCCCACACACCTATCTCTTTTGCAAACTGGACAGGAGGGGTAGTTAGTGACGCAAAAAGGTTGTTCCTGTGCGGTAGGATTTATGAAGGATAATTATTATGAGGGAATTAATTAGAAATATGTAATTAACTTGGTAGACTGGATTCTGAGAAGTGCGCTGTTGCGTAACTTTGTAAAGGTATTTATATAGGTATTACTATGTCTTATATCTACGCTAGAGGGGAAAATGTAGTATAATTAAATAAAGGACCATGGGAAGAAACGTCCCCACCAACCAACAGATTTGAAACACGTGTCATTTGAAAGATCTACTCGAATGGAGAACTTTTTACTATGGCGACAAATGTCAAATACGTGGGGTTTAGGTTTTATGATATATTGTTTTTTCATATATTTATTTCTCTTTTACTCACACATTTCCTTAGTGTGCTATATTAAGGGTTAAAACTTCGTGAGAGATATACTTGCTATGAGGATCGGGACGGTAGCGTTCGTCGCAAGAAGATTATGTGCGGAGTTTCGCAGGGATCTATTTTAGGACTTCTCTTATGGAACCTCGCTTACGATGTGGTTCTGCGTATTGATCTCCCCGTTGGCGTTAATATTAATTGCTTCGCGGATGACACCCTGGGCTTAGCTGGCGGGGACACTGCTGAAGAGACTTTTCAGCTTGCAAAGCTGGGACTATAAAAGGTTGTGGCGTCGATCCGCGAAGTGGGTCTAGAGATAGCGCCACCTAAAACTGAGGCACTTTGGTTCCATAAGCTGCCAAGGACCAGAGAGATTGTCAGTCAGAGTCGGAGAAGCGTAAGTTCAGGAGGGACGAAATAAAGTTTTTAAGTTTATTAAGTCACTTGGCCTGACTTTGGACGTTCGGTGGGGATTTAAAGAGCACTTCGAGCGCCTAGTTACCCGAGTTGCATAGGTAGTAAGCGCTTTGCACAGACTGGTTCCCAATCTTGGGGGGCAATGAGAAGAAGTTTGCGGCCTTTACGCGGGGGTTGTGCGATCGATGGTCCTTTATAGGGCGCCTGTTTGGTTAAATAGGCTGTCAGACGTCCTACGCTCTAGGACTAAAATTAACAGTCTGCAGCGGAAAAGAGCATTCCGCATGGCACGAAGATACCGTATTGTGTCCTTTGAGGTAACAACTCTCCTGCCACGTTTCCCACCGCTGGATAGATCTTGGCAGATATGGACGCGAGGGTTTTCAGTCGAATTTGCGTCATCCGCCATAGTGGTGATAATGTACAAGGATTCACAGGGATTCACGGTTGCTTCAGTGAGTACCTGAATAGGATTGGAAGAGAGGCCACGGCAAGCTGTCATCATTGTGGCGGCGGTTTGGATTCTGCGCAGTATACGTTCGACTTGGAACGAAGGGTCTTGGACGCTAGAATCGGGCAAGATCTGTCTCTGCCAGTTGTAGTTGGGGCTATGCTGGCGAACTCTAACAACTGGAGAGGCGTAACCTCATTCGGCGAGACAGAGATAGTCCAGAAGGAGGCTGCCGAACGGGATCGTGAGAGGGCAGATCACAGTAGGAGAAGAAGTCGAGGAGGCAACCGTCTCGCCGCTTAACACGCCGAAATCCCAACTGCAACACTTAAAGCAGGTAGGACTTTGGGGTCACGGGCGTTCAGAGTGGGGACTCTGAGCGTTCAGTGAGAGACCTCACAGATGACCGGCAGCACCGTGGTCACGTGCTCTCGTGCATACATGCACAGCGAGGCTCAGGGGTGACCTATGTGTAGTCGCTACATTGATGTGCCTTAACAGGCGTAGCACAGAGGGAGCTCTGGACCGGTTTATTAAGAGGAAACAGGGCCTCCTCTCATGTGCAGATGGTGATCACCGGGGTGGTTTTAGTGCGGTAAAACTCCTACACTCTCCGGTCTTGTCCCCAAAGACCGGTCGCCTTTTGGAAGTTTCCCCCCGACAGCAAAAAAAAGGGAGCTATCATATTAAGCTTACGATTGTCTACGATCAATCGCACATTATATCCATTGTATGGTATATGGGGTTAGGGCGACATAAATACTTCGCACCAGCACAAATGCATAATAGTATTTTAAATCTGAAGGGGCCAAAAGCCTCCTGCCGTAGGCTCTATGCCTGAGTCGTGCGGTCCATGGACCTTTACGAGGCCCCGGTATGGACGCGTTCTTTAGGGCGGCGTGCCGCCCACTACCTGAACGCGCCCCAAAAGGTGGTAGCCATCAGGCTAATTCGACGCTGCTGCACGATCTCCAGCGAGGCGGCGAGCCTCCTTGGCGTATTCACCGTGGGATTTGGAGTTGATAGTCCTTGCAAGCCTGTATAAGTGGCACTACACCGGGGATAGACCTCCGGTGCGATCTCATGGTGGCATGGAGAGAGCGACTGTCGCAACCCCGTGCAGGGCACGCCACAATAGTGGCGGTAAGTCCCCTCTTTGAGGAGTGGCTGGAGAGGCGCAATGGCGTCCTCACCTACCGCCTGACGCCGGTCCTCACCGGACACAGAAGTTTCAGGAGGTTGCTGCACATAATCTGGCGGGAGGAAACGCCCGGGTGTTACCATTGTGACGATCACCCGGAGGACACAGTGCCGGTCTGCCCAGCTTGGGCGGAGCGGTTCAGTCCATGGTCTAGAGCGAGAGGGAATGGGAAGCGGTCCTCCTTCTGCGAAGCAGTAATGCTAGTGAAGGAGGTGGCCGGGCGTTTGAGGGAGAGAACCTCAAACCAACCCAGCCGCCGGCGGGAGACGCCACGGACGTCGGGCGCCGCGAGACGACTCCTGGCCACCGTAAATGCGGGCCTGTGGACGGTGAGCAATGGGTAGCTCACTGTGCGTCCGTCTATTGACGACAAACCGTGTCGACAGCGCATCAGCATTCCACGTGCGCGTCAAAGAAATGTCAGCAAAACAAAGGGGCCTGCCAGATCCACCGCCTGCCGGGGTTGCGGGTTGTTCGAAAGAGATACCGCGGCCCCGGAACATAAAACTAAAACCCACCCAAGTTCCTTCTATTGCCCAGAAGGAACATGGGTGGGTTTTAGTCAGTACAAGTCTGACACTCCCCCCGCTCCGCCCAGAGCGGGGGAAGTTATTTGATGATTTCCCATCCGCAAATAAAAAGTTAGTAGTGTATCGTTTGACATGCTTTAGATGTACTTACTAATAAGTTAAAATGTATATTAATCAACTGAAAACTGTTAATGTTTTCAAAGATTTTCCGTTTGAGAACCAAGTATTTTTTTTTGTATAGAATCGTCATTTGTTTACGTGAAAATATGCTTTTTGTTTGTAGAAAATAATGATTTTTGTTTTAAAGTAAAATATTTTTTTAAAATAAACCCAATTGATTTTGAAACTAACACAGGTACTTTAGACTTTTCTGGGTCCCAGTGAACAAATCGAGACGCATCCCAAGTCTGTTGAAGGGTGGGGACGGGGTTCATACAAAATCCCCCATGGTCCTTTGTGAATCAGCAAAACAAAATACGTCAGCACGTCTGTTCTTTTAGGGCTATTGTTGATTTACGTAGCACCATTAATATTTGTGATTTTTTGTTTTTATTCAGTTGAGCTCATCGTTGATGCTACAGCGCATGATAATACCCTCCCCACATCTACTTTGCTTCTCGCTCTATAAAAAAAAAACCATGGTAATATGTGATTTCATTCTAGTATGGGCGCAAACCTAAAGTAATCTGGTTAAAAAAGGCAAAAAAAAAACATTTATTTCGGACAACGGAGATTCATATTTTGTTAGTATTACAAACAGCTTATACTAGTGTTGGTAACAGTGATATAAAAATAAATTATCATAACAAAGGATGACAAGGAAAGAACAATGTGTCCTATTTAATCAAGCTCCAGAAAATGCCCAATATTTAAAGTATTATAGCTCTCCGCCACACTTTTCAGGATATGGCTGCGACTACTCCGCATTCTGCATAGCAGCGATGCAGTTTTTTTTACTTATTATAGCATGAAAGCCATCTGTTGTCCACCTTTATACAGTTAATTTAAGTATGCACAAATTAATAATTACTGTTGTTTATTTTTAGTTTTTTTATTTATTTATTAGTTTATTTTATTTGTATATGTGTATCAGTATCTGTATGAGTATATAACTTCTCGAAAAGAAATAGGAACTTAAATAATTATATAATTTTGTACCCTATCACAATGCTGTAGTATTTAACCTAAAGGTTGACTAGTACAGCATGCCTCAAGGCATTAAGTCCGCCTATATACACTATTGTACATGAAAATTACGTAAATACATTTTCATTGAATAAATATAACTTGTTGCAACCGTCACAGCTCATTTACTTACCGACACTCTTCTCCAACAACCAATTTTATCCAGCTAACCAAAAACACACCAAAAACAAATAAAACAAAACAAAAGAAAAACAATAACTCAGCAAATCAACACACACCGAAAAATCTTGTCTAATCCGATAAAGGGCCAAGGTTCTATGACGTCACCCTTTTGAAAGGCCAAACAACATGTCTGTAGAAGAAAACAACACATCACGGCTCATTTACTCTCATTATACGTGTAATTAAACACGAAAGACAAATAAGATTGTGTTGCTCTTAAAAGATTCGCCAAATAAAATAAAAGATCTTGAGAAAATAGTGCTGTTAAGTTTCGATAAATGTTTTTGTTGTTGATCAAGTGAAGATCAAACTGTTAGTAGAGTATCTTAAAGATCTTATAAAAATAAAGTTCATTTAATTCAGATATTGTGAGCTAAGTTTATATTAAAATATATACTTTAGATATGTAGTGAAGATATTAGACATAAGTGAAAGAATATGATATGAGGGACGTGAAATGAGGAAGGACTTGTTGGCGACTACAATTAGTTTACAAAATTGTGTTTAAATTAGCATTATCTCATCACATACATAGTAATAAAAAAAAATGAAGTGCGAGTTGGACGCTCGCACGAAAGGTTTCGTAGTTTCAAAAAAAACATGTTTGTTGTATGGGAGTCCCCTTAATATTTATTTAGTTCTTTTTTTGAAGTTGTTTTGTATTTTTTTTATTACAGCAGCAACAAAAACACATCATCTGTGAAAATGACAACTGTCTAACTACTTGATAGTTAGACAGTTGTCATTTTCACACATGTTTATGCGATACAGCCAGGTGACAGATGGACAGACGGACGGACAAAACGTGATGAACGTGCGTGTCAAAACAGGACTTTCTTACTAACACTAAGATTAAGATTTAGAAGGTTGTTGAAAACAACAGACTTGAAAATAGTTTTAATTTCAACTCGATACCTCCACGCATAACCGAGATGAAAGGACTTGACCAACATACTAAACAGACGGACAACAAAGTGATTTAACAAGGGTTCCGTTTTTCCTTTTGAGGTACTGAACCCTAAAAATATTAAGAAAACATAGAAAAACAGTTTAAAAGACTCATTTTATTCTTATATCAACTATTAAATATCAGAAATTCATTCGTACACGTTAACAAAGTTCCCAAAGAAAAACCTTACTGCACTGCAGAACTTCCATAATGCAGGATAAAGTGTTCAAAGTTTAAACCCGCTCACCTATCGCTGTTTGCAAAGTGAATATTTAAGGGCCAGCGAGGGTTTGCAGCTGCATGCTGTGATAAAACTGAACAAGATGCTCGTAATTCGGATACTTAAGTGCCTGCTTGGTAAAGAATAAGAATTGGTGGGTTTAAGGAGTTTAGGGTTAGAACACATTGTATGTTTTGATGTCACATGACTGTATAAATGACATGGCCGGAAGTGGTATAGAGCTGTGCCCTAACAATAGTTATTTGTTATACAAGAGTGCAAAGTTGCTTTTTAACCGCGTGTTCAATTTTGATGACCGAGCAAGCGAAGGATTCTAAAATTGAATCACGAGCGCAGCGAGTGATTTAAAATTAGAATCCTGAGCGTTAGCGAGGGAATCAAAAGAGCACGAGGTGAAAAATCTTTGCACTCGAGTGCAACACGTAACTTTTCATTCCCCCTCAGCGAGGAAATGACTAAATGCAAAAAAAAACGTTTACAATCACAAGATAGGTACACTTTTATTTCAGTTTAGGTATTAATTACTACATTATGACAGGTAAGTATTACAGAATAATCTTTAAATTATAACAAAATAATATTTTTCACTTGTTTTCAAGTTTCTTGTTTTTAATATAAGGTTTGACAATGACGTGAAAAAATGCCGCGTAAAGAACCGCGAGCAAAGCAAATTGAAAAAAAACCGACCAAGAGCGTGTCGGGCCACGCTCAGTGTAGGGTTCCGTAGTTTTCCGTCCGTCACAATAAGTTAGAAGTTTTCGGTGGTAATTTTGGATTGCGAGAACCGATTTCAATAATTCTTTTTTTGTTTGAAAAAAGATACGTTCAGGATAGTAAAATATGTAAATGAAGTTAAAAAAAATGCTTGCATATACGGTTATACTACAAACTTAGTCCAGAAATTATTTTGTACTACTTTTTGTCTTTTTTGTACAAAAACTGTTGTGTCAATCAAGTTCAAAATAATTTTCGTAGAAAGTCCTTATAAAGTTCTACTTTTCAGATTTTTTTCATATTTTCTAAACTTATGGTTCAAAAGTTAGAGGGGGGACACATTGTTTTTTACTTTTGGAGCGATTATTTCCGAAATTATTGACATTATCAAAAAATGATTTTAGTAAACCCCTATTCATTTTTAAATACCTTTCCAACAATATATCACACGTTAGGGTTTATAACTTCACACTTTACATATAGGGTGGCTACCCTAATAAAAAAAAAATTTCCAATTTTTATTTTACCACTTTGTCGGCGTGATTGATATACATATTGGTACCAAATTTCAGCTTTCTAGTGCTAACGGTCACAGAGATTAAGCGAGGACGGACGGACGGACGGACAGACAGACATGGCGAAACTATAAAGGTTCCTAGTTGACTACGGAACCCTAAAAACACCAAGAAGGGTCCGAGTCTGAGTTTTTAACAAATTAAAAAAAAAGTTGTATGATATATTCGGCACCATAGAGGTAGCAGTAAATCGGTTTAATGTTTTTTTAAATCACAAACTTAGTGCACACGATGTTCTAAATTCAATTTACCTACTTTATCCTCTAGAGAATAAAAACGGCTTTTCCACTCAGATATTGAAGATTAAAAATACTCTTTCCGAGATGGTGGGATGAAAAAAATATTCATGTACATTGATGTACAGTACGTCATTTTAAAGCTAACATACAGGGCTTTATGATCAGAGAATAGACTAGAGACACTATAAATAGTCCCGTGCATTATCAGGGCAGAATTCGGCCTTGTCTTTTGTAAGTTTTTTTTTTTGTTTAATCTAGTTACTAAGTTATTTAATTCTGAAGTTCTATAGTGCTTTTTCTTCTTCTGTGTGGGTGGTGCCTAACCTGGTATCAGAGATTTTATCTCTGACTTGGCTTAACAAGAAATATGACACTGTTCTGTTCTGTTGATAAAAGTTAAGTTCGCAAAATAGGTTAAAACAGTTTTGGATATCAAATCACTTTTTTTTAATTCTTCAAAATAAATTGTAGTTGTTGTGTTGTAGAATTGCTTAATTCCATTATCTTTAATTAAATATAATGTTTTAAGTTTTTTATTGATTTATTTACGTACCTATAAGTTTACATTTAAAAAACATAACAAAACTCGTTTTTCATTATTATTACAAAGTTTAAAAAAAAAATTAAAAGCGACTTATGATGTCATCAACTCAAAATTTATAATGTACACTAACGAGTATTAAACTCGACAAGATGTCATCCTGGTCATACACACAATGCACACATGTAAACAGACCTTTACGCCTGTTAAAACTTCTCAAGGATAACGGTTCGATCCTTGAGACTTCCACATGTTTTGTCAACAACATCATATTATTAATATGATATTAAATTATGCTAAGTGATTTTATTTATCAGAGCTATGCCGAGTTAATGAACCGGAGTGAATTTGTGGAATAAATTGTAACACGTATATGCCTGGTAAAACGCTTATTATCTAGATTAAGTATTCGATATTATGTGATAGATCAGTCTCGAAATACATACCAATACATAAATATGAAAGCAACTCTGTTTGTTTCTTACCTTTTCACTCACTCACTATTACTAAATGGCTTTTTATGTGAAATAAATGTTTACTACTAAACTAGCCTGAGGTGAGCTATGACAACGGTAAGCTCTTCTATCTACATGTAACATGATTTTCTTACTGTATACTTTATAGCTAATTTAAGATTTTAATTTCCGACGTAACTTAAATAACCCCAGAGTTTTATTTGATTTTGTAAACTCCAACGAAAATACTGATAGATAAACTTACGAGGAAAATTTTGCACAAAGAAATTCAATACAATCAAAGAGAATAAATCAAAAAAATATTCTTAAACAATGTTCAAGTTTTTCTTCAGCGGCACGTGCAATGCCTTGTTATTACAGAATATACTTTATTACTTAAAAGTTAATTAAGAACGTACCTTGATGTATTTCATTATCAGTTTTTAAGTCTTCATTGAATATCAAAGATGTTGATTTAATTTACAAGCTTCTTTTCAACTGTTATTTCTATTGCTCAAAGTTTTAATTTGCCGAAGTAGGTCCTCCAAAATTTGGCAGAAAAACATTTTATTTTTTAACAGAATTTAATTAAAAAGCAGTGAAAAGATCTCAATTAGAAATGAACCCTGCAGTCTATGAGAGTCTTTTATAAAAGTCTAGAACTGTTTAAAAATAAAACGTACTGTTCAAATTTATTTTTAAGTCTTGAGAATATAAAGCACCAAGATCGAATATGTGCCTTGATATATAAATAAAATTTTCTTCGCTTGCCGAGAGGTATAAAATATTTTTCATTTTTCAGCAGTACAACTTAATAGAAAGCCGGTATATCCGACTTCCAATTTAAACTGATCCTGATATAATGTTTTATCTGTTCATTACAGCTAAAGTTTCAAAAATATTGACGGTACGCCATCATACCCGCTGTCCCCCTTCCTTCCCGTTTGGTAAACTTGCTTACATCCTGACAACATTATTTTAAGACAAGCTTACCGTCCCTAGGCCTTTCTCAACAATGATTTATCGAGTCCCGGGACGTATTTACTTCATACTTTATAAACTTCCCCTTATCCGTAATATCTTATTGGGGGATATTCTGTGTGCATATTTGTGGACTAGTGAGGCCGATGTTTTCGCCTTATCTTTTGTGTTAGGCCACGGATTAGGTTTTCTTGTTTTATGGACATGAATAGCGTCGAGCGATTTATGGCGTACGGTATTCTGAATTTCTTTTTAGATGAGATACTTAATCTTGCTGAAATGCTTTGTCTAAATTGTGAGACATTCGCTTCTTATCTAAATATTACACGAAACTGAGGGCGAAACAATCGAAATTGCGGGGTTATTCTTGGTATGCAATTGTGTCGAGTGTTAAACGTCTTTTAAAAATAATTAAAGTAAATATAATATAAAAAAAAACAACTGAATATCTTTCGTAATTCCGCTTATTTTATCAGTGTAAGTTAAATCATGAAAGCTTTTTATTTTATCGACAACATTTTTCAACGTAAACGTGCCAAAAATCAAGCAGGAGCTGTGGAGGTTCTTGATGAATCTAGTGCTACATCTACTCATTTAGTTGTAATAAATAAATAATATAATAATAATAATATAAGTGTCCCACTGCTGACCAACTAGTTGCATGTTTTAAAAAATATCTGCATTTCATATGACGTCACGGTTGGCGCAGTGGCACAAATATTTGTATGCCCTCCAGATAGTTGTGCCAGGTATATGGGTAGGATACTATAGTATGATGAAAATGATGTGCTTATTTTAATTAGATTAAATTTTGAATAATGATACTAACCTAATTTTACGTGATTGACACAGTTATTTTTAAATTTAGACATTTAAAGCTATTCAACTGACTTCCTAATTTTATTTTATTTGTAATTTTTTTTCTTACCTAGACTTGGTACGCCATCTGTTGGCAAAACATAGTGAACCTGTCTCTTATATTCTACCTGTAAACACCTATGTTTTACAAAATAAATGGTAGATTGATTGATTGAGATCTGGTTGTTTGTGTATGTGAGTTTAAATGTTATTCCCACGATACCGGAGTTTTTTTTTTAAGAGTTAATTGCAAAGTTTAAAAAATAATAAATATGACATAATTAAAAACATTTAACTCCATCCCTCCCCACATTTCTATTTTCTATTCCCATTTTTCTCTCACAACCAAACCCGACAATGATTTATACCAACCTTGGCGTACATTGCCGCTAAGCAATGGAAACTAAAAACAGTGATAAATAGTCTTCCCAAACTTGCCTTTGACAATGTCAAAGTCTTCAAGGTTAAAATTAAGATGGCTAAAGTCGACTTCAGACGTTGGGTCCAACATTGGCCTAAACTTTTGCTGAAAACATTTTATCCTCTCTCCGTTTTCGTAGAGTGGCATTGTGGCCAACATTGGAACCAAAGTGTGGAGCCAGCATAAGACCTATTTGCTTCTAAGTTATGGGTATTGAGTTTACTTAGTAAAACTAGGTTAACGATATTGTTTCACCTGTATTTTGGAAGTCTGCGTTGTCCTTAGAAGTTTTAATTGTAATATTTCTTGTTAAGCTGTTTTCCAAGGTCTCGCCCGTGAGACGAAAGGTAATTCACCTTTTTACTTACGAAGTAAGGTGAGCTTGTAAGTTTAAGGGTAGGTAATTTTAACCTGTATTTTATGAATGATCAAAACTTTTTCGTAACATGATATCGCGCTTGTATTCCCGAAGCGTTAGACAGAGATGTAGCTAACAGTAGACCAACATTTCTCCAGTTAAGGTTTAGTCAAATGTGAAATGAGGCGCCAAATCCAGACGCCGTGGTTGCTACTGGTACATCCTCGATGGGAAAACCAAATAACACTCCGCCCGACCCGAGAATTGAACCCAGGGCCTCATGCTTAATAGTAGCGCTTAACACCCTTAAATTTTCACCAAAAGAAGCATAACCAAAATATATGCCATAAACAACCTTATACATTTTAATCTCACTACAAATCAACCCTACAACGGCCACTCGAAATATAAAACACTATCGTATGAATACCTCATACAAAAACGTCCATTACTTATTTCCCTCATTCTCTTAATGACGTCATTATCTCCAGAGGCTCCGTACGCGGTCACGTTCCCCCTTAATTCTGACTGTGACATCGCCTGAGTGACGTAGCGATGATAAATGACGTAAAAACCGTGACACTTTTATGCGACCGCGGAAATAAAGATGTTGGGGTGCTTTCGACCGCGTATTAATTTGTATGGTTGCGGAGGTGGGTAGTGACAGGGTTAATTAGTTTGTGTTTGTTCCATTAAGGATGTTTTGAATAAAATCTGTTGGTTATGTAGTTTGTCGTGTATATAATTTGAACGCACCAACAATACCGGGGAGTTTTCAAATATAATAAAATATAGGGGCATCTTTTTTTATAAATGCAAATAAAATAATGGAATAATTGTCTCTGTAAATTGTTGGAACGATAATCTTCATTACTGTACAAGTGTGTAAATATAACTTTTTTAGTGAGAACAATAACTTTTATGCTGTTAGCAAAATTAAAAGGTCATTTCCTCCTGGTGTACTGACTAAAGTTTTACTGTTTCACGAACCTAGTATTTTGATAGCCTATACTATTACAAAATAAGTCTTATCTCAAAGTAAATACCGTTTTTTTAGAGAAAAACACAGGCAACAGGGAATATAGTAGGTGAATATACATATGTATATATTTACTCTACACGACATAGTTCACACTTGATCAAACCCGAAGAACTGTTTTCTTGAATATAGGCAAATATAGGGCAATCCTTTGTATCCCAGTAGCCTACATATAAACTGATGTACACAAGGCGACACAATACATAAAGCTACATGATCACAATCCTTACTAATGTTATAAAAGCGAAAGTGCGTTTGTTCGTTTATTTGTTACCTCTTCATGCCTAAATAGCCAACCGATTTTGATGAATTTTGGTACAGAGATAGTTGGGACCCGGGAGACGGACATAGGCTGCAATTTTTATTAAAAAAAAAGTGGGATATGAGGGAGAACGAGGGAAGAAAAGGGAAAACTTCTATTAAAAATCAATAAGGCGCAAGGGCAAAAACTGCAGGTAGAAGGTACTGTGTTAAGCCGAATTTAACGAGATCGAAGCCTCGGGCAAAAGCTAGTTTAAAATAAAAAGTGAAGTATGATATGAATTTAAACAATTATGTAATGTATGTTATGTATTAAAAAAAAAAGATTGAGATTAGAGGGAGAAAGAAGGAAGAAAAGGGAAAACTTAGCATTGCTATTACTATAAATCAGGCGCAAGGGAAAAAGACTACAGGTAGCAGGTACCTTTAAATCAGGAAAGGGGAACTGGGGAACTGTGATACCCCGAATTTAACGCGAGCGAAGCCGCGGGCAAACGCTAGTATAATATAGTCTCGCTGGTTTTGTATAAGTTGATCTGTCGACATGTGTTCCATTACCTACATTTACATGAGTCAAATAAGGTAATTGCTCTACTTATTGAAACATATTTCGTAACCTTTGCAAGGAGGTATATTAATCAGATTTTCTGTTCGAGGAAGCGTGTCTGACCTTTGGAGAAATGTTCTAAACTCTATGATATTAATTAAAAATTATTGAAGTTAATAAAGAGTACGGTTCATTGATCGTGTCTCGTCTTTCCGTATAATATGGTTGAAGTTCAATGCCTACATTTTGGCTTAATTGATGTTATTTTTAATTACATTTATTTTGAAACTAGCTGTTCCTCGCCTGTTTCACCCACGCTGCTCAGCACCTGTTGGTCGCAGCGTGATGTTATATAGCCTATAGCTTTCCTCAAGAAATGGACTATCTAACACTAAAAGATTTTTTTAATTCGAACCAGTACTTCCTGAGATTAGCGCGTTCAAACAAACAAACAAACTCTTCAGCTTTATAATATTAGTATAGATATTATAGTATAGATTACGGGTACAGAGAGACTAAACCAAATCAGCAATTAAACTTACATTGCGGCGTTCGTGACATCCAAGGAACTAAACATTATCCATAGTTTCCGTACCTTAATCTAAATAAAAAAAAATACAGTTCGAGCTAAAAAATGTGTGTCATTCCTTAGGTATTTTTATACAAATTAAAGTAGGTAAATTATTTTGAGTTCAGGATTTGATGACTTTTGACAAAGTGATATAAAAAGGTGGAAGCTATAGTTCATCAAAGACACAATATATTAACAAATTTGGTAGAGTACCAAAAACCAAACATAGGAAAATGTTGTGGTAATCGTTTAGCTTTCGAAAAAAAATTGATGTTTCTGTAGCATTTTACATTTAATTGAAATCAAATCAAATCAAACCATTTATTTCAATTAGACCATTACAGGCACTTTTGAATGTCAAGAAACAAAATGAATCTACAGTCCCGGTCACAAGGCATAATAACTTGTGAAAGTACTGTAGTTGCCCATTCCAAAGCGTTGATCTCTATAAGAAGAATGGGCAAGAAACTTCATGAATTTTGATGATTGTTATTAAATACATATTATTTATATTTCATTTAACTGTTATGTAAGTAGACCAAAAAATATGGATGGACTATGTGAGGGGTGAAATGGCTGGAAGGAGGTAACTGCTAAGATGACGAGTACACACACCATGTACAGTCAGTAAATGAATTAAGTAACTAGGCTCATCCGCAAGTAAAAAAAATTCTTCAAAAACCAATGAATATTTTCGATTAAAGTTAAATTTGTTTGATAGAAAACAAACAGTTGGTAAAATAATTTAAATTTGAGTTAGAAACGTCTATTGGTTTCTAAAAAAGATTAAACCATTTCCGATGAGGCTGGTTACCTTTGCCAACTGTACTTAACGTAGTATATTTCATCTATCGTTCTAATTGCCTTCAATATAAGAGACAAAACTTGCATACACGCAACAGTAGTTCTATCAGAATCTCCTCAATCTACTTTCTCAAGTATAAGGCTAAAACCTTCAGTCGCTTGATAATCCCAGACGAGGTCGGACGTCAACTCAAAACTGGTGTGCAACTGGGTCACCCAAAACACTAGAAAAATACTTTCCAAGTATATTTAAATAGCCATTTCTATTTGAGGCATACCCGTGGAACTTAAATATAGAAATTGGAATCGTTAAAATGTTTTATCAATATGTACAACGACGGCAGGTCAACCTATTCCAAACTATTATAACCTGATCTTTCTACTACGGATCACACACTGTAGTACACAGATCAAGTTAAAATGGTTTTGTGTAGGTTGATGTGCCGTTGTGTGTACATCTACATATGTCAGATGTTCACGCTTATTTATGTCCGCAGTGCGTCCAAAACTTTTCATTTCATTTATCATAGTGTTAATTAACCAGTATTAATATTACTATAATTCGTCCATTTATTGATTTATATACATAAAATTACATTTTTAAATATTTCTTAAACACAAAAATTAAAAAAAAAAACATTTAAAAATATAAAAATAGTAGCCCACCGGTATCGGGAACAGGGTCCAAGCTACCGGCGGTCAGGGCTCCAGAGAAAGGAACCTCCTAACATTACGAGCCGTGTCCAAGAGTACCGCTTTCTGTATCAAGCCCTTGATCCAGTTGCCTAACGAGAGCCTCCTCAGTTATTGGTCGAGGCTCTTGGCAATTAAGCCATTGGCAGATACGACTATCGGCACAATGATCGCTGAGTCCACATCCCACATGTCGACAACCTCGCGAGCCAAGTCAATATACTTGATTTGCTTATCTTTCTCGGCTTTCACGAGGTTCTCATCATGCGGGACTGTTATGTCAACAATCATTGCGCGCCGCTCTGATCGATCCACCACCACTATATAAGGCTTGTTGGCAACAATAGTCCTGTCAGTGATGATGGAGCGATCCCAGTACAATGTGATAATGCCATGTTCAAGAACTGGGTCGGGCTCATACCTGTAGTACGGCACTTCCGATTCCACAAGGTTGTATTTTAGAGCAAGTTGCTGATGGATAATCCTGGCTACAAGGTTGTGTCTATGCAAGTACTCTCCGTTAGCTAGACGCGAACAACCGGAGATAATGTGTCGTATTGATTCTCCCGGACGGTGGCATGCCCGACATATGTCAACCGTGCCGTCCTTCACAATATTACTACCATTATTACTACCATTATTATCATCAATATTCTTTTGGCGTTTTCCCAAGGTGGGGTTTCGTAAATGAAAAGAAATAAACGTACCGTTATGTCACACACTTTGTTGTCTGTCTGTCAAAACTCTTTAATTCAGTACCGCGTTTCCATGAGCATTTTTATATAAAATAATAAAATTATATACCCAAAGTAGTGTCTTTTGTGCTGCGAAAAAACAAACCCATAAGTCTACGCAATCATAAGGTATTGCCGTTTATGTCGCAGGTTTTTACAAAACCCTCGGTACGCAAGTCCGACTGGCTTTTGGCCGTTTTTTTTTTAGAAGCCGCAGCATAACATTTTCCTAACTTTTCATTAATTCGTCAACTCAGTAAGAATTTCTTTCTAGCCATATCATCATCGGCCCTCTGCCAACATAAGAACCAAAGTCCTTAAACTGACATGGTTACTAACATTATAATCAACACTTCAAACGGGATATTTACCATGTCTCGAAACAAATACCAAACATGGTAAATATCCCGTTTGAAGTGTTAATTATAAGAACTAAAGTTAATTGGTTGATGCATTCGGCCTTTGTATAGAGCAAAAAGGGAATATATTTGGCGAGCATACATTTCCATAAAATTCTAGATTCTAGACTGAAATAAAAATATGTATTTGTTTCACTGACATTGCGTGAACACAAAATATAAAATAACAAAAAAAAACAATAAACAAACAAAGCATAACAAATATTGATAAATACAATAGGACGAAATAGAAAAAGTTCCGTTGTGTTGTATTTATGTATATTTTTGTTGAATGCCGTTAAAAACTTTCCAGTGTAAGTGTGTTACAATGGAACTGGTACGAATAAGACCAAACTAAAGTTTCCTGACCTTTGGGAGGTACTCTGCGCAGCATCACTCAATTATTTAAAATTGTGTGGGTGTGCCTATTTGGTGAAACAAGTACAGTTTTCGCTTTACCGTGGTTAAAGATTACTGAAAAACCCGGCAAGAGCGAGTTGGACTCGCGCACCGAAGGTTTCGTAAACGGCCACATGTTTTGGTTGTGTATACTTAGAGGATTGATTTTACAACAACAAGGGACCACAGACTTGGGTGTACGGTTTTAAATAAAATTCGATACCTCCACGGGTTCTCGAGATAAAGAGTCTTGACAGACAGACGGACAACAAAGTGATTAGGGTTCCATTTTTGCCTTTTGAGGTACAGAACCCTAAATCAGTCTTTGGTGGGAAGTTTTCTGGTATTGTTAAATACGTATAATGTTTAATGAAATGTTCACAGAAATTGTTCATAAAATTTAGGTAAGTAAAGGTTAAATAAATGGATATAATCCACCGTATCAATTTTGCTGCGAAGCAGTACTGAACAAAACCCGACCTACAGAATTAAGTATTTCTAAATTACAAAAACAAAACTTGGAAACGGAGTAAACGTCACATCACGCACAAAGTCTAACGAAAAGAAAAATAAACAAAGGCAACACCAATACGCAGCACAATAAAACATTATGAAGCTCATAATCATATTTCTCCGCTAAAAAATCGCGAGTACGCCATAAAACTCCTTTCCCTCCTTTATTTAAGGATTGCTTTCGCATCATAAATTCGTTAAACATTGAAGCACTTTCGGTACCATTTAGTTCTTAGCTCAGGACGAGTCCAATTTTCTGCCTCGTTATGCGTTAAAATTGCCATGCGATGGCCTCTTGGTGTGTTCTTGAGTTATGGTAGTGATATGGCAGACGGTTTGGATTGGTTATCGGTTATCCTGGAAGTAAGTTAGTGGGGGACAGCTCAGATTGATGGGTGAGACATGCCAACAAACAAGGGGTCGGAAAATTGCCGGAGAAGATAAACACAAGGTTGTCAATGAAGATAAAAGCTGCATTATAAAAGTATCCAAAAACGTGTTAATATACTGGGTAAGGAAAGTTGTGATTAGTGTCACTATGTAGCCATGTCGACGGCGTGTTAGTGTTCCACGCGCGCCTCAAAGAGATGTCAGCAAAGCAGGGGTTGCGGGTTGTTCGAAAGAGATACCGCGGCCTCGGAACATAAAAGACAAAGGAAGGGACATGAGTGAGTTTTAGTCAGTAAAAGCCTCACGACACTCCTCCCCTCTCCGCCCAAAGTGGGGGATTTTAATTAATTATTTTCAATAGGTAAAAAAAAAGTTTACAATGTATTTTGGAGAATGCACACTATAAATAAACGCTTCTTTCAAACAAAAAAACTGCAACACTAAGTCAAATTAAACGCAAAAGCTACTTTCCTAACAGCGCCATGATGAAGAAAACCCGCAAAGCAATATCAAAAAAGGATTCCAACAAAGTTAGGCAAAATAATAGTGAGGTTTGCCTCAACAGAACAATGGGTACATGTTAACTGAAATATTTTCTCTTACCCAAGAGAAAACGGTGTGAAAATGCAAACATTATATACTCGTATGTCGCAAGATAATTGGCAGAACCGTTTTTTTTACGATGATCCTAGTTCTTTTGCTAAAACTCGCTTATATCTTAGGTGAAAGGTGATCAAAAAGAGTCAACAACTTCTGAACCAGATATATGACTCCCTTTAAGATAGTCCCCAAAACTCTATTTTCCTTAGATGAGTGTGAACCTAGAATTACAAATTGACTAGACAATTCTAAATCAATATTCAGCTCATTCTTAACAGGCTGGTTTAAAAGTCCTAGAATTTTCTTTTTTTTTATCTTGTTACTTTGTACGAAGTTTTATTCTGTTACGAATACGCAAGTAAAGGAGAGAACGCCTTGAAACTAAGACGCGTCATTTTAATGGTTAACCTGACGGTGACGCACGTGGAAATGTTCCTGTAATCATGTTCATGTCTCGTTTGATGTTGCCATTTCCTGCTGATTTCACAATGAATTAGTTTATTGTTTGGGCAATTATCAATAATAGGGGGTGTATCGTAAAAATACGGAGGATTTTTTTATTATGTTTCTGAATGAAAGGGCTAAAGGCATTTCTTTATTAAATTTCAGTCTCATTTAATGCCTAGCCTTGTATTGTATTGTATGTATAACTGGCTGATGTCCACAACACCACGTTTGAAGCGCGTATCCACCCCAGCTCCACGAGAAACGCCAGCAGCGCTTTGGTGTTCTCTTCTTCTGCCTAGCCTTTTCCCTATATTGCGGTTAACTTCCAGAATATAATATCTTAAAATAATTAAGAGTAAAGTGTATGACATAGTATTTTTCAATCGCAATCTGTATTAAGTAGTATAAATTAATTTTAAATGGCATACCCAATATTTGTATACCTAGTAATGGTGAAACATGTTGAACTTTTCATTATTGTATGTACAATCCTTCAATGTGCGTATCATCTGTATGCTGATGACTTGCAGTTGTATTGTCAGGGTAGCGTTGATGAATTACCAGGGTTGGTCGATGACATAAACAGCAACCTGATGGCTATACAATCCTGGTCCGATAAATTTGGTGTGGCAGTAAATCCTAATAAATGTCAGGCGATTATTATCGGTAGTTCTCGCAGCCTTAGTAAGTTAGATGGCACGATCTTGCCACCGGTTCTTTTTGACGGTACGGTCGTTCCTTATAGCTCCGACGTTAAAGATCTTGGCTTATTTATTGACAGTACCATGAAATGGTATACTCAAGTTGCACGTGTCAGTCAAAAGGTTACTGGTACGTTGCGGGCTCTGTATCGCTTGAGAAACTTCTTACCGTCAAATACAAAAACAATGCTTGTACAGTCCTTAATTTTTCCTATTATCGACTATGGTGATGTGTGCTACTTTGACCTGAATGCAGAACTCCTCGATAAACTTGACCGTCTTCTAAATAACTGCATTCGATTTGTTTTCAATTTGCGTATATGATCACGTCTCTGAGCACCGGTCTCTTCTTAAGTGGTTGCCCATACGTCAGCGTAGGGAGCAAAGAGCATTAACCACCTTGTTTTCTTTTCTTGTGTCTCCTACATCCCCTAGTTACCTTGCTCCCCACTTTCAGTACATTTGTGCCAACCACAATAGGAGTCTGCGGTCATCGGAGAACCGTATTCTACATTGTCCTTCTCACCGCACTGACTTCATTCACCGATCATTCTTCGTCCAGTCTATTGCGTTATGGAATGCTCTTCCCCAGGAAATCAGGATGGCAACCAACCGTTTATCTTTTAAACATAAAGTTCGTGAGTTTATACGGAAAAAGTCGGCAGTATCTTCACATCGTTAATGTTTCCCCACTGTTTGTTTTTTATTTAGTGTATCTGTGTATATATTCTTTGATATATATTTATAGTATTTTGTTTTATATTTATAGTATTTTATATATCTATATAGGTATTAATAATTAATATTTTTTGTTTTTTGGTTTTACACCTACCACTGTTTGTCTCTGCATCACCCAAAGGTTGACTGGTAGAAAATGCCTATGGCATTAAGTCCGCCTCTGTACTTTGTGCTTGAAGTGTTAAATAAATAAATAAATAAATCCTCACCACCATGTTTTTGACAAATAAATTACTTTGACATTGTCTAACAAGATGCAGCTAAATATCAGTACTTTACCTGGAGCAACAACGCATTTAATAACGGGTAATACAATATCGATTGGTAAGACTGTAATGTTGTTTGTCGGACTTTCGTGCCCCTATAACGGCAGTCGACGACAATTTTCTTTTTTCATTCTATTTGGAATTATATTCAAGTACTTTAGGATATATCGGAAAGCAAGTATTTTAGGAATAATAACATCATTGTTCATCGGAATTAATAAAATAATTTGGTATGAGCAAAGGTATGCTAATTTGAATCTTGTAACAACGGGATAGACTGCACCTCTCCAATAAGGGAGAAAATACGACCAATAAACAATTTTATCTACATGAGAAGAATAAAGTTTGCTTATCTTAAGACATAACACGTGTTAGCATTATTATGATCGCGTGGGTTTATTCGTTGTATTTCTCTTCGCGTCATGAATTTGATAAATTGGACCATTTTGTATAGGCATTTTTTATTTTTGTTTTATGAGAGTAATTTCAGTTGGGCAGAACACAAATAGAAAAGTGGATCAGCAATATAATTTGCCAGTGTTTTTTTTTATTATTGAGCGAAATTAAAATGGCTACAAAATTTGATATCCTAAACAAACCAGACTTTCCATCACCAACATCGATAATCGTGTTTTCAAATGTCGCTTCGTAAGCAACCTCATAGAGATGTCATCAAAGCAGAGGGGCCTGCCAGGGCAGCGGGTTGTTCGAAAGAGATACCTCGGCTCCGGAATAGGTATACAGGGCAAAAGAAGGAACATAGGTGGGATTTAGTCAGTAAAAGTCTGACACTCCTTCCCACTGCGCTCAAAGTGGGGGAAGTTATTAGTCTGTGATAATAGAAATATGCTCCTTGATCTAGACTGATTGGTGTGCAACACACAATCCTCTTTTTTAATTCTATACCAAACTAGCTGGCGCCCGCGACTTCGCCCGCATGATATCGAAAAAGAAAGTATCCTTTGTGTTATTCCAGACTCTCTCACTACCTCTGATCTGTTCAGCCGTTTTGACGTGAAAGACATACATCCATCCTCACAAGCATTCGTATTTATAATATTAGTAGGATAAGCTTGTGTGTCAGATTTTTTTTGCATTTGACTGCAACTCGCCACTCTCCACAGTTAAAACAAGAAGAGGTATTTGCCCTCCAACAGAATAACACAATCTATTATTCACCGGACTATTCTCCATAGAACTTTACAAATCTATTTTGAAACATCAATTAAGCCCATTATTTACTCCCAATTTTATTTAACAAGTACCTATTAGAAATGGAACAAAGTCAAAGCAAATAACTAGGCGTTTCGACAGCTTAAATATCAGATTTAATTACTAAGGCTCGGAGCCACTGCACTGTAATTATTGATGAACGTTCCCTCGTATTAGCTCTTTTGTTTCTTTGTAATTTTAATTGAAGGAGAATTACTTTTTAGGTCCATTTTCAGCAGTTATTTGAAACCTACTAGTTGCTCTTCAAATACTTTCAGAAGTGGCTAATTACAGGCTGAACTATTACTCTAGAAGATTCGTTTGAGATTTATTAGTTAGTCTAAGAAAAGATTAAAGAGTTCGTGAAAAAAAATCGTGGGAGGTCTTTACCCAGTACTGGGACAGCGTCGGCTAAATTTAAGATATAAAGCCACAATGTTTATTCACCAAGTAAATAAAAAAAATGTAACCTCTATGACACACACACACGCACACATTCAATATCTTCGTTTGTAGGGTTCTGCACCTCAAAAGAAAAACGGAACTCTTACTAAAGGATCACTTTGTTGTCCGTATGTCTGTCTGTCAAGGCCTTTTATCTCAGAAATGCGAGGAGGTATCGAGTTGAAAAAAAACATATAAGTACTCAAATCTGTGAATTATATTATATGAATAATATTTCTTTCCCCTTTTCTTCCCTCATTCACCCCGTTTTCTCACTTAAAAAAAATTGCCTTTGTCCGTCCCCAACTATTTCTGTACCAAAATGCATCAAAATCGGTTTAGCCATTTAGGCGTGAACACGTAACAAACTCACTTAAAATATTAGTAAGGATTTTTTCAGTGTGATATATCAAGATAGTTTGGTAGAAAGAAACATGGATTGACGGACTGTGTGAAAATTAAAACGGCAAGAAAGGAGGTGTCTGATGATATAACGAATTTTAAAGAAAAATGGAAGAAGAAAACATGCTGCGTCGACCACAAACAAAATGAGATAAGGGCAGGAGAATGAAAATAAGGGATTTACGGACATTTAAGCAACGCAAATCACAACACGATCTCAAAGCTAAAATGTGATAAAAAACAAATAGAATTCCTCCGCCTCGCCACGTAGCTGTTAATCAAATTATTTTTCCATCAGTCTCTTTAGCTTGCAATTAATTGTACGGCGACAAAATATTTTCAAGATCCACTAATGATTTTTTGACGAGGGTACCCGAATTTGTTTCGTGAAACAACACTGATTTTAATGCTTTTCTTCGATAGACGATCTAATTTTGGCCTACCTCTAGTAATTAGTGATTGGGGTTTGTTTTATATTCTGAAATTCAATTAATTTGAAGAGGTTTTCTAGATGAAGTGCCCATTGTTTACTTTGAAAAGCAGCAGTGTTTCTACAAATTTATAAACTCTTCAAGATTTTAGAAAAGCAGTAATGGGATCATGTACTGAACAATAGTTAGTCAAAACCGTATTTTCTTCGTTTTTATAACAAACTAGCTTTTGCCCGCAGCTTCGCTCGCGTTAAATTCGGTATCACACAGTACCTGCTACCTGCAGTTTTTGCCCTTGCGCCTTATTGATTTGTAATAGCAACGCTACGTTTTCCCTTTTCCTTTCCTTCTTTCTCCCTCACATCCCACTTTTTTCAAAAAAATATTAGCTATGTCCGTCTCCTGGTTCCCAACTACCTCTGTACCAAAATTCATCAAAATCGGTTTAGCCATTAAAGTGCGAAGAGGTAACAAATAAACAAACAAACTAACTTTCGCTTTTATAATATTAGTAAGGATTACTTTTTCTTAATTATTTTTCAACGTGTTATGATTATTTCGTATATGTTACGCTCAAAGATCAAAAACGCTCAGTGAGCGAAAGAATAGCTCACAACGCGTTGTAGTCACAGTAAAACGTCCACATAGCGAACATATACACTTAAATGATTAAAAAAACATAATTATGTATATAGCTCTGACGTTTCTAAAATTATAAATGCGAAAGTTGATAAGTCATTGACGGCACGGTTGGCGCAGTGGCTGAGTGATTAGCAGCTGCGCTACGTTCACTGCGTGTAGCAGGTTTGATTTCCGTACAAAACACATAGGTACTGTAAAGTAATAATACTGCGTAAAACCCAAAGATACAGTAGTACCAGCTCGGGCTGTTTATGTTTGAGAGTTTAAATTTTTGAAAAAAGCAGAAAAAAAAACTTCACTCATTCAACATTTTTGCGTCCTAGCGGCTAAAATTACTATGAAACATGTTATTAATTATTATCATCTGTAGTTAGGAAATCCATACATGGTATGGAAAACATCAATCTCTGTTATTGCGAATAGGAAATCATCAAAAACCTCCCCCTGCTCTGGGCGGGACAGGGGGGAATGTCAGACTTGTACTGACTAAAACCTACCCATGTTCTTTCTTTTGCACTATATTTTCCGGGGCCGCGGTATCTCTCTCAGACAACCCGCAACTACGGCAACCACTCTCTACCCCGGAACAACCCGCAACATCAGTATTAACTCAATTCTTCAATATTCAGACATGTTAGACCCACTTGAATTAAGTGTGTTACAAACCGAAAAATATGTGCTTAATTGCACACAAAACTCCAAGCTCCCAAAACAAAGTGCTCTAAATAAGTAAACCCACTAAATAACTCAACCTAATTAGTGTAAAACAATACTGAGGGTCGTTTACTTGGGCTCTCTGCGTAGAAATAGATTCTATCAACACTGCCCTGGCAAAAACTACTAGAACAGTGGCTTAGCTACAGTTAATTAATCTAGATTGAGGATCCAAGGATACACTTTTGCGCTCAGGAACATCGTTGTTATGTCTTATAAATAATGTTCTTAATACTTATTTCAGATAATCTATATATATAAAAATGGATTGCTGTTCGTTAGTCTCGCTAAAACTCGAGAACGGCTGAACCGATTTGGCTAATTTTAGTCTTGAAATACTCCTGGAAGTCCAGGGAAGGTTTAAAAGGTGAGAAAAATTGGAATAATTGCCAGGAAAACCCTCAAAACCGTCCTTCTTTATTTCCCATACAAACGTTTTCTAAATAAAATGGAGTCAAAGAAAGTACTAGGCTTGCATGAATTCACGGTGAAATTTCCCATACAAACGTTTTCTAAATAAAATGGAGTCAAAACCCTAACTAATACAAGCGAAAGTACTAGGCTTGCATGAATTCACGGTGAAATTCCCCATACAAACGTTTTCTAAATAAAATGGAGTCAAAACCCTAACTAATACAAGCGAAAGTACTAGGCTTGCATGAATTCACGGTGAAATTTCCCATACAAACGTTTTCTAAATAAAATGGAGTCAAAACCCTAACTAATACAAGCGAAAGTACTAGGCTTGCATGAATTCACGGTGAAATTTCCCATACAAACTTTTTTCTAAATAAAATGGAGTCAAAACCCTAACTAATACAAGCGAAAGTACTAGGCTTGCATGAATTCACGGTGAAATTAATTCCAGCAGTTTGATCTGTGGATTCAAGTTCTTGATAGAACCAACTGCGTTGAGATAAAACTATATATATATAAAAATGGATTGCTGTTCGTTAGTCTCGCTAAAACTCGAGAACGGCTGAACCGATTTGGCTAATTTTAGTCTTGAAATACTCCTGGAAGTCCAGGGAAGGTTTAAAAGGTGAGAAAAATTGGAATAATTGCCAGGAAAACCCTCAAAACCGTCCTTCTTTATTTCCCATACAAACGTTTTCTAAATAAAATGGAGTCAAAGAAAGTACTAGGCTTGCATGAATTCACGGTGAAATTTCCCATACAAACGTTTTCTAAATAAAATGGAGTCAAAACCCTAACTAATACAAGCGAAAGTACTAGGCTTGCATGAATTCACGGTGAAATTCCCCATACAAACGTTTTCTAAATAAAATGGAGTCAAAACCCTAACTAATACAAGCGAAAGTACTAGGCTTGCATGAATTCACGGTGAAATTTCCCATACAAACTTTTTCTAAATAAAATGGAGTCAAAACCCTAACTAATACAAGCGAAAGTACTAGGCTTGCATGAATTCACGGTGAAATTAATTCCAGCAGTTTGATCTGTGGATTCAAGTTCTTGATAGAACCAACTGCGTTGAGATAAAACTACTAGGATAGCATGAAATTATAACAACCTTTGCCAAGGTTTGGAAATGGATGGGTTACCACACGGAGACAGGTTAAGCAACTCTTGCCAAGGTTTGGAAATGGATCGGTTACCACACGTGACACGGGGACAGGTAAAGCAACTCTTACTAAGGTTTGGACATGGATGGGCTACCACAGGGGGCCAGGTTAAGCAACACTTGCCATGGTTTGGAAATGCATGTGTTACCACTCGGGCCAGGTTAAGCAACCCTCACCAAGGTTTGGAAATGGATGGGCTACCACAGGGTGCCAGGTTAAGCAACCCTTGCTGAGGTTTGGAAATGGATGGGCTAACACAGGGTGCCAGGTTAAGCAACCCTTGCCAAGTTTTGGAAATGGATGGGTTACCACAGGGGACAAGGTTAAGTAACCTTTGCCAAGGTTTGGAAATAGATGGGTTACCAGACGGGCCAGGTTAAGCAACCCTCACCAAGGTTTGGAAATGGATGGGTTACCACAGGGGGCCAGGTTAAGCAACCCTCACCAAGGTTTGGAAATGGATGGGCTACCACAGGGGGTATAGGTAAAGCAAGCCTTGCCAAGGTTTGGGAATGCATGTGTTAGCACACGGGCCAGGTTAAGTAACCCTTGCCAAGGTTTAGAAATGGATGGGTTACCACAGGGGGGCACTGTAATAGAGTTTTATTCAAAGTGCCTTCGATCAACGAATTCGTAAACGATGATGAACACGAAAACGATGTCCTTTTGGTAAATCCACAATGAAACAGGTTAAGCAACTCTTGCCAAGGTTTGGAAATGGATCGGTTACCACACGTGACACGGGGACAGGTAAAGCAACTCTTACTAAGGTTTGGACATGGATGGGCTACCACAGGGGGCCAGGTTAAGCAACACTTGCCATGGTTTGGAAATGCATGTGTTACCACTCGGGCCAGGTTAAGCAACCCTCACCAAGGTTTGGAAATGGATGGGCTACCACAGGGTGCCAGGTTAAGCAACCCTTGCTGAGGTTTGGAAATGGATGGGCTAACACAGGGTGCCAGGTTAAGCAACCCTTGCCAAGTTTTGGAAATGGATGGGTTACCACAGGGGACAAGGTTAAGTAACCTTTGCCAAGGTTTGGAAATAGATGGGTTACCAGACGGGCCAGGTTAAGCAACCCTCACCAAGGTTTGGAAATGGATGGGTTACCACAGGGGGCCAGGTTAAGCAACCCTCACCAAGGTTTGGAAATGGATGGGCTACCACAGGGGGTATAGGTAAAGCAAGCCTTGCCAAGGTTTGGGAATGCATGTGTTAGCACACGGGCCAGGTTAAGTAACCCTTGCCAAGGTTTAGAAATGGATGGGTTACCACAGGGGGGCACTGTAATAGAGTTTTATTCAAAGTGCCTTCGATCAACGAATTCGTAAACGATGATGAACACGAAAACGATGTCCTTTTGGTAAATCCACAATGAAACAGAAAAATGATGTTTTCAATGACATATTTAGTTCCTATCACAATCTGTTCTTTTCTGCATATTACTCTTACAAAATAATGTCGATATTTCACATCTGCCAGGCGACCCGTGACGGCTCACATTTTTATGATTATTTTTTATATTTATCGTTAATCACTACAGCATTTTAGTATTTTTTTTGTCTATACGCCAAAGAAGTATAACTTCTAACGCGTGTACATAAGTACACACACTTCTTTTTTTTAAACTCCTAGGATGTGCCTGGCTTACCACCGCACAATTTACGCCTAAAGGTTGGCTCCGTTGTAAGCTTCGAAACATAAACCAAACAAAACGGCGCAAACCAGTACGCATTTGGTGGTTAGAAAATTGATGAACAATGTAATTTACGCGACGTATAGTGAAAGGAAAATTCAAAGGTGAGGAAGTCCTCATTCTGACGATCCCGATGATCCCAACCGATTTGCCGTTCGAATTTAAAAGACTTCAATATCCGATCCGTCTTACATTTGCCATGACCATCAACAAATCACAAAGCCAACCCTTAAAAGTTTATGGTTTGAATCTAGAACATCCATGTTTTTCTCATGGTCAATTATATGTGGCATGTTCACGGGTCGGAAGACTATCTGCATTGTTTTGTAGAAAACAAAAAATGTCGTGTATCACAAGGTACTTAAGTGGAGACCAACCTATGTACTGAAATGCAGAAACAATAATAAATGATTAATCTTTTTCAAAGAAAAAAAAAACTTAAAAAATTAGAAAATCGGCTTATTATTTATTGCCTTTATGGCGGAACAGAGTTCGCCGGGTCAGCTAGTAAGATATATATATATAGGTGTAAGTTATAATTGAAGGACCTAGTCCTAAATTTTAAACTAACCTTTAAAAATTTCAGAGAAACAGAAAATTAAAAAAAAAATATAAAAAATAAATAATTATTAGGAACATATTTGGAGGAGTGAAGGACTGCTATCTTTTGCAAAGGAAAAGTCTGTAAAAAAAGCCTTTTTTTATCGCGTCACTTCCAGACATTCTTATAAAAATACATACAGTAAAATTCTCATTCTTAATTCAAGATACTAGAACATTATGTCTGCTAAAATATATTCACTGACTGTGTATAAAGTCTCGCATATGAGTTCTGGGCACCCCAACCGCAACATAACTTAAAACTGCAATAAATACAAACCCAAGAAATATTGCAATATTACTTTCAAAGTTTCGACAAATGTACGAGTTCAGAGAAAACCAAACTTTCATGTCAATGGACTTTTTACTTCTGAAAACTAACCTCTACCAGATTTGTTGGTTTCATTTTCAAAGTGGAAGAGCCCTTTAAAGTTTCTCAATCTAATCGGGAGGTGCATAAAATAAAATTAAACTTAACTCCTTTAGTCATAAAGTAGCGTTTAACACTTTAGTTTTATGTTGGGTATAAAAATATTATATATTTATAGAAAGTGGAATTTGATGCTTTATATATTTTGACTAGCTGACCCGGCGAACTCTGTTCCGCCATAAAGGCAATAAATAATAAGCCGATTTTCTAATTTTTTAAGTTTTTTTTTTCTTTGAAAAAGATTAATCATTTATTATTGTTTCTGCATTTCAGTACATAGGTTGGTCTCCACTTAAGTACCTTGTGATACACGACATTTTTTGTTTTCTACAAAACAATGCAGATAGTCTTCCGACCCGTGAACATGCCACATATAATTGACCATGAGAAAAACATGGATGTTCTAGATTCAAACCATAAACTTTTAAGGGTTGGCTTTGTGATTTGTTGATGGTCATGGCAAATGTAAGACGGATCGGATATTGAAGTCTTTTAAATTCGAACGGCAAATCGGTTGGGATCATCGGGATCGTCAGAATGAGGACTTCCTCACCTTTGAATTTTCCTTTCACTATACGTCGCGTAAATTACATTGTTCATCAATTTTCTAACCACCAAATGCGTACTGGTTTGCGCCGTTTTGTTTGGTTTATGTTTCGAAGCTTACAACGGAGCCAACCTTTAGGCGTAAATTGTGCGGTGGTAAGCCAGGCACATCCTAGGAGTTTAAAAAAAAGAAGTGTGTGTACTTATGTACACGCGTTAGAAGTTATACTTCTTTGGCGTATAGACAAAAAAAATACTAAAATGCTGTAGTGATTAACGATAAATATAAAAAATAATCATAAAAATGTGAGCCGTCACGGGTCGCCTGGCAGATGTGAAATATCGACATTATTTTGTAAGAGTAATATGCAGAAAAGAACAGATTGTGATAGGAACTAAATATGTCATTGAAAACATCATTTTTCTGTTTCATTGTGGATTTACCAAAAGGACATCGTTTTCGTGTTCATCATCGTTTACGAATTCGTTGATCGAAGGCACTTTGAATAAAACTCTATTACAGTGCCCCCCTGTGGTAACCCATCCATTTCTAAACCTTGGCAAGGGTTACTTAACCTGGCCCGTGTGCTAACACATGCATTCCCAAACCTTGGCAAGGCTTGCTTTACCTATACCCCCTGTGGTAGCCCATCCATTTCCAAACCTTGGTGAGGGTTGCTTAACCTGGCCCCCTGTGGTAACCCATCCATTTCCAAACCTTGGTGAGGGTTGCTTAACCTGGCCCGTCTGGTAACCCATCTATTTCCAAACCTTGGCAAAGGTTACTTAACCTTGTCCCCTGTGGTAACCCATCCATTTCCAAAACTTGGCAAGGGTTGCTTAACCTGGCACCCTGTGTTAGCCCATCCATTTCCAAACCTCAGCAAGGGTTGCTTAACCTGGCACCCTGTGGTAGCCCATCCATTTCCAAACCTTGGTGAGGGTTGCTTAACCTGGCCCGAGTGGTAACACATGCATTTCCAAACCATGGCAAGTGTTGCTTAACCTGGCCCCCTGTGGTAGCCCATCCATGTCCAAACCTTAGTAAGAGTTGCTTTACCTGTCCCCGTGTCACGTGTGGTAACCGATCCATTTCCAAACCTTGGCAAGAGTTGCTTAACCTGTTTCATTGTGGATTTACCAAAAGGACATCGTTTTCGTGTTCATCATCGTTTACGAATTCGTTGATCGAAGGCACTTTGAATAAAACTCTATTACAGTGCCCCCCTGTGGTAACCCATCCATTTCTAAACCTTGGCAAGGGTTACTTAACCTGGCCCGTGTGCTAACACATGCATTCCCAAACCTTGGCAAGGCTTGCTTTACCTATACCCCCTGTGGTAGCCCATCCATTTCCAAACCTTGGTGAGGGTTGCTTAACCTGGCCCCCTGTGGTAACCCATCCATTTCCAAACCTTGGTGAGGGTTGCTTAACCTGGCCCGTCTGGTAACCCATCTATTTCCAAACCTTGGCAAAGGTTACTTAACCTTGTCCCCTGTGGTAACCCATCCATTTCCAAAACTTGGCAAGGGTTGCTTAACCTGGCACCCTGTGTTAGCCCATCCATTTCCAAACCTCAGCAAGGGTTGCTTAACCTGGCACCCTGTGGTAGCCCATCCATTTCCAAACCTTGGTGAGGGTTGCTTAACCTGGCCCGAGTGGTAACACATGCATTTCCAAACCATGGCAAGTGTTGCTTAACCTGGCCCCCTGTGGTAGCCCATCCATGTCCAAACCTTAGTAAGAGTTGCTTTACCTGTCCCCGTGTCACGTGTGGTAACCGATCCATTTCCAAACCTTGGCAAGAGTTGCTTAACCTGTCTCCGTGTGGTAACCCATCCATTTCCAAACCTTGGCAAAGGTTGTTATAATTTCATGCTATCCTAGTAGTTTTATCTCAACGCAGTTGGTTCTATCAAGAACTTGAATCCACAGATCAAACTGCTGGAATTAATTTCACCGTGAATTCATGCAAGCCTAGTACTTTCGCTTGTATTAGTTAGGGTTTTGACTCCATTTTATTTAGAAAAAGTTTGTATGGGAAATTTCACCGTGAATTCATGCAAGCCTAGTACTTTCGCTTGTATTAGTTAGGGTTTTGACTCCATTTTATTTAGAAAACGTTTGTATGGGGAATTTCACCGTGAATTCATGCAAGCCTAGTACTTTCGCTTGTATTAGTTAGGGTTTTGACTCCATTTTATTTAGAAAACGTTTGTATGGGAAATTTCACCGTGAATTCATGCAAGCCTAGTACTTTCTTTGACTCCATTTTATTTAGAAAACGTTTGTATGGGAAATAAAGAAGGACGGTTTTGAGGGTTTTCCTGGCAATTATTCCAATTTTTCTCACCTTTTAAACCTTCCCTGGACTTCCAGGAGTATTTCAAGACTAAAATTAGCCAAATCGGTTCAGCCGTTCTCGAGTTTTAGCGAGACTAACGAACAGCAATCCATTTTTATATATATATAGTTTTATCTCAACGCAGTTGGTTCTATCAAGAACTTGAATCCACAGATCAAACTGCTGGAATTAATTTCACCGTGAATTCATGCAAGCCTAGTACTTTCGCTTGTATTAGTTAGGGTTTTGACTCCATTTTATTTAGAAAAAAGTTTGTATGGGAAATTTCACCGTGAATTCATGCAAGCCTAGTACTTTCGCTTGTATTAGTTAGGGTTTTGACTCCATTTTATTTAGAAAACGTTTGTATGGGAAATTTCACCGTGAATTCATGCAAGCCTAGTACTTTCGCTTGTATTAGTTAGGGTTTTGACTCCATTTTATTTAGAAAACGTTTGTATGGGGAATTTCACCGTGAATTCATGCAAGCCTAGTACTTTCGCTTGTATTAGTTAGGGTTTTGACTCCATTTTATTTAGAAAACGTTTGTATGGGAAATTTCACCGTGAATTCATGCAAGCCTAGTACTTTCTTTGACTCCATTTTATTTAGAAAACGTTTGTATGGGAAATAAAGAAGGACGGTTTTGAGGGTTTTCCTGGCAATTATTCCAATTTTTCTCACCTTTTAAACCTTCCCTGGACTTCCAGGAGTATTTCAAGACTAAAATTAGCCAAATCGGTTCAGCCGTTCTCGAGTTTTAGCGAGACTAACGAACAGCAATCCATTTTTATATATATAGATTTCAATTTCATTGACTCTCTTAGAAACGCTTTAGCAATGGAATAACGTTCCTTTTTAATGCTAAGTAGCAATACCGCTCACGCATTTTTGTCATAATCACACACACTGGAACGCTCAAATTAATAATAGGTGAGGCCGAATCTCCTGAATTCTAGTCACTGCACGAATCCAATAAAATAGCCCAGCGGAATAATTGCGGAAAACAATAACTACCATGGCAATGACGTTCCTATTGGTTGCTCTTAATTTTTTTTTAATCTTCGTAAGTACTTTATTCAATTCAATTAAACTAACTAAGCATGCAAACTAAAAATAGTCACAAACTAATAATAAAAATATGTACAAGTGAAAACATGGTAAATTACAGAGCGCCAAAAAATTCGTCCGCATCACAGTCAACAGAAAAAGTGCCCAGAAGGCTGGCAGCATTACCGCGTTGGATAGCAATGCAAATCGTTAAGCTTACCAATATTCATTGACTTGTAAATTGTAAAGAAATTACAATAAAATAAACTTACAATAAATACACTAATTAGCTTTAAACTCAAATGGATTGCGGATGAAAGTGTGATCCACCATTACCCAACAGATCACAGATAAACCTTACAATAACATACCATAAATGTAGCTCAAATGCTTGTTTATAGTCCCATACACGTCGCAGACAAAATAATCCGCGCTTAGTCCGACTAATCGCAACATAAATACGCAAAGACTGGACGTTGACACAATAATTATCCCAGTAACACTGCCCAGCCTTGTGTTAGTTTACTACCTGTGGTCGTACTGTCCATGGCAAACAGTTGCTGTAGGTACCCACTTAGTGTACATACAGAGTGTGTTCCTACGTAGGTAGGTTAGTGAATGTTTAAACAGGAATATAACCTGTGAAATATACGAAGGAGCTCGTGGCTAAATAATAGCAGCCGCTTTTTTTGCGTATGGGGAAGCGGGAGGGAGTGTCAGACTTGTACAGACTAAAACCCAGCTATGTTCCTTCTTTTGCGCTTTATGTTCCGGGGCCACGGTATCTCTCTAACCCGCAACCGCGGCAGTCGGTGGCACTGACAGGCCCCTCTGCTTTACTGACATATCTTTAAGGCGTGCGTGAAAAAAGAACGCGCCTTCGACACGGCAGTAACAGCCATTTGGTTTAATCATCAGGTTAAGCCCTGCTCGACATGGTAACGACTGTCAAATATCTACAAATGAGAACCGGGACCAACGACTTAGTGTGCTTTCTGAAGTACGTGGGTCTATTTGGTATATTATGGGACCAAATCAGGCAATCAGGCTTCACCTTATATGTAGCAGTTTATTTTTTTTCAAAATCAATGTATTTTATTTCACATAGACCTAATGGGCACTCACGAAATGTCGAGAAAGGGTGCACGGTTCGGGTTGGTCGTTTCCTATGGAAAAAAAACCGGCAGTATTACCGGCATTATCTCAAACGTACTAATAATACACTGTAAATGTATGTCATGGTTATTCTGGCGAGTGAATGACCTTCTCAGACCCTCCTGCTGTGTTAATTTTGGAACCAAGTTCCTTATCGCGCGTTGCGAAAGGGGGCTAGACGGAAAAAATAATACCAACAGTTGTAACGCCACTTTTTAGTTAAAACCAAAAGTTGTAACGACACTTTTTGCTATAGTTGTAAGCCGTGCGGCGTGCGCGTGTTTTTCTGTCTGTCTCTCTCTCTCATAGAAACCAAGCCAGTTATATTCGTTTCGTTTTTCTATTTCGCATTAAACAATGTGGTGTCGCGACGATTATTTTTGTTGAGTGTATACAAGTTTTTTGTACATAGTAAATAATAACTTCGTTCCATCCGGGTGTCCCTTGACATCTCTCAATTTTTTTTTTGTTATTAAGTTGTCTGTGAAGATTGCATTGAAAAAAACAGCAAGACGGCATTAGTTCCAACTAACAACGATACAAATTGTATTATACTTACAACTATTCAACAATTACACTGAATTACATTTCAACCATAGCCTAAACAACCATGCAAGGAGCTTCACAATAAAGCAATGGGTGGGGGTCAAACTCACACCTGAGACGCTGTTCCATTGTGGCCACGGAACCAACCAGCGGGTCTAAGATGACCACGATAAGCAACAATGTGTCGGTTCCACCCGCTCGAACAATGTTGTTGATAGTCCATTCAGTTAACGCATTCATCGGACGCGGGTAGTTGATCGGAAGACGTGTATCCTAGTTTACTGAGTAAGAATTTATGAGTTTTGTTGTATTTTTGGATGAAAATATTGCATTAAATCGGCAGTAAGGATATACAGCCGTATCGCTTTATTATGTTCCACATACAATCAAAGTGAACTAGAAGTAAATGGTGATCGTAACTAGTCCTAACTAACTCTGTACCGAAATTCATCAAAATCGGTTCCGCCATTTAGGCGTAAAGACGTAACAAAAAAAACAAACAAACTCACTTTCTCTTTTATAATATTAAGTAAGGATTGTCTTCATACTAATGTCCTTATTTTGCCTTAATCCACAGTGCCATTAAGGTCACAGAAATGCACAGATTTTTAGAACAGATTGCAGTAATTTTGGGTAAGCTTGCTACTACTTCATTTACCATTGACACTCTACGTACGGTTTAGATTGTCCAACTGCTATTGGGAGTCCAGTCGCTTAACGTGATGGATTAGTGGTCCCGTACACATCTGTCTGATGTCGGCTTCTTGTTTGCTTCAGCCATCAGTTGGCTTTGAGTTTCAGAAATCATTAATGGGCTCGTTTACGTTTGTGCAAATGAAGGACCACAAGCTTTGACTTTACAAAACATCCAATTTTGATTAGTCCTCTAAATTTTTGCAAAACAATATATTTTGTTTAGTAAGGCAACAGAGTAGCTTATACAGACACCGAAAAGTAACCAATTTATACTTATAAATCTAGAGAGTTTGTATTCGTCATTATCATTTCTGCCTTGGTGTCATTCTATTTTATTGCTTTTGCTATTTTTTTCTAGTTGGCCAGTTTTTGTTTCTCTTGTACCGTAGGTGCGTTGTCATGCATTTAACCGTATAGTTCGGTACGGACCCCTTCGGGGGCTCGACATTCAAACCTCCGCTGGCTCGGTACTGGCCCCGAAAGGGGCCGAACATTTAAGTCATAAGACCTCCTCATTATTTTTGTAAATATTTTATTTTCTGGTTAATAAATAATATGGGTGTGCATTCATTAAGATAGTAGAATAAAAAACTCATATGTAAACGTCATTAGAAGTTCTTTAATTATTGAGGAAGTTTCTTAATTAAGTCTTATAAAATCCAAATGCGTAAATTACGATCATCGCCATTTTGATGGCAGTGTAAGTCGACGCTAAAAATCATGAAAAAATAGGTTTTCGAACATTTAAACTCCACATTATTGGGCATGATTAACGTGTCCTTTTATTACGTGAAGAAATCATTCGTAATTTAACTTATATTAGTAGTGGTAATGATACATTTTGAAATCTAAAGTCGAAGTTTCGCGCCAATCGTGCTTGTTTACATTTTTAATTCCACATTATAACATATATTCACGAATAGATTCTATAACAACTCACACAAATATCATTACAAATATTATAAATAACATGACAATGCCCAGATCTTATCGTAATTTGCAATAATAGGAACAATAACACGGAATATTCATAACCACTACTAAATTCACTTTCGAAATTGACGTCCATTTCTTTTTTTTTTTAATTTTGTGATGTGTAAATACGATTATTTCAATCGATTATTTTCTTGTAAATCAATCAACTCGAATAATTAAATTAAGGAATATCAGAAATTGATAGATGAAAATAAAAATTAATTTTGTAATAAGTGTGAAATACTATAAATATTGATTATAATATTTTTTACGCCACTAAAACCGATTAAAAAACAAACAGTACAAACTGATCTATGGCTAAATTCGCGCCAATTTTATTTTCAGATAAAAATTCAAAAAAGGAATGCGCTCGCTGTTCAAATTTATATTAAAATGTTTATTTGCTATTTTATTAATAATTTGGTTTTGTACCTACTATTTGAATGTGAATTGCAAATAGAAATAAATACGGTTGAATATAGAACGCGCCAATTATTATCTTGGCAAGCACATTAAAAAAATCAGCTAAGATAAATTACATTTGTTCGACAAAATTGTTTGGTTGGATTGGTTATTTGAAAAGCGTATTCAATCTTTCCTAAAACATGGCTCGTAGGCCAAAGTGTTCTTGGAGTGGAAGCCTTGGGGTAAAAATGGCCTATAGAGGAAGAGCACAATTGAGATGGAAACACGACACCAAGAAAACTCCTGGTTCAAAATGAGTCCATTTTGAACCCGGGTTTTTCTTGATGTCGTGTACCGGGGTTTTTTTTTGGGTGGGAAATCGTCAAATAACTTCCCCCGCTCTGGGCAAAACGGGGGGGAGTGTCAGACTAGTACGACTAAAACCCACCCATGCTCCTTCTATTGCATAACCCTGACACTCCGCTCCGCTTCGTCTAGAGCGGGGGAAGTGAGGCGCTCCTCAAACCAAGCCAGCCACCGCGGGAGACGCTACAGGCATCGGGCGTCGGGCGTCGGGTGTCTATATCAATATTTTAGGGCCCCGATGTGTGCGGAGTCCCTGTCCGTCTAAAACAAGGCTCTACTGCGGAGGCATGGCTTTCTAGGTGCGGTACGGTATGGTTGTGCCAGCTGGGGTGCCTGACTAGTTACCTACAGAATTAGCATGACCTCCTACAAAAATGGCCGCCACTTTCATTCATCGTCATTCAAGAAAACAGCCAAAATCTTAAACTACAGCAAAATGTACAGACGCCTGCAGGTCAAGCTACCCGAAACTGTAAATTTTTCCCAATCAACCTTGAACCTAATACTTTAGAAATAAAGTCGAAAATCTATCAAAGAAATCTGACAGATTGTAGTAGCTTGATGTGCAGGCGTCTGTACCTCAAATCTTGGCGCATAAGAAAATAATTATAGCATAACAAAAAGGCACGTGACAAAATGTTGTTGTCTTTCTTTTCTTATCGATATCATACATATTTGAACAACTATAATATCAATAGTAGAATAATATGCAATCTCCATAGGTAAATTCCTCAATGGTCCCAAAACTTTTTTTTAAAGTTTACTCCATTTCGATTATCGATTAGGTTGAATGCAACTTTTTAATCGTAATGATGAAACTTAGATTTACGGTCAGCACTAAAGCGGGGCATTCACTAACAGACATACCCGTAGACACGCCTGCGGGCATGTCCGGGCGGGCATCTTTACAAGAGGTTTGTCCTTAAGTCTGTATGTGTGTGTCTATCGCAGACGGTCTGGCAGGCCGACGTTGCAAGTCCGTGCGATCTCATTTTGTCTGCGCGGGCACAGACATGTCCGAACGTGAATGCTTACCGCAGGCCGCCTGTTCACAGACACAGGAGCGACAGCAACCAATGCAGACGTCCGTTTATTATTATTTGACGTGGAGGTTTTTTTAGAATGAGTTTTAACGACAACAAAATTTTCTGGGAAGAGTTTATAGCTATTTACAAAACGTATCCATATTTATGGAAGGTAAAAAGCAAGGAGTTTATGAACTCAGTGTTCATAAACTCTTTGCTTTTTACCAATTACGCAATACTGCCTATCAAAATTCAATTGAGAAATCCACTCCGAAACCGATTTAGCATTTGTTAAAAAAAATTGAATTCCTAAGGAACTCATACAGGCGTGAGCTGCGTAAAATACGCCAGTCAACAAGAACTGGTTCATCAGTAGATGAGGTGGTATGAGTTGGTGTTATAATCTGCTCCAGTTCACGTCCGATCAGGAGCAAGCACGAGCTGGTACATCGTTAATAAGCTCACCGCCTAATTCTTTGTCAGACGAATCATTGGTATATACAAGTAAAAGTACATAATATTCAATTATATTCTTATTAGTAAAAAATAAAGTATGTAGGATAGGTAGGTGGGTGTAAGTGATTCAATAAAACTCAATATTGTACTGGATAGCAGCACCAGTAATTATTGCAATTTTTCGTTTTTTCGTAGTCATCTTTAATGTGCACAACTAATCGCCTAGCTGGTCTAAAATAGACTGATGTGTCCGTGTAGTGTATTGAGGCGCCAGACATGCCCGGACAGACTGCCCGAAGGCGTGCCTACGGGCATGTCTGTAAGTGAATGCCCCGCTTATGAAATGTCATGTTGCAACATAGTTTTTAGTATTTTTTTGTCGAGATTTGTATCGTGTTTTATTTTGAATTTATATGTAAAATGGCAAAAATAAGAATGCAGATGGAATGTCACTGTTTTTATTTTGGATTTCCAATTTTATTATCAAAGGGTGGTCTTGTGTATGTGCATTATTTCCAGCGTTTTTAAAGTATCTAATTTTTGGAAGGGTGTAATAATATGTATTTTACACACATTTTACAATAGATTGACGCCGTTTTATCGACCTTATGAGGTTTTTGGAAATATAAACCTCAAACTTATCATATGATACAGCCCCGGTGACTTATTTTTAAATACAAAATTGAATGCTGTAAATTGATGAAAATTCTTGAATTTCATGACAATTCGCGTCACCCCACCGATTCAGCTGATGTGTCATGTGTCAAAATCCTGTCGTGCAGAGTGGTTAAACTCACATACACAAACAGACAACTAAACAAAGTTCGGCGCAATATATTTTCTTCCATTCTCCTGTCAATCATTATGTCCAAAATCAATGTGTGTTGTAAATCATAATGTTCAAAATCAATGCCCAACCGACATTGTCCAAATCGGACAATTTTGGACAAAAAAGTTCACGAATAAATGTTCTTAGAGTAGAACGTGAAAGAGTATATTTTAACAAGAACTGTTTTGATAGCTTTAATCATAACCTGGAAGGTAAAGTCATTGACAGACCAGAGGCACCATAAAGGGACTTAGGTTTTTTTTACCATAAATGTCTAAATGAATATGATTATTTAAAATGTTATAACTAGAAAATTGACATTATTACAACCACGCGTATGCTTGATTAAATTTATTTCATTAATGAAGTTAACTGTTTCAATGCTTTAATTATATTTCTATTAATTTATTCCCGTAAATTTGTATTTTTGGTGATTTGTTAGGGTAACAGGCATAAATACTTTATTATTTTAATACATGCCTTGTTGGTTTTGTGTTTATTAGCATATTTCTTGATCCACTTATCCTACTTCCTAATTTAAATATTATAAATGCGAATGATTGTGAGGATGTATGTTATGATGATGTTACTCTTTCACGTCAAAACGGCTGAATTGATCTTGATGAAAACTGGCACAGAAGTAGATTATAGTCCGGAATAACATATAGGGCACTTTATTTTTGATCATCACACTAGCTAGTCATCTATCATTTCAATGATTATTGATTTCACTCAACAATTATTACAGTAATCCGATTTCTAAACGTCGCGTCGCTTTATTTTGTACTAGCTGTTCCCCGCGGTTTTACCCACGCTGCTCAGCACCTGTTGGTCGTAGCGTGATGTTATATAACCTATAGCCTTCCTCAAGAAATGGACTATCCAAAACTAAAATAATTTTCCAATTCCAACCAGTAGTCTGAGTCTGAGACCATTAGACCAGTAGTCTGAGATTAGCGCGTTCAAACAAACAAACTCTTCAGCTTTATAATATTAAGTATTAGTATAGAAGTATAGATTAAATACAGAAACAAAAGCGACTGATCATTCTCAAAATTGAATTTCAGGTATAATGAAGCGTTTATACAAACGATAAATAAAACAAAATGGCGGTTTATTATGACTATCAGTTATCTCTTACGCTCTGACGCGTGCGTTCAGCTTCATCGCGAAATTAATTGTAATAAAGTTAAAATAATATGAGTGCTCAGTATTTAAACGTTTTGAAGTGACATTTATATAATTTATGTGCACTTCATAGTAATAATCTTGTATTTACACGGCTGTTTAATGCGTATTTAAAAAATCCACTGAATATTAAAATTATTGGTCCTGCGTAAATGATCTCTGAGGCTTACGATACCCTGCCGGGGTGGCGGGTCCTGCCGGAGTTGCGGGTTGTTCGAATAAGATACTGCGGCCCCAGAACATAAAAGGTAAAGAAGGAACATGGGTAGGTTTTAGTCAGTATGAGCCTAAAAACTCCCCCCGCCCAGCTCCGCTCAGAGGAGGGAAGATATTTGATGATTTCCCATCAGCAAAACAAAAAATACAAAGTTTTACAATACGATACCGAGGACAAACGCAGCTTACTAACAATAGAATCATCGTGTGGTAAAACTCAATAACGCAGAGCCCGACCCAGAAATTGAGCCCAAAATTCTACACTCAATTTTCAATCTACCGAATCAGTTGATAAGGCAGTATTTGACACTACAAATACAAACAGAAAGTAAATCCCGCGCATTCGCCACCTGTTATTTCAGAAGGACGTATATTACAGTATTAGGCGTAATGTGCATAATGTGCTGTGCAGTGGGCATATTTCAGGGGTCGCACACGGTTTGTCAGCAATTTGTTCCGGACGGTCGAGTCGGTGGCCATTCTCATACTACTGGCTAGTTGCTGAACAAACAATTTGAAAATGGAACTAATGTTCCATTTTTCAGGTTTGTAAAATTTCACAGAACTTTTAAGTACTTACATGTGCTTGTAGGTAGGTGCATATTTTAGTATTATACAAGCGGTATATTACACATACCTAGCCTTTTCCAAACTTTGTTGGGGTCGGTTTTCAGTCAATGCAACTGAATACCAGAATTTTACAAAGAGCGACTGGCTATCTGACCTCCACAACCCAGTTAGTGCTGGGTAATACTGGTTGTTAGATAACGATTATCATAGATTTACAACGGACAATCAGAGTCAGTGGCTTAACGTGCTTACCGAGGCACGGAGGAAACTTGCTATGCCCACATCCATGGCCCAACCCAGCTAAAAATCAGAATACGATACTTCTTGACAAGACTGGTTGCCAGACTTTCGAGACACTGAATACCTATTACGACTGTCAAAGATCTACAAACGACAGCCGGGATCAACAGCTTAACGTGCTTTCCGAGGCACGGCGGAAACTGGGTTTGTAACGGGTGGTCACCCATCCGCAGACCTACCTGGGCAAGCGCGGCTGTACCTACAGATCGAAATCACCATTAACATTTTATTATGTATAAAGTCATAAACAGAGTCCCTTTCACGAAGTTCCCTTGCATATGAATTTCTGTCAAACTTTCTTTACATACATCAGACATCAAATTTCTTTATCAAAAAAGCCGCAGGCTTCACATTCTTCCTGCCGGGGCTCCAGGAAAACACAAGACACAAGAGAAGTAACATGAATGAGGATCTGACTCTCCCTTCCACTCCACGCAGAGTGGGAGGAGTCAATTGATGATATCCCATCCAAAAAAAGAGAGGACTAATACATTGTTAAAAAGGACACAACCATCTATACTATATATATATATATATATATATATATATATATATATATATATATATATATATATATATATATTATATTTATATATAATATGTAATAATAATAATATTATGAAGCTGAAGAGTTTGTTTGTTTGTTTGAACGCGCTAATCTCAGGGACTACTGGTTGGGATTGGAAAATTCTTTTAGTGTTGGATAGTCCATTTCTTGAGGAAGGCTATAGGCTATATAACATCACGCTACGACCAACAGGTGCTGAGCAGCGTGGGTGAAACCGCGGGGAACAGCTAGTATATAATATTACTAGCTGCTCCACAAACAAACAAACTCTTCAGCTTTATAATATTAGTATAGATATAGTATAGATTATTACTAGCTGTGCCGAGGCGGTTTCACCCGCTGCTCACATAGGGGTATGAAAAATAGATGTTGGCCGATTCTCAGACCTACCCGATATGTACACAAAATTTCGTTTAAATCGGTCCAGCCGTTTCGGAGGAGTATGGGAACGAAAACTGTGGTACGAGAATTTTATATATTAGATTATGATGTGTAAGTAATTTTCTTTTAAATATCCAGCCAAATTTCGTGGCTGCCAACATTGGGGAGGCCGCAGCTCGCTGCGGCTCACTCGGTATGGCCCGTTGCGGGGCAATGGCCCACGCGTTCAATATCACCGGAAATTTCACTTTACACCACTGCGATACAAATTCTTCACGTTTTTCCTGTGTTTTAATTGTTATGTGTTGACATTGGTATGTGGCTTGGAAATAGTTGGAAAAAGATATAATATTTAGAATAGAGGCAAATTTTAAGTTTAACTTAAGTAGTAAGGTTTTTTTTAATCTGAACTAGCTCAATAATATTGAGAGACTAGCCTTTTCTAAGAAAAAATTTCTCTGAAAAGATGCAATTGATGAATAAAAATGGGCGGAGCAAAATTAGTATCAATATAATGATTTGATAATGTGCATACAAGACAACGTATCAAGCGGCGTTCAATAGTTTTTGCGTAGCCCAATGAGTAAACAAAGCATGATATTATGTTATGTTTCAAACCACTAAACAATCCGAGCATTAACAGGAACTCGATTTAAATACAGTTCACGATAAAAATACTAAAACCCACTGATCGTACAGCGGACGAAGCAAAAAAGGTTTTTCATTAAATATTTTTACGTAGCGAACTCGCCCGTGTCATGATAAATGGGTTTGACTCTTAACAATGTTAGTTCATCCAAAATGTATTGAGTAAAGCGTAGCCACTTTAACTGAACTGTGAATGAACGTGGCTTGGTGGTTGGCAAAGTCTTCTGAGATAGGCAGTTAACGAGGTTAAGTTTTTCATACGTAAGCTCTACTAGAAAACAACACACTATTCATTTACAAGTGTTTTTAGTTTTGGGGTTATTTATTTGTTTATTTAAATTTAAACTTCATGTTCTATAGTGGTTCATAGGCGGACTTAATGCCATAAGGCATTCTCTACCAGTCAATCTTTGGGTAAAATACGACAACATTGTTATAGGGTACAAAAATATATATATTCTAAAACTATTTGTTTACGAAAACGTACATATATATTTTGATACGGATACTCATATACTTATACTCATATACATATACAATAAACTAATAAATAAATTTAATGATCAATTAATTTATTATTGATAAATGATGTCTATGTTGCAAGTAGGTTTTCACAAACACTTTACACGTCTTTTTTTTAATAAAATGTATTGTGAGACCTGCTGGTCCAACGGATATATGAACATGGAGCTGCCTTCTATGTTCCACCAGAGATATTATTCAGTAAATTGTTAATGTTAATTGTTGCTTTACAAAAACCAATAGACATAATATTGTTACAGGCTTATTTTTGGAAGGGAAATCATCAAACGACTTCTTGCGCTCTGGGCGACGCAGAAGGGAGGGTCAGACTTGTACTGGCTAAAACCCATCAACGTTCCTTCTTTTGCCCTTAGTGTTCCGGGGCCGCGGTATCTCTTTCGAACAAACCGCAACCCCGGCCGGCGGTGGATCTGGCAGGCTCCTTTGCTTTGCTGACATCTCTTGCTTTGGTGACCCCAAATAAATTGGGATAGGGGCAGGCAATAATGATTATAATATAATCATCAAATCAATCAAATCTTATTACAGGTAATAATAAATAAAAATAACTTACCTTTGTGTGAGATTTAGTAAACTATAGAAGAATGAAAAATGTCCTAGAAAAAAATATAATTACGTTTCAAGTGAATTGAAAACCATAAATTTTACCGACACCAAAAAGGTGTATGGTTAAAATATTGCTCGCCTTGTTATTTGTATCGTCAGTTGATTGAAATGTCTTTGCCTCGAGACAACAACAAAAAATTCCAACAGGCATGTGACAAACAACACATTAAAAAAAGCTGCTATTCCGACGAAGAAATAGCAAATGTACTAAAGTACTAGCAGAAATGTGTCTTCAAACCGTTAAAGGTAAACTTTACCCACTCTACGCATTAGCTACGCAAACACCAAATAGCCTAAATGGAAACACTTAGGTGGTACTTACTTGTATATACTTGTACCTAGGTTCCACGAGTTTTCCTAGGAAAAACTAGAGGATAATCTTTAATCTTTAGGAGCATAATCGGATGAGTGTCTAGAATAACATCTCTTATATTGTGACATAGCTTGGCAAGCTTGGAGGTCGAAAATTGACCCACATGTTCTATGTCCAACGTTACTAGGGTCATGATTTAGATTCATTGGAGTATTTTCCATTTGAGGACACGGTTGGTGTAGTGGCAAAACAAACGACTGCTGCGCTGCATGTCGAATCAAAATCAAGCATTTTCTCACAGCATATTAGCGTCAGAGATGTTTGCACAGAACCGTACTGACGGCTTTCACGCAGTCGTACGGAAGAAGATAGCGTCTGTGGCAGCTAGATCCCGGGCCAGTAACAACAGCATTCTAAAAACATTTACCGAGAGTCTGTTCTCCCCTTTTTTGAGGCATTTTGTGGAGAGGATGACTGCTTGATTCACTGGCTTTCATCTTCTGTACAAAGTGACTCATACTCTAATTGTTTTATTTATGTTTGTACTAACACTGGATATAAGGCGTGCTACTAACAGTATGGATCTCTGGTATCCGAAGATAAATAAATTATTATTATTACAGAAATTTTTAACTGACACTTTGTATTTTAACAAGTAATAATCGCTTACTTTACTTAGTACATAGATAGATAGATGGAATATTCTTTATTATGTAGACCGTACAAATTACAAGAACAAGCAGTATACAACTTATATATAGGGTAACACTATGCTAAAAACTATATTATTAACTATGATATTTTCAAGACAACCTTTGGCTGGATTTAAAGTTAAAACTTTTACACACACACACAGTTTAAAGTAGTAATTGTTTCTATCCACAGGTACCTTCATGACATTGTTTGATTGTTGATTTATTAAGCTTTACTAAATTCTCTTTGAAATATTCCGACAGTATTTTTGGAAAAACGTAGTTACCGTGGACACAGCTATTTTTAATGAAATATTTATTAACTCCGATAGTTAATCACACTTTCTAATAGCAGCAATAAAAAAAACTTACAAAATATTTTATATTTCAATGACTAACTGGAGGGTTCTGAGCTTATACTTGAAAAATCTCAACGATTTTTTCGCCGAGTTTCTGAGTGGAAATCACGATGTCTCGGCCAAAGATGTCGATGGCCACTTAATATGATTAATTGTGCCCAAGTTTCTTGACGGAGACACTTTATAACATCCTTTGTTGGGGATGAGCCCCGACGCAACTCCTCAGAACTGTACGATGTTTGAGACAGGAGAAATTATTCTATTAGGAACTTTTTGATGGGAGAGATTTTCTATCATATTTCATGGAAACAGACGTTCTTTGTGAGAACTTTAAGTTATATAACGATGCTGTTGTGCAACTGATTGTTGAAGAATGAATGCATTTTTGATCATTATAAATGAATGTAATGAATGAATGTAATGTGCCCAAGTTTTCATGAAATTGAGATCGTAAATATTTGACACAGAGCTTGCTACTTTGATTTGAGATTTCCACTTATTTATTTGTTAAACACAACACCATAACATAACGACTGTAATATCATGAGGGGTAAGCAAAGGCCTTGTCAACAGCGCGTTCGTGTTCCATGCGCGTCTCAAAGAGATGTCAGTATGTAGTATGTTTCGTGGGCGCGGTATCCCATTCGAACAACCCGCAACCCCGGATTATTCTATTGCCTTGTCTTAGCCTTCACTAAGATGTATTATATCTTGACACACTGCCAGACGTTTGACAAATAGGAAAACACGTTGTCAGCATATTTACATGAGGACGTAGCCTAAAGCCAACTGAAATATTACCATTTCGGCTTACCACGCTTTTAGTCCGATGTGTGTTTTCTTAGAGTTTATCATAACTTAATCTTATGACAACTAGGATAAGGTGACTGTTTGTATGACAATAACATTATGTTGCAAGTGTTCTGATATTATTTGGATACTAGCTTTTTCCCGCGGCTTCGCCCGCGTTTTATTCGGGGTAACACAGTTCCCCATTCCTGATTTGCAGGTACCTGCTACCTGTATATTTTGCCTTAGCACCTTATTTATTATAATAGCAATGCTAAGTTTTCCTTTTTCTTCCCTCTTTCTCCCTCATTTTTCACTCTTTTAAAAAAAAAGTTAGCCTATGTCCCTCTCCAGGGACCACCTATCTCTGTACCAAAATTCATCAAAATCGGTTTAGTCATGTAGACGTAACAAACTCGCTTTCGCTTTTATAATATTCGTTAGGAATATGTCAAACTAATTTAAAATAATACGAAAAATTTCAAATAATTGAATATGTCGAAAATAAATAAACTGTTAACATTATTTAATATTAATCTATATTAATTCGTACCCACACACATTAATCAAACCCATATTACAACGATACATTCTATTCAGCCAATGATTCACCTACAACCGCGGCTCTACCCACAGGAAACGTACTGTATCGACTAGACGGCTAAGTCGTTAAGGCAAGTCCTTATCTACAAGTGCCTTACATAAGGGCTTACTCCTTGTCTAATGACTTGATTTTCTAAGTCGTAAAAGCCGTATCACTGAAGATGTTCGTTAGAATTCTGTGTTTTACTTACATGGAGTACTGATACATTGGCTTCTTATTGTACTTGGGTTAGTTTAATTGTTCTTTATGTTCGTGGAACGATAGCTGTGTAGATGTTTTTTGGAGTTTGTGAGATATTATTTACTTGTTTTGCTACTTTCAATTGGGAGCTCGTGGCTAAATAAAAGCAGCCGCTAAGGTCGATCTTTAGGGTAAGCCGCGCTTACCTAGGTTGGTATGTGGATGGGTGACCACCCGTTACATACCGAGTTACCTCCGTGCCTTGGAAAGTACGTTAAACTGTTGGTCCCGGCTGTCATTTGTAGACCTTTGACAGTCGTTACAGCTATTCAGTGTCCCGAAAGTCTGACAACCAGTCTTACCAAGAGGTATCGTATTACCCAGTACTAAGTGGGTTATGGAGGTCAGATAGGCAGTCACTCCGTGTAAAATACTGGTATTCAGCTGCATCCGGTAAGACTGCAAGCCGATCCCAACATAGTTGGGAAAAGGCTAGGCAGATGATGATGCTACATTCGATTCAGTATTTTTATGTTGCCGTGAATCTAGTTCAAAGTTTCGCCTGATACATGAAAGCTTGCTAGTTTTTTCTTAAGGTTTAGAAAACTACACTTCGGCTTACTGAGTTATTGCATAACAATAGTGCCAAGGACTTAAACCACGACTTAAACAGATTTCTTACATATTATTATTCCATTTTTTTATCATACGAAATTTTCTCACAGTTTATGTAAACAGGTGTTCAAAACCAAATTATTTAATAATTTCTGTATTCACAGTAGACAAGACAGGAAAAGAAAAACATATAAAATTTGATTACAAAGGTACTGATAATTTCTTAAGAAATTTCCGCCAGCCGACCTGCGAAAGGCGATATCAAAAAGAAATGTAGACAATAGTGTGTATGAGAGAACGAGAAAAACATGTGTATTATAATGGATTTAAGATTAAAAAAAAAATCTTAAATCCATTACGTAGGCACACACGCTCCTCCACGTTATCACGTCAGTCTGAAGCCCCTTGTGTAACACGATGAGACTCAGTTTCGTCAAAATTCAACATAAACTAGACCGCGCCTCTTATGTTAATCTAGTACTTTGGCTAAAGCTGAACATTTCTTATTTATTCTCGCGTTTCTTCAAGCCACAAAAAATACTAAGTTGATTTAAAATGTACTTACGTCTTGGAATTTTAACGTTTCGTCTCTGAAATGGTTTACGAGAGAAGTATTAGATGACTTTTTTACCGTGGCAGCATTAGGTTTTAATGTGGTTTTTAAGTCTTTGGAACTCACTAAAATAGGTTGGTAAAAATTATGTTTTATGCATCAAAAAACTCACAAAAAAATCGTATAACTTCTTAACCTTTTGAACATCATCATCTACCTAGCCTTTTCCCAACTATGTTGGAGTCGGCTTCCAGTCTAACCGGATGCAGCTGAATATGAGTATTTTACATGGAGCGACTGCCTATCTGACCTCCACAACCCAGTTAAAACTGGGTAATACTATACCTCTTGGTAAGACTGGTTGTCAGACTTTCGGAACACTGACTACCTGTAACGACTGTCAAAGATCTACAAATGACAGCCGGGACCAACGGCTTAACGTGCTTTCCGAGGCACGGAGGAAACTCTGTATTAAACGGGTGGTCACCCATCCACAGACCAACCTAGGCAAGCGCGGCTTAACCTAAAGATCGACCTGAGCGGCTAATATTATTTAGCCACAAGCTCCTCTCTCTTAACCTTTTGAACGCCAGAACATATACCTAAATGCACGTGTGTGAGCGAGCCACTCATTTTACCTCTATTTTTGGCACATATTTGTGTCGTTGGCGTCTGTAACATTTAAAACGTCAATGTCACATTATTTGTGACAAGCAATCACATGTATGTGACAATGGCGTGCAAAAATGCTAAGCAAAATGACATGTTTCCGTAAATATAACTTGTTATTTTTTATTTTACCTAAACCCTCAATAACGTGCCCCTGACTGACGCTGAATACCTCGTCTCGTACCATCGTCATGACAATAACATTTATAAAAACAGGCTATCAGCGTCCGCGTCTAACAGAACACCATTCATTTTTCTGAGAACTATCATGAATAGTACTTTATTGTTCTCACTAGGGTTTAAAATCAAAAATAAAAAAAACAATGATGACAAAAATAAATATATTTTAAAGCTTTATATTATGGACCACGGAACAATACAAAGCTAAATTCTAAGTTAACTTATAATTAATAATATCAAATATTTTGTACCTACTATGTCTTTGATTGTCTATCATCAAAGGAATCTGTTGACAGGCAATCAATAATTTACCTTCAATAAAGTAGTGTTTTCAGTTTCGAGCAAATAGTCATTTGTTGATACATAAAATAATTAATCCATTGACAGCTTAAATGAAACGCTTCCTTTATTAGGAAAGCCATCTAGATACCATGATTAGATTTCCTAGGAAGTGGCTACTGCCATACAAAAAAATACTGAAATTATGTGAATAACAATCACAGGGAAACTTCAACGCTTAGAGTACAGTTGAAAGTTGAAAATCTAACATCGAGCGAGTTGTCGTTAAGTGTACGCAAAGACGGAAATATAAGTCTCAAATCCGGTTGTATGGACTAAAATATACCATTCATTCAAAATATAACTAAGTAACATACAACCCAACTCAATTTCTTGTAACACCCAAAGTTTTTGTCCAAATCCACTTCAAGAGGTCCTTTGTGCTAATTTTCTCACCTAATTCCACTCAATACTGTCACAGATTAGGCCTAACAAATTGAGTGGTTGGCCTCGGCAACCATTACAAAAGTCGATTAGACTCGTAATGAATTAAATGGACTCACGAGATAAAGACTAGAACTTAAAGTAGGCTTTTGTGGCTAAGCGGTGATAATTTGTCATTGACGAAGATATTTTTGAAATGTGGGTCCTAGGTAGGCGCTGGATTTAGTTCAGTGAATTTTGCGGTTTTGTGGCGAAGACGAAGGTACGGTGAACTAAGCTAGGTAGGAGATATTAATTGTATAGTTATTTGAATCGTGCACATAGTGGTTGAACCTAGCTATGTATCATCATTTTTGTCCTTCCAGTCCAACCGTATGTAGCTAAATACCAGTATTTTACAGGGAGCGACTGCCTGTCCAACCTCCGCAATCCCCCACGATACCCCATGGTAAGACTGGTTGCGACAAAAAATGACAGCCTAGACCAATGGCTTAACGTCCTTTCTTAGGCAAGGAAGAAACTCGGTATGTAATCGGTGCTAGATCGCTCCATCATGGACCAACAGAAGCAAGCACGGCTTGAACATAAGTATATCCAACTGTGATTTAGAAAATTTAATAACTTCCACTTTCATAGAAAAAGTTGATACGCGTTAGATTTTATCACTTCGTGGAAGGCTCAATATTTTTATCGGTGTACTTCAATTAACTTTATCTGACATAGAGTACACCTGACCGCTATCTCCATTAGGCGCGATTGGTCTAATGTAAAAAAATGGCCAAGTGTGAGTCGAGGATTACGTACAAACTTGCGACATAAACAGTTATATCTTTTGATTGCGCGATTTAGAGCGTTTATTTTTCACAGTTCCAAGGAACCACAGACTTTTCAGTTTAAGGTTTTCAATTCGATACTTCCACGCGTTCCCAAAACAAAGGGCCTTTTTTAAAAAAAAAAAGGAAAAGGGAAAGGGGAAAAAAAAAAAGGGTGCGTTTACAAACATTTTAACGCACAAACACAAACAGCCAGACCCAGAACAACTATCTGTAGGCCATACAAATATTTGCGGGAATCGAACCCTCGACACGCAGCGCGGCAGTCTATCGCACAGCCGCTGCGCCAACCGTGTCGTAAACCGTGTCCTTGCAAAAGCAAGGATCCTCAGCAAAGAGATCCTCTAAGGGTTCAGTTTCTGTCCTTTTGAGGCGTGGAACTCAAAAAATTATGAATCCAAGGTTCGTACTTATATTGACCTGCCAAAAATTGGTGCAACCTGTCATGATCTCCTCTATTATACCACAATGTGATAAGGTACATCGCTATTTTATATTAAAATCATCACAAGCAACCCTACAAATAATTACTCTTCCCCATTTAGAACTTGAACAACAAAGGCTCCCCTCAAACGAAGTAACTATGTAATAAAACTTAAATAGTATATAGTAAACTATTTATAGTTGTAGATAAGGCGACATCTCTTGTTTATCGTGTGCAGGAAGTCTTTAGCGTTGACGGGTGGGCGAGGGGGCGGGGGTCGAAGTGCGGGGGGAAGCTGGCCGGCGAATTACATCGTTATGTGACGCTTTAGCATTTTATACATACTGCTGTGAAGTTGGGCACATTTTCTTCTTAATTAAACCTTAATCAAATATAAACGTATGCAGTTTATATTTCATTGTTCGCGGCTTCGCTCGCGTTAAATTCAGGTAACACAGTTCCCCTTTCCTGATTAAGTACCTGCAACCAGTAGTTTTTGCCCTAGCGCCTTATTTATTGAAATAGCAATGCTAAGTTTTCCCTTTTCTTCCCTCTTTCTCCCTCCCAACACCCTTTTTACGGATGGAAAATCATCGAATAACTTCCCCCGCTTTGGGCGGAGCGGGGGGGATTGTCAGACTTATACTGACTGAAACCCAACCAAGTTCCTTCTAATGCCCTTTACGTTGCGAGAACAACGCGCAACCCTGGCAGGAACCCCTACACACTTAGTTCTATTGACTTTGAAATATCAGTTTCTGCACATGCACATTTCCCATCCATCATTGTCATGACTACAAATCCGATGCTCTACCAGCCCGTATGTACCCGTAAGTAGCTAACGTCCAAGGAAGTACCGATAACGTTGTCTTGTTGGCCACTCGATAAGCTTTGTTAACTGAATACAAGCTACATATTAACGTGTCTGCTCCGTACTAATTGCGATCAGCTCGTTAACGCCTTAAACTTCATTAACAACTTTGATGTACCGAATAATGTTGATGGGGTACAGTGATAGACAAGGGCGGGGGAAATGACCTCTGTTAATTTTAGTAGTGGCTTGGGACCCTCCGAGAAAAGGGCGAAGACTTCTCAAAAGGAAAGTGCCTACATATTCAACAACTGCGCATGTTGAGTCTAAAAATGAAACTGTAACAATATTTGAAATGGAAAATGTTAGTGGTTTTAGCTCTACGTTACTCTGACTATGTTTTGGACAAATACAACAGATGTTTTTTTTTCATCACTTAAAAAACAATGCTTCTTAAAGATCATGTTTTAAGACACCTCCCATAAAAATTAAAAGCAAGTGGTCGCTTTTGTGGTCACAAACGCGGCTGCTGAGCATGATATCCTGGGTTCAATTCCAGATGTTCGATCGAGATGTTCTTTTATGAATTTCAGTACCAGCCACGGAGTCTGGATTTATGTATTTTGTATTTTTTTTTAATACGGTCGCCCCTTACAATATGGGATTTAAAAAACAAAATCAGCGAAATGGGGCTGTACTATTGAGTACACTTCTGCCTTACCCTTCAGGGTAACCCCTAAAGGGTAAGCCATAATGTTTAGTCATCTTACTCCCAACTAATATTATAAATGCATATGGATGTTCGTTACTCTTTCACGTCAAAACGGCTGAACCTTGATGAAATTTGGCACAAAGGTAGATTATGGTCTAAAATAACACATAGGATACAATTTTGTTCGATATCACGGGGGCGAAGCCACGGGCGCCAGCTAGTATTATATTAATTGAAAGAACGTTCCAAATTGTGGACCTTAATTCTTACCACTTCAATTTCTTGTTATTGTATTTGCTTTGTAATATTCTCTTTCTATCCAGTCTCACAAAGCTCTTCATTCAGGTAAATAACTTATTTATATACTCACTAAAACACCAAACGTATATGCAGGAGTAGTTGAGCGATGGATAACATTCTGCTTTGCAAATGTGGAGTGTTTGCGAATCCCACGATCCGTGTGCTAGCGTATGCCCGAAGGAATACTCGCCATTAACTGAATCGGACTGTATGAAAATGTAGTGCTGTGTCTGTTTGTTCAAGATGTTTTTGATACTGTTGGGATAGTAAAGGTATGTGGATTCTAAAAAGATAGTGAATTAATTAATAATAATTCATAATATACCGACGGGCCTGTTGGTCTAGTGGTTAGTGGCCCTGACTGCTGAGCCGGAGGTCGTGGCTTCGATTCCCACCCAGGACAAACTTTGTGTGATGAGCATGATTGTATGTTCTGTGTCTGGGTGTGATTTATCTATAATATGTATGTATTTATAAATTATATAAGTATGTATATCAGTTGTCTGGTTACCATAACACAAGCTCTGCTTAGCTTGGGATCAGATAGCCGTGTGTGAGTTGTCTCAAGATATTTATTTATTTATTTAATATCGAGCTCGCTGTTAGCGATTAAAGCTTACTTGGGGGTTAGTTAAAATAAGATTCAAGACTAATACTTATATTTTTTTGTGAAAACATTACGCCACACTTTGAATTTCTCACAAACACAAACATCCCGGTACATTTACATGTAGATTGTACACATATTTGCTCCATGCGGGGTTTGAACTCGCGACACGCAGCGCACCAGCCTATTGCTCAGCCACTGCGCCAATGGTGGTGAAATGTTCTAGAATACAGTGCAGTGTCACACCCACCTACACATTTTTAGTATAACTAAAACAAAAGATGTAGTGGTAGAATATGGCCCATAGCTGCACTTCCACTCAATAAGACTAAGCTTGCATCATAGATATGGGCACTCATCGATCAAAAAGTATGTACATACAATATCAGTTAACTTACTACTAACAGAGAATATATTTTATTAACCAAAACCTTATTTAAATAAAAAAAAAATATGCATTAAAACCTTGTTTCAATATTTCTCTGTAATCTAAAAAGTAGTAGCGTATAGTGTAGTGATTTAAATTCCGAATGTATTCCATTCTCAATTCAATTCCCAAACCAAATCACTCAAGAACGTGGCTTTATTCAGTAACCTGACTAGCAAACCACCAACCCAAAATAAATGCGACCAAAACCGCGTGTGAAAGCTAAGCCTTAAGGCAAGACTACAACATAATAACGTAGTACCTTAAGAGGTTACGTTAGAACTAGAATGTTCCCGTACAAGGAAAGTGGGTATTCCGGTTAAGGATTTAAAGAAGAGAAAATGTAACGCAAGGAAACGTGAACTATTCTCAAAGAGTTCATGACCTACTGAACTTAATTGTATGGCTAATTTTATTGTTGAGCAGATTGCTAGCGAATAAAAGATTGAGCAGAATTGAACTCTAAACATGTTTGGTATACTGTCTTAAATCGTGTGTTAACTGTTGTTTCCATGATTTTAGGTATAAATATTATTTTAAATGCAAACTTTATCTTTCTGTTACCTTTTCACAACTGGTTTGCTGAATGGGTCAGGGTTTTGGTGCACAGGTAGACGATTTAGACCTGGGATTGGAGATAAGATACTTTGTATCCTGGATGTATTTCCTGTGGGCTTGGTTCAAACTTCTATGAGCTGCGCGAGAAAAGGGGAGAAACATACCGGCACAGCGCGGTTTCGTAAACACTTGCGACATACACGGTCATATCTTTTGTTTGCGAAGACTTAGAGGGTTGATTTGCGCAACTCTAAGGGACCACAGACGTGAGAATATGGTTTTGATATCAACTTGATAGCCCCACACGTTCCCGAGAGAAAGGATCTTGACAGACAGAGCGACAACTAAGTGATCCTATAAGGGTATTGTTTTACCTTTTGAGGTAGGGAACCTTTAATGTCATACATAGACAACGATCTTAGTACTGTCATAAATATACCAAACCCAAAGACAATCTTTACCCATTAAATAAACCACAACCTCATCAAACCGTTCCGTCCTTATTACCTGAATTAATATTGAAAAATGTTACGCCACAGACTACATACACTACTGTTTCTCCTCTTTTTAAATCCATGCAAAGGTTATCTTGAAAAGATCGCTTTTGCGATAAGACCGCCCATTGTGTCACCCTATTTATAAGTTGTCTAGTGTTATTCTTGTTACTTGTAATAAGGAATATTCAATCTATCTACCTGCCAATTACGTCACAAAATCCCAAACACCAAAAATAAATAATAAATCTACAAACTGTGCTAACACAGCACTTAAAAACACCCGCGTCTTAGTGCTTGCACTCCTAACAAACTAGCACAACTTCCAGCATGCAAAATGGATTTGCGCAGTTGAAATTATGACCATGAGTGCACCGCTTTAGATAATTGCAGCTTAACTTGTCTCCTAATGAGGGAACGTTCCTGTACTAGTGGCTCGTGTGATTTCGTTTATGTAAGTTTGTGTATGAGTCTAGTTGTTTTGATGTTTCTGTTTTGGTGTTGGTTGGTTCCGTTTCTGAATACACTTTTGGGAAAAAAAAAAAATAATTACCAGCAAATGTCAGTTTCTGTATGACATATAACGATAGTCTGTTGCAGACAAACTGGGGTCATATCACGACTATTAACATATATGGGTCAAAAATAATTGAGTAGACAATTCGTATGAAACGCCGATTCGATGTAAAATAATGAAATAAAAAATTACTATCGAATTTTCCAAGAAACTTTACTATGTCACGGATTTAAAAAACATTTAAAATAACGTCCTATATAGAGTTACGGGGGTACGAAAATAGTGAATAACGATTTTTTTTTAAATACATAATTGGTGTTTGCTAACTGACATGTGACAATCCTTACTATGCTTATCCTTATCCTTACTAATATAATATATAATATTATAAAAGCGAAAGTGAGTTTGTTTGTTTGTTACCTCTTCACGCTTTAATGGCTAAACTGATTTTGATGAGTTTTTGTACAGAGATAGTTGGGAACCAGGAGAAGGACCTAAGCTAATTTTTAATTTTAAAAAATAGGGATATGAGGGAGAACAAAGGAAGAAAAGGGACCACTTAGCGTTGCTATTAAAAATCAATCAGGCGCAAGAGCAAAAACTGCAGGTCTGCTTGGTGTTTCATACCGAATTTAACGCGAGCGAAGCCACGGGCTAGTAATTAAATAAAAAAATGACTATCGAATTTTCGAAGAAACTTAACTATGTCACGGATTTTAAAAAACATTTATGATAACGTTCTATATAGAGTTACGGGGAACAGTAAAGCTGATTACATATTTTTTTTTTAAATATTGAATAACCGTTATTTATTTTATTTTTATATACATAATTGGTGTTTGCTAGCTGACATGTGAGAATGAATGAATGATTTCTTAAATGTACCTTGTATAAAATCTGGTTATTGTAACCTGACAGACAGATGTGTTGCTGGGAAGTTTGTTCCGCCACTTTTTCTTCCCAGCTTAAACCTAGGAAGTGGCGAAGGGCAGGGCGTTTTTGTAGGACTATCTCTTGTAATGTGACGTTCAATAAGTGCTGATTATCACCCAAAACCTATTTATTATTACTAAATATTATTATTGGGGGAAAGTAAGTTTTTATCTAATAATAACCTAAGGTCCTTAGTCAAATTCGGCGAACTTAACACCAATTATTCTGTTTACCAGTCAACTTACAAACTCACACGTACTGCAAACTAACTAACTGACGTGTTTCTATAACAAATTTAAAAAAAAATCTGTGTAGTTTTTACCACAAAAATATGTTTATTATATTTCTAGTCGTTTGAGGCACGAGTTTCCGTAAATCAATAGAGCTGACAAAACAATATTTTTAAAAGCTCCTGAAATCAAGCACTTTTCACAACTCAAGTCCAGATTGTGGTTGAATTTTCGAAATTTTCAGCTGTACAGCCAGCCAGTCCAGCTGAAAATTTTGTTTGCGGTCAAAACTGTAACTGAAAAGTAATTCAGAGAACACTGAAAACGTTAAGCCACAAAACAACATTTGAAAAGTTTCGTTTCATTCAAAAACCGCTGAACATTTCTGTAACATAATTTGTGATTTCGCCGACAAACAATTTTCGTAGGTTTTTACGTAGGGTCTACAAAAGAGATAAGTTAAACCAGGGTCGAAAAAAAATTATTGAATTTTTCTTAGAGTCCGTTCGACATCTTTATCTCACATGTTTTTTGTTTTCTATGAAATAAATGCAACTTAATTCGAAAACATTCATGGATTGGCAAGAAAATTTCAACTGTGTCTGACTAGCTTTGTTACTTTTTTAGACCGTACTTCTGTAGTAATGTAAGTATGGCCGTTTGATCCCAAACAGGCTTGACCGTTTGTTTTCCAGGCCTAAAATAATAAAAAGGATAATATCATAATCGAGCGGCCTAACCCTACTTACATATCTTCCTCTAAACGTCATTGCTAAACATTGTCATATATAGACGTCTATCATCATGTCAATGACTTTATTTATAGAATCGGATAATATAACCTTTTTATTAGAATCTAATATGTAAATTCTGACTTATTTCAAAAGGTGAATTAGTCATCATCACACAGTTCAAGAAGTAATTAAGCGGCATCTATGACAAAAATGGATTGGGCTCAAAATTGAAGAACTAATATCAACATTATAAATCGCGCTATTTAAGTTATCTGCATCTTGAGAGAACGTAGGGTGTAAAAAAATCCTTCACGAAACTGTCAACCTTGCATTCTGTTTTCTACTAAGCAAAGTTGCTGGAAAGCGAAGCTGGGAAACGTGTCGAAAAATCACTTTAACGATAGAACTCAATGTTACGCTTTTAAAACATTGTGCTGATTGATGTTTTGTAGTAGGGGTAGACACAAATGCGCTGGAAAGATGACGTAAAGAAAGTCGCTGGTTCGAACTTGACTTCAAGGAATGGAGAAAGTTGAAAGAGGCCTACACCACAATGGTTGAAAAAGGCTGCAAAAGAAAAAAAAGATAGTAGGGGTAAATCAAAATCAAAATATTTTTATTTCACATAGGCCTACATGGGCACTTATAAAACATCGAGAAAAGATGCACGGTGCGGACGTTTCCTATGGAGAAGAACCGGAAAGAAACTCCATGGTTACTCTTTTAAAATCATTTGGTTTTACAAAGGTATTTACCAGCATTATAAAAATGCCACCAGTGAAAAAAAAAAGATTAAAGAATTAAAGATACTTTTACACCCTTTATAGAAAATGCTGACAACAACTGTCGAACACCAGATACAACATCCGTCTGGTCTGAGGATCTTCCCTTTTCTATGTAGCGTTGAGGATTTTTATACCTTGTTCCTCATATACCTGACTTCCATCCCATTGATCCGTCCATTCCCTTTTTTTGCGGATGGGGAACCACCAAATAACTTCCCGCACTCTGGGCGGAGCAGGGGGCATTGTCAGACTTGTATTGACTAAAGTCCACCCATATTTCTTCTATTGCTTCTTATGTTCCTTATTATCTCATCCCATCATCATCGTACCTTTGTATTATGTAACTTGAGCAAGTAGCATTTCTTCATTTCCTTTCTTCTCTGTGAGCACTCTTTTTTTCATACCATTCCACAATTGGATTCTTTTTTTAAACTGTCCTTTGCCTCTCTATCCACTTCCTCTTACGTCACAACAGCTTTAATCATGTTTTAAAATAAACACAAACACCCTTGCAGCTGACTTAACATTAAATCACCCTTTATTTAAATCCAAATTAATATTCGTATCGATATTTCAGTTGTTTCGTGTTTATTGCAACGGGTGGATGGCTGTTGAACTGAATTAACTATTATTGAGCGCCACTGAGCGTAACGACGATTGTGTGAAAGACAAATATGTATCTCCCCGAACTCATTGACTTCTATTCAGTCAATTGAGTCGCTTGCCTCAAATATTGATGTGATTTTGTTTTTGTTTACATATTGTATGTCATTGGGGATTGTTGGCAGAAATTAAAGGGTTTATTAATAAGCCCTAATTAAAGTTGATTAATGATAAGGGACTGATTTTTTATACAAATTTGACAGTTGCGAATGAAACCCTGGTAGTTTAGAAGAGGCTTGTAATGAAATTCTTTTTGTGGTAGATAAAAATAGGAGATTTTTCGCTGAATTCGCATTTTTTGTCATTTGGAAAAAAAATATGGTTCAAAGAGGATTGAGTTGTGAACAAGAGCGAGTCAGGCTCTCACACCGGGTTCCGAACAAAATTGCGACATAAACGGCCATATCTTTTGACTGAGGCTTAGAGGGTTGATTTTTTTACAGCACAAAGGTGCAACCACTGATTTGAGTAAATATTTTGTAATTTCAACTCGCTACCTTTACGTCTTCTCAAGATAAATGGTATTGACAGACAGGCAGACAGACAGAGTGATGATCCTATAAGGGTTTCCGTTTTTTTTACATCGTCTAAAACTTTTTCGTCTGTGTGTTGCATGTCGCGTGACGGTCGTCTGCGGAGCAGGGAGGTCTAAATGTCTATAATGTGATCAAAGTTACACTTTTACAGTGGTTTCATAAAACCACAATCCTTTTTTCTTTTGAGTTACGAACCCTGACTCCTGAAAAATATTTTTAGACAGCCCAAGTAAGCACTGCTGACAATAAAGATTCAGTAAGACCTAAACACTTCCTTTAATTGCTGAGCAGACAGAAAAGGAGCGCCTTCCATTGTTTCTACCAACCGTGACAAAACAAACTAATTAAGAAAATTCCTTTTCTAATTAATCACCCAACATTTCGCCAATAACTCAACGTTAGAACAAAAACAAAATAAGTAAACGAACAAACAAACTAGGGGTGTATTAGCGCTGTCTATCTTTTCACGGAAGCTGTGAGAGGTAATTGAGGGTACGGCATTATTTAATGGTGGTTGAGACGGGTAGTCGTGGCAGCCATCTTATTTAATGCGTTATTGCTCTGAAGTTAATACGATGGCGGAATAATGTTGATATTGTGGTGATAATGGCGCGGGCGGGAAAGCCTAACGCGTGAGGTGGATATCGGGATTGCGAAACGAGTCGAGTCGAGTTTAAATCCAGCTCATTCCACTATTGTCGTAAACCCACCACCATTATGGGGTTACTTATTTGAGCAATCTGTGTTAATTAGGTTTCCGTATCTAAAAAGGAAAAAACGACCCCTCATAGGATTTTGTTGTCCGTCTATCTGTGTCTGTACCGGGAAAGTGTGGAGTTATCGAGTAGAAATTAAAACTATATGCTCAAATCTGTGGTCCTTTGGAGCTGAAAATAAAAATCTCCTCTAAGTTTACGTAGTTGAAAGAAAATCTGTGGAACTGCGGAAAAATCAAGTCCAGGCAGCCAAAAGATATGGCCGTTTATGTTGCAAATTTGCACGGAACCCTCGGTGCGCGAGTTTGACTCGCACTTGGTTTTTTATTTAGATTGAAGCAAAAATCAGCTATCTGGGTAAAAACGTTGCCCTACACTTGGAATGGCTCCTGTGTTGTATTGCCTATATAAATATTAAACTCACATACACAAACATCTAGACCCAAATCAACTACTTGTAGGCCGTACAAATATGTGTTTCGTGCGAGAATCGAACCAGTTTCACATCGACCGATTTTAGGATTTGTAACTAATTGTTCACATATTTTTGTCCTATAATGATTTTTTGCCCCAGAGTAGTTTTAATGATCGCACATTTTTAAAAGGAAAATAAGTTACAATATCTGCCTCTCAGCGTTTTATATTTGTCAATGAAACAAGATCCTTTTATTGTTTCTTTAAGACAAAAATCACAGCAAGCTTTACTCAAAACTGTGCCTAATTCTGCCAAGTAATCAGTTATTCCAGTATTCCTGGTCTTCAGAGGCTTATTGCGACTGAGTTATTAAAGTCAGTAAAGCGGCCAGCGCTGGCAACGTGCCCATCTTTCACCGCTTGTGTACGCTGTAAAAAGATATACTTTAATAGGAAACAGGCGGTAGGTACTCCAGATATTCAGTGACCGTTGGTTTAAAAGCAAGAGTTATTTAATTTTATTTTGGCCTTTTGAGTTGTCATAAAAGTAGCCTGAAAATGCTCATGGCTGGAGTGTTATTGTGTAAAGTTAACTTCTTTTCTTACTCAACTTACTGCAGTCAATTTGAAAGTCAACTTTTTAATAGACCATGGAAATTTATCGACGGCGTTTGAATTTCGAAGCGAAGATAATGGTATTGATTGATTGGATATAGTAATTTTTTTGTCGTGTTTTTTTTTGTAATTTTTAAATGGTAAGAATAACTCACAAGGATGGAAGAAAATGACTACCCCGGTATAATTTTATTCTTACTATGAACGAATTGTCAGAACGCGACCAACTTATTTAAACTTCGTTCTAGAGCTGTCAAATTATGTGTTGTCAAAATCCATGGCAATTATGAAACTGACCGTAGTTAAATGTGTTGAAAAAAAAGAAAAATATATTAAATTGATTATGTAAAATAATATATATATATTTTTTTAATATTGTTCAAGTTCAGTTTTTTATAAAAGAAATTGTTCAATAAAATAAACTGGTTGAACACTTTCGCTGCCCAGAACTCAGTGTATGAGTCCAAAATCCTTACTAATATTATAAAAGCGAATGTGAGTTTGTTTGTTTGTTACCTCTTCACGCTTTAGTGACTAAACCGATTTTGATGAATTTTAGTACAGAGATAATTGGGAACCAGGAGACGCAAATAGGCTATTTTTTTAACAGTGGGATGTGATGGAGAAAGATGGAAGAAAAGGGAAAACTTAGCATTGCTATAACAAATCAATAAGGCGCAAGGGGAACTGTGTTACCCCGAATTTAACGCGAGCGAAGCCGCGGGCAAAAGCTAGTATATTGTATAATTTAGAATGGGCAGCGAAAGGGTGAAACAAACACAATTTAATAGTCCAAGTAACAAACGCTTCATCCGTGAACACCGACTTTATAGCGTGACCAATAAAATGTGTCCCATATCTTGCTAAACAAAATGCTATACATTTTTGGTGCATGTTTAGTAAAACCGCAACACGGGTTACTATGTTTTAGTAGGTAATTACCGGAAAGCAGACTTTTCGTTAAAATAATATTAACAGGAATTTTGTGGAAAACTATACTTCATTTTCATTTTTGTGTTCGGAAAATATAATGACTTGTTATTTTTCGTTGTTTAACTATGTTACAATTTTTTTTTTAAACTTTATTGTATTTTTAAGCGTGAAAAAATACTATTTGTGGCTTTATTTTATTTAGGTTAGTCACAATTTTTATTAAAACTTTTGAATCAATCATTCTCCTGCCCTTATTTATTTGGTGTCAGCGCAGCCTTCCTTGTTATTCCATACTTCTGTATAACTCGTTACCTTATCAGACACCTTCTTCCTTGCAATATCGTCATTCACACAGTCCATCCATCGTTTTTTTTTGTGTTTCTCTACTGTTATACCCTTCATAGTCGAACTCAAAATGTTTCTTATGATTTTTTTCTCATCACTCCGGCCAACTAATTACCACACAATTTTTGAGTCATTATTTTAAATACAACTACACCGATATTTAAAACGTAGTCGTAGCTATGTAGACATTTCGTAGAGGCTCTTAGAGGCATCGTCAACACTGTACAAAGCGTAGACCAAAGTTAGAATTACTAAAACGGATCTAACTCAACACCAATTTATATTAAAAAAAAACCCTCAATCGAGACATTTTCTTTGTCCATTCTCTAGCTCTTTATTAAACTAACTCGCAATTTACTTTTACACTCACTTTTTCTGCAATCCTGAGATCAGTATGGAAAATTAAATTAAATTTGTTTGAATAAAATATATACGGGCAATAAAACATGATTAGACAATTGTAGACGAGAAAAATATACGAGAATAGTAATGAAAACCATATCTTCTGCAGCAAACAATTTTATAGGAGATTGCATGAAGAATTTTTATTATATGACTTTAAGCGCTATACAGATTTAGTACAAACATACGTTTATGTACGTATTCCTCTAAATTAAACTGAGTTGTATATTGAGTTGAGAATGTTATCCTATTCTTTAGTATTTTCTGAAAAGAGGTCGTAACCCTTCTAAGCTTTTGTTTTACTAATTTTCTTTTTAAATTCTAAGTTCTACATCGTTGGAATAAAATTTTGGTGACCTCTGATCATTTTCTGTAGCTAACTAGCTCTTTTTCTTTTTAAAATTGATTTTTGTAAAATGTTTTTCGAGAAATGCTGAATGTGATATGTGCCTCGTCATTTTGTAAAATTTGATGAAACACGAATGATGATTCGTGAGCCGTTTACAAAATGCCGCCGTCAATTGTATGAACTAAATTTATTTAACTTCTGTAGCACTGCTTCTGATAATTATTACCATTTTGACTTCGAATCATCATCTTGCCGCCGTTGTCCCATGCTACTCGTTTATCTATCGTTTATTATTTTAGTATTTAATTTGACGGGCCTGTTGGTCTAGTGGTTAGTGGCTCTAACTGCTGAGCCGGAGGTCGTGGGTTCGATTCCCACTCAGGACAAACTTTGTGTGATGAGCATGATTGTTTGTTCTGTGTCTGGGTGTGATTTATGTATAATATGTATGTAGTTATAAATTATATATTATGTATATCAGTTGTCTGGTTACCATAACACAAGCTCTGCTTAGCTTGGGATCAGATAGCCGTGTGTGAGTTGTCCCAAGATATTTATTTATTTATTTTTATTATTTATCACGTTTTGTCTTTCGTGTCATTCTTCATACAATTCATCCATCATTTCCTTGGTATTTTCTCCTTTCGGTCCATTAACATTTATATTCATTTCTCTTATAATCACAGGCTATTCATCCCTCCTCATCACGTCTCCATATCTAGACAGTCGATTCCTTTTCAAATTTTCTGAACTGGCGTTACTTTTAAAATGCCTCTTATATGACTAAATCCTTACTTTTAAGTGACTTCAAAAAAAGGAGGAGGTTCTCAATACGCCTGGTTTTGCCGTCGATTGTGGGCCGACTTTTGAAATTCTTATTTTTATAATCGGGTAAAATTTAACCGAAGTCGATGTCGTTGACAAAAAAAAACTATAATCAAAGTAAACGACTTCCAGAAGTTATATTTTTTTGGAAGTAGGTTTTTTTCTTCGCACAAAAGTTTCTTTCCGATCTCGTCTCAGAATACCACAATTTTGACTCCATATACTACGGATACGAACCAATTTTTGTCAATACGGTGTTCTTTGATTAACTTGATAAAAGAAAGAACAAATGTCGGCAGCAATAAATTACAGTTTTAGTAGCTACAAACAAACGATAAGGAAGTAAAAACCTGTTTGTACACAACAGACAAAATACTGACTATACGTATTTATCAAAAACCGTAAATAATTATATTTACGGTTTTTGATAAATCGACGTATTTTCGATACGTTTCAAATCAAATAAAAAATATTTATTTATAAGAATATGATTCTATTGATATTAACAATATTGGTCCCAGCATATCCTGCCCATGCTGGGGTTGAGCATTGTTCAATAGAGCTACAGCAAAAAGGGTAAAGAAGGAATATGGATAGATTTAGTCATTAAAAGTCTGACACTCTGACTGACTGACTGATTATGTACCCTATAAAAAGATTTTTTAAAGAATATTTGTTGGAATTAAAATTAAAATTGTATCGTAGTAATCATATTGATTGATTATTGAAATTTAATAAAATGTAATTGTTGGATATCGTATATTTTATTACGTTACTCGAAATGTTATTAAAAAATATAATAATCCACCAACAACAATAGGTATAGCCAATACAAAGAGTATTGGCTCTATGAACAACGAACTACACGTTACGTTTTTGAGTGCCTATGCCGTATTTTTTAAATTTAATTATCAATTAAGAGACTTCTTTCCGTAGGTTCCTTGAGTTATAACTTTGTATTTTTACAATTAAAGTTACGTTTTATTTTTTCAAAACTAATCTGTGCCTTCGAACTTTGATAAGATCGAGATTATGTTGATCAGGGTATAGAGAAGCTGTGAATCCGCAGGCTGGCTGTTCACACAGTAAAGGAACAAGCATAGCGTTTAGACTCAGTCTGCATCTAGCCTTACATTAAATAAGGTAAGCACATACAAACAGATAACACACACGTCTTCATGTATCTAATAAACCGTATATTAATAAATCCATATTACTCGCGACGATAAAAAGTATATTCTCAGCTTTAATCTGAATGTATGTTATTATTTTTATTGCGTTTTCTTTTCTGAGATAAATTGTGTAACTTCGCCTTTACGCTGCTGGTGCAAAATGATTCACAACCCTTCAGAGTATTAGACTAATAAAATAAATGGATCCTGAAGACATTTAAATATGCGATGGACGGTACAACGTGAGCAGAATCATGATCTATGTTCGAGAGAAAACTGAGTGCTGTCGGAACGCATCAAAATTGGAAATTATATATATTACTAGCTTTCGCCCGCGGCTTCGCTCGCGTTAAATTCGGTATAACACACCAAGCAGACCTACAGTTTTTGCTCTACGCCTGATTGATTTGTAAGTTTTCCCTTTTCTTCCCTCGTTCTCCCTCATATCCCACTCTTTTTTAATAAAAAATAGCCTATGTCCGTCTCCTGGTTCCCAACTATCTCTGTGCCAAAATTCATCAAAATCGGTTTAGCCATTAAAGCGTGAAGAGGTAACAAACAAACAAACAAACAAACAAACAAACTCACTTTTGCTTTTATAATATTAGTAAGGATATATATTTTTTTTCTGTCAAGTATCGAACAAGACACATTTTTTTCTGATAGCCTCCAATTATCATCATCATTTTCCTGCCCATGTCCCATTCTATTTGAGGTCGGCGCAACACGTTTTCTTCTTCCATTCTCCCCTATCAAACGTCACGGCTTCATTTACTCCTTTCTTCTTCATATCATTCCTTACACAATGCATCCATCTCTTCTGTGGCCCTCCTCTCGCTCTCCGTCCTTCAACATTCATATCCATCACTCTTTTAGTAATGTGCTTCGTACCTCCTCATAAAAATCTCTTTGATAGATTCAAAAGACGAACATAAGATGTTATTGTTACGGCTCCCTCATTAGAACTTGTTTCTGTTTTAGGGTTCTGTACATCAAAAGAAAAACAAACGGAACCCTTCTAGGATCACTTTGTTATCCGCCTGTCTGTCTGTTTAGACCCTTTACCTCAGTAAAGCGTGGATGTATCATTTTGTTCAAATTAAAACCTGTAGTCTCTTGGAGCAGTAAAAAAAGCAGCTCTAAGTCTACGCAGTCAAAATATAGCCGTCTATGTAGCAAGTTTATAACCACTGATGGATCTCACAAGCACATCCAAGTGAGACAAAGACCTTACCCATCTTTCCTAAGCAAACATACGTCATATCATATTCAAATTGGAGCAATTAATTTCAAACTTCCCAAAGAAAGTAACTGAATTTTCTTTGTAAGCAAATTATTACTTTTTACAAAACTCGTTAAAATGTAAAATACTTTTCCTTTGATCCGCAAAACCATCAGAGAAATATATTTTCCATAAAATCATTTAATTAGTGATTGATTGATTAACGTTCATCAGACAGTCTTTTTGGTCGATATCTATACAAAAGCTGTCAAAGTTTGTTGCCAGTTCTTCCGTCAAATACCCTTCTCCAACAGCTAAAGTACACAGAACAACAACCCTTATAACTATCTAGATAAGATTTAAAGCTCTGTGTAACGTCTGGCAGATGTTATCGTTTTCTGTATGACAGATTGCCTGAAAGTTTCCATCAATTTTAAGTTACTTTCATCTGTGTATTCGCTCAATATTCTACAGCTATAGAAAGTAAAATGTTTTTATTAGCTTGAAAGTGGACCTGAAAATTATTTAGATAAGTGTCTACAGTCGTTTTCAGGGCTATTGATTTAAGGTTCCGTAAGTACCTACTAAAAGCCATTAAAGATTTTAGTGTTTCGTGTTGATCGGGCTAAATTAAATTGCCTTTTTTTTATTTAGGAGACTAGCACTGTTTAAATTGGTTTTATGAAGTTCCTTGTTAATCGATTTAGCAGTCTTTCACTTGTTTTTTTTTTATTATTTGGTGACTGGCATTTTGTATGACTAAGATTTGAATGGGCCAATAACAATTTTGATTCGGTTCCCGTCGTCTGCAAACCGATCAATCATGTCACAGAAATTGCCATAACAGCGTTTTTACACACATATTTATAACATCATGCAACAATAAAACATTCGTATTTACATTTGCAGCTCAGCATATACGGAACCCACGCATGTTTATGAACATAAAAGATATTTGTTTGTTTATTTGAATCTTGCGATGTCGGCACTTTCCCTCTGCATAGTATATGCATATTTATTGCTGCTTGTATGTTCCCTAGCCTCGTATATGAGAGTGAAGAGGTAATAAATCTGAAACACGTGGACTAGCTTGAACGAGTTTTCCAAACCTTGAACGGGATTACTATACAGCTTTTACCTAGCTGAATTGGGTATTTTAGGAGCTAGTGTTCTTTGAAGAATTTATCCCTTTGATCACTTGTTTAGCATTATTGAGTTTAAAGTGCAAGTGTCACATATTAGGGGTTTATTTATGCAACCCTTCTGGTGACATAGTGGTCCATAGAACGTTTCTCAATTACTTGAATTATTTTTATATGGCCAAATAATGTTGCATGTTTCAAGAGCTTTTGGTTCATGGTTAAAACTTTAATTCATCAAAGAGTAACTAATAAAACATTTATTTAATAAAAATAAAGGACTTTTTTTTAGTTATAAGTTAATATTGTATTAGATTCTGTCAAAAAACTATTCATCATTTTAACTACTTTTAAATGTCTTTTTTTGTAATTACACTAATCGACCCATAATAAAAAGGGCATCAAAAACAGATATATAAATGATAAATGATAAATGATGTTTATTTTGCAAGTAGGTTTTCACAAACACTTTTACACGTCTTTTTTTTTAAAACTAGATGAGGCCGGTGTTTCGTACCCGACTACTCTGAGAAGAAACAGCCGAAACAAACTCAGAGGTCATAGTCTCTTTTAAAGTCCAGACAAAAAAAAATCTTGGTCAACTTACATGAGGACTATGCAGATTAGTGTCTGAAGTGGTCTTTTTAAGAAAGCACCACACAGATTGAGTGGACCTGTCCAGTCAGTGCAAGCATTTGTCAGTTATCGTGTAGCTCGACTCATAACCCAAGGAGCTCAACGAAACGACGAACAATACCAAAAAAAGGACATTAGCGTAGGTCACTAAATACTCAACTGCCAGAATCGTCAAAAGCAAAAAAAGGTAAATAAAAGTTATGATCCACATGGTCCTCACATTCACAATAAACAACTACTTAGAGACTAGAAAATATTTACAAAATTAAATTAATGAGATCATAATGAAATCATAACATGTCACAATAAAAAAAAAAAGTAAAATCAAATAAAAAATAATAATAAAATAGGTATAAAACAAAGTAAATATTAATGTCAAATCATTAAATGTCAGTGTATAAAATAAAGGAATGAACAATAAATAAATGAAACAAAGAAAAATTTTGACACTCACTGAGTAAATTAAATTGGAGCAGCTTAATCCCAAGCCTTTTTATCTTCAAGGTAAAAATTAATATTATAGTAAGCTTTAAGAGTTAACTTACGTTTTACAAAAACTTTAAATTTATTGAGGCTTAGTGTTTGAACGTCGTTTGGGAGTTTGTTATAAAAACGTATACATTGACATGTGAACGTGCCCCCTATTTTTTTTAGCCTCGTTGACGGAACGACAAATTTGTGTTTGTTCCTCGTATTTATGTTGTGGATATCACTGTATTTTTTAAACAATTTTATATTTTTATGCGCGTACAAAAGGTTTTCGTAAATAAACTGAGAGGGCACAGTAAGTATATTAATTTCTTTAAATTTTTCTCTGAGGGAGTGTCTGGGACTTAATTTATACATTGAACGAATTGCCCTTTTTTGCAAAATAAAAATAGTCTGAATATCGGCGGCATGACCCCACAAGAGAATACCATACGACATCACACTGTGGAAATAACTAAAATAAACTAAACGGGCTGTCTCTAAATCAGTTAAATCACGAATTTTTCTAACGGCGTATGCTGCAGAGCTTAGTTTTTTTGACAACTTATCTATATGAGGGCCCCACTGAAGCTTAGCATCCAAGGTTAAGCCTAAGAACACTGTGTTATCTTCTATAATAATGTATAATAAGCCTAAGAGAGTGCTGGGTAACCATGTTGCAAAAATTTGACTCTGACCAAACTAAAAGTCAGTCCTAGCATTAGGCCTGTGGACGGTGAGCAATGGGTAGCTCACCGTCCATCCGTCCGATGACGACTGGCCGTGTCGACGGCACATTAGTGTTCCACGCGTGCCTCAAAGAGGTGTCAGCAAAGCTGAGGCGCCTGCCAGGGCCACCGCCTGCCGGGGTTGCGGGTTGTTCGAAAGTGATACCACGGTACCGGAACATAAGGGCAATAGAAGGAGCATGGGTGGGTTTTAGTCAGTACAAGTCTACACTCCCCCCTGCTCCGGCCACAACGGGGGAAGTTATTTGATGATTTTCCATCCGAAATAAAAAAACCCTAGAATTACTATACATAACCTACTTAAGAAATAACTATTCAAAGTGGAACTAAAAAAGCTGGCTTCAACTTTTGTAATTCAAAAATTGTGAATCGATATTAGATAGCAAATAGGTCTAGTTAACGCTGCAACATATTTCGATCAAACTGTTACAGACCAAATTAATGACGCGACTTTTCCACATAACTAATACATGCTTTCTGAAGTATCCTTAAGTGCCCGGTGTACGCGTCAAATCCGCAATTACAGTGTCGAAAACTATAGCCAGCGCGAAAGTGTAAAAACTTTTTTTTTCGGTAGGAAATCATCAAATAACTTCCTCCGCCCTGGGCGGAGTGGGGGTGGCATGTCAGACTTGTACTGACTAAAACCCACCTATGTTTCTTCTAGCGCCCTTTACGGTCCGTAGCCGCGGTATCTTTTTCGAACAAACCCGCAACCCCGGAAAGTTTAAACACTTTGGTTAAACTTTCAGAAATGAAAAACCAGATACATCAAATAAAAAATACAATACACTATCGAACCACTAAACCAGCCCATTTCCCTCTAATCTCGAAGAATCTCTGGAATCCAAGCACAATCTACGTTCCCACGGGGATCGACACTCTTCATGAGTGTCAACCCTCGTCGAAGTACAGCCTTAGCGTGACGTCACGAGGTATGGCCTAGCGTTTACACCTTTTACCCCTGATATATGTGCCAATATCGGATGTGTCAATGGATCAAATATTTTTTGTAAGGGTAGTTGGTTATAGACGTTCTTCGCTGATTAGATCTCAGTGGGGGATGGTGCAAAGTGAATTTAGAGGGTTCAGTAACAAAACCAAATGCGTTTTATAACTCTTTTATATTAGTACTAGATAACTCAACTAGATACTATTTCTTACTTGCTAAGTACGTCATTATTTATCGCACAATTCAATTTCAACCATAATAAAGTATTTCGTAAAGATTGATTGATTCTCAGTTATCTTCTTACGAATTTATTACGTCGCCAATATCAAAGTCCAAGCATACGTGATCTCAATTCGTCCCGGTCAAAAACTGAATAACAATTTCGCACTTGACGAATGATGCATTTTAAAAAGGATCGATTCAAAAAACACCTAAGGCACGCGATTATTCTTATATTCCACGCACATCTGTGATCGTAAGGGTAAATTTTCTTTACACATATTTTAGAATCTACCACACGTAGTAAGCAAACCTTGGAATATATTGCCGCGATTCGATGCGATTTATTGCGGTAGAAAAAAGGAGTGTATTTGAAATCTTAGCTGTACGAAGTGCGAGACTAGATATCTTTACGGGACTCGTGTGGAGTGGGATTTATATTTATTTTCATGATGTTCATATTGCTGGGTTTTTCTTTTTCTTTACTGGTGTTGTTTTGGCGTGTCTTGCTTTATTGTCATAGGTGGTAGTTAAATATTTGTTTCAATGACGTTGGTTTGTTATCTTTTTTTGGAAGTTGCGTGTAAAGCTATCATAATAATTCTATCATACTAGATTATATTCTGTATGTGTGATTGTGTATTGATTATACTCTGGAATAGCACATGGGCTTTTTATCGCGGAAAACATATTCATATTGAGACACGTGAACTATGTTGCAGGTGACAGCTAGACCCGTTAGATAAAATACTCTTTCGCATTTCTTTAATAAGTTCGGATACTTTAACCGTATAGTTCGGTACGGACCCCTTCGGGGGCTCGACATTCAAACCTCCGCTGGCTCGGTACTGGCCCCGAAAGGGGTCGGACATTTAAGTCATATGACCTCCTCATTATTTTTGTAAATATTTTATTTTCTGGTTAATAAATAATATGGGTGTGCATTCATTAAGATAGTAGAATAAAAAACTCATATGTAAACGTCATTAGAAGTTCTTTAATTATTAAGGAAGTTTCTTAATTAAGTCTTATAAAATCCAAGTGCGTAAATTACGATCATCGCCATTTTGATGGCAGTGTAGGTCGACGCTAAAAATCATAAAAAAATAGGTTTTCGGACATTTGAACTCTTCATTATTGGGCATGATTAACGTGTCCTTTTATTACGTGAAGAAATCATTCGTAATTGAACTTATATTAGTAGTGGTAGTGATACATTTTGAAATCTAAAGTCGAAGTTTCGCGCCAATCGTGCTTGTTTACATTTTTAATTCCACATTATATCAAATTTTCACGAATAGATTCTTTAACAACTGACACAAATATCATTTCAAATATTATAAATAACATGACAATGCCCAGATCTTATCGTAATTTGCAATAATAGGACCAATAACACGGAATATTCATAACCACTACTAAATTCACTTTCGAAATTGACGTCCATTTCTTTTTTTTTTAATTTTGTGATGTGTAAATGCGATTATTTCAATCGATTATTTTCTTGTAAATCAGTCAACTCGAATAATTAAACTATGGAATATCAGAAATTGATAGATGAAAATAAAAATTAATTTTGTAATACGTGTAAAATACTATAAATATTGATTATAAATTTTTTTACGCCACTAAAAACCGATTCAACAACAAACAGTACAAACTGATCTATGGCTAAATTCGCGCCAATTTTATTTTCAGATAAAAATTCAAAAAAGGAATGCGTTCGCTGTTCAAATTTATATTAAAATGTTTATTTGCTATTTTATTAATAATTTGGTTTTGTACCTACTATTTGAATGTGAATTGCAAATAGAAATAAATAAGGTTGAAAATAGAACGCGCCAATTATGATCTTGGTAAGCACATTAAAAAAATCAGCTAAGATAAATTACATTTGTTCGACAAAATTGTTTGGTTGGATTGGTTATTTGAAAAGCGTATTCATTCTTTCCTAAAACATGGCTCGTAGGCCAAAGTGTTCTTAGAGTGGAAGCCTTGGGGTAAAAATGGCCTATAGAGGGAAGCGCACAATTGAGATGGAAACACGACACCAAGAAAACTCCTGAAAAATCCAGGTTCAAAATGGACTTATTTTGAACCTGGATTTTTCTTGAAGTCGTGTACCGGGGTTTTTTTTTTGGGTGGGAAATCGTCAAATAACTTCCCCCGCTCTGGGCAAAACGGGGGGGAGTGTCAGACTAGTACTGACTAAAACCCAACCATGTTCCTTCTATTGCATAACCCTGACACCCCCCCCCCCCCGCTTCGTCTAGAGCGGGGGAAGTGAGGCGCTCCTCAAACCAAGCCAGCCACCGCGGGAGACACTACAGGCATCGGGCGTGGGGTGTCTATATCAATATTTTAGGGCCCCGATGTGTGCTGAGTCCCTGTCCGTCTAAAACAAGGCTCTACTACGGAGGCATGGCTTTCTAGGTGCGGTACGGTATGGTTGTGCCGGCTGGGGTGCCTGACTAGTTACCTACAGAATTAGCATGACCTCCTACAAAAATGACCGCCATTTTCATTCATCGTCATTCAAGAAAACAGCCAAAATCTTTTACCGCGAAACCGTTTGACAGCAAAATGTACCTACCTCTAATCTTGGCGCATAAGAAAATAATTATAGCATAACAAAAAAGCACGTGACAAAATGTTGTTGTATTTCTTTTCTTATCGATATCATAGATATTTGAACAACTATAATATCAATAGTAGAATAATATGCAATCTCCATAGGTAAATTCCTCAATGGTCCCAAAACTTTTTTTTAATGTTTACTCCATTACGATTATCGATTATGTTGAATGCAACTTTTTAATCGTAATGATGAAACTTAGATTTACGGTCAGCACTAAGAAATGTCATGTTGCAACACAGTTTTTAGAATTTTTTGTCGAGATTTGTATCGTGTTTTATTTTGAATTTATATGTAAAATGGCAAAAATAAGAATGCAGTTGGAATGTCACTGTTTTTATTTTGGATTTCCGATTTTATTATCAAAGCGTTGTCTTGTGTATGTGCATTATTTCCAGCGTTTTTAAAGTACCTAATTTTTGGAAGGGTGTAATAATATGTATTTTACACACATTTTACAATAGATTGACGCCGTTTTATCGACCTTATGAGGTTTTTGGAAATATAAACCTCAAACTTATCATATGAAACAGCCCCTGTGACTTATTTTTAATAACAAAATTGAATGCTGTAAATTGATGAAAATTCTTGAATTTCATGACAATTCGCGTCACCCCACCGATTCAGCTGATGTGTCATGTGTCAAAATACTGTCGTGCAGAGTGGTTAATGTAATTCTCTCATATGTATTAGCATGTTTTAGAATCTGCAGCTTCCCGTATCTTGGTTCCTACATAATCAATGTTTGTCCCAGTTCTAGTCGGGAACTTTAAAATATTACCGCGCTATGCTAAATCTTTTCTGTTTGACGACACCGCTATATTATAAGTTTGGCCTGCGTACATTTTCTAACGCTTGGAGAATGAATGCCTTGTCTTATTTTTAACTTCAAGTTGTGTGTTACCTGATTTATCACCAATCGGTTCACTTTTAAAGTAAAAGCTCGGGAACATTAGCTTAAGAAGCAGGCTAAAATTAATGTTTGTTAGTTTTTCTTCATATATCTTTGTATTTTTACCTCTCTTTTTTTGTATGTATGTATAAAAGTATTTATCGTTATATTTTAAGTATAAATGTATATATATTTTCGAATACTTTCTGTTATGCACCCTGCACCTACTTTGTTTTTACATCACCCTATGGTAGACTGGTAGAAAATGCCCAAGGCATTAATTCCGCTTTTTTACAGTGTTTTTTTTATACATGTGCAAGAAAGTTTTAATAAATACATAGATAAATTTATAAGTTTTTAGTTTTGATTTACTGATTATAGTGTAGAGGTTGTAGGAACAGTTCCTTCTACATTTACAAGATCAATGGTGTGCTTCCTTAGACCATCATCAACCAATTTCTGCCACGTATCTGTCTTCCTGTGAGTTTTCTACGCAGTGTGCAGCAGTTTACTGCAAAACCTGTGTTACAAAATTATTTAGTAGAAATTAGATAAGTACACTTTATTAATCCTTATTACGACGAGCACACAAAATAAAAATAAAAAACATTAAGCATACAAAGCATCACAAACATTTATAAATACAATGGAACAACAAAAAAATTGCCTACACGTCGTGACTGCGACAAGCAGGTCACCACTCAGCATGATGCTATGCTATGGAAGCCCACAGCACAGCGCTGGTTATCAGTGATCAACCAGTGAGTACATGTATGAGTGTATTGTTTAGTAACTGCATTATACTGCGTCGTTTGTGTGAGTTGATTAAAATGATGGATGAAGTTAAAAACTTACTACGCCGATTAAACATGATAAAAGTGCAGGAAGACGATGAGGATGACGTCATCGTGGGATAAACTTCCACCTAGCGTGAGCGAAGCCACCAGTAAAAGGTATTTCACCCAAAATACAAAAGATAACGCCGAACAATTTCGCACAAAAAGCCAGAAGTTATAAATTCAATTTTACTGCAGCAAATAAAATATTCTAATTCAGAGCTCTTCCACGCTATTGTATCGATGACACACGCCAATAAAGTAAAAATAGGTCAGCGAGCTGCAAAGCGATATGTGTATGAAACACTGTTCCGAGTACGGAATCCGTTTTCCAATTATCTGCTATTTTGTCCGAGCCGAACGTTTTCGGAAGAGGAATCGTTGGCACTGTGCCACTTTTAAACACGGTGTCCTGTTGTGTCTGCTGTTAAAGATATAGTGTTTCTGCTAAAAGGTTTATCTAGGAATTAAAAACTGTTTGGGAATGGAGGTTTTTAGTTTATGGTGGTTGGTTTTTGGCCGTTAAAGGAGGAATTAGGATAATCAAATCTTACTAACTCTATTCATACCCTGTAAACGCTAACGAGCGCAATAATAAACACATGTCATTAGAGTATTCCACCTGATTTCACGTAGTTCAGTAATGTATGTATTTACGTAATCTAACTACGTTGATTAAACGGGGAGCGTCCGCAGATCTCACATATAACGTCTAATTACGAGGCAGCCATTGTTATTATGTAAGGAAATTAACTATTAGTGGTACGTCTCTGGATTAATGGGATTCAATTTTGTAAATTGACGTTTAAACAATTGACAATCACTATGGACAGATGGTTCTAGATTGGCATTAATAATATACATTCAATCACGGGAAGTAGATTGATCCTAGCCCAGACTGCAGTGTCCTTTCAATCATGTTTGGTAATTTGTCAATCATGCGATCTTCCTCTTTTTTCGCAAAGACTAGCTAGTGGTTACTAGGTGAAAAAGGCTGCTTCACGAACCTGTCAACTAAGCATTCACTGGCACATCAAACTGGGTAACTCAATGCAGTCATTTTCGCTAGGATACGACCTTTTTGTGCTGAAAAATCACGTGTTTTGGTTGACTCAATGTAACACAATCAAAAGTTTGTGCTAAATGAATTCAATATTAAACGGATCATGAATGTATTAAAAGTAGAGTAATATTTAAAAAACTTTACAAACTTGCGTCATAAACTAAAATACGTTGATTTTTTTCACAGCACATACCTAGGTGCCACAGATTCGGGTGTATGGTTATAAATTCAACTCGATACCTCCACGCGTTCTCTAGAAAAAGGAAAGTAGTATGTTGTGACTAACAGACAGACGGACAACAAAGTAATCCAATAAGGGTTCAGTTTTTTTTTTCCTTTTTGACGTACAGAACCCTAAAAACTAGTGTTCTAAAAACACTTGTGCAAAAGGCAAGTGTGATCCAGTAAAAATATGGCAATGACGGGAAGAACAAGTACCGTTCGGCTTAGAGGAGGATCTTTTCAAAACTCAGTCCCTCTTTGACGCTTTCAAATCAATTGAGGAATTGATATTGCGTATATTTTATGTATTAGTTTATATTTAAAAAAAAAATAGAGCGATAGACGGGACAAGAGTTTTCACCCAGTAATAACTGGTTCGTGGAGGTCAGATAGGCAGTCGCTCCATGTAAAATACTGGTATTTAGCTGCATCTGGTTAGACAGAAAGCCGACCCCAACATAGCTGGGGAAAAAGCTAGGCAGATGATCATGATGTTGGAATGGGACAAAATTACAAGCAGTGAAATCGCAATCCAATACTTTTTATTACTTGGTAACAAATCGCTCGATCTAGTATCATACGCCCGCTTGTTAGGTAGCATTCGTATATGTACATCAAAATCAAAAATGTTCGTTCGTACAAATTTTTAAGAAACATCACTAGGTGAGAGAAAAAAAATGCTTCTTTTTTGCAATTGTCATTCCAATTTTGAATGACAATATTCCCAATATCTTCACCAATAGTTAAAAATTATGCTTGTTTGTAATAGGGCGTTAAAATATAACCTGACTTTACAATTTTCAAGTCAATGCTCTAAAATTCCAATGGTTTCAAAGTCCAATATCATTTGACATTATGATTTTATGAATGGCAAGTTATTTGAAAGTAGCGTACCAACAATTTGTAATCAGTCTACTCTACCGCAGGGACCATTTCGGAGGTAAAACGAGGAGGCATCCACAATCTCCCTTTGAGGTTATTAAAGTTTTATATAAGCTGGACGTACTGTAGTTGATTGCTTCCGTGTTTCTTTGCACAGAAATAAGAACTTATTCCCGGAGTATTGTTTAGTCAATATTACATCTGATTCCGTTGTGGATTTCCAAAGAAATGTGATTTCATTTTCTTTCTACAAAATTATGTTTATTTATGTTATGCTAAAATATGGTAGGTAATTAAGATATAAAATCATTTACGTCATTACACTTAATACAAATACATAATTTATTAAGGACTAATGATATTATTTATGAGGCTTTTTCACGAATCAACACCATAAATTATCCTGATTGATGTTGTAAATTCACTCATTCGGATTCAAATATGAAAATAATGTTGTTGAATAAGTGATGAATCGAATTTCAAAAACTGGATTTGTTCACATAAACTTATTACTATTATATTATTATATACTTATTAAGCAGAACTTATTCCACTGAGTGAAAGAGATGGTGCTAGACACCCTGTATAGCTCTGTCCCTTTCCCTCAGCGGAATAAGTTCTGCTTTAACACGTCATGGTAGGGTAGCTGATGTCTGTTCTCACTATTCTGTTTTCACTGTAGCATCGTGCGGATGACATGCTGTGACATTACACATAATATGACAAAACATTTTTAGTGATGTATTGATAAGACAGAATAGTCGATGTTTTTCATGGAAAAAGAAGTTTACGTTAAGTTCGTTATTGTTTTAGTCATCATTGTTTAAGTAGCTCCTGTACTTAATTCTATGTTTTGTTTGCATTCGCATAAAATTTAATCGTAATGTATGTTCTGCTGTTTTCGTTACTTGGTTTCTCCAGTATCCAACATCATCTGCCTTGCCCTATACCTGTTTTTTAAATGCATGTGATATTCCTCAAACCCCTAAGTTATTACCCTGATAATATAAGGCCTATGTTGGTAAGTCCTACCCCAGGTTGGAATCTATCTCTTTGCCAAATTTCTATTCGTAAAAAGGTAACATACATACAATCTCCAGCAACCGGCGTTGGGGACTAGCTGGTCGGCAGTTTACTGAACTAGGCCTATTTGCGGCAGCCGTGAGATACACAACATTGTCTTTTTGGGGTTCCGTATCTCAAAAAAAAAACGGACCACTTATTGGATCACTTTGTAGTCCGTCTGTCTGTCTGTCAAAACCCTTTATTTCGGAAACGCGTGGAGGTATAGAGTTAAAATTTAACCATATACTAGTACTTTTCTGCTGTGTAAATCAGCTCTCTAAGTCTACGCAGTCAAAGGATTATGGCTGTTTATGTCGCAAGCCTATACAGAACCCTCAATGCGCGAGTTTGTTATGTTTACTGTTTTTTTTTGTTGCGAGCACTTGCGGCAAGGGCCACATTAATATGCTTTCTTTATTTCTATTAATGAAATAAACATACAAACAGAGTTATTTTCACGTTTATAATATTTGTATTATAACGCTGAGAGCCTAGTAACAATTCCTGGGAGACTAATCTGTGGTGGATTACGCGTTATTGTCGACTAGTGTGATTTAGTTCTGGACTGTTACAAATGTTTGTTAGCTGGTATTTAAAGCCTGTAGCTGTCCGCAGGACTCAGGACTGACAGGTTTATGCTTGGAAGGTGGTGGGAGCCTCCAACACCATAATAACAGAAATCTATCATTTTGATTGTTGGGTTTTCTGACTGGTTGATTGTTCTTGGTCATTCAAAGACTTAAAAAAGTTACATTCCTTACATGTTGGAGGCCTTTTGCCAAGTAAATAGACGTATGATAAATCGCAGTAATTGACTAAGACTTGCAAAAAGCTGGAAAGAGCTTCCGCTAGAATTATTTTAAAAAAGACTGCGAAACTTTTTTATGATGAATAGAAAAGATATATCTATACTAATATTATAAAGCTGAAGAGTTTGTTTGTTTATTTGTTTGAACGCGCTAATCTCAGGGACCACTGGTTGGAATTGGAAAATTCTTTTAATGTTGGATAGTCCATTTCTTGAGGAAGGCTATAGGCTATATAACATCACGCTACGACAAACAGGTGCTGAGCAGCGTGGGTGAAACCGCGAGGAACAGCTAGTATTATAATATAAGTGAGTACCTTACGAAGAAAGATTTCTTAAATTAGATTATATATAGATTTTTGTTTTCTTAGTATTAGTTGTATGTTTTAAAACTGTTGCATGCCTAAATGGTACACACGACGACACATCAACCTATACAGAACCAGTTTATGCGGATCTCTCACTGTACTTGAAATCTATGGTGTACGATCCGTTGTTGAGAGAGCAGCATAAACTGGTTTTGTATAGGTTGATCGTCGCCGTGTGTACAATATGGCTGAACCTATCAATATATTTTTGTCATCATTTACTGTTACCCATGTTTGCAAAATAAAATTTATCTTTTTATCTTTTAAGCGAAAATGTATAAAAGACTAAAATGGGGACTACTTATCTGTTTTTCATTTAAGGGCAATTTTTCAAATACTAAATCCCAATTTTATCACACTGCCAATACGTTTTGAATTGTAATGGACTTGTGAAGAGGGCTTGTTTTACGTTATCCTAAATCCCACGCACTTCTTGTTAAACGACGAAATACTCGTTATTGACGAACCTGTCAGTTGACTAACCTAGTTTATGATGTCTTTTCCAAATTCATTCATGCAAATATTTGACCTCTTGTGAGTTGCCTCGCCCACCCTTTATTCAAGCTGTTTATTCAAGTGTAAGATTGGACTAGATTTTTGCTACAAAGTATGCGGCTAGGTAGGTACGCACATTGACCAATAGAGCTATACCAAACCAGTTTAAATGGATCTCCTATGTATCTATGTAGTTGTTGGATTATCTATACAAAGCGAGGCCATGTTATCCTTACTTTAATACTATAAAAGCGAAAGTGAGTTTGTTACCTCTTCACGCTTTAATGGCTTAACCGATTTTGATGAATTTTGGTACAGAGATAGTTGGGAACCAGGAGACGGACATAGGCTAATATAATAGTTTTTTGAAAAAAGTGGGATGTGAGGGAGAAAGAGGGAAGAAAAGGGAAAACTTAGCGTTGCTATTACAAATCAATAAGGCGCAAGTGGAACTGTGTTACCCCAAATTTTAACGCGGGCGAAGCCGTGGGCAAAAGTTAGTACTGAATATTTATAACTTATTTTTTGAGCGGTGGAACTTATTTGGAAATCTTCAAATAAGTTCCACCGCTCTCGCTCTCCCCGGGCAGAGCGGTAGGGAGTATCAGACTATTACTGAAAAAAAAACCACCCATGTTACTTCTTTTGCCCTTTATGTTCCGGGGCCGAGGTATCTCTTTCGAACAACCCGCAACCCCGGCAGGCGCTGGCCCTGGCCCTACTGCTTTGCTAACATCTCTTAAAACTACAATACTTTCACAAGTTATTATTTTCTGTATTATTGTCTGAGAATAAAGAATTTATTTATTATGCATTGTGTCTGGGACTATGGCTTCACTCTTCTGTTTCTTAACACTCAAAAGTGTCTGTGATGGTCTAAATTAAATAAATGTTTTGAATTTGAATTTGAGTTTTGAGGAGCACCGTCGATACGGCCTGTTGTCACTAAATGGACGGACGGTGCCATTGCTAACCGTCCATAGACCGGTCTACATCGCGGCGCCATATTTATAACTTGATGGTTTACCGTGTGTTTTATCAGGTATTTAAGTAACATACATATTCAGTACTTACCCGGGTATTGACTCATTGAGATTTTGAAAGGGACAGAAATAGAGATTTGCGTGATAGACGCTTGTAATTTTTTTTCTTAAATTCGTTTTCCCATTTTCAAGGCCCTGTTGTAGGTTCATGTCCCACATTCTAAGTCTTTTATTTGGTTTGCCTATTACCATACCTACTACTCCAATCAATACGTTAACGTTATTTAGCAGATTTTAAAAATTAAATTTAAAAAGTCAACGTTTTTTGTCTGTAACTTTAACCCGCAGATTTGGTACGACGCGCAACTGTTACTTTATTTTTGTCTTTTACCGTATTCATAAACCCCGTCTTAACTAACTGCAAAATAAAACCTATTTTCAGCACACCTTTCAATCAGAAACTGTTGAAATAAAGCGCTTTTCACACTACACCGCGATTTGTGTGAAAAATGTCCGCTTGTTAGCGAGGCGGGGTTATTTATAGAGGCACTAACAAGATAACCGCGGTAATGAGAAACGAAGCATCCTTTCGTACTTCGTTGCAAGGATTTTTTTTTATATATTTTTCAATATCGCGCGTAGAATTCTCGGGTTAATGGCTGCGGATAGAGATCGTCTGGTGTTTACTTAATTAAGGATGTTCTTTGCTGGCGATAGTATAACGTGTACTATTTTTTTAAAGAAGTTTTAACATGTACTAATCCCACTTCCAAACTGTTTATTTTTTTGACGGAACGGTTGGCGCAGTGGCTAAGCGATCGACTGCTGCGCTACGTGTCTCGGGATCGATTCCCGCGCGGAACAAATATTTGTATGACCTGCAGATAGTTGTTTCGGATCTAGGTGTTTGTGTATGTGAGTTTAAATGTTTGTGAACCCACGATACAGGAGAAAATCCTAGTGTGCGGCCAGTTTTTTTTTTATTGAAACCATATTTCATTTTTATCAAGTTTGTTGTCCCTTGGAGCTGTTAAAAAATCAACCCTATAAGTTGCGCAGTCAAAAGATATGTTTTATTTTCACATCACGTGACGTACCTATTTGACAATTCTTGGTATTTATGACAGTAACGCCGGAGAACAGTAATATGGGATCGAGTTTAGTTACAAAATAGACTAGGAAGCCCACAAAAGAAATTAACATCAAAACAAACAATAAATATTTGATAGAAAAAAAAATACAAAACGAAATAAAAAAAGAAAGTACGCTCAGCTATTTGTTGTACCAGGGCCACATGCATAAAAGAAGGTTTGCGTTACACAACGCAGCACACAGCAAATGAAACCACATTACTGTGGTGACATTCGCTTTTTATTCCCTATTTTCTTCAGTATTATTTTCTGCATAAAGCTACATGTGTTTTCTATACGTATTTACTTTAAAGTCTTGTTGTTTCTATGTCGGCTTTGTCTCTTATACTTTTGTGAAGTGAATTCCAGTTGGGTAAAGGAAAACACAGGATGTTTGATCTGTGTTTCTGATTCAACAGATGAAATTCATGCTTTCTCTCGTGTATCGTTCGTTCGAGTTCCTTTTACTGTACATAATCTTTCTTGTATCTCGCATTTCTTTGAAAGTAGTTACAGATTGCCCGTATTAAAGTCTGAACACTGGTCTTACCTAGGGGTATTGTATTACTCAGTATTAACTGGGTTGTGGCAGTCAGATAGACAGTCGCTCCGTGTAAAATGCTAGTTATTCAGCTACATCGGGTTAGACTTTAAGCCGACCCTAAACATAGTTGGAAAACTCAGAATGATGTTAATGATGGTGCCTTTTTAACCGACTTCAAAAAAATGAGGAGGTTCTCAATTCGTCAGTTTTTTTAGTGCATACTCTGGACTTGTTGGCGGGCTCAAACTTACGCATGAACTTCTTTTTTGCGGATGGCAATTCATCAAATAACTTCCCCCGTTCTTGGCGGAGCGCGGAAGAGTGTCAGATTTGTACTGACAACAACCCACCCATGTTTGCCTTTTGCCCTTTATGTTCCGGGGCCGCGGTATCTCCTTCGAAAAACCCGCAACCCCGGTACGTATGAACTTGACTTATGATTGAGACTTGAGGCTAACTGTTAATTATAATCAATCAAGACAGTATAGTAGTATAATGCTACACAAACTTCTGTCATTTTCCACTTTGAGATACAATACTGGGTCGAAAGCGGTATAGTGTAACATCTGTCTTGTGGAGTTACCAGCCGCTATTCAGTTAGGGTCGTACAACATCACAACTATTATCCCTGACGGGACAAGCCTATTTACCTAATTGAAATTAACTGTAGGTATGTACTGTTATACCAAAGACATTCAATTAATAACGAGTACTAGAAGGGATAGAAGAAGAAAATCATAATCGAATACTTGTTACTACTTGGTATCAAATCGTTCGGTCTAGTGTCATACACCCGCTTGTCAGGGAGCATTCGAATGTCAATATCGAAAATGTTCGAGATCTGTAATTCGGGTAATTCCGACCGTACACAAAAACGCGCCTCAGACGTGGAGTTTCGGATATCAGCCCGTTATACAAAACAATGTTCGGAATCAAAATTACTGTAACATAAAATTCCCAATGTCTGCTTTATAAGTTTTTTAAATCTCTTTTTTAAGTTTAAGCTGAGCAAAAAGCTCATAAAATATTATACTAAAACATTTGTGTTATTAGACTTAATTATGCCAATAACACAATAGTTCATGTGGTATCATTGATCTTTTGTGTTCAAAATGAGGAAATGATTTCATTCTCACTCTTCCTCATGCTACTTTATTTGCCACACATAGGACTCCAGTTAAAGGGAGACCAGTCTATTTTCTTCTAGCCAGGAGCTGTTTTTCTATATTAACTGAGTATAAACTTTATTATTGGAAAGCTACAAAAGTGATATATTTGCTACGGACCTACAAAACAAACATTTTCCGTGAAGAAAACGGTTATTTAGCACACAAAGCAACATTTTAACACATGTAAACTTTACGCGACCGTAAAATTACTTTTTATCGTCCCAGAGGCATAAAGTTCAAATTCCAATAAAATAGATTTCCAGCGATATTATGACGACGTGTATTCGTTTAATTTCGCCATTTGTGTGGAGTTTAGCCACCACGAGAGGCATTATAGGGGCCATACCAGCGTTTTATATGAAAAAATCAGCCATTCCTATTTCAAATTGCCACTTGTGAACGTCGCGAGCTCTTGAAACCGGGGAGAAAGTTTAATATAATACAAACAAGAGGTGTTTAGTATACGTAGGTATACAGATAAATACAGTCTGTTCATCCTGCTTTGTTTTCGTTTAAAGATTAATTCTTTCGATAAATATAACCGAATGGAAAGTCAATTTCCATTGATCTTTTGTGTTCATTGTTGTTGTGGATACGGTTTAGCGACAGTGTGATAGCACGGATTACACAGAACCCACATTAGGTTAGATAACGCGGCCCATATAAACTGCCGGGAAATTCGGAAAGAACATAATTTACTTATAATCCCAACATTCTCCTCTACTAAGGCGCTTTTATAATAATAGCAGACCACTCAGTGAGGCCTTGACCTTCATAGAAAAAGTAGGAAATTGTCTATGCATTGTAGAGTTACGTTTTCTTAATAATGCGTAAAATATCAGTAGACACTCTTGGCGAACTTTTCGAACCTCGATAAAAACAAATAGATGCCTACTAATTACAAAAGTTACAAGACAGAAAGTTTCTTATTAACCGGTCTAGCCTTTATTTTTGTGGATAAGAAACAATCAAATAACTTTCCCGTTCTGGGCGGAGGGGAGAGTATCAGACTTTTACTGAGTAAAACCCACCCATGTTTCTTCTTTTGCCCTTTGAGTTCTCTAAGTAATTCTTTCGAACAACCCGCATCCCCGGCAGAACTGGTCTAGCCTTGGTAGTTGGTAGGTTCCATACAGGCTTATTAAAACGCTAGGAATACCAACGTAATCATAAGTACAAACAATTTCTGTTAGTATACATCATTACACCACTGGACCAGGGCGTCTGTCCATGACTTCCAGTTTCTTAGATTCAGAACTAATACGGGCCACTGGTCCTGGGATTTGTCCAGTTCGGTCCACCATGTACAAGGTCTGACGCTTCGCATTCTGGCTGTATCAGGGCGCGTATGATAGTTCCTACGATATTTCTGATACAGTTACGAAAACTTTTACTCTGGCAGAAAGCCACACAAGTAAACAAACAATATTAGTATTAGCAAGTGCAATATGCCATGTATTTCCATGAGAACGAAATAGAATGTACTATATATACATATAGATATGTCGGATAGATTGTATCACGTTTTAAGTAATGTGATACAATTTATCCGCTTTCCCAAAATACCCATGTATGTTCCCTGAATTAACGTTCAGTGAAAGGATGTTATTTACTTTTTCAATGACACGAAAAGCAGGCAGGCTTGTGCAAAAATACAGATTAGATCGTCCCGGGAAGGTTGATGTATGAAAAATTCAAGTTGATCTTTGCTTAAGCACAAAGCCCACTCACTGGCACGGTGTACGGAACACCGTGTTAAGTTAGGATGGGTACACATGGTTTCATTACATTGTAAACTTGCAGATTTTTTAAACTCCTAAAGTGAATAAATGCTCGCATTTGTGCCTCGCAAAAGTCGTAGGTAACTAACTAGTCCAGTGTGATTGTATACTGGCATTCTCTTAGATGTCTCGGTTTCTTTTTTTTTCATTGCACACACATTTTGACATATTTCTTTTAAAAAAAACTTTAACTATAACGTATCATAACATGACACTTGTAATTTCCAAAGGGTTAAGCATTATTCTATCATTAAAATGCACATCCAAACTCTTTATTCTGATGCTGTGTTTTCACTTCATTGTCTCATCGTTTCTCTTATTTTTTGTCTTTGTCTATTTTTTGTTTTGTTTCCTTATATCTTTTTTTCTGTCTTATTGAACTGCTTTAGCTTTTCATGCCCACCAAATATAACAACCGTAAAAAAAAGTTCTATAATAATTAATCTTCATTTAATCACAAAAACCAAAAAAGCCACGGTGAACCATCAGCTTAAAATGTAACCCAACATAAGCGGCCGACAACAGGTGTTATGTGATAATGACTAAACAGCCTTTGAATTTGTAATGAACGCAGTGAGTACGGGGTGGCGGGTGCCATGGGGCTTTTGTGACGTCACGGCCTTGTAGCACAGCATAGTAGCCTACAGAAGGTTGAGTCCTTGCAATTAGCGAAAACGCAAGCACATAAATGATAAGCTCAGATAATAGTTTGGATAACTTAGTCAGATTGAGTGGAAGGTAACTATAGGCCGACCGCTTAATTGAAACCGTGTGTGGTAGCCGCACAGTGCGGGGGGGATGGCTGCGCGCCCGCCAGTCTGCCAATGATTGTGCCTTGGTATAACGTCACCACGCCTCTCCTGCATCGCGCAGTTATACACGGTCTGTAAGCAATGGGTAGCTCACCGAGTCACCGTCCGTCCGTCTATTGACGACAGGCCGTGTCAACGGCGCGTTAGTAGTCCACGTGCGCCTCAAAGAGATGTCAGCAAAGCAAAGGAGCCTGCCAGGGCCACCACCTGCTGGGGTTGCGGGTTGTTCGAAAGAAGTACAGCGGCCCCGCAACATGAAAGGCAATAGAGGGAACATGGGTGGGTTTCAGCGCAAGTCTCCCCCCGCTCCGCCCATAGCCGGACAAGATTTTTGAGGATTTTTGAGGATAGGAAAAAACCCGTGCCCAGCCCTTTCGGGATTATATGTGTGATGTAAGATGCAGACCTTTATTTGTAAGTAACCGACCTTCTGTATCATTTTTTTATGCTCGCAGCCTACTGTAGAAGTCAACAGTAATTTAATTGTGGGGAGGTAGTAGGTAATGTACTTCTGAAGACTTGATTTTTTGCTGGAGGTACGCACGAGGACCGAACAAGCTGTGCAACACCAGTATACAGTGAAATCTTAAAGTACGGAAAGTTTTTATAAAGCGAGGTCAGTTTATACCAGATATTGTATCTGAATGTGTCGCCATGTGTACAAAGGTTTTATCGATCAAATGTCAAAAATGGTACGAGAACTGTGACTGAGGGTTCTATTCTGTCAATGGTCCGGAGCGAGAGGGAATGGGAAGTCACCTCCTTCTGCGAAGCAGTCATGCTAGTGAAGGAGGAAGCCGGGCGTCTATTGACGACAGGCCGTGTCGACGGCGCGTTCGTGTTTCACCCGCGCCTCAAAGAGAGTCAGCAAAGCAGAGGGGCTTGCCAGCGCCACCGCCTGCCGGGGTTGCGGGTTGTTCGGAAGAGATACCGTGGCCCTGGAAGGTAAAGGGCAATAGAAGGAACATGGGTGGGTTTTAGTCAGTACAAGTCTGACACTCCCCTCTGCCCAGAGCGGGGGAAGTTATTTGATGATTTCCTACCCCAAAAAGAAAGGGTTCTTTCTATTCTTACCTTAGATAGTGCATGAAATTGAATGAGCATTTGATCAATATGGGTTTTGAGTCAATAACATGCTGTTATGTGTCAGCTCGTGGCTAAATAATAACAGCTGCACGGGTCCAGTGCTTACGAACATCGGCCCGTGGATGGATATCCATCATAAAATTACCGAGTTTGCTCCTTGTTTTTGATCCTGGTCGTTTTTTGTAGATATTTGACAGTCGTTAAGTACGAGTAAATGCAGACACGCAGTCTTAATAAGGGGCAAGGGTATAGTACCCACTAACAGGGTTGTGGAGGTCAAAACGGTGGTCGCTTCGTGTTAAATACTAGTATTAAGCGGTTTCCGGTTAGACTGAAATCAACCCCAACGTAGATAGGAAAAAAGCTAAGTTTTTTAACACGTTTTGTGTCATCTTTTTATTAAAATGTCGAAATAACTGAACTGCATACAATTCATATCAAGTGGAGAGCAGTAGATACAAGATTGTATTTTGCTTATTTAAGATGTGATGATATATAAGTTCCTAAACTTCTCTTAAAGTAAGCCAAACGAAGATTCTTGCTCTATCGAGACAACATAGAAACCTATTTCTTTTTTTAATATCAGTGGCTGACAATTTCAGTCAAGAAATTTTAAAAGGCAAGCGGTTACCTAATTTCAAATCCAAGAAAGATCCTGGAAAGGGCCGAAAATAAGAAAGAAAACCAGTTATGCAGTGTTTCTAGGAGGCCATATCCTGGGGAAAATTCGAGATAGGTCGCGGCAACCGTTTTACGACATATTTTTTACAGCGAAAAATGGCAATTTATACTAAACTTTAAGATTACTTGATCTTCTGCTTTAAGTATTCATCGCAACTCAAGTTATAACCTTATAAAGATGTTGGGAGTTACATCATTCACATAATGATTAATTTACCATAGATTACGACGTCGCGACGTTGTTGTTCTCATAATGATTACAAGACGAGCTGCTTATTAATCAAATGTATTCATACGTGGTTACTGTTCAGAAATCCGTAATGACACTTGCTTCTGAATATTGTCAAAGGTCGCCATTCAGTCGCTTCATGTAAAATATTTTTTTATCTGCATCCATTTAGATGTGCAGAAGCCAACCCAACATAAGTTAAGAATTTCACAGTTCGTTGACCCAAAAATTTGCCACTACGTCAACGGTAGCTTAGAGATTAGTATGGGACACGCTCCGGGCGACGGGAGCCGCGAAATAACCCCGGCCACCGTAAACGGGCCTGTGGATGGTAAGCAATGGGTAGCTCACCGTCCGTCCGTCTAGTAAACGACAGGCTGTATCGACGGCGCGTTCGTGTCCCACGTGTCTGGCTGGCAGTAGTCCTGACACGCCCTGTCAGGACTACTGCCAGCCTATAAGAAAGAGACAACACAGCCCTGGTACACAAAAGGCAAAAAAAAAGAACATGGATGGGTTTTGGTCAGGACAAGACTGACATTTCCCACCGCTCCGACCAGAGTGGGAGAAGTCATTTCATGATTTCCTACCCGATAAAAAGGAGAAAGTAATGTCGCATATTGCTTTGTGTAACTATGATCCATCTCCTATCCTGCCCTTTTAGGATTTTAGGGATGGAAAATCGTCAAATAACTTTTCGCGCTACGGGCGGAGCGGGAGGGGGGAGTGTGTCAGACGTTTTCTGCCCTCTGTATCCCAGAACATGCTGCCCAACATATAAAGATAAGGGTAGACTAGTGTAATGATTTTGTAAAATAAGTTCATAATTACACTGCTCTTACAAGCGACAGATGGCGCCATTGGTTGCATAAACGATTTACATCCGTGTTAGTTATAAACTAGTTAAATATAGGTAATTTAAGTGTATTGATATTTTAAAATAAGTAAAATATTATTGTTGAAATTAAAACATTTATTTATTGTTAATAATCTGTCTTAATGTTAATTAGTACGTCAATTGAGCACACGTACTGTGTACGTTGCTCTGATTGGTTGAATAGCCTGCAGAGTATTGCCTTACTGGTAGTGTGGGGGGAACATTCAGTTGGTGGCTGAGACTCTAGACAAGAGTCAGTCTGACTTGAGGCATTAGAGAGCGAACATATCTTGTGTATTGCTGTTACTGTAGTAATATTGTATATTTAGTGATTATTATAAATATGATTGTGCCGGAAACAAAGTGATTAAATATATTATTCTTGATACCTAAGTTATGTGGTTTCATTACACTAGGAAGACTAAGACCACTATGGTTGGTTTTGGTTTGATACTAGTAATGACCACAATATCTATGATATATCAGGTCCAAATTATATCAGTTCGCAGAAACCTCAACAGTCCTTGGCTTTTAAACCTGCAATGAAAAAAAAAATAGAAGAATAATATAAAGATTTTATTTTTTAAGATTTGCAAAGTAATATATTTACATCATAACTAAATCCATCTTAAACTATCATCAAAGCTCAAGTTAAAATAAAATTCAATTCGTCGGCACCAAAATGAAGTTATAAAAAAGAAAGCGCAGGTAACACTCAGCAAAATGAAGGCATTTCAAACTTGACGTTTCGCATATTTTATTTTACATATATTTTTTTTTATATGGAAGCGACCCAGCCTGTATGTAAATGGATTTACCTAAAGCACACATTGAGAAAATATATACCATATTTCATAGTGGGACAAGTTTTTCCATTTCCCCTAATAGCACATCAGTACACCTACACCTCAAGTATACCCTTCGGAATTAAATAGTTACCAGGGCCGGACTAGTTAGTGTGAGGGTGCAATTTACCGGGCGTCGGGCGCCGCAAGACGTCGCCTAGCCACCGTAGATGCGGGCCTGTGGACGGTGAGCAATGGGTAGCTCACCGGCCGCCCGTTTATTGACGACAGGCCGTATCGACGGCGCTTTAGTGTTCCACGCGCGCCTCAAAGAGATGACAGCAACGCAGATGGAAACAACGCGAGGAAAAGATAGAGGTCTATAATAGCTAAAAATATATAAAACAAATTATTTGGAACGTTGAGTTGAGGGTTGGAACGTTGAGGGTAGGTCGGAATCGTTATAAATTACATAGCACTTCTAAGTATTATACTATACAGCGACGCACTTCCTTGCTCTGCAACCCTATACAAGCCAACAAATCCGACCCTGTATATTACTAGCGAGATGTCCTCGCCAAGGGAACAAAAACTATTTCTCGTAATATCGAATGTGCCATAAAACGCGATAGGAAAGCCATTGCTTATCTCAAAGCGTCCCGTGGGCAATTCACAGGACAATGTCACCCGACCTTGATGCCCCCAAATTATACACAGAATTTTCTGTGTCAAGACACTGTGACGGGTTGCCTGTGAACCTTCGTAGAGAAACTAGGGTTGACACTCGTGTGTTAGTTCTCAAAGGAAATGGAAACATGAAAGGTGGGAGCTGAAATAGTTTAGTCGTTGCTTTAATTAAATGGTAGAGACTTTCATGTAAACTAATGTGGCATTTGTTTTCGTAAAAGGATATTTTATGTAGGTTAAAGTAGATTCTTTATTTTTTTCGAATGGGAAATTATCAAATAACACGTTTGTGTAGGAAATAGAGTGGGAGGATCACTCTGGGTGGAGCGCAAGGCAATGTCATGTCAAACGGGTACTGACTAAAACCCATCCATGTTTCTTCTATTTCCCTTAGTGTTACGGATCCGCGGTATCTTTATCGCACCAATCCACAACCCGGCTAGGATCCATTTATTTTTTTGGGATAGGAAATCATCTGTTAACTTCCCCCGCTCTGGGCGGAGCGGCAGGGAGTACAAGGCTTTTACTGAACTAAATTCTTAAACCCATCCATGTTCCTTCTTTTGCTTTTTTTGTTCGGGAGCGGTATCTCCTTCGAACAACACGTGACCCCATCAGGCAGTGACCCTGGCAGACCCCTCTGCTTTGCTGACATCTATTTGAGGCATGCGTGGAACACTCACGCGCCGTCAACATGGCCAATAACAACACCTATTCAAATGCGATCAAAGACACACACAGGTACACTATTACCTGAGCTAGAACATAGGATACGTTTATCCCGGCAGTACATTTATGCTTTTTTTTTTTAAACTACATACAAATACAAGAGAAATCACTAGTGTGAGGCAACTCACACTAGTGATTTCTCCTGTATCGTGGGTGCGTTTACAAACATTTAAACTCACGCAAACAGCCAGACCTGAAACAACTATCTGTAGGCCATACAGATATTTGTTCCGTGCGGGTATTGAGCCCGCGACACGTAGCGCAGCAGTCAAACGCTTAGCCACTGCGCCAACCGTGCGGTCATTCCTCGATTTCCTCGTGTTAATTTCAGGGCTTCAAGAGCACGAAACGTTTGATTTTCAAGTAGGAAATTTTTGAAAGACCCTCTTACAAAGAATGATGAGAAGGATTATCGTTTCCTCACTGAAAACCCATCGATGGGTCACAAAATATTATGCGGAAGGGTTCCGAGTGCCCCATTGAAACGCACCGGTGAACATCTAAATTGTCGCTTCCGGCACTCTTATTTTACTTCAAGCAACACGTGACTCACACATTGCACCGTCCTCTTCATTTCAAAATAGATTAGAAAAACGAGTTCTTATAACAAATCGATCAATCTTTGTATCAGTAGCTAGCTTTTGCCCGCGGCTTCGCTCGCGTTAAATTCGGGGTAACACAGTTCCCCTTGCTACCAGTAGTTTTTCCCTTTTATTTATTGTAATAGCAAAGCTAAGTTTTCCCTTTTCTTTCCTCTTTCTCCCTCATTTGTCAATTTAAAAAAATCCTATGTCCGTCTCCAGGGCCCCAATCTCTACCAAAATTAATCAAAATCGGTTTAGCCATTTAAGCATGAAATACGTCTTCATGCGTAAGTGGCTAAACCGATTTTGATTAATTTATTAACAAACAAACAAACTCAATTTCGCTTTTATAATATTATCCAGTAAGGATAGTCTTGAAAGATCTTGAAAGTACACAAGCATATTTTAATTTAAAGTTTCAAACACTACTACTACATAATGTATGTTCTTTAAATAAAGTAATGTAGCGAAGATATTAAAAAATGAACCGACGGAACTTAAAAGCAATAAATAAAACAACCTTTTAATCTAAACTCCAAAGTTAATGTAAGTATGAGGCTGCGCCAACAATGATCGAAAACGATCAAGCTATCATTTCACGCTTTACGTTTGCTTTGAAATTTATTACATACTATAATTTTGAAGCTTAGCTAGACATTTTTTTTTTTATATTTTGAGGTCGTGTTTCCGTCGGTTAATATAATAATGATTGTGGTGGAGGCGATGACACCTTAGATAGGGGATAAACCCTCGATGTGTCAAGTATCTATACGGTAAAATATATCGAAGCATGGATTGCGTATTCAAATAATGAAATTCGTCGAAGAAACACCAGACCAGAATTAAATGAAACAACGTTTATTGATGCGGTGGCAAAGGCCAAAAAATCACCAGTATTCAATTCTGAATTGAATTCTTCTGAACTCTATATTTCATACTGGATACAGTGATGCTATTAGCAATAATAGATTCACTTTCACACCATTTGAGAAGGCTGCAGAAAGTAGTTTTCTGAATATGAACGCCAATTTGATGCCTCGAAATTATGATTTAATACATTTTCAATTTAATAATATTATTAAATTTCACAGGCACACATCACACGTTTCACATGCATCGGTTTAAAAAAAAAACTTTAACTATAATATTTTTCGATAACTAGCCAGGATTCTTAGATACAGTTAAAATTTTCATTAAAATCCATGAATGTTCTCAAATAAAGTTAAATTCATTGGTAGAAGTTGAAGACGTACATCGGTGTCTAAGAAAAACAACAACGATATACGAAGAGTCTGTTGGTGTTTACTTATCTCTTTTGCTGACTGTACAAACGATATACCTATCGGGGGTTTTAATCCTTATCTCTCCTTTCACCACTTCCTCCGCAATCATATCAGTATCCGACCAGTATAAATACTACATTACAACCATTTATAATAACAATACTATTGTAACCCTATCCACTACAAGAAAGTCGTATATCAAAATGAAACTCCTGCTGGTTTTCCTGGGTTCCTTGGTACTGACAGCACAAGGATATGTTGCTTCTTCCGATGAAGGAGGTGCTGGCTATGCTGCTGTTGCTGGATACGAAGCTGCTGGTGTAAGATCCCATGATGTATTTGCTGAAGGAGCAGAACCCAAGGTTGGTTCCCCACAAGATCCTGAAGTCGGTAAGTTATCACTAATATTTTATTCAGTTCTTGAATCGAGTGATTCAACTCCAGGGGTTGCAAACCTTTCTGCACAAAAAGTTCTGACTTCCTGAAATATTAAGACCACTTCTTTGACCGATTTTGTAATGGCATACCAGAATTGCGTATGTGGCGGTTTATTGAAGCAAAAAATTATGAACGCTAGAAATTTTTAGATATTTTACAGTTCGTTTTTGCAGGTTGTCAGGGGCCCGTAAGTCTGACAATTAGTCTTACCAGTCGATCGGCGCAGCATGTATATTTTTTTAATCCTCTTCTATTGCCCGTCATTTCATCAGTTACCTCCTTTCTTGCCATACCATCCTTCATACAGTCCATCCCCATCCACATTGCTACTTTCAGACTTCCTCTAATGCAATCATTTCGATGAAAACCGACCCCAACATAGTTAAAAAAGGGATATGACGAAGATTATTTGTAATTTATATTACTTTATCCTCCTAAGTCCCGACATTTTTTTTTTAACATTGTAAATTTGACCGCATGTCCTTTAAAAAGAACTATTTCGAAGTGTGGCTGAAGTCCTGAGACTTTGCGTGCTTCGAAATAGAGTTTAAAGCTCATACAAAATTTTTAGCTAGAACAAACATTATTGACATTTATTTAAAGATTATTTTGGCGTAAAAAATAATTCGGTGCTATTTGTTCGTCTTATAGGCCATTGGGTTTTAATGCATAACATGCCGGGGTAGAATATGTCCGTTACAAAGGAATCTCGGACTTACAGTGAGAATTTTTTTATAAATAATATCAAATAAAAACACATTTTTGCAATCAAAATAATCAACTTTTATTAAACTTTTTTAGTAAAATCTAAAAACAATTTATAAAATCACGAAACCCAACTCTACTTCTATCAGTCTCAAATTATTTATCAAACTTATTATGATGTCTTAGTAAAATTAAAGAACATACAAAAGAACATGCTAAGGATATTAACTCAATTAAGGAATGTTATGATTAATAACTCCATACAAAAATATAAAGTAAAAAATAAAATTATACAGAAAAAGAAAGAACTTAATCAGCAATATGAAATAGCTTAAAGCAATTTCGTTTTGCTGTTAAACAAAGCGACAGATTACAGCCTAAACATTTTACTGATGTTTTTTTAGAACATCCTTCATTTCTACAACGACTCTGAGTTGTTAACATTTCTGGTAAATGATCAGTGCCATGCTTTCGTCTCAATTTAGAAGGCAAAGGCACTTTTGGCGGACGCCTCTTTTTTACGTTTCTTCTTTCCTCCGGTTCACCACTATCATCCAGCAAATCATCCTCTCTGTAGAGATTCTCTTCTATTAGTCTTTCTGCTATCAGTCTTTTGAACTCTCTAAGTTGTACTATTTTATGTCTACGGATACCTTTTTCCATCTGTTCTTGTTTAAATTTAATCCATGAATTCGTGATAGATAAGTCCAAGCAATGGGATATGAACCTTACGGTCCATTTACGAGTTCGTGCTCTACTTGGGCATACTGCTATTAATCTGTCGGTTAAATCTACTCCGCCCATATTACTATTATACTCTTTTATAACTTCGGGACGTGATACAAATAAATATTGTCTTGTTGATCTGTTGTATCTTCTACAGTTATCAAAATTTTCAGCAGCATGAATAGTGGACAGCAGTAACACAGATTTATTGTCCATCCATTTAGTGAATGCCACCTCCCCATCATTTCGGACTAGTACGTCACAACTCCCTCTTCCTTTCCTCATTAAAGTTTTATCATCGTCTATTTTATTGATTACTTCTTTTGGCACGCGGTTTTTCATTATAGTTCCAGTACATTTTAAGCCCCTTTTAGCAAGTTCGTCTGCCAATCTAACCGTAGTAAAATATCTATCAAAATAAATCAAATGACCAGGCACTAAAGATTCAGTAAGTTTAAGTACTACGTTTTCACCTAAATGAAATTGGTTATCATATACAAAAGTCTCTTTTCCTTGGTAAATAGTTAAATCGCAAACAAGACCATTGGGATTGGCCAAAACAAAAGCTTTCATACCAGTCGGATGGGGCTTGCCAGGGCAATACTGTCGTATTGGACAGGCCCCAGTAAATGGAATGATCATTTCATCTATAGAAATTTTCTGCTGCCTCCCTTGTGCTTTACAGCCTTGGAGAATTCTATCTAATAGAGGACGAACTTTCCAAAGCTTGTCCTGTTTCCTCATATCCATAGTTATGTCATTATCAAAAACTACCTTCATTGAATTTCTCAACAAAAAATACCTGTCTCGCGTCATGGCTTGTGTAATCACCGGTAAAGCATATTTTTGATTCCAGTAAATCCTAATTTGAGACAGTGGTAAGCACGCCATAAGTAGTGTTATCCCAAAATAAATATAACATTCTTCCCTAGTTAAATGAATACTTCTTCCAGTTTTTTCAATTGAAGTCTGATTAGTTTTTTGAACAATGGTATCGATCAAATTGTCGTCAATATACTCGTTAAGGTATTTCATTAAATCTTCGGAATTTACATTATTAAATGAATAAGAAGGCTCTTGCAAATGTGGCATTGACTTAAAAAAACTCCGTCTCCCCCAAAGTTCTTCATTTTCTGGAGTAACTGGAAATCTTTGGGCCCTGCCGCCTCGAGTACGTATTCTACCTCGAGAACGATAACCACCTGCATGAAAATAAATATTTAAGACATCGAAGAAATATTCATACCAAAAATATAAATTGTAAAATACCTAAAACCTACCTCTAGTACGCACTCTTCTCAGGCTAGTTACTATCTGTAGTGGTTGCGATGTGGCTTCTGGTTCGGCTTCAGATTCTGACGTTGTACTAAAAAGGTGGTCTAAATCTTCTGGGAAGGGTTCGGCTGTATCCGAATCCTCATCTTCAAATTCAGATTCGTTTAAAATTGTTTCTAATTGTTCATCAGTCAACTCTAAATAGGAAAAAAAACAAAATAAAAGCTTTATCAAATTCCGTTTAGTAATTTTGATGTGATTGAGTAACAACATCCAAACATCCAAAAGTTCCATTTATATTATTACTCTAAATATGTAAATGCCGAATATCCTTTTTCCCGTACAAATAGAATATGCCTAACTATATAGCTAAAACCGAAAGTACTTTAAAAGGAACATATTGATATTTGGCTATTTATTCAATCCAGACGATTAAGTTTTGATAAAACTATAACATACACCTATAGACCATAACCATATCTCAATAATAAGTAAGAAGTTAACACATTTTATAAACATTTAACACGAAAAAACAAGTATTTGCTTACCTGTTGTTCGTTGGTGTTCCATTTTCAATCTTGTACACTGCCCGAAAGAAGAAATATCTGTTCTCTGATTGGCTAATCCAATAGTAACTGTTTTTTTCTGTCAATTTTGTCATTGACATTGACGTTTGTGTGTTTCGGCGCCGAATTTTAAACGAAAATCTAATTTGTGTGTTACAAAGAACGTGCGGTCATCATACAAGTGTACTGAGAAAAATGTCGGGACTTCATCATGTCGGACAAATTGTTCTGTTTAAAGGATGCTAGGACTTAGGAGGATATAAATTATAGTAGTGTATTATAGTTACTACCAGCTTCCGCCCGCTACTTCGTCCGCGTGGCCTAGTTTTTTTTTTAAATATTAACCTATTTCCGTCTTCAGGGTCCCAACTATCTCTGTACCAAAATTCATCAAAATCGGTTTTGGCCATTTAAGTGTGAAGACGTAACAAACAAACTCACTTTCGCATTTATAATATTAGTAAGGATTAATGAACAGCTATATATAATTATAAAGCTAGATACATTAGCCAATAGCAACTGAAGCAAAAATGAATCAAAGGAATGCAGACTCACATATCAGTTTAAAAGTGCAATAGCGTACAATAGAAAATGCTAGCTCACAGAAACTCATAGACAGATTTAAAGCGATATCTTTCTTCTTTTGAATCATGTGTGTATTTGATTTACTTACGTCCTGCAAAGGTTATATGCAATAGTATTTTGTCTTTTGTTTCAGAACGCGTTTCGGGTCTTGAAGATGTCGTTTACATCCCAAGCGTAACGAGGTCCTGTAACAAACCTGTTTGTTCCCAGCAATGTTTTCGACGTGGCTTCTTATTTGGCGACTGTTTAAGCCCTAGCATATGTCTGTGCCATAACTAACATTATAGATTTAACAGTCATGTTTATAAAAAATACTAAAAGCCTGTTTTTGAAGACGATAATGTTTGATCATTGTTAGACATTCTCATTTGGAAACGAAAATTCAAAACTCAGATATAATATTATTCATAATATTTCTTGTTTAAAACAAATGTATTATCTCCAACCTTTATAACACCATTATATCATGTTCAAAGCAAATAAAGACAAAAATTATTTACCTATATGTTATTTTCCTGTATGAGATAAATATTGTGATTGTGATTGGATTTTCAATACATTTTTATTTTTAACGGAAAGTGTACGTTCTTTACTAAAATGCTGCATTTTCGACATATACATCGACATATTTACTTCGCGTTAAGACCACGCACTCGTGTTAGGGCTTCAGTATGAGATACATGTTGAATCATATCAATACAAATATTTAGTATGCCAAATTTAAACAGAATTGGGACAAAACGGAAAATTTTGTAGGAAGAAAATCAATCAAACCCCTTTATCACCTTTAGGGGCAGATTTTATTTTTCAATTTTAAATGGCATCCACTTTGTGATATAGCTCTCCAAAAGAAAAGTATCATTGAAATTGAACGTTCTTGCAAAAAATAATACTTTTTGAAACGTTAAACAAAAACGGCCAAGTGCGAGTCGAACTCGCGCACCATTGGTTCCGTGCAAAATAAATGGCCATATCTTTTAACTGCGTAGGCTTAGAAGGTTGATATTTACAAAATTTTCAGAAACCGCAGAGTTGGGTATATGATTTTATTTTTAACTCGATACCTCCATGCGTTTCAGACAGACAGAAGGACAATAAAGGGTACCGTTTTTTCCTTTTAAGGTACGGAATCCTCAAAAACAAAAAGTTATTTTTTAAAGCTATTAATTCTCACACATCAACTGTTCATTAAAAAAAATACATTATGTAAAGTTTATCTAAAAGAAAAGTCAACAGCGAGCATTGAAAAGCTCACGTCGCCATATTACGGAGTATCGGCTAGGTTTGGGCAAGTCCTTGTTGCCAATTTATTTTTTCTTACGAGAGTAACTTGCGATAAGTGATGTGGCACGTGATCTGACTGATCTATGTTAGCGGACCTCATCGACCGATGACTGCTAGGCTTAAAAGGTTGATTTTTCAAAGCACATAGGTACCACAGAGATAAATATATGGTTTTAATTTCCACTCGCGCGTTTCCGAGATAAAGTGTCTTGACAGACAAACGGACAGGCAGACGAACAATAACAAACATTATACTCTAATGAAAAGAGAAACTAACGTATTGAAGGACAAGCTTAACTTTGGCGTTGGAAAACTGTCACCAAACATCGACATACATAGCTCGCAGTTATATTACCAACTGCAGTTATGTTAGTAATCAAATTGTTTGTGATGCATCTAGAAATTTATGTACTCTATGATATTGCTTCTCGCCAAATTTCATGACTCTAGGTCAACGGAAAATACCTATAGATTTTAATCCCCCCCCCCCCACTTTTATTTTCTTCCCCTTTTTGCAAATCCCCTTTTTGGGAAATGCGACATTTTGGGGTACGAAACCCTTAAAACGGGAATGATACATATGTAATATTTTTTTTTGTATTTTCACTGTTGTTTTGTTTTATTTAGTTTTTAATAGATGTTAAAATAATAATAAATATGTGTATGCAAATGAATAAACGATACAACAAGCAGTATTTCTGGACACTGCGTATTGTTAGGGAGCTCCTTTCTTAAGGGCCCTGACAACCATCACCCGAACCCTGTTTCCTATGCAAGTAGTTCTTTTTTTAAATATTTTTAAGAAATACTTAAAAATATACAAGGCATGTGGAAAAATTAGAATAGGAAATTACATAATGTAACATAGACAGCAATCTTGTTTTAATAATGAAATTAGTGTTTTTATTTTACATGTTTGTAATTTACAGTTCACAAAAGAATTTGAATAGAAAAGGGCTTTTCTATTCAAATTCTTTTGTTACCTGAAAAACTAAAGTCCTGAATGGCTTGTGTTTGTTTTTTTTTCACGTTCGCCATCCGCTTTGAGTTTAATAATGTGCTAATCTATTTTGACGTAACTGTTGGTATTTCGATTTCTGTTCAGGATGATATAAATACGATTTTGTGATAATATTAGAATTTAAAGAGTTTCTTATCCACTCTTCTCCATAGAGATTAACGCTTTGGAATGGGCAACTACAGTGCTTTCACAAGTTATTATGCCTTGTGACCGGGACTGTAGCGTAATGATTTTGTTTCTTGATATTTAAAAGTGCCTGTAATGGTCTAATTAAAATAAACAAGTTTTGAGTTTGTATTCCTACCCTAATACATATGATAAGTGGCTTTAGAATAGCTTCGTTCTTTGTTATGTGGGACTGATCAATGGTTGTATGATGTACAAAACTGCTACCCTACTATGACGTCTTAAAGCAGTTCTTATTCCACTGAGGGAAAGAGACAGAGCTATACAGGGTGTCTAGCACCATCTCTTTCCCTCAGTAGAATAAGAACTGCTATAAGATGTCATGGTAGCCCTTCTGATCTGCTACTGCGCTTTTGATGCTGCAAGTTGTGGTTTTAAGTAATTTTTCAACTGTCATGCTGCACTGTCAACTGCACGTCACGCACTTCGTTTCTTAGTATTGGCAAAATGGTAATGGTTACTGGATGAATAATTCTAGAAATTCTATACTATGTATTACTGAAGAAAGTGGAAATTCAGCAAATGCTACAACGCCATCTATCAAACAAGGAGGTAAATTTCACACATTATTGCTCTTTTGACTTCATGTGAAAATACGGACCATAAAAAATATCGGAATATCAGAAATAAACTCTTTGAAGATTTGTTTATTTTTATTGTTAAAAGACAGTCGGTGTAAAAAGGTCCGTTTCACAATTTTGGTTTCCGAGATCATTCTTCCTTAAACAATCGTAGGTTCGCCAAAATTATTCATTTCACAAGTTATCTAGCGATCGAACAAACGACATAGGTGTATATTTATGTTTCAACTTCGAAATGGAAATGTGCCAGAAGGATCACAAATCATTTCGAACATAGGAATAAAACACTTATCTTGTCGAGTTTTATTTAACATTCGGCAGTAACATTTCTTTTTACACAAGGCCAAAGTGTGTTTGTTCTTGTAGGTACATATTAAATTTTCTGTAACATCAACTTTCATGTGACAAAATAATGGATTGAGCAAATAATTCGAAATGTTTTTCCAATTCGTTTTCTTGCAACTGTAAAAGATTGAGAGTCGGTCAAGATTGTCTTAATAACATTTCAAAACTGTTTTATTTTGTAAAAACGAGTTCTAATGGCTGCCGGAGCTGCAGGTTGGTTCAAAAAATATACCACGACCCCGGAACATAAAGGGCAACTTGGATGGGTTTTAGTCTGATATTCATCCAAAGCGCCAGGATTAATTTGATGATTTTCCATTCGAAAAAAAAAATAAACTCTACTCAGTAGAGATTTGCGGCAGTTCTATATTGTCTTCCAGATGTTTTGATAATGTTTTCCTTAACATTTCCTAGGGATTTAAATACTAGTTATTTCATAATCATAATCAGCCTCCAATACTTCCACAGTTAACGCACAGGAACTCTGTACCCCACTCTATAGCTTATGTGGACAAAAGCTTAGTGGAGCTCGCTTAGTGGACTAAGCGAGTCCAGTGCGGGCTGGTAAATGTTATAATATGTCTTCAACTTTTATTTCGTCTAGCTAACTTATAACAGTCGCTCGGGTATTGATTCAGGTTTAGCCGAGAGCCTACTTGGGTTTGTGGATTGGTAATTATCCACTACACACCTAGGTTTCTCCTTGCGTGGGAAAGCAGTCCCAGTCCCCCAGTGGCCCGATAGTCTTACAACCATTTTTACCAAGGGGAATTACCTAGTACTGACTAGGTTAAGGAGGTCATATAGGCAGTAACCTTACGTAAACACTAGTATTCAGCTTTAATTATTGCCTTGTTGTCATCATTATTATTATATAGCTTAAATGGTTCTACATTTTTGTAGTAGACAACTAGCTTTTAAACTCCTACATTCATGATTCAATCTCATTCAATCTCACTAGTCGCTGTTATTCAATCTTTAAATTCAATTTCTTTGTCACGAATCGATTTCAGTTAAAGGAAACTCGTTGGGCATTATATGCTTTTTACTTTATCAGGCTTAATTCAGTTTCGGCATGACTCTTGACTAACTTCGGCCCAAGCCATTATTGGTTGAACTAAAAGTTCGGCGTTCACACAAACGGCCGACGTACCTACCCACCTAATTTGAAATTCTTATTGGCTTTCACATTTGTGAATTAGATTGTGTTCGTAGATTAGTAATTCGGAGAATAATGCTGACATTTTCTCTGGGGACACTTTTTATTGAGAGATAAGCGTTTTGGTTCGAAATACTACGTATTCAACGGTATTATGGCCCTTTATTGTAAATGCTTCTCTAATTTGCATGTATCTCGTGAATTCGAACCGATTTCTAATTTGCACAGATTTCTAATTGTGGTTTTAAAATAGTTAAATTGCTATTGGTTACGGTTTACATCAATAGGTTAGAATTTCATCAGTCGGTGCAAATTTTAAAGCAGTAATTGCTTAATTGTTTCGTTTTCTACCAAAAGAGCCCGTCTTGTATTTGTGTAAATTATCAATAAAATGGGATTTAAATCCACTGAACAACATTTTACATGCTGAGATTTAAATCAATTTTCTTACACAAAATATAAGACAATAGATTACACATTGATCTAGGGGCAATGATCACAATGATATTGAACAGGTTTTTTTTAAAATGGTTACACACGCTGGTACTATTACGAATTATCATTTTGTGACCAATTTACGATATCCTTACTAATATTATAAAAGCGAAAATGAGTTTGTTTGTTTGGTTGTTGGTTACCTCTTCACGCTTTAATGCCTAAACCGATTTTGATGAATTTTGGTACAGAGATAGTTGGAAACCAGGAAACGGACATAGGCAATTTTTTTTTAAAGTGGGATGTGAGTGAGAAAGAGGGAAGGAAAGGGAAAACTTAGCGTTGCTATTACAATTCAATAAGGCGCTACCGAAGTTAACGCGAGCGAAGCTGCGGGCAAAAGCTAGTTTAACATAAATCAGATTTTTTACGACGATACTATTACGATTCAGCTAAAGCGCTATTATTAAGCTAGCTAAGCTATGTTGTGTGTGAACGTTTGTAAATACAGCATCGTCATTCGAAACCTCTTGCAATGTCCACAACATTATTTTCTGGTCTAATGAAGTGTCTGGAATAGTCAGTCAAACGCCTACTCCAGTAGGCGGCGGCGGGCGTTACAAAGCGATTGATCACGTGCCCTTTCCTTCGCTCAAGAGTGCTCAGTCAAACAATTTGAACACGCTCGGTTGCGGGATTCTTTAAAATTCATCATGAATTAAATTCTGCATATTCCGAAGTAAGGACTCTTGAATTTACTTTTAAATTTAGAAGTAGTTGAAATACGAGGTCAAAACTTAATAGGGCAACATTGATGCCTTACAACACTGAACTCAGATGTATTTCACAGAATTCAAATGGCTGGTGGAGCTGGATATCGTAGCATAAGTTTGAGATAAAGAACATAAAGAGCAATAGAAGGAACATGGGTGGGTTTTAGTCAGTACAAATCTGTTTTTTATGAATTATTTGATTATTACCCACCCAAAAAAAAACTGGTGTCTACCAACAACAACTGAAGATGAAACTAGCTGTGCAATTGTGATGAATGCTTGATTCCAAAATTTTTATTTAAATGAAAAAAATGTGTACGTAAAAAAAAATCACGCATCAAATTGATAAGTTCAAAATTAAAAGCGTACGGTCCCCTGAGAGGTCATATTTCCAGTGCCCGCAAGCGGTCATTAATTTCCCAAAAGATCGAGTAGCTAATTATAAAGGTTTATTCCTAACTGCCCCTCAAGGGACTCCATCGAGGCAGTCTGTTCATTTTCTTACAATATTTTCTATTTCATTTAATTTACAAATGTAATAAATCGTTCGTCTTAAGTAACCGTTTGAATTTGGAACGAATGTTTTTGGATATCGTTTGAATTATTTGCGTGTTTTCTTTAAAAATGGAACTCCTCCTTTATAATGTCGCGTGAAAATTACATCAAACTGCTATCAGCAACTTCATAATTATTAAAACCTACAAAATTCAAACTTTTATTCTACTTAAACCACTCATAAAAAGTCAAAAGATAGGTCTGAGGTTCAGGGTTGGTCGTTTTTATTGGAGAAAAACCGGCGACAAATTTCATGGTTCCAAGATTTCAAATATTGTGCACAATATCCTTGTAGATTTACATAAGCAAAATGCAGCCATTAGCATCCTTACTAATATTATAAAAGCGAAAGTGAGTTTGTTTGTTTGTTACGTCTTGACGCCTAAATGGCTAAACCGATTTTGATGAATTTTGGTGGGAGCCTAGAGACGGACTCCAGGGTCCTGGAGGGTCCTACAATCTCTGTAAACGCTAAAAAAAGTGAGAAATAAGGGGCAAAGCAGGAAGAAAAGAGAAAACTTAGCTTTGCTATTACAATCAATCAAGGAGCAAGGGCAAAAACTACAGGTAGCGGTACCTGCAAATCAGGAACGGAAAAAATGTATCATCACCAGAACCCAGAGAGTGCGTAAAATTTTAGCGCGATCGGTTGAGGGAACTGGTTCAAACTTCAAAAGCAAAATTTGACCAATACATACAAACTAACTAACAAGGCAAGTTAAATAAAAACTTATAAAAAACGAGTTACGACCCGTCAAACCGCGCCCTGTATAAGGAAAAACTCATTGCTGTTATGTTAGTGTCAATGACACGCACATAAACATACATATCGACAACCAGTATTGACTGTCTGTGTTTGTCAGGTACTCCCCCTTTATTCACGGTATGTTGATCAGTCAGACACTATTTGTATTTTTTAAATAGGGAACCTGACTCAAAGTCAACTAATGTCAGATTCAAGAAATGTCAGACAAGTTTAAAATGACTGATTCTATGAATGCCAGATTCTACAAATACCAGATTCTACAAATGTCAGATTCTATAAACACTAGATTCTATTAATGTCACATTTTGAACGGAACATTATGTTTGCTTACTTCTATGTGTTAGGTGGTTTTTAAATTTATATCGTAAAGGTCAAAAATACTTTACTTTAACATTTTGGACGGCAGTGGCGGGCGGCGCTGTGGCTGAGCGATCAACTGCTTCACTGCGTGTGTCAAGTTCGATTCCCGCACGGAAAAAAAGTATGAAGTACAGCTACCCTACTATGACGTCTTAAAGCAGTTCTTATTCCACTGAGGGAAAGAGACAGAGCTATACAGGGTGCCTAGCACCATCTCTTTCCCTCAGTGGAATAAGAACTGCTATAAGCAGGGGCGAAGGTCCAATAGAAGCCCATAAGCCAGGCTTGCCCTAAATTATAACACCAATCAGACCAATAGTTATATAACCTACTACCTAACTGTACCCAAACTAACATATAACATTCACGAACAAAAAGATTTTAAATACACGCAAATTAATTTGCCGCACGCTTACATTACCAGATCCATAAAATACTACGACTCACTAAAGTCAATCATTCATCAAATTCGAACAAAATTCAATCGTGTCTGATTCGGAGCTATTCGTGACATGTCAACACTACCGAAAGCGCGCGTAATGATCTCTCGCTCTAGCGCGTCTCTTTCGCACTCGTTGGCTTTCAATGGGGCTTTTCATTTGTATAGAAGTTAAATACAATTCATTGATAAATTTTAGGTACTTGTACGGCGATTTATATGGGCTAGTAAAGCCTGGCTTGTCTATTAAGTTCGCGCATTTGAACCATCCGATGACCGACCTGAATATAGTTGCAAGAACAAGTGCAACAAATTGCGAATGACAATTTGTTATTATTTTGTTTCTTTTGTATAGTTTGTTTAGTTTGGGAGTTTTGATTTAGTTATGTTATTTAAATTACTGAGTTATGTGGTTAATGTTTTTGGTGCGATGTGACAACCTACGATTTTGTTAAGTGATTAACTGATTTAGTGATTTTAATTTTAAAATGTGAATTCGGAAATTGGCGCCTGAAAGGTATGCTACATTGAGATAACTTATAATTCACCGTATATTCAATGAATCCACAAGAAATGATTTCTTAGATGTTCATTAATTTATTAGTGAGATTTAAACGTTGAATATGTATTCATAAGCTTAAAAAACAACAAATCGATAATTTGTAATATGCCATCTAGTGGCCATCGATTGAATTATTTTACGAATTATTAAACCTACGTTATGAGATAGAACTTTGATGTCGCGTGGAATCTCGGTACCAATAGATGGCGCGTGGAACGTTTAATCCCATACGTGAAAGGTAAATAAATAGGTAATAGATTTTTTAAAACTATAATTTACAATAACTGTGTTACTAGCAGTGTTGAGCAGTAATTTAACTATACCAATGACTCCTAACAGCCACATAAACACTTAGAGGGGGGGGGGGTATCAAAAGTCGATAGCTTGCCCTCCATCCAGGCCCCTCGCCCGCCACTGGCTATAAGATGTCATAGTAGCCCTTTAAGTAGTTGTTTTGGGTCTGGCTGTTTGTGTAAATGAGTTTAAAAGATTGCAAACGCACCCGTTCTTTTTTAAGAAAAAAAAATCCTTGTCTATCTACCTATGTCGATCTATCCTATCTATAAAAAATTATAAATAGAAAAAAAAAATAACATAAAGTTAAAGTACGTTTAGAAACCACTGTGATATCATTATTTTTATTTGAATGTTATTATTTTTATGTTATGCTTAATTCAAAATAATCAGGTTCGTAAGGCATAATAGATTTTTTCTCAGAAACGGATGGCCGCGTTCAACTCAAATGTAGGTAATTTATACATATAATGAACTGTTGACTCTCTATGCATAAATAAAATTAATTCGAACACATCTATGGATTTCTTAGAAAATTTCAACTGTATCTAACGAGGCTGGTTACTTTTCTATTTCATACATTACGTTACACATAACATCTATTTTTTATTTAGCATGTTCCACATTATCCTTTATGTTCCTTTTCGGATATTGTGACCTTTATTTCTTAACTTTTATTCGACACTAACACCTGCCACACTCTTTCTTCTCACAATACATTTGTGAAAGGAACTGAAATATTCTAGAATATATTTAGACCATTCAACATACTCAAAAATTAGGCAGGCTAAATGGCTACATGTCTAAAATACCGAACGTACTCACAAACGACGCTCGAAAGAGTGCGTTCTCTCAAGTATTCGGCTTCTATGCCATTATCAAATTCTTGAGATCCATTACCGTGTGTGGGTGTCCTACATACATCTGCCATATTGCGGAGGTAGATTATGAAAGGAGTTAGAATAATATTTTAGACTAGCTCATGACCGCGATGCCACCTGGTAAAAGTTCGGTAATTGTCTCCCGAGATCGTTCTACCGGGATTAAAGGTAACTTATGTGATAATCTAGGTAACAAACTGTCTGTGTGCCAAATTTCATTAAAAAATGTTCGGTGATTTTTTGTGAAAGAGTGGGTAATAAATCTCCATACATCTACACAGAGTTCAACTTTAAAATTTATTTATGTACACACAAAATGCTTGACAGGACATTACATTAAGACAGAAGAGCATAAAGGAACTGGTTATTTAATTAGTTTTTTTTTACAACAGACCTGTGAGAGGAAAGTTGGTTACTATAAGTAGTATGGTAAACAAAATGTCATGTTTTAATTATTTCTTTAAAAAAATACTCTGTAACTCTCTAATTATTCAGAATAAATGAATATAAAAAACAATATGTTTCATTCTCCATAAAAAAGGTGGATCCTCCGACCAGAAGAATTCTGTGTGTGTGTTTCTGTTTGTTGGGCCGTGGTGGCCCGATATTCGTTTCAGAGTTTTTCGAAATGGTCAGAAGCAGCGAGAATTATATATTGGTACTCCATATGTGTCGTAGATGGCGCTGTCGTTCCTTTTGTAGCATGTTGCTGTCAATATTTTTGTTTTATGTTGCTGTAGTTTTTATTTTGTATTATGATGTAGTAGTTATTTTTGTATAATGTCGCTGTAGCTCTTTTATTAGTTGCGCTACAACACCTGACTGACTTTAACTTCACTTTCCCAACATGTTACTATCTCCGTCCAATCTCCCATATACGCTCGAGATTCATATATTTTTTCAGGCAAGCAAAGCCCGAGCAAAAGCAAGTATCCCAAAGACCATACATCAAAACACTTGTAAAAAACAAAGGCTGACTGAACCTCACACAAACTGTGGTGAGTTATCTACGGATCTATTTGAAGACATTCGCGCTTATTGTTTCCTTGACAAAAGGGCGGTGGTGTCAGTGGCAATTGATCACGTAGCATCCCATCCCTACGTCCGATCCGATAATATTGAGCGGCGTACACATTCGACGTAGAAAACTCGGAGGTTGATGAAGAAATTGTCATGTTGGAGGAAATTTTCTTGTCAGTATACCAAAAATATACTAGAGCAATTTGGGTGTACTATGGGTATACTTCTGCCTTACCCTTCGATGATCAGACGTTGTCATAGTATGTTAATCTCGCAAATACATGTGCCAATAACTACGCTATAACAACAAGATTATGGTAGCTGATTTTAGGCATTAAGCATAATATCACCCTTTGCTAATAACATTTTTCAAATAAATAACCGATATTTTAAGTCTAAGCCCTCAAATACTCCTACAAAGCCTCTTGTTATCTCAAACCACCGGTAATCACTACACTCGAAATAAAAGAAGAGCAAAAACAGTAGAAATAGAATAACAAAAAAGATTTTCCCCAATAAAGGCCCACAAAAGATCCTAACAGCCAACGTTACGCTGCATTTTATTACAGCCAGTGTACACGGTCCGTTCGTCCGAACCGTAGCGGCGCGTCAATTATCCGGAGTCGTTGTGACGGCTCGGATACGGATTGAATTAACGTCGAGAAAAAACGCTCCACCGCGTTATATTAAACCCAGCCAGTTGAGATCAAGCTAACCGATATTAAATGGCGGCTCAGGCTGTTTAATTAAAGATGTGGTTGAAGTTTTGCTGGGTTTGCTGAAAAAATATTCTTTAGGGCTGGTCGTACTATGAGACCACGGTCTGGTAACAAAATAATGTTATCGGCTATCCTTATCAAGATCACGCTTGATAAGTGAGGACTATTATTGCGACCTAGAATTGTTCTTTTGAAATAATCCTGGGAAAATTATTTATTCTTGCCGAAAAATATCACGCATTGATTTTATTAATATAACTAGCTGTTCCTCGCCGTTTCACCCCCGCTGCTCAGCACCTGTTGGTTGTAGCGTGATGTTATATAGCCTATAACCTTCCTCAAGAAACGGACTATCCAACACTAAAAGAATTTTTCAATTCGAACCAGTACTTCCTGAGATTAGCGCGTTCAAACAAACAAACAAACAAACTCTTCAGCTTTATAATATTAGTATAGATATAGATTAGTATAGATAAGAAATTAGCCATGTACTGAGATTTTTCAGTCATGCAGATTTCACAAGAAGTTTTTACTTGCTCTTAAAAAAAAATATCCAACAACTATATAAATAAGGTTCTTCAGAAATGCTAGATGGCAGTACTTGCTACTAGCGTGCGTGTTTGGCCAGATGTATGACAATGGACGAGGAAAGAAAAGTATGTAGGGCTCGTAGTAGGTGTAGTTCTATTGTCTCTTGCTGCCCCCATAGAAAAAGGGCTTAAGTTTACTTATTTATTTAACAATTTGTGCACACACTGAATACAGTTTCGAAGACAGGAACAGAAAATAGGTACAAAGGTAATGCTTATTTCTAAAGAAATCTCTTTCAGCATACCTGCGAAAGGGGAGTAAATAAAAAGAGAGACACAGTGTCACAAAAAAATATTTATGTATTTTTTTTTTAATTGAAAACACCTTGCCCCACACTAGGAATTCCTCCTGTAGCGTGGGTGCGTTTACAAACATTTATTTAGTTTTGTTTTTTTGTCATACACAAACAGCCAGACACGAAACAACTACCATATGGTCATACAAATATTTGTTGCGTGTGGGGATCGAACCCGTGACACACAGAGCAGCAGTCGATCGCTCAACCAGTGCGCAAACCGTGCCGTCAACCGTGGCGTCACGAATGTTGGTATGTATAAAAATTTAATCTTGTAAATATAACGGAACAAAACTAACTTTAATTAACACAACGATTGCTGCGATTGGATACATATTGCAAAGGTTTCCCACGTTTCAATAGACTATTAACACAAATATCAGAAACTAACAGGATGTCTGAACCCGCAACCAACCAAGAAATTGTAGGTTCTCCGACCACAAGTTCACGCCTCCGTCACCCAAACTTTCATTTCCTGAAGGCAAGGCAAACATTTGTGTGTTAAGTTCGCAGGGAACCGTCCTTTCTTATAAAACGTCCCTACTTTCTTATGGACTCGGTCGCAACTTAGAACGACTGTTTCCAAACTGATTACTTCAGTTTTATCATTGTTTTCGCCTTATTAAGATAGTTTTTTGGGTTTATGAAAATTGTTAATTTGTTAGTAAGTACTTTCTTTAGTCTTTATTTCGTTGTCTTTAGGTTTAATTAAGAATTCCTTGTCTAGAAAATAATCGAAATGAAAAACTAATAATGATATCTCTCCTCTCAGGATTCCTTTTCACCACTCTAAGTTTATCATTTAATGTAATAAATGACTATTACTTCTAATGCTTATATTGTATGTCAGTGATAAAATATTAAGTCAAGTTAAACCATTCTAAGAAAATATTTCATTAGACAAACACCAACTTATGTGTACAATAACATGCCAAGCCGCGATCATTGCCAAAACACAACTAGAAACCGCGTCTGGCACAAGTGTGGTAAATTATACGTTGTTAATACTGCCAGCTCATCTACTGAAACAACAGTTAACCTATGTTCTCTATATACTCTACGAATATTTAACATCAATGTTCGAGAAATATGTAGGAATTCAATGTACTGTACTATATGGGATTGTACATCAGTCGATTTAAAATACCACGCGTCGTTTTATTTTCGTGATTGCAATTTTTACAATCATTCCTCTACAAGGAATATGAACTGAGTGCATGGTATTTATTTAAATTTCATTTACAAAATGAACTTTCGACCTAAATAACCTTGGCGTCGTTGTACTCACCACTTTTTAAAGATATTTCAAAACGTTTAGTTGACACTTCCCGTGACCCAAGGGCTAAGACTAAGCCTTGCCATACAACGTGGCAACGCGGCCAGACTCTTGGGGACATTACCAACTGACAGCCCGGAGGACGAATTTTTTGACACTATTTTTTTGGTTTATTTGTAAGTTAGTTTCTTTAAGTTATTTTTCCTTTAAACTATATAATCCAAGAGTTAAATAAATAAATAACCTCTTTCAAATACATATGATGTATATGAATTTTAATAATCGTCTCTACATCAATATTTTCAAACTAAACATTCATTATACAAAATAAATGACTAGACTTGTATTTCCGTTTATCTTTACCACAACTAACGCCTGCAAAGATTTGTGCGCACTTTCCTACCCAATCTAACACATGACCCAGTTAGACTGTAAACAAATGGCGGGGAATTTGCAGATGTATTGCAGTTTCTACAATAACAAACCAACTGTGAGAAATGTCATAGGTAACTTAATAATATTTTCCTTTATAATATTGTATCTGAACTACTAAGGCACTTTTAAGACTTCTGCCTAGTATGCATGATGGATCCGGTCATTCGTTTTGTCCCACTGTTGGCCAAAGGCCTCCTCATTCCTTTTTAACTCTCTCACTAATTTAATTACTAATAATTTAATCTTTAATTTAATTACTAATTTATTTTTTACTATGGCCAATCCGGTAGTCAAAATCGTCACTGGAATTGAGACCTCCCGAAACTGAACCAGATTCATTGTGCCCAGTGTCATTGTGTTGAATTGTAACTTTAATAAAAGCAGTGTGATTTCGTACACCCATATTCTGCCTGAACGATTTTCGTATCTTACGGAATAAATCCTGACAATCCGACATGTAAAAGTATCTAGAAGTTACATTTCATCTGCCACACGTAATTCAGCTCTATTTCTAGCCTTTCTTGAACTTCCATTATTAACTGACGAGAACACTTTGAAATCTACCCCAGATGCAATCGGATCGAATGTCTAAGAATCATTTAATGGGTGAATAGAAAAGTCGAATATAAAATTGAATGAAGTGCAGTTCCATGTTCCTTGCTCCCGTTCCCGGTGAAGCCTCCAAGACACTTGATAATTGATTTTGTAACAGTTTCAATAGATGATTTTATTAGTATTCTGTAGTTCAATGAAGGAAAAGCGAGCTTAAATTTCATTTATCATTCCGATTCGAAAGCTGAAAGAGCTGAGGCTCACGAATGGATGAACATTATAAGGGCATATCGCTTTCAGATAACTAAATTATTTTTGATACAATTTCACTTGAATAAATAATATTGTTATTCAAATATGTAAATGGAAACTTGAATAATGTCTGTCTGTAAATGTTAATAAATTCGTTTTGTTATTCTTTGTCTTGTAGGATCTTACTATAATGTTGAAAATTGAGTAAAGACTGAGTGATCTTACGTAAATTCTTGCCTTTGACATTATATTCGTGTTTTAGTCTTGTCTATTTCATAATGTCATTAACTAGGCGATATTAATAAAACTAATTTATATTTTGGCGCGGTTAGTTTTAAAAGAAAGTCGGAAACAAACTGGATAGACATTGTCTATAAGCTTCATAATAATCTATTTAATGCATATCATTTAATGTATTAAAAAAAAGAAACAAAGAATTCTATATATAAATATATAAAAAAGAAAATATGTATGTTATGGACTCACTTAGATTTATGTTATTGTATAAGTAAATACAATCAATCAACGTGTCCATAAGAAGAGCACGAATACTTTATAAGAATGACTTTGTAAACAATATGAAAAACTGTAAAAAAGAGCGCGGACCACCACGTCAGCGGTAAATAATTTAAAAAAATATATATTATAATGAGATACAGTTGTACAAACGCACTTTTATTTAGAACTAGCACATGCCGCTAAGTAATTCGTCCTACGAGATCATAACAGAATGATCTGTTATAAAACAGGTTATAAACTGCGTGCCAAATTTCATGCAAATCTGGTCAGTAGATAAAGAGTAACAAACATCCATACATTCTAATAATATTTGCATTTATAATATTAGTAGAAAGTTAAATATGAAACTCCCATTCCCATGCAACGATTTCCAAAAAGTTGTATAAGCATACTTTTGCTTATATCTGTGCAGACTTTATCGCAAGCCAACACTATCAAGTATCACACCCGACCACTCATTAAGTACAATTTACACTGGCAACGTGACAGTAAGGCCGTTCTATCTCGGATCGCGTGAATACGGCTCGAGTGGGTGCCACGTTTCATTAATCAGGCCAAGGGCTGATCCCATCCCTACTAATTGACGCGCTACTGATAGTCCAATAATGACTGCTTCGCCCCTACATCGAGTCCCGTCTAATCTACTGGCCAATACATTATGTATTAAACCAGTGAGTGAGTTTTAAATGAGAATCAATTTTAAGGAGTGTGGCAGTAGGGTGAAATTTGATTTGATTGCATGGTATAGGCGTAAACATAAGTATGTTTCGCATTTGTAATGTTGATTTTCCGCACTTGCCTAGGTCGTCTGTGGACCATCATTTCACCCCGGGTTTCCTCCGTGCCTCGGAAAACACAGTAAGCTGTTGCTGGCTGGCATTTGTAGATATATGCCAGTACTTATAGGTAGTCAGTAAATCGAAAGTCTGACAACCAGTCTTCAGTCGCTCCGTGTCAAATACTGTTATTCTGTTAGCTTTATGCATGTGTTATACTTGAAGTCTATCCCCAAGTTGTTGGGAAAAGCTAGGCAGATGATGATGATAAGTTTTTGTTAGACCTTCGCTCAGGAGCGGGTCAAAAGAAAAACCTTTACAGATCTAAAACGAAGTTTCAACTGAAAACTAATAACCACACATATAATCTAATGCGCTATTGGCTAGATACGAGTACCTATATACAGCGATGTTTTTAAGTACCTACAAAATATACACCCACAAAGTGCTTAAAGAATAAAACGATAGATAATTATAATTAATCCCGGCATTATTTACTACTGAAACGATGTTTAAACGACACCACCGTCGACCAGTGGGTAAACATTAATAATAATTGTTTATTCACAGAAAAAGTTGGACTTTACTGTACACAAAAGTATTAGCATTTGGGACCGAATTAGGCATAGCCTGTATTTCAGCCCTCAACGTCGATTCCCCTGACGAAAACATTGATAAACTCCACAATGAGGATGATTAACTCAATGGAGTTAATCATGTCCTTGTGGTAGAGTTGAGTAGTGACTCTAATCTGGAAAAGGCCCGGATAAGACAAAATCTGAAACACTTCCAGCGTCTGAAATTTATACAGTGACATCTTCGTCGTAGCATTGTGAATATTTGTCGCGTGGGTGTCCTCAGAATAGTGAATGGTAACGCTTGATTAATGTTTCCCGGCGAAAGGGAAATTTGGCTTAAATCAATTCACAACAATTTATAACTCCCTCGATTCCATTAAATTATAATTGCTGTTTTACATTGTTGAGATCGGAATAAGTTTGCCAAACGTCTCATTTTTAATTGATTACGAATAATTTACAACTGCACGTTGGTTAATTTTATTGAAACGTACGTTATCATGAAATGTTTTATTTTATTTTTATGAACTCATATGAAAATATAGATTACCTTAGTTGTCATTTATTTTGTTTGTCTTCTGATTTAATTCGTTGGTTATTGATGATAAATCAGACTTTTAAACTGTTAATCAATTTTGGAAGTCTCTCTTCTTCGATATGGACAGTTTTTATGTCTTAATTCAAAAATAATAACATTGTCATCAGCAGACTTAAACATATGAGCTAAAATATCTATGACGGTTTTAATTGTGGATAGCAGAAATATATTATCTTTGGCAAATTCCCTATTAGTTTCATCAATAACTAGTTTACAAACACCATTAGTTAACCAACCCTGCAAGCCATAACATCTAAGTGAAAACCATAAAAGTTAACTATAAACTATTTAATAATAGCTTTTTAACCGCATTAAGGCTTTACGATGTACTTCACTCCGGGCCTACTCATTGTGTTTGTACAATTTCTACTAACACTTTAATAATAAAACATTAGACTAAGTCCGTTTTAAAATTGATGCGGCAATTAAACGTGACTGTTTTATGTTTAAATATGATTCATGAAAGTATACAAAAAGGCTTTTTACAAAAAAAAAAAATACTCTAAAACACAAACAGCTAGGCCCGGAACAACTATCTGTAGACCATACAAATGTATGTTCCGCGCGGGGATAAAACCCGCGACACGTTGCGCAGTCTATCGCTGAGCCACTGCGTGAACCGTGCCATTGTGGTCTCTCAAATAGTTTGTCTTATTGAAAACACATCCTTACTAATATTATAAAAGCGAAAGTGAGTTTGTTTATTACCTCTTCACGCTTTAATGGCTAAACCGATTTTTATGAATTTTGGTATAGAGATAGTTGGGAACCAGGAGACGGACAAAGGCAAATATTTAATTTTTATTAGAAAAAAGTGGGATACGAGGGAGAACGAGGTTAGAAAGGGAAAACTTAGCGTTGCTATTACAAATCAATAAGGGACAAGGGCAAAAACTGCAGGTACTGTGTTATACCGAATTTAACGCGAGCGAAGCCGCGGGCAAAAGCTAGTTTAGATATAAATGTGTTATGTAAAGTCCGTAATTTTCCTTTAAAATAACTGAAGTCAACATTCAAACACAATCACTCTAATTTCCTTGTTGCCTTTCGTACACCTTTTTTGTAGTCTGTTTACCGACTGATAACACAGGCTATGTTATGTATCGGTTGGTGACCCAACCCGTTACCCACGTAAGCCGAACACATCTCCCTATTATGCAGAAAGAGAAATTCGGATAAAAACGACATCGTTACAGCGTTGATAACAAATGCTATCGCCGAGAAATATTACGCCAATATTACAGGAACCATTACCTGGGACGGGAAGCAGGAGAGCAGACAAAACGAATCGTGTGAAATGTTGGTTCCACGCCTACAATTGCTATTGAAATAGAAAGTAGACTCAATGCTTCCAGGAATAAAGGTAGGATTGCGTTGTTGGATGTGCTGATTCGACGGTAGTTAACGCGTATCACGCATTTGGATTGCCGGCTCTGCCCAGGTGGAAGCAGCGTGATCGATTGCCTCTTTGTCGTCTCAGCCCGATATTACGGGAAACATTTCTTCTGTTGTCATCGCCCTTTGCCTTGCTACTGTGGTATTATATTGATGAATTGCAGGCAAGATGTACTAGCGCGTCAGTGTTTTATTGCTGATTGGATTTTTGTGCTAAGTGTGGGAACTGTTGGTGTATTAAAATGTATGACTGTTCATCTTGACATCCGTTCATCTGTTCATTGACGGGCCTCTTGGTTTAGTGGTTAGTGGCTCTGACTGCTGAGCCGGAGGTCGTGGGTTCGATTCCCACCCAGGGCAAACTTTGTGTGATGAGCATGATTGTTTGTTCTGTGTCTGGGTGTGATTTATCTATAATATGTATGTATTTATAAATTATATAAGTATGTATATCAGTTGTCTGGTTACCATAACACAATCTCTACTTAGCTTGGGATCAGATAGGCGTGTGTGAGTTGTCCCAAGATATTTATTATCTGTAACTCCTACTGCAGTTTCACGTCTTTTCTATATTGTTTTCTTATCTTTGTTTAGTGTATTTGTACACCTAATATAACATCACGACTCTTATCCCTGAAGGGTTAGGCAGAAGTGTACCTCATAGTACATTACTCACTTAACTGGCGATTAAAGATGGCGGTTATGGATAGTGAGTCTATTGCCATCAACACCCTCCTACCTCGACTATGTTTGTATACCTATTTATATTATTTTAGGATTTTTATATGTGATAAAATTAACCCTATTTTATCCTTTTAATAATATTGACTTCTACTAATTCTTCGCGCCAATTATTTACCTTCAAAAAGTCGAAATGTTGTACGCAATTTATAACGTATTTCTTAGCTCAGTTTTATCACAATTTTACTGACATGCCTACTCAACGATAACACGTAATTCAATCAATCCTATTCGTCACATATTGTACGTAACTAGTCAACTGTGGCATCGTAAACCTCGTTATATTGCAGTTAAACGTTAATCATACTGCTATCTCAAATAACCTAGAGCTGTTTCTTTATTTGTTGTTTATATTGGAATAGAATTGTAGCTGCCTGAAAGAGCCCTAACAAATTATTCGTGAAAAAAGAAAAAAGTTTCTTTATTGAAAACAAATCTCAATGCATATATCCTTGCCGTGTCGACGGTGCGTTAGTGTTCCACGCGCGCCTCTAAGAGATGTTAGCAAAGCAGAGGGGCCTGCCAGGGCCACCAGGCCAGGATTGCGGGTTGTTCGAAAGAAATGCCGCGGCCCCAGATCACAAAAGGCTTAACAAGGAACATGGATACATTGATGGGTTTCGGTCAGTAAAAGTCTGACACTTCCCCTTCTGATCGGAGCGGGGGAGTTATTTGATGGTTTTGCATGAGAAAAGTATCCATGCATTTAATGTAAAATGTGTGACTTTCTACCATAGACACTGTCCACTTGTTTAAAAAAAAACACGCCAATCCACAGAATTAGCGGTACAGAGTACCCCGTGAAAGCTGAACACATTACGCACAGACCCTCGCTTCACTCATTTGTAGGAAGGAAACCGTGATGAGGTCGTCAGAACTGCCTCACAACTTTCCCCCCCGTCCTTCTCTTCAAGGAGTGTGGCCGTTTCCTCAGCCCCAACTTTAATGGACATCATTTGGTAAATCACTGGTGTTCCCTTTAATTACGCATTCCAATCTTTCTTTAAAACTTCGCTCGTATTTTTGCCGTTCAACCTGTAAAGTATTCTTCGTCCAGAAAGTTTGAAATCACGATTTGTGTAAGCCAAACTCAGAAGTGGGTTCTTTATTTTTAAAATGCGACACAAATTGTAATGCGACATAAATCTTCCAAGGAAAACTTTGGAACAATAATACCAATTAAAGAACAAAATATTGCTATATGATTTTAGAGGTCTCCGTTAATTTTAAATGGGTTTCGCAAAGCACATAACGCCTGATTCAACTTCGGCTCTCAGCTATCGAACGAAACTGTACTCTCCTATATAAATAAGTTGTGCCTCGAAGAACTGCCACTGAAACCGGCTGTTGACGAACTTAAATTGTGTTTCCGAACCGACTGGTGTTTGCTTTCGAGATGAGACCCGAAATAGAAAATATATTTCCAAAAATATTTGTTAAAATAAATTTTGTTTACAGAGAATTATTCGCACGTTTGTACACGAGCCATTTTTAATTGGTTCTTTTGAAAATCTTGGGAAGTAGAACATAGGAAAATATAGGCCTTGGTTGCTGTCCGGGGGGGATAGGAAATGCACCGTATCTTCATTTCCGAACAGAGTTTTCCTTATTCGACAAAAATCGTCCTTAAACCTCCTGATAAAGGGCCTTATAAAATCTGCCGGTACACTAAACTGGTTTACAACATAAACGTAAGGATTACGCTCGAAATAAACACGAGGAAAGTGGAATAACGTGACGTGAAATGAAGGACGTAAAAACTGAAAAGCGTCCACCCATTGTTTCGGAGCTGACCGTGGTACACGTTGTTATTATTTAGGCGGGCTACGCCGCATTAAACATCAGAAAGTTACCCGTTATAACCTTTAGGCGAGAGTTCCGAAAATAAAGAATGTCAACGCTTCGGCCGGGCTCTCTTGAATATGTTAGGTGAAACGTAAAATGAAATTATTTAGATAACTCCACACCTAACATTCGGATTCTTTGGGGCTTATCTCAGGGCTTTTGTATGGGACTTTCGCGTTTTGTAAATTAACTTCGTGAAATTTGGACGTTATGAATTCGGAAAGATATTTTCGGTCCGGCATTGAAGTATTTAGGGCAAATCGTTATCAAAGTTTAGACCGCTCCTACTCATTTGCAACATATAAATAACAAAACATCCCGGAAGGGATAAACGTCAAAATAATCGATTTTATTTTTGACGGCCACTTTGTTCTTTCTAAGACAGCCTGCTGTAAAGAGTGAAAGCTCAAATAACCAATCTTTACAAATCAATTCTGACGAATACCGTCAGTTTTTTCCGATGAGAAATGATCGAATAGTCCTCCTCCCGATGTGGGGCAAACAGAGTGTAAGAGAGTGACACATTTTTACTGACTTAAACCCATCCATGTGCCTTCTTCCTTTTGCGTTCCGGAGCGGTATCTTTTTCAAATAACCAGCAACCCGATGAGCCGCTGCCTTATATCCACAAACCAAAACGTCAATCAGTAGCATTCACTAAACCAATAAAAAAAAAATAAAAAAAAAAACTAAGTCAGAGGCCCCTTGGTGGCAGCAAAATCTGACACCAAGTTAGGTTCTAACCCGGGGTTAAAAGATATACCGCGGCCTAGAACATAAAGGGCAATAGAAGGAATATGGGTGGGTTTTAGTTAGTACAAGTCTGACACTCCAAGTAGCCCAGCCCAGAGGGGAGGAAGTTATTTGATGATTTTCCATCCACAAAAAAAAAAGTTTAGTTCTTACCACAGGAAAGAAAAAAAGAAGCCTTTACTTGTAAAATAAATGCTTTACCTGAACAATATTACAGCAACAGCCATTGTCTGAATCCTGAAGGCTTGGAATTAAGCTAACCTCAAAGCCATTAACAAAAGAAAAGCAAAAAGATTGAATGCAGTAGAACTTGCATACAATTTCGTTATACGCAGAGCGCGGGCCTGCGGAGCAATATAAGGCGACATCTCACCACTAAACTATTGCTCAGTGCCCAGTAGTGAGCCAGTAACAAGCTGTTGATAAATTAAGTTGTCGACTCGACAACAGGGTGGGACTCGACATTGCTTGACTCGGTCCTTAGGAGAGACGGCGCTTTTTACGGCTTATTTTTAGTCGTATTTGTTGGCTGCTTTGGCGCCACTCGTAGACCTTATTTTTAATGTTCCTTATTTTTAAACGTCTGGTTATCTCCTGTATCGTGGGTGGATTTACAAACTTTTAATTACACAAACAGCTAGATGGCTACCTGTAGGCCATACAAATATTCGTTCCGTGCGACACTTCCGTCTTGGAACCCGTGGCACGCAATGCAGCAGCCAATCGCCCAGCCACTACGCCAATAGAGTCGTCGTATTTTTAGTAGTAGTATATTTACCGAATAGACTTAGTAAGATACGAAATTATTGAAACTGGATCTTAGTTTAATTTTGTATATGACATATATTAATATCGTAATTATTTACAAGCACTAAAAACGTTCACAAACGGCTTAAGTCACTTGTGGCAGACACAACATCAACACTGGAACTATCTTATCTCGCCAAAGAAACAACCGCAATAACTGAAGACTTAAACTGAAACAAAACACAGCTAATGCGCTCTCCATAATTTTCACCCCATTTCCCTAACTCCATCCCTGGATTCTGTATCCCCGTGTCCCCAGTTATCCTCGACGCGGATATTGTTTCTCTACTGGCGAGCACTTAGAAAAATTACAATTACTCCAATGAAAAGAAGATTTGATATTGCCTCAGCCTTTATTGTTGTTTACCCCTAGCTCCTATCATAAATGATATTGTATTTTCTTGTTGTCTGTAGTACCTACTTACCTACATACTGAGGGTATAGATCTCCTAAGTGTGTAATCAGACAAAGGTATGAAAAATCATATAGATAATAAACCACTATACATTTAATCACCTCGGTATTGTTTATTTTTTCGGATAGGAATTCATCAAAGAACTTGACGGAGCAGGCGGTAGTGTCAGAATTTTGGTGACTTTTACTTTTTTATTTAGGTTCCGGGGCCGCGGTATCTCTTTCGAACAACCCGCAACCTCGGTCCCTCTGTTTTGCTGACATCTCTTTGATGCGCGCATAAAACACAAATGCCTGTCGGCACTAGACGGACGGATGGTGAGCTACCCATTGCTCATCGATATTGTTTACTTACTTTACATGTTGACTTAAACTTCAATACTTACATTCTTCCAAGCGATACTTATTTATAAGTATTATGATATAAGTTTTAAACACATTAATAAGTTATGTAAAAGCAATACTGACTTTGACCAACTAAAAAAGTATCCAGAAAGTGGAATTTAGCTTCAATCGGTGATCATTATCATGCTGTCACTACCTAATGCAGGGTGGTAGGAACACCAATAAAAAGTGGTAATCTCCGTATTAAATACATCATTCTGCCTCTGCTGCTCTCATTAGGGAGAAGGGGGGATAGAATTTTTCATCATAATGTAAAAAAAACAGCAGTTTCCAAAGACTGCAATGGTAATATGCTGTTTATTTAAAGGAGCTTGTGGCAGCTAGTCGGGTCGATTTTTAATATACGATTATACCTCACCATAAGTAGTTGGAAAAAGGTTAGGCAGTTGATGATAATGACTACATTCATTTGGTTCAGAACGAAGTACTGAAATGCATGGTACCCATCGGGGGCACGCCACAATAGTGGCGGTAAGTCCCCTCTTTGAGGAGTGGCTGGAGAGGCGTCATGGCGTCCTCACCTACCGCCTGACGCAGGTCCTCACCGGACACGGAAGTTTCGGGAGGTTCCTGCACATCATCAGGCGGGAGGAAACGCCCGGGTGTCACCATTGTGACGATCGCCCGGAGGACACGGTGGAGCACACAGTGGCGATCTGCCCAGCTTGGGCGGAGCACCGCCGTGCCCTCGTGGAGGCGATCGGCGGCGGCGATCTCTCGCGTCCGGCCCTGGTTCAGGCTATGGTCCGGGGCGAGAGGGAATGGAAAGCGGTCACCTCCTTCTGCGAAGCAGTAATGCTAGCAAAGGAGGTGGCCGGGCGTTTGAGGGAGAGAACATCTGCCCAACCCAGCCGCCGCGGGAGACGCCCCGGGCGCCGGGCGCCGCGAGACGACTCCCGGCCACCTGTGGGCGGTGAGCAATGGGTAGTTCACCGTCCGTCCGTCAATTGACGATAGGCCGTGTCGACGGCGCGTTCGTGTTTCACGCGCGCCTCAAAGAGAGTCAGCAAAGCAGAGGGGCTTGCCAGAGCCTCTGCCTGCCCGGGTTGCGGGTTGTTCGAAAGAGATACCACGGCCCCGGAACGTAAAGGGCAATAGAAGGAACATGGGTGGGTTTTAGTCAGTACAAGTCTGACATGCCTCCCCCCCCCCCGCTCCGCCCAGGGCGGGGGAAGTCATTGGATGATTTCCCAACCGAAAAAAGAAAATGGTACCCATTGCCGTTGCGTGGATGTCTCTTCCAATCTGCATGCAATTTTGTTTACAACAATATGGGTTACCTTAAAAGACAACAAGAGAACTAATCAGCAGAAACTATCACTTCTCAGTAACATCCTTTGGAAAAAAACTTCATGAACTTTATGAACTCAGAGATTTATCATTTGATGAATCTCTGAAGCAAAAAATATTGTTACACAAGCAGAAAGTTACAGATAAATCTTGCTTTGTAGAATGGCATATTTTATTTATAATTAAGTACAAGGGAGTTTATTCTGAGCCCGAGGCATTTTGCCGTGTTTCCTTTAATACAGTCTGTTGCAGAAAAACTCACTATTAGTTAATGATACAATGTTTTTAGAAGCTTTGTGACGTACGATTGTTTTATCAAAGGAAAATGCTTTGCAATATTTTTTAGGGTTCCGTAGTTTAAAAGGAAAAACCACACCTATATAGGAATAATTTTTGTCGGTCTGTCTGTATGTCAAGACCGCTTATCTCGATAACGCGTGGAGGTATCAAGTATATACTCCTTGGAGCTATTTGTACGGAACCCTCGGAGCGTTAGTCCGACTCACACTAGGCCGGTTTTTCTTTTTTATTTATTGAAATGACAATACTTTTACACGCTATTTTAACAGAGACAAGGTACTTTTAGAGTCAGTTTTATTTATAGAAATTGTATTGAAAAAAATGGAGGAGTTAGTTCCGTGAGACACACAATATTAGCTTAGCATTTTTTTTTCTTTGTTTTTTTTTTTTTTTCGTTGATAAGATTTCATTGTTTTTTTTTTTTAATTTTGTGTGTACTTGTGGCAAGCGCCAAATTAACCTGTTTTCTTTCTTTCAAATATGTCAAAGTTGGTAACATAATTGTAGTTCCCGCCTGCACAAATATATCATATTCCTTGAAGAACATCAACAACGAAAGAGATTAATAATCAGAATCGTCTGATAAGAACCATCGGTTTTTATAATACCTAGTACATTTTGAAACTTTGTCATTGCAACCAAGCCGCCAGGCGAGAGTGTTATAGAGCCCAGTGTTATAGAGTACAGGAATAACAAATCCTCACGTGAAGTTAACGCCCTTTGTCATTAATCAATATGAAACTTTGATTTAATTTGATTTTTCCCCGCGCTTTGTCTTCTCATACTGAAACAAAAACAATGGCATGACATTGCTAAACAGCCTAATATTAAAAACTAAGAAATACAATATTTTTTGAATTTACAACTCAAAAAAAATTTTTTACAACTCCAAAAAATATCAATTTGTTGGTAGAAGCAATTATCTATGATATTCTGTTGATAAACACAATTTTTTTTTATTAATATGAAGGCCTTAAAAAGGCTTCTTTTTAGAATGCGTTTGCCTTTTGCACTAAAATAAAATAAAATACAATATATATTTATTGTTATCTGTGATAAAACAGAACAAATTAAAGCCCTTATTGCTATAAATAAGAAAAAAGCACGCGTGTCAAATACATTGCATGTTGAACTTAATCGTAGTGCAATAAGAGTCAGTTGTTGAAATTAGTGAATTGAAAAAAATATATCTAACGACCCTGATTACTTATTTATTTTGCTTCCTGTTCATCAAACTTGTTATTCAATGCGATAAATTAAGCGCTATACAAAATGTATCGCACGTCTGGTCTCTGTTTAATGAAATAAGTTCATTTACCTCTTGACGGGCAAGAAGTTTACCGAGAGCCGTCCGGTTTACAAATTACAGCTATACAAATAATGTTATAGATATAATATGGGTAAAGCGAAAAGTCTAACTATACGGGACTGGCGTAAATGCATTTGACTAAAAATGTTCAAACAATTCTTGGTTTATGAATCAATTTATAGTTTTTAGGTGCAAGGAGCTCGTGGCGGTCCCGGCTGTCATTTTGGACATCTTTGACAGTCGTCACAAGTAGTCATTGGCCTTAAAGTATGACAAACCAGACCATTTCAGAAACTTATCTACATAGTCTTCATGTCAGTTGACTAAAATTTTTGTCTGGGCCTTCAAAGAGACTATGTATGACCTCATCTAGTTTTATTTTTAAAAAAAGACGAGTAAAAGTGTTTGTGAAAACCTACTTACTACTAAAATAACCATCATTTATTTACCAAACAGTCTTATATATCATAGTTGGGAAAAGGCTACCTAGATGGGGAGGTGCGAAGCAAAGCGTATTTTTTTTCTGTGCACCCTTATGCGTGTCCGAATGCGGGACACAGACAACTGGTCCTCTTAACAAAAATCTCGATATGCACGTACTAAACGAAAGTGTTTTTTTTTTAATATATTTTTGGTACATGGTTTATAAATGAGATACCCTCAATAAGTTATTGATATGATAGAACACTTTTGTTGGGCCTATCTCACTCTTCTCGTTAAATATTAACAATAATGACACACTTAACTATACTATCGTTTATTCACTAATGACCAAAGGTTTTATTTAGAAAAACTTAAATAATAAAGTGTTTCTCAAGTTAACTAATATAGCAATGGTATTGAACACACTTTGATAATTATTTATCTTAATTACCATTCGAAAATGAAATGTCCTGAAAAAGTTAGTTCTGTTCAAGTATCAACTGTAGCCCACTATCCTAACTAACACATAACGAGCTCGACCTACTTTAAGTATAAAATATCATGTAAGAGATAACAATTTCCTGAAATCTGCAACATAACTCACTGCAAACAAACAACTATGCAATGTAAAACAAAATTAAACAGGAAAATAAATTACAAAACTCTGCAAGCTTAATATTTACCTGTACTACCAGATAACTAGAACACATACAATGATAACTGAATTCTCGCAATATCAAATAAACATCACCCTGTTTAAAGATTCATCTTAACAAAGAATTATCAACTTAATCTCCTTCTAATATAGTAGTAAATTGAATGACCCATGCGGGATGTATCACTTGCAATTCTATGCCGGAGCAATTGACTCAGGGTATTCCCTCCACATCCAATATTAATGTGCGAGCATATAGTGCGAAACGACTGATTGCACGAGACTGTTCCTGCGGTATCCATTTCCGTCTGAACACGATTGCAAATACGTTGTGGGAATGTTTTTGCGTCAATGGATGTGTTGGTGAAATATGTGTGGTATTGGTCGTCTCATTTATTGATCAGGTGGTATAGTTTAAGAGATGTTATACGCGGGTCGGAGTTGGTATAAATAAGGGGAAGCTTGCAAAGATTCGCATACTCTAAAAGGTTTCAGTCATGAAGACTTGCTTGGTTGTTGCGTTGTTCCTCGTCGCTTTTGCTGTCGTGACCTCGGGTGCTAACATAGGACATGCTGGTAAGATAAACACCAACCATTATTGACTGTAGTATACTTCCTATTTAAATTAAATGCAGCACCGTTATATGAATGGAACTGGGATAATAGATGCTAAAGGTACAATCCCTAAGGCACAACAGCAAGCCACAGCTGCAAAGTCGCTGTGGTTTGCTGTTGATCACAAAAACCACAGCGACGCAACCTTCTGTGTAACTTTATAAAAACGCCTCTGATGATGGCGACATTGCGTCTTGCCGTTTTCAAATGGTGAAACATCCAATCAGCACCTACCTTGATATGTTTGTTTTTTTTACAGAACCATCCCACATAATAGTAAAAAGGGAAACAATACGAGGGCCAGAGTTCCCGAATCGCTGCGTGTTTTACGAGTGCATTGCAAGTTGCAGAAACAGAGGTCACAGATCTGGTGGATACTGCACAATCAATGGATGTCAATGTCTACGATAGTCACGTGTAAGGCCAACGCATAGTACTAAGTACTGCCCTGGATCGTGTTTACCGCAACTCGAGCTGTTCAGGATTACGCATGCACAACACGATCTGTCGGGCATCGGATAGATAGTCCAACTTAAGGATGGAGCTTGAGCTGGGTTGATCGAAAGAGATACTGCGGCCATGGAACTTAAAGGGCAAAAGAAATTGCTCTTTATGTTTCATGGCTATTTTACATGAACATGTGAACACGGGTGGGTTTTAGTCAGTACAAGTCTGACGCTCCCCCGCACCCTTTGCCTTGAAAAGTGCTGGTGGAATATATCCACTGCTAGATACCACGTATAGGTTTCTCTTTGATTGTACCAACCTTCTAGTTCCTGTGCAAACTTCATCTAGGATTTTCCGCAAAGGAAAAATAGGCCGATCCCGTGCAGTGCTAACAAATAAGCTATCATGCAATGTCAAACATTAATTACAATTCCAAACCTGCCATAATAAAAAAAACTTGTGCCATTTAACTTGTTTATTTTTATATATTGGGACGAAACTTCTGCATCAACAAAAATATAAGAAACTATATTTTAAATAGGGAAATTTGAGTTTGAGTTTAACAGTGAGTATAAAGCGGTATACCCTTATTAAGGCCAAGGCTAAGACTTCATAGACCAAAAATCAAACAATATCATAATTATAACCCACATCAATTCTTTTCTTCTGACTGTGATTGAACTGATTAGTATAACTACATAAATCACGCTTCTAATCCCCAAAAGGTTAGGTATAACTGTACCTAATAGGAAACCCACTTTTTGGCAGTTATGTTTAAGTCTCATGTAATTGGGGAACCCTATTGCCATCAACCGGACACAAATCCAGACCCCGTGGCTGCTACTGAGAAATTCCTTATGGAAAAACCCAATCACTATTCTCCTGACCCGGGAATCGACGACGATGCGCTTACAACTATTAAACCTACGAGCAACCACCAAGTAGGTAGGCGTTTATCCCAACAAGTAGCGCTTTTTGCTACCAAACTGGCGCAAAACCATGGTTTCTGAGGACTTCTACTAATACTTCTTCTTCTGAGGACCCCAGATCGACAAATACTTTGGTATATCATCATTATAGTGGCTAAATAATGGTACCCGCTCGGGTCGATCTTAAGGTTAAGCCGCGCTTGCCTATCTGTGGTGTATGGTGTGGTGTGGTCTGTGGATGGCTGACCAACCGTTACATACCGAGCTTCCTCCGTGCCTCGGAAAGCACGTTAAGCCGTTGGTCCCGGCTGTCATTTGTAGATCTTTGACAGTCGTTACAGGTAGTCAGTGTTCCGAAAGTCTGACAACCAGTCTTACCAAGGGGTATCGTATCACCCAGTATTAACTGGGTTGTGGAGGTCAGATAGGCAGTCGCTCCATGTAAAATTCTGATATTCAGCTGCATCCGGTTAGACTGGAAGCCGACCCCAACATAGTTAGGTAATGGCTAGGCAGATGATTATCTAACGGAATCTGGTGTCCGGAATCACAAACCTCAATTTGGGTTTTGGCGAGCTAAACCAAATAATTAGTTATGCATGTTTAAGGAACCCAAAACAGGTCCCCAATAACACTTAAGACCCTTATGGATAACCAAAATAGCTTCCATTAATTTGTTTAAACAAATTAATTGAAATTTCAAGACTCTCAATCATCAAGTAGTTTACATTGTGGGAGATTTGTATTTACATCTCACAAATAATCGTCTTTGTTTCAATGTATAACTTGTTAATTTTGGTTCAGAAATGTTCTCCCAGTTTTTCCTATAAATAACTGAATCATTTCTACACAAAAAAATAGTTTATTTTAAATTAAATTTAACAAATATAATTTAATCAAATCACAATTTAAAAATTGACGGCACGGTTGGCGCAGTGGTTGAACGATCGACGGTTTCACTGCGTGTCGCGGCTTCGATTCCCGCACGAAATAAAAATTATTTGCATTAGTTGTTTCGGGTCTGGCTGTTTGTGTATGTGTGTTTAAATTTTTGTAAACGCACCCACGACAGCAATGTTTTTTTTTTCAACAAAATACGAAACATACACTACATGCCTTCTTATTTTGCTCGAAGAGTAACATCTAAGTTGTCATAAAGACAAGTAAATAAATGCAACTAATATTTTCCCATGTTCCTCAAAGTGTATGGAGCCAAGAAATATGTTGGTATGGTAGTCGGAATGATTGCTGCATTTTGCGGATCCCTTACAACTGCCTTCGAGCCAGTTCCATAGTAGAACGCCTGAAGAACAAGCTTGGAACAGTAGCTGGGGTTAAAAGACCTGAAGGCCGTTGGAAATATCCTATAGGTTACATGGATGGTCTTCTTCGCAGTACCGTTTACATCGTAATAATGACGGTCAGCCCATCGCGCAGCCTGAGCAGCCACCGAACTGTCACGGTTCCGGTAAACTGTTGTCCAATCAGTTTTGTGCTCTTCAAACCATTGGTCTTTGGGAACTTGTCTGTTATTGTCTGGTATACCTGTCATATATCCACTACCACCGGGCATCTCTAACACCCATTTGTCAGAGGTCATAATCGCCGCGTGACCAACGAACCCTCCAACGCCTCGACCTGAGATGAGGATATCCCCTTTCCTCACAGTGTTTATAAAACGTCTCTTGTTATCCGCTGTGCTACGCTTGACAATTTTTCTTTGGAACAAAGACTCCTGAGTATCGCTTAGTATGCCGTAGTTGTTCATTATCAGCCATTCCTGGTAGTTAATCGGCTCGCTGCCGTTCAAGGATTTATATTCCTGGAACAAATCTTTGAAGATGTTTCTTTCGTCCCGTTCGAACGATTCCAGTGAATATTTTTCGGGATTGATTATCCCCATGTGGACACCGATGTTGTACGAGGTTGCCGTCTGGTTCGATACCGCGTCATTCCGCCCTGAAAACAATAAATTGCGGACCGTCATTTTATTGTTCGTTCAGTTCCATTTTTGAAACAAAAAGGTGACATATGAAGCGTAACGTTGCGATACATCATTTTGCTTGACAACTATGCAGATGTGACCACACTGACTTCGGTGACTAACATATTTACATATTATGTCTGTAGCGATCAGTTATCCACGCTTAACTAAATATGTGTATTTATTTAAAAAAAAAACATCCAAGCAATACAAAAACAACTGAACTTACCAAAATCTAGTTCTTCTGACAAACCATGTGATCCTACTATAAGTAAGGCCACAAAAATATACGTCGGTCGAAACTCCATGATGGCGTCTTCAATAATGTGATGAATTACCTGATCAACATCCCCTTTATATATTTAATTAACAAAGACTCAAATACATATATAGTGTAGTGTTCACAGTAAAGTACTTGAGATAAGGGGATGTCCTGCGACCTAGAAACTGTAACACAGTTTCAGAGAACTGTGACACATTTGAGATAATGACCTCGTGCATATGTGCTATGTGCATATTTGTTGAAAAATGTCAATCGCCGAGAACCAAAAATAAATATCCGCTAAAGGTTGTACAACCATAGACACATATCAACACGCTTATAACCCCTGAAAGGTTCGACAGAGGCACCTATTAGAACATCCACAATTTCCCAGTTATGTTAAACTAACAGGGGACAATCGCCATCGACCGTACACCGATCTAGACTCCGTGAGTGATACTAACCTAATAACACTATGCCTGACCCGGGTATAAAATCCAGGACTTCATGCTCAGCAGTCGAACTTGCGGTCGTTAAACCAACGAGGAAAAAAAAAGTGAAAAACATGTTAGTGCAATGAAACATTTCTCTATAAATATGAAACACAAATAATGACACACGAGATGCTTATTTCAATAAGCAATGAATTCTACAAATTCTTTATTGATCTTCTTTTCGTTGTGAAATGTTATCAGTTATTGCCCCAAATATAACTAACCTCTTTTACGAAAAACAAAAGAAAATCTGTCTTCAATTATGTTTATGCCTATTTTTATGTTCGTCAAGATTCGGGGTCAAATATAATTGATTCAATTTAAGTGACGTCAGTTGTCATCCCAGATTAGGGACGTCACAGTTGCTATGCTATGAAAAAAAGTCCCTCAATAACGGCATAAGGAAAATTCTATAAATAATTAATTCCGTGGTTTGGATTAGTCACTAAGGGACTTAGTGGTTCCCAGGTTTTGTAGGTATTTTCTTATCAACCAGTGAACCATAAATTATGAATAACTAGCTTTTGCCCGCGACTTCGCTCACGTTAAATTCGGCGTAACACAGATCCCCTTTCCTGATTTACAGGTTCCTGCTACAGGTAGTTTTTGCCCTTGCGCCTTATTTATTGTAATAACAATGCTAAGTTTTCCCTTCTCTTTCCTCGTTCTCCCTCATATCTCAATCGTTTTTTTTTTTAAATAACCTATGTCCGTCTCCAGGATCCCAACTATCTTTGTACCAAAATTCATCAAAATCGTTTAGCTATTTAGGCGTGAAGACGTAACAAACAAACTCACTTTCGTTTTTATAATATTAGTAAGGATATGCTTTAAAACCTTGAACAAAAATCTGACCAACAATCGTAGACCTGAAAAACGAAGAAAATTTACGAACTTCTACTCATCATCTGCCTAGCCCTTTTCCAACGTATGCTGGGGTCCAGTCTAACTGAATTTAACATAGTACAGTCTAACTGTGGATTGTATTTATCTGACCTCTAGAACCTGTAACGGGGTAATCTGGGAAATCCCTGAAAACCAGCCTTTCAGACTTTCAGCCGACTAACTACCTGTAACGGCTGTCAAAGGTCTACAAATGACAACCAGGACTCTGACTTTTTCCGAGGCACACAGGAAACTTGGTATGAAATGTCTGGTCACCCATCCCTGTACAAACCATGGCTAGCACGGCATAACCCACGAGATTCTTTGCCAGCTTGTCTTTCGTATTTTCCACACACATAATCGATGCGTATTCTCTTTGGTCTATCTCTCCATTCTGATCCTGACGGGCCTGTTGGTCTAGTGGTTAGTGGCCCTGACTGCTGACCCGGAGGTCGTGGGTTCGATTCCCACCCAGGACAAACTTTGTGTGATGAGCACGATTGTTTGTTCTGTGTCTGGGTGTGATTTATCTATCTAATATTTAAATTCTCGTGTCACAGTTTTCATTCCCATACTCCTCCGAAACGGCTGGACCGATTCTTATGAAATTTTATATGCATATTCAGTAGGTCTAAGAATCGGCCAACATCTATTTTTCATATCCCTAACTGAGCAGCAGCGGGTGAAACCGCTGGGCACAGCTAGTAATATATATTTATGTATTTATAAATTATATAAGTATGTATATCGGTTGTCTGGTTACCATAACACAAACTCTGCTTAGCTTGGGATCAGATAGCTGTGTGGGAGTTGTCCCAAGATATATATATATTATTTTTTTACTCTTCAACATTTATAATCATCGCTCTTTTATCACATGGAAGAGCTCGTGGCTAATATACCGGCTAACAACAGCCGCTGAGGTCGATCTGTAGGATAAACCGCGCTTGCTTAGGTTGCTTACCGAGTTTCTTCAGTGTCTCGGAAAGCACGGGGCTTTGGTCCCAGCCGTCATTTGTAGATCTCTAAAAGTAGTTACAGAATCAGGGTTCCGAAAGTCTGGCAAAAAGTCTTACCAAGGGGTATCGTATTACAAATCAAATCAAATCAAATCAAATCATTTATTTCAATTAGACCATTACAGGCACTTTTGAAAGTCAAGAAACAAAATGAATCTACAGTCCCGGTCACAAGGCATAATAACTTGTGAAAGTACTGTAGTTGCCCATTCCAAAGCGTTGATCTCTATGGAGAAGAATGGGCAAGAAACTCCATGGACACTCTTTTAAATTATAATATTTTTACAAAATCGTGTTTACATCATTCATGTTGAGATTATACAAATATGTGAGAACGATGTAAAAAGGCGTGCACAGTAAGAGCGTCCAGAGTAAATAAAAAGCAAAATTTAATTTTAAATCTAAATAAGTTTAAAAATGAACCGTGGTAGCTAAAAAATGACCAGTCCCAACTGACAGCGCCCGTTCACGAACATGACGTATGGATCAGCCCCATTCAGCTCGACCATTTTGAAGGGAGCTAAATGACCCGACACACCCGCCACCATCAGCGAGACATTTAAGTGAGCATGACACTATTAACCACCAGGGCTTCGTCAAGTCAATGATAATACATAGCACTCACATATGGGCTTAATAATTATACAATACTAGAGAATTGATTCTATACATTGCAAAGATAGTCTTACAATCTTCTGCAGCTTCCACTATAGCTTCGGATACTAACCAATGAGTTTATCCCTATGCTTGTGGAGCAGGACTAGCATTAAGCCAAGCATTTTTATCATCAATATAATCCCCCAACTTATAATATGCTTGCCTACATAGTGTGCGTTTAATACAAGATTTAAATTTCGTTTCATTCAGTTGAAGAATGTGGGGAGGTATTTTATTGTAGCATTTTAAACAGTACCCCATGAAAGATGAGTCTACTTTAGCTAACCTGAAACCTGGTTGAACTAATTGGTCCCTATTTCTAGTATTATAATTGTGTCTGTCACCTCTTTTACTAAAAAGATGCAAGTTTTTCCTGACATACATGATGTTTTCATAAATATATTGACAAGGTACTGTCATGATGTTAATATCCTTAAACTGTTCCCTTAAAGAATCTCGCCTACGTAGGTTATATATGGCCCTGATGGCTCTTTTCTGCAGAATAAATATAGACTCGATGTCTGCAGCCCGTCCCCAAAGTAAAATACCGTATGACATTATACTATGAAAATAACTAAAATAGACTAGTCTCGCGGTATCTACATCAGTAAACTGACGGATTTTTCTAACAGCATATGCTGCTGAACTAAGGCGTCCTGCAAGAGATGTTATATGCGGACCCCATTGTAGCTTTGAATCGAGTGTTATTCCCAAGAAAACAGTTTTTTCGACGAATTCTAGTTTCTCTTGATTCAATACTATGTCACACACACTGTTTTTGACATTTGGTAGAGCAAATCTTATGCACTTCGTTTTTTTCCCATTTAATACTAAATTATTAGCGGTAAACCAATTATGTACCTGCATTAGGGCATTATTTACGTCGTCAAGATTTGTGGCACGCCTGTTTATCTTAAATATTAAAGAGGTATCGTCAGCAAATAACACCATTTGTGGTTGGTTTTTAAACAAATGGGGTAGATCATTTATATATACTAAAAAGAGGAAGGGACCTAATATCGATCCTTGTGGTACACCCATCTTTCTTACCCAGTCCTAACTGGGTTGTGGAGGTCAGATAGCCAGTCGCTCTATGTTAAATACTAGCCAGCGTCATCCGACTAAGACTCGGAACCAACCCCAATAAAGTCGGAAAAATACTAGCTGGATGATGCTCTTTTATCACATTGTAGTATCATCATATAATTATCAACAAACTTGTTCATTTCTCCGAAACAAATACGAACCAAAATAAAACAACATCGCTAAAACAAAGATACCTTGAAACAATTAAGCCTCATATAGCAGATACGAGTATTTTTTATCCTCAGTATCAACCTCTTACGTGGGAGTAAATAAATTAACACCAGGGATTAGCCAGACGAACGATTTCTGTCCGATAATTGCCGATTATAGTCGTTGACTGTCTTTGGATGTTCGATTTTACGTGTTGTGCTTTTGTTGTATTTCTCGTATTTTCTATAGGTCTATTAAGATATATACTCTCAGTTTTTATGGTGAATTGTCATTCATTTTACTCATTAATGTTTTTTTTGTTCTAAGTTTTATTTTCGTTTTTAGGGTTCCGTAGTCAACTAGGAACCCTTATAGTTTCGCCATGTCTGTCTGTCCGTCCGTCCTCGCTTAATCTCTGTGACCGTTAGCGCTAGAAAGCTGAAATTTGGTACCAATATGTATATCAATCACGCCGACAAAGTGGTAAAATAAAAATTTGAAAAAAATGTTTTATTAGGGTAGCCACCCTATATGTAAAGTGGGAAGTGATTTTTTTTTTAATTTCAAACCTAACGTGTGATATATTGTTGGAAAGGTATTTAAAAATGAATAGGGGCTTACTGAAAAAATTTTTTGATAATGTCAATAATTTCGGAAATAATCGCTCCAAAAGTAAAAAACAATGTGTCCCCCCCCCCTCTAACTTTTGAACCTTAAGTCTAAAAAATATGAAAAAAATCTGAAAAGTAGAACTTTATAAGGACTTTCTATGAAAATATTTTTGAACTTGATCGACACAACAGTTTTTGTACAAAAAAGACAAAAAGTTGTACAAAATAATTTCTGGACTAAGTTTGTAGTATAGTCGTATATGCAAGCTTTTTTTGTAACTTTGTTTACATATTTTATTATCCTGAACGTATCTTTTATCAAACAAAAAAAGAATTATTGAAATCCGTTCACGCAATTCAAAATTACCACCGAAATTGCACGTCTTTGTATTAATTAGTAACCCAATTCCTCGAGAGATGGCGCTGTAGGTACTTATTACATTGGATCGGGTATTACCGAATTGTTCGGTTGGCCTCATAACTGGGAACACTTATTGTGACGGACGGGAAACTACGGAACCCTACACTGAGCGTGTCCCGACACGCTCTTGGCCGGTTTTTATTTATTATGTTGTAGCCGACGGAAATATCAATGAACAGTCGATTTTGAAAACGTCTTTTAGTCAATATGCTTACTCTATAGATAGGCAACAGCGATAAATTTATATTTATTGAGAAAAATTATGATTGAAATTTGTCCATCATATTTTAGCCAAGAAGTCGTTCGTCTGCATGCCCGCAAGACGCATAAATATTCTCAGCGAAGAGCCGCCCAAAAGTTTATCTGCGTAAATGTAGGAAATGCTTCGTAACTGGCAAGTTCCCGCCCTAGGCGGATCGCCCTCAAATTAGATACTTACCTAGTTAGACATTCAGTTGAGATCTTTAGTATTCTTTGCAAGCTCTTCGACAATCGCTCATGGGCACTTGATTATTGCCACAAAGTTTGTAGGTGAGAAACTTTAGTTTTGGATTTGATATTATTTGTGTGTTGCAATTTGTGATGACGGCTACTTCTGAAGCCTGCTTCCACTCAGACTAGGCGTCACTCAAATGTAATGAGTCTTTACTAATATTATAAAACCGAAAGTGAGTTTGTTTGTTTGTTACGTCTTCACGCCTAAATGGCGAAACCGATTTTGATGAATATTGGTACAGCGATAATTGGGACCCTGGAGACGGATATGGGCTAAAAAAGTGAGATATGAGGGAGAAAGAGGAAAGAAACGGGAAAAATTGGCCTTGCTATTACAAAAAATAAAGCGCAAGGGCAAAAGCTACAGGTACTATGTTATTCCGAATTTAAAAAGCCGCAGGCAAAAGCTAGTGCCCAAATAAAGTCGCTGTTGAAAGTATAACACGGCTCAGCGCCGAGCATTTGAGGTCCAATAGTTTATTTTACCTACTCAATATCCAATGTGTCAATAACTGTGATAAATTATTTCATACCCTTGCTCCAAAAATAGATCCCTATGTTCTATACCTAAGGTCTCGTTGCTAGGGGAAGACTTTTCCAACTTATTGATGACACACACACAACCGTCCAGCTTATAACAGCTCCCAAATTTAAACGCTAAGATTACTGCGCAAATTAATATAGCAGTAATAACAACAGCATTAACCTGTACAGGGTACAGGTGCAGGAAAGCACATCAAACACCATGTGTACACTCGCCTGAAGCAGTAACGGTGTCGTATGCAAATTATTCACAGAAACTAAATGGAGGGTTATGGAGGGTATTAGTAACATGCTGCGACTGCCAGCCAATCAGAATGCGAGGAGCATTGATCAGCCAATCACGTACAAGATGTTGTGGTGTACTATATTTTTCGCTGCATTTTGTAAATCTTTGGCAGCACGATTTTAATGCACAGATCTTTTGACGCAAAGTGAAAGATATTTACAGGCCCTGTTGGTCGGAAAGATTGTTTGAAAGATCATATCATTATCTAATATGTCTGGAACTGTGAAATAAAGTATGCAAGAGTGTCCAGTGTTTCGATTTAGTTTTAATTGAACCCATTGAATGTTGTCTACTTGATTTTTACTTCTCTTTTCTTTTCTGTATCTATATTGATTACAGTAATTGGTGTGCAAACTGCGACTTTTTATATTCCATGATAAAGCAATCTTTATAATATCTTGATGAGATGAGGCTAAGATGTACACTAAAATTTTGGTAGTTTTATATCCACAAACCACAATACCTGACCCAGGAATCGAATCCGGAACTTTTCTCAGTAACTTTTTCTCAGTAGTCGCACTTGTCACTGCCATACTATTGAGGTCAGCAAATGTTTATCCACCTGAATGGAGTTTTCAAAGTCCTTCATCAGCAAGGAGGACTTATAAATCCTTTACTGGATGTTATTATTGCGTGTGTAGTTTCCTGTGTTGTACCAAATTGGGCATGCAAAATTAAAATTGAAAAACAAAACATTATTTTAATCATTCACAAATTAAAATGAAGATACCTATGACAGACATTAATGTTCAAATTATAATAATGTCAACACGTAAAATTACAACAAAATTAATGTGAATGTAAAACATATTTTATCCTATCTTGTAAACTCGGGGTATAATAAACACAAATGAAACAGCACCTTCTTACTCAAATTATATTACTACACTACGTATAATCATTTAAACGGTCTTCTACAATAGTGTTGAGTGAAGTACATCTGCATACGGATCCCGCACAGGTTCCGAAGCTGGTGCCTCGAAGTTGGCACAGCTCGTCACAATCGTACTTGCATGTCCGCTTCTTTTTGACGGCTGCTTGTGTCCCTGGATACAAACAAAAAAATTAAGAAAACATTATGACTGTAATCTCCTAAAGTTAAGGCAAAGCCGTACTTAATGGTAATACGCCAATTATTTTTAAGTAAATAAATATAAATAAATATCTTGGGACAACTCACACACGGCTATCTGATCCCAAGCTAAGCAGAGCTTGTGCTATGGTAACCAGACAACTGATATACATACTTATATAATTTATAAATACATACATATTATAGATAAATCACACCCAGACACAGAACAAACAATCATGCTCATCACACAAAGTTTGTTCTGGGTGGGGAATCGAAGCCACGACCTCCGGCTCAGCAGTCAAGGCCACTAACCACTAGACCAAGAGGCCCGTCAAAGTCACATTTAATAGGGGCTCAACCTATTGGCATCAGTAGAGCAGGAGCAGAATCCATCGTGCCGGAGTTGCGGATTGTTTGAAAGAGATACCGCGGCCCCGAAACACAAAGGGGAAAAGAAGGAACATGGATGGGTTTTACTCAGTAAGTCTGTCGCTCCCCCTGCTCGGCCCAGAGCGAGGTAAGAAATTTGATGATTGCCTATGTTACACTACTGTGACTGACAAATGTCTCATGATCCTGACCCTGACCTTGGGAATCGAACCTAGGACCCCATGCTCAAGAGTATCTCTTGCGACAACTAGGTTAGAATAAAATATAGGAGCAGAAAATCTTTTACTGTGTATTTTTAGTTGGTTTTATTATTGCTATTCATCACCTTTTAATAAGTTCATATGTAAGTATGTATGTTAGTCAGTAAAAGTCTGACACTTCTCCCGCTCCGGCCAGAGCGGAGGGTAGAAGGGGAGAAGTTATTTGATGAATACCTATCGGCAAAAAAAAAGGTATCCAAGCACCTAACAAGAGCTGCGAGTTTTGGCAAGAAACACCACTTAATCTCGCCATCATCTAATTAGAATGCTACTTGTACACACTCAAAATATACCTTAATGCTGTAGGAGATGAATTTTATTACAATGCAAGCTCATTACAAGTTTAAAGTTACAACCGTAGAATTAAGGATGCAATAAACATAAATAGTTGTCCAGATTATAATCAACGTGATTCATTAACATTAGTTGGAGAACAAAGGAAAGATTAAACACAAAATGGACTCTTTCCTAGTTTTGCTGCTGTATTTTAGTATCTAGTACCATAAGGTACTTATAGTTTTTTGGAATTATCATCATTACCATTTCAACACATAATCCCTCATCCCTCTTTCTTCTGCCATATTTCTCAGTTATATGCCTCCCTCATAAATTTTCCAGCGATTTTGACAATAAAGCCAACCAAACGCACTATCGTATTGGTGGGAATTATAAAAATACCATTACAAAAAAATATCTAATTTGACCCTGAATTAGTAGCACACCTTCCTTCATTTAGAACGTTTTTAAAATCTGACTTGATTTCCTTTTTAAAAAAATCTACATGTTAGGTTGATTTAATATAATTAATTATTTTCTTATTAGGTTGGGTAAAGGCATATTTGCTAGCACAAATTGTATAACTGTCAGTAGAATCGCCGCGGGATTCCCCTTATTATGTTGAAACCTTTAAAGGCTAATTTATAAGCAGGTAAATAAACAACCAGATTTTGCAACTACATGCAATCCTACGGCGAATGGACTACCTACGACATGATAAGTGATAAGAAGTTTATAATACGATATCATCGACAACAACAATCAATGAGCAATTAATTACGCATAGACAAACCAAGGACAGATTGATTGGCGCAGTGACACTAAAATATATGTCACAGCTATCTTGTAAAGTCTGGTCGATAAGAAATGTGAGAATAGGTTTAGCTAAGATATATCGCATCTGAATTATTGTATGACAAAAGATAAAAAAAACAGGCTGTCTGTCTGCCTGTTTGTCTGTGAAGACCCTTCATATTCAAACCATATAGTCAACCTTGTAGTCCCATAGTGCTGTGAAAAATCAATCTTCTAAGTCTACGCAGTCAAAATATATGGCTGTTTGTGTCGCAAGTTTGTACAGAACCCTTGATGCGCGAGTCTGACACGGTCTTGGCCGGTTTTTTTTTAAGGATATTTTTAATTTATTTATGAAATTAAAGAATACAAAACTCTTATTATCTTATGCACTTTTAGAATTTGCTTTGCATCAGTGCGCGAGTATCGTCAATTGCATGTCAGTATGAACACTCGAACTACTTAAACTGCCATTACAGCTATGCTGTAAAGGCGCTCTTAAAGTTAAATTATTATTATATACCCGTAGTTGCCTGTATCTTGATGAGTAACTTATCATCATCAACCAAGCCTTTTCTCAATTTTATTAGAGTCGGTTTTCAGTCGAACTAAATGCAGTTGAATACCTGTATTTAAAATGGAGGATAAAATATCAGGTTAATATTCTACAAATGACAGCCGACACTAACGCCAAACACCAAGCCTGCCGGAGTTGCGGTTTGTTCAAAAGAGATACCTTTGCCCTGGAACATAAAGGGCAAAAGAAGGAACATGGTTGGGTTTTAGTCGGTAAAGTCTGACGCTTTCTTCCGCTCCGCTCAGTGCGGTGGAAGTTATTTAATGATTTTACATCCATAAAAGGCACAGGATGAGTGACTCGTACATATGTATGTAAATAGATCTGGAATGGTATGCTTGGTATTCTCAGCGGTTACCTAATTACGCATAGATATAGTATACATACTAAACTTTGATAACATAGAAATTGAACGCGTGCTCATTTAACAAGTGCCATATTGTACAGGTTTTACCTTGAAATCATCTGATAAAAAACAATAACAAACTAACGTGAACATGTTTAAGTATATAACTACCTACCTATTCTGTCAACAAAACCAGTATACTTATTTTATAACCGGTCTAACAAGACAGCCTTTAGTAATTGAGTATACTCCGAATGCCTTTTTAGATTTAATTATTACTAGCTTGCCCCGTGGCTTCGCCCACGTGCTGATCCAAAAAAAGTATCCTATTTTTTCATATATCAATTTCATCAAATTCCGTTCAGCTGTTTCGACGTGAAATATTAACAAACATCCATACATCCATCCTCACAAACATTCGCATTTAAAATATTATCATTAAAAGTAGGATTTGTTTCTAACATGTTTGTTATTGTTGTCGTTGGCTGTAAACGAGACTGCTGATCAATGATACCATAGACACAGAAAAATTACTGACGGAAAAATCTAATAGCACTTTTCCCGATGCGAGAATCCAACCCAGGACGGAGAATCCCATGCTGAGCACAAACGTTGGTCAACGGTAATATTAAGTAGCTATGAAGACTCCTTACATTGTTTGTATTGAATGTGTAATATTTTTTTTATTTTGTTTTATTTCCTTTATTCATTTTTGTACTTACTATTTTCATATTTTTTAAATATTTCTTATTCAAAATATTTTGTTTATTAAAGAACATTTAAAATAGTACCCCACCGGTATCGGGACCAGGGTCCAAGCTAGCGGCAGTCAGGGCTCTGACGTGTCCAGAAGTATCGAGTTCTATATCAAGCCCTTGATCCAGCTGCCTAACAAGAGGCTTTTCAGGTGTTGATCGACGCTCTTGGCAATTAAGCCATTGGCTGTAATGATGATGATCATTTTTATATATTTTTTTTATAAATATTACTATTTCTTGACATAAATACGGATCATAAATCTTAAAGCAATGACAATTAAATTGTTATCTCGCGTGAAAGACTAGCCTCAGTTCGTGGCTTATGAGAAAACAGATAACGCTTACTGCAGTCGTAACTTTCTTTTAATTTTCTCGGTTAAAGTTCCGAATAAAGGTGTAGCTCTATTACAACGTACCAAATGATACTCCTGTTGTTTACCCTTTTTGGGTCTTGGCGGCCAATCTTAACGGAGACTGATGATTGGCGAGGGAGGTTTTATAGTGCCCAACGTGTGCGACAATTCGACACGACCAGAGAGATATCAGGCGCAAAACCACGTGCAATTTTATGATGACATAACCCAAAACATGTTAACAAGAGTAAAAAATAATAGAAGAAGGGCCCTGTAGCGTTATAGGCAAATTATATCATGATCTTCTGCCTAGGGTCGGCTTTCAGTCAAACCAAGTAAAGCTTAATACCATTATTTCTTATGGACATCCGACATCCACAACCCAGTTAGTAAGGTACTGGGTAAGACTGGTTTATTTCACATGGACATCTGCCTATCCGACATCTACAACCCAGTTAGTACTGGGTAAGACTAGTTGTCAAACTTTCAGGCCAGTGACTTGACTCTGACTACAACGGACCAAGGGGATTACGTGCTTTCCCAGGCACGGAAGTCTCCCATCTATGGACCAACCTAAACACAGCTTAACCTAAAGTCAAACTTTGTACACCTGCAGCCTATGGGTGAAGTTTACACGTAGATCGCTAAACGCCTTACGTGTCCAGTATAATAATGGTTTTAGGAGGCTGCTGGGGCTGCCTCGCTTTTGTAGCGCGTCAGGAATGTTCGCCCAGGCTGTAACTGGAACTGATGCAACGAGTGCGTGTCAGCGCCAGCAGTTTCCTAAACACTATTACAGAAAGGATGGATTGCCCTCTGGTGCGGTACTGAAACAGTGTGCAGACGGGTCCATAATATTTTTTTTTATTTTTATCATTATTAATTTTAGATGAGTCATTTATTAACAGATTATTTTATTTTTTAATTTAATTACTAACAATTTATGGATATGTCTTATCTGAAATAATTGCTTAATAATAAAGACGACCCGAGCGGCACTTATTATTTAGTCTCAAACACAAATAGAAATATTGGTACCTAAGTTATTTCAATTCGTTTATCCAACGTGGTATGGTATGGTGAGATGTATGAGCACCTTAAAGCCGGAAAAGTTAAATAAGCACGAATATTTGAAGACATTAAAACGTTGCAGCTAATTATACTGTCGTTTTTTGTAGTACCTTTGTGGTTCCTGGTTGCAAACAGTTTTTAAGCTATTGTCGTGAATTTTATGGCAAACGACTTAATTAGAATAAGAAGTAAAAATGGCAATTTTATATTACTTTATTTGGGAACAAACCTGCTGGTTATCTTAGATTGATTTACATTTTACAATAAATATGAATACAGAAATTCGATTACATAGTTTAAGCATCACCTATTAAGTTTGTTTATTCCATATTTGTAAATTGATGGATCATGACTTTCCAAAGAATGCACATTCCTGTAAAAGGTTCGACATCTACGGATCATTCAAGAAACAACACTGTTTGAACAATACTTCATTCCATCTTATCTGTACACATTTAGCAGACAAACATTCCAGAAGACAGTTTAAAAAAAAAACATTTTAATTTATACAACGGTACATATCTAAGGGCCATCAACTGTTGCGGGTTATTTGAAAGAGATAACGCGGCCTCGGAACACAAAGGGTAAAAGAAGGAACATGAAGTGCTTTTACCAAGTAAAAGACGGACACTTCCCCCCCACTTCGCCCAAAGCGGGGGAAGGTATGGGTTAGAAAGAGATAAAAAGTAGCCTTAGTCACTCTCTATCACTACAACTATCTCCACTTAAAGACTCACGTCAATTCTTCGTTCCAATTTGCGATAATATTAAAATGGATGTAGCGTGTCTAAGGGCCAACAACAGTTGCGGGTTGTTCGATACAGATATTACGGCCCGAGACATAAAGGGCAAAAGAAATGGCCAACAACAGGGCAAGCAGACTGTTCAGAAACCCAAACATAATATAGAGTAGGGTTATAAGGAGAAGTCAGGCTGTTAAGCATATATGAAATACCTGCCTCTATAATATATGGTACTGAAAGGAAAATAAATGACCTACGTTTTAATCTAATTGTTTTATGGGCATTTCTAGCTAAAACTACATTCAAAGTATATAACAACGGCACAATTAGAGAGCATTTGTAATAGGATTCACCAGCAGCCATCTTGTTTTCTGGTTAGTAGCTTGTGTCTAACATGTACATACGTAATGCTAGTTCAGTAATCGATTTGTTAAGAAGCGACTGCTAAGATGGATCCACACTGAAGTGAATTGTCATGAAGCTATGTACGACTGTAGGTATACATATAATTATAATATAGGATATACATCTAAAGCTTCCAGCTCGGAATTTCGCATGTGTCTGCCTGAGAACTAATACTGCAGCATTATAAATTGTAGGAATACTAATCGTCATATTAATAGTTCAGGTAAGCTTTTTGGTCTTCAGGAGAACTATGACCCGCTATAAGTCTACAACGGCCAGCAATTGAAGATGAACTTCCTCACACTATGAATTTCTCCTGTATCGTGGGTGCATTTAAACTCACATACACAAAGAGTAAGACCAGGAACAACATGTATTTGCTTCGAACGGGAAACAAACCCGCAACACGTAGCGGAGCAGTCACACGCTTGGCCACTGCGCCAACAGTGCCATCCGCGTCTTACTGAGTAGTAGCACTACATATATTTAATAACAAATGCTAAATCATTATTACAGATATATTACTTTTCAAGCTGAATACGCTTGCCCCAAAATGGTCTTTATTTGCTTCTCGTAATTCCCGCGACCTTCACATAGTCATTGGTTCAAGACAATTAAATGAATTTGAAGACTACTAAACGTACTTAAATAATTATGCATCGTATATTTATGTTATTGTTATTTTGTCTTCAAGAAATTAACTTCTGGTTTTAATTAGTTTGACGGCACGGTTGGCACAGTGGCTGAGCGATTGACTGCTACGCTGCTTGTCGCGGGTTCGATCCCCGCACGGAACATAATTATATTTGTATGACAAACAGGTAGTTGTTCCGGGTCTGGCTGTTTGTGTGTGTGAGTTTAAATGTCTGTAAACCTTATATGGGTACGTTTACAAACATTCAAACTGCTAAGATAGACTTGAATGATTGAATTGTAATTTCTCCTGTATCATACAGGAGAAATTACGAGTGTGCGGCAACGCCTAAAAAAAGAAGTGTTATCTTCTTGGCCTAGCCTTTTGCCGACTATGTTGGGTTCGCCAGGAAACCTAATTGGAAGCAGCTGAATACCAGTTTTTTGCATACGACTGCCTTTTTGACCTCCACAACCAAGTTAAAATTATGGAATACGGTACCCTTTGATAACGTATGAATGATTGCAACGAAATTGGCAGCGGAGACCAACGGCTTTTTTTGCGGATGGGAAATTATCAAATAACTTCCCCCACTCTGGGTGGAGCGAGCGGGACGGAGACAGACTCAGACAGGAGGTCAGACTTGTCCTGACTAAAACCCGGCTTACCGTGCTTTCTAAGACAAGATGGAAATACGGAATACAGTTATTTCTACTAGTAAATTAGTAGTCTATAAATTTTATTTACTGACAAATATTAGCTTACAAGCCGTTGAACCTACGAAACTTGTTTTTATCATATGTCCTGTATATTAATTTACACTGTGTTGTGGAAAATAACACTTTTCAATGTATTCAATACTAATATATGTTTATCGCACCTCCTTATCGTATTTGATTGGCTATAAGGTTGTTTAAAAATAACAGAAAGATTTCTTCCCCTCCACAAATAATAAAAAAAGAAAATATCGTCATTATTAGACCAATTTCAATATTATTAGACCAATTATCTGCCAATGGCTTAATTGCCAAGAGCCTCGACCTAAGGAGGTTCTCGTAAGGCAGCTGGGTACATGCGGGCTTCATACAAAGCTTACCCTTGGACACGGCTCGTAATTGTTATTCCTTTCTCTAGAACCTTGACCGCGGTAGCTTGTACCCTGTTCCCGATACCAGTGGGCTACTATTGTTTGTATTTAAAGAAAATAAAGATATTGATTGCTTCTTTTTTTCTATGCTTTAAGTAAGAAATATTTAAAAATGTAATGTAGAAGAAAATAAATGTTTCTTTTTTTTCTATGTTTTAGTAAGAAATATTTAAAAATGTTATTTATTTGTAATTTAAATGAATAAACGAACATTATACCCCGAACATTAGACAAATTTGAAAGCTGGTCTAATTATTTAGGTATTTACATATCAACACGCCTGCTGATCCGAAAAGGTTAATCAGAGGAGTACCTTATAGTACACCCACAAATTGCCAGTTTTTTTTTAAGTACCATGTAACAAAGGGATGAGTCATCAATAAAGCACATATCATCCGTAGATATCAGGCCATCTATAGGAATGAGCATTCTTTAGAAAATCTTGATCCATCAATTTACAAATATGGAATACACGGAGTTAATAGGTTATGCTTAAACTATGCAATCGGATCTTCAGTATTTATATTTTACAACGTTACACCACGCTTGTAAGCCCCGAAGGTTAGACAGAGGTGACCTAATAATACGTCTATATCTTTTTATTTCTTTTTTAAAAAACGTTGTCCCACACTAGGATTTCCTGTATCGTGGGTGCGTTTACAAACATTAGATCTCATATACACAAACAGCCAGACCCGGAACAACTATCTGTAGGCTATACAAATATGTTTTCCGTGTAAGGATCGAACCCGCGACACAAAGCGCAGCAGTCGATCGCTCAGCCACTGCGCCAACCGTGTCGTCGTATATTTTGCAAGTTATGCATAAAGTCCCATTTAATAGAGGGCGAACCTTTTGCCATCAACGAGGCTTAAAACCTAACTTCGTGGCGGCTGCTGAGAAATATATGATGGAAAACCCCACTGGCAATTTCTGCGACCTAGGAAGAACCCAGGGCTTCATCCTCAGCATTTGCGGTTGCGACCACGAAACAATCGGGATTTAGACACCTATTTATTATAAAACTAGCTCTGCCGAGCGGTTTCAACCGCTGGCCCGGACCACTTCTGAGAGCCCCCACCCACCCCACCCTTATAATTTAGGGGTATGAAAAATAAATATTGGCCGATTCTCAGACCTACCCGATATGTACACAAAATTTCGTTGAAATCGGTCCAGCCGTTTCGGAGGAGTATGGGAACGAAAACTGTGACACGAGAATTTTATATATTAGATTAACTCATGCATCAAATTAAATTATGTATCAAATTACTTATGCTTCAAATAAATTTATATAACTATGCTCAATATGCTTTGTCATGTTTAATTAAGATAATTTATTTTTAATTTATATAACGTGTTTTTTTTGTATTTGGTATTTTGTATTATTTGGTGACTTATAGCATCATATTGGATATGTATTGATATGTATGTATATATGTATATTGGGTCTGTAAAGGTACTATAAATTAGTGGTAAATAAATAACTATATCACATTCCTACTTAAAGCGTTCTCATACATATTCGGTATTTATTATATACCCGTTCCAGTAGGTAGATAACCAAAGAGGAATTTATTACTTTTTCCTCATGAACCGGTTTCGCTTTAATAGTTTTGTTTTCAAAACCGGCCAAGAGCGAATCAGACACTGAGGGTTCCGTACAAACTTGCGACATAAACAGCCATATCTTTTGACTGCGTAGACTTAGATGGTTGGTTTTTTGAGAGCACAAAGGGATTACAGATTTGATAGAGAGTTTTAATTTGAACTCTATACGTTCACACATTTCCGAGATAAAAGGTTTTGACAGACAGACGGATAACAAAGTGATCCAATAAGGGTTTTGATTTTGACGGGCCTGTTGGTCTAGTGGTTAGTGGCTCTGACTGCTGAGCCGGAGGTCGTCGGTTCGATTCCCACTCAGGACAAACTTTGTGTGATGAGCATGATTGTTTGTTCTGTGTCTGGGTGTGATTTATCTATAATCTGTATGTATTTATAAATTATATAAGTATGTATATCAGTTGTCTGGTTACCATAACGCAAGCTCTGCTTAGCTTGGGATCAGATAGCCATGTGTGAGTTGTCCCAAGATATTTATTACTATTATTTACTTATTTATTAATTATTTTTCCTGTTGAGGTACGGGAATCTAAAAATAAAAACAGACGATCGATACCGAACGTAGGTACTTGTACGTAAGTCACCTTACAACTCGCATACTAAACAATAAGTAAACGATAAAGATGAACTTAAACGCGATAAAAGTTCGTAAACAACATGAAACAAAGAGACAATACCGAGCCAGAACAATATAACCCGAGAACCAGATAACAATTATGTCAGCAACACAATTGTAAACTCATAACCATGTTTATGTACTAACCTTGTATACTTAAACTTAATATCACAATTAAAACGAAAAATAAACTAAATATATTCACTTTCATTTTCATAAACTGTTCTTTATAAACAAACACGTGTTTTTCACTGTATATTTATAGAGCATTGTGCAGAAAATACGAGTTCACGAGAGATTTTATTGATACTGTGTACAGCTTCATCGAACTAATGAGACGATCGACTCATGCGCACGAGTGATGCCAACTTCAGTGCGCAAAAAGAGCCGCCTTGTGGCAAAAGTCAGAAGGAAATAATAAAAAAAGACGAGCGGAATAACTCGTTTTGAGAATAATCATTATGTATTAGTTACATACATTTTTATATCTACATTTTTGTATGAGATTTTTATGGCTTAACATCTATAACCGCTTTTAATCGAATGCTTGTTGGCTAAAAATCTAAAATCTAAGATTACCGGATTTAAGAAAAGTACAGGTATCAAAGAAAAGCACAGGTATATTATGACTTAAGAAAGATGCTCTAAGTTAACCCGCAAAAACAAAATCCTCTTACGTTTTTCTGTACCTGCAAAAGAAAAAAACAGAACCCTTTGTTGTGCGTTTGTCTGTCTGTCAAGGCCCTTTATCTCGGGAACGCGTAAAGGTCTGAGGTCTTCGATTCTTTGAAGTTCTGAAAAAGTTAACTCTCCAAATCTACACAATCAAAAGATATGGCTGTTTATGACGCATTTCTCATACATTCTCAAAAGGAATCAAACCACTATTTACTTAAAGATGACCTAGAATCAAATGTTGCAAGATGCAATAACAAAGTAGCTACCAGTAAAGGACATCAATCCGAAAACCATCAATTGATTGATGCATCATAAAGAAATGTGTTCCCAAACATAATTGCAGTTGGTAAAATAACTATGATCTATGAATGTTGTCAAATTTCCAACGGGATATACAATACCTATAGTTCGTCTTATCGTTAGAAAAATGTTCGTTACGATAAGTAACCTACTTAATTGTATGGAACCCCCGATGCCTGAGACAGGCTCCCACTTAGACGGCTTTTTTAACTCATAAGACTATAAGTCTAAACTTTATTTATTCTTGTATAGATTCTTTTCTACCAATTCGTTGTGAATGAGTGGACATGGTCGGCCTTGTAGAATCTTAGACCCTTGTTAAATTTGGTTATTTATTATTTTATTTTACTTTCTGTAAAGTAAGCATTGACTTATTATATAGTATATATATACTCATACTTAAGTACTAACGCTGTAACAACAACATTGTAAAACCAAATGATTTTAAAAGAGTAACCATGGAGTTTCTTGCCGGTTCTTCTCCATAGAAAACGACCAACCCGAACCGTGCATATTTTCACGACGTTTTATAAGTGCCCATGTCTATGTGAAATAAAAATATTTAACAAAAATATTTACCTAACATTATAATTAACTCTTGAAACGGGATATTTCCCATGTTAGTTATTTATTTCGAGTTTTCGATATTTCAGCGATGTTGCAAACGTCATGATCACAGATGAACTGAAGTAATTGCGGGTGGATGTTTATGAGACAAAATGAGCTACCCTTTTTCTTATTCGTTTTTTGCTTTCGTTACCACTAAAACCGTCACTCACAACTCGATTTTGTTTGCGACACTCAACCGGACATCAAGTATCAAGTCGCGATCTTTTTCACTACTTTTTGGGGTACTTATTACACAATTGAACCACTGGATTCCAAGCTCTTGATAGTTGAAACCCATCATCTCGGTTAAAATTCCTATATTTGGTAATCTCAATTGCTTCTCTTACCAGCCTAGGAATATATTGGCGATCTGTCCAGATGATCTGAGAGTTACGTAAATAATGCAGTGGTTCGATCCTGCTTCCAAAAGATGTTGAGCTATGGCCGTATACCGAATCATAAACGAAGCAAAACAATCACCCTTGTCCCGTCGTGTGCTTAAGCTCGGCAGACGCACCATCAACCCCTAGACAAATGAGTATCACCTGTCGGAGTTGATGTTCGAAAGAGATATCGCGGCCCCGGAACACAAAGGGGAAAAGAAGGAGCATGGATGGGTTTTAGTTAGTATAAGTCTGACACTCCCGGTTCGCTCAGAGCAGGTAAGGTTATTTGACGATTTCCCATCTTTGCTCTGAACTTAACTGAACAAAAGTCTCAATATTTTTAATAAAAAATTAAATTAGGATTAAAACGTTCAGCAAATCAACTGCACATAAACAAAAAGTTTTTTTTTAAACAAAAAATGTAACAAGAAAAAGAAAAACTCTGAAAATGGCACTTGTTTTTTTGTGATGAAACACGTGTAACGGACGAATGCTAAAAAAATCGTGAGGATAGTTTTTTGCATGAATGTGGATGACTCTAAGTACGTAAGTAGAGTCCCCTATTCTAACAAAGATGTGAAAGATGAGAGATGAGTAGCAAAATAGCATGCAATTCAAAAGTAATTGCGATAATGGCATGAGAATTAAACATTTTTTCTAGAAGAAAATCATTAAAGGACCAAAGAGGACTTTGTACCAAAAAAAGCCTTTTTGCCCGACAGGATACATTAAACTCTTCTTAAAGTTCTGACAAATCAGTGTGTACAATCTTTGTGTTGCAATCCAATAATTACTTATCAGTTTAATGTGAACAACAAATGTTTATGACTGAATAAAGATTAAAAATCGCAAAAGATCCATTTCGCAAATATGATGTCCCGATGTTGCAACCCTCCCTATAAAAAGGCTCCACAGGAAGCTATCTGTACTATTTACATTGGTAGCAGTACCAAAGTAACATCATGTTCTCTAGAATATTTTTCTTGCTTGTGATAGTGTGTGTTGTTAACGCTTCTGTGTTAACTGTCAATGGGTTTGATGGTAAGTATTTTTATTAATTTATTGTTTATTTTAATCTTAACTTAACTATTTTAACACAATATTTTGATTTAAAAGAATGTCAATAGAGTTTCTTGCCCATTCTTCTCCATAGTTAGACAAGTTTTTATGCCTTGTGACAATAACTTTAACTGCATCTTAATTTTATAACAAACTAAAAGTAATGAAATAGTCTAAATAAAACGAATACTTTAAGTAGGCATTTTAGATCATCCGTGACAGTTTACTAAAAATCTCAGCTACCCTACCATGACGTGTTAAAGCAGAACTTATTCAGCTGAGGGAAAAGGACAGCTATACAGGGTGTCTAGCACCATCTCTTTCACTCAGTAGAATAAGTTCTGCTTTAAAATGTCATAGTAGGCCTACTGAACACATTACAAATCAAATCATGGTCATTTAAGTAAATATAAAATTTGCTTAGCTGTGAAATAAATAAACACGTCATAGTAATCGAGTTTCTAATAATAGATGATCCCAAAACCGAAGCTGCAAGCAATCCAAAAGATTGCAGCCCCCAAGCGTGCCACCAGCTGTGTCGTAGACTCAAGTTCCCCAGTGGCACCTGCGTCAATGGTCGCTGCAAATGTGATAACTTCCTAAATGGAGAAGGTATTTATGTTTTTGGAGTGAATATGTTATATTCTTTATATCAGTCATCAGCTGTCGTTTTAAACTAGGTTCCTTTATATGATTTCAGGTGACATTTCTGAAGAAAATCCCTCGGACATAGAAGACTTGGTTTCACTAAATGGTAATTATTTTTAGGTTTCATGTTTGCGTTACTACATAGAAAAGCTTTGTTTTTAATAACATCTTTTTAACTTAGACGATCCCGAGGCTGAAGTTGCACCCAACCGTAGATGCAGAGACAAAGCATGTGACTGGTTGTGTCGTGCCTTTAATAAAACCAGTGGTGCCTGTGCCGATGGTCGCTGCAAATGTACCAAGACCGTCGTTGCAGAGGGTAAAATAAAATTTATTTACAATCATCCAGAATTTCCCAAATTAGTGACATATGATGATATATATGACAAATCACAAGCTTCCAATTCTAACGAAACTTATTCGAAACTCTACACCGGAACGGATCTTGGTTTTTACACTGAAGTTACATAAGTTTGACAAATTGATACTTTATATTTTTCAAAGTTTGCAGTACTTAATGATTCAATGCTTATGTTTATAATAGATGATCCTGAAGTAGCAGCTGCTCCGAGTAGATGCAGAGACAAAGCATGTGACTCCGTGTGTCGCCTTCTAAATAACACTAGTGGCGCCTGTGTCGATGGTCGTTGCAAGTGTACCAAGTCTGTCGTTGCAGAAGGTAATCTAAGGTTTCTTTATTATTGAACCGGCACTCATCTTTTGAAGTAAAATTCGTACTCTCAAATCAGAATACTTCTTGTAAACTTATCTTTTGTAGTAGATGCATTTGATGAAAACTCGGAAATTGAGGAGAGACTCGGCTGCAGGATATCGAAATGTAATCGTACCTGTACCCGACTTGGTTACGACAGCGCCACATGTGTCAATCGTCGCTGCAAGTGCTACAACAAAACGCAAACACAAGGTTACTTTACAATATCAAACATGGAATAATTAAACTTTGCTTGCAAGGGCGTTTTCTTGATCATAAAAGAATTATCTATTCAATTCTATTTGTTTAACTGCAAAAACTTACCAACTTAACTCTATTCATAGACGATATTTCTGAAACATCATTACCTGCCTCGGAATTGTCGGAAGATCAAATTCAACGCGGTTGCAACCTACAAGCGTGCCACCAGCTGTGTCGTAGACTCAAGTTCCCCGGTGGCACCTGTGTCAATGGTCGCTGCAAATGTGATAACTTCCTTAATGGAGAAGGTATTTATATGTTTGGTGTAAAAATGTAGTGATCTCTATATAATATCAGTCAGCAGCTGTCGTTTCAAATTAAATTCTTAATATCATTTCAGAGGACATGTCTGAAGAAGAGCCTTCGGACCTCGAAGAATTGGTTTCACTATATGGTAAATGTAATTTATTATTGTTTATTTAAATCTAATCTTAACTTCTGTAACACAATAATGACGGCACGGTTGGTGCAGTGGTTGAGTGATCGACTGCTGCGCTGTGTGTCGCGGGTTCGATTCCCGCACGTCACAATTATTTGTATGACCTACAGGTAGTTATTTCGGGTCTGGCTGTTTGTGTATGTGAGTTTAAATGTTTGTAAACGCACCCACGATACAAGAGAAATTCCTAGTGAGGGGCAAAGTTTCCAAAAAAAAAACGACTTTAAAAAGTTTTCAAGGAGTTTCTTGCCCATAATCCTTACTAATATTATAAAAGCGAAAGTGAGTTTGTTTGTTACCTCTTCACGCTTTAATGGCTGAACCGATTTTGATGAATTTTGGTACAGAGATAGTTGGGAACCAGGAGACGGCCATAGGCTAATTTTTTAATTTAAAAAAAAGTGGGATATGAGGGAGAACGAGGGAAGGAAAGGGAAACTTAACGTTGCTATTACAAATCGATCAGGCGCAAGCGCATAAACTGCAGGTCTGCTTGGTGTGTTATAACGAATTTAACGGGAGCGAAGCCGCAGGCGAAAGCTAGTTCTTCATAAAAGTCTACGATTGGAATTGGCAACTACAGTACTTTCACTTGTAATTATGCCTTGTGACTAGAACTTTAGCTTTATCTTTAAGCAATTTATAAATAATGAAATGGTCCAATTCAAACAAATGCTTTAAGTAGGTATTTTGGATCATTTGTAACAGTTTACTGAAAATCTCTGAACACATTACAAATCATGGTCATTTAAGTAAATATAAAATTTGCTTAAGTTAGTAACCACGTTATAGGAATCGATTTTCTAATAATAGATTATCCCAAAATCAAAGCTGCAAGCAAACCAAAAGATTGCAGCCCCCAAGCGTGCCACCAGCTGTGTCGTAGACTCAAGTTCCCCAGCGGCAGCTGTGTCAATGGTCGCTGCAAATGTGATAACTTCCTTAATGGAGAAGGTATTTATTTTTTTGGTGTGAATATGTAATATTCTTTATATCAGTCAGCAGCTGTCTTTTCAAACTAGATTCCTTAATATCGTTTCAGGTGACATTTCTGACGAAGATCCGTCGGACTTAGAAGACTTGGTTTCACTAAATGGTAAGTATTTTTAGGTTTCATATTTGCGTTACTACATAGAAATGCTTTGTTTTTAATAACATATTTTTAACTTAGACGTTCCCGAGGCTGAAGTTGCACCCAACCGAGACAAAGCATGTGACTGGTTGTGTCGTGCCTTTAATAAAACCAGTGGTGCCTGTGCCGATGGTCGCTGCAAATGTACCAAGACCGTCGTTGCAGAGGGTAAAATAAAATTTATTTACAATCATCCAGAATTTCCGAAATTAGTGACATATGATGATATATATGACAAATCACAAGCTTCCAATTCTAACGAAACTTATTCGAAACTCTACACCGGAACGGATCTTGGTTTTTACACTGAAGTTACATAAGCTTGACAAATTGATACTTTATATTTTTCAGAGTTTGCAGTACTTAATGATTCAATGCTTATGTTTATAATAGATGATCCTGAAGTTGCAGCTGCTCCGAGTAGATGCAGGGACAAAGCATGTGACTCCGTGTGTCGCCTTCTAAATAACACTAGTGGCGCCTGTGTCGATGGTCGTTGCAAGTGTACCAAGTCCGTCGTTGCTGAAGGTAATCTAAGTTTTATTTATTATTGAACCGGCACTCATTTTTGAGGTAAAATTCGTACTTTCAAATCTGAATACTTCTTGTAAACTTATCTTTTGTAGTAGATGCCTTTGATGAAAACTCGGAAATTGAGGAGAAACTCGGCTGCAGGATATCGAAATGTAATCGTACCTGTACCCGCCTTGGCTACGACAGCGCCACATGTGTCAATCGTCGCTGCAAGTGCTACAACAAAACGCAAACACAAGGTTACTTTACGATAACAAAGCCGAAATAATCATACTTTGCTTGCAACGTCCTTTTTTTCGTCATGAAAAAATTGACAATTCAATTGTTTGTGTTCTTTTCGTAGATAATATTTCTGAAAGATCAATACCTGTCTCTGAAATGTCGGAGGACCAAATTGAACGCGGCTGCAACCCACGAGCGTGTGACCAGTCATGTCGTAGACTCAAGTTCCCCGGTGGCGCCTGTGTCAATGGTCGCTGCAAGTGTGACAAATTCTTTGGAGCAGAAGGTATTATAACAACTGCCTATGCAGCTAAAAAAGTTAAGTTTGTGAATTGAGACTTCGATTTCAGTTTATGACAATAATATTTCTTACGACTGCCACATTTGTGTCTCTGAGAGGGTCAGCTCTTCAAAGTTGTTCATTTCTTAATTTTTACCAAGCGATAAAATTGTTTTAGTAGATGCTGTTGATGAGTATTCGGAGTCAGCCACGAGACGCGTCTGCAACTTAAGGCAATGCAACCGAACGTGCACCCGTCGTGGATATGAGCGCGCTAGATGTGTCAATGGGTGGTGCAACTGCTACAACAAAATAAAAGGAGAAGGTACCTTTTCATTACTAATATTGAAAATCGTCATTGTAGTTAAGAAAAGTTAATTTAAAAAAAAAACTGTTTATTTAGTCTCATAAATTGACATAACAAATTTCTGTTTTAACTTTCATAGGTGCTTGATTAACAAAAATGGTTTTCATATATCCGTAACTTTTTATGTTTCTATGTTGCAGTTGATAGAGATTACAATTATTCTTAAAATTTAAACAAGTTTTCATAATTTTCATTGTTTCTAAAAAAATTAAACTAAAATTATATTTCTTTTATTAATTTATAGATGCATCTCCGCTAAACGAAGTAACCTATGACAACAATGAAGAAACAAATGAAACTTCGGGGACTAATGAAGGTGAATATGAAATCATATTTGAATTAGCCTAATTTAATGACATCTTTACAATACTGCAAGTCTTAAGTCTAACTGCAATACAAGAAATTTTGATTGTGTACAATCAACTCTTTATCAGAATTTTTGTCTCTTTAAATAAATCTTTACTTATATGTTCGGCTACATTTACATCCTGTTTTTTTCAGTGCTGTCTGATGTTTCGCCTAGAGCCTGTAACACACCAACTTGCAATGTAATGTGTCATCGTCTTAAATATGCTGGAGGATGGTGCCGCTTCGGTCAATGTCAATGCTATTGAAAAACAATTGAATACTTTTATCTATAAGTTTGTATTATACATAGAAACTAGGACCATATTAAGTTGAATAACTTTTAATAAACTATTGTGTATAGGTAGAATAATAACGAGCTAATTAAATAAATGTGGTAAGAGTACAACATATACTTTTACAGGTAATATAACCTACAACAAACCTTTCATCGCAATGATGATCTCACAAAATGGCTCGCTTGTAGCAACAACCTTTCGGCACAATTTCAATAAGAAATAGCTTTTCATATAATACCCATAATATACAATTTTGTTTTTAAAAAATAAAGTAATTAAAGAAACAATGCATTTTATTTTACAATGTTTTTTTGTTATTATTCCAATATTGTAAAGTTATGATCGTGCAGCACGAATACAATGGATGGCGAAAAATTATTGATTGTTTTGCTACGAAAACTAAAGTTCTGAAATTGATATTTCTTTAACTCAGACTTATTCAGTACTCCGCAGCCTTGTTAAACACGATCTCGCGGAGTGCCCAGTAGCAACCATCTAAGAGGTATATAATTAATGTCGATTATTTTAATCCAAATACGACACATATGAACAACATTTTATGACGTTGCTACCTGGGTGACCTTAGGTGTCTCAGAATCAATCGGTCCAATTGGATGCCTAAACGGTGGTGTGTTTGGCAAGGGCTTGTTCAACACGGTATTGATATTTAAATAATTGAATGCCAGTTAAATTACTTAATGCATCGCAACACATTGATGTAGCAAATACTGATGGGTAGGTAAACTCTTTACCTATTGATATCGGACTACCCATTTCAGGTATTTTCTGCATTGTTGACTCTACTTCCAACAGACATGCATCATCCACCTTGGTTTTGCTAATAACTTTATATCAAAATAGATTTCAAGTAAATACCCGTATGTAGGCGACCACTACAAATGCAACTTTTATAAATTTGATTAGGAGCAAATCAACCGTAACATTCAGGATACTGACTAGTAGGTACTGCAAATACCCTTGTAGGTCCAAAGAGACACTTAATACATTTTACTATAAGATTCACGTTGACGACTATATTAAGTAGCACACCACTATCTTTTTTCAGGACTTCTGGCTTTCCAGTCTGGTTAGAAAACTAATAATAAATAAACACATTCTAAAAAAGCGATTGTCATAGGTTCAATAGAAGAAATAAGGCAACATTGCAGACTACAAAACTTTTTCGCAGCACAGAATATAATTTAAAAAAAATTGTAATAGATGTTTTTCTGAATACATTCTGTCGTTAGAGGATAGCATAAAGTTTTTGGTTCTATGTTCCCAATTTGTAAAGATTAACCCGGTATATCGGCAAAAGTCAAAATTGTTTGCAACGATCCTCAATCTATCAGCTTGCCTTAAGGCCTTTCGTTCCTCCCATGCCCAAAAACCAACTGGGACCACAAGAATACAGATTGTTGGATGTTCCCGTCCATACGCAGAGTTTCCCATTCAAACTCTCCCTTGGTTCGTGCCTTGGTAACGCCGAATGCTCTGCTGACAGCAACACTGAAGTTTAATTTATTTATTTCGAGCTGATCCTTATACCTATCCTATGAAAGGATGAACGAAATATATTTTTTCTTGTACTTGTTCTGGGTGAGGATTGAAAAAGCATAAATTATATTTTTATTAAGGTATTGCATGGCTTTTATTGCGGGCTTTGAGCGCGGCGGCCGAATCGATAAATTCATCATCTGCCTAGCCTTTTCCCAACTATGTTGGGGTCGGTTTCCAGTCTAACCGGATGCAGCTGAATATCAGTATTTTACATGGAGCGACTGCCTATCTGACCTCCACAACCCAGTTAGTACTGGGTAATACGATACCCCTTGGTAAGACTGGTTGTCAGACTTTCGGAACACTGACTACCTGTAACGACTGTCAAAGATCTACAAATGACAGCCGGGACCAACGGCTTAACGTGCTTTCCGAGGCACGGAGGAAACTCGGTATGTAACGGGTGGTCACCCATCCACAGACCAACCTAGGCAAGCGCGGCTTAACCTTAAGATCGACCCGAGCGGCTGCTATTATTTAGCCACGAGCTCCTCCTCCGAATCGATAAATTCTTACGATTATTCTCACTTATTTTTTTTGTATTTACTTTTAAAATATTATATTTAGATATATTTTTTTATTTCTTACATAAGTTGATAGAAAATGCAATAGCTTTACTGCGGCAGTCCCCGATTGCCACACGTATTTTCTTTTATTTATCATTCCTCTTAACATTTATGTTTCATTTAACTGCGCTTCAATTTTCCGTAATAATGTACATGTTTTTCTTAAATGAGTAAACAAATCAATTCGTATAGTGTGTTTTTTTAGCTTCCGTACATGAAGCTGCTTCATCTGCCTCTTCTCTTTGGGATACACCTTCTAGACCAGTCACTAGTGATTTAGTTATTTCTGAAGAGAACTAAAGAGAAAATGACGGATCTCAAATCACTGGATCCTGCTAAAGGTCCAGGTGGAGATGGTTAATCTATATGTTATCTCCAAAATAGCGGAAATGTTATATATATATATAACAAGTTTAATATTAAAGTACAAGTTTGGAAACATATAAATATCACGCATGTGAAGAAGGCCTGATCAAATGTCTGCCTATGTATCTTGTCCAAGCTTATCCAAAGACTCTTCATAAAAATATCAACAACAACGAATTTATTGGTTTTCTCTTGCAACTTTCTATACAATCTATAGAAGTTGATGCAGTGTTCACGAACTTTTGGGTAACTTTTGATAAGGTAGATCATGAATTACTGCTAAGCCAATAATCCTTCAAGGGTATTCGTGATAATTTCCTACTAAGGTCAATTTCTTTTATTACTCGCTGTCAACGGGCTGTAAGCCGCGGTTATCACCCCGGTGATATTTAGGTCACCTCTGGTGTGCTTCAAGGCTCTGTTGTCGATCCTTTTTTATTAATTATCTTAATAAATGTTATTGTTAACTGCTGTCGTTTCATTTTCTCTTTTTACTGTTTTTATTAGGAAGTCCCCGGACGGTCAACCGTCCATCAGATAACGAGTTTCCTGTGTGTGTCAGAAAGCACAATAAGCCATTAATCCCGGCTGTCATTTATAAGTATTTTGACAGGTAGTCAGTGGCCCGCAAGTCTGACAAACAACCTTGTCAAGGGGTGCGGTATTGTCTTACACCAACTGGGCTCCTAAAGGTCAGATAGGCAATTGTTACATGTAACATACATACTGGTATTCAACTGCATTCGGTTAGACTGGAAGCAGACCCCAGCTGACGTAGTTGGGAAAATGCCAGGCAAATGATGATGATAGGTAACTGCTTTCACAACTGACTAAACATTTTCGTTTGTATACAGACGACTTTAAGGCCTACAGACATATCTAAAATATATAGGATTGCTATCATTACTATATTTTCCTTACTAATATTATAAAAGCGAAAGTAAGTTTGTTTGTTACCTCTTCACGCTTTAATGACTAAACCGATTTTGATGAATTTTGGTACAAAGATAGTTGGGAACCAGGAGACGGACATAGGTTTTTTTTAAATATAGTGGGTTTTGAGGGAGAAAGAGGGACAAAACCGGAAAACTTAGCGTTGCTATTACAAATCCATAAAGCGCTACCGAAATTAACGCGAGCGAAGCCGCAGGCAAAAGCTAGTCTTCTATAAGATAGACAGACTGATAGGCTGGTTACTGAAGAAAGCTTCTGCTAAGTATTTTCAAGTGCAAATACGTATTATTTAGATTTAAAAAAACGTTATTTTTAAGATACTAAAATCTCCTTGAATAAAGTAAACTCATCAGAGAACTGTGCATATTTATTGACACTAACTTTGCTTGGACCTATAAGCAAACAAATCAAATTAAATCAAACAAAGCAAATAGACCATACACGATGTATGAATTTCTAATGAGATTCACTCGAACTTTTAACAGACCTCTTCGTATCTCTACCAACATAAAATTCTAGTCTTCTCTCTTTTCTAGCTTACAAAAACACTGTGTCCAACATAAAGTTCTAGTCCGCTCACAGCTTACAAAAACACTGTGTCCAATAAGTAAACACACGCGAACACTTTCTGAACTTCTGAATAATCACTGTTTACAATATTTGTGTTGCAATCCAGTAATTACTTATCAGTTTAATGTGAATAACAACTGTTTATGACTGAAAATAGGTTAATGAATCACAAAAGATCCTTTCCGCTAAGGAAAACTCCCGATGTTGCAACGCTCCCTATAAAAAGGCTCCACAGGAAGCTATCTGTACTATTTACATTGGTAGCAGTACCAAAGTAACATCATGTTCTCTAGAATATTTTTCTTGCTTGTGATAGTGTGTGTTGTTAACGCTTCTGTGTTAACTGTCAATGGGTTTGAAGGTAATTACTTTTATTAATTTATTTAATATATTTATTAAATCGTAACTTAACTGTTTTGATTTAAAAGATTCTCCATGGAGTTTCTAGCCCATTCTTTTCCATAGAGAATAGAGATTGTGCAACTAAAGTACTTTCACAATTTACTATAATGATGAAGCTATAGTTCTCTATAGCTTCATCATTTCGACTTAAAAATTAAAGGATTGAAATGGTCTAATTGTAACAATTGCTTTGAGTATTTTGGATCTTTTGAGATAATTTACTGAAAACCCTAAACACGTTACGAATCAAGTTCAATTAAATCAATGAAAAACTTGCTTAAGTTGTGAATTAAGTAAATAAGCTACAGGATTTTTTTTTCACTAATAGATGATCTGAAAACTGAAGCTGCAAGCAATCCAAAAGATTGCAACCCACAAGCGTGCGACCAGTTGTGTCGCAGACTCAAGTTCCCCGGTGGCGCCTGTGTCAATGGTCGCTGCAAATGTGACAACTTCCTTAATGTAGAAGGTATTATTTTTTTTCGTGTAAATCTGTAATATTCTCTATATCAGTCAGCAGCAGCCGTTCGTAAGTTGATTCATTAATATAATTTCAGATGACATTTCTGAAGAAGAGTTCTCGGACCTAGAAGACTTGGTTTCACTAAATGGTAAATAATTTTAAGTTTCATGTTTGCGCTACTACCAATGCTTCGTTATGAATTTCATGTTTTTAACTTAGACGATGCCGAGGCAGAAGTTAAGACGCAAAAGAAGAAAATATTGGGGTATAATGGTATACAAGATCAATCACGAGCTTCCAATTTTTACGGATTATTCGAAACTCTACATCAAAACACATTTTTTTTTCACAGAAATTACTTAAGCTTGAAAAAATGATACTTAATATTTTTCTGAGTTTGCAGTACTTGATGATTCAATGCTTATTTGTACAATAGATGATCCTGAAGTTGCAGCTGCTCCGAGTAGATGCAGAGACAAAGCATGTGACACAGTGTGTCGTGCTCTAAATAACACTAGTGGCGCCTGTGTAGATGGTAATCTAAGGTTTCTTTATTATACATATAACCGGCATTATCTTTTGTTGTTAAATTTACTTAAGGTTTCTCAGTTTGGAAGACTATGAAAATGTTCCTTTATATTTATTCTCTCCATAGAAGATCTCAAGACCGAAGATCCAACTAATCTAAAGAGAAGAAGTTATTGAACATGCTTATTGCAGTGTCGTATTAAAAAAATTGAAACTATTTTAAATAATTCAGTATTATGCATATTTCATAGATGAAGCTACTGTTAACGACTTAGAAAACTCGGTTTCACCTAGAGCTTGCAACAATAAAAGATGTCATCAAATGTGCCGAAAACAGAAGTTCCGTGGCGGCGCCTGCGTCGGAGCTAACTGCTACTGCAACAAATTTCTTTCCCAACAAGAAGGTGAGGATTAGAAAATCAATAACTAGGCGTTAGTTTTAACAGTATAACATGAAAAAAAAACATTCTTAGTTTTCAAGTACTCAGTTTTCCTTGCCTTTCATCTTTTATCCATGCAAAATCTTTTTCCAACATACTTTTTCAGGAAACACATACCACTCATAAAAATACCAACAGATGGGCTATTTTTTTTTGCAGACATCACGAGTGACACTGCCGAATCTGTTTCACTACGCTCTTGTAACTCCATAGCGTGTGACGACAAATGTCGTAAAACCGGCTGGCACAGTGGTGTGTGTGTCAATGGGCAGTGCAAGTGTGACTACTTCCTAAACGCCAAAGGTATCTAATATTTGTTATCATAAACTATTTAAATAATTAGCCTGAACTGAAATCCTTTCCTATCAAAATTCCTTACATTAATTTTAAAAACTTTTTAATTGTAATCACGTGATTCTCTCTCTAATGCAGTTTCTGAAGACTTAGAAGATTCTGGTTCATCAAAAAGATGCACCCAAGAGGCGTGCAATAATCGATGCCGCGTATTCGGGTTTGGTGGAGGCGTTTGTACCAGCAGTCGCTGCGTCTGCAAAACTTATTTCTTCAGCCCTGAAGGTTAGATAACTATTTATATATAAAACAAACGGAGTTATTATGTTATTTTATTTGTCTTCTGTAACATGTCCTTTTTAGTAGATGCTGCTGAAGAAAACTCGGAATTAGATGCGATACGAGGTTGTAGAATATCGAAATGCAATCGTGCCTGTACCCGCCTTGGCTACGACAGCGCCACATGTGTCAATCGTCAATGCAAGTGCTACAACAAAACGCAAACACAAGGCTACTTTACAATTTTATGTTTTGCTTGCAACAACCGTCTCTTAGCCATAAATAGTAATTACAATTATATGTGTGTTTCTTTAATAAATCTTTACCTCTCTTATAATTGACAGAATATCAAAATGAACGCAGTTGCAACCCGCAAGCATGTGACCAATCATGTCGCAGACTCAAGTTCCCCGGTGGCGCCTGTGTCAAAGGGCACTGCAAGTGTGACAACTTCCTCGGATTGTACGGTAATTACTATTAAAACACAAATTTTGAAAAAGAGATGACAGCAAAGCAGAGGGACCGAAAGAGTGACTGCGGCCCCAAAACAAGTTTATGACCTCTGAGTTTGTTTCGGCTGTTTCTTCTCAGAGTAGTCGGGTACGAAACACCGGCCTCATCTAGTTTTAAAAAAAAGACGTGTAAAAGTGTTTGTGAAAACCTACTTGCAAAATAAACATCATTTATCATTTATGAACGAAAAAGTGGAACACGGCAAAAGAAGGAACATGGATGGGTTTTAGTCAGTAAACGTCTGATACTCCCCCACGCTCGGCCCAGAGCGGGGAAAGTTATTTGATGATTTCCCATCCGCAAAAAAAAATACCGCAACAAAACACAAGGTTAATTTGTAATAATATATAAGCTGGAATAATTATACTTTGTATGCAACGGTCTTCTCCTAGTCATGGGAAGTTGTCATTTTAATTGTTTGTGTTCCTATCAAACTCAAATATTGTCAATTTTCTAAACGCAAATATGAGTTTCACCTGTAACTGTGAAGAAAAAATAATGAAATTTATTTAAATTTATAGATGAATCTCTACTCAACGCAGTAACCAAATATGAAGACTCCAATGAAATCTAAAATACAAACGTAAGTAAAATATGAATTAAATAAAAAAAGTATTATTTAAAAAAAAAGATATTAACAAGTACATCTTAATTCTTACTTTAATACGAGAACTTTTAGTTTGGTACAACCATCTATCTATATAATCTAATATTATTATAATCTATCTATTATAAGAGTTTTGTCTCTTTAACTTTGTCTTTTTGATTATTTTATTTACTTACTGTCAACCACATCTGAATCCTTTTTTTCTTTCAGAAGAACTGACTAATGCTTCGCCTACAGCATGTAACACACCATTTTGCAATCAAATAGATGTCACCATCTAAAATACGCCAGAGGGTGGTACCGCTTCGGCAAATGTTTTAAAATGTATTGACAATTCTATAAGATTATACTACAAATATGTTATTAATTAGTGTCGAAATACTTGTAAGTGTAGTTATTCATTTTAAGATAGATTATTAGAGATTAAGTTTAAGCAATGTTTTAACAGCAACAAATTTATATTCAATATCACTGCGTTCTTCTATCCTTATGTTTCCTTAATTAAAAAAAAATATAAAAACATTACAATTTGTTTTATAATTGTAATACCTCCTATTTTTCATCACGATTACGATGTACACTACTAAAATGGCGCTCCTGATAATAAACGAGTTGTGAGTTGTCAAATAATAGCTGAACATATTTTTTTAAAGAAACAATGTGTTTAATTACTTTTTGGCAACTGTTACCTCATTGACTAAGTATGATGTCTTTAGTTCCCAATTCTATCATCACCAGGAATTTCTTAGTAACGGAGTCTGAAGTTGTGCCTGGTTGATAGCAAAAGGGTGTCCTATGGGTTAAAACAGAACTGGCAAAATATGAGTGTACTATTAAGTACCCCTATGCTCGGTGTTTACAAATAACTCTTATATTCTTCCATACAACCTAGTGCAATGATTGATTTAAGCGTAAAACTTCTAAATAAAATTAAAAACTTATAAAGCAATAACAATTTTGCAAAATGAATTGTGAATTTTCGTTTCGTTTGATCGCACGCCTAACGGAAAGCCACAGTTTTTGTTGAAAAGTTTTCATCAACTTTAACTAAACAAAGAATATGAAAGTTAAACGTCCGAATGAAAAGAAACTCGTCTTGAAACTTGAAAGAATGAGATAAATGTAGGGATGCACGATATATATTTATATCGATACAGATCGCAACTAAGCGATACAATTCGAGGATCGTATCGGATGACTTTGTACCAAATTTCCAAATTTAAAATCGTCTAGTGGATTGCACTATATTTTCATTTAAATCCATACAGCATTTCTATTTACATACACATTATATCTCACTACTTATTACTCATACATTACTCACACTACCTATGATACTTAACTACTGATTACTTACTTCTGATAATTAATTGATAATGCAACTTGCATTTCAGGTCTACATTTCATATCTAAGATTATATGTATCATATCAATACCGTAACATACGATCTATTGATTTCGGTAGCGGTGGTTTAGTATCGATCTAAAATATCGTATCGATGCTATAACGATTGGAATCGGATCGTGCATCACTAGAATAAAGATAGGCAGTCGTTGAGTACTTTCTTAGAACTGGTGATGCCGACCCGCCGAGCCTGCCCTTTGTATGAGTCCTTGCAATTAACTTGAAGGACAACGTCTTCAGACTTGCTTGATTGTTATCTCCGAACTTCGGAGAAGTGGCTCCGTTGGCAGATCAAAGATTAAACAACAAATATGTCTACAACCAGTTCCTAAAACATTAGTTTTACTAGCGGAGCGGCCATAGAACTGTTTTCTGACTGTAGATCAAGGTCTAGTAGAAACATCCTTAAAATAAAAACATATAGGTCACCTCCAATATCTATCAATATAAATTAAATTAATACAAATAAATTGCCTGAGCAACATTTTCAAAATCAGAATGTAATATTCTGAAAGCAATTGACCTTGAGGTCACAGCAGACACCCAGTACCTCGCTAGCAATCCCTAGCATAAACAAAAACAAACATTTCTTTAATAAATTGCGTCGCAAATAATCTAATTAACGAGACGTCTTACGCAATTATCCCCTGTCTTATGAAACTAACTCATCACGTTGATGCTACGATATTGTCTCTAAATATACGGAGAAAGCGACCCCGGTCAGTCGGCTATAATTTTCTATTTACGGCCTATAAAGGCTTTCATTTCTAGGCACTTGTTATTGGAAAAGCGTTCCTGACGTCCCCTGTGTGTTCTCCTGCTGGTCGAGTAAATAAAACACTGATTTATACCGTCGCCTTGACGGTAAAAAAATGTTGTTTGTGAATACTAGTCTAGGGTTGTTGGTGTATTTTGATTGGTCAATTATAGATTTCGATAGGTGCTTTGTTATGCTATGTTATGATATGAGGAAAATAAGGTAACGCCGTAAATTAGGAAAAAAGAAATATAGTAGCTGTCTTTTGTGCAAATACTGGATTACTATTATGTAAGTTGACTTTCTACTACTACCAATGCGAAGGTGACCAAAACAACAACAAAAAAGAATAACTTGTATCTATACTAATATTATAAATCTGAAGAGTTTATTTGTTTGTTTGTTTGTTTGAACGCGCTAATCTCAGGGACTACTGGTTGGAATTGGAAATTCTTTTAGTGTTGGATAGTCCATTTCTTGAGGAAGGCTATAGGCTATATAACATCACGCTACGACCAACAGGTGCTGAGTTGCGCGGGTGAAACCGTGGGGAACAGCTAGTTCTTCTATATTTCTATTCTACAATTAGTTTATAGCTTGAATTAACACATAAGATAAGTTTTGTCTCAGGAAGAAATACAAACCAGGAAGTGGCTCAAAAGTCTGACAACTGCTACAAAGGAGTACAGAATTAGCCAATTATAACTAGGTTGTAGAGGTCACATAAACAGTCGCTCTATGTAAAATATTGGTTTTCAGACGACTCCATCATCGTTGGCAAAAGGCGAGGCAGAGAGATAATGATCATTCTTCCTGTGAGTCAATTTCTGAACTCCACGCGGAAAAAAATGCGGGAATGCAAGTTCATATTTTTACTAACTAATAATATATTAACTTTTTAGAGTCTTCCTAAAGCACAACCTACCTTTATTTTTGGAGTCATCGATCAAATAACTTTCCCCGCTCTCTCGGAGCGGGGGGTTGTGTCAGACTTTTACTGACTAAAACCCACCCATGTTCCTTCTGTTGCCCTTTACGTTCCGGTGCCGCGGTATCTCTTTTGAACAATCCGCAACCCCGGCAGGCGGAGGCTCTGGCAAGCCCCTCTGCTTTGCTGACATCTATTTAGGCGCGCGTGAAACACGAACGCACCGTCTACACGGCCTGTCGTCAATAGATGGATGGACGGTGAGCTATCCATTGCCCACCGTCCACAGGAGCACAACCTACCTACGACAAGAAATTAAGTACAACAGTGTCAAATGCACAGAATTTTCAATTAGGTAGCAACCTACTATCGTGTATCGCTCCATTTTCCTTAAAGTGTCTTCTGTGAAAACTTGCGATTAAACAAACTTTCAAGTGTACAAACAAAGATAAGTTGGAAATTGAAGTTGAATTTCCTAATAATCAATTGAAATTGTGGCAATTTTAATTTCTAAACATTTTTCAAGTTTACCTTATTGACGAAATGGTTAACAACAGCCCCGCGTATACTATAACGCGTCGATCGTCACAACCAGATAAGTTGTATTAATGTTGCAAAAACTGACCAGAACTCAAACGAATCAGTAAGACATGTTCTAAACAACATCAAAACAAGTATGATGCATGACATGTTGACAAGACTTTTACATTAAAAATAACATACTAATAAATTCTTATCCATAAAAACATGAACATTATGCAGAGTGTAAACGAGCTATTCTAGAAGTCTTTATGCATTCTGAACATCAAACTACGTCCCTAACTCTATGCAAAGAATATTGCTCGAAAAGGTTTATTTTTAGGGTGACAAGTCACGTACAGTGGGGCTCAATGTTACGCACTTAAAATATTGTGCTGATGGATGCATTGAATATGGGTGAGACCCCCAGGTCGTAGACGTATTTAAAGTATAAGAACAAATGGAATCGAAAATATCTTATGAAAAAGTTGGAACTTTGATTCCCAATGTCTCTATTTCTAGAAGGTTTCCAAGTATATACTGTACTTGCCACAACTAAAGGTGTATTGCTTTAGTACGTCCCGGCATTGTTACTCGGGGTGGGGTCCTGGTGTCCTTTAACACAGGTCATAAGCCTAGCATAGGCACCAGTCTCCCACAAAATTATAGTGTCTTTATGAAATTTGTTACTAAACAATATCTCCATGTAATCTTTTAATATTATGGTGAGAAATAAATGAATTATTATATAGAACAAAAAGTGATCATTATGATGGAAAGAATACATGTAATCGGCCTCTATAAGGATTTACACCTTAATTCTGCTAGAAATATACCCTCACTAAAAAAAGTTATCAACTCGATGCAATTCTCATTAACATTCCGTATTCATAATTCGTCCATCATTCTCAAATTGTGTGTACAGAACAAGTTGTTCTGAACAAACTTAATTAACTCAGTTGCAATGTCTTCAAAATTTAGGCTCTTTCATTAAAACTTAAATTAATATGCGTCACGTATGGTTGTACTGTGGTTGTTAAGAATACGTTGTTATTTGAATTCAGTTTTGAAATGAGGTTTATGAATATGAAGGGTTGTGGGCAGATAAGTGTTAGATATACAGTGGTATTTGTGTAATGTTACGTGTGTAGTGTTAGGTATGATAGTATCAGAGGCGCAGTCGGGTGCGGGTTGTATATGGTTGGCTTTTAGTCAGTAAAAGTCTGACACTCAACCTAGAGCGGAAGAAGATATTTGAAAATTTCCGATTCACAAAAATCGTCCTTATGCTTCGCAATCTTAATATTGACCATCGAGGCAGTAATTTATAGGGTGGATAAAATTGATAGAATTTTCTTTATTATGTACACAATTCAAATTACAAGAATTACAGTATACTTATAACTAGGGTGACACAATGGACGGTCGATCTTTTCTAGACAACCTTTTACACTAACATTACTATAATTCTGCCTAATTATATATTCACACTAGCTGTGCCCAGCGGTTTCATCCACAACTCAGCCATTGTAGCGTGATGTTATACAGCCGATAGCTGTGTATACAGACCGAACTGATAGAAGGAATACCTCTTTGAATTTCATGTAATCCTAGTAGTTTTATCTCATGAAAGGCAGTTGGTTCTACCAAGAACTTGCATCCACAGATCAAACTGTTTTAATCTAAATCGTGAATTCATGCAAGCTTAGTATTTTAATCATAGTTCGTTGAAATCAATTCAGTCGTTCAGTTGCAGTATAGATAAATAACCTAGATACCGACTGCAGCGCCATCTGCCGGATTTGTGAATCTAAACCAACCAGGACGCCAACTAAATGATTACAAAAATAAAATTTCAAATCGGTTCAGCCGTTTAGGAGGACTTCAGTGACATTCATACGTACAGCAGAATTATATTAAATAAAAAAGAAGATTGCGGTTACGTTATCATTTTTGGTGTCAGGACCAGTATGGTGGATTACAAGACTAATGTAAGTATTTCCTTTTATTAGTGCTCTATTATGTTTTGAAACACTGGAAAATAACTCTATTTTTAAGGATTAAATATGTAGATACATATATATCCAAGTACAACCACACATTACAGAACTGCAGCTGAAACAAAAAGAAAATCTTTGAAAATATGTGAAACACGAAGTACTCGGCCCTCTCGAAATAGAAAAGTCGCGGACTCTCTCATGAATATTGATGCTCAGTAAAAACCTACTTTCCGTTGAAAGCTCCTGTGTCTACGTACACACGGCGACACAACAAGCTATACATACCCAGCATAACTTGGTCTCCTTTTGAATACATTTCACGTACAATAAGAGATCCGCATGAATTGGTTTTTTACAGCTGGATTGGACGTCGTGTATACTCGCGCAACTACCAATAAAGAGTGCAAAAGATACTATTGTTATGTTAAACATTGATACAAACTTGCAAATGCAACGAGTGGTGCCTGTGTTGGACGATAGTGTCATTTCCCGAGGGTGAGTCAAGACAGTGCACATTTATAGGCAGTGCAACATAACGTAACGTCACGCCCGAAGTGTAGTAGAGATGTAAAAATAATATGCCCATATTTCGCTAGTTATTTCTAAGTCCTATGTAAAATGGGGTGAGCTTTAAGTCTTCAGCCGGGCACGAATCCAGACTCCAAGGTGCTACTGAGAAATTCCTTAAATGATAAAATTAAATGATAATTATTTTGCCAGTAGGTTTTCACAAACACTTTTTTTTACAAACTAGATGAGGCCTATGTTTCGTATCCGACTACTCTGAGAAGAAACAGCCGAAACAAACTCAGATACATCTCTTTTAAGGTCCAGACAAAAATCTTGGTCAAATTAGCACCACACACATTGAGTGGACCTGTCCAGTCAGTGCAAGCATTTGTCAGTTATCATGTAGCTCGACTCATAACCCAAGGATCCCTGTGGTAATACCCAAAAAAACTATTTAAAATACCAGGAAGTCAGACTCGCGACTCGCATCTTTTAATTGCGTAGACTAGGACTACATAGATAACAGACCCCAAGTCTATGGTCCGGTAGAGCTGTGAATAAATCGTATAGTTTTAATTTCAATTCGATACCTTTACGCGATCCCGAGATAAAGGGTCTTGACAGACAGACAGCAAAGTGATCCTATTACAGTTCCGTTTTTTTTCCGTACAGAACCCTGAAAACTACATAGAAATGGAATAGCACATGTGTACCGTTATATTTACCCACTTTGTATGTGAATGGAACCTTTATCTGACGACTAAAGCAAAATCCTATACATTTCCGAGATCCCTCGAGTATTTCATGCAATACATGCATGTCATGTTGCTTTTGCTTATTTCACAAAGATATAACATTTGTATAAGTTATTCAAGATCATTATGTACAGAAGCAAATAGATGCTATGTTTAACTAGAACGAGGTAGTCAGCGGCCAAAAGTCTGACGGAGGTTTTGTATTTTCTAGTACTAACTGAGTTGTAGAGTATATTATGCAGTATTTTCATCCTACTAATATTATAAATACGAATGTTTGTGAGTATGGATGTATGGATTTTTGTTACTCTTTCACGTCAAAACGGCTGAAAGGATATTGATGAAATTTGGCACAGAGTTAGATTATAGTATGGAATTACACATAGGATTTTTTATTTCGATATCACGCGTAAAATACTTTATTTTTTCTTCTTTCTTTCTTTCTATCTTCCATATGTTGCTGTGGGCAGTGTGGCTCATACTTCAATTGCATTGTTTTTCATAATCAACAAAATTGTTTTAAAAATGGCAGAGCATAAACTGGAGAAGGCTATGGTAGGTACATAATATACTATTCAAAATCTTCAAATTCTTAACATATAGATGGCCATCTAAAAGTCCTCTGTCATAATTGTCTACGATTTAGCACAAGTTTTATTGGTCGTAATGAGTAAACAACAGGACATGATGTTATATGCCCCAGTTTATGGAACAGCGATATGTTTAAACTCTACTCAAGCCACATCTACGTATACTTGTACTGTGTGAAGTCTAAGTGCGACAATACACGAGTCCGCGATGTTTGCAACTAGTCTCGGGCCGATTGTTTGACTCGATTTGGGTTTGGCAAATGTAATCGATTTCTCCGCAAACCCCACCCCGGTACCTGGACCCTTCGTAAGTGCCACAATAAGGAAACACACCACATAACAACTTTGTTTTAGAACACAGAAGGAATTACAATCGATGCTTAATGGGATACTACCTTTAATTGTGTTAGGGAACATTGATTTGAATTTGGAGTTACCAGATGTGTCTAATTTCACTTGAAGGCACTGCTTTCCCAAAGTTCCACTTTCCTATTTAGAACGTTTGATATTCTTGTCTTCTTTGACCGTTGACTCCCATCCGTGTGTAGGAGAATATAAATACACGGAAATAATAGTTGTCCCGCATAAATAACCTACATTTTACACCCACACAGCTATGGTATATCTAGGAATAATTTTACCTCAGTAAATTTAATTATAGGCAGCGTGCACACCGCAGCAGGCAGCGGTTCATTTGTTAATGTCGTCGCAACGCGAGGCGCATTCCTAATTCAGTACCGCAAAAAATTCGATCCAGCTCGGATAAATTCTGTTAGGGAAACAATAAGTGGTTGGTTTTACAGAGTGTGGTGATAGAAATGTAGTAACGTATTTGATTTGCCTGTGATGGAACTGTTTTGTCATTAATGTTAAAAAAACAGCTGAGACGATATTGAATAGATAATATGGTTTTTTTTACCTATACCGAATTAATATTCTGACATTACAAAAATCCTAAGGAATGAATCTGAATCAATATACTTACTGAATTTAATTAAATCAAATTAAAATACATACACAATTTCATTACTAAATTCAGTCTAATTCTTGTAATATCTATGATTTGCATGCAATTAGCTTATTTAATATTTCTACACCAGCAATACTAGTATATGTGATTCAATGTTTAATGTCAGATCTAAATGTACTATATACTTACTTAGACAGAAATATATCTCATCTTCCCTTATTAAGCAGCAAAATTAAGTCAACATCAGATCTTTTTAATATGCAATGGTACTTCACCAAGCATTCTTAATGAACTTCCATCAGGTAAAAACCACACTACCAACATAAGGATACCACAAAGAACAAAACTAGAAAACAGTACACCAACATTCCTAATGCGCAAATTGAACAGAACTCGAAGCAAACTTTTGAATTTGATAGCACAAACATGGCACAGGGTGCACAAAGTTGTGCACACCTTACTCAGAGCACGTGTAGAACTGGCTGAATAATTCACTGGCACATATTTGTGCAAAGTAAACTATCCACAGGTTTGTTGGGACCCGGAAGTGAGTGAAGGTATCTCTGGTTGAGTCCAGCTAAACTGGAGAACAGGTAATACCTATGCTTAGTAGCAGTAACATCGTTTTGCGATCATTCGCTTTAAGTTTCTGTTTGAGAATTTGAGATACTTTTCCTAAGTTAAGTGGTTTGGATGGGAACTATCATTGCTTCATTTGATTTATTTGGTTTCCCTAAGTGTTTCTTCATGACAATAAATTCTATTGCAACATCAAAAGTGATTTTTGAAAAACGTCATCAAATAAACCTGCTTGTTACAAACTACAATTCTGCAATAGATGCTTGCAGAATAGTCAATCGGTCAGCTCGGTTGCCATTAAAGAAAAAGAAAGTCTGCAATATTTTGAAATCGGAATGTAACATAACATATCATTCATTTATTTTCAGGCAACTTTTGCCCACAGATAAATACTTAACAGACAATCATACTAATATGTCGTAAAATTACAAATTGTTTTATCAAATATAACCTTAACACTATGTTATAAATAAGCACTTCACTGTTCAACAAGAGTTCCTCGAACTAAACCGGGAGCTACAACTAGTCATAAATAAAACTTTTGTCTTCTCCAAGTTCTTAACAAAAACGACTGTAGTAGTCTGAGTCAACGGATAAAGTCTTAGATGTTCCCGAGTCCCATCCTCAAAGGCAAATAGCAATCTGCGCGCAAATATTTCAATTCGTTCGAGTACCGACCGATAGCGCAGAGGTTATTTCCTTTGTCGCTTTATCTACATATTGAGCCAACATTATCGTTTTACGATTCCTGTCTATCTTGCAATAGTACCCACTATTGCAAATTTAGTGATAAAAACTGATTCGTTTTTAGGGTTTCGCACCCAAAGGTTAAAATAGGGCCCTATTACTAAGATTCCGCCGTCGTTTTTAATCTGTCACAACACTGTATCTCACAAACCGTGATAGTTGACAGTTGAAATTTTCTTATATTATGTATTTGTTGCCTCTTCAACAAAAAATACTAAAAAACGAAACGTAATAAATATTGAACGGGGGTTTTTTTTTGTCGTTTTCATATAAAATGGTACGGAATCCTTTGTGCGCGAGTTCGACTCGCACTTGGCCGGTTTTTTTAACTGTCAACCGCTGAATTTTTTTCAGACTATAGATTTGTGGACGATGAGATGTGCGACCGTCTGGTTTATGATAAATAATAATGTAAAAAAAAAAAATGCGCAATCTATTTACAATTCAACCAAAACGTGGACGATTAAATTAATTTAAAGTATGCCCAATATAAAGTCAGTCTGTTTTCTTTGAAAACAAAGTCGCACAAAACAGTAAATTCTTGTTATTATCATAATGTTATCTGCAATTTTATAATTCACTTTGTAATTGGCTCATTACTAACTTTTAGTGAACAAACTTTTTTGTTTTCTGACACTTCATTAATCATACTTAAAATTAAAAAAAAATATTAAGTACAAAGTGCTTGCAACAATTAGTGCCTATAAAGAAACTTACTAAAGACAAACAAAAGAATACATTTAACGTTTCATTTATTCTTACACCTTTTTCTAAATGAATGTTTAAGGTTACCGAACCTGGGGTTGCGCGTTGTTCGCAAGAGATACCCCGGCCCCGGAGCATAAGGGCAATAGAAGGAACATGGGTGGGTTTTCTTTCGAACAACCCGCAACCCCGTTTAGCTGCAGGTTTAGACTCAGTTTTAGCGAAATTAGAGACTAAATTAAAATCAAGATTAACATTTAGATTCAGATTATTTTACTTTTTTTTATTTTTTATTATCTGAATCTGACTTATTGTCGGGCCTACGCTGTCCTCTCATACTTAGCTACTAACGCTGTAACAACAAAATTGTAAAACCAAATGATTTTAAAAGAGTTACCTTGGACTTTCTTGCCGGTCCTTCTCCATAGGAATCGACCAACCCGAACCGTGCACCTTTTCTCGACGTGTTATAAGTGGGCATTTGAAATAAAAATATTTTGATTTTAACTACAAAAGGTACAGGAATTCAAAATAACTATGCAGATAACATAATACTAACACATATATTTACTATTAAAAGTCAGACTCATACATTTGAGCCTACCCAAAAGACTAACAAATAATATTTTACTAACTAAGTTTGTTTTCACAGTCACATGGTCCAGTTGAGAATTCACGAGTGGATTTTAATGATATTAATTAATTTAGACAAGTTATTTTCAAACTCTTTCCCAAGAGACTTGGACAGTTTGACACATGTTACAACAAAGTCATTATGATCGAACGGTTTGAGAGCCTAATTGGTAATTAAATATTTAAGTATCAATTTTTGAAGTAAAAAGTTTTCAAGTTTCGAAGGGGTCGTCAACGTGAGGAGAGAAAGGGGTTACATGGAGAAGATCCTTGACTCATGATAAGTCTGTAATATGCACGTAGCTGGGACGTGGATTAGAGGGAGTGGCTGTTAACCACCACGATGGGATATGTTACTGAATTTCGAAATTAGTCCTCATTTTAGACCGAAACCTATTTCTACTTCACCATATAGCCTAAAAGCCATTTCAAGCCTTTTAATTAAGGCCTTTGAGCACTTGACACTCGGTGGAATGTACTGTCACTGATGAAAATCAGTGTTATTTAACGAAAATACGTTTGGCTAGCTGTGAATGGCAGACATTTTTATTTACGTCAATCCTCAGTGACAAATAAAATAAGCTTAAACATTTCACAAATAACGCAACAATTAATTACATGTCAGGATCGCAACAGAATTAATATTTGCATTGTTATTTGCACAAGCTCATTTAACACATGTAAGTATGTACTTACCAACAGCATGGGTGTGATGTTGGTCAAAATGCTTATTTTCCTCAATGTTACGTACTGTATTCATAATTATCTCTTTCATACTAGAGGTTACCTACCAATATAAGGCTAAGGTTTTAGTCAGTAAAAGTCTGACACGCCCTCCCGCTCCGTACAGAGCGGGGGAAGTTATTTGATGATTTCCCACCCCAAAAAAAAAACTGGACACGACTTTTTAAGATGTCAACATAAACGAAAAAAATGTTAAGTGTTATTAGTTTTAACCAGAATATTGTTACAAAGCCTTAGTTACGTCATTCATGTTAATATAAAGGTAGCTTAAAAGAGATAAAGCGACCCCGCGACATAAAGGGCAAAAGAAGGAATATGGGTGGGTTTTAGTCAGTAAAAGTCAGCTCCCCCCCTCCCCGTCCTGCCCCCCGCCTAGCCCATAGAGGCGGAATTTAATTGATTATTTATTACACAGCAGCAAAAATTATAGGTTACAACTCTGCCTTATTTTTTGGGGCTTACAGGCGTGATGTTGTGTATAAGTAGGTTAAAAAAGAACCTGTAACTAATAATAGCCAGCGACATCTATTTAATGACTTCTGAAAGTAAATTAATCAAATACCTATGTAGACACCTGCCTAGGAATCTACTCACAAATTACATTTGTCACATAATACAATATTGATGCATATCGTCTTACCCGTCCCAATTGTGTACGTATATATAATTCATACGCTATTGTACACCTGACGACTTCATTTCGTCACACTAATTGATTGAGTTGTACATATAATCATCGTATTATGTGACATTTGGTATTATACGTGTTTGAATATTGTTGTATGGAAGTTATAGAACAGAGGGAAATAATGCGAATTCTTATTTATTTATTTAAAGATTTAAATATATATAAACTTAATACAAATAAAAAACAGGTAAAAGGTAATGTTTCTTAAGAAATCTCTTCCAGCATATCTGCGAAAGGAGATTAAATAAAAAGAGATGTAGACACAGTGCGTAAAAAGGAATACATAAAAACATAAGCAAATAATGACTTAATACAATATAAGAATATACTAACCCACATACAAGTACAAAGACAAACATATAATAACATCAATACAATATGAAATATATTAATAAATACCTATGCAACTATGTTGAAGTAGAAAGATAATGTTCTTTCACTCTTCTTTTATTTTTCTTAGTGTTGTATCTAAATATTTCACCCCTGAACAGAGGCAATACCTTTGTTTACTTATCTTTTCTTCTGTCATCGTCATCATTTTTTCTAGGTACATCTTTAATTTTGATCTCTTTAATATTCTTTCTTTTAGTTTGTACATACATATGTAGGAGGTAGGTGTAATCTCGGGAACTAATGATACAATTCTTACAAGAAATCACCGGTAAAAAGAAAGAAGGTAGGTACATTATTCGTGGGGACTTTAAGCTATAAATTGTATTTATATCATACGTATAGGATGAGCTATCACAATCAAGCGAGCGAAGTGCTAGTTAAAAATCGATTTAGTTTTATTTAAGTATCGATGAACCACACCCAATGTTTCAGTCTTTATAAACTGTTTCTCAATAATATATAATCCATGTCAATAGTCATTCCGCCAAATAGATTAAAAAGTCTTCACAATACCAATTATAAATATATGCAACAACACTACCAACAAAACCAACAATTTACCAACCTAACAATTTCCACCGTACATTTTATCAACGCTTCATTTAATCGAGTTTGTCAGTTCAAAACAAAATGGGTGTAGCTATAATTTGAAACAAACGCAGAATTTTTATTATTTTCACTGTTTTTTTTTGGTCCGTCAAAAACGAACTGTATAATTAATGAAAATTACAACCCACTAACTAACTTTGTTCAACGCAGCTCTCTATCCATTAAAAAACCGGACAAGTGTGAGTCGGACTCGCGCACCGAGTGTTCCGTACAAACTTGTAGGTAACTAATGAAAGTAACATACACTGCTTTAGGGAACAACAAACTTAATTTTGCTATTGGTAAACTGTTGGCCGCATACATCGACATAGGGCGCGGTTAGGTTCCCGCAATGAAGTTTGTGACTACATGTTTTTTGGGATACGTACAAATTTATGATTTTCAAAATTTTCCTCTAGGCTGATGATGATATTGCTTTTTGCGAAATTTAATGAGTTCAAAGACAAGCATCCTATATATTTAGATTCCTTTTGCGAATTTAAAGGAAATACGACATAAATCGCCTTATGTTTTGATTGATTTGTCAAGTCTAGACTAAATTTCAAGCGTATCTTCTCTTCTTCAAACTTTTGCCACCAAATGCTGAGTGAACGTCTGTTCCACATCTCTGCAAATTTTGTGACATAATAATGTGTAAGTGTATCTTACTTTCAACATTAACATTTTCAAAATGTACAGACGCCTGCAGGTCAAGCTACCCGAAACTGTCATTTTTCCCAATGAACCTTGGACCTAATACTTTAGAAATAAAGTCCAAAATCTATCAAAGAAATCTGACAGATTGTAGTAGCTTGATGTGCAGGCGTATGTACCATAAACTGTTGGCTCTAAAAAACAATATTTCATAGGCGTCGCTATGAAAAATTGTTTGCAAGGCCGACACTATACCAACCAAGTTGTACGTTGATTTCTATAGATTTTGTCCCGCCCCTCGCAATTAACGCTGGCAAATAATTAATTTGCGACGCGACGCCGTGAAATGAGTTCCGAACGGGCTAGACTTAGATTACAGAATACCTGTAGCCTACGTCTATACGTGTCAGGTTTTAAAGGCAAAAGGTGCTTCTTTTATACTACAAGATATAAGGTAAAAAAAATGTCAGGGCAAGATTTTCGGATAAAATCCTATACTTTAAAGAAGCAATATTTCTATTCACATTCTCGATAAGCGTTTACTAGAACGAAAAAAATACCTAGCGAGCTGGCTAGTTATTGTATCAAAGAAGATTCGTTTTCTGTATTTTCACCCGAGCAGAGGTCGGTCTTTCAGGTAAGTAACTAGTGCTAATAGTAACAGAACTTAGTTTTTACTTAAACGACGACGCGGTTGGCGCAGTAGCTGAGCGATCGACTGCAGCGCTGCTTGTCGCGGGTTCGATTCCGGCACGGAACAAATATTTGTATGACTGTAGTTATAGTAGCATTAAAAAAAACTATTTCAAAGATGCAAAAATGTTTCGTATAACGGACGCCCGGAGCACTGGCAACGTCTTTTAGATTCACATAAGCCCACTTTGTACTCGAGCAGCTTGCAAATGTATTGACACGAGGCGTTGCCACAGTGTTTTATAGCGAATGGGATACGTAATGTTTCGGGAGCCGTGACTATTCCTGGAACAACGAAAAATGTAGATTGATTTAATATGTAGAAACATTTTGAGTTGGAAGGAACAGGATATTCTTCACTGCAAGCAACTAATAACATTCCTAGTGCTGTTCCAAAGGATTCTTCTCTGTGGGAGGGAGTGAGCTTCTCTGTGGGAGCAGAGAATGATGACACGGTTGCTGAGCAGGCTGCTGCGTTGCGTGTTGCGGATTTGATCCCCGCTCGAAACAACTATTTGTATGGCCTACAGGTAGTTGTTAATAATCTGGCTGTTTGTATATGTGAGTTTAAAGTTTGTAAATAGAAATTTCTAGAGCTACGGTTATTTTAAATAAATATATACATATTTCACAAATGAATGTAAATGACTTTTTTGGTGTCTCTTTTTCTGATTTATGACCTTCAATCTTCACATTGGAATGACATGAGTAATATAACAAAAATATATGTTGAACGAAATTAAATGTCTAGATCCAACTTGTATCTGTTTCCACTACCTGTTATTTCCTTTATTCACATAGCTTCTTAAAATTACATTTTTAAATATTTCTTAGAAAATAAATTTAACAAAAAAACATTTAAAAATATAAAAATAGGTTTCCGCCGGTAGCGGGAGCAGGGTCTAAGCTACCGGTGGTTAGGGCTCCAGAGACAGGAACCTCCTCACAATACGGGCCGTATCGAGGAGTACTGCCTTCTGAATCAGGCCCTTGATCCAACCACCTAAGGAGAGCTTCGACAGATGTTCGTCGAAGCTCTTGGCAATTAAGTCATTGGCCGTTATGACAATCGGCACAATGATAGCCGAGTTTACATTCCACATGTCAACAACCTCGTGTGCCAAGTCAAGATATTTTAGTTGTTTTTCTTTCTCAGCTTTCACGAGGTTTTCGTCATGTGGGATGGTAACATCGATTATCATTACGCGGCGCGCTGATCGGTCTTTCGCCACTATGTCAGGCTTATTCAAAATCAAAATCAAAAGTCATTTATTCAAATTAGGCTGATAATCAGCACTTTTTGAACGTCAGATTACAAGAGACAGTCCCACAAAAACGCCCTATTGGCGACAATAGTCCTGTCAGTAATGATAGACCGATCCCAGTACAGCGTGACATGGTCTTTCTCGAGAACTGGGTCGGGCACATACTTATAGTACGGTACCTCAGATTCAACAAGATTATATTTCAAGGCAAGTTGCTGATGAATAATCCTGGCTACTTGGTTGTGTCTATGCAAGTACTCGCTGTTAGCTAGACGAGAACAACCAGAAATAATAATAATTATTATTATTATTTTTTTAGTTATGTATAGTATACATAACTGCCAACTAGAGGGTGATTTATTTTATATTTATAGGTCAACTAGCTTTCGCCCACGGCTTCGCTCGCGTTAAATTCGGTATAACACACCAAGCAGACCAGCAGTTTTTGCTCTTGCGCCTGATTAATTTGTAATAGCAACGCTAAGTTTTCCCTTTCCTTCCCTCGTTCTCCCTCATATCCCATTTTTTTAAAATAAATGTTAGCCTATGTCCGTCTCCTGGTTCCCAACTACATCTCTGCCATTACAGCGTGAAGAAGTTACAAACAAACAAACTCACTTTCGCTTTTATAATATTAGTGAGGATAGTGAGGAAGTAAGGACTTTCATGTTAAATTTAGAATATACCTACGCATTTTAATCTGTATAAGTTTTATTATTTATGGTTGTATGTGGTTTGTGTGCATGTAATTCTTGCTGTATTTTAGACTGCATGGACCGAAAGTACCGAACGAACTTAAGCGCTAGTTTTCGCGAGAGATGCTGGGTCAAATGCTAGTGACGACTAATGGATGCTTCTCCTGAGAAGCTCAACATCTGATTTCTCCGAAAAGGAAATAATATGTAATAAATTGCACCCTTTGATCGACTGTATTAAAGTGCAATATTGTAGTACAAGAAAATAACGCATTTAGAATTCGAAAATGGTAATTCCTTGTGTGGGAAGAGAACAGGCAGTTGACGTCAATATAATCCTACTAAACCTAATAAGAGGGAAAACTGGAGTTTCTGGTATTCTGTATGATTTTATATTATATGTTGGGGATCATATTTATAGGGACATATGATTCACAGAAGAGAAAGAATCTTTGGGAGTCGAAGAAAAAAGGTAAAAATAAAGTCACCATATATGTATTTTGAGAACTATTTCACATTACTAGAGCCGATGTATTTGCTGGTAGAGAATTATGGTATGTGTAACTTGGGACTATACGACAGAACACGTTGAAAGATGCTACCATACTAAAAAATAAATACTAAGTAGATAATAATATATTTATACATAGTATTATACATTGTAAGGTTGTTCTAGAAGTGGCAATGTATAGTATTACTAGCTTTTGCTCGCGTTAAATTCGGTATAACAGAGTAGTTACCTACTACCTTCAGTTTTTGCCCTAGCGCCTTATTGATTTGTTATAGCAACGCTAAGTTTTCCCTTTTCTGCCCTCTTTCTCCCTCATATCCACACTTTTTTTATGTTCGCTTATGTCCGTCTCCTGGTTCCCAACTATCTCTTTACCGAAATTCATCAAAATCGGTTTAGCCATTAAAGCGTGAAGAGGCAACAAACAAACAAACTCACTTTCGCTGTTATAATAAAGGAAATATGTACAAATAATATTTCCAAAAACATCATTTATTTTTATTTTTTATAACTAAAAAAATAAAATAAAAACACGACTGCCGTGTCAAAAAATGAATTTTTTTTGGTGAAACTAACCTTGCTTTTTTCTTTTTAGTTCATTTTTTTGACACGGCAGTCGTGTTTTTTAAACTTTTTAATTATTTATTTTTATTTTAAACCTTTTAGTGATTAAATAAGTTTTACATAAAAATATATCATAAAACACAATATAGTAAGTAAGAAAAATGGAACTTTTAAAGGTTGTCGTGTTTTAAATGTTATCTGTATTTAACTGCCTATATCTGCTTCGAAGTTCGAACCTACCTACTGAGCCAATTAAGTTTAAGTTTGGCACACATTGTTATGATTTACTGGGATAGAAATAGATTATTTATAAAATCTACTCGTCACTAGTTCTTCTAATTGCCACTAGATGGCGCACCTTGTTTGTTTTCAACCAATCCACTATGGGAAACATACGAATATTTTTTTTATCGACAGTTTTGATTAACAATGTATAACATATTTATGTTTTTGAAATCCACTCGTCAAATCCTAGATGATATTTACATGCATTAACAGAATAAATAAAAAAATATACATGTGGGTGTTCAATTATTGATCATACCCACCACATTGGATTCTATACTTTTTCAATAGCCTATGTTACTCGGGACGATGCAGGGATTATAACGATACCCCATACCTACATGAAAATCGGTTCAGGCTTTTAGAAGTTATGATATAATAAAGAAACTCACATACATACAAACATACATGAACCCTAAAAACATAACACTCCTTTTTTGGGGCAATCGTGTAATGAAGATATTTTTTTATTGTTTTGGTTCACATCAAATGCTTTGCGACTTTTAAGGGTTATTAATATCGTGGTTACTCACTGGAATGGTTTGCTTTGTCAACCCGGGGTACAGGGGTTGTCTTCCCACGCTGCTCGTTCCTAAATTTACGCCGATACTTCATATAAGGATCTATAAAGTCAAAAGAAAAAGTGGCAACACTGCCCGAGTGACATGTTAAATTTTGGCTCCGTATTTTAAAATTAAATTTAATTAGTAAATAAGTAATAATATAGTGTAATTATTTGCTCAATCGGATTGTAAATGTGTAAATACCTAGGATTATTGTTTTCCCGATAATTCATAAAGTTTTTCGGTAATACATCGTTACCGGTAACCTTCAAACATCAGCTGACGTTTTACCTGTACTTAAATATACGGACAATTCAGGGAAGTATTGTTTACTTTTATTAAATAATAGCACACACTCGTCACTTTGATTATATAGCACATCCATGCCAATTCTAGATTTAATTTTGTGCTGATTTATTACCCTATAATGGTTCTAAATGGCTTTGTTGACAACCTAAAATTGTAATTAATAATCACAACAACACTGTGATAGTCATTCCATAACTCTGTTATTCAAATATTCATGCTTATTAATAACATTAATGATCATTTTGTCTAGATATAATATATGAATGAACTACATTAATTTATTTTTCTTGTGCTTTTCATCTAAGCAGCCTACCCACTTAAGCAAAAGTATAAATAGGTTGATAAAAACCAGTAAAATTCAATATTCTATTAGATTAATTTAATATAAAGATAATTTTTTAAACTTAATAGAACATCCTACCTCATTTAATTTCATATCTGAACTTTTGCCCTTTGTTTTTTTTTATTTTTTTTCCCCCTTTCACTGCTAACTTTTCTGTATTTGTCTTTTCTGTTAGTTCTCACCGTTTCTTTATTTCTATCTTTCAGTAACTAATCCTGAAACCATGCCTGTGATGACCCGTAAGGCTACTGCTCAGGAGATGGAAATCAAGTTGAGAACGGCCCTCCAAGAGCTTAAAGAATCAAAACTCCAAGTCCAACAACTGTTACAGGAGAGAGAAGAAAGTGAGGTGGAAGTCGTTAAAGTCAACAGCAAAAACTCTTCCTTGAAAAGGCAGTTAGTAGACCTTCATCAGCAATACTTGGACGTTGTTGATGAACGGGATCAACTAAAGGTGGTCACAGATGGTTTCAGCAATTGTAGTAATTTATATGAGGAGGCTTTATGTAGGGTTAGGGACTTAGAAGATGAATTAATTCATGCCGATAGTCGTATTTTAAAGTTACAGAGAGAAAGAGAAAGTACTCAGGTTATTGAAACTAACCGCTTATATAAAGAATTGTTAAATAGTAATTGTAACTCCCCTTCCTTAATAACTATTGATTTGACTGAAGATTCCTTACTGAAACAAAATTATTCAGTAAGCAATAAGAAAATTAAGAAATATGCTAAGTTAAATAGACTAATTAAAAAGTGTTATCAATTTAAAAAACAACACAAACACTTTTCCAAAAACATTCCACTGAGAAAAGAACGTGTTGATTTAGTGAACAAGTTAAAAAAATATCAAATAAAGTTAGAAGATAGTATTAAAATATATAATATAGATACTCAGCAATTGCAGTCTGAAATAGAGGTACTTCAGGACTCACTTAGTTCCATTTCCAGTAGGTATTTGAGTTCTCAGAAACAAATTAAGGAACATATTCTTGCAGCAAATGAATTAGTTATGTCTCAATGTAGTTGTCAGACAGTTTCCAACCATGAAACTGTCCAGCCTGAGGTGATGGAGGACCCATCCCAGGCTGAAAATTTGCCTCCAGACTGTATCCTCAACCAAGATGCCGCTAATATGTCACAAATTAATTTACAAATGGTACAGACTGAGATACATGATAGTCATGATTGTTCAAACTCTGTAATGTTCTCAGATAGTATAGGAAGGGGTGTAGGTAAATTATTATGTAATAACCTGAGTTTTCCCAGTCAAAATACTTGTATGCCAGGGTCAACTTATAAACAGATAATGGCATTAGTGACTGGAAATGTTTATAGTGAAAGTACTGATTTAACTATATTTATAGGAAATTGTTCTAAAATTACAAAAGAAGACATCACAGACAGTGTAACTGAGTTGTTAAAGCTAAATTGTCGTAAAATTATATTGTGTGCTTTTCCATACTTGTATAAAACCTCGAACAAACAAAATAATTATATTCACATGCTGAATAAGCATGTACATTTCTTAGTAGGTCACTATTGTGACAAACTTGTATATCTGGATATCAACACTGTTGTTGATAAACTTAGGTCGACACGGGGTAGTGTGTTTCTACCTACTAGTTGTAGACACAAAATAGCTGGGCTATTAGCTTATAATATTCACTCGGACATAAATATTATGTCTATGTTTTGTACAATTATTAACACTGCAAATATTAGTACTTCTACTAATAAACCTTTTTACAAGGAAGGCGGGGGAGTATTGTCGCTCACTCCGGCTCATTTAAACTAGCTAGTAAGACAACAGACACCAAGGTACCTTCTGGCTCTCAAATAGTTACATTTAAAAAAGGGGCTAAGCAGAATTCCTTGAAATTACTTCATCAAAATATTCAAGGTTTCTCTTCAAAACAACTAGAGATTGAATTGTTTTTAGAAAAAACTAAGTTTGATATTGTTTGTTTCACCGAACATTGGTTAAAAGATCATGAAATGCTAATTAATTATGAAAATTACAGTGTAGGCAGTTGCTTTAACCGTAAATCTAAGATGCGTGGGGGTTCACTAATCTTAGTCAAAAATAGTATTAAATTTAGAAGTCGTATTGATATAGTTGATCTATCGGTTGAACATAATATTGAATTATCTTGTGTTGAGCTAGATAAGCATGTCATAGTGTGTGTTTACAGGCCCCCAAATTATCAAAACTACTCGATATTTGAGTCAGTAATGGAAGATGCTTTGGCAAAACTTGCAACAGGTAATAAATCGCTAGTCATCTGTGGTGACTTTAACATCAATATTTTAGATGAAAATTCAAATAGCAGTAGATTTTTAAATCTTTTTAAATCATTTAATTTGTTGAATGTGTTTTCGGAGCCAACCCGAATTACTACAAAATATACCGCTACATGTATTGATAATGTTTTCTGTTGCTGCGACTTCTTAGATAAATCCATTGTAAATTACCTTCCCTCTGATCACAGCGGTCAAACCGTTGTTTTCGAGTCCTACACATCATCACAAAAAATTCAGATACAGTCTAGACAAATAACACCCAGCAATTTAAATAAATTTAACAATAATTTAATAAGTAATCTAGGCATTCCGGGATATGATATTAATAATGTAAATCATTTTTATGAGGAATTCTTTTCGGTTGTCTACTCAGAGTTCAATGATACGCTAAAAATTAAAACTAAATCTATTAGCCCAAAGTTTCTATTTAGTGATTGGGCAACTAAGGGTATAAGAAAAAGTAGGGAACGGCTGTTTGAACTTTACGGCCTTAAGCCTTACATCAACTCGGAAACATTCAATCACTATGTTGCTACTTACTCAAAAATGTTTAAAAACACCTGCAAGGTAGCTAAAGCCTTATTCATAAGCAACAAGATTAAATCCGCTGATAATAAAATTAAGACGGTTTGGAAAATAATCAATAGTGAAACTAATAGAAATAAAAAATATAATAATGATATAACACTAGAGTCTTCACGTGGTCTTCTAACCACAAAAAACGAAGTTGCTCAAGAATTTGTGGATTTCTTTACTAGTATCCCAATTAAAACTACAGAAACGTTAAATTCCTCACCCTTGCTTTCTGTTGACTTATTAAGAGCAAACGTTTTACCATGCCCGGCTGAGTTTCAGTTTAAGCATATTAATCCCACTGTAGTCATTAAAGCTTTTAAACAAATAAAAATCAAGTTAACCGAAGACCTTTGGGGATTGTCTATTAAAGTTTGTCAAGCTATCATTGAGACTATAGCACCGTACTTAGCCTTAATATTTAATTTGTGTGTGGACCAAGGAGTCTTCCCGGACCTTATGAAATACAGCAAGGTAATACCGCTTTTCAAATCTGGGGACAGTAAAGACACCAATAATTATAGACCCGTATCCGTTTTGCCGGTTTTCAGCAAGGTGTTTGAAAAGGTAATGCTTAACCAAATGCTCAACCACTTTAACACCAATAAAATCTTACATGAAAAGCAGTATGGTTTCACCAAAGGACGTTGTACGACTGACGCCGGTGTCACCCTATTAAAACACATATTTACTGCGTGGGAAGAGGCACAGGATGCCATAGGGATTTTTGTGACCTCTCAAAAGCATTTGATTGCGTGAACCACGAAACCCTGCTCTTAAAACTTGAACATTACGGCCTAGGGAAACTTGCCCTTAGTTTAGTTAAATCGTATTTAAATGATAGACAGCAGCAAGTACAAATAAATGGTGTCAATTCAATGGGTTTAAATGTAAAGATGGGTGTACCACAAGGATCGATATTAGGTCCCTTCCTCTTTTTAGTATATATAAATGATCTACCCCATTTGTTTAAAAACCAACCACAAATGGTGTTATTTGCTGACGATACCTCTTTAATATTTAAGATAAACAGGCGTGCCACAAATCTTGACGACGTAAATAATGCCCTAATGCAGGTACATAATTGGTTTACCGCTAATAATTTAGTATTAAATGGGAAAAAAACGAAGTGCATAAGATTTGCTCTACCAAATGTCAAAAACAGTGTGTGTGACATAGTATTGAATCAAGAGAAACTAGAATTCGTCGAAAAAACTGTTTTCTTGGGAATAACACTCGATTCAAAGCTACAATGGGGTCCGCATATAACATCTCTTGCAGGACGCCTTAGTTCAGCAGCATATGCTGTTAGAAAAATCCGTCAGTTTACTGATGTAGATACCGCGAGACTAGTCTATTTTAGTTATTTTCATAGTATAATGTCATACGGTATTTTACTTTGGGGACGGGCTGCAGACATCGAGTCTATATTTATTCTGCAGAAAAGAGCCATCAGGGCCATATATAACCTACGTAGGCGAGATTCTTTAAGGGAACAGTTAAGGATATTAACATCATGACAGTACCTTGTCAATATATTTATGAAAACATCATGTATGTCAGGAAAAACTTGCATCTTTTTAGTAAAAGAGGTGACAGACACAATTATAATACTAGAAATAGGGACCAATTAGTTCAACCAGGTTTCAGGTTAGCTAAAGTAGACTCATCTTTCATGGGGTACTGTTTAAAATGCTACAATAAAATACCTCCCCACATTCTTCAACTGAATGAAACGAAATTTAAATCTTGTATTAAACGCACACTATGTAGGCAAGCATATTATAAGTTGGGGGATTATATTGATGATAAAAATGCTTGGCTTAATGCTAGTCCTGCTCCACAAGCATAGGGATAAACTCATTGGTTAGTATCCGAAGCTATAGTGGAAGCTGCAGAAGATTGTAAGACTATCTTTGCAATGTATAGAATCAATTCTCTAGTATTGTATAATTATTAAGCCCATATGTGAGTGCTATGTATTATCATTGACTTGACGAAGCCCTGGTGGTTGATAGTGTCATGCTCACTTAAATGTCTCACTGATGGTGGCGGGTGTGTCGGGTCATTTAGCTCCCTTCAAAATGGTCGAGCTGAATGGGGCTGATCCATACGTCATGTTCGTGAACGGGCGCTGTCAGTTGGGACTGGTCATTTTTTATCTACCACGGTTCATTTTTAAACTTATTTAGATTTAAAATTAAATTTTGCTTTTTATTTACTCTGGACGCTCTTACTGTGCACGCCTTTTTACATCGTTCTCACATATTTGTATAATCTCAACATGAATGATGTAAACACGATTTTGTAAAAATATTATAATTTAAAAGAGTGTCCATGGAGTTTCTTGCCCATTCTTCTCCATAGAGATCAACGCTTTGGAATGGGCAACTACAGTACTTTCACAAGTTATTATGCCTTGTGACCGGGACTGTAGATTCATTTTGTTTCTTGACTTTCAAAAGTGCCTGTAATGGTCTAATTGAAATAAATGATTTGATTTGATTTGATTTGATCCACGAACGAGTTGACGTAGAAAACCAGGGCCTCAAGTCTGCTATTTTATATAACTTTGTCATTCCAACACGATCCCACTGTCATTGTGCTAAAAGTTCGTAATCTGCTAAATTACAATGGTCGATCATTGGTCGGCCAGTGGTCTCGTAATGGAATCGTAGCAGAATGATATTGTAGTATTGCCATTATTATTAAACCCGTTGGTAGAAATGATTTTCGAAAAACTACTACAACATTTTAAACGTCTATTCAAGCCAGATATTATTTAATATATTTTCCTGTCCCGATGCATTTTATGTTAACACGTTTAGTCAACTTAAAAAATATAAAATGATGATTTTAAAATGATCTACATAAAGCATCCTAACAAATCCAACACTGAAATTTGTCAGTTGACAATATTAGAAATGTCATCATTTCATAGCTTTGTTTACATTTGCATCACAGTGAGCTTCGCTTTCTATTAAAATCGCCGTTTTTGACCATGAATACTGACTCTGGTGATTCTCCTATACCTGACGACCACGGCTTGAATATGGATTCCGCTCTTGCTGATAATGACAACTCCCACGATAACATGGATTTGATGTCAGCACCTATCGAAGACCCGGCATACAATCTGATTCGAGTTCTTCACTGCGAACTGTTGCAAGTGGATATGCACGCTGTGTAAATAAATTGTAATTTTTAACATATCAAGATTGCGAAGACACCTGTTGGAAATTGTCGAAGTTTGATCTCTCGTAAAAACATGGGTTGGACTGTGGACATCAACAGGTACTTAACTATAACAAGTCTACAACTGTAATGATAATATGCAAATATGATTCAAACTACGATACCTTGCAAATAAATACATAATATTGTTTTTTCTTTTCCAGTCCGTTACAAGACAGTGATAGTTTGGTGTGCCATGCATGTTGGACCAAAGCAGGAATAAAATCAGTCAGGGAACAAGTCAACACTCAACACCAACAGTCCACATTTTGTTATTGTTGTCCACATTCATATCTCTATTAGCTGTGGCACCTCTCTTCTAAGGCAAAAGGCAAATTTGCTGAACATTGATATACCACAACGGTAAACCAAACAAGGAATGTGATTGCATATCAAATTGCACCACAACCAGGTTAAGATAACAAACTATACTATTTTTAGAATCCTATTGAATGCAGTAAGATTGCTCTAAAATGTTAAAAGGCTAACATATAATTTTTTTTTGCAGCCTGTTGATACACAATTTTTGACAATGTTTTAGTTTATGATGAATTAAATGTTTTCTATTAATACATTATTATTGTTTTATTTTCAACTATCTGTAATATAGAAATAGTATATTTAGCTTTTATATTTTATGTAGGAAGAGTTTTCAATACTTGTGTAGGGCACATAAAAATAACCTTATAGTTTGGAAACTCCAATGTTTTTCAATAATTTTCAATTTTCTTTTATTACTATATTATTTGAACATAATAATATCAACATTCAATATTGCTTGTGGCCACTCAGGGCCTTAAGTCACTATGACGGCTTGGCATAAGTCTTTATGAGTAACACAATTTCTGTAAAACAACTCAATAATGTTTTAGCTGTCACAGTCAAATGTGATATTAACGTCAGTAAGCAACTAACATTAACCATATAGTTCTGTACAGACCACAGAGTACATTTTATATACGGACCCCTTCAGGTACTTGACATTCAAACCTCCGCTGGCTCGGTACTGTACTGGCCCTGAAAGGGGTCGAATATTTAAGTCACACCACCACCTCATTATTTTTATAAATATTTTATTTTCTGGTTAAAAAATAATATGGGTGTGCATCAATTAAGATAATAGAATTAAAAACTCTTATGTAAACGTCATTAGAAGTTCTTAAGTTATTGAGCAAGACGCTTGTAAAGTCCAAGACCGTAAATTACGATCATCGCAATTTTGATGGCAGTGTAGGTCGACGCTAAAAATCATGAAAAATGTGGTTTTCGGACATGTAAATCCACTTTATAGGGCATGAATATCTTTAATAAATATTCTTTAGCTCGTCGTGAACATATTTCTCCAATCAATACTCCACAAACACGATGGATAGCAAACACTTTTTGTCAAACCGGGCTACTAAAAGCAATGACTGCACAATGACTTTGCAATGGTAGATCAATGATCAAAGGAACTGTCAAAATTTTAGCAGATTACCGCATGCGTCAGTCATTCGTTTGTCATTATGTACGAGATTACCATTTTAAGCAATTTCTTTCAATGGACTGTCAGTGACTGACCAGTGGAATGTCATAATGACGACAGTGTATTAGTAGATTACCAAACTTGTCAAAATCAACCATTACGCGATCAGTGATCGACCATTGTGACACTATTGTAATAGCAGACTTAGGCCCCAGGAGTGGGGTAGTATCATTATCGGATGAAATATTTAGGCCACATACTGCCAACATAGAAGCACTTGCAACAAACACCAGCAGTTTCATTTTGGTACTTATACAACTTGCTTATACTGGGACGAGATATAGAATGAAGTAAGTTTTAATCACTTCTGATGGTAATGTAGAACCTGTTTATTTTATAGTTAAAAGTGGACAAAATGCATATGAGTATTGCAAGAATGGGTGAAAGAACTGAAGACCACAATTAAAATACTTGTCTCGCAATTAACGCTGGCAAATAATTAATTTGCGACGCGACGCCGTGAAATGAGTTCCGAACGGGCTAGACTTAGATTACAGAATACCTGTAGCCTACGTCTATACGTGGCAGTTTTTAAGGTAAAAAAAATATCTGGGCAAGATTTTCGGATAAAATCCTATACTTTTAAAGAAGCAATATTTGTATTCACATTCTCGATAAGCGTTTAATAGAACGAATAAATGACCTAGCGAGCTGGCTAGGTATTGTTTCAAGGTAAATTCGTGCATTTTCACCCGAGCAGAGGTCGGTCTTTCAGGTAAGTAACTAGTGCGAGTAGTAACAGAACTTAATTTTTACTTAAAAGAAGAAACCGAGTGATACTTTCTCCTTTTTTTGATATCTTGTTTTTGAATGGCTACAACAAAATATACAAAGGTACTTCCGAAGGCAACGCTAGGCAGAATCACATTCTTTCAGCGATATTAATATAAAATATGATTTAAACTCTTTACTGACATAATATTTCACAGTTCTGGCAATGATTTCAAATGTCAGGTATTCTTATCTTTATCATATTTGATAAGCCCACTGTCAGTAAAAAAACGGCCGTCAAGACAATTTTTCTTTCAGCCAATACTCTCTCATATTTTACGACACCCGATTCGACATCATTTTAAAACTTTTGAGCAAAACCTAGGCAGTATTTATCGCTCCTATCTCCGATAACCGTTACCATTAAGATAAGATTAGAGGGCAACGTTAAAAGAAATTATTAGCTATTACGAACAAACTGTTGGGTAGTTAATCTGCCACAGATGTTCAGCCACTTTGCTCGTTGCCATGGTTGAAAAAGTCAAGTGAGATTCGAAGAAAAAAAGAAACATTCAATTCCTGATTTGATTTTGAATTTGAAGTGTTGTTCGATTTTTAAAAGATAATGTGTTCGCTTAGTTCAAGCATTCCACCTTTTTTGTGTCTTAAAGTGTACGATAATATCTGGAACACCCTGTCGGATTTGTTCTTTTTTTTTTGCAGGATGGTGATAGAATATTCAACGTAACGAAATGAACCTTAAGAGCTGAACTGTAAATAAAACCGCGGGGCATTACATGAAATGATTCATGAAATCCTTATTTTGCAGTTACAAAAGCCACACCTATCAACAGATATTAGTCATACATAGCATTGAGGGGAGTACCCAGACTGTGCGGTCTGGGTCTCAAGGACGAGAGAGGGCATTGCATATAGTGTGTTGTAACAGCTTTGTCATCAGGGCATTTGAAAACAAAGGACTATCGGGACTTTTAAAACAACAAAGACTCGACAAGACTAATTTTATGACGGGAAGGTTTGAAAAAGGAATACAACCATTATTTACTATATAAGTGTTTTTTTTATCCTACTGGACATTATTTGAAATCATAAACATTTTTATAGATCAGATAACCTGACCTGAAATAACCGTTATAATTATTTAGAGCAACTTCAAGGAAGACCTAAATACCGCTATAAGTTGCCAGTGTACAAAGATGGAAGTAGAAAAAGTGTTGTAATCATTCTTACTTTCTGGGACAAGATACCTGGTCCGGAGAGACGGGATCATTAATCTGCTGCGGGCAAGGTCGGCTCTTATGACGTTTTTGCTAGGCTTTTTTCTTTGGAAGAAATTGTCATGATTGTGGAGCAAACTATCCAGTTTTTTGGTAAAATAAAACAAAAATCCAATACCTAAGAGTTTTTTTTTTGTTATACACAAACTTAATATTTCGCATCGTAATTTAGTCTTAACCAAAAAATTTTAACAAGAGAAATTATTGAGAACAATCTTAAATTAGTTTTTAACACTGATGAATACAAAAAAAAATAACAAAACGAATGTTCTAAAGTAAATCTAAAATTTCCTTTTGATGTTTCACATTTTAGTAACAATACCTTGTGGTCATTGTCAGAACAGCTGGAAGAAGGTATTAATTCCGACTTCAAAAAGAAGGTGGATTGACGGGCATTTGTTTTGCCTATATATTTTTATAACAATAAAACAAACTAATAAAGAATGCCAACGTCACAAATAAAATTAACGCACAATAGTTGTGTTCTGCCAGTTCTGTTCTGTAGTATCGCTGGTGGCATTATCATCAACAATCTCTCGAGACCAAGGCTTGACATCAACTACCAGATCATTTTCCAAATTTTCAAATGAGTGCCCTCTATCATCTTCGCAATTCAAACAGCGAAATTTGGCGCAATGACAAATAGTAGTCGACTCGCAGTAGCTTACATTGTAGTCTAAAATTGCACAGGTGTATGTACAGCTTGATGCCTCACAGTCCCCTCTTTTCTCCATCCGAAATCGAATAAAATCGGGTATCTTATATGGTTCTGTAACAAAAAATAAGCTGTGGTCTAATACTAATGGCAACATAATGGATAGGATAAACAGAATTCTATTCACTCTAATGGTAGATAAGATAAGATTCTTTACTTGTTTATAGATATATTTTCATTAATTATTTTAATGAGCTAAACCAAAAATAAAAGTAATAAAAGTTCTTGCACATAATCGGGCGGGAGGAAACGCCGTTTCACCATTGTGATAATCGCCCGGAGGACACGGTGGAGCACACAGTGGCAGTCTCCCAGCTTGGGCGAAGCACCGCCGTGCCCTCGTAGAGGCGATCGGCGGTGGCGATCTCCCGCGTCCGGCCCTGTTTCAGACCATGGTCCGGAGTGAAAGCTGATGGGAAGCGGTCACCTCCTTCTGCGAAGCAGTCATGCTAGCGAAAGATGTGGCCGGGCGTTTGAGGGAGAGAACCTTAAACCAACCCAGCCGCCGTGGGAGACGACACGGGCGACGGGCGCCGTGAGACCACTCCCGGCCACCGTAGATGCGGGCCTGTGGACGGTGAGCAATGGGTAGCTCACCGTCCGTCCGTCTATTGATGACAAGCCGTGCCACGCCTCAAAGAGATGTCAGCAAAGCAGAGACGCCTGCCAGGGCCTCCGCCTGCCGGGGTTGCGGGTTGTTCGAAAGAGATACCGCGGCTCCGAAACGTAACGGGCAATAAAAGGAACATGGGTGGGTTTTATTCCGTACAAGTCTGACACTCCCAGAAGTTATTTGATGATTTCACAACCAAAAAAAAAATAAACAAAAGGGTTCCGTTTTTTTCAATGCGACTACGGAATTCCCGAAAATGTAACACTACCTTAAATATATTTGTATAAATGTAGTTATAGTAGCACTAAAAACAAAACTATTTCAAAGACGCCAAAATGCTTCGTATAACGGACGCCCGGAGCACTGGCAACGTCTTTTAGATTCACATAAGCCCACTTTGTACTCGAGCAGCTTGCAAATGTATTGACACGAGGCGTTGCCACAGTGTTTTATAGCGAATGGGATATGTAATGTTTCAGGAGCCGTGACTATTCCTGGAACAACGAAAAATGTAGATTGATTTAATATGTAGAAACATTTTGAGTTGGAAGGAACAGGATATTCTTCACTGCAAGCAACTAATAACATTCCTAGTGCTGTTCCAAAGGATTCTTCTCTGTGGGAGGGAGTGAGCTGTTATACGGCTTGTGGGAGCAGAGAATGATGACACGGTTGTTGCGCTGGTTGCTGCGTTACGTGTTGCGGATTTGATCCCCGCTCGGAACAACTATTTGTATGACCTACAGGTAGTTGTTAATAGTCTAGCTGTTTGTGTATGTGAGTTTAAAGTTTGTAAATAGACCCATAATACGGGAGAAATTTCTAGAGTAAAAGCCACGGGTTTTTTTAAATAAATAATGAATGCGAATGACTGCTTTTGTTTCTCTTCCTCTGATATATGACCTTCAATCTTCATTATACATTGGAATGACATGAGTAATATAACAAGTACACATATGGTCAACGAAATCAAATATCTAGATCGAACTTGTATCCTCTTTAGATATTATTTTTTTTTTGTTATGTATCGTATAATATACATAACTGCCAACTAGAGAGTGATTTATTTATATTTATAGGACAACATTTACTTATGCAAAATTTAAAATATACGCATTTTATTCTGTATAAGATTTATTATTTATGGTTGTGGTCTGTATGCATGTAATTTTAGACTGCTTCGACCGAAAGTACCGAACGAACTTTAGCGTTAGTTTTCGCGAGAGATGCTGGGTACGATGCTAGCGACCGATAGATGCTTCTCTTGAGAAGCTCAACATCTGATTTCTCCGAAAAGGAAATCCTTACTAATATTATAAAAGCGAAAGTGAGTGTGTTTGTTTGTTACCTCTTCACGCTTTAATGGCTAAATCGATTTTGACGAATTTTGGTACATAGATAGTTGGGAACCAGGAGACGGACATAGGCTAAAAATGTGAAGGAGAAACAGGGAAGAAAAGGGAAAACTTAGCGTTGCTATTACAAATCAATAAGGCGCAAGGGGAACTGTGTTACCCCGAATTTAACGCCGCGAACGAAGCCGCGGGCAAAAGCTAGTTATTTATATTTTTTTTGTCTAATTTATACTAATATATAAATGAAGCTAATTTTTTTTGTTCGGATCAAACATACGATGACACTTGCGACTTTTAAAGGTGAGTATAGACTACAACATTTACTTGTAACAGAACAACGAGCCGCTCGATGATATATTCTAGTGTATCATCCTTTTACGAACTAAACGTCGAGCACTCTCGCCTCTTTGTTACAAACCAAGGAGCATATTGGTGTAACATTTCGTCGAGCGTATTGGTGTAACATTTCGTCGAGCCCCGAGTGCGGGCGGTGCGCGGTTGCGGGGTGACGCTGAGGGAGAGGGACGAAAAACACGCGGTCCGCGCGGTAAATGCACTATTTACCCGTAACATAACGCCGAGCATTCCCAGGAACGTTACATTACATGGAAATGCTTTGGAAACTGAGCTTTTGCCTGTATTGTACCATTCGCAAGAACGTTACATTACACAGAAATGCTCTAGAAAATGTTGTAGTTTATACTCACCTTAAGGGTTAATAATATCGTGGTTACTCACTGGAATGGTTTGCTTTGTAAACCCGGGGTACAGGGGTTGTCTTCCCACGCTGCTCGTTCTCAAAGTTACGCCGATACTTCAGATAAGGATCTTTATAGTCATCCACGAACGAGTTGACGTAGAAAACCAGGAGTGGGGTAGTATCATTATCGGATGAAATATTTAGGCCACATACTGCCAACATAGAAGCACTTGCAACAAACACCAGCAGTTTCATTTTGGTATACAACTTGCTTATACTGGGACGAGATACAGAATGAAGTAAGTTTTAATCACTTCTGATGGAAGTAATGTAGAACCTGTTTATTTTATAGTTAAAGGTGGACAATATGCATTCCATGAGTATTGCAAGAATGGGTGAAAGAACTGAAGACCACAATTAAAATACTTGTCATGTCATAAGGATTCATTGTGATGCGGAATGAGTCTCGTAATTAAATATTGACTCTATAACATAATTGTTTTTGCCGCAAGAATGTTTATAAAGTAGTCTTTGAATCCCCATCGATGGAACTAAAAAAATAAAATAATAAAATATTTAAAAATAGTTTAAAGTTGTCATTTTGCATGGTCAGCAAGTGATACAAACAATATATATTTGGCATCGCTCAGGCATGCTGGTAGAGCACTGCTGTGTCCTCATAGAGGCGATTAGCAGTGGCAATCTCTCGCGTCCGGCCCCGGTTCAGCCCATGGTCCGGAGCAAGAGATAATGGGAAGCCGTCACCACCTTCTGCGAAGCAGTTATGCTAGCGAAGATGACTGGACGTTTGAGGGAGATGACCTCATACGAACCTACCAGCCGCGAGAGTCGTCTCGTCGACTCCCGTGCCGTCCGTCTGTGGACGGTGAGCAATGAGTAACTCAGCGTCCGTCTAGCGACGGGCCGTGTCGACGGCGAGTTCGTGATCCACACGCGCATCAAAGAGATGTCAGCAAGGAAGAGGGGCCTGTAGGGCCACCGCCTTCCGGGGTGGCGGGTTGATCGAAAGAGTTACCGTGGACCCAAAACACAAAGGGAAAAAGAAAAAACATGGGTGGGGTTTATTCAGTAAATGTCTAACCCTGCCCCCGCTCCGCCCAGAGTGGGGAAAGTTATCTGATAATTTCCCATCCGCAAAAAAGAGAAGCCTCCTAGGACCACTGCCTGGATGGCTTTTAGTCAGTTAATGTCTGACACATGACTGATAACTGGCGTGGCCGGTGCGTTGCGTCAACGCAACACTTGGAAAGCAACGAATGTATGAATGAACACGTCATTGCGTAACGAAGAAGCAACGCATTGGCAACGCCCGTGTTCATCAGCCTAAAGCCGCATATCTCCAATTGAATCGGCTGTTTGTGTTTGTGAGTATAAATATTTGTAAACGCACCCACGACAGTGAAAAGTTATGTGTTGGACCCATGCATTTTATTATATTTAGTTAAGACCTCACAAACCCAAACTAGCGAGGAAAACCAGTTATTTGAGAGTTTCAGGGCTGTATACTTTAAAAAATATATATGAATAGATGACTTTCATGCCATTATGCGCAAACGATGTGCATCGATGTTGCGGCGATTCAGGGGTAGCCCTAACAGCATTTTAGCTACACTGGCGGACAAAGTCGACGGACCATTTATCAGGCTCTGGGCTGGCAGACATGTGCGTGCTCATGTTCATGCAGCCAATTAATGTGTTTTGTTTGTTTTTAATTATTGATTTAACTAACATAGGCTAAGTTGATACTAACACTATATGGATCGCTTGGTGTGAAATAAAGATTTTGTAAAGGTCGTCAACTTCTCTGCTGTATCGTAGTCGGTAAAACTTTAGCATAGCGTTTTAAATATCTCTTAAAGAATGCTTGTAAATAACTTTGGAGTGAGCGGGTCACCCTGCTAAATACCCTTTTGTTTATTAAACGATGGTCCTGCTGTATTGAGTCTGCTATGGTAGATATTTTGTAAATGATTTATAAATTACTGTTCCAGTTCCTAGATTTGAATATTTCGAAGTGTTTTTAGCTAGGCTGGCTTTTGTTTAATCTACGAAAGCCAAATATAGTGTATTTTTTTTGAATTCGGTATATTTTTTTACGAATAGGAACTTTTGAATTCTAGTGTGGGACAAGGATTTTCTTCTGTGTCTGTGGTGTGGGTATTTAAACTCACAGTGAGCTACCCATAGCTCACCGTCCACAGACCTGCATCTTCGGTTGTGTGGAAGTCATCCCGTGGCACCCGACGCCCGGAGCGTCTCCCGCGTTAGATCTACTTCGATCTTTGTCGGTTGTTCAACAACCAGGCAGGCATATTATTGTGACCGATGTTAATCTAATTTCCTGGTTGTGCGATTGTGTATCAGTTTAATAAGTATTGTAAATGTGACAAGTTATACACGCTTTTATTAGCATCAGCTGTAACTATATTAAATCTAATATAAAAAAAAATTGACCCACTTTCGATTGAGCTAAAATTTTTATTACATGTTTAGTTTGAGCTAAACAAGCAGGCTCCTTTATATTTTAGGGGTATGTTAGATACCGCGGCCCCGGAATACAAAGTGCAAAAGAAGACACATGGCGGCCAGAACGGGAAAAGTTCTTTCATGATTTTCCATCATCATCACCATAAAAAACACTCTTAAGTCAGGTTTAGAGAATTCTTTAGGATTTTTAAAAAACTTTATTTAAAAAAATCAAAAAATTATTTAGGAAGACTCATTTTATTTCAATTACAATTTTAGGTGACAGTTACACAACTTTTACATGGTATAGTTTTCTAAAAACATATTATAATAATAATATGCAGTACATAGATATATAAACGATAAACTTAGTCTAATAACTACGATGGATCAAAAGCAGGTATTAACAGTTTTATTTATTTACTTAAAATACTATAAGCTAACAGTACATGAAACCAAAACACTTATATTCTAGAATTTAACACTTAAAAAAGAACATACTAACTATTACTTAAAAATAAATATATTAATAATTTTATGTCATTCATTGCATTGACGTAACGACAGCTAACAATTAATATATTTTTCTTTTTACACATAAACATTTTTAACTGTTAGTTATAAGGGTTGGAACACCAGCACGACCTGACGGATATACAGACGCCATGTTTGAAGCCAAGCCGAAAGCAAATGTTGAAATACCCAGTATTCGAACAAGCATTCTCAATAATTGAGATATAAATGTCAGGTGCAGGATATTTAACGTTTTCTGAAACAAGATAAAATATTCGGTTTGGTTTACACTTCTATAATTTTTATGGTTATTATAAGCATCAAGAAGGACTGCATACAGTTTCAGTGAGCTTTTATTTTTTCGGGTTTTCAAAAAAGCGTGTTTACTTGAAAATTGCCTTTTTTAATAAACTCTATTAGGTAAGAAAAAAAAAACAAATAAACGCATTTTTATAATCAAAGAGATCGAATAAACGAAAAGTGTTGTTTGGCCTTTTAAAAAGTTACCGTGGTCGAATACTACTTGTTCTTGATCATGGATCTTCGGCTTCTTTTACCCAAAAATATTGGGGCAGATTTCGAATAGCATAATTTAGTGTTGATTATTTACCAGCCCCTCTGCTCTTTCCTTCTATTTCTTCTTGCCAGTACTCTGTTGATGTTTCTTGCGGGTAATCCATTTCTAGCTCTTCATCTTCGTCTATATCAAATACAACCTTAGGTAATTCAGCGTCAGTCCCTTGTCCATTAACATAACCAACAACTAGTTCAAGTTTAGTTCTATAAAAATCATCTTCTTCATCAAACGGAGTAACATTGCCATGTGCTGCCAGCATCAACGCGCTTACGAAGACCACCAGGAGTTCCATTTCGATATACGACCTTCTCTTACTGGAACTACTTACTATATGACGTTATAATAGACAATGGTTCGAATTATACAAGGTGTCGCTAACAATACTACAATAAAAGAAAAACTGCAACTCGACAGATACAGGACGATGCAGAAGATATCCTGGCTACATAAGAACAGACGCTGAGATCGTTAGGTTAAGCTGCGATTGCCTTGGTTGATCTATGTTGGTTGGTGTGGTGGTGTGGTCACCCATTACATTCCAAGTTCCCTCCGTGCCTCGGAAAGCACGCTAAGCCGTTGGTCTTTGATCTTTGACAATCGTTACGTTACGAGTGACCCGAAAGTCTAACAACCAGTCTTATCAAGGGATCTCGTATTACCCAGTACTAACTATGTTGTGAAGATCAGATAGACAGTTGCTGCATGTAAAATACTGGTATTAAGCTGCATTCGGTTAGACTGGAAGATGACTGACCCCAACATAGTTTGGAAAAGGCAGATGATGATGACTATCGGGGCAACCCTGTATATCGGTTCAGTTATGATGAATGGTAGCAAATACAATACGCATTATAACTATGAATAATGAAAAAGGTAAATTGCATATAAGATCACGATAAAATCTCTCTTCATGAATCCATGATCATGGATCGCGTATTTGAAATGTCAACTATAATATTTGTGCTGTTTCTCCCGCTGCACAGCTCTTTAGAGTCGAAGCGTAATGTTATATAGCCTATTAATTTAGTGAAAGAATGACTGCAAAGTTCCGGTCAAGGTTCTTCCTTACAAACGTTGCCTCCCTGTTTATATTGCAACCCCTCAAGGGCTTAATTTTCCAAAATACTGTCTTAGTGAGCATCTACGTTCTAAAAGAATGCCCCATCCAACATTTGAGACTTCTTACTTGTAGTTTCTGAGATTTCGTGAGTCTGATATTTTGTCTTTTATATCCTTACTATCCTTACTATAATATATAATATATATAATATAATATTATAAAAGCGAAAGTGAGTTTGTTTGTTTGTTTGTTACCTCTTCACGCTTTAATGGCTAAACCGATTTTGATGAATTTTGGTACAGAGATAGTTGGGAACCAGGAGACGGACATAGGCTAATATTTTTTTGAAAAAAGTGGGATGTGAGGGAGAAAGAGGGAAGAAAAGGGAAAACTTAGTGTTGCTATTACAAATCAATAAGGCGCAAGGGGAACTGTGTTACCCCAAATTTAACGCGGGCGAAAGCTAGTTTATAATATATGTATATGGATAATGTTTGTTAATGTATATTTTCAATAAATTATTTCCTTCTCATGATGTTTATCATTAGACAATAAACATTCACATCCACTTACATTCTGTTTTTAATAATATTTATATATTTAAACTAGCTGTGCCCAGCGGTTCACCCGCTGCTCACTTAGGGGTATGAAAAACAGAAGTTGGCCGATTCTCAGACCTACCCGATATGTACACAAAATTTCGTTTAAATCGGTCCAGCCGTTTCGGAGGAGTAATGGGAACGAAAACTGTGACACAAGAATTTTATATATTAGATAACATACCGTGTTCGTTAGCCTGCTAAGTCATCTATTTTTTTCCTTTTTGTGGTTTTACATTAAAAAAAAAACTAGCTCATGCCCTCGGCATTGCCTGTGTGAAGTTCGGTAATTGTCCCACGGGATCTTCTTATGTGTTAATCCAAGATTTAAACTATCTTCATGCCTTTCGTCCAAATCCGTTTTGTAGCTGTTGCATGAAATAATGACAAACATCCATATATCCTCAAAAACTTTTGCAGTTATAATATTAGTAGGTTAAGATGTACCTTTATAATTTATTTTTTGAGAATCGGAAATCATCAAATTACTTCCCCTACTCTGAGTGGAGAGGGGAGACTGATTGACTCAGACTTATACTGACTAAAACCCACACATGTTCCTTCCATTGCCCTTTATGTTCCATGACCGCGGTATGTCAACCCGCAACCCCAGCAGATGTATATTATAAGACATGAAATTAATAAAGGAGAAAAGAATAATTAATATATTTATTTAAAAAAAACAAAAGGATAAAATCTACATGTGATAGTTACTAAATCGTTGCGCAACTTAATCTTTGTGTCAAAGATATATTTTAATTTCGGCAGCGACATGTAGAAGCGTTTTTACAGAAACCAAATATGAAGCCAAGACGATGGCACAAGTTGGCGCACGCAGCGTTATTACAGGCTCTCGCAACGAAAGGAATGTAAACACCATCTTCAGGAACATGTTCTGAAACAAAAAAAAAACAATAGTATTGAATAAAACCCTTGCAGAATGTCCCCTAGTAAATAGAATACTTGAGGAGAAGAAAGACATCATACGAATTCTTCCCATCAAGAAACAAGAAGTAATTAATGATGGGGTGATGAAAATGGCTTCACTTATATTTACCTCAGCTCGTTCCACCATGCTGATCTATGTGGCTATACAATTTTTCTCTTTTTACTTGCTTATAAATGGCTACACAATACATTACAGTTATTGATTGCCTCATTCGTTATTCTCATTACAACTCCGATCAATAAAGTTAAATTTGATGTTCCTATGACGTTACCACTGTGAGTAACATCTTGGATACCCTACTTGTGGCCAAATAAAGGCATTAAGTTAGCCTTTAATGTCGTGGCACTCAAACATAGAAACTTAAATCGTAACCGTAATCCACCTACAATCTGCAATGTATTGTATTGAGTCTGGTCATTAAATGAAATACAGAATAAATCTAATATATAAAATTCTCGTGTCAGAGTTTTCGTTGCCATACTCCTCCGAAACGGCTGGACCGATTTAAACGAAATTTTGTGTACATATCGGGTAGGTCTGAGAATCGGCCAACATCTATTTTTCATACCCCTAAGTGAGTAGCGGGCGAAACCGCTGGGCACAGCTAGTATATATATATATTTGTTTACTTACCGGTTTCAGGCTCTTGCAGTGAACCAACGCTGGGTTCGACTTCTTCAGCAAATACACCCTGGAATCCTATATCACCAGCCTCTTGCATAGCAAAACCAGCAGCTGCTTCATCGGTAGAAGCAACATTGCCATGTGCTGCCAACACCAAGGCACTCAGGAAAACCAGCAGGAGTTTCATTTTGATATACGAGTACAACTTTCTTTTACCGGAAAGAGTCACTGTATTATTGTGATTATAATTGATTTCAATGTAGTATTTATACTGAATTAATACAAAGAGCGTGGTGATGATGTCGACACTATAAGATAATCATTTAAACTGTATATGTCATGTACCTACTTGCAACATGATGGATCAAGGATAATTAATTTATTTATCAATGAAGAAATCAAATTGTTACAGGATTAATTTGAAGAAAAGTTTGCAAAGTTTAATTTGATTCTGAACTCTACGCGTATTGACCATAAGGAAATTATCATGAATTTAGCTTGTTAGTTAAAGTTTTTAAAGAATTACTTATCATGATGAGTAAATAATCAGTATACATTTCAAACTCGAGCGATGTTAAAGATAAAGAATCTTAGGAAGAATTTGTGCATCTCTAAAAGGAACTGGAATATTACCAATCATGGCTGACTCTAAAGTTTATTCCACCCTGATAGACTGGGGAACAAACAGGGGCTTTCGAAAAAATAAACTTTTAGCTACTCGCCTTTGGAATTAAAACTTTTACTTTTCTAATAACTCCAAATAAACAGATCCTTCGAAAAGTATTTATCCAAAAGTACATATAGTCCCGCCAAGTTGTATGTTTTAAATGTTCATTAATGTGTAAGTCATTTTACTCAAAATTAACGTACGATACTTGTTGAATAATTACCAATTATATATATCTTGCCTAATCAGGTTCCTAGAAAGTTATCACCTTGTTCACTTACAGCAAGTGTTCACCAAACTCAGAGAACTAGGATGAATCAATTTCAGAATATAGTACTGCTTATCAAATCAAATCATTTTTATTTTGCAAACATGGGTATAGTGTATAGGTGTTTTTTGTAGTTGACGTAGAGGTCTCCATATTTTACCGGCACATGGGCATGCAAAGGTTCTACAATTTTCAAATTAAAATATGTTGTCACAGTAATAAAGAACAATAAATTAATGCTACTTAATGTTAAATAAAAAAGTAGTTGGTAATCTTTTTAGGCCTAAAATTGTATCAAAAACCTCTGTCTCATTTACTGTCCATTGTATTATTGCGAATAACCCCAAGGGTAAAACAGTCAATGCTTTGAATGACAATCCTTGAAATATTATGTTGCAACTAGGTACATGATATATCGGGGGTTTTAATCCTTATCTTTAGTTTCAACACTAAAGAATCATTGTGTGAATCCTTACTAATATTATAAAAGTGAAAGTGAGTTTGTTTGTTACGTCTTTAAGCCTAAATTTAAAACAATTTTGGCGAATTTTGGTATAGGGATAATTGAGACCCTGGAGACCGACAAAGCCAAATTAGTTTTAGGTTAGAAATTTTATATGGGTATTTTCGCAGTTTTCAAGGTAGAAAAATCAGATGAAGAAATACAGTGGAAAAATACCTGCAAATCAGGAAAAACAAACCCCATGTTACGCCGAATTTAACGCGAGCGAAGCCGCGGGCTAAAGCTAGTTTAGTATAAATACTTTCTTGAAATCTTTAATATTTACAATAACAATACACTTTCCGGTACAAGATACTCGTAAATAAAAATGACACTCCTGGTGGTCTTAATGAGTGCCTTGGTGCTTGCAGCACATGGCAATATTGGAAGCAATATTGGAAGCAATATTAGAAGCTACTTCATAAATGATGAACATCCTTCTTCTTCTTGCTTCTGGCTATGCTGCGGTTGCTATGCAGGTAGCAGGTGGTGAAGCATATCAGAGTATATTCGCTGAAGAAGCAGAACCTAGCGTTGGTTCTCCACAAGAGCCTGAAACCGGTGAACAAGCAAATATATTTATTCTATATTTCAAACTAATGTCTAGACTCAATACATATCATCATTGCAGATTTTAAGTGAAGGATTAGGGTCACGTTTTAAATCTCTACGCTTGAGTGCAACGACGTTAAAGGCAGCCTTAATTTAGTCATTTACCCATTATCTATGATGTTGCTTACAGTAGTAACCTCATAGAAACATTAAATTTACTGTTCGTGTGTAAACTAATGAATCAGTCAACAATTTTTACTTATAGAGTAGTCACTTATGAACAACTAAAAAGGAAAATGTAAAGCCACATGGGGGAAACAGCCAAGGCTAAATATAAATTAAGGACGACATGAATCTGTATTCCTTATTAAATCATTTTAATACTCCTTCATCGTTCATCGATTGAAATTCGAATTACGACTTTCTTTTCCTCAAGTATTCCATTAATTAGGGGAAGGGCAAGGGTTTTCAGTTTCTATTATTCTATTTTCTATCAATTTATTACTATTATACATCATTCATTACTTTTTTACATCCCAATCGTGGCGAGAGCTTGTAACATCTTTGCGTGTGCCAACCATTGCCATCGGCTTGGCTTCTGACTCCTGTTTAAACTCTAGTGCGTGTTGGTGCCGAAATCTTTAAAACACATCTCTATATTAAGATATGTAATAATTTAGTAACAGTTACAATAATTTTATGTTTTTACATTTTTTTTTTTTTTTTTTCCTTTTGTTAATTTTTATTTATCATATTATAATTAAACTAATTACTAAATATATACAACCTATAAATATACACAAACTAATAAAAAAAAAAAAATATATACAGAAAATTACAGGGCGTCAAAAAATTCGTCCGTATCGCCGTCAACAGGTAAAGTGCCCAGAAGGCTGGCAGCATTACCGCGTTGGATGGCAATGCTTATTTTTTGTGCAAAAAACAGGCCAGCCCTCTGGTCACGAGAAGAATCGACCAACCGCTTGGCGATTTCTCGAAATACTACATGGGCACTCGGACCCCATGGCCCTAGTGTTTCAACCCCAAACGGCTCAAAAACATAATTACCAATCAAATTGTGATATTTGCGCCGTTTGAGGTTTTCAGCACCTGCAGCAGCAGCTCCAGCGCAACCCACCGTACTAGGAAGATGGGATGGTGCAAGGGTGTCGACACAAGTTGCATCCCACACCAAAGATCTACCCAACTTCCATGGCATTATGGTCATACCATCTGGTCTCTTTCCATCGACGCGTACCAAGCCAGTTGGTTCTAAAACAGCTGGCACCCCGGCGGTGGCAAGAGCACGACGGATGAGATCATTAATGCAAGCGTGCCGAGCAATACGACCTGCGCTTTTACTGCAGGAAAGGCCATGGTGTCCGAGGCAGTCGACTGCTTCCCCACATTGACAGCGATGCGGAGCCCCACAGGGTGCACCCAATCGCAAACACGTAGCGAGCCGGAAGGTTGTGTCACCCAACAAAGTACCTATGTTAGGTGACGGTAACGCCTGTAGCCAGAGGCCCGATTCCCACTCACCCACAGCCAGCAAGCGGGCACGCTCAGCAGAATTGGTGGACGTATTAATAAGGTTATTCCGTACCAACCTGCAGAGCGGCTCATCCCACTGTCTCTGGGAAAACGGGTTCACGGGCCGATCCGAGTCCGGGCAAGCCATTTTCCAGGCATCCTCTGCGTCGGTCAAGCACGGCACTTCCGAGTCAACCAGGGAGAGAGCTAAAATTTTCCTGGTCAGCTTTTCAGTGCTGTGGACGGAAGACAGGAATGCCGGTAAGCTTACACTGGAAATTTTGCGGACGCCGAGGCCACCAAAACGAATTGGCAGGGTGGCTTGAAGCCACGCTCGGTCATCCAAGGCCATATTAAAAATGGAAGATACAGTATTGCGAATAATTTGATCAATTTTGTCCAAATGTTGTGGTTGCTTCCAAAGTGGAGAACAACGCAGAAAATACATAAAATTTGGACCAAAACAGCAATATCTTAACAGGGTGAACGCCGAATGCAAATTAATTTGAGATAGTCTGTCCGAAATATCAATAAAATGATTGATTTTGTTCTCGATGAAAGATGAAAAACTTTCTTCTAAAATAGGAGAACCTAGGAGGTGAAGGGAACTTTTTTCTAAAATTTTGATGTTTGGGGCTATTGCATTAAATTTAAATTGTTAATTGTTAATTGTTTTTACATAATTATATTATTTTTTTCTTCAATATTCATGTTATTACTGTATTATTTTTTCTTTTTTTTTTTAACCTAACCTACTTTCCACGTCTGATTGAATCTAAAATGTTGCTTATCCCTGGTACTTGACTTCGGGGGTTTTTAATCCTTATCTTAAGTATCATCACACACCACTGCTGCAACTATCATTGTAACTATTCAGTATAAATAGTTAATTGAAACGATTAATTATTACATTCATTTTGTAACTCTCTCTGGTAGCAGAAAGACTTATAACAAAATGAAACTCCTGCTCGTTTTTGTGAGTGCCTTGGTGCTGGTAGCACATGGTGGTGTTACTCCATCCGAAAAAGAGGGGGGTGTTTATACAGTTCCATCTGAAGTCGTTGTTGAATATGCTGTGGTTGCTGGACAAGAGCCAGATGAACCCCAGCGTGGGTTAGCCGAAGCTCCAGCTGTAGGTGAACTTGGTGCTGAAGCTGGACCAAGAGTGGCTTCCCTGCAAGAGCCTGCGACCGGTAAGTGATCACTCAGATTTTTCCCTGTTATGACTTTCTTCATTATTTCTTTTGCACATAAAGCTTTTGGTCCGCCGATGTCGTCTCTGCTCTTCCCGGTTAACTCGCATCACTGTTGCATTGGACGATTAGGGTAGGGTAGGGTATAGGAACAGAGATTGCTCCTGTGTTTGCGGTCTCCCTTGGCAAATCTCCGTTCAGATTGTTTGCAGTGGCTGATTGTACGTCACGACGGTATCGGTATTATTATTTCTCAACCACTTTTTTATTTAACTACCCAGATTTTTCCACTCTTGGGTAAATGCCTACCCCAATTCTTTCCACTTTTCGCGATGTTACGCCTTTATCCGCCACTTAACGAGAAATCCATCCAAGGCGTCCCACCGTCTCCTCCTTGGTCTGCCGCGATCCCCGTCTATTTTTATTTTTCTCTGTACATCTTATTTAATTTTCTTAATTATTTAAAAAAACATACGAGTATTATATTAAAATATGTATATATAAATATTGAAACAAGTAGCTCACTGGTAGCTGGAACATGGTCTAAGCTACCGGAGGCTCCAAATAAAAGAAACTCCTGAAAGGTCACGGTTTCTGTATCAAGCCCTTGATCCAGATTTCTAACAAGAGCTAGCGAGTAGAGGCTATTAGCAATTATTATTAATATTTCTACGGTTATTATTGTTTTCTTTGTTTTGGGTTTTTTAAGCAATGTATAATCATTGGTATATATATGCATCAATAACTACAAATATGTAGAGAGAGCATCACGTAGCCCGTGGGCGGAAAAAAAAACAATTAACAAGTTATTCGTACCATTTCTTTGTTTTCACTGTTATTTGAACGGTGGCAAAATATACTGTTACTAGTGGACGTAACTAAACTATAGCAAAACCAGTGCATGTATGAAGGAGCACCCCTATTTTCTTTCATAAGTTCGCAACATATTTGTGTAGCATTAGGTTCATATAAAGCATTTACTCTCCAAATTTAAGGAGCTGTAACATACGGTCATGACCAATCTATTTGTCCTAAAAAGTAGTTTATAAACGTGATAGTGATTTAATGGCACTTGATTGCTATCTCCTTAAATAAATTTTCTCCCACATAAAAACAGTAGCATCTGACGATGTCTCTCTTCTCCTACACCTTGCATCCAAATACTTTGGGGTCACTCTGCAAGGTTTACACGAAATAATACTTTAGGGGTATGAAGAACAGGGGTAAACCTCTCCATCCTCTATGGAAAAGGGAGGATCCTCCGACCAGACGAGTGTCGTGTCGTGTGGACCACTGCACGACAGTTGCTTGTCGGGTGCTCGTTTAAATGCTAACTTTGCTTACGAGATGTAGGAATGAAAGGCGCTGTAGTACTTTTTGCCACTTCATGTTTGTATCGCTACATTACAATTTCTCTTGTTCCAGAAAATGTTCCGTCTCCTCAATCGGGCATTTACATCCCTGTCGTGGCGAGGGTCTGCACTAACGCTGCTTGCGCCAACGTTTGCCGCCAACTTGGCTACAGATATGGCGTCTGTATTTCTCTTGACACATGCTGGTGCTACAATTAACAACTTTATGTAAGGCATACATGCTTCAATATTTCCGTTTTTCAAAAAATGATATTGTAAAAAACTGCTTATAAATCACGGTAGTTAATAAATATAAATAATTTGTTTATGGTTATATATATTTCATTATGAAAAATACAACATATAATGTGTGTGTATTTTTTATTGGAATAAAATAAATATTCTTCTTTAAAAAGTCTTTTTGTTGGTAATTTTCAAATACCCGTATAATAATGCGAGTTGCCACATAACATAACAAAACATCATACCTCTTTTGAGATAACCATTTCACAAGTAAAACAACAAGTTCCCTGAGAAATCCCTCATCAGTGGAACGACTATAATCATCTGTTATTTGAATTATCAATAACCTCACACAATCGAGACGCCTAAGGGCTTACAACTGCAACTGTAGACAATGTTATCATCTCTTATAACTAGGTACTCCGACTCAGTCTTGTTTTCAGGAACCGCAGGTTTTTCCATACTAAATAGGCTTTAAGGTTTCTTGCTCTTGCTTTAAAAAAAAACGTTGCCCCACACCAGGAATTTCTCCTGTATCGCGGGTGCGTTTACAAACATTTAAATTCAAATACACAAACAGCTAGACCCGAAACAACTATCTGTAGGTCATACAAATATTTGTTCCGTGCGGGGGTCGAACCCGCGTCGCGTAGCGCAGCAGTCTAACGCTTAACCACTGTACCAACCGTGAACCGTGCCGTCCGTGTCGTTTGATCGTAGCTTGTCTAATGTGAAGCGATGATGGCCTAGGGTAGAACACGCTTTTATTTTTATTTTAAAATCAGTTGTAAAATCATCATCTGACACTGACTGAAATCCATCAAAATTTCTTCTTCTGAGCTTCTGATCCACCGTGTCCTCCGGGCGATCGTCATAATAATGGCACCCAGGCGTTTCCTCCCGCCCGATTATGTAGAGGAACCTCCCGCAACTTCCGTGTCCGATGAGGACCTGCGTCAGGTGGTAGGTGAGGACGCAATGGCGCCTCTCCAGTCACGCCTCTAACAACCAGCCTTACGTAGTGGTATCGTATTACCCAGTACTAACTGGGTTGTAGAGGTCAGAATAGGCAGTCGCTCTTTGTAAAATACTGGTATTCAGCTGCATCCACCGGAACCCGACCCCAACATAGTAGGGAAAAAGCTAGACTGATGATAATAATGGTGTAGACTATTCCTAAGTAAATTGTAATGAATTTGTTTTCCTAATTTAAGGAATCTTGGTTTCAGTGCTGTGTTAGATTCAAAACTTCAATTGCAGTGGATACAGGGTAGCAAGTGACACTTATATAGTTTCAGACATTCATCTGTCACAAGTTATGGTCAAAATAACAGCATGCTAAACTTCTTTTGACTATTTTATTTCAATTACAAGATTTTCATTAAAAATCACGAAACATTAACTTACACATTAATTTTGAAAATTCAAGTTTATTATACTTTAAACATAATCCAAAGGATGCATCTAATTCTGAATCAAATACAGTTCTAAAATCACTTGTAACAAAGACGTTTCTACCATATTATTTTAGAGCACTGACAAGTGGTGGTGGATGCACAGACGCTGTTTGTACCAAAATAGCCAAGCAATTTGCAAATTTGCTGACACGCAGGGGTTGTACAGGCCCTCGAAAACATTGGGATGTATACACTTTGAGGAGCGTAGATATTGAGTTCTGGAAAAAGAAAAAAAAAGGTTACATACCTCTTTCAAAAAAGATTGAACGGTAACTTGAGTGCAACGTCAAACTGGAAGAAAGACCCACTGTTACAGGATCTATACTTTCTAATAGCTCTGGAGATTTAAAGTATTGACTGATAAGCTAATAACTTCTAGGCAAGCGTCCTGCATCGTCTACCATCATGGGAAATTACTATTACTTTATCTAAGTCGCCAACCTATCTGACTTTGTCATCGGACCTTTTCCCACCAGTTTGACAGATCCTTGTAAAAATTTAATTCCGATCTCCAATCCATTCTGGTATATATCTGCATTATTCCGTTTATGCGTAAAAAATTAATTCTATGAGTCAGAACAGGAAAATTAAAAAACATGTATTGCAATAACAACTGAAGAGGAAAATAGTTTAATTATAAACAGTTAAACATTTACATTGTTTTTGTTAAAAACAAAAGGTCAAATCAAATACTAATTTAATAAAGAAATTTTCGAATAATCAAAGAAAATGAATCAAATTCAGAATTTTGTACAGATCCAAAATCATTTACTACCAGATGGTTATAGAAAGATATAAATATTTTTATAAGCACTGGCAAGTATTGGTGGACACACAGACGCCACTTGTATAACCGAGAAGACTGCAAAGGTAGATACACGCTGTGTTAGTACAGGCATTCGAAGGTATTGGAATGTAAACGGTTTTAGGTAATACAATATCGCGTTCTGGAAAAAAAGAGAAAATAATATGAATTTAACCTCCTTGCTAAACAATCAAAGACGAATGAGAAAACGTTTATTGTGCATAAAATCGAATTTTGATTTTATATAATATGAATTTTGAAGTTCGAATAGTTTATACTTATTGACGTTCACCTTTATTTTCTATCAGGTGAGAAAATGGCCAAACGCTCTATCTTAGCTGCTAAATCCCCAATATACTTGACTGTATCTTCAAACCCATCATTCTATCAAACATTCTTGTTCTCTGGCTATTTTAAAATCATCTCAATTATGAAAGCTTTTAATGCCAAAAGTAGGAAGAAAAGTAAAAACTAAAATAAAATTCTGATCACTTCATTAATTATTCTATACTTAAAAAATCTATGACTTCATCACGACTGTCTTAATTTGGATACGTAATTTATCCTGTTAGATAGAATTGAAGAACAATATTCATTATTACTTACCCCCTGCTATTTCTTCAATTAGATTGTATCCTGGTTGCCCCGCATCAGCCGCAGATTCAGCAGATTCTACAGGTGGAGTTCCTTCGACGAATTCACCCGAGGATGGTGCACCACCAGCGTCCAACTCAACTACTTTAACCTCGTCTTTGGATGGAGCAGCTTTGCCCTGTCCTACGAACACCAAAAGGCTTATAAAAATCAGGAGTTTCATTTTGGAATACCTACGACTGTTTTCAATTTAGACGTGTTGTCAAATGAACTAAAACTTGTATTGATTGCTGTTGTTTAGTATAGTTTTATACTAAATGGTTGCAACTGCGCATAATTGACAAGAGGATAGTGTAGTGTTGACACACTTAAGATTGTAATTAAAGCCCTTGAAGAAGTTGAAGTATTCATAATGTATTGGGAGATATCGACTTTATTACCAGTAGGAAGAGCCAGAAACGTGACCTGCGATTGCTTGATTGTAAAACTAGATAAGTTCGGTTGTTTACTGCTGCGATGAATCAGTTCTTTATTTAGCTTACAAACATGAACTCATCATAATATCACGTCTGTAAGTGTAACCCCCGAACGGTAAGGCAGAGGTGTACCTAATAGTACTTCCACATTACACCAGTTATGTTTAAATCCCATGTAATAGGGGGCAAGCTTATTGCCATCAACCGGGCTCAATTCTATATCCCATGGCTGTTACTAAGAAATTCGTAAGGCAGTAAATTTTGGACAAATATCGTGAATTTTATTAGATACTAGCTTTTGCCCGCGGCTTCGCTCACGTTAAATTCGGGGTAACACAGTTTCCCTTTCCTGATTTACAGGTACCGGCTACTTGTAGTTTTTGCCCTTGCGCCTTATTTATTGTAATAGCAATACAAAGTTTTCTCTTTTCTTCCCTCTTTCTCCCTCAAACCTGTGTCTCCAGGGTCAAAACTATCTCTGTACCAAAATTCATCAAAATCGGTTTAGCCATTAAGGCGTGAAGAGGTAACAAACAAACTCACTTTCGCTTTTATAATATTAGTAAGGATTTATTTGCCACTAATACCAAAGACTTCCCTAGAAAGAGCTCATTCTTAAAGAGGGTACTCCCATGATGTACCTACAAGGACAAAAACATCGTACAATGCAGAATCAGTCTACCAGAAAGGACTAAAGTCTGCCGGCTGCTCATCATTTTATTAGTATTATATATTAATATATTATATATAATATATTAATATAGTATTAATGATATTGCATCTGTTTTTATGATAAATCTGTTTCTTAATGATAGGGAATCTGTTTTAATGTGTCTGTGTACGTCTAACAATATTATATTAGTTTTCTATGGGTCTATGCCACCCGAAATAAAGTTTATTCATTCATTCATTAGTCCATAGGCAAACGTTACTTTTGTGACGCTCGATATTTTGATCCTACGATAGAAGTTAGTCGTACTCTATTGATTTTAAGGTCCTATGCACCATCATTATCCTGCCCTGTTCCCATTTTATTTGGGGTCCGCGCAACGCGTTTTCTTATTCCATTCTCCCTTGTCAGACGTCACGATATCATTTAATCTTTTCCCCTCTCCAGTCATCAACATACATATTTATCGTACTACTAGCTGTGCCCAGCGGTTTCACCCGCTGCTCACTTAGGGGTATGAAAAATAGATGGTGGCCGATTCTCAGACCTACCCGATATGTACACAAAATTTCGTTTAAATCGGTTCAGCCGTTTTGGAGGAGTATGGGAACGAAAATTGTGTAAAATAACTTCTCCCGCTCTGGGTGGAGCGGATGGGAGTATCAGACCTTTACTGACTAAAATCCACCCATGTTTCTTCATTTGCCCTTTGTATTCCAGCGCCGCGGTATCTCTTTCGAACCAACCCGCCACCCCGGCTGACCCTTATTAGCTTTAATGGGGTTGGCAGTTTGTATGGAAGTTCGTTATTTTGACTATGGAAAATCCCATCGATAAAATATGGGAAAAAAATTGTGTTCACCAAAAATACTGATCGTGCACCAAATATTCTTTCCTGAATACTAAAAAAATGCGTAGGTTAGGTTAGGTTAAAACTGCGACCCCCTACGCCAGTAACGACTTGCATTAATAGAAAATGGATAAAGATATAACACTTTTTTATTGTAGTGCTGTCTTTTTCCTGATGCTCGTTATGACATATTTTAATTAACATATTTTGGTGCACATTCAGTATATTTGGTGCAACACAGGCAAAATTAGGTAAACGAAATGGGAATAAATTGAAGTACTTTTAAATACCATCCATAAAATATTACCGATCACGTGAACTTGTGCTTTGATCTTATCAAACGTAACAACAGTATTCATTAATTTTAAACGCATTGTATTTAAATATATTATTTTCCCCATTTGCGGTTTACAACGTACCTATTTAATGCATTTTGTAAAATAATGCGTTCCAATTCAAAGCCAACTGTATTTCGGTAATGAAATTCGTTGATTAAATCATGTAGTTAAAGCTTTGCTGTGCCTGCTTTTAATACCGGATTTGTAATCTGTCAGAACATATTAAAGCTTTTTCGTTAATGAATTTGATTTCATCCTGGTTAAAAAAATTGGATTCTTCATTTAATTAATACACAGATTTATTTCAATAGGTAGTTATTTTTTAAAACCCATTTTTTTTAATACATTTTTTCTTAGCCTCCGCTTTCCTATATCTGGGTAATGGCTTTAATGGAAATCATCAAATAACTTCCCGTTTTGGGCGGAGCGGGGAGCTGTGTCAGACTTGTACTGACTAAAACCACCCGTGTTCCTTCTATTGCCCTTTATGTTCCGGGGTCGCGGTATCTCTTTCAAACAACCCGTATACCCGGCAGGCGGTGGCCCTGGCCCCTCTGCTTTGCTGACATCTCTCTGAGGCGTGCGTAGAACACTAACGCGCCGTCGTCACGTAACGACAAAGAGTACTGACTACCTATTGCTTTTTGAACTAGGCTCTTGATATCCAAGCAATATAAAAAAACTGACTGTTTATTTATAAAAAACACTACATGCTATGCTGTGCAGTATGTGCACAAATGCGAGAGCAACGTTCAAAATATTGCAGGTTATTTTGATATATCGGCGTTTCGTGTTCATTTTCCTCAAATATTAGTATCTGGTTCATTAAATACACATAATTTGAGTTATGATCCATTTGATTTGTGATAGAACGGCGTGGACTTCAAAACAAATTAATGTTTCAAACGTGTGTTTACTGAGAGCCCGAGAAATTTTAATTACATCGAAATACGCCAATTTTCCTAAAATATTTGTGTAAAGGAAAATGAGTAATTTTGGGTTTAGTATTTGGAGTTCTACGTAGACTCCGATATTAAATATTACCTTTATTAAAATCAAAACCTAGTCAGCTAATATTTGTGAACACTACTAGCATCATCTGATTGCAAATATTCGTGGAAATACAACGATGGACTTTTTCATTGGTGTAGTGGTCACAAGCATGACTACCAAGAGTCCTGGGTGCGATTCGCAGGTCCGGCTAAGTGTTATTGGGTTTTTCATCAGAAATTCTTATAGAACTAAAATATAACTGGTGAAATGTGGGTGTCCCATTAGGTGCACCTCTGCATAACCCATCGGGGATTAGAAGCGTCATAATATACTGTGAAATTAGACTCGAAAAACGAATGAATAGATTGTAGGAATCGCGCAACAGTTATCCATTTCAATCAATTTCCTTTACCAAAGCTTGGGTCTCGACCCGATCACCCGAAATCGATGTCTAATCTCGTCAAGCTCACGATTGAAGGACAGGTTATCAATTATCTTTAAAACGATACAAATACCCATTGAAAACCCTTTCTCTAACGGATATTTGTTCTCGATTAGACACATTAATTAGTGTGCGAGCAACCAACGATTGATGAAGTGGAATCATTTAAACCGATTTGATTTTAGCCCGAGAGCTCTATTTAGGTTAAGAGAAGGACAATATATTAATGGTCGTAATCCACTGTGCTGCTGCTGCTGCCGAGAGCCTCAAACGGCGTAATTACTGCAATTTAATTGAAAATTACAGGTTTTGAGCCGTTTGGGGTCGAAACGCTGGGCCATGGGGCCCAAGAGCGTGAGTTCTTTTCAGGGAATTTTCTCACCAATACTCTGCTTCATCAGACTGCCTCTCTTCTTTAACCAAAGAATTTGCATTGTCATTTAACGTGGCAATGCTGATAGTCTAGGCACGTTTCTGGATGGTAGCGGTGTGGAGGAGTACTTCGCAGCCTTAAGTTTACTAAGTTATTTAGTTTGTTTTAAACAAGTACTACAGTACTTGTTTAAATTTTCCTACTTGCCAAGTTTGTACAAAATTTCATAGGATTATTTTTTAAACATTCTCTGTGTCGTGATGGGATCTACACATAACAGGCGCTGTTGGAATACTTTAAGTACAAACTTAAACTTAAAAAAAAAAACAGGTATGCTTAATGTTTTTTTTAAATACTATATATAAGATGCCCAAAGCCAGCAAAGTTTTTCAAACTTCAACACGGGAACGGATTCAAAAACAAAAAAATAACTGATACACTGTCAATAATTTGATGTCGATAAGATAACAAATTGCGATGAATAATTAATATTAATCGCATCAATAGTCACCACTCTATACTCAACAACTCAACACAAACAAGATAAATGAAATTAAGTGGGAACTCATTCTTCAGAACTACTGTAAATATTGTATCTGTAAAGCTAAGTAGATTTTTCTTTAATTGATCGCTAGTAAATTTTGTTTCAATTAAATATCAACATTTATTTTGCTAACTTTAGTTTTGCACAAACACGATTTAAATGAAAGTTTTTATTTGTAAACATTAAAAGATCCAGTTCAATATAGTTTTATTTGTTTGTTTATGAAAAGTTTACTTTTTCTAATGGCATTTTGGAATTGTAAACAGTGAGCATAGAGAATTGAATTGACTTAGAACAGGTGTGCACAGACCCTTCAAGTATGGGAAAAGAAAAGTGGGTGGAGCTATATTTTAAAACGTTGCCTCACTCTAGGAATTTCTCCTGTTTCGTGGGTGCGTTTACAAACATTTAAACTCACATACACAAGCAGCCAGACCCGGAACAACCATCTGTAGGCCATACATATTAGTTCCGTGCGTAGATCGAACCCGCAACACGTAGCACAGTGGTTAAACGCTTAGCTACAGCGCCAACCTTACTAATATTATAAAAGCGAAAGTGAGTTTGTTTGTTTGTTTGTCACCTCTTCACGCTTTAATGGTTGAAGCGATTTTGATGAATTTTGGTACAGAGATAGTTGGGAACCAGGAGACGGACATAGGCTAATACTTTTTTTGAAAAAAGTGGGATGTGAGGGAGAAATAGTTATTACAAATGCTATGCTATGCAATGCTATTACAAATCAATAAGGCGCAAGGGGAACTGTGTTACCCCGAATTTAACGTGAGCGAAGCCGCGCGCAAAGGCTAGTTTATGATATATCCAACAGTGGGTGATTCCTAATGATAATCATATCAGTGGAAGTTCAATACATCTACGACTAAGTCTTGTCTCAAGTGAAATCTACTCAATCTCTCTATTTTCATAACAAATTCATAAAGTATTTCAGAACCTACCTACTTAAACGCGCAAGCGCAGCCAACAAATGTTCAAGTATTCTTAGTAAAGTAATGAACTGATAGCGCAGTCTACCATTTTCCTGTTTAGTTTAAAACACTTAGTGGGTGCGTTCGATTCTATATTTACCGATGTAATATTTAACAGCGCTACATATTTGTTTTGGTTGTATTTTAGTCACCACTTAAACAATAAGTACCTCAAAAGGTAAAAATCAGGACCCTTATGGGATCACTTTGTTGTCCGTCTGTCTGTCAAGACGCTTTATCTCGGAAACGCTTGGATGTATCGAGTTGAAATTAAAACCATATACTCAAGTCTGTGGACCCTGTGAAAATCCACTCTCTAAGTCTACGCTGTCAAAAGATATGGGCGTTTACGCGTTTGTGACAACGACCATATTATGGTCGTTGGTTTGTGAATCCTCGATGCGCGAGTCCGACTAGCACTTGGCTGGTTTTTTTCAATATATTTTCCACAGAAAATTTCATAGAATGTTAACTGACAGTAATCTCCTGAAGTTTTTGTTGAATCACCAGAACCACGAAATAGTTTACCTATGAGTAATCAAAATCATTTTGATAAACGTGTGACTTTCTCAATCCATTATCAACTTTCTATGTTTGTCTTGGATATTACTGACATCTGCAAGAGAAAACATTGTGAGGAAACCTGGTCTAATAAGTCTGAAATGGCCAACCCGTCTTGAAACAGCGTGTTTGCCTTCTCAGTTTGAGATGAGGCCATTGCCCAGCAGTGGGACAGCAATAAGCTGGTAAAACAATAGAGTAGTTCTAACATCAATATGAACGCCAGGCAAAACCTACAAACAACGAACTACATGAGATTGTTTAACGAAAGGTGCAAACACAAACAAATGAACATCACAAATTGCAATATTTACGAAGTATGAACTCCTCCGGAGACGTGAGAACTCGACTGTCAACCCCGTCCTATAATTAAGGGTGATATTAATACAGAACTACTGAGCGCATGCCGCGGCGGAGGTATTCCGATATTGCGAAGCCGTATTGGTGATCGCTCAAGTGATACGGAATATTCGACATAGCTCAGAGATCATTATATTCGCTTTCTTTGTTCATTACTATGTGTCACGAATAAAAGGCCAGTGTTAATCTATGTATAAGGTGCTTGGGTTTTTCTCGTGTGGCGTTCTTTTAGTAAACAACTTTTGTGAAAGTGCTTACTCTTAGGCACTTGGATAAGAAAGCTATATTGTATCGTGTACTTCTTTTGTTTCTGTTACCAACGTTTATTAAGCGAATGTGTGCTCGCATTTAAGCACTAAGTCACCGCTATCATAGAGTCCTTTTTCAGTTGCAATACAGTAACAATTGTTTAGTCTATGGCATCGCTCTTTATCAAGTACTACGTGATAATTATAAGCTAACACGCTGACTACCGAATATTTTAACCGACGCGACGCCCACAGAGCTCAAATACGACATACCTTAGCTGGTAATAACGATTCGAGTAATACAAAAATATGGACAATAACGTCACTCATAAATAAAATAACGTGTGAGTTATGAACAAGTGGAAAATCCAGAGTTATGATATCCGAAAATTGAGATCTAGATTTATGTTTGCAGTTGTTATTAGAGCTAGGTTCAACTAGAAACTCGGTTAAATTATTACATGAAAACGAACCGATGCGTTTCCAGCAGCATTCACAATCGCTTTCAGTGTCACTATAGTTATTACTATAGAAACAGGGAAAACTTTATCTTACTCAGGATATTTTTTAGGAAAATATTCTCCTTGGCCTAGTGGTCGCAAGCGGAACTGCTTAGTAAGAGACCCCTGGTTCGAGTTGGGTCGGGCAAAGTATTACTTTCTTTTATTTTTTCTGTTCGTAATCATTAAATAACTTCCCCTGCGCTGGGTTCTGGGAGCGGGGGGTATTAGACTTTTACTGACTAAATTGCATCCTTCATAAATTAAATAGATTTACTTCAGTAGGTAGTTATTTTTTTAAAACCATTTTTTTATTACTTTTTCTTCCTAGCCTCCGCTGTCTCACACCTGGGTAATGGCCTTTTAATTTTTTTGCGGATGGGAAATCATCAAATAACTTCCATTTTTAGGCGGAGCGGGGAGGAGTGTCAGACTTTTACTGACTAAACCCATCCATGTTCTATTCTAATACCCTTTGTGTTTCGGGGCCGCGGTATTTCTTTCGAAAACCTAGTCGTGGCAGGCAGTGGCCCTAGCAGACCCCTCTGCATTGCTCACATCTACGACAAGTCGACACGACCTGTCGTCACCAGATGGATGGACGGTAAACTACTCATTGCGTCTACAGATCCGCGTCTAAGGTCGCGGGAGCCGTTCCGTGGCGCCCGACGCCCGGAGCGTCTCCGACGGCTAGGTTTGTTTGAGGTCCTCTTTCTCAAACGCCCGGTCACCTCCTTCGCTAGCATGACTGCTTCACACTCCCTCCACAGTCCCTCTCGCCCCGGGCCGCGGACTGTATCAACCACGGAGTCTTATTTTGAACCCGGTTGCCGAATGCCAAAAAGCACCAACATCTAGCGATATGTAGGTGTACTCTCAAGTACACTCCTGTCTAACCCTTTGGGAATAACAAGCATGATGTTATGTTAAAATAATGCATATTTTTGTAGCATCTTTTTTATCACTCCCGTTCGTTCCTCCCTCTATGCTCGGACAGAATCAGCGCTATTGTCTATGACTTTACGAATTCCAAATTCAAAGTGCGTTTCCATGACCAAGGACATTATAAAACGTGTTTAGGAGTCTGACAGTCGTCTAAAATGCAAAGCGTGTTCCCTTCTCGCTAATTGTATTGAAATAATTAGCAGCTATTGTGGTGATCATTTTGAATACGGCGTTTTGTCTGAATTTATTTATTTTATTCAGCGAACTATGAGATGTTTATAATTGAAAATAGAGATCTTTTTAGTACATTTTTTACGTGTCTAGCTTAGGTTTGATCTGCCGCCGTGTGTACATGTATCTATGTTTATATTTAGTATAAAAAACCGGTCAAATGCGAGTCGGGCTCGCACCGTGGGTTCTGTACAAACTTGCTATATAAACGGCTGTATATATTTTCACTGGGTAGGGTTAGTTTTTGTACACACCTCCAAGCCCCAAGGGACCAAAGATATAAGTATATAGTTTTAATTTTAACTCGATACCTTTACGCGTTGTCGAGATAAATAATCTTGACAGACAGACAGATGGGCAAGAAAGTGAACGTAATTATAAGGGTTCCGCTTTTTACTTTTTTACCGTATTTCAGTCATGTCCATTATTTTTATGAAAGTAAACATCCACTATACAGTATACCGTACAGTTACCTTATACTCGTTGTCCCAGAAAATTACTGTCGTGGCAGGAAACATCGTTTGCTGGTTGTTCCAACCTGCCGTACTGTTGCGCACTCCAAGTCGTCTATTCCTAGGACACTGGAGGCTATCAACGCTCTCCTGAACTCTAACACAGGTTTTGATATGTTTGTGGATGAATGAAAGTTTGTTGAACTATTAGAATGTTTGAATTTCTGTGAGAAGAACGAATGACTGAATTTAATAAATTAAATATGTTTAAATAGTGTAATTGGCCTCGGCCGTTCTATTTATAATAAATAAATAAATACTCAGCTGACAAACCTTCCAACTGCTGATCAAACGCTCGAAAACCATTTCGATTACCTACTTCACTATAAATAACATGAATGGACTGGCAAATTTACGTGCTGCCTGCTAAAATAGGGAAAGCGTAGGAATTTCATTGAATGGAAGAGGAGGGTACCTCATGAGTCAGAACCTGTTTTAATGACGTGCATGTCAAACTGTCTAGACAAACTGATTTGAAAAATTGATATTGATCTCTATATCTATCGTGATAGGTAAGTTATTGTTTTGAAGTCAGCCATTGTTAGTTCTCAGTATTTCGATAGATTGATACTAAACTTAGAGTTAGAACTGGTACTACAGTAAGTTGTTATATAAGCACTTACATTCCATAATGGACTATTTTTACTGAAGATCCATTAGAAATTAATTAAGGTGTCAGACAGGTATAGCGACGATTACCTTGTAAAAGATGAGATAACAAGACTATTTGCCAAACAGGACCACAGAAAAAATCCCAACAACATCTTTATCTATAAGTCTGGCACACAAACGAATAAATATCTCTCGCATGAAGTTGACAGATAAACGGGTATCGAGGGCCAATAGTACCCTAATAAATAAAATGAGAAAAAATCGCTGGCAAGACGAGAACCCTTCCCGCGGGAGTGCAGTGGCCGAGGCATTTACATACATAATGATGACCTCTTGGGGCTGACTGCGACCCTAGTACCTACCCCACCAGACGACCGTTTACGACCAGCCAATGTCACTTTTTAAACATTTTACGACCTTTCAACCTATAGTTACGACCGCTGACTTTAAGATTTTAAAACGATTGATAGTGATAAAGTAATTCCAAAATATTTGTAAATTTTTTTTTTATGGATGTTTCTAAAGGCTACCTAACAATTGCAACTTGAGTTTTATACTTTTTTCCTAGCTTAACTGCTCTGAGACACTACTTATTTATTCCAGAACTGCTTCTTCATTCTAGCAACACTGAAATACATCAAATCGCGGCCTGAAACAAGTTATTAGGCTAGCATGTCGGTCCATTAAAGTTTCAGACATAAAGCTGCTAAAAACCAATACATCATAAGGCAAAATTACAAAGGGTTGTTCAAACTGTAGGATTAATACTGAACTGAATATATTGAACTATATTGAGGTTTCACCCGTCTTTGGTTACTGTTCCGCTCTCGAGGGTAGTAACGTGGTGTTATATAACCTATGTTACTCAGTGATAATGTAGCTTTTTAATGACAAACGAATTTCTGAAATCGGTCCAGTAGTTTTTAAGTTTATTCATTGCATAAAAAATACAAATCTTTATAATTATGACGGGCCTGTTGGTCTAGTGGTTAGGGGCCCTGACTGCTGAGCCGGAGGTCGTGGGTTCGATTCCCACCCAGGACAAACTTTGTGTGATGAGCATGATTGTTTGTTCTGTGTCTGGGTGTGATTTATCTATAATATGTATGTATTTATAAATTATATAAGTATGTATATAAGTTGTCTGGTAACCATAACACAAGCTCTGCTTAGCTTGGGATCAGATAACCGTGTGTGAGTTGTCCCAAGATATTGAATATTGAATTATGTATAATTGTTACTCCTTCAAGCTCAAAAACCTGGACCGATTTGGGTGAAACTAAGCATGTAGAGAGCTTATACCCTGGATTAACACAAAGACTCTTATACTTATCCCGGTCTACGCGGGTGAAACCGCGACACGCAGTTAGTCAAATAAATTGCAACTCTATTGTGTGTTAGAACACTGGTTTCTACACTCTATGTGAAAAAGCCCCAAGAGTGATTCCAGCAAGGAAGTGCCCACATAGCCATCGGAAATTACATTTTTAATCTCCTCTCGCACGCGTTACCCCGATTGGGGTTTGAAGGTTAATACTCCAGTAGGAACACTACACTACAGTACACACAAAATAGTGAGGAAGCTAGCAGTCAAATGATCTTCAGAGATCTCCTTTTTTGGTTTATTGTACCGCAAAAGGAAAACCTGAACTCTTAAAGGGTCATTTTGTTGTGGAGCTGTGGAATTCAACCCTCAAAGTCGTAGTCAAAAGATATGATCGTTTATGTCGCAAGTTTGTACGGAACCCTCCGAGTCCAACTCGAACTTTTTTTTGTTCAATCGAACTTCCTGAGTGAAAGAGTTTCCGAAAAACGTTCGGCTTTGTAGAACTTGACTCTGCTACTAAATAACTATTTTCTTACTACTACGGTTCGGGCAAACTGTTATTGGCTTTTTGCATCAAGAATTTCTCAAAGCAGAGCAGTAGCAACCAAAGAGCCAGAGTTATGGCAATAAACTCGCCCCCCTTTTTTGCGAATAGGAAATCATCAAATAACTTTCCTCGCTCTGGACGGAGCGGTCGGGGGTGTCAGACTTATACTGACTAAAACACACCCATGTTGCTTCTACTGCCCTTTATGTTTCGAGGGCGCGGTATCTCTTTCGAACAACCCGCAACCCCGGTGGCCTCGGCGTGTCCCTCCGTCTCTTTAAGACGCGTGTGGTACACCAACGCACCGTTGTCATGGCCTGTCACTGGACTGACGGACGGTGAGCTACCCATTGCTCACCGTCCACAGGCCCTACGATCTACGATGGTCGGAAGTCGTCTCGCGGTGCCCGACACCCGAGCTGCTCCCGCTGCGGCTGGGTTGGTTTGAGGTTCTCTCCCTCATACGCCCGGTCACGCTGATCCCCGTAGTAGCGTCGGATCAGCCTTATGGATACCAGTTTTTGAGGCGCGTTCAGGTAGTGGGTGGCGCGCCGCCTCAACAAACGCCCCCATACCGGGGCCTCGTAAAGGGCCATGGACCGCACGACTCCGTCATAGAGCTTGCCGCCTTACTTAGGACTTACATAAATAGTAACATGTGGGTGTACCATCAGGTACACATCTGCCAAATCCTGAAGGGATTACAAGCGTGATGTTTTGTTATGTAATGTGGTAAAGGTGATTAATAAATACGAAACTTTGTGGGGATGAGTGATGTGTTTGTTAGATAACCTTTCACCCAGAGGAATAGAAAAATAGAGGAAAGAAAACATGTGTATTTGGCACTTGCCATAAGAGCACAGCACATAGACTTACATTTTAAACACTAAAAAAACAAAAACACTGAAATCTTAACACTAACAAACAAAAAGAACAAGCTAAAATTGAGTCTCACAGCTGCGCCAAATTCAGCAAACTGCCGAGCAGCTAGTGCCCGACGATGCTGGTTTTCAAGTGGACTTGGGACCTGATGTGATTGTCGTAAGACAATAGTTTATAGCTTGGATTAATATACTGTAAAATAATACGTAGGTTACTATCCAAGTAGTACGATTCCGTGTGAGGATTAAAAAACGCAACATACGGGCGAAGTCGCGGGCATATGCTAGTGACTCGATGTACATGATAGAAAGAAAACAGATTAAGTTGGCACTTGCCACAAGTACACACAACATGAACATGCCATGGGATTAACATTATTAAGTAAAGCGTTTATAGATAACTAGCTTTTGCACGCGGCTTCGCTCGCGTTAAATTCGGGGTAATACAGTTCTCCTTGCGCCTCATTGATTTGTAATAGCAACGCTAAATTTTCCCTTTTCTTCCCACTTTCTCCCACACACCCCCTATAAAAAAAATGCCGCCAAAAAATAATAGCCTATGTCCGTCTCCTGGTTCCCAACTATCTCTGTACCAAAATTCATCAAAATCGGTTTAGCCATTAAAGCGTGAAGAGGTAACAAACAAACAAACAAACTCATTTTCGCTTTTATAATATTAGTCAGGATGATGATCATAGCGAATATGTAGGTATACTAAAGTGTAAGGTACCCCTTTACACTTCAGACCAAATAGTTCGTACTCTGTTATCCAAACTCAATGCCCATAACTACAAACAATGCTCAATTCTTATGCAACTACGAAAAGAAAAACACTAAAGCGAACAATAGTGGCTTTTTGTGGGCCACTGGCGCTCTCTACCGGCGCGCGGTTGAACTAATGGCTCATACATACATAAATAAGGGATCGAACAAAGGTTCTAGTTTTTTGTGGCAGTTGAATGTTCGATAATAAACTAGGACCTGCATAAGTACCGTCCTGTATTTACGTTGTGAATTTAATTGAACTGGTATCTTGTGTTTTTGAGTGGGGTCCTTAAATTGGGACTAGGTGGCTCATCCTATACATAGCTGGGAATTAAACGAAGCATAGCCAAGCCTATAAGTAGAGTGCTATAACCATAACTAAAATACCTGTTAATTACATTTATTTTCCTTCTACATACATAATTAAATAATTAATTATCCCTAAGCTAAAAATAGAATACTGATGTAACCACTTTTAATAGGATTGTAATCATAGTTGCGAGACGCAATAATCTAAGCAGCCTCTTTATATTAGGCCGGTACTGCCCCGGCCGAACCCATGTACAGTCTACCTACGCAGTTGATTTATTTTGTAGTGTGTAGCCACACACTACAAATCAACACTACTACTACCAATCCGGTGAATGATAAGATATTATTAACCTTGTCAAGAAAAATGCAATATATTTGTTTATTTTTCCAACTTTCCAAATTTATAAATAACTATAATAGGAATAAACTGAGCGAACTTTTAAGAAGCGCAGTGTGAACGCACATTTACATTTCTAAGGTATTGTTAACGCCCACTAACCCTAAAAATATTTTTTTTGTCTTTGTCATTTGTATGATAATGTGCGATAGAGAAGGCGCTATACTAACTCGTCTCCGTGAATACACTATAGCTATGCCCAGCGGTTTCACCCGCTGCTCACTTAGGGGTGTGAAAAATAGATGTTGGCCAATTCTCAGACCTACCCGATATGTACACAAAATTTGGTTTAAATCGGTCCAGCCGTTTCGGAGGAGTATGAGAACGAAAACTGTGACACGAGAATTTTATATATTAGAAGATACCTACGCCAAGGAAACAACCTCATATCATCATCATCATTAATTTATTTGGGGTCTGCCCAGCATGTCTTTATCAATCATTAAAATACAGGTAATTTAACAAAAACAGATGAATATTGGGAACAATGAGTGATGCGCGGTTCTTTTTCTATCAGTCTTTTATTACCGGTGTAGCGAATTCAAAACTGAATTCAGACGCAACAGTTCCCACTCCATTGGACGAGGGAACCATGTGTTATCAAAGCTGCGACCGCGACGTATAAATATAGGGACTGATGGCGTAACGAACTTATTCACTTCGTCCCTCGGGTCACTCGTTGTTGTGAAACCCTTCAGGAAAACCGTTAAATATAAATTAAATAACAATGAAATTGTCACTAGTATTGTATGTGATTGCTGCAATGTTCATGGTAGCTAATGCAAAGATTTCATTCAAAGATTTATTGACTATTTACGACATGTCGCAAGGTGAGTGAGTTACTGTTATAAAAACTACTGTTTCTTCGTCCTTATCTCAAGTTATTTGTGGTCAGCGCAGCATGTCTTTTTCTTCAATACTCCTCTATTATTTGTCATTTCATCGGACACCTCCTTTTTTGCCATACCATCCCTCATACATGCCCATCCATCGTTTATTTGGCCTCCTTCTTCTACAATATAGTAATAACTATACTATTTCTTATTTGTTCATAAATTTACATTATTTTATTTGTGTGTTTGATTAATCTTCGTGTTTAAGAGTTTTTCTTTTTTGTATAGCCTATAGGTACTGTCCCACATCTTTGAATTTATCTCCCGCATCACTTCAAAACAACTCTTGCTGAACGAAAGAAAAACCACAAAATGTGGATTTAATGCCACAGGCACATAAAAAGCATAGAGAACGTCTATGGTTTTATGTGCCCGTAGGTTTTCTTTTGTACTGATGTAAGTACGTACGAAGTGAAGCAAGTATTACTTTTTCGCGCTTCCACTAAAGAAGGGCTTCACCTAAATAAAATCCTAATTTCTCAGAAGTAGAAGCTCCCGTTAGATGGCAATAGGCTCTCCCTATTACATGAGACTTCAACAAAACTGGTAAAATGTAGGTGTACAATTAGGTACACCTCTGCCTTATGTTGTATTGCCATTAACATCAACTTTAATATTTCAGCTGAGACGGTGAGTGTAGCAACACAGGCCCTGTACATACCAATGACCTTGAAAGAATGCACCAACAGCAGATGTACACAAATTTGTAAAGACCTCGGTTACAGTCACGGCGAATGCATTACTTCTACTACTTGTAAATGTTACGATTAACCATTTTTTTCAAAAACTCCAATAATTGTGAATATTTTTCCATCTAAAATTCTAGCTCTTAGTCTTTCATGAAGCGTCATTGCGATTTTTTTTAAATTGTGCTAGGAGTAATACTCCTACCTCGTGTTGGTCTTATGATTGTTATAATAAAATATGTAAAATAAAAGAAGACTTTTATTTACTAATAACGTTATTTGTTTTTTTTTTAAATCATTTATTCATCTTACACATTTTTTATACTAAAATACAAAATCATAGATCGAGAACAGGGTCCAAGCTCCCGGCGGTCAGGCCCCAGAGAAAGTAACCACCTAACATTACGAGCCGTGTCCGGTTGCCTAACGAGAGCCTCCTTAGATATTGGTCAAGGCGCTTGGCAAGCAATTCATTGATCACTTTATTATCTATAGAAGGAATTGTGGAGACATTTGGGCATGACAGGGAAATATCGAGCTAATAAAAAAAAAAGTTGTAGATATAAAATCAGTTTAGATCGTTCGACCTTTGAATCTGACATATCCCTTCATCGTCCAAAGGGACATCCATGAGAAACAATAAAAATCAGAGACTTGCCCATTTTGTTTGACTGTCATTAGTAGTTTAGTCGCAGAAACTCCAAAACATGAACCTAAATAAAATCACAGGGCACTCAACACGAGAAAATAATGAAGAAACAGTTATGTTTACAAGGCATATATTTATTTTTTAAAACTTTATGTACTAGTAAAAACTGTACAAAGGCTGACTTAATGCCTTAGGGATTTTCTACCAGTCTACCTTAGGGTGATGCAGATACCAAACACATAATACCTACTTAACATGATAACATCAATTTGCCGACACGGTTGGCGCAGTGACTGAGGGATCGACTGCTGCGCTGCGTGTCGCGGGTTCGATCCCCGCACGGAACAAATATATTTTTGACCTACAGTTGTTCTGGTTCTGGCTGTTTATGTACGTGAGTTTAAATGTTTATAAACGCACCCACGATACAGGGAAAATGTATGGGGCTACTTATTCTCTAAAAAAAAAACATTTTCAGCAATTATCACAGTTCATTTGGAGTTGTTACAGCATCTCCCCCTTTTCCATACCTACTCGTCATTTCAGCAATCACCTCGTTTCTAGCCATGTCGTCCTTCACACAGTCCCTTCGTATTCGCATACCCTTATAGCCATCCCCATTATATTCATAGTTAACATTTTCTGCACTATATTTTCGGATTTTCCGCATTCCTCTACATCACGTCTATACCACGGCAACCGAATACCACACAACTGTTCAGTCAGCGGCGATAAAAAGGTTGATCTGCTGCCCTACCACGACGTCTTATAGCAAAACAAATTCCACTGAGGGAAAGAGACAGAGCTATACAGGGTGTCTAGCACCACCTCTTTCCCTCAGTAGAATAAGTTCTGCTTTAAGACGTCATAGTAGGCCTACTGATCTTTCAGTTGAAAATGTTCATAACTTGAGAATTATCTTGGCAAGTAAAATACTATCTGGTTCCATCAGAAAAAATGTCGGTAGCATCGACGGAGTCTGGATTTGTGCCTTATTTATGGCAATAGGCCCCTTATTAAAATAAGAATTTGTGGGTATACTAGGTACACCTCTGCCTAAACTATCGAGTATTACAGGCGTGATGTTATTTATATCACGGAGCAACAGTAAGATAGACGACACTGTTGTCGTCTGGCGATGAATATTAGGAAGCACTAGGAAGGAATTAACATTAGTCATCAGGAAGGATAAAGTCTCTTCTGTGGCTTCTAGGACGCATCACACATGTTGGCAGAGATGGCGTCGCAAGAGTCGCCGACATCCTTACAAGAGGAAGAGTGTCAGCTGGCACGCCTCCAGGACTATCTGCCTGCTACCGGTTTCCACTGTTGAAGATGCTTCGTCAAAGTATGTGGACCACTTGAGCAAAGTGCAGTGCGAGGACAGCGGGGTGTCAGACGGCCGACGGCCGGTCGCGGGCTACACCACACCGTACCAAACCAGTCAGCTGTTGCACGCCTCCACGCACGGCTGCGCTTAAGCGTTCTTTGACCTCCTTATATTTTCATGCTTACATTTCTAACTGACCGTTGTATTTAAATTCTCTTTTCATTTTTATACTTGTTCATGTTATACATTCCATTACATCTTTTATTTTGCTCTACCACGATTTATCGTCGCAATTTCGACCATAACCTACTCAAACACAATATCTAGAAATCGTCATAATAAGTAGGTACTTAATTCAAACAATCATCAAGAATATCGAATTTGCAAGCTATGCAAAACTTTTTTATTTACTTTTTATATGTTTTGTCCTGTTTACACATTGTTTAATGGTGGGTACCATTAAACAATGTGGCACACTTATTTACTAATACAAAACTTCACTAGCTTTTGCCCACGGCTTTTATCGCGTTAAATTCGGGGTAGTTCCCCTTTCCTGATTTACAGGTATCTGCTACCTATAGTTTTTGCCCTTGCGCTTTATTGATTGTAATAGCCATATTTCTCATTTTAAAAACAAATTGCCGATGTCCATCTCCAGGGTCCCAACTATCTCTGTACCATAATTCATCAAAATCGGTTCAGCCATTTAGGCGTGAAGACGTAACAAACAAACTCACTTTCGCTTTTATAATATTAGTAAGAATATTTCGTGTTTTAGGTCAAACGGAACGCTTACTCAAAAACATTGTAGAATTGCAGATAATGCCGGTGGTGACGTCAAAATCCATGTGTCAATTAAACACTTTTATTTAAAAAAGTACTTAAATTATTTCTAAGATTTGTAATTGCAATTTTAGCTTGAATAAACCTTATAAAATTTGTATATATTTATATTAATAAGAAAGAAAAAAGGGAAATGGTCGTAAATGACGTCACATCTTGGCCGCAACAGTTGCACGCGTTTGAACTATCGTAGAAAATTGAGGAGGTCAATTTTATTTTTTTGCGACAAGTAATAGTTGAAATTAAGATTTAATACTTTTCTTGGGTTGGCTGTTTTTCTTTGATAATAAGAAAAAAAAAATACGTGCATATTCCCAATTCTAGATAGTTCTAGATTACTGTGTGGGTGTGATTTATCTATAATATGTATGTATTTATAAATTATATAAGTATGTATATCAGTTGTCTGGTTACCATAACACAAGCTCTGCTTAGCTTGGGATCAGATAGCCGTGTGAGTTGTCCCAAGATATTTATTTTATTTATTTATTTAACTAGGTTTCTTCAAGTTCTTGCAACAGTTTCTTGTTATAGGTCCGATGACATTCGCTACGTTTGCACCTCTGACATACCTACGATTAGATAAGATAGCCGCCGCCTGTTTATTCAGACAGTCAGGACGGGAGTACAATAGTGCCTATTATAGGTCCTCTGGCTGATCATTTTACGCTATTTATTTATTTGTAGGCCATAGGTTCATAGGATGTTCAAGTGTCAAGACATGGATTATTGAGAAAAAAAAATAAGGTACAGTCAGAAAAGGAAATAAGGAACCAGGCTCGTTAGAAACAGTTGACACTTTTTTAACATCCATAAACGTTTTCGAATAAAGTTAGACAGATTTGATAAAGAACAAACAATTCATATATTAAATTTGAGTCGAACACGTCCAGCAGTTTCTAAGAAAAAAAAACAACTTTATCTGACTTGTGTGTGGTTACTTATCTCTTTTGTTCACAGTACGTCAACTCAGACCCTCATCATATCACGAAAGATAAATGTAAGAAAAGGACCAAAGACGTTTGAAGGTATGTGCTATGCATACGTTATTACGAAGCTAGGTAGGTGGTGTAGTTGCGGGTTGTTCAAAAGAGATACTGCGGCCCAGGAACATAAAGGGCAAAAGAAGAAACATGGGTAGGTTCTAGTCAGTAAAGTCTGACACTCCCCCCACTCAAAAAATAAAAAGGTAGTTTGTGTTTACCTAGGCTAGGTAGGTAGGTGTATGTAACTAAGTAGGTACATTCTTATACTGCTGGAGTGCTCATATTTCCTGTTCAATGTAGATATGTAAGTAAATAGACCACCTTACCATCATTTTTCCTGTTTGTTGTTATGTTATTGTTCCTACTTAGGTAAATTAGGGATGGGTAGAGATCAGTCAAAACGTTGTTGAGACAACAGCGATTTAGTTGATGGAAGAACTGTGCGATAGCTTATTTCTTAAGGAATGTGTTTTATTAGTGTCTGATTTCATAAGGACGATGTATACATAATATTATTATAGAGTAGCTGAATCATTCTATAATAGAGTATATTTAATGTTATTATGTATCAGTTTCTTGAAATTAGATCGTGCAAAGCTTATAGTGTATAAATCATAGATTTACGATCATATTATAAGTATAACTTGAATAGAATTTTAGAATGTATTACAAAAGTGTACCCAAAAAGTCAGAAAAAAAATGATCGTCCAACAAGATTTATTACAAAAAAAAAAACATAGAGCCGATGTAAACTAATTACCACAAACTATAAGTTAGGTTCAGAATGCAGACTTTACGAGAAAATCATTTGAATTTGGAACTCAAGCTAATTGGAGCACCGACATGTATCCGAATTCACGCACGTGCCGAACTTGTAACCCAGCAGTTTGCACACGAAGTTACAGGCTCCGGAGGTACACGACCGCAAATTTTTGTTCATCGGTATGAACAGAGCCTCATTTGCCACCTTCATCGAATTTCCTCCTGAAAAAGAAACAAAAATAATATTACTAGTTATACTAATCAATACAACATAGGTACCGGCAGAATCCTTACTATCCTTAATATATATATATATATATATATATCCTTACTTTCCTTATTTAATATTATAAAAGCGAAAGTGAGTTTGTTTGTTTGTTTGTTTGTTTGTTACCTCTTCACGCTTTAATGGCTAAACCGATTTTCATGAATTTTGGTACAGACATAGTTGGGAACCAGGAGACGGACATAGGCTAATATTTTTTTGAAAAAAGTGGGATGTGAGAGAGAAAGAGGGAAGAGAAGGGAAAACTTAGCGTTGCTATTACAAATCAATAAGGCGCAAGGGGAACAGTGTTACCCCAAATTTAACGCGGGCGAAAGCTAGTAATATTATAAAAGCGAAAGTGAGTTTGTTTGTTTGTTTGTTTGTTACCTCTTCACGCTTTAACGGCTAAACCGATTTTGATGAATAGCTATTTGTACATAGATAGTTAAGAACCAGGAGACGGACCTAGGCTAATTTTTATTTAAAAAAAGTGGGATGTTAGGGAGAAAGAGGGAAGAAAAGGGAAAACTTAGCGTTGCTATTACAAATCAATAAGTCGCAAGGGGAAATGTGTTACCCCAAATTTAACGCGGGCGAAGCCGCGGGCGAAAGCTATATAAGAAGAAATTATCTTAAATGCCATAATTTTTTTTTTTATTTTCATTATAAAGCATGATGGCTCTCCGTTTCTACAACAAAATATCGAGAGGGGATACATACATAATGTAAATATAGTCCTATACCTACTACAGTTACTTGGTTATCAACTTTTTATTAAGAGCAAGTGCCATTTGACCTCCACAATCCATCTTGTCCAAAACATGCTCAGATAAAAAAACTGCTTTCGAGTGGTAAATTGTGCTTTGTTTACGTTCGCATAATATATTGGATTGATATCGACAAGTGGCGAAGTCTTGGACCCACCAACATTCAAAATAGGTATTTCTGTAAGCACTAGATCACATAAGAAAAAATTTAAAGCTTATGAGATAATATACTTAGTCTATTTTTGGAATAGTATCCCATTTAGCAGTTTTAAATTATTTCTAAAAAAAAACACACGACCTTCGCTCTTTACTACTAACTCACAGCTTTATACTGCTGCTAGCTTTAGCTGCTGCGCCCTGCAGTTTCACTCGCAGAGACCGGAATAAAAAGTAGTACCTATGTGTTTATCAAAGGTATAAGCTATCTCTATCTACCAAAATTCAACCAAATTGGTTCTAACGTTTGAACGAGAAGGAGTTACAAACAATCATGCATACATACAAACTTTTCTTACAAGTCTTCTTTCTTATAAAACAATTGATATGTTGACAACTTACCATTGCCAATTTCATTGGTGTTAATATCTGAGGAAACGTCGTAAGCCCTCAGCAGATCTTCCAGTGAGATCATTTGAGTCGAAGCAACCAAAATGATGGCACAAAAAACAACCAACACGCACTTCATCTTGAAATTCTTGACACGACTGTTTTACACGAGAACAGACCACAAATTGAACACACTAGAGTCTCGAGGAGACCTTTTATTTTGTATGCAACAAGCATGCATTGACTGTTTGATGTTAAGACTACTTGAACTTATACAAATCTGTACCGTAAAGCTTTTGAGTCAAAGTTGAAAACGTGAAATCTAGATGATTTGTTTATGTTCCTTCAATTTGTACCCATGTGTGTAAGTTAGTTGATAAACTATACAAGAAGGAATTGTGCGAGTTTATTATCAACCTACTGTATTATGGTATAATATGTATATTAATGTCAGTGAATTTCTCATTTGAAATGACTAAGATTTTTCAGCAGTAATATATACATAATACCTACATCATCATTATCTGCCTAGCCTTTTCCCAACTATGTTGGGGTCGCTGTGACTTCCAGTCTAACCGGATGCAGCTGAACACCAGTATTTTACAAAGGGCGACTCCCTATCTTAAATTCACAAGTCACCGGGTAATAGGTAAGCTATTTTAATATAGTTATTTAAAGTTAGAAATGAGGGAGAAAGAGGGAAGAAAAGGAAAAACATAGCTTTGTTATTATTATTATACAAGGGCAAAAACTACAGGTAGGTACCAGGTACCTGCAAATCCGGAAAGGGGAACTGTGTTACCCCGAATTTAACGCGAGCGAAACCGCGGGCAAAAGCTAGTAGTCTATATCCATCACACACATTTGAAATTGAATGTAGGTACTTACCTAAGTACTTATACTCATCAGGTCAATAGTAAGGTCACGGCCAGGTCGTTGACTGACGGAAGTGATATACTTACACAAGTATAAATATATATGTATGATCTGATGAATATTACACTAAATAAAAACTTATTAAAGTCATAAAAAAAAACTTATAAACATAATTTTATTAAATATTTTACTAGATAGTATTTTTAATTGTTCCGGCAGATGTTGGTATTGCTTTAAATCTCCTTATTATGAATAGTAAAGTATTACATTCATCCTTATATCTTAGACTGTATAATTGTTCGAACTACCTACCTGACTACTTTTTATGATGACAGCTTTACAAAAAGTAGTCAGACCTTGGGCTGTCTACATTAATATAGTGGTAAAAAACAAAATAGAGTTCTCTAGCAAGATGCTCTGAATCGAATCTAAAAATACATTTTGGCAAAATTTCGAATATTGTATCCATTATGCAGCATGCCACGGATTTTGTCTTTAGTCGTAGCCTCGTAGGTGGGTTGGTATAGCTAGGTAGGTATAAGGCACAAATTGACGTCCCTCAGGCCCGGTAGAGGTCAAAAGGTTGAATCTAATTTTAGCCACACACAAAGCAATCGTTTACGATAACGTACTAAGTATTCAAGGGGAATCCCCTGACATCGACAACACACACACACAAAGTAATTTAATTCTATAGTGGGTGATTCTTTAAAAATATTTTTTTCCGGATACTACTCTATAAAATCATAGAGCAGGTACGTACTTATAAAGATTATAATTAAATAATTTCTGCAAACGAAACTTACTTGAAACACAGTGCTAATAATCTTATTAAAAAACAAGTTTGCTAATTAAATTTAAGAATAAAATACGGTATTATATCATAGATAGACACAAAAAGTTAATAAACATTATAAGTTTCAAGTTCCGATGAATATAGCCAATCAAATAATTAATTATTCACAAATATTTTTGTGAACGCTACGAAGTTCGCTCAAAGTTGAAACTCAATTTGTAAAAACACGAATAACATTTTGTTTGTGAATGTTGGATATTTCCATTTATACAATATAAAAAATACAATAAATATTTTATTATTACTTTTATGACAAAAATCTTACACCGCCTATGTGTGTCTTTGCATAAAGCCTGCTCTACACGTAGACAGATTCACCAGCAAATGTCACGTACATGTAGACGGATATAATTATATTTTGTATATTTCTCATCTGTGGTATGGAATTAGCGTCGGCAGACGCTTCTGGTGGCTAAGCAATAGCAGCCGCTCGGGTCGATATTTATTATGCTTCATGCAGAATTTCGTTTGCTAAAATGGCTAATATGTGCACTGACAAAATATTAGCGGCCTCAACATCCCTTTTTTAATGTTGCGTGCGTGCGTGTTGCGTTTGTTGCGAATGAACACAGATCGAACGACCTAGAGTTGTGGTCGGCTCGTGGTGACCATCTAGCGACGTAGCCGAAAGGGTCTCTCGACAGAACAGAACACCACAAATACGCTTTGTTTTTCTAGAAACCTAGTGCGTAACAAATCACAACCCAAAAAAATCTTGAAGTGTCTGTGACTCGATTCCACTGAAGTATTTTTTTATTTCAGTCGTCGCTTGCACTTTAAGTAAGCACTTGAGTCACCAGTCTTCAAAAGAATTGATTAACAAACTGTCGAACGAGCCATACCTACCAAAGCGATCCCCTAAAATGTTATTCTGATCACAGACACTTCATTTCGCCAAATTCTCTTCAGGAATCTTTTGTGAAGACATTAATTAGCACACAATGCTAAAATAATTAAATGCGAGAATTAAGCGTCATTCATCAGATCTTAATTAAGTCCCGACATTGGATTCAGATTGAATTTTCATTTGTATGACAATCATTATGTTAAATCTTCGATGTCCACAATCGTAGGAACTCAACTCTTATTAAAGAAAAGCGCACGATATTGTTGCTCATCCATCGATCGTTTGATCCATCGATTTTTTTTTGGTGCTTGTGTTTGGCCGTAACTCGCCTACTGTGAAGCAATGAATCGGCCGGAAAAGTAACTAAGAAAAGTTAAAGTAACTAGGAAAAGTAAGCTGCAAATACTTACGAACTAAATTGCCTCATGGAGTCTTGTGAGAATAGCACTGCTCCATACACTTCTGTTGATATAGGTCTACAAAATGTAGAACAACTGTTTTCTTTTCGTGATTTCTCTTATAATAGAAAATAACGGTATCTGATAAAGGGGTACCTACTTACACAGGACACGCCACAATAGTGGCGGTAAGCCCCTTCTTTGAGGAGGGACTGGAGAGACGCCATGGCTTCCTCACCTAACCGCCTGACGCAGGCCCTCACCGGACACGGAAGTTTTGGGAGGTTCCTGCACATAATCGTTCGGGAGGTAACGCCCAGGTGACGATCGCCCAGAGGACACGGTGGGGCACACAGTGGTGGTCTGCCCAACTTGGTCAGAGCACCGCCGTGCCCTCGTCGAGGCGATCGTCGGCGGCAATCTCTCACGTCCGAACCTGGTTCAGTCAATGGTCTAAACAGGGAGGGAATGGGAAGCGGTCACTTCCATCTGCGAAGCTATCATACTAGCGAAGGAGATGGCAGGGCGTTTGAGGGAGAGCAAACTAACCCAGCCGCCGCTGGAGACGTACGGGCGTCTGGCGCCGCGAGACGACTCCTGGCCACCGTTGATGCGGGCCTGTGGACGGTGAACAATGGGTTGCACACCGTCCGTCCGTCTAGTGACGAGAAGCCGTGTCGACGGCGCGTTAGTGTTTCACGCGCGTCTCAAAGAGATATCAGCAAAACAGAGGGGCCTGCCGGGGCCACCTCTTGCCGTAATTGCGGGTCGTTGTGAAAATAAAATCGGGTATATTATAGTAGGTACCGCTTTTTTTGCGGATGGGAAATTTTGGGGGCGTCAGACATGTAGGTACTTACCTACTGACTAGAACCCACCCATGTTCCTTCCATTGCCCTTTATGTTCCGGGGCCGCGGTATCTCTTTCGAACAACGCGCAACAATGACAGACGGTGGCGCTGGCAGGCCCCTCTGCTACACAATACCCCATTTGTAGAGTAGTATTCATCCATCAGTAGATATTCCATGTATGTACCTACTTACATTGATTTGGTAATAGATACCTGATTACTGATTAGTACGACATTTTCCTGTAATTATTTACCTTACTGTTTACATTACATCACAGGTAGTAGCTACGACTGCCTATCCACATGGAACAGGCTATTTACTCTGTGGCGTATAAATTATACTGCTGTACCTAACGGAAAACTCAGAGTTTATTTGAAGTTAAAAAGAATAATATTAACTAAGGTTAACCAACCAACCTAACTAACTAACAATACGAACACATTTAACATAAGAATGATAAAAGCCAGCATGTAAAAAGGGTGTGCTTTTTATATTTTACACGATGCAATGGAAAAACGCAATAATAATTTGCTCAACCCGGGAACTAAACCCAGGACCTTGTTTAGGCAAAAAATAGGAATGACAACTTATACGGTATACCTAGATGCCTTGTTTTGCACTACGTGTGCGTTGTTTATTTCAGGGGAAGAACTGATATCTCTACGTATTTATGTTGTGGTTCAAAAGTTCAAAACAAATTCATTTGAGTATATTTTACCTACAGTAGTCTAACTCAATACTATATTAGCACAGAATACTATTGGCCAATCTTCTGATACTTAGGTACTATTGGCAGACCAAAAATATTCTGAAAATAATTCAGATTGGCATCCGAACCAAATTGATCGCTACCGATTGCTTTAGTTAGGACAATATCTCTGTACCTAGGTTACCAGGAATGGTCTAGTTACCAGACCGACATTTTTCGTTTCAGACTGGAACACGAAAATGTCGCAATGACGGAGCGAACAAATGCTTTTCGGTTTCGTTAAGAGTAACAACGTGCTGGTAAAAAGCTGTAAAATATTTTAAAAACAACTTAATAGATTACATAGTATATTCGCATAACTCGGTAAAATGTATATAACTAATATGATAGTTTTCTTCAATTTAAACCATCAAATTTATGACTCCCGCTGAGGGCGGAGCGGAAGCGAATGAAAGAGTTGTCCCGACTAAAACTCATCCACGTTCCGTCTTTTGTGTTCCGGGGCCGCGGTATCTCTTTCGAACCAACCCGCAGCCCCGACAGGTAGTGGCTCTGACGGGCCCCTAAATAAAAGCTCAATAATCTTATGACAGAAAAGTCAATGTTTCTCAAAGACCTTAATCAGTGCTAGATTAAGAATCTCTTTGCCTCAGTGGTAGGTGTTGCAGGTAGCATAAGTAAAAGAATTGAATTAAAACAAGTAGGTATCTATTAATCAGTGTTTTATTTTCTTCCTGGATACACTAGCGACTGGTTCCGTCTCATATTCTATTTCGACGCGAGGTTTCTTCTTCAGAGGTATCCTTGCAGCCATGTCCTGTATCAAAGAATAAGATATAGCATTACACCAACGATATTACTTAGTAGGACTTAAAACGGTCAGATGGTCTTATAAGGACCGAAGTTACAAAAACCACATTACGTAATTAAAGTATTTATCCCTAAGTTTCTTACTCACGCAAGAAACATAAAATAATAGTCATATTTTATCAATAGCGGCTGGATTATACGTAACTTAATTGTATTATTAACAATTTATTTTATGAAATATGCATATATTTTCATCATTTATGCTCGAGATATGCATCGTAATTGCAAGATAATTATGCAATATTAAAATAAAGTACTACCAAAATATGTAATTTTTTTTTATTGCATTTTCGACAATATACTATTATGATTGATGTCACAAGACACAATCTGGATTTTAGGTGATTTTATTTGCAGCCATCACTTTGGGCACAATTTTGCATTACAGTTAAATCTATGGAAATATGCTCGAAAACTACGAACCGATTTTAGGTTAAATATGCAATAACTTAAAAATGATATAATATGCTTATAATCCGGCCGCTTATTATCAAATTATCAAAATTTATCACAAACACAAAATGCTATATCTCGTTTTTATATGTATACTATATTTTTTTTATTTCATTTTAAGTTATAGTTACTTTGGCTTCACATTCAGATAGGATATTATGTCCAGTGGTCGTGTCTGTGCGAAATTATTTTTGGGGTCTATTTTCGAAAGAATTCAAGAATTACCTCAATGTCCGATGTTTCTGACTCAAAGTCGCTGCCAACATCAGCACTTTCTTTCTTGCCTGACTCAGAATCCTGAAATATTTATGAATTGTAAGAACAAAGATAATAGCTATGTAGTTTCTGGTATAGTCGAGAATATGAATTATATATACTAGCTTTTGCCCGCAGCTTCGCTCGCGTTTAATTCGGGGTAACACAGTTCCATTTTCCTGATTTGCAGGTACCTGCTTCCTGTAGTTTTTGCCCTTGCACCTTATTTATTGCAAAAGCAAAGCTAAGTTTTCCCTTTTTTTCTCTTTCTCCCTCATATCTAACTTCATACAAAAAACTAGCCTATGTCCGTCTCCTGGGTCCCAACTATCTCTGTACCAAAATTCATCAAAATCGGTTTAGCCATTAAAGTGTGAAGAGGTAACAAACAAACAAACTCACTTTCGCTTTTATAATATTAGTAAGGATAGTAAGGATTACAAGGTATCCAAATTCATGTTAGCTGAACTACAATGACACACATGCATAACTGGTTCTGTTTAGCTTGATTGGTCATTGTGCGTACAGCAGGGTGTCATATTAAGAAGCTGCCAGGAGTGGGTATCAACTACTGTGTCTACACAGCCTTTTCCACACTATTTTGGGGTCCTATTCAAATCTAACCAGAAGCTGGCCACACAGTCACTGTTTCCGTTAATGCATGAACCCTTTATGCAAGGCATCATGGTAGAAGACAAAGGCTTTTATGATCATAAAAATAAGAAACAAAATCCAACTTACTTCATCACTGTCCATGTCGCTGTCAGCTTCAACAAACTCATCAGCCTGTTCCACAGTCCTCTCCAACTCCCTCTCAAGCTCTGGCTCCATCTCCCTCTCTAATTCTTCTTCCTCTTCATCTTCTTTCTCACTTTCACTGGATATCTCTTCCGCTTTAAGTGCTGAGTCAAATGCCATTTGTGGGAAGTTGTAGATATCATTATACTGGAATGAGGGAAAGAGAAATTAAGTAACTTTACGGAAGTAGTGTATTTTACATAAATTAAAAACTCGTAATGAAGCAAATAAACCTCTGAAATCAATTTAACAATTCTTGCAGGTAAAAATGCAGCTTTAATATTACTACCATGAGTTTGAACCAGGTTGAACCAGGGGTAATTCTGTTTTACAGGCTTATATTGACTAAATTAACGATCCTAATGTTTACTTTTTTACAGACAGTAAGTCCTAAAATAACTCTCCCAAGAGAGTGTCAGACTTTTACTGACTAAAAACCACCCATGTTCCTTCTTTTACCCTGTATGTTCTGGGGCCGCGGTATGTCTCTTGGCAACCCGCAACCCCGAAAAACCCCAAAACTTTGATTTATAAGACAGTGTCAAACCATATTTTAATAATAATAGCTCATGATCGGCGCGCAATATTCGTTGACATAACGGTCTCGCATGACAAGAACCTCGTGAAAGCTGAGTAAGATAAGCAAATCAAGTATATTGATTTAGCTCGCGAGGTTGTCGACATTTGATTTGGCTCGCGAGGTTGTCGAAATGTTGGATGTGGACTCAGCGATCATTGTGCCGATAGTCATATCTGCCAATGGCTTAATTGCCAAGAGCCTCAACCAATACCTGAGGAGGAACTCGTTAGGCAGCTGGATCAAGGGCTGGATACAGAAAGCGGTACTCCTGGACACGGTTCGTATTGTTAGAAATTTCCTTTCTTTGTAGCCCTGAACGCGGCGTAGGTTGGACTCTGTTCCCGATACCGGTGGGCTACTATTTTGTTATATTTTCAAATGTTTTTTTTTTTCGTTTTGATAAAGAAATATTTAAAAATGTAAACTTATATCTAAATAAATCAATAAAGGGAATAATATAGCTCATGACATAATAGGTTGTAGCTATACTCACAGTGCCCTTCTTCAATCTCTCAAGCAGTTGCTTTTCTATAGCATTGTCTATTCTTGCTGCAACTAAGGCCTTCTCTTCCCTCCTTCTTTCACGTCTCTCTATCTTGCGCTGTATTGGTACCAATTCTTTCCTGAAAGGATAGATATATTTCAATAATTATTTTTCCATGAATCAGGAAGTAATTAAGTATCTTTGAATTTTGTGTTTTGAGAATGGTTAATGGTTAATTTTCGCACTCCTATATTAGACACAATAAACAAACATTAAAAGTGTACTGGACAGCTAAACGCTTTTAAGAAAGTTCTTAGAACAAAAAATACTATGCGTCTGTTCTTAAACACATCCTCATCAACTTTTTCACTATGGACATCAATAGAAGTTATATTATTATGTGATATTGAAGTCTGGGGCAGTGAAAAGGTTGTAAAGTATTAAATAAATAAATTATGTTGTATTTCAATCTAGGGTATACAACAATAATTACAATCAAACAAGTATAAATTCCATTTCAGATTTACCATACATATTTCAACACTTCAAATTTGGATTGACTCTTGCTTTGTATTTAATTAAGTAATGGGAATTTTGTATACTTACACTCTTCTCAGTTTAAGTTTTCTCATCCGTATAAGATATTGTGTTATTTTGACAAATCTCTGTTTGCATTTTGCTTTGATAAAAGCAGGCCAATATAATAGATTCTCATTGATTTGATATATTGCTTTCTCAAAGTTTCTTGATAGCTTCACTTTCTCCCATTGCTTTGCTGGGAACATTACTCTGGAAATGGAACACAACATCATAACAGTATGTCTCAGTGGAAAGAGAGAGAGAGAGGTGTAAAAAGTCTAGTGAGTTCTGATACCTGGAGGTGACTGGGTGCTGCTTTTGAGTTAATAATAATAATAAAATAGTTTATTTTCTCTACAGAAGTTACTTAACCGATTCGTTGCGACGCCCATTTTGGTGCACTTTTATGCGTGGCGACGAACAAATATTTCGTGACACGACAGTCGTGTCAAGCGCCATATCAGTTGATGACACGCCTATTGTGCCATCAGCCATGTACAGAAAAAAATGCTCTTTTTTTTTGTTTTCCCTTGAATTGTATTCAGTCGACTTCCAAAATCGAAAGTAAACGGTCAGTTACTTTGTGTTAAGTGGTTTTGAACTGATTATATATGTGTTTCACTGAAAATGGATGATAAGTGACTTTTTTATTCAGATGTTATAAACCTTTTGTATTGTTTTATGATTTACATACATATCATACTGGGATTGTAGGTTATAATAAAGATTCTAATTTCTGTTTTTATTATTTGATGTCATTTGTTGTGTTTCATCGATGTGTAGTAGGCAAGTGCCCTAATGATAGCAGAATATGGATACAGATATTTTCCTGCAAAAAAATCTACTTATGTTTTGTTGTCTTTACAGGCGAAAGAGTTATAGAAGAGTCATCTGAGAGCTCAGATCTAATATCTGAGCACTCCGATATCACAACCCATTTAGATTATGCATTTCATTAATACATACCTAATCGCAGTAATCGTAATGCAACTTATCGAGGTTGTCAACCCCTGGAATTATCTGATTTGCGTTATTTCCAGAAACGACGTCTATAATAATGATCCGCATTCAAAAAGATTAATGTTTAGTTCAAGCAGCACCTCAAGAAATTTCGATTTGAGCGAGTTATAAGACATTTAAAAATGACACGAAACGCGTGTCATACGCCATATGTAAAAAAATTGGATGGCATGTCTGTCATGCCATCCGCAACGAATCGGTTAATGATAGCTTTATAGAAATGCATAGTCAAAACATTAACTTTGTGAGAGACTGGTGCCTGAAGTAGGTTTAAGTAAAAAACCTGTATTACAGGTCACCAGTTATTCTCTGCTTAGTGGTTCTAATGAATACTTATGTAATGGAGAATAAAATATTCTAAAATTATTGTCATTTCTTTTATGCCCCAATTGTTTTAATGTCTACAACCATGCTTATCTTTCTTCATAATTTGTACTAATAATATTACAGTGGTAATGTTTGTGAGGTTGTAGGAGGTAATCTCTAGATGTACTGAACCATTTTTGAAATTTAGTTACCAAAACAAAGCCATCTTATTTGCAAGTATCATTGGCTACATATCACCATGCTACACCGAATGTGAGCTGAGCAGTGGATGAAACTGCTAGGCACAGGTAAAATAATAAATAATATTTACCAACATAGAATCATTTCAATAGCTCTGTGCATTAATACTAAATGACAAAAAAAACTTGTGTAATGGTTAATAGGACAACTTGGGACTAAAATAGTTTGGGTTAAATGATTATTCAGAAACTCACTGTTGTTCAGTAATCAGTTCACATAATTTGTCTTGTTTAATGCTATAATGATCATCTGGATAAATTTAAATAACATACCTTTCAGCCGTCTTCATGAACAAATAAATAATACCATTCTCCTCTCGAATTGTCGCATATTTACTGTTGGCAAGAGGGCAAGAAGCCCTGCTACACAGACCTGTGAGGTTGAACTCATTTCGGCAAAACTGCTGAGTTTTTGTCCTGGAAAGTTTATTACAACCATATTAACATTATCTAGCAAGACAATATTATTTTATTCATTTTTGCAGCGAAATACTTACGTTACTTTGTGAGAACAATGTGTTTTGTTGATAATGGCCCACACAACCTGTAAACAATAGTTACCACATCAATAAATGAAGTTACAAAAACGAAACAAATCCACCTAATAATATAGATTACTTACGTCATCGTGCTGCATTTTAATTTATATTTGTAACTCAACTAATTGTTTTAAATAAATCACATGGGCCCACACAACATAACCTCAATCCCAATACAATAACGAAATGACAGTTTAATGAAATGACAATGAAAGAGTAGTGTTGCCAAGATTCGTTTATAAGAACTAAATACCGCCAGCTAACATGGAGAAAAAAGCACTTTAGGTGAGTTAGACTAAATCACGCACACAAAAAAAACTAAAAGTATTTGCGGTGATGGATTACATACAGCACAAAATGAGAATTTGACAATCACAAACACAGACATAAGCCCTATTACTACAAATGCACACTAAGAACAACAATCACACATTTCTTAAGAAATACACAGGTCACAATCAAATGGGGCCCCCATTTGATTGTGACCTGTGTATTTCTTTAGTTATTTTTTTTAGTTATTTATTTTGTAAGACGAGTTAGGTGGAAAGGGGTCACCCCCTTTCCACCTAACTCGTCTCATTTTATCTTACAAGGGGTTGAAAGGTTCAGAGGGGCTTGCCAGGGCCTCCGCCTGCCAGGGTTGCGGGTTGTTTGGAAGAGATACCGCGGCCCGGAACGCAAAAGGCAACAGAAGGAACATGGTTGGGTTTTAGTCAGTAAAAGTCTGACACGCCCCCCCACTGCGCCCAGAGCGGGCAAGTTATTTGAGGATTTCACACCCCAAAATAAAATAGGAGGGGTTGAGAGGGAGACCAGCTACCCTACTATGACCTCTTAAAGCAATTCTTATTCCGCTGAGGGAAAGAGACAGAGCTATACAGGGTGTCTAGCACCATCTCTTTCACTCAGTGGAATAAGAATTGCTATAAGATGTCATAGTATAGTAGGCCTACTGATAGTACTAACTTAACATCAAAATACCGCGCAATATTTAAAAGAGTATACTAGTGTGGGTAACCGCACAACGTTCCTATAAAACCGAACAGTAGGTTTTGCGCGAAAGAGTAACAAACAACTACTTTTACAAAAAAAATACACGATACTGTACATAATACTTTTTTTATCCTTTTTGAACTAGTTTCGTCCATGGTCTTATGGCCACAGAGGTGGATGCATTCTCTACTACAGTAAGAGTGCGAACCTCTACAGATCAACTTTTTACTTACCATTTTTCCAAAACAGAAGTTTAAGGAAGACATAGATATCATTATTTTCTTGCTTTTGTCCTATAATATAGGACAAGTCAAGTCTATATATATAGGACCTATATATATAGACTTGCGGCGAGATAGTTTTGACTAATATGTGTTTATTGGACAAATAATAAAACCATCTATTTCAACCCAACAATTGTCAAAAGCTATATAAAAAATAAGTATTAGGTTAACTCGCGTTCCGTCGCAATACTTCTTATTGAATGTTGTTATTTTGTTATAAAATTAAATCCCTATTGTAGTTCAAAATATTGTATCACGTGCCACGACGAATTGTTTTGCCATTCCTGCTCTAGAGCTTTTTACTCTATGCTAGCATGAGTCGAAAAAATAAAGTATACTTATTCGTACCTACTGTAGAATAGTTTCCACCCGCTGCCGATAAAATGACATACAAACTAGGCAACAGAGAAATGGAGATTCAAACATTTTTTAAGTGAATGTTTCGCCGATGGGATCGCATAGTAATGCCACCCATCGATAACAAGTTCTAGATTCTGATGTAATCCTCAAATATTTTAGTATTTTAAATGGCATTTCAGATGGGTTTAAAAATAATTGCATTTCGATCACTACATATAGGTACATACATAGCTATTTCGTCATATACACACATACCGTAATTTATAATATAATACCGACCGTGCTTTCTATTAAGGCGCGGATACACATGCCAGTAAATCGGAAAAGTAGCTGACATGAAAGTTACTGGCATGTACGAGTAACTGGCACAATGCGGATACATTTGCAAGTAATACTGGCATGCAAGTTGTGCCCTTGCATGCCAGTATTACCATCGCGTATACACAGGAGAGTTTGTGAGAGTCACATGTGCCATATTGAATACAAAATTACCAACAAAAGAAAAACTTGAAAAATTGACCTTCGAAAAAAACAAAAAAAGTGCGCCTACGGCCATAGCGAGACAGCTACTGGCACTACCCTATATACTATTGTAGTCTTTGTACTGGCATGCCCGTAGCTGGGGGCCTACTCTCTTTCTCCGAAACGTAACTTCGTTAACGAACGAAAGTCAAAAGTAGTTAGTTAGTTTCATTTCATTTCATTCATTTCGAAATTTTCGGACGTCCGAAGTTTATTTGACATTAAAATTTTCTAAACCTACTCTAATTCGCGCAAAATGATATAGAGTAGGGTTACAAACGTAACTACTTTTGACTTTCGTTCGTTAACGAAGTTACGTTTCGGAGAAAGAGAGTAGGCCCCCTGTCGCGTCTGTTCACACGTGTCAGTTAAGCAACCCCCCGCGACCCCTCCCTCAACGGGCATGCAAGTAAATCAAATGTTGTGCTAGCTACTTATTTGGTGTAATTATATTTTTGTTAAATTATAAAACATTATAGTACACCCGCCATCTTGACTGTCAATATGGCGTGTGTACCTTATTTTATAAATAATGTCGTTGTGAAAGAGGTACAATTTTTTTTGACCTAGGTACTAAATAGTACATTTTAGGTACATTTTTTTGGTAATTAGTACAATTTAATTCGCTATGGTACACCCGCCATCTTGACTCTCACTTATTTTTGCTGTAATTTCGCAGTAACCATATTCGAATGATGATGAATGCGTTCAGAAATACGAAATCGTGTTCAAATGACAGTTGAGCAGGCATTTTTAGTTTTAAAGTATTAGGTATCTGACATATTTTTTGTTTAGCCGAATTTGTCTGGATTCCCCGAAATTCCCCGATTTATGTTATTCCCCGGGCTCTCCCCGCGCTGACCGTCAATTCCCCGCAAATCGGGGATTTTCCCCGCGATTGGCAGCACTGATTCTTATGCTATTAAGAAATTAAAAAAACAGAAACGGATTTGTGTTGATGTCTGTGGTTGGTGTGGTCAACTATTTAAATAGTTTTTTTTTTAATTTAATAATTATTTACATCGATTGTTGTTATCGATTTAAAACACGCTATCCGCATAAATCCGAAGCAGTCCTATACTATAGTGTATGACATAATCAAGGTGTAAAGTATCCTAAGTTTACATTTCCATCAATTTGTTTCATTATATATGTGACGATTTAAGAGAAAAAAATACAGCTATAATAAAAAAAATCAGGGTATCTAATTCTTTTCTCTGCTAAAATATCCAATGTGAAAGTAAAACATAACAATTCCTAGAGACACAACCACATGTTTTTTTTGGTGACCAATATCCTTGTTAATATTCCAAACTAACAAAACAAACTAAATATATTTCATTGTCAAATGATGATAGTTTTATATAAATGAAAGACCTAAGAAGTTATTTTCTTATTTTTTCAGTTACTTAAAAAGTGATTGATAAAAAAATGTTAATCGAATACAGCATGAAGTGTGCATCACTATTTCTAATTCTATTTTTTCAGTTTGAAATCGTATGTCGGTTATTTTGGTGTTCTGCTTCTGTTTACGTTTGTTTTCCAAACGTTAAAATTGCATAGTTCGCGTATTGTTAAAATGTCGATTGCGCTTGATTTTCATGCCTTCTTTTGCTAATATTCATATCATATTAGGAAGACGTAAAAAAATAATGATAGAAAATGAGTGACAATATAAAAGTAGTTGTCAAAGTTAGACCTCTAATTTCGCGTGAAATAGAAGATAAACTTTCTTACCAGTGGCGGGTCAAGAATGACACGCTATATCAACTTGATCAAAATGGAAAAGATCTCGGACAATCTTTCACATTTGGTGAGTGAAACTTATAACCCCTATTGTATGGTTCTAATTGTGTGCGAATCAATTACGATTCAAATGTGCATAGTAAATACGTCATACAGTCGAAGGCTAAAGCATTATTTGAATACTAATCAGGAAAAATGATTTTTCAGACAAAGTCTATGACAAGGATACGGAGACCACAGATGTGTACGATGACATTGCTAAGCCGATCGTACAAGCGGCGACGGCTGGCTTCAACGGCACTATATTTGCGTACGGACAAACGTCTTCAGGCAAGACGTATACTATGACCGGTACAGACAGATCGCCTGGAATCATTCCTCTGGCAGTCATCAACCTCTTTGAGATAATCAAAAATGTGCCTGACCGAGACTTCTTAGTGAGGTAACAACATTTATTTTGTCTAATTTACCTGTATGCTCACCGGTATTGTATTAAAACAGTTTTACGGTTCAATTTTATTTTATGCGTAACCAACTGGTCATTGTCCAACCTGTAATTCACAGTGCCCATTAAAGTGGAATGATTTTCCAAAAATACCTGATTTAATATCAACATTTGATAAAGTGACAATAAATGTCCTCAAGGTATTAACAAAAAATTGTCCTAATAAGGAACCAATCAATTAATAGGTACCAGAAATATTTATCAAGACATTAGCATTGTTATCAGACAGATATGATTATTGTAGAAATCATAGGCCTATAATAAACACTTAATCAAACTGAAAGTTTGGATACCAATGACTTATTTATGACTGTCAGGTTATAATATATTTTAATTATTTATTTCTTTAAAGAATTTTGCACTACATAACTTGCATTTGAGGCTCAATTCAGTGCATCATCATTATCTGTATAGCCTTTCTCCAACTATGTTGGGGTCGGCTTCCAGTCTTTCCCGATGCAACTGAATACCACTCTTTAACATAGAGTGACCACCTATCTGACCTCCACAAACCAGTTAATACCAGGTAATATATCTTGGTAGAAGTGGTTATCAGACTTATGAAAGAAACAAATTAATTATAATTAATAATGATTGAAAATGGTACAAAATATTTAATAATATAGAAAAATTGTAGCCCAAAAGTATTGGGTCCTATGTATATGTATAAATATATTTAAAATGGATAATATTTAAACAAAAAAAAAATCGGAACAATATTAAACCTTGGCCCGTAGCTTCGCCCACATGAAAATATCGAAAAAAAAAACCTATGTTTTATTCCAGACCATAATCTACTTATGTGTCAAATTTCATCAAGATCTGTTTAGCCGTTTTGAGGTGAAAGAGTAACAAACATCCTTCCTCACAAATATTCACATTTATATTATTAGTAGGATTTTCCCACAATGTTTAACTATGCTCACAATGTGTTAAAAAAAAAAAACTTTGTTTGGAGAGCTTTCTGTAAAGGTCTAACCTGTTAAGTTATGATTATTTAGCAGAACATAACAATAGCTTGCCTGATAGCTTATCAGACACCAAGGTAAGGTTGCTGTGTATGCATTAATACAGAGACCATTGTGTTTGATTAGCCATTATTTATGAGCAAATCTTATAATAAATGAGTTTACTATTGAAATATTACTGATTAACCAGAATTAAAGAGACATAGGTAAACTATTAATATGGAAAGACTAATTTATCCTCTAATACATTTTAACTTTTACCCTTAAGGTTTTTTATTAAAAACTTACTACGGATAACGTATTCCTAATAATTCCTATGATATCAGAATCAAACACTGGGCTCGGATAAATGTTTCAGCATCCATACATAGTTACATCCAATTTGTCAAATAAAATTGAATGAAAATTCTTTTTCAGGGTGTCTTACATAGAAATATACAATGAAACACTGAAAGACCTCCTAAATGTTGACAAAAAAGACATTAAGATTCATGAAACATTACAAGGAATCAAGGTGGATGCCACTGAGAAGGTCACATCTTCACCTGAAGAAGTTCTTGAAGCTATGAGAGAGGTAAAGTTTCATTTTGATATTTACTAGCTGTGCTGAACCCCCTACCTACAACTCACTACAAAGTATTAGAAAACCTTAAAACTTTAGACCAAGAGAGATAAAAGAGCCATGTATAAGGTAAACTTAACCATAGACATGCTAAAGAGTGATAGATGTGACAAAATTAAAAAAAAATGTAATTTAACCTCTGAAGGACCGCCATTATTTACGTCAACTATCTGTCAAGCACCGCCGGGCGGGCACTTTTCGTAAGCGTAATCTGATTTTTAAATCGGTCGGGGTTTGGTCGCACAAAGTGCCAGTGGGGCTCAACGGTAATATTTGTTTACTGGCACGGTTCTGTACCGCTAGGGCTCTAGAGGTAACAACACTTTCTCTTTGATGCAGGTTTTGTTTGATCCTGCTTTTAAAATAGTATCGTGATGATTTGCAACTTAAAGCTGTATTGACCGTTCATTTAGTATAAGCAGTAGTATAGTGTTTCTTGTGTAAAATTTCAGGGTGAAGCAAACAGACAGAAGGGTGCCACAAATATGAATGAACAGAGTAGCAGATCTCATTCCATATTTCAAATAGTAAGTAGAAGTATTATGTATTATTATTTTAAAGATTGAGAATTTATTGCATTTATCATTAATCATTTAGTTAAGATTTTCGTGCATCAACATCAAACTTTAAATATTATGTTCTACTAGCTGTGCCCAGCAGTTTCACCCACCACTCGGCTCCCAACTATTGTAGCGTGACGTTATACAGCCGATAGCTATGTATACAGACTGAACTGTTAGAAAGTATACCACTGTGAATTCTAAGCAATCCTAGTACTTTTATCTCAAAGCAGTTGGTTCTACCATGAACTTGAATCCACTGATCAAACTGTTGGAATTAATAACACCGTGAATTGATGCAAGCCTAACACAATCAATCCAGCCATCTAGTTGCAGTAAAGGATTGAAACATTCTTCATTGGTGCTCCGCCCCTATTGGTCTTACCGTGATAAGATATAGCCTATCTCGATAAATGGGTTATCTAATACTAAAAGAACTTTTAAAATCGGTCCAGTAGTTTCTGAGATTAGCGTGTTCAAGCAAACAAACAGACAAACTCTTTAGCTTTACATTTTAGAATAGATTACATACTCATTTTAATCTGAAAAAACTATTTAGTCTATTCATTTTAAGTCAGAGGAACAGAATAACTTTTTTTGTGTACTTGAGTAACCTTGTGTGGGAGTACTTTTGGACATGTGCTGATGTAATAAGATACACCCACATTTTAAGCAATTTATTTACTTTTATAGTGTAGAAGTTTTGGAAGCATACTATTAATACCATAATGTTACAAGTACCATGTAATGAGATGAAGCAAAACCAACAGCTAAGGATTGTCATGAGTATTGCCACTTGCATTAAATAACGGGATTGTGTCCGCAACTTCACGTACAAAGCGTTTTTTTTTTTTTTTTCGTAAAAAGGAGGATTCACCCGAGCACCAAAAAAAGGCTAGCAACTTCTTGGTAGTTCAGACGAACTCGCCGCGAGCACTTGTGTTACCAGAGTAATTTGCCCTGAAAGTGACAAACTCTGCGGATGTAGAACCATGTGTGCTGATGTGTGGACTTCTTCCATGCATTTGGCTGTGGATGTCTATAAATTCTATGGCAAAGAGGACTTGCTTGAAAGATCAGTGTAATTGGCGTACACACGCATCACCAAACCAGACTAGCTGCTAACACTAGTAGCTATTGTCTGGTTAGCTATAGCGCCTGTTTAGTGAATAACATCAACAAATCAAATCAAGAATAAAAATTTGTATGACCTGCAGATAGTTGTTTTGGGTCTGGCTGTTTTTGTATGTGAGTTTAAATGTTTGTTTAAACGCACCCACGATACAGGAGAAATTCCTAGTGTGGGGTAGTTTTTCTTATTAAACAAAAGAATAACAATTTACCACTTACAGCGTGTGCAAAATCCTTAAGTTTATCTTGAAATTCCTCCCTTCCAGATAATAGAATCTCGTGAACACATCGAAGGTGAAGAGGAGCCGGGCTGTGTGAACGTGTCACAACTGAACCTCGTGGACCTGGCCGGGTCGGAGCGAAGCGGGCAGACCGGCGCCACCGGCATACGGTTCAAGGAAGGCACGCATATCAATAAGTCACTGTCAGCCCTCGCTCTTGTTATCAAACAGCTGTCTGAAGACCCTAACAAGTATGTATCCTAAAGATAGTGGTAATGTTACGCATATATTCACCAATGAGTAAGGGATGTATTATAAGACACCCGTATTTCTACAATGGGTGATAGTTACGTGTGACGTCACTTGTTGCGAATAAATAATGATGGGTAATGGAAAAATTTCGGAATGAAAAGAAAAGAAAAAATGAAAAATTTCCAATATTTTTCCAATTTTTCAAATATTTTTCAAATAATGGAAAAAAAATGGGAAGTCGACCAAGATCAGAAAATAAAACAAAATAACAAATTTTTATTTGTTACTTTTAATCAAAATACTAAAATTTCTCATTTTTAGGATTCCGTACCCTATTACTAAGACTGTTACTTATTTTTTTTTCTTAAAGACTTATGATTTCCTGCATAAGATTATACCGTTCATCACCGGTCAAGTTCATGCGAGATAAATATACAAAACATTTGAAATTTAATGTTTTGTAAATTTATCTGTTTTGTAAACTCTCATTTACAAAACAGATAAATTCTCATTTTCTTCCGCTTTGTACTCTGGTTCTGTCATCACTGCCGCATCACAAAACTGTTTTTCTGAATTTGGGATTTGTTTTTGGGATTCTTTAACTGTATAATCTGGACTAGACCAACGTTGAGCGTACTGAATGTACATATCTGGTTCTGATATGTACGTATCACTTCTAGGTAAGCTGCAATTTGGAGTATTGTCTTTTCCGGCGACTTCTGAAAGCTTATTTTATTTTTTCTTCGAATGTAATCAGCATTTTCAGTGAATAATTTTTCTGATTCATTACACATACTACTCTGTCAAGAAATGTCAAGAAAGTACCGGGTAAAGATCAATAATACACAAAATGTCTCTTATTCATCCAAATTTATTTTATCACCTTCAAAGTACCTATGCTCCTTTAGAAACGATACACTTGCGCCTACGAATAATCCATTCATCAAAACATTTTTTAAACGCTGCTTCCGGAATTGAGTTCAGTTCTCGCCGCGAATTCTCCTTTATGTCTTCTATCGATTGAAAACGGGTGCCACGAAGTGGTAATTTGAGTTTAGGAAAAAGAAAAAAGTCAGCAGGAGCCACATCTGGTGAATATGGTGGTTGCTGGATGGTATTTGTTGAGTGTTTGGTCAAAAATTCGTTCGCAATGATAGCCTTGTGCGAAGGCGCATTGTCGTGGTGCAAAATCCAAGAATTTTCTTTCCACAAATCTGGCCTTTTTCGTCGAATTTGCTCTCTTAAACGCCGCATAACGCTCAAATAATATTCTTTATTTACCGTTAGACCCTCCGATAAGAATTCAAGAGTGCACAACACCGCGATAGTCAAAGAAAACAGTCAACATGACTTTGACTTTTGATAGACTTTGGCGTGGTTTCGGTTCAGTTGGAAGGCGCCACTCCGAAGCTTGTTGACTAGTTTGCATGTCAAACTCGTAAACCCACGTCTCGTCACCAATAACAATGCGTTTCATGCATGTTGGGTCCGAACTGACTCGTTCTAGCATGTCCTCAGCGACTTTCATACGATTGAGTTTTTGGAGAAAATTCAGATCTTTTGGGACTAGCCGAGCAGCAACATGTTTCATACCCAAATGATTAGTTACAATAGTACGGGTCGACTCATGAGATACAGAAAGTTCGGCGGCTATCTCTCTCAGAGTTGAATGGGGATTTTCAGTCACTATTTTCTTCACTTTTGCGATGTTAACTTCAGTTGCAGACGTTGACGGCCTACCAGAGCGAGGCAAATCTTCCATCACATCTCGACCGCTTTTGAACGCTTTGAACCACTCATAAGCACGAGTTTTTGATAAAGTCGATTCACCGTAAGCCTTCATGCAGCCCGTAACATTTTCAGTGACTCCGAACACGAAATTCTATAGGCGATGCAAAATTTAAGACAAACTCTTTGTTCGATATTTTTGTCCATTATGAAATTCGCAATACACACTATATATGATATTACTAAAACCAGCACTGTATTTAATATAAATAACAGATGCAACTCAAACTCCGCGCCAAAATGGAAAACAGGTGTGCAATCTAACAACTACAAAAAAAAACAAAATTTTTAATTTGGAACCTTAGACAAATCATCTATTCCCGCTACTTTTTTGACTGAATGTATATATGTTTATGTGTAAAATAAACCATTGACCTTAAATCTGTATTCAAATATAACTTTGCACATAATATGTTTTTTTTTATTAAAACAACATGTAAAGCCATTAAATCCTTTGAATTTCAACTTTTTATGAAGTATATTTTATAAACTATTTCATTTAAACTAATAATTTCGATAAAAAGATATTTTTCCATTATTTTTCCAATTTTTCAATTTTTCGGAAAAATAAATTGAAAAATTTCCGAGTTTAGAAATTTTTCGGAAAATTACCCATCACTGCGAATAAATACAGCAACGCGTGACGTTTCACGTAACTTTAATGGGCTATATCTTCGTCATTTTTGGTCTAATTTACAAATAAAAAATACGTGTCTCTAATATTTGAATAATCTAAAAGACGGATATTGTTTTTTTTTTAGGAAGCTAGCCTATTGTACTGAAATCCGTTGTAACGTGAGACGAGCCTTTTGCAATTTATTTAGTGCAGTCTTAATTTGTTCCGATGATAAAGTACTACTGTTATCTATGTAACTGGACATAGGTCAAATCTTTTTATTTCCTAACAATAAGATTTTAAAAACTGTACTTGAATGTTGCTTAACAACCTCCCGGGCCCTTGAAGTTACCAGTGTAGAACGCTTAGATATGTTCTTTATTTGCCTAAATATAACACATTCATTTTTAGAGAACGCCATCTATCATCAACCTGCCAAAATGCGGATGGTTGCACTAACTAAGCGAAAAATGCAAAATCCACTAATTTGAAGTAGCAACTAGCTAGACAAATTTCTATTCCAACCTTTTTTACCTTTTGAAAGAGGAACTAATTATACTATTATATTTGATGATTACAGGTACGCAAACTACCGTGACAGCAAACTAACTCGTATACTGCAAAACTCACTCGGCGGGAACGCAAAGACGAGTATCATATGCGCAATCACGCCTGCGGCTGTTGAAGAAACTATATCCACCTTACAGTAAGCTATTTGCTATTCTAAAACATGCTTTATGAACTAAAATGATGTGGAACACATGTGATTCTGGCTAGAACCGATTACAGATTACATATTAACAAAAACAAAAAAATTAAACAACAACGTAACAACGTATGTAAGAGATCACTAGTCGATCATTTGACTTGTTTTGTTTAAATTCTAATGAAAATGTTTTCAGGTTGCTGTCCAAAATGTGACTTAATTACTAGAGTGTGTATTCTAAGCGTGTTACATGGTCCCGATACGGGGTCCATAAGGATCTAATAAACGCTAATGACACTGCTAAAGCCCAGGTTGGCACGACCTAATATACTGTACTGCGTGAAAGACTGTTACCACATTTAGGAACTGAATATAGAATTTTTATGGCTAATCAACTGTTAACATACATTTTGACTGTGTAGGTAGGTAGTGTATTAATGAAAAAGATAAGGAAGAAAAGAAAAAAAAAAAAAACTAAAAGTGGGACACCCACTTTGTCTTTAGGGTTCACTTTGTCTGTCAGTCAGTCTGTCAAATTGAAATTAAAACCAACTCATTTCCTTTGGCCTTTGGGCTGCGAAATAATCGTTCTCCAAGTCTACGCAGTCAAAAGCTATAGCCGTTAAGTCGCAAGTTTGTTCGGAACCTTCGGTACGCGAGTCTGAATTCATAGAAAATAATAATAAAATATGTGTAATAGATTTGCAAATCGAGCCAAAGCAATAAAGAACAAGCCGGAGGTGAATGCTGTGGCTACTGCTGACTCCACGATGATCCAGCGTCTTACAAAACAGATGTGCAAGCTACAAGCACAGTTGGAGAGCAAGAAGAGTATTGAGGTATGTTGGACCTTGCTCACTCCTTATAGGGAAAGGCTGAGGTACATACAGGACAGGTTTAAAGCTCATTTTCGCTTGCACTAAGAGACTAAAATTATTGCCTAAATCTTATTCTGCTGTTGGAATTTCCCGATTTTAGGGAGAGATATACATATTTGTAACTTCCAATAGTTGCCAGTAAACCTCAGCCTAGGCCTTGGTTTGAGCCTAAGGAACGCTTCATTTAGGTCTCTCTAGTGCTAACACTAAAATTGTCGGCCGTCTCATCAATTTCAAGACCTACTTCTTCCAAACGTGTGGGACATCTACTAATTTTGTCCCATGGAAAAAGTTGTTCTATGATACACGCAGTAGATATTGAATTCGACTGCCGTCTCTTGATTTTCTCGCTATAATACTACTCTTTTTCTATTGCAGCAAGACAACTACAAACTACAGAGCAAGATACAGAATCTACAAAAGCTCATATTGAACGGATTTGCTCAGAGACGCAGCATGGATCTAATAAGTGGCGCTAGACGAAAACTTCAACAGCCGAGGAGGATAACAATATCTACGTTACATTCAATACCCGATGACGAGCCCGTTGTCAGTATACCTAAGTTTTGTACGCCTAGTTTGAAGTATAAGTAAGTGATTTATTTTTTTATTGTTTTGTAGCATCAATTAGCTTATATTATTACAATTAGCAATTCTTGTAAGATGTTAGAGGAAATTTGATGTTCATTTTGACCACAAATGAAACGCTAATCTGAAACGTGTTGATCTCAGCTCTACTTCCACTCAAATCTATTGCATTAGGGTCCGTTCTGGCTCGGAGAGGAGAGTAGATTCTTATCACGTTGAAAACAGAGTTTTTAGTATTTGTAGTAAGGTTTATTTTTACATGTGCATTGCTTTTGTCATGAAGAATGCTTGAAGGCGCTTGGTGTAAAATAATAAGAGGAGGTGCCCGGCTTCGACCGCGTTCTTTTCTCGATCGTGCAGCCGTTTGTCTCCGATTGCATGCTGTTTAACGCTCGCGCAGCCGATCGGTTCCGATCGCGTGCTCTTTCTCGTTCGCGCAGCTGATCGGATCCAATTGCGTGCTCTTTCTCTCTCGCGCTGCCGATCGGCTCCGATTGTGTGCACGCCGCCCCACGCCGACCGCCATTTTGATAGCGCATTCCTCAACCGACCGGCCCCGAGCGCATCCGACTGGCTCCGAGCGAACCCGATCGGCTCCGAGCGAACCCGACCGGCTGCTAGCGTATCCGATCGGTTGCAAGCGCATCCGACCGGCTGCGAGCGCGTCCGCTTTTAGGTTGCTACCAGCCGGTCTATGCGAAATAGTTGGCGGCTCCGCTCGACTAACTCCAAGCTTATATGATCCGATCTGTGTGAAAAGAAAACTGCGCGCCGATGCTCTCCGAGCCGGTCTTTGTGAACGGACCCTTATGACCGTCTAAGGGCGAAAAAAAATACGCATTGGTACAAGATGAATAATATAATGCAATGCTCGTTATGTCATACACTTTTATGGCTTTTAAGTGGTGGTAATCTAGTTGCTGACGAAAGATGTTTTGCAGTCCCGCGCTAGTGAAGCCGGACTTCGTGACCATTGCGAAGGACAGCAGCAGGCTGGCGGCCGTCGCCGAGGAGCCGACGCGGGCGGCAGCGGGGGCGGCGGCGGGGGCGCGGGGTGGGACGGTGACGCCGCCACCCATGCGAAACGTATTCTTCAGCAACGAGGTCATTGAACTTGGTTAGTACTACACTACTTTTAGTTTACGTTCTGATCGTGTTATATCAGCATGGTGCGTCTGTACTGAAGCCATTATTCCCATCAACTGGGCACAAATATTGACTCCGACTGGTACTGAGAAATTCGTGATGTAAGAACACAATAATTTGCCTAAACCGGGAATCGAATCCAAGACGTCATGCTCAGCAGTCGCGACTACAAGAGCCACGAGGCGGTCAACAACGACGCAGATCTATAAAAAATCCTAGAAGTAGTAACTAGGGAAGTGCCCTAATTTGTTTTTCTAGAAAAGCGTGTAATAATTGTTCTTTTATATTCCGCAGATAGTGATGACGATGACTCGACGCGAGATGACGTACAAACATGCTCGCCAGTCCATAAATGCTACGGTAACTACTCATAACTCCATTATTTTAAATACTCTAAATTATTATTTGTTTACTACATGTGCCCTATGTGTTTCTACCTACCTAAACTACACAACTCTTTTCTCGCCGTAAACACCATCCTTGGACTTCAACAAATATAAAAAAAGTAAAATTGGTCAAGGCATTGTTATGTGCTTACCAACACATTTTACGATTTATTTCTATACTAGCTTTTGCCCGCGGCTTCGCCCGCGTTAAATTTGGGGTAACACAGTTCCCCTTGCGCCTTATTGGTTTGTAATAGCTACGCTAAGTTTTCCCTTTTCTTCCCTCTTTCTCCCTCACATCCCACTTTTATTAAATTAAATTAGCCAATGTCCGTCTCCTGGTTCCCAAATATCTCTGTACCAAAATTCATCAAAATCGGTTTAGCCATTAAAGCGTGAAGAGGTAACAAACAAACTCACTTTCGTTTTTATAATATTAGTAAGGATTATTATTTGTTTACTACCTGTGCCCTATGTGTTTCTACCTACCTAAACTACACAACTCTTTTCTCGCCGTAAACACCATCCTTGGACTTCAACAAATATAAAAAAAAAAGTAGAATTGGTCCAGGCATTGTTGAGTTATGTGCTTACCAACACGTTTTACGATTCATTTCTATATTATTGAAGATTATCATGTATATGGGTCATGATGGGGCTGACATGGCCAGGTATTTAAGACCAAAAGCTACTTAATAAAAAAAACGTTAAAAAATTAAGTGCCTCTGTGAGGGTGCAGCAAAATATCTTAGAACTAATAAAATAACATTGCAGGGAGTATAGAGCACAATAAGATATTTTATTAATTAAGCTTATATCTAGCTTAAAAAATAAAAATATTATTAAGTCTAAGACCGACCAGAACTTATGGACTGTGACTGCCTGTTTAACATCATACTTGATAAATCTTATTGTCAGAATTTCAGGCTTCTGATTATCTGTAACCTCTTTTTTTCATATTATAATGTAAGTTTTAATTAATAAAATAACGGCTTCACGTTATTTTCAGGTGCAACAAAAACACCTCCCTGCGTACTGAGACGAAATGCGAAAGAGGCTGAGAGGAATCTGAAAGGGATTATCGAACTAACTGAAAGAGAGAAGATGTATTCGCCTAATGTGGTATGTTATCACTCTTAATTACATCTCTCGTTCATTATCTCCCTATCTTTAGTAACGCATTCATCAGTAATCATTATTATTATTTTTTATTTAGAACAACAAACAATTACATAATAAAGCACAAAGATAAAAAAGGGGTGTGTGTACTTATGTACATGCGTTAGAAGTTATACTTCTTTGGTGTAAAGAAAAAAAACTTTGGTAACCCATCCATTTCCAAACCTTGGTGAGAGTTGCTTAACCAGGCTCCGTGTGCTAACCCATCCATTTCCAAACCTCGCAAGGGTTGCTTAACCTGGGCCCCCTGTGGTAACCCATCCATTTCCAAACCTTGGCAAGGGCTGCTTAACCTGGCCTCCTGTGGTAGCCCATCCATTTCCAAACCTTGGCAACGGTTGCTTAACCTGGCCCCTGTGCTAACCCATTCATTTCCAAACCTCGGCAAGGGTTGCTTAACTTGGCCCCCTTTGGTAACCCATCCATTTCCAAACCTTGGCAAGGGTCGCTTAACCTGGCCCCCTGTGGTAACCCATCCATTTCCAAACCTTGGTGAGGGTTGCTTAACCTGGCCCACTGTGGTAACCCATCCATTTCCAAACCTCGGCAAGGGTTGCTTAACCTGTCCCCGTGTGGTAACCCATCCATTTCCAAACCTCGGCAAGGGTTGCTTAACCTGGCCCACTGTGGTAACCCATCCATTTCCAAACCTCGGCAAGGGTTGCTTAACTTGGCCCACTGTGGTAACCCATCCATTTCCAAACCTCGGCAAGGGTTGCTTAACTTGGCCCCCTGTGGTGACCCATCCATTTCCAAACCTCGGCAAGGGTTGCTTAACCTGGCCCCCTTTGGTAACCCATCCATTTCCAAACCTTGGCAAGGGTAGCTTGGAATGTGAAATTGATTTAAAAGCTATGCAATAGCTTAATAAAAACACCAAAAGAATATTTATTTATTATGAAACACGTGTTCTAAATATTAAAATACTAGAATATACAACATGAACATAGTTACTAGAACACCTATAACTAACTTCACGATGTCGCTGTGCGCGCGCAAATCACTCTCATCATTTTTCTCCATCGCGCCAAAAGAAGTATAACTTCAAAAACTTCAAATTATCAATTTTATGTTATTTGATTTTGATAAGAAATATCTATACAAATAAATAAATGAAAAAAATAATAAGCGCTTCAAAAACAAGCTAAAAGTAACAAACAAATAAATAGAAAAAAGAATACGGTGATTTTAAAATTATAAGTGCAACGATTTTTTATGATTATAAGACAAACATTGACCCACAATAATTTAAGGAGAAAAGTATACGATGTCTAATTTCTTGATTGCCATATGAGTTGACTTTCGGAATCTTCCACGTGTTGCACAAAACAAATCGATGTCAAGACGCCGTATTTATCAGTAATCATTATTTAATGTAATTATTTCCGCAAAGGAACGCCTGATTCTAAAACTTATTATTTCTTCTTCACCCATAGCACGAGTGTGCCTTTAGTTAATTTAATTTGTTGGAAAAAAGTTCCTTATCGCGCGTTGTGAAAGGGGGCTAGACGAAAAAAAATCTTACGAAAAGTTGTCACGACACTTTTTGATATAGTAAGCTGTGCGGCGTCGCATGTTTCTGTCTGTCTGTCTCTCTCTCTTATAGGAAGCAAGCCAGATATTTTCATTTCTATAGGAACTTCGTTCCATCCCGGTGTCCCTTGACACCTCTAAATTTTTGTTTTTTTTTTTTCTCCTGGCACACGGTGTCTTGAGTCAGAAGTTAGTCGCCAGCTATTTAGTTGCCATCGCGTCGTAACCACTTGCGACTAAGTATTTGGTGAGAGCTGAATAAAGAGACATGTACAATGACAATATTTTTCAGGTTGAATATATAGAAAAATTAGAGCATAATACGACTGTGATAGCTAAATTGCAAGACCAAATTGAACGTATGAGCCAACAGAGCAAAGAAAGGGAACTAGAAATGGAACATTTAAAAAGTAAAGTGAAACAAACTGAAGAAACTATAAAAAGTTTAACCTCCAGTAAGGTAAGCGTATTATTTTACTAGTTATTTTTTGAAAATAATCCGGATTTTTTCAACAACACGGACAAGATATTAATGACAATGAGCCCTGTATTCATAATAAGCAAACATGCGCAAATGCAGTATGTATGTAATACAAATAAGTGCAGATGACAGGAACAAAAAGGAGACATTATGTATCTTTCGGTGAGGATTTGTCCTGCTTTACAGTTTGATAGTTATTTGAGCCAGTGTACACATAACAGTTGTCACTTTTCTTGATGTGCAATTGAAATAGCTGTCAATTATATGCCTCTTAATATATTAAGAGCTTTGATGGTCTAGTGGTCGGAAGCGCGACTGCTGAGCAAGAGGTTCTGGCTGTTATATTCCCGGGCCGAGCAAATTTTTCCTTCAGGAATGTCTCAGTAGCAGGCACGGAGTGTGTTCGGTTGATGGCATTAGGATCGCCCCTATTACATGGGACTTTAACATAACTAGCAAGATGTAGGTGTACTACAGTGAAACCTTGTTAAGTGGGACCTGGGTAAGTGAGAAACCTCCATAACTGGACCTCATGCTGAGGTCACGACACCTTGGCCCTGAATCACCTCTGTTAGTGGAGACCCTGGGTTAGTGGAATACCTCTTTTAGTGAGACTAATTCTCTCGTCCCTTCAAGTCTCACTTATCCAGGTTTCACTGTATTTGGTACGCCTCTGCCTAACCTTTTGGGGATTACATTCGTGATGTTATGTTTATATTTTTAACAGTTATTTCTAGTCGTGCCAAAGACTTTCGTACTACCTCGTACGAACTGGGTTGTGGAGATCAAATAGGCAGGCGCTCCATGTAAAATAATGGTATTCAGCTGCTTCCGGCTAAGCTGTAAGCCAGCCACAATATAGATCGGAAAAAGCTAGGCAGAAAATATTTACTCTAGCAACTTTCAGATTCCACGCTCTTAATTATGATTGTTGTTTCACAGGCCGATCTACAAGCACAGTGTAACAACTACAACACTAGACTGACGGACGCAGAAGTAAGTTACGAGACTCTTAGGAAGAAAGCGAAGCTCCGAGAAGAAGAACTGTTATCTTTGCTCGAGGAACTAAACGCGAAGCACAAGAAACCTGAAGATATTGGTGAGTTTAGACATAAGACATTACACATGCATTTCACGAATGAACGTTCCGATTATTACCTTATCATAAAGGAATAAAAGTCTTCCTGTGCCATTCTGAACTGTATATTTTATAAAGAATTTCTACTGAATTTTGTTAATAATGCACTTCTTTATTATCTTTTATAGGCAAAGTAATGTCCCGCACATTGGACAAAGAGATAGTATTCATGGATATTTCTAAAGATATTTCTCTTGTCAATAGTGATAGTGATAGCATAGCCAATACAAATGACGGTGAATCTGACCATATGAACGAATTACTCGCTGAAACACAATCAGAATTGAGCCTAAAAAATCAAACTATCATAGAATTAGAGGCGAATATCTTTGCCCAGGAACAAAAAATATCCTCGTTAGAAGACCTCAATAGAAATCTCCAAGAAGAAGTAACAAGAGTCAAAGAAAATCTTTCTCTTATTGACACTGAAAAATCTCTCTTTAAATCTACAATAGACACTCTAAATTCGACTATAAAAAGCCAAAAAGAAAATTTAGAAACCGCAAAAAATGACATAGATTCGTATAATAGTCTTATACAAGAATTACAAATAAAAATAAGCCAAAAAGAAAAACTACCAACCATCAACATTGATGACAGCACCCTAGAAAATATGATTGCTAATGAAGAAAAATTTATTGATAGCAATGAAAACATGAAAAATATCATTCACTCTCTCAAAGTCGCCCTTAATTCTAGAAGTAAAGAAATTGATAAATTAAGAACATCAGCGCAAATAAACAACGACGCAACACACGAATATGTAAACCTTGCGGAACAACTGGAATGTAAAACAAAAGAGGTAGACAGCTTGAAAAAGCAAATAAATGAAAACATAGCAAGTATGAACAAACTATTGTATGAAAAGAATGTTCTTAAAACTGTCGAACAAGATCTCTCTAAGAAACTAGCAGAATTAGAACATAAAATTAATGAACTTGAAAAATTAAAAATAGAACTCACCACTTCCGCTGAAAGACTGAAGGAAGACAATGAAAAGCTTGTTACCAAAGTAAATAATGGTCCTTCGGAAGAAGAAATATCAGAAATGAAAAATCTATTGTTGGAACAAATTGAGAATAAGTCACACAAAATTTCTGAATTAGAAAGAGAAATAAGCGAAAAAGATGAACAGATGTCTTTGCTTGAGAAAGAAGATAAAGAATCCAACGAATATTTACTTAATGCTAAAGCTGCCGTCCTCAAATCACAACTGATACTCAACACTTTGTCTGGTAACATGCAGGAAGTGCCCGAAACGATTGACAACTTAGTCAATGTTTTTAACGTTTTAAGTAATAGTATGAATACTTTAGAAAGTGTGGCCAATAATGTTATCAAACAAAAACAAGATACCTCAAAGAGTAACGATGATTTGAAAGTTATGTTAGAAGTTCTCACTTTGAAACATAGTTCTGAAATATCAGAACTGCAAGAACAATTGGATATCCTTAGTACCTCTGAACGTAGCAGTAGCCAAGAAAAGGAAACTTTAACCCAAACAATAAGTCAGTTGAACAATGAACTCGAAATGGCTCGCAATGAGCTGCATTCAATAAAATCAGAAAAGGAGAGTCTGAATGCTTCCCTAGAACAAGCTACAAGAAATATAGAAACATGCAATCAACAAATAGCCGATTTACTTGATAGGAATAATGCTCTTGAAAACCTTACAATAAAGTTAAAAGAAGAGGAAGGCATATTACAAGAACAGCTTGCAGAGTTTATTGTCATTAAGGAACAAACTACCAATTCAATTCAAGAGCGAGATGAGTTATTAAATAACATCTTTGAAAAAATCACTGAATTCACGATTAATTATAACATCCAAAACGATATAAGGGGTGAAGTCGGTAACGACTGCCGAAAAGTTCATGAACGCATTCTTTCAACGTTGGGCAAAATAGGAAGTCACGTCACGTTTATCAGCTCGAAAAACGAAGATGATGATGACGAAAATACCAAAGTAAATGAAATTTTATTAGAAGCTAAACACGAAATCGTTGAGCTAACGCAACAGAATCTCAGTCTAATAGAACAACTGTCTCAGGTTGAAAGCGATAACGGTAAAATGTCATCTACTCTAACGAAAATTCAAGATGACAATGAACAACTGAATAAAGAATTGTCAATGAGTCAACGCGTCCTACAAAGTCTACAGGTAGAACTTCAAATGAAAGCCAATGAACTAACAACCATGGAAAACAAAGTTAAAGATTGGAAAGAACAATTTAAAAGTCTAGATTTGTTAATGAAACAGCAGATGGATGAATTAAAATTAGAAAACTTAAAACTTAAAGATAGCATTAAAGATATTCGACTAAAACCTGATTTGAATAAAATAATTACTTACGAACATAAAGACTCATATCGTATTGAGAGTCAAGGTGAACTTGAAACACATCATAATACATGTGGAGATCTGTCGTCTCCTCCCAGCCTGTTAACGATTTGCTGTAACAAAATAGTGGATTCCATACAACTCAAGGAAAGTGAATCTAACACTCGAACTGTAAGTTCTAATGGTGATATATATGATAAAAGTGTGTGTGAAAAGAGTGATCAAAACAACATAGTCGAATGCAAATGTAGTGAACTGTCTGTTGAATTAGAATCTATCAGAGAAGAAAACTTTGAAATTCTTGAGCTTTTAGAGCAAATGGAAGTTGTGAACCAGCAGCTTATGCAAGAACAAGAAGCAACACGCAAGGAAATACAGCTTCTCGTTGAACCCGCGTACGAATTGCAAAAGAAAATTATTAATCATAAAACAAATCTGTCGATCTTGACAGCTACGACTACTGCCGAAAATAGAGCTTTAAAGTCACAGGTAAAGGGACTACAACATCACCACAGCCGCTTTCACAATGTGTGCCAAAGAGATATACCGGACTTTAAGAAGCAATTACGTGAACTCATGATTTTATTGAAAGGGGATCTATCCATAGCCGATCAACAAAACGCCAGTTTTAAACGATATTCACTACCAGATGTACTGGACAGTAGTACTGCTCTTCCGAATTTTAAAAATGAATCTACCTTAGACGGGGATCTCTTAATGCTCGATACAAATGTTACAATAACTACAGCAGCAGATAACACTTTGGTAGGTCATGAGCAAACTTGTCTAGATTTAACTCAGTTCTACAACGAAGCTTCTTGCCAAACAAATGAGTTGAATCAATCGGAAATTCTAAGTCATGACATAAACATATATGAGAGATTAAGTATCCTGAAAGATGAGAACGTCAAACTACGCGAATTACTCAGTAAATACGCTGAAATGAAACAAACAATGATAGCCGCAGAGATCAGCCCCAACAAAATAAATAATGATTCCCATGAAAATATTAATCAAAGTCCTAAGAGTAATGAGATTAGTGCTCTCAATGAGTGCGATAAATGTAAAGAGTTACAACACGCTCAGGAAGAGATCCATAACAATTTAAAATCACTTTCTCAAGAATTGATAGAGGTTAAGTTACAAAAATCTGAGATCGAAAAGAAATATAATAATTTAAATTTAGAAACGCCCTCAACTGATCTTCTTATTAAGAAATTGAACAATTTAGAAAAAGATCACGAAAATAAATCTCAAGAAATTAATAAACTTAGCAATATGCTTAGCGTTAGGACTGAACAACTGAAAAGTTTACAGGAGGAAAACGATTCGTTATCTACACAAGTAATGGAAAATATATCCGAAGCCGATGACTTGAATAAAGAGTTAGACAATATGAAAAAAATTAATACAGAATTAATAGACAAATGCAGCAAGTTAGAACGATCACTCAAGGTATTGAGCGAAAAAGAGCTTTCTGACAGCTGTTCCGAATGTCTATCGAAAGACGAAATTATAAAAACATTGGAAATAAAACGAACAAAAACGTATACAAAACTAAGCAGAAGTCTAAGTGACTCCGATACCTCATCGAGATATAACAAAATTTGCACACTACAAAGTGAGTTGGACGCGGGTAGAGAAGATTGCAAGGAAATTACTGAAGATGTAGTGACTATTAAAAATCATTTAGACCGAGGCAACCTCTCGATGGATTTAGATGATAGCATGGGAGAATCCAACTTGTACACATTTGCTAAAGACTATGTTCTCAGCAGCCCTCAGTCAAACAAATGTAATATGCCTGATATTCCTGAGGAACAACCAATAGATATATACAAAATGGACAAAATAGACTGTTTTAATTACTACGCTGAAAAAACAGGCGTAGGCACTGAAGATATAAACCGTGATATCAAAATTATTGATCTCATGAAAACGTTCTACGAACACCTAATAACCAAACACAGTAACGAAGTAGAAAATTTAACAAATAAATTAAAAGATTATGATGAAAGTAAAAGCCAGTTAGAAAGTCAAATTAGCAAATTAAAGGAAAAATATTCTCTAGTTACCATAGAATTTGAACAGAAAAATCAAAATTATGCCGCAGTAGTAAATGCGCTGTCACAAATTAAAAATAATATTAATATCTTAAACCAAGAAATTATGAAGTCTTCAGATGTAGACGTAACTAAATTGGTAAATATGTACAAAGACTATTTCTTCAAATTCTTAGATGACGAGTTAGGTTTGTCCAGTATACAAATTATCGATAACATTGTTAACAAGCATCAAACTGATTTAACCGGAATTATGGAGCAGTACGCCAAGTTGCAAGCGCACATGGAGAGTGTCACTCAGGAATTAAGTTCTGTTAACGAAAATTTAGAGCTCATGAAGGGCCAGCTATCTGCTAAAGAAGAAGAATACAATTTACTCAAGAAACAGAAAGAGAGAATCTATGAAATAAGCAATGCAGTTATATTAGACTTAGTCGAGAAAGACAAAGAATTAACTGAGACAATTAACAATGGTTATAAAAAACTAATCAAACTGAATGTAGTAAGTCATCAAGATGTTGATTTGACATTACCCCTTACTGCCAATATTGATTTGCTATTTGAGCACTTGTTTACCCAATACAAAAACAGTATTAGCTTTAATACAGAAAAGGAGAAAGAAAATCTTGCCTTAGAAGTAAAGAATTCAAAACAAATTATAGAAGTAAAACAAAAGGAAATAGAGGATCTTCAAAAACGAAGTCAAAATTTACAGGAAATTAATAGTGCTGTTACTATTGACTTAGCGGGCAAAGAGAACAAGCTACAAAGCCAAAAAGCATTGTATGATGATTTGAATGTAATCTACGGAAGTAAAGTTAAAGAGAACAAAGCAAACGTTGATCTCATAGAAAAGTTATCAGAAGAAATCAAGTTATTAAAAGATACAATCGATGAGAAGGAAAAGACTGTTGACAAACTTAAACTGGAAATCGAAACACAAAATGATTGCAAAATAAGAGAATTCACCACTATGTTGGAGAGTGTAAAAGTATTACAAGATGATTTTGCACACTTAAAAGCAATGAATGAAGTTATAGTAAAAGAAAAGGATTCATATGCTGCAGAGTTACAAAAGTCTGGTGCAACTCTAAAACAGAATAACATTGAAATGGATAAAATGACTTCAGATATTCTAGTGCTAAGAGAATCAGTACGAGAAAATGGTATTATAATAGAAAATTTGAATGTGGAAGTGAAGAATTTGTTAAAACAAAATAAGGAGCTTAAAGAAATGTTAGAAGATAAATGCAGGGAATGCTCTAGACTGGAGACTAATATTAAAACACATGAGAAGACTGCTGAGATTCAGACAAGAATGATAATGAGGTAAGTTCCTTTTAAATAATAATACATAGTGTAAGGGATCCCGACGGATGAAAACGGTAAAGTTGCGATATAAACAGCCATATCTTTTGACTGCGTAAACTTAGAGGGTAGATTTCTCAGTACAAAGGGACCACAGAGTTGAGTATATGGTTTTAATTTCAATTTGATACCTCCACGCGTTCCTGAGATAAAGGGTCTTGACATACAGGCAGATGGACAACTAGGTGACCCAATAATGGTTCCGCTACCCTAAAAACAAGAAAAAAAACAAAACAAGTAAACAGTTATTTACTACAAAACTGCAATATCTACTCGGTCAAAAAGTATGGATCAGCTGAGTGTTTTTTTTTTTTAATTACTAACGAAAGTTTTTACGTAAGTGGTTCAGATTAACTGAATACATGGCAACCGTTTTCGCGTCGGTATCCTTTTCATGCTATTTTTGTGCGCGTGGAATTCGTTGATGGTTGCCCTCCGCCGGAGCTAAGGGGTCTGACAGACTCCTACTGTCTAAAACTACACGGTGTTCCTTCTAGTCACTTCTGGCTGGGCAGTGGGGACACAATTGCATAGTACACAATCACCTTATCTTTTGTTCTTTGGTTGCTTTCGAATTAACCTGCCCAATGCTTCAATTGGTTCTCTGAGGAACTACTTCGTGTACAAATCTGGACTACTAGACGACCCTGTGTTAATCCAAGACTAAAGTATCATCTAAATCCGTCTAGCCGTTTTGGCGAGTTGGTTCGTAAACTTACTGTAAGTTATCATAAATTGACAATCTGTGACGTCCTCGGTTGCCTACCGGATTGTATCGTCACTCAAAGCCATTTTGACTACATAGTTGTCAAAGAATAAATAAAAACTATTAAAGTTCAACGAAAAATCATTTGGTTTTACTTGATTTTCTATAGCACGGCAACGTTTATGAACAAATAGTTGCTATGGTAACTATTTAATCATATAGGCAAGCTTTTCAATGCCATCAATTATTCAATCAGTTTTTTGTTTCAATTTATTTCTATTAGTAATCAAAACAGAAATACATTGGGGATAGAAATGCCTCCGAATTTCAGGTAAGCTTTGAATTCGCCGGAAGCAGTTAGCAAGATGATGATTATTATCTCAGTCTAAATAAATTAAAGTAAAATCTAATCTTACTTCTACATCATTATTATTTTATTGTATAATGCGAATGTTTGTGAGAATGGGCTGGGTGTATGTATCCTTAAGCTCAAAACTAGTAATCCGATTTGGATTCAATTCTGGCGCACAGATAATTTCTTACATGGATTAACACAGGATTTTATTCATGTACGATATCTACGCGGGCGATGATCATGAACTAGTTTTATAGTAAACTAGCTGCGCCCCGCGGTTTCACTCGTGGGGTGATCCTGATGTATAAGCTATATCATTGTAAACTTTCATTAAAATCCATCCGTACTTTTTGCGTGAAAGAATAACAAACATCCCTACAAACTTTCGCGTTTATAACATTACAAGCAGGCGCCTGCTGCTTCACCCCCGTTTTATCGAAAGAAAAAAGTATACTCCAGACTATGATCAACCTCTGTACCAAATTTCATGAAGATCCGTTCAGCCGTTTGAACGTGAAAGAGTAACAAACATCCATACATCCATCCATCTTCACAAACATTCGCATTTATAATATTAGTAGGATGTTATTGACCGTGTCAGTTATAACCATCACAATATAAGATATATTGTGATGGTTATAAATTATTACTCAGTCAGTGATAGATGTGAAAGTTGATGGATGGAGAGGCAGGGGAAGGCCAAGGAATGGATGGATTGTGTAATTAATGGTATGAAGGTGGAGTAAATGATGCCGTGACGTCTGACAAGGAATAATGGAAGAAAAACACGTGTTGCGCCGACCCCAAATAGAATGGGGCAAGAGCAGGAAAATGATGATAAATTGTTTACTCACCTAACACTGCTGGTTGGAATTAAACAGAACTATTGAAATCTCAGTATATTGCACGCATTCTACTTCCTGATCATTCAGGATATCCCGTGAAATGATATTTATTATGTTATGGATTTCAGATTAGAGAAGCAAAAGAACGAAGATGACAAAACTATCAACGAGAAGAACAAACAGATTGAAGAGTTGAAACACAAAGACGCTCAGCATAATGACAACAATGAAATAGAGCACTTAAGGAAGATCAAGGACACTCTAGAGGTAAAGAGCACACCAACAAAGATGTACACTTTAAGTTCTGATGTTGCCTCCCCTAATTATTCAATATTCAAATCGTTATTTTCGAAATCATTGTTTTCATTTCTTTGAAAAAACAACTTAACGCAAGTTTAAACTTGAACCGACCTTGACTAAACGAGGTGATGAAGGGTTACCATGACATCTTATAGCAGTTCTTATTCCTGTGTGAGAAAGAGATGGTGCTAGACACCCTGTATAGCTCTGTCTCTTTCCCTCAGCGAAATAAGTTCTGCTTTAAGACGTCATGGTAAGGTAGCTGAACTGTACTTGTTGAAAACGCAGGAAATACCCAGACGTCTTTAGACTTGACCATGAATTTTGGCAGTTGAACCAAGTTTTTGCACTAACTTCTGTTTTGTAGGCCCGTGTAACTGAGCTTGAAGAACTGTTATCGGCAAAACCGCGACCGTCCATCGACGCGCTCGCTGACTTGTCCCGACGAAGACGACAGAGCCTTCATGACTCGAAGCGATTGTTCGGCGAAGAGAAACAAGAGTTTGCAGGTACTTTTAGTTTAGTCTAAGCTAAACATGTGGCTGGCTACTTGATAAAATTCTTGATAGCATCAACAGGCTACAGAAGTGTATTGCGGGACATAAACCTTCAATCGTACGCGTAACTTGATTGACTCGTCCAGTTGCTACAAGCCACCGTGCCTAACTCGTAGCTCTACTGAGCCTGATTGCGACGCTTGCCTAGCCTGTTCTAATAGTTAATATGGCCGGCCCATTGAATAAAAGTTTGCGACATAAACGGCCATATCTTTTGTCTGCGTAGACTACTGAAACGTCACTTAAAATTTGAGGGCTGCTTAACATTTGAGCAGCTCTTAAACTTTAGATTTTGTATTGTCAAACGTCACCTCTGAGTATCTGTTAAATTTAAGTGGTACTTAAGTTTTGAGTGACGTTTCAGTATTCGGGGGAAAGGGTCTTGACTGACGCAAAAGATAAAGCCGTTTATGTCGCAAGTTCATACGAAACCCTAAGTTCGCGAGTCTGACTCTCACTTGGCCGGTTTTTTCCTTTTGAGGCACAGAACCCTAAAAAATGATATTATTTGTTGGGGCATATACTACGTGTGGTTGGGATACGCGGTGAGAATTGAAACTCTTGAGATTTGTATATAAAGTCTATTCAATGATTACACGTGAGGATACATAAATGTCTTAATACTAGTCACGTAAACATGTACAGATGCCTGCACATCAAGCTACTACAATCTGTCAGATTTCTTTGATAGATTTTCGACTTTATTTCTAAAGTATTAGGTTCAAGGTTCATTGGGAAAAATTGACAGTTTCGGGTAGCTTGATCTGCTGGCGTCTGTACACTAGCCGCGGCTACGAGCTACAATCGACTGACCGCCGATCCAACTGCGTGGGGCACATTGCATTTTGTCTCATCGGCACTTTTGGTACTTGTGTCCCCACATTATTCAATGGTGTCCCTTAGTCTTTAAACGGTTTAAAGTAATGGTTCAACATCTGTTTCAGATCATAACAGCATGGAAGCCGTGTTTCAGTCTAGGCCGAAACCCGATGACCTCTTCATGGACGTTGAGGAAGACATATCTAACAGAAGCAGTCCAATTATGAGGCATAGCAAAGGGTACTTTATTTTTCTTTGACTTCTGGGTTCCATTTCTTTTATCGTTTTCGAGGTCGCGCGTTTTCCTATATTGGATGGAAGTTTACCGGTACGTACTTTTTGTATAAGCTTTACATACCATCGCGCCTGAGATCCCTAGAGGGTTAGGCACAGGTGTACTTTATAGTACACCCATTATTTCGCCAGATATGTTAAGTCACATGTAATAGGGGGCGAGCCTTTTGCCATCTAATGGGCTCAAATCCAGACTCTATCTCATGCTGCTTCTCCAAAGTTCCTGATGGGAAACCCCAAAAACTCTATTAATAGTTTTAATTTAATTATATCCTGTTATTAATGTGTTTCTATTGTTTCAGACGTGATAGCTTGTCAATTTCAAAGACTGATCAGGTAGTAATATTGTACTAAAAGATTAATGCTTTGAACTTAAATTGTTCTGCAGAGTATCGTAATGTTTGGTTTGTTTGTTGTAAGGACGAGGAGCCCACGTCCCGCCCCAGCAGCGTGGTCGCGACGCGCCGGCGCAGGCAGAGCACACACGACTTGCACCGGACTGTGCTCAGACACACTCCGTCACCAGGTAACGAAAGATAACATCCGAACTCATAAATAATGCCTTTTAAAATAACATTGTGTTTTTTTTTATCCAAATTGACGGACGGAGTGACAGCAAGGTAATAAGAAGTAAGCAGGCGCAGTGGCCGAGTAATCGACTGCTGCGCTGGGTGTTGCGGGTTCGATCCCCCGCTCGAAACAAATATTTGTATGACTTACAGGTAGTTGTTTTGGTTTGTGTATGTGAGTTTTAATGTTTCTGAACGCACCCGCGATACAGGAGAAAATACTAGTGTGGGGTAATGTTTAAAAAAATATTGTAATAGCTCCTGCATTTATTAGTAATGTTTAAAGGTCGTAAAATTGAGTATGCCTTAAAACGTGATTTAAAAAAAAGTCGTTTTTCAGTAATATTTTTTAACGTTAGTACATAGTTGGACATGGCTTCGTATCGAATAATATGTTTTTAATGTCTAATTAGTATATTTTTCTCTTACAGTGTTAGACTTATCCAATAGGATACTTGATGAATTTAACCATTCGAAACCTTCTGATGTGTCCGGTGATGGCGTCAGGTTAGTAATAAACTCTTACACTACTCAAGCAAGTAATCCTTTATGTAACTTGTCAACACTGACTGAATTAACCGGAAACGTGGGATGGTTACCAAACTCCCTGTGGGCGAATCCGCTGGCATAACCTAGTTTTAAATATTCTGGTGGGACGCTTAGCCGACTCCTAACATCATCGGAATAATCCTATTGAAAGACGTATGTCTGCTGTAACAGTGAGGTGTCCCATCTGCGAGAGCGTCTAGCTTACTGCCAGCAAGAATTGGAAGATTTAAAAGAGAAGTACAGAGAGTTAGACGAGGAGTGTGAGACTTGCGCCGAGTATCTACGCGAGCGAGACGAACAGTGCGCGCGGCTTAAGAAAGAGAAGGTAACGCTGCAGGTAAGATTTTACAAAATCCATACCTACTAATATTATAAGATCGAGAGTTTGTTACCTCTTCACGCCTTAATGACTAAACCGATTTTGATAACTTTTGGTACAGAGATAGTTGGGACCCAGGAGACGGACATAGGCTAATTTTTTTTAAGAGAAAGAGGGAAGAATAGGGAAAACTTAGCTTTGCTATTACAAATCAATAAGGCGCAAAGGCCAAAACTGCAAGTAGCAGGTACCTGCAAATCAGGAAAGGGGAACTGTGTCACCCCGAATTTAAAGCGAGCGAAGCCGCGGGCAAAAGCTAGTTATATATATTTTCTACTCAATAAGCTTCGGTTTGACCGCAATTTGCCTGATGTGAAGTGATGACTCAGCCTAGGATGGTATCTAGACTATAATGACTAAAATGAAAAGTCAAAATCAAAAGTAATTTATTCAAACTAGGCTGATGATCAGCACCTATTGAACGTCATTACACAAGTCAGTCGCCAAAACGCCCATCCATCGGATTTTCGGATTTGAATCAGGCAAGGAAGAAACTATAATCTATATTACCCCCTTGAGCAACCGGCCTGCATTAGCGAAAATGCGCTAAATGTCTATTGTCTATCTTAAAGGCATTTTAATTTAAGGTTCTCGGAAAAACGGACATGGTTATATTTTTATACCTTCCTGACCTTACTAGAAATACCATTTAGTAGCAGCAGCAGCGCTTCGTAAATAATTAAATATTGTTTTTTTTATAATGCATTACAGGCAACAGTGTCAGATCTCAAGGAGAAACTACAGTCGTGCAATCCGAACCAAAGTCAGCAAATTGCATCGAAACTGAGCGTGGCTCATGTCGGCGTTAACACTGACGAAGGTAAGATGAGGTGACTGTACGACCAAATGTAAAATGTCGTAAGAGACATCGACCTGAATGTTAGATTTTTAATCCAAGGTTCACCGCCGAAAGTTAGAAATCTAACCGCTCGCTCAGTGTCCCTTACATTGATTTTTCATCGTCGATTTACTATTTGAATATCATTTCGTGAACTACGAAGGGTTGACAGGTTGGTTTATTGAGTTCTCTAATTAAAGGGTAAAACGGAAACCTATTATTAAGACTCCGCTATCATCATTCCGCAGAAGGGAACCCATACAAGAAACAGGTTTTTTTGTTTTTATAGATAACTGTTATGGAACTTTGCGTGAGTTCCACTCCCACTTGGCCGGTTATATATTTTATCACAACGTCCCTGAAGTTGTTTTCGAGCTAGTAAATACTTGTTATATTTCGCTCAAACACAAAAGATAAAAATTTTGTATTGGTAGATTAGATACTTAGTAGAAATAATTAATTTTATTACAGGTTTTTTTTTTATTATTAATTTTGCACATGTGTTTACGGTAAAATAAAAGTATTCCTTTTTTATTTTTTTCTGAACAAAATTGTGACCTGTGTCTTCAGTGCAGTAAAGTTTAATTATAAATCTATTTTTTCAACAGATTGGACAAACCTGCATTCAGTTGTAGTAGACCGTATGTCGTTTGACGCCGAGGTGGAGAAGAATAAAAAACTCACCAAGACCATCGAAGAGTTGCGCTTCAAGAAACAAGACTTGAAGAACACGCTCGCTAAGATGCAGAAGGCTTTAGAGAAGAATAGTAATCACAGGTATAATTACTCAGTGTTTTGCACTCTAGAAGCCAATCTTCTTAGTTATTACACGATTGCGTCCGAAACCACCCAACCGCTTCCTACGAAATGTTAATGTAAGAAAGAAAGAAAAAGTATTTTTTGACTGGCACAGGACAAAACGGAATGTGTATGGTTGGTCCAGCTTGGAAGTTGGATATTTCGGTACCCGGTCAGTGGCGCCGTGTGGAGTAGGAGTAGGAGCTAGAACGGGTACTTCTGCTGCGCACTGGCTTATTATAAGCTATGATATTATGTATTTTTTTGCTTATTAATTAAAGATTATATAATATATTTAACGACTGCTGCGCTGCGTGTCGCGGGTTCGATCCTCCCACGGAACAAATATTTGTATGGCCTACAGATAGTTGTTCCGAGTCTGGCTGTTTGTGTATGTGAGTTTAAATGTTTGTAAACACACCCACGATACAGGAGAAATACCTAGTGTAGGGCAACGTTTTAAAAAAAGAAGCAATGGGAGATTTTTTTCAGGCTTGGAGATTTTTTTGAGATCCAAGTAGGACACCATAATTATGTGGAATACACCATTGAAGTAATGAACAGTGTCGCCCTCTATGTAAAAAAAATAAGGTTTACTACGTCGTCTACAAAGTTCTTGTCTACTCCCTCCAAAACAGTACATAAATATAAAATCCCGCTCGGGTTTACAATTACCCTACGACCAAATAATTACGCTCTTCCCTCTTATTTACTTCATTTTCGTATCATTTTTCGTGCACAGAGAATTGGACGCAGTACGGCAAGAGCATCAAGCGTGTAAGCAAGAGCTGATACAACTGAGACAAAGGTACAAGGAACTCGACGAAGAGTGCGAAACGTGCGCTCAGTACTTACGAGAGAAGGACGAACAGTGCCGCCGACTGAAGGAAGCTAAGAAAGCTCTAGAGGTACGTACGTGAACCTTGGTGATCGCGGTCTTATCACTGCTTAACTGGCGACATTTTTGGTTGTACGTAGCTATCATCAAACGATCCAACTCCTTCTCTTCACTGAATGATGAAGTCCATCAGAGATATCAGATATTTTTGTCGTTGGCATCCAGTGCACGCGGTTGCTAGTCATATATATGTGACAATGGCGTTCAAAAGGGTAAAATAAGTTTTTCGCCCGGTTAATGTAACTGTAGCCCTACTATGACCTCTTAAAGCCTCATTTAGACGATACAATTTTCTTGAACATTCAAGTGCCATTATTGAATGCAATAATTGAAATGCATTAATTGCCCTACAAGAATTGTACGCAACTGTTTACACGAGGATACAAGTGAAAAAATTGAACGCAATTATTGTATGCAAGTCTTGACAAGAAATAATTACAAATGTGTTTTGTTTAGACCAATACAATAATGTTATGGAGATTATTGCTTTCAAGTTTTGACTTGTCTAAACAGAGAGTTGTATGTGCGTGTACAATTAATTGGCGGGTTGCTTTAAGTATTGCACGTATTTGCGTTGTCAAATTTTTCATTCAAGTGTTGGAAGGTCATTTAACCGTATAGTTCGGTACGGATCCCTTCAGGGGCTCAACATTCAAACCTCCGCTGGCTCGGTACTGGCCCCGAAAGGGGTCGAACATTTAAGTCATACGACCTCCTCATTATTTTTATAAATATTTTATTTTCTGGTTAAAAAATAATATGGGTGTGCAGTCATTAAGATAGTAGAATAAAAATCTGATATGTAAACGTCATTAGAAGTTCTTTAATTATTGAGCAAGTTTCTTAATTAATTCTTATAAAATCCAAATGCGTAGGTAAATTACGATCATCGCCATTTTGATGGCAGTGTAGGTCGACGCTAAAAATCAGAAAAAAAATGGTTTTCGGACATATACAGGGTGTTTGGAAGATCGATGCAAAGCCGTGAAGCAGACCTAGTATAGACTATTTAGAACCATTTGAACCTAACTTGTCTTTGGCGAAGTGTGACTATTTTTTTTAAATCAAATTTTAATGATTTTTGATGATAATCCTAAAATTTTGCAGTTATTTGCAAATAATTTGTCAGTTTGAAAGATAAATCATTTATTTTTTTAATTTATTTTATTAAAGTAATGTCTGAACAATCAAACGAAACATGATTAAGGCATCTGTGTCATGAGAATTTTTTTTTTAGACAGTTGAAGTTAATACTTCTGTTTTTAGATTAAGAAAACAGATTTTTGACAGTTTAAAAAAAAATCACGGATCGTGCTTTTTCTGTTCAAATATTTTTAAAGACATGCCTAGTTATTAGACTTTCTTTTGAGGTATCAATTACGCAGATAGCTTACAAATTATTGAAATTAGGATCTACAAACTAAAGTGAGGGAGAAAATTAAACATTTTAAATAGGGTGATAAAACGAGACTAGTGCTTTAAAATAATAACATTTATTATTATACTTATTAAAAAATAGATTTTATGTTAAAAAAAAATAAGAAGATAACTTTTATTTTGGACATTCGAAATAAAATTTAGGGGAGACTCTCTAACACTGCCGACGCGTGACGCGAGCGATAAGATGGCGATAACTTTGACAATTTCAGGTAGCGCCCGCGCACCCCTAGTTACGTGAACACATTTCACAGCAAAAACGACTTTATTGGTAAGACAATAGGGTCGTGTTTCTTTAGATAGGGTCAGTAACTACCTGTTTTTTTGAAGGGACGCCAGTTTACTCAGTCGAGTAACAACTGCGCTTGTGACTAGACGTTATCTCCTTTTTCGTGACAATTCATCGTGTTCAGTTGTAGCCCTTTGCGCTCCTGCACGTGACTCTTGAACTTTTATTTTAAGTTGAACTTTTAGTGCGTTACCAGCCGTTTTTGTGAGAACTGACTATGGCTACTTTCTCGAACGAGGAATATGCTGACATCGTTTTTATGTATGGCAGAGCAGACGGCAATGGATCTTTAGCACGACGGATGTACCAAGAACGCTATCCTAATCGGAGAGTACCGAACGTAAGAGTGTTTTACAACACATTTCGTCGGCTTGCTGCAGATGGGATACACCGTGTGGAACCTGGAGTCAATCCAGGTAGACATGGTACTGACATCGAACAAGATATCTTAGCGGCATTTCAAGCTGATCCACATACCAGCACTAGAAAAGTAGCTCGAAATTTAAACATCTCCCATTGGAAAGTGTGGAATACAATGCACCAAAATAACAGGTATGCGTATCATGGCACGGGCGTTCAAGGTCTTGAAGAGCGAGATCCTCAGAGAAGGATACAGTTTTGTCGTTTTCTTCTTAACTCTGACATTGAAAATGCATGGTTTCTGAAGTCAATCTTGTGGACAGACGAAAGTAAATTTTCTAGGGAAGGCATAACTAATTTCCACAATCTTCATCAATGGGCTGAAAAACACAACAATCCACATTGGAAAAAGCAGAAGTCATTTCAAAGGAAATTCTCGGTCAACGTGTGGGCCGGAGTGATCGGCAGAACACTGGTTGGGCCCCATTTCTTACCGGATAATTTGAATGGCAATAGTTATTTGGAATTCTTACAAAATGATTTTCCAGAGCTTGTAGAGGAATCCGGGGCCCTAATATTCACAGGAGACCGAGAAATTATTTTCCAACAAGATGGTTGTCCAGCGCATTGGACATTGAATGTACGCGAGCACTTAAACAATTGCTTCCCTGACAGCTGGATCGGCAGAGACGGACCAATCCCTTGGCCCGCCCGGTCACCCGATCTAACGCCGCTTGACTTTTTCGTGTGGGGTCGGGCCAAGGAACTAGTTTATACAAACGTAGGGATAAATACTAAAGAAGAACTGATTGCGAGAATAAATTCAGCATTTGAAACAATGAAACTAGAGATGAAGTTGAAAATTACAACAACGGAAGTGAGAAGACGGGCCCGTGCTTGTGTTAGGAACCGCGGCGGACATTTTGAACATGAAAAATAAATGATTTGTATTAAAATTTTGTTTTAATTATTTCACCGATACATTTTAATTTTCTCCCTCACTTTAGTTTGTAGATCCTAATTTCAATAATTTGTAAGCTATCTGCGTAATTGATACCTCAAAAGAAAGTCTAATAACTAGGCATGTCTTTAAAAATGTTTGAACAGAAAAAGCACGATCCGTGATTTTTTTTTAAACTGTCAAAAATCTGTTTTCTTAATCTAAAAACAGAAGTATTAACTTCAACTGTCTAAAAAAAAAAATTCTCATGACACAGATGCCTTAATCATGTTTCGTTTGATTGTTCAGACATTACTTTAATAAAATAAATTAAAAAAATAAATGATTTATCTTTCAAACTGACTAATTATTTGCAAATAACTGCAAAATTTTAGGATTATCATCAAAAATCATTAAAATTTGATTTAAAAAAAATAGTCACACTTCGCCGAAGACAAGTTAGGTTCAAATGGTTCTAAATAGTCTATACTAGGTCTGCTTCACGGCTTTGCATCGATCTTCCAAACACCCTGTATATACATTATTGGGCATGATTAACGGGTCTTTATATTACGTGCAGAAATCATTTGAAATTGAACTTAAATTAGCAGTGGAAATGATACATTTTGAAATATAAAATCGCAGTTTCGCGGACCTGGCCACCGTAGAGGGCCAGAGGGTCGGTTAGCAATGGGTAGCTCACCGTCCATCCGTCTGTTGGCGACATGCCGATGCGATGGCACGTTCGTATTCCACGCGCGTCTCAAGGAGATGTCAGCAAAGCAAATAGGTTTTTCTTAAAAGATTGACACACCCGCTCCGCCCAGACCGGAGCGAATACTTGATGATTTCCCATCCAAGTGGTGCAAGACCGATATAAATGGCAGAATTTAAAGGAGGCCTACACAAAATCTGTTGAGAAAAAGAGAGATACACTATTTAAAAATACTTTTTAGGGTTCCGTACCTCATAATAAATAACAACCCAAATATTTAATCAACCCTCTAAGTCTACATAGAGAAAAGATATGACCGTTTATGTCGTCAGTTTGTACGGACCCTTGGTGCGTAAGTCCGACTCGCATTTGGCCGCTCTTGTTTTTAATAGGCAGACAGCTTACTGCTACGCAAAGGTCTCCCCTACTACCTTTTCTGTTTGTAATTCTACACAAAGGTTGTTAGACGCTCCGAGACCTCCTCTTCTTGCTATCGATTTTCTGATCCAACTCCTCTTTTTACGACGATTTCTCAATATTTCTTGTCTCAAAAGAGCAGCAAAGATTAACATACCTTCACTTACTGCACTCATGTTGGCAAATGAAGTGAAAACCAATTGAATGCAAGAATCGCCTAAGAAATTATTGTATGCGCTGTTTACACTAAGAAAGTTTTGTCAAGCAAAACTTGCGCAATAGATCAAAATCGTACGTTCTGTTTAGACCATGCAAGTAATTTATTGCTTCAATTTTATTGTATGCAACAGGCAACAAACTTGCATCGTGTAAATGGCGCTTAAAGCAATTCTTATTCCACTGAGGGAAAGAGACAGAGCTATATAGGGTGTCTAGCACCATCTCTTTCCCTCAGTGGAATAAGAATTGCTATAAGATGTCATAGTAGCCCTTCTGCTCTTTGTGTAAGATTGCATTGGGCAATGCAATTCGGCAGGTTGTGTAGAATAATAACATGCATTTAGAATCAATAGGGTAGTTGACACCACCAATCGATTGATATAGTTTTTAATAGCTGTCAAAACGCGCTTCCCCCACAGATTTTCTATGAGACTCGCAACCGATGATGTCACTAAGTTGTCAAATCAATGATGCAACTATTTATTGATTTAAAAGCAACTAAAATCGAATTTTAAAGTTATTTTGAAATTAATGGAGTTCTCAGGTCTAGAATAAGGTGTTCTTTCAGAAAATTTGTGTTTTATAATTATTGGTTATTGGTGTCAACTACCCAATTCAATTCTAGGTCAATCAATGCACTTGCATGCATTATGTGGGGCACCTACTGCTTTACAATCACAGCGAAATTTTCTGACAGCAATATTAATCTTATTTCTTCTCATTCAGACTCAACTGCAAGAGCTCCAAGCTGATCACAATCCGAAGTCACTCTCGACGCGCAAGAAGCGCCAGAGTCTACACGATCAGAACCGATCCGCCACCGTCGACGTCAAGGATGCCTGTACCGAGACTTGCGACGGTAAGTAAACACATATTATTAAAAGCAGGGTGTAAAGGAACCCTTAGCGGGGCCGTCAACCATACGTTATCTGATTAAACTATGTAACATCATCATTTTTCTGTCCTTGTCCCATTCAATTTGGGGTCGGCGCAACACGTTTTCTTCTTCCATTCTTTCATATCAGACGTCACGGCATCATTTACTCCTTCATATCATTCCACAATCCATCCATCTTTTCTTTGGCCTTCTTCTCGCTCTCAATCAAACTTTGTAACAACGCAAAAAATATTGCTGAGAAACAACTTTTTTTGGGATGAGAAATCACGTTTTACCATGAACTCAATGTTACGGGGATTTATATAAAGTAAACTTTTAACATTAAAAACAGGGACTAAAAAAAAAGTTGGAACTTTGTCCCCCAATATCTCCCCAACTAGAAAGTTTCCAGGTATGTTTTAAATTTAATAAAAAAAATATCACAATGACAGGGATAACAAGTGCCTTTCGGGTATGGTAAGGGTATATATACCCTACCCGAAAGGCACTTGTTCCCACCCATTTTAACTTGCTGTTGTTCTGTGTAAATAGACTTGTGGTCCTATCTTGCAAAACGAATTAGATCTACTTCCTCTTATCTTGTGGAGTTGAAAAGTTTAATGTTAAGAAACATACGTTAAAATTCAATTATTATCAGTCAATTCGCAGTGAGGTTGGCTAGTGAGCAGACTACTCTCACTAAATAGTTCTACAAAATAACTAATAGGAATATTTTTCCACCTAGTTCTACGATACAAGGTGTTAATTACACACAATCATGTTATTGTGAAAATCGCTGCGCTGTACTATTTCCCTTCTGTAGATAAAATTATATTTGTAAGTAATTATGATATTTATTTGACATTCACAGATTTACTAAGTTATCAAGTGGAGCGCGATGAAAGCGGCCGTCCAATGCCAGAAGATAAGTCGAAACAAATAAAGCACTTGAAATTGGTAAGTACTTCAGTAACTATCGTAATTCAGTTATATTTAGTAATTAATAATAGATTGGCTTTAACAATTAATATCGAAATAAATTTAGAGAAAGAGATTAAAGTAGCAATTTTCTGAACATGAACCCCGTTTTGAATAGCTATGCTAAAAAAGACAAGCACATCATTCAGCGAAAAAGTAAATAAAAATCTTTTTTATGAATTGTGTTGTAATTTTTATGCTAATCAAAAATTAAAATGCGATTTGGATTTTATTTTCTTATAATATGTTATTAAGCTTCAACTACCCACCGGGTTATATTATTTTTGTCAAGGGAGAGGGAGTCCCTAAAAATCAGCACATCCCCAAGGGCGCCCTGATTTAGGCATTAATTTAGGTGTCCACTCGTGAAACCGTCTGCAATTCCAGTAACAAACAGGACGTTATGTGTCATATTCATTTTCGCCTATGAGGATGTTCCTAAGAAAATGATAGCTATAAATTATTCGCTAAGTTCTTGTACCCAGATACTGCTCTTCTTGAGTACTAGTACATAATACTAATTTTAATTTAATTAGGTTGTGGAGAAGCTGTCGCAACAGAAGACGTTCTTGGAACAGCAGCTGGTGAGCGTATCTGCTATGCAGCCACAACATCCCATGTACGTGGCTACTGGCAGTGCTATTGTTCAGGTACGGACTAGAAATGCACAGTTGTTTTTTATTTGCTTACAGAAAATAAATAAAGAAAACAGGACAGGAACACAATCAAACAGAATGCAACCAAACAACAACAACAAAATTAGACATGCATTAAGTAATTTGGTTCTGTATACAGGGACAAAAATAAACCCTATCTCAGCACGCTATGCAGCACAGGCGTGTAATATTTCACCAGTTTTTATTACCACCGCTGTTGTAATTGGGTTCGACTCTATTAACATCAACTGGGATCAAATTAGGAATCTCAATAACCCGCTAACCACAATAACATTGCCCGTCCGTAGAAACGAATCCAAGAACACGCGGTCGTAACTAAATAAAGTCTTTTTAGTGCAGTAAACATAATACAAACTACCTTTTCAGAACCAACAGCTGACTGACGTGATGAAGGAAAACCAAAAACTAAAGAAAATAAACGCAAAACTGGTCAACATTTGTAAGAAGAGAGGGAAAGACTCCAACAGAGAAAACGAAGACCCTGCCGATCGGGGTTGAATTATATTTACGTAATTTTTCTATGAATGCGAACAAGTAGTTAAATTTTCTTTGACCAATGCACAAATGAGACGGGTATTGATTTATGACATAATAATCGTAATCAGCAGGCTTGTATTACGTAATACTCATGATATTGTGGTATTTTAGTAGCGTGAAAATTGTTATAGTATATTTTTGGCATGTTTACTCAAATGTTAAACACATAGGAAGTATTACGTTTTTTTGTATCTCCATTTCGTACAATGATTAATAATTAATATCTTTAAAATGGAGATGCAATTTACAAACTAATACTGCCCTGTGTTTGGTTGTATGGGCACTAATTTCGATGTTAAATGCGGCTCTTTTTAACTATTCAGATTCATGTAGCCTAGTCTGGATTGGTGGTTTCCTTAATTTTCATTGAAAGAACAAATTAATCGCTATATCCTCTAAATTAAGACTGAGTGTTGCAAAGACATTCCAAAAGCATTTAATAATGGAACAGCGCAGCAGTTGCCTAGCAGTATTGTGTTCAATCAAATCTTTGTTTATAAGTAATAAGAAGTAAAGTTTATGTTTTTTTTTTGTAACGATTAAATGCGCGTCACAAGATGTATTGATTCGTTTGTTGGCTCCTCTGCGCTGATTACACCGATTGTAATAGTCTGGTTGAAAAGCGAACGTTGTGAGTATGGTGCCATTGTAGTTAGTAATTAGCGAATCCTAATTATTCTCATAGATATATTGAATGTGGTACAATATAGTATTATTAGAGTGTACTTAAAATGTTTGTGCCTAAAAGTATTTAGTGATATTGAGAATGCAGATAATATTTATTATAACATTTGTATCCGTCTGTAAATAACTTAGTTATACGCTCACGTGTTTTACTAAAAGATTGAAGGGGACATAATTATCTTACTGCGTTCAACGTGCGACTCATAGGACTGCCGAGTATTTACGATTTCTTTCGATTCCTGAATACATATAAACGAACTACCAAGTATTCATTTAGTGGGTTTGTTGATACGACCAGAACATACCTAAAAGTATGAGTACATAAAAGTACAACGCTTTGGTCCAAATAAGACCAATCCCGTAACTCCCGAGTTCTAGACTAGCAAAGTAGGCACATGATAAGCTATATGTTCCAAATCACAAATGACTAACTTGAAATATGATTCGTCCATTAATAAAATTATAACGCACAACTCGGAGAATTTCTATTAACATTGAACAACTAATATTATTTTAATTAAACTTAATTTAATTTACTGTTAATCTTCTGATATTGATGGTACCAATACAAAATAAATGTTTGATTATTATTATTTGTGTTTTCAATTTAACATTATCACAGTTTCAGACTGAGCGGTCAAGTATCCGCGTAGGCTCATGTCTTCTTTAGTCGCATAACCTTGATTATAAGTACAGGAGGTCCCTTTAATTAAGTCATTTTATATTGGCTCAAAACCATAGCATACCAAGGTTTTGCTAGTCGACTACTCCAGAAGTGGGGGAATCCAAAGGAAAAGCATTTCATGTGCGTGTGAACTGAGGGACCACACTTGGGATTGGCGAAATGAAAATGGTAGGATTTAGTAGTAGTCTTAAAACAATTGTAGAACGAATCTGGGAATTTGTAAACAAATATATTAAAAACTACAGCCCATAAAGTGTGGTCCCTCAGTTCTAACAGACGATCAGCCAGATCTCGGAAAGTATCATAAAAAATAAGGTTTTGTGAATGCAGAAATTTAGTAAATAATTTGTAAAGATATTTACTAAATAACAGACCACGAAGCATCAATGATTAAAAAAGAAAATACGACTGAACTGTGGTCCCTCAGCCCACATAACAAAGGTAGTGATTGTTACTGAACAAATTAATAAAACCGTTCTTTTTCGACATAAAGATTTAGTAAAAGTCTTAAAACATTTTGTAAAATAAAATGGAGCAAAAATATCGAAGCACTTTGAAGATAGCGATAATTAAAACTGGTCCCTCAGTTTTCTCCTCCACTGACATAATGCATGTACTAGCTGCTAGACGAGAGGGATATCGCAAACTCTAGTGTACTTAACTTTTAGTAGTAAGTTTCTACTAAATAATAGAAATCTAAAAATGTATATTTTTTACCTCTTAGCTGAGATAATATTACTTCTTTAATCCTATGAAAATAGATGGAGCAGGGTGACCACACAATAAAACAAATGTAGACAGTCCTATTATACTTTATTTAATATATGATTATTTAGTCGAAACGAAAACAAGGTTGTACGGTTAATTTAATGCTATATTAAATGGCTTATGTCTATTTAGTAAAAAGTAGATTACAAAATTAAAGAATCACATAATAATACAAAAATAAAATAAATACATACTTTTAGTGAATTGTCATTTGAATTGAACTTTCAATAAGTTTGAGATATTGATCATCATAATAAAAGAAACGCTTCTTCATAAAACAGTGACATCAGTAATGGCCAAGCCCACCTGGAATGAATTTAGATGCTCCCATGATTTTATAATTTTTGGTCTTTACTGTTATGGTTACAGGAAAATTAGTAAGAGAATTTTTATCAGTACCATTCAAATTGAATGATATTATTTTTGAAAGCTCTTACTTGAAATTAAGTCGGTCATCACAGTGGTACAGTTCCTGTTTTTTTCATCGATGTTGATTGCCTCTTCTAAAATACCTACGCCAAATATTTCAATAAAATTTATATTTAAGGGTAAAAACACAATGTTTCTTTCGATTAAGTTTGATTGGCAGGATGTATTTAAACCCTTTTTTATGAAAGTTGCACTGAAAAAATATTTAAGAAGAATATTGTGTTCAAATATAAGATATGTGATATTAATGGCAATCATAGCTAATGCCAATAATGTAGCATTAAACTAACCGTCAGTCTAGTTTTCATAACACCACGCCAGTAATCCCCGAAAGGTTAGGCAGAGGTGTACTTAATAGAACACCCACATTCCACCAGTTATGTTTAAGTCCCATATAATAGGTGGCGAGCCTATTACCATCAACTGGGCACAAATTCAGACTCCGTAGCTGCTTCAGAGAAATTCCTAATGGAAAAATGCAATAACATTTTGCCCGACCGGGAATCGAACCCAAGAGCTCATGCTCAGCAGTCGCGCTTGCGACCACTAGACCAACGAGGCAGTCTTTCAATCTTTTTTTTCGTTTCGTCTAAATAATCATTTCTACTCTAATATTATAAAGTGGAAAGATTATTACTCATGGACAACTGTACGTTGGGCTATCACGAGTCGGACAATCGAACTCCTGAGTATAATTTATTTTACTACCACAAAACAAAACTGCAACAAATATTGTTTACAGGGAGCTCTGAGGCGCAAAATTTTAGATAGTTCGATTTATTTTACCATACTCAACTAACAAAGTCTACGCGGACAAAGTCACGGGCACAGCTATATTTATAAAGATATTGTGTGAATATTCCAAATAACAATAATTGTCAAGATAGTAGGGAAAAACACTGCCATCTCGGATTTATTCTGGCGAGCGCTGCAAAACCTATTAGTAAACAAATAGTGGATTGTTAATAATTATATTGAAACCTGTCCGTTGTCAAATATACGCGGACGAAGTCGCGGGCAAAATATTAAATAAAGTATAATAGGACTGTCTACATTTTGTTTTATTGTGTGGTCACGCTGCTCCATCTATTTTCATAGGATTAAAGAAGTAATATTATCTCAGCTAAGAGGTAAAAGATATTCATTTTTAGATTTCTATTATTTAGTAGAAACTTACTAATAAAAGTTAAGTACACTAGAGTTTGCGATATCCCTCTCGTCTAGCAGCTAGTACATGCATTATGTCAGTGGAGGAGAAAACTGAGGGACCAGTTTTAATTATCGCTATCTTCAAAGTGCTTCGATATTTTTGCTCCATTTTATTTTACAAAATGTTTTAAGACTTTTACTAAATCTTTATGTCGAAAAAGAACGGTTTTATTAATTTGTTCAGTAACAATCACTACCTTTGTTATGTGGGCTGAGGGACCACAGTTCAGTCGTATTTTCTTTTTTAATCATTGATGCTTCGTGGTCTGTTATTTAGTAAATATCTTTACAAATTATTTACTAAATTTCTGCATTCACAAAACCTTATTTTTTATGATACTTTCCGAGATCTGGCTGATCGTCTGTTAGAACTGAGGGACCACACTTTATGGGCTGTAGTTTTTAATATATTTGTTTACAAATTCCCAGATTCGTTCTACAATTGTTTTAAGACTACTACTAAATCCTACCATTTTCATTTCGCCAATCCCAAGTGTGGTCCCTCAGTTCACACGCACATAGCATTTCAAAGACGTAAAATTGACAAAGTATGTTGTTATTGACGAAATATTTACGGGTTCGATCCCCGCACGGAAGCAAATATTTGTATAGCCTTGTTTATGTATGTTTGTAAACGCGCCCACAACACAGGAGGAATTCCTAGTGGGGCAACGTATTTTTAAATAAAAAAAAACTAAATGTGCGCTGCCTCCCGTGATAACTATTGAGGTGCCAACTAAAAACAAAAAGTTAGGAAGTCTAGTCTATGTCTAACCCAACAATTACTTTTAATAAAAGGGGTAAAAAAAACAAATTGATGGTAAAGACAAATTTTAATATTGAAAAAGTTTATTTTAAGTATAGTTTTAATTCTGCATCTCCATTTGTAACAAGTACGCCAACAAAGTGATCAACATTTTATGCTTATCAACCAAATCGTAATATCGTATAATAATAACGTTAACAGCGGCGTTATTCAAATTGACGATCTACTTTATTCCTTTTTAAGTTTTTCGTAAATATTATGATAACTAAACATACTCAGTAAAAAACTTGACATCGAATTTTGTTTACAGCTAAATGGAAGTCTTTTTTGTTTGAAGTTTTGTTGATAAACATGTTACAGGGGGAGATGCATTTTTACACATAGATATAATACCACATGCATACTGAAGAACCCTATGCCCAGTAAAGGGCTACGACAGGCGGGAGTAAAATGCAAAAGATTCGACTAAAGTCGATAAAATAGATACGTTCTTACGAATTATTCGTTGGTTACAGTATCACCATTCAATTTATCACTTTTCAAGGTTTCATTTTTAAACATATCACTTTCTGAATTAACACTAGTTATATCCTTCATAAGGAGTTCTATCTTTGACGGCAATTCTTTCAGTATCTCTTCAGTCTTCTCTGACGTTTCTTTTGGTTGACTAAGATCAGCTTTCTTCTCCACATGGTAAGCGAATGTGGTTCTACCGGCGATTTTGGCAATGTCTGAAGCTAGTCTGAGGTGATCTTGTTTGTGGGACTTGGCGAGTTCTTGCGCAGCAGCAGAAAGATTACCGTTGGCTATGTGACTGGAAAACAAATAGAATAATATTGAATGTCAACCGAATGTGGCACACAGAACACTATGTGTGAATCGTATGCAGAACTCACAATTGAAGACTTCTAAAAAGTCATAACAAAAATTACTTTTTCTTAACTCTGGTCATTTTAACATAGCAACAACTAATGAATAAAGCATATAAACAAACTTACAGCATAGCTGATACAGATGTTTGACCGCTATTGGCAAGTTCATGAGCCCACTTCTCCAAAATTTCTTCAGCCACACTGTCCATGTATCTGTGAACATTTTAATGTTTAAAGCTTCTATTCGGTCAAGATGAAGTTAAGATTTTATATTGTCACAATCAACTTCTATAAATATTATTAGAAAACAAAAGGAGGTTAATATCATAACACAAACTAATTATGTTTACAACAAGTTGCTCGCAATACGGGAACATACGAACATTATGCTTTATTGTACAATTTTAATTTATGGGCTTAAGGTTCACTATCACTTTATATGTACCTTATCCGGCATAGAATATAAGCTTCTTTGAACAGTTTTCCTTCCAACAGAGCGTCAACAGCGCCCACCACGTCGTGCATGCTGAGCAAGATGGCCGCTTTGCGGTACTTCGGACCACCGTAAAGTCTGTTTTCTTTATGAAAAAAGAAATATACCTATATTACAAGTTATTATAAGCAGTACCTACTGGGGTGACACACGCGCACTTCAGCATTTTCAAATTTATGTGCGTATTGTATAATTATCACCGGTTTTGGTGAATGAAAACATATTACTCGACGAAGTCATAGACCCATTGCGCCATAAAAACTGACGCCAGGTTAGACATAACCGGGGTTGCGGATTGTTCGAAAGAGATACCGCGGTCCCGGAACGTAAAGGGCAATAGAAGGAACATGGGTGGGTTTTAGTCAGTAAAAGTCTGAGACGCCCCCCGCTCCGCCCAGAGCTCGGGAAGTTATATGATGATTTCCCTTTCCCATGACATCCCACCCCAAAAAAAAAGGTTAGACATTAACCACACCAAAAAGAAAGACGAGCGATTCTGAGGTTTAAACTAAAAAAAAAAAAAGATTTATTCATACCATAAAGTTTAACTTCCTCTCCTCTAGCCACTAGGCGATCTATTTGTGCTAAATAAAGTTGAGTCGCGTCTTTCCAATATCTGCAAGTAAATAAGTTGTTATTGACAAAAATTGTAAAAAGTTCTACGCCAAATCGAAATTCAAGGATGTTTTGAGACCAAACCAACTTTTCAACTTACTTAAAGGAGACACACGGTGCCATACTAATCAGGAATGGGCAAAGCATATCGTGTTTACTCGCGTACTGGATCATGGTATCAATATGGCCCCGGAAGATTGATAGCATTATACACGCCTCGTGATGGTCACGGCCTTTGATATGGGCATCCACTGAAAAAAAAAAATATCAAGTTAAGTCGTTGCAAAAAGGCTCAATCTAATCATACGCAGATGATTACCCGTAAATTACATGAAAAAACTGCCTGTCTGGCACCCATTTTTTTATTTGTAGGTACTGCTTAATACTCGTACGACACCCAATTGCAATCTGTATTTATTTTTTTTTAATTTTGTGAGCAGTAAAGAATAAGAATATCCCTTGGAGGGACTGATGTTTGACTTTTAGATTACTGAATACCCATAATTACTGTCAAAGATCAACAAGTGGCAGCCAGGGCCACTGGTAACAAAAAAAAACTTAAATTTAAAGTTAAGCTCAGTTATCAGGCATCGGGCAAAACTTTATTGTTTACACTTGATTTTATACAATTATCTCAGTTCATGTTAAACCCAAATAATATAAAAATACTTACTTTCCATATCCAAAAATTCGTTAACCTCCTTGATTGTACCAAAAACTTTAAGGTAATCTAAACCAATTTCTTCTACAGCTTCCAATTTGTTAGCTACAGTAGTTTGTGCTGTTTCTACATTCTGTGTACCTTCCGCTTCTTGTGTAGAAGTACTCTGTATAACTTCTTTTTCATCAACTGTAGCAGGAAGGTCCGGTTTTGTAGCGTCCCCTTTCTCATCAACTACAGTTTTAGTTGTTTCTATATTAACATTCTGTGACCCATCGCCTTTCTCCCCTGAAGATTCAGTCTTCTGCAAGTACATTTGCAGCATCTTAATGGGCGCATTTAACTTATGAGGAGCATTTATTTGCTTATACATTTTTGGTAATAAGAACTTCTTGGGCGGCTTCAAGGCTTTGTCAGATATTTCCATTGTTATTGCGACATTGTTCTGGTCTTCCCCTGAGGAACTTTCGTCAGCAACTGGTTCTGTAATTCCTGATGCTTCCTTCTTTGGTACTTTCCTACGCTTCTTTTTACCTATTCTGTATCCAGAATCTGTTGGAGAAATAGTGGTTCTGTTATTGCATGGTTGTTTTTTTTTTTAAATCGGCAGCTTCTTTTAATACGCGTTCTAATAGCTTTTTTTAATACGGAACTTTTGTTCGCGTAATATCAGTATTACTTTTGATTTGGAGAAATATGCATAAATGTATCTATGTATAATATGGTAGGCACTAACAATAATATTAATCTGTGGCCCGACTGTCAAATTGACGTGACGTTTTTCATCTCCGAAAATTTTTCTATTTAATTTAATAACAATAATTTTACGCAAGAACGAAGACAAATCAATTAAAATTAACATTAAAAAGCAATAGAATAAAAAAAAAATACAAAATGAAACGAAACGAACGAAATTTTAAGAAACATAAAGTTGCTTATACGTCAACCGCCACATGCTAACAAGACGCCGGGCCCAAATACAGCAGGCACTCCCACCATCTCCGGACTCGCCGCTCAGCTCCGCCTCGCAGCCGCCGGGATGCGCTACACGTGTGAGCGCCGTGTCGCCGGTCGCTGCAGTTGCGTCGAGCTCGAGTGACGAGTTTTTCTCCCCGCCATCGTCGCCACCACCACCAACACGACAACGACGAGGAAGAGGACGGCCACCAGCGGGCTTGGGATCTAGGGGCCAACAGGCTCCGATCAGGGTCCCCGCTGCCGGTGGAAATGTGTCGCGCATGCGATGGACTTCGTTTATCAACGCGAATGTCATGCGCGCATATTATGGGTCTACAGAGGGGGGAACTAACCTCACTGCGTACCGTGTTAGGATGCTGTCTCTGTTCCAGGACCTAGAACCAACCATCAACGTTTCGGCCCAACGACTGTCGGATCAGGTGCGGGTCATCCAACGCAATCACTTGTTGGACGATGCTGCGCTTGATAGGCTGCGCTCAGAAGTACTTAACAACCGTGTCATCTTGACTACGCCACAAACCGCGTTGCAAGCGACAGCAATTAGTGTGACGCAGCCGCGGTCCAACCTCGCTGTTGTAGAGGAAGATGATAGGGTTGCTACGGTAAGTAGCCAGTGCAACGACCGATTGAGGAGCGCACTGGAGGATGCGCTTCGCGACTATCGATCCACTCCAGCCGAACTTAGGCCCCGATTACCACGGTTACCCATGCATAAGAAAAATAGGGCGCTGGTGTGTGCCCTGGACTCGCAGCTCAAGAATTTATTTGAGAGTAGCGAGAATCTCGCTGATACACACTCGATCCTGTATTGTGGGGCTGTTGCGGTATGTCGTGTAGCTAACGTCAAATTCCAAAACAGTGACGTAGCTACTCGACCAAAACCATCCGTACCAGCCTGGCAGTGCAGGATCGAGCGCCGTATCGACGAGGCCAGGGTACTCATCGGTAAACTAAACTGCTTCAGGGAGGGTAATACAAGACCACGTGTGATGCGCTTTGTGAGACGGGCATTCTCGGGGACTGGAATCAGTCCTCAAGAATATATGTCTCATGCCACAGAGCGCATCGACTTCCTGAAGCAAAAAGTTTATGCATGGGCAAACCGTATTCGGCGGTATAAGCGGCGGGTTGATCGGTATTCGCAGAATCGCATGTTCCGGAGCGATGAGAGGTGGGTATACAGAGCTTGGGAGCGACCCGAACAAAGTGTGACTGACGTGTGCCGCCCGGATGATGTAGCCACAGGTTCTTTCTGGCGCAGCATCTGGTCGGTGCCCGTCTGTCATACTGAGGCTGACTGGATGCGTGATATCGAGCAAGTGTGTGAAACTATACCAGAGATGGAGCCAATTTTAATTACACCATCAGACATAGCCAGAGCTGTCCGTCCGTTCCCGAACTGGAAATCTCCGGGACCGGATGGACTGCATAACTTTTGGTTAAAATGGCTCAGTAGTTCACACACTCGCCTGGCATCGCAATTTCAGTCATGCCTAGAGTCCGGATCTCTGCCACAGTTCTTAACAACAGGCGTTACCCACCTGCTCTATAAGTCAGGTAGTCCCGCGGAACCCAAGAATTATAGGCCGATCACGTGTTTATCGACGGTCTATAAACTTCTTACGTCCATTTTGAGAATGAAAATTAACAAACACATTGACAGTAACTCTATTATGTCTGTCTCTCAAAATGGATGTAAGAACGGGTCCCGCGGTACTAAGGAGCTACTCCTCATCGACATGGCCATTAGCCAACAGGTTCGTCGATCCCGCAAGGATTTGTCGACATGTTGGATTGATTATAAGAAGGCCTACGACTCAGTGCCACATACATGGCTCAAGAGGGTGCTGGAGTTGTACAAGATAGATGCAACCCTATGCGCCTTTCTTGAGTCGTGTATGGGACAATGGAGGACGGTACTTCGATATCCAGGATGTCGACAAATCCAGGGGAACGATGAGCCTGTATGGATTAAACGGGGAATATTTCAGGGCGACAGTTTGAGTCCACTTTGGTTCTGTCTAGCCCTGAATCCTCTAAGCACATTGCTGGAGGATTCAGGTCTAGGCTATCGGTTGAGAAGAGGTGGTCAGGTCATATCTCACCTCCTTTACATGGATGATCTGAAACTCTTTGCCCCCAACAAATTGCGACTGATGGAGCTACTGAAAGTAACTGAAACTTTTAGTAACGCCATCAGGATGGAATTTGGTGTGGACAAATGTGCAGTCATGTATGTGAAGCGAGGGGAGATTATGGAATCCGAGGGAATTCAACTCTCGGATTCCATACACCTCAGATCCCTTTCCTCATCCGAAAGCTATAAGTATTTGGGTATGTCGGAAGCGTTAGGCATTAACGTGGCGGACATGAAGCAACTGCTGAGGGAGCGTTTCTTTGGTCGCCTGAAGAAGGTATTAAAAAGCCTTCTTTCCGGCGGGAACAAGGTGCGCGCCTTCAACAGTTGGGTCATGCCGGTTTTAATGCACTCTTTCGGCATACTCAAATGGACTCAGACTGAACTCGATGCCCTGGATAGGAGAGTCCGTACATTGCTGACTGCAAATCGGATGCATCACCCACGATCATCGGTGATGAGACTGTACATCCCACGGAAGTGTGGGGGTCGAGGCTTTTTAAACGCAAAGACCCTCCACAACCGAGAGGTGTGCAGTCTCAGGGAATATTTCTTAAAAGCCGACGTGGGTATGCACCGAGATGTAGTCGCAGTGGACAAGGGACTCATCCCGTTGTCCATGGCTAAAGAGAATTGGCGCAAACCTGTAGTACTTACTACCGATGGCCGCAAGGAAGTATGGCAAGGTAAGGAGCTTCACGGGCGCTTCTACAAGGCTCTTCATGGGCCCGATGTAGATTTTCTAGCGTCCGTGTCCTGGCTACGATTCGGAGACCTATTTGGGGAAACTGAAGGTTTTGTCTGTGCGATTATGGATGAAGTTATGTTGACGAACAACTACCGAAAATATATTATGAAGGATGGGACGGTTGATGTGTGTCGGGCATGCCACCGTCCTGGTGAGTCCATTAGACATATTATTTCTGGTTGTTCTCGTCTAGCTAACAGCGAGTATTTGCATAGACACAACCAAGTAGCCAGGATTATTCATCAGCAACTTGCCTTGAAATATAATCTTGTGGAATCTGAGGTACCGTACTACAAGTATGTGCCCGACCCAGTTCTCGAGAAAGACCATGTCACGCTGTACTGGGATCGGTCTATCATTACTGACAGGACTATTGTCGCCAATAAGCCTGACATAGTGGTGATAGACCGATCAGCGCGCCGCGTAATGATAATCGATGTTACCATCCCACATGACGAAAACCTCGTGAAAGCTGAGAAAGAAAAACAACTAAAATATCTTGACTTGGCACACGAGGTTGTTGACATGTGGAATGTAAACTCGGCTATCATTGTGCCGATTGTCATAACGGCCAATGGCTTAATTGCCAAGAGCTTCGACGAACATCTGTCGAAGCTCTCCTTAGGTGGTTGGATCAAGGGCCTGATTCAGAAGGCAGTACTCCTCGATACGGCCCGCATTGTGAGGAGGTTCCTGTCTCTGGAGCCCTAACCACCGGTAGCTTGGACCCTGCTCCCGCTACCGGCGGAAACCTATTTTTATATTTTTAAATGTTTTTTTTGTTAAATTTATTTTCTAAGAAATATTTAAAAATGTAATCTTAAGAAGATAGATGAATAAAGAATATTAATACTATTTTAACACCAGAATAAACTAAAATGATAACACCCAAAGCTCACCGGTATAATTCTCAGGCTTATGTTGGTAGATGTCCCAGAGTCGCAGACAGTACTCCCCGCCGCCCGACAGCACGTGGTGCGGCAACTGCGGCTGGGTCACCCAGCACACGCCCAGCGACGTGCACGAGTGCCCGCCGAATATCGAGATACATTCCCCGGTCGCGATGTCCCATACCTGTGTGGAAAATGCTGTATTGATAAATTGCTTCGCCGAAGTCGGGTAAAAATTAGTTGAACATCATCATCATTCTCCTACCCCTGTCCATGTGCATTTATTTTGGGTTGGACAGGCTTGTACTGACAAAAACCCACATGTTCCTTCTATTGCCCTTTATGTTCCGGGGCCGCGATATCTCTTTCTAACAACCCGCAACCCCAGGAACTCTGCCCTGGAGTCTAAATGTTCTGTTCGACAAACGATGTTAAACTCGATTGTTTAGATTGTCATCGAATCTGTGTTACTTCGAGAATACATACCCTAACGGTGGAGTCCTGCGAGGAGGACAGCAGCAGTCCCTCACGATGCGGGTTCCATGCCGTTTGCAACACGGCCCTCGTGTGACCAGTCAATATCTTCCATATGGTTAACTGTTTCGTGCCATCTGATAACATCATGAAATACATTGTCATTAATTCAGTAAGTCCACTCCAAATTTTATTTAAATTTTATTAGATTGTTTCTTTTAGTTATTCTTTAACATGATTACTGGGCAAGGCAAGCTTCTTCAATACTTTTCAATTTTCTCTCCCTTGATGTTGTGTCTCATCTTGCCAAATAATGAAGAGAATAGGACTAAGCCTTGTTTATGCTGAAGTTAATCGGATGTTAAGAAGCTCTGGGTGGGGTCAATTATTTTCAAGACTAGTATAAAAAAGTGTCTATTCACGCCACTTTGAAGATCGAAGAATTTCGTCGCAAAACCGGGAAGGTATTTTTGAACAGAACTTAATTATAGTGAGACCCACTAATTTAAATCATAGCATTGAATGTGGAATCGTTTATTAATTTTACTTTCTTATTATTTTCTTTTTTTTATACACGCTTACTTTTTGATCGTTTTAATCGTTTGGGCCGTTGGTTTCACTTACAAAATACTATTCATCAAAAGCTTGTACAGCGTTGTAACTTTTAAAATAAAAAAAATAGCAAGTGATAAATAAGGTCATACTCATACTCGCAAAATGCACGAAATAAATAGTAGCGCCACGAGATAGTTACCTACCTACGTCGTTGTCGGCCGTTGCGTACCTACACTGCCCGAACAGGCTAAAGGTTATTGACTCGCTCAGCTGATGTTCACGTAAACAAATTAAATGATTCCAAATTTTCCTTCATACTTTTACGGGCTTAGGACCAACATAAATGCTTTGCTGCATTGCTGCCTAAGCTACCTAATTTAAAATAGTTATGCTAAAAGCGGTAGGTTACATGTAAAAATAAATCTCTAATGGCCTGCTAGTTATGACGTATTTAAAAATGTGGAATCAAAATTATGTACAATTAATTAAAAAAGAAAAAGTTCTAATTACATGATTTAAAAAAGTTTTGTTACTTACCTAAATCACCTTTGCACTTAGCGACACTTAAAAAATGTTCCAATTGTAGGTACCTAATCAAAATTATTTACAACGATTAAAAAAAGTTATTAGTTAGTTAAACTTCACGATATCGTAATAATTGTTCAAAGTGGAGTCCATTCCTTTGGATACACAATCTTGCACGTTTAATTAAATTGTCTTTTAATTTCATTAACGTGTCCCTGTCACTTTTTAAAATTTCGAATGCGTCCTCTATCGCGCGTTTCATTTGTTCACGAGTTTGATGTTCGTTCTTGTACACTAACCGCTTCACTTCACTCCACAAATAAAAATCCAGTGGGGTCAGGTCCGGACTCCTTGCTGGCCATGCAACTGGACCACCCCGTCCAATCCAGTGATCTCCAAACACGGAATTTAAATGATTACGTACATTACGCTCGTAATGTGCTGGACAACCGTCTTGTTGATACCCGCGATTGCGTAAAATTGCACCATGGCAACGAACTCCAGGTTGGAGTACTCGTAATTCCGAGACGTCATTATTTTTGCGCAACAACACACCGATAACGTCTTAGAGAAACTGAATTTGAATTATTCCTTGACATGTCACCACTCCTGCGCTGCCCTAAGCGCGCGGGGTGCGCGGGCGCGCGCCTTTCGTATTACCAATCAAATGGGGTTTGTGGGCGGGGTTTGGTCTAGCATTGGCTATTTTTTGTGAGTCCACGTTGACTAGGCGAACGCATCATTAATGTTATTATCGAAATCTGCCTACTAATGGTTCGCATTATTTATTCACTCATGCGTAAATTAATTCGAGTTATTAAAAAAAAACTATTTTATTTTTTAATTTTATCTTTACAAATCGATAGTGTTTCATGCACTGGTTCGACCCTCCACGGGATTAAAACGATAAAAAAGTAAGCGTGTATAGATGTTTCACTACCTACCACAGGCACCAGTGATCCACAAATATGTATGAACTTGTTTATGACAATAAATAATTTATATTTTTTTATCCTGCATGTGCTACATAATTATTTATGAAGATATAACTACCTTTTTCATTTGTCCCGTATTCCAAAATGTAAATCAAAAAGTCTTTATCCAAAGAGGTGACTACTATGAGGTTCTTGTATGGCGACTCTTCATTTGAGTTCGACGTCTGCTCAGGGTGCCACTCTATTGAGTGTATCATTTTACTAAAAACAAAATAAATAATTGTTAATTGAATATTGAATCTTATTTTCAGTTGGGCAAAGTGCAAACGAGGCCGCTTTGGAGTCGGCTTTATGTGGTAACATTAATTATAAAATAAATCAATATTTTCAAAATTAAGACGTGTAGACTAGTAGCGCCAAGTTCAGCTGTCTAAGATATAGAAAAGTTTACTTTGCAACACTTTTAGGAAGAGTTAGTTGTGAGTTATTAAGAGTAAATATTTTTTGTTGGTATGCCACACCCATTCGTGGTTCAAAGTAATGTCAAACTCACTTGCATACAAAAGCAGCAGCGATAAGGGTATGCGGCCTTCGAGGCGTCAGTAAACCGACCGCTCCATTGTTGGTGCCGACCAGCAGTCCTCGAGATGACCAGCTCACTGCACATATAGCCCACGGCTGACCTTCTACAGTTAGGTCTATTTGTTCTGGATCTGTGGGATGAGGACAAATCGTTAGCTGCTGGAGATTTGCTTCTTCTACTGTCGTATTGACACAAACCATGCATCATGTAAAAATAGATCACATGGAGGTTATTTAGCTAATTATATTTTTACGCACATTTAATCAATTGGAAGACATTGTGGCCTATAAATTTATTTTTATATATTTACGAGCTGTGCCCAGCGGTTTCGCCCGCTGCTCATTTAGGGGTCTGAAAAATAGATGTTGGCCGATTCTCAGACCCACCCGATATGTACACAAAATTTCGTTTAAATCGGTCCAGCCGTTTCGGAGGAGTATGGCAACGAAAACTGTGACACGAGAATTTTATATATTAGATGTTTATTTTTTCACCAGACAGCAAGAACAACAGCTGTAGGCGTGACAAGGGAATATCGAAGGACCGATTTAGATAAAATCTAGATAACTTATACCTTGGATTAACACCTAAGCTACTTTGCATCCCGGTCTGAATCGCATGTCGCAAGCTAGAATGTTAATAAATTAGACACAAATTGGTTTTTCATAAAATAACAAAAATAAATAAAATAGTTTTATTGTGTCTCAAAATTTTTACAATACATGTAAGATGAAACATCCCCAATAAATATCGAAGATACTTATAGATTGTGTTGGGGCGGTTTCGCTCATTCCCTTTATTATATCTATATTGAGACAAGAACTCATGCAATAAACAAACGTTCAAGATAAACTAAAACAAAATGAAAAGTAAACATAAAGAAACCAAGAAATCAAAATATTCTAAGCAGAAAAAATGAAGTATGCGAGTGTGTGTGTTTTGTGAAATGGTGGAGTTGTGTATGTGGAGTGTGAGTATGTGTGTGAATGCGCAATCAGCACAAATTTGTGGATGTCTCTAACTATTCTCAATCTTGTTTTTTTTTGTGACCTCTTTAATCATTTTTTTTTTGCAATAGTTGTCAAATCACATATTTATATCACCCTAGTTCTGAATAGTTACAGTACTGATAGCAACATCTGTGCGACTCGTCTCTTAGTTATCATTTTGTTTTTGCATTTTTTTTTCTCTCTTACGTTTGTATAGATTCTTTTCTACCAATTCGTTGTGAATGAGTGGACATGGTTGGCCTTGTAGATTCTTGGACGCTTGTTAACTTATGTTAACGTATTATTTTATTTTACTTTTTGTAAAGTAAGCAATGACTTATTGTCGGGCCTACGCTGTCCTCTCATACTTAAGTGCTAACGCTGTAACAACAACATTGTAAAACCAAATGATTTTAAAAGAGTAACTATGGAGTTTCTTGCCGGTTCTTCTCTATAGAAACGACCAACCCGAACCGTGCATCTCTTCTAGACGTTTTATAAGTGCCCATGTAGGCCTATGTGAAATAAAAATATTTTGATTTTGATTTTAATGTGAAAGTATGATTTGATTTGATTTGAAAGTATGAAAGTTTGTATGTGTGGTGCCTTAATGACACATACAGATAAAGCACTATCAGATGAGGAAAAAAAGGCAATAAAAAAGTTACCTTCATTAGTAAAATTAGTGCGGTACACGACTAGTTTGTAGCCGCCAATGGCATACAAGTGCATGCCTTCGCCCCAGGATAAGGAGTATACTCCATGAGTCACAGCAGGGTTCAATATGCGAGCTGGCTGCTCATTTTTGCCACCAACTTCTAACAAACCCACCTGTAAAACACGAAGTCTATTAAATAACATAATGCCTGTACTATACAATGGAAGTTATTGCAAAAAAAATAGAAGTTACAATTTCCATCTTTAGGGTTCCGGTCTGTCTGTCTGTCAAGGCACTTATCTCGGAAACGCGTGTAGATATCGAGTTGGTATACTCAAGTCTGAGGTCCCTTTATGCAGTGAAAAAAGTTATGAAAAACCCAACAGATAAATTACTATTTTCTTTTTTTTGAGGGAATAATGATAATTTATAGTATTGTGAAACCGCAACACTTGAAATGTTTAATTAAATTCCTGCGAATTGTACAACTGTTTCTTAATCAAGTCATTTAATCGAAAGGTCCATTACAGTCTTTTAAAACTCACTTTGAGATTCTTTTAATCTACTCAGAATGGTCACAAACAAAACTTACTCTAGATTCTCCTGTTCCGAAGGCCAGCAAGTTCTCCTTAGTAGGATGCCAGGCCACCGAGAGCACTTTCCCTTGCACATTCTGCCAGTAGAGGGACACGCGGGATCTCGTTAGCTTTGTCTCGTCGTCAGGTAAAGTCCCACTTTCTAGTACACGGACTGCGCCGTCACCTACGCCTACTGCGACTCTGGGTAGAGAAAGTTTTAGCAGAGCTATAGTGCCTGTGTATTTGTGTGTTTATTGACCTATTTGCTCAGACACAGAAAAACAACCAGAAGTATTAAAAAACTTTTTTTTAAACGTGCGTGCTTTTTCTTTTACAAACATTTAACTCTCATACACAAACAGCCAGATTTAGAACAACTATCTGTGACCCATACAAATATTTGTTCCGTGCTGGTATCGACTCCGCGACACGTAGAGCAGAGGTCAAACGCTTAGCCACTGCGCCAACTGTGTAACAAGTATTTTGTGGTATTTTAACACTTCAAGTAGTTTTCAATCGGATTTTTTGTATTGTATTTTTACATATTTCTTATTAAAATATACATAAAACAAAAGACATTTAAAAATACTGTTGAGATGGTGGATCGAATAATAAATCACTTTTATACTTTAACTTATATTTTATTCATAGCCGGACATATTTCGTACATCGTAAAGTTTTTGCAGAGTTGACAGAGACAAAAAACCATAGACAACAGATTATAAATTTGCGTGTGGTTTCTCCAACACCGCAATAGATGCTACTCGTTACTTTAACTAATATAATAAGATTATGAATTTACTTAATTACAACACGCCTCCTTAAATTTATAATCTTATAACCCTTTACATTAACTGAATCTATTATAATCTTAAAAACCATAACATAAAATAAATCTATTGTAATCTTATAACCTTTTACATAACTAAATTAATCTTAACTCTAATCTGTTTTTCAAAAACTTTGTTTTATCTAGACTTTTAGTTAACATATCTGCCAAATTAAATTTTGTATCAATTTTCACAATATCAATTATTTTCTTCTCATAATGCTCATTTATATAATGATACTGCACTTCAATGTGCTTTGAATTTTTTGTAAAGTTACCATATTTAGCAATTGCAATTGCGCCTGAGTTGTCTACATACAACGTTATTGGATCACAAAATTTTACATTAAATGATTCATTTAGTAAATTTCTAATAAAAATAACTTCTGTCACTGCCGCTGACATAGCAGTATACTCTGCAAAAGTTGAACACTTAGTTACAGTATTTTGTTTTCGTGTTTTCCAAAAAATTAAGTTTCCATATAATCTAATAATAAAACCAGTTGTAGATTTTCTATCTACATTATCTCCTGCAAAATCAGAATCTACCATACAATCTAATGTTTCAGTATCTACATTATCATAGTATGTTAACTTTAGATCCTTAGTCTTATACAAATATTTTAAAATTCTCATCACATATTTATAATGTGTTTGGTTATAACAACTTTGGTATCTACTTAAATAATTAACACTGTATGCTACATCTGGTCTTGTACCTGCACTGATATACAATAATTCACCTATTATATTTCTGTACTTAATACTTTCATCTACTTCTCTAGCTTGTTCTAGTTTTAAATGTGTTTCCATTGGAGTATCATATAACTTAGCATCAATCAAATCATATTTTTCAGCCAAAGATTCAATATATTTTGTTTGGTTTAGAGTCATTATACTTTTATCATCACTATAATCAATATCTATCCCAATGTAGCTTTTAATTTTTCCTAAGTCTTTCATTACAAATCTTTTCATTAAACTAGTTTTAACCTCCTTTATTTTATTTTTATCTTTACAGCAAATTAAAAAATCATCAACAAATATTAATATGTATATTGGATCTTTGCTTGCTTTATTAACATATAAACAGTAATCATAGTTACTTCTAATAAAATTCAATGTTTTAATAAATTTATCAAAACACTCATACCATACTCTAGGGCTTTCTTTGAGACCATAGAGTGCCTTTTGCAATTTGTAAACTTTATTGTCGGTTGTTTCATAACCTTTAGGTTGATTTACATATACTTCTGACTTTACTTGGGCATTTAAAAAAGCTGTCTCTACATCCATCTGTTCCACAAATAAATTATTTTTACAACTGTATGACAATAAAATTTTCAAACTTTGTATTTTTCCTACTGGTGAATATGCATTTTCAATGTATTCATTTTGCTGGAATCCCCTCACAACTAATCTAGCTTTATAATCATTATTACTTTTCCTTCTAAAAACCCACTTAACATCTATAACTTTTTTATCTTTTGGCCTTTCAACAATTTGCCAAGTATTATTCTTATTTAAGCTATTTATTTCTGAGTTCATTGCTATCTGCCATTGTTTATAATCATTGGAGTTCATCGCCTCCTCAAATGTGTTTGGTACATTTGCATCAATATAGTTAACATATATAAAATATGAAACTGGATTACCATATCTAGAAACTGGATTTCTCTTTCGTTTTTGCGATGCAACTATATTCTTATCCTTATCATTTAAATTATCATCATCTACAAGATCTTTCAAAGCATCATTAGAATTACTCTCATCTGTATCTACACAACTTTCATAACTATCATTATCAGTTTTACCTATCTCATTTGAAGTCTGATCAATTTCTAAATCTAAATCCTTGTGATCATCTTGTTTTTCTAGGCAAATCAGTTCAGTATTTTCTTCGACTACCTGTACATGTCTAGCATTAATTATTCTATTATTTAATAGAACTCTATAACTATTTTCATTATAACCCACTAGGACTCCTACTTGTGCCTTATCATCCCATTTAGATTTTCTTAAAACTTCAGGAACTCTAACAAAAACTCTACTTCCATAAATTTTTAAATGCTCAACATTTGGTTTAATTCCAAAAAATATCTCATAAGGAGTTTTATTTTCAACAGTATTTGCAATTGTTCGATTTTTTAAATATGCCGCTGTTTTTATTGCTTCGGGCCAATACCTTCTGTGAATCTTAGCTTCTCTCATTAAACACCTACCTATGTCCATAGCAGATCTGTTATATCTTTCAGCTACTCCATTTAATTCATGGACGTAGGGTGGACATGGCAATAATTCTATACCCTTCTGCCTTATAAAATTATACATATCTTTATTTAAATATTCTTTACCATTATCACACTGGATTTTCTTAACCTGTTTATTGAATTTATTTTCTACTAAGTTTACAAATTCTATGAAACAACTAGTAACTTCAGCTTTACTTTTAATACAAAATATCCTTGTACATTTACTATAATCATCAATAAATGTGAGAAAGTATTTTTCTCCACCATAACCAGATGTGTTATGTGGACCGTTCAAATCAGTATGAATTAATTCTAAAATTTCAGTAGCTTTTGTTTTATTATTATCAAACAGTAAATAAATTTTAATACAATTTGAACATTTCATTTCTGTGCCTTCAATCTTATCAGGCAAACCATTTACTAATTTATTATTTATTAATTTATTTAAATACTGAAAGTTTACATGACCAAGTGCCCTATGCCATTTCTCTTTCTGAGTTAATTTTACTGCATGTGCATATATTTCATTTTTCAATACAAAACTTTTTAAACAATACAAATTGTTTATTTTATTAGCAACAGCAATTAATTCTCTAACCCCATTATAAATTTTTGCATTTTCATTTTTAGCTACAATAGTGCAACTTTTAGTTATCTTTGAAAAACTTAACAAATTTTGCTTAATACCTTCAACATAATAAACATTTTGCAAATCTACATGTTTCTCATTGTAATAGTTCTTAAAATAAATTTTGATCGTACCTACTTTAGTGGCTTTTAACATTTTTCCATCCGGCAATTTTACATTGACAGGACTTTTCAACTTTATTGAATTATAAAAATATGTATCATTATTTATTATATGGTCAGTACACCCACTATCTAAAAGCCAATTAATTTCACTGTTGTTATTACATTCATCTGTTTCAATACAACCCCATACCTGATTTATTTCCGGATGACATACTTGAGTTATCCATGACTCCGGTGATTCACCACTGGACTGACCTTGACTTCGAAAATAATGTTGACCTCTTCCACGGCTATGACCTCTGAAATTATTTTGCCCTCTTCCACGGCTATGACCTCTGAAATTATTTTGACCTCTGTAAACTCCATCTCTATTGAAACTTCTTTGTAGTCCTCGTTGACCTCTGAAGCTTGGTTGTCCTTCATTATATCTCTGACCTTGCCAGCAATCCTTCTTGAGATGACCAGTCTTTCCACAGATAAAGCATTGGGCTATAGATTTGGTTGCAAATGTACTCACATTGTTCTTCTTGTCCGAGTCACTAGTAGCCATATTTTTCTCTTTTATTTTAGAACTCACATAATCAACTGTTCTTTGTTCTTCTGGAATTACATCAAGAAAATCTCCAATATAACTATAGCTTGGTGGGAGCGCTCTTAGTAGATATCTTAACTTCTCAGATTCATCTAATTTTCCTCCAGCCAATTTGAACCCATTTATTGTTTTCTCAAAATCAACAAAAAAATCTTCTACTGTATTGTAATTGTTTAAACGTATCTCTTCAATTTTTCCTCTACATATTATTTGTGTTAGATATGTATTTACACATATGTTTGCGAGCGCTAAGCCAGCGGAGGGGCTGCGACCCGCCCCGCCCCGCGCCGCTTACTTACCTCTTTAGCCAGCTATTAAACAGTGTGCAACGACCTAGCGAGTTTGATTGACGTGTACCACTACCCCCTCCACCTAAGTACCTACTCTCGTATCTAACACGTGGCGACGAGCGGACTCACATTCTTTAACAAAAGATAAAATGTCTACGGGAGCGACATATGGCGTTCTTTCCACTTTTGACCACCTGTCCCAAGAGTGGAATAGTTTCAAGGCGCGATTAAATCAGTGGTTTATCGCTAACGACATAACCTCTGAAGTGGACAAAGCGACGATCAAGCGGAGGGCGATATTGTTAACGTCGTTGTGTGAAGCAACATTCAAGCTAGTTAGTGACCTGGCATTACCCTGCAAGGTGGAAGAACTTGGTTACGAGGAAATAGTGAAACTCATCGACGACCACTTCACACCGAAAAGGTACGGGTTCGCTGAGAAGTCCAAGTTTTATTCGGCAACACAGCGGTCAGGGGAAACACACACTCAATGGGCGGCCAGGATAAGAGGCTTATCATCACACTGTGGCTTCAAAAATTTGGAGGAGGCCTTGCTAGACAAGTTCATAATGGGCATGGCAGCAGGACACGAGCGGGACAGACTTTTCGTGCAGGATCAGCGGGAGCTAACCCTCACGAAAGCCATCGACATGGCAGAGAGCATGCGCTGCGCACGCGATGCCTCGTCACTGGCAGCATCGGGCATCAATGGCGCCGGCGCAGTTGCTCCTGACGGCGTGTTCAACATATCCAAAAAGGAAAAGTGCAGTGTATGTGGGTTTACAAACCATAAAGTCGATCAGTGTCGTTATAAAAGCTATAAGTGCAAAAAGTGCGGTATTAAGGGTCATTTGCGTAAAATGTGTCGCAATGAGGGTAAAGTTAAGTTCGTGGAGGAAGGATCTGAGGACGACGGTGAGGGCTTTTACAACATTCGATGCGTGAAAGGAAAACCTATGACAGAGCGTGTAACAATCAGTGGTCTGGCTTTAGAGTTCGAAATCGATAGTGGTTCAGCAGTTAGTGTTATCTCAGAAGATACCTACAACTCGAATTTTAAGCGATTACCCTTGTCAGTCACAAACAAACGGTTATTAAGTTATACGGGGGAAAATATTGAAACGATCGGAGTAGTTTTATTGCCTGTTTCGTATCTCGGACGCACACATACGTTGAACATGTACGTAGTACGCGCTGGCGGGCCGCCGCTGCTTGGTCGCGATTTCATTCGTGAGTTCGAGTTGGAGTTGGCGCCGGCCGCGGCACGCGTACACGCCGTGCGCGAGCACGCGCAAGCGATGTGCGAGTCTACCTACCATAACGATTTATACAGGCAACTCGCTAATATGTTCCCTAAAGTTTTCTCAGGCGATCTGGGATCATTTAACAAATATAAAATAGATTTACATTTGAAATCAGAATCTAAACCAATTTTTTTTAAAGCAAGACCGGTACCTTACGCGCTTAAAGGAACGATAGACAAGGAACTCGACAGATTATTGTCACTAGGTATTTTAAAGCCAGTTGAACATTCAGATTACGCATCGCCTATTGTGCCTGTGTTGAAAAAGAACGGTAGTATCCGATTATGCGCAGATTACTCAGTAACCATAAATAAACAGTTAATAATCGACCAGTACCCCTTGCCGACGGTAAACGATTTATTAGCAAAATTACACGGGGGCATACAGTTCAGTAAAATCGATCTGTCAATGGCATACAACCAATTTTTATTAAATGAGGAAGCGCAGAAGCTAACCTGCATTAATACACACCGCGGTCTTTTTAATTTCACTCGATTAGTATTTGGGCTGGCCTGTGCACCTGCCATCTTCCAGCGCGCAATGGAATGCTTGCTATCGGGAATTGACGGTATAATATTTCTATTAGACGATATCCTTATAACGGGGGCCAATCGAGATCAGCATAAACAAAGACTCATCACGGTTTTACAACGCTTAGATGATGCGGAATTAACAGTTCAAATGAGTAAATGTGAATTCTTTAGAGACGAGATTTCGTATCTAGGTCACGTTATAGATAAACATGGTGTAAGGAAGTCGCCAGATAAAGTCAAAGCCATTTTACAAGCACCTACGCCAACTAATGTGCAACAGTTACAATCGTTCCTCGGTCTAACTAATTACTATCGGAACTTCGTGCCGGACGCATCATCCGTGTTAAGTCCATTACCTATATAATTTATTAAACAAGAATACAAAGTGGGAATGGACTCGTAAACACGATGACGCGTTCACACGAATAAAAAACATTTTAGCATCCGATAAGACGTTAGCACATTATGATCAAAAAGCCAAAATAATATTAACTGTAGATGCGTCTCCAACAGGGTTAGGAGCTGTGTTATCTCAAATAGGCGTGGATGGCTTAGAAAGACCAATACCATACGCTTCTCGGACGCTGTCCTCAGCGGAAAAAAATTACGCTCAAATACAAAAGGAAGCAACTGCGATAATTTTTGGGGTTAGGCGGTATCATCAATACCTATATGGAAGGTCAGAACCCTTCGTCCTACGAACGGACCATAAACCCCTGCTAGCTATATTCGGGCCCCACAAAGGCATTCCCGAGGTGTCTGCCAACCGCTTGCAGAGATACGCTATATTTTTATCCGCGTACAATTATACCATTGAGTATATCAGTAGCAAGCAAAACAGCGCAGACTATTTTTCGCGGGCATGCGGGGGCAGCGGGGGTGAGAATGGAACGAAGGCGCCGGAAGAGCTCGCGGACTGTGAGGATCGCGCGACCTACGTCAACTTCGTAGTGGAGGGGGACTTACCGGTGACATTAAGCGACATGCGTCGCGAAATGGCTTGCGATACTAATTTGACGACAATCAAGGGTTACATTTTAAACGGCTGGCCCAGGAAGGTTAATGACACCGGTTTGAAACCATTTTTTAACTGTCGCACTCAATTAGCATACGAAAAGGATATCTTAATGCGTGGACATAAAGTCGTTATTCCGGTTTCCTTGCAAGAAAAAGTATGTAGGGAATTACATAGTTCACATTTCGGCGTAGTTAAGATGAAGGCGGAGGCTCGCAAGCGGCTGTGGTTTCCAGGCATAGACGCGGCGCTCGAGCGAGTAGCGGGCGCTTGTGACGTGTGTTGTGCGCTGCGCCCCGCGCCCGCGCACGCCCCTCTCGCGCCTTGGCCATTACCGCCGCACGCTTTCTACCGAATTCACATAGATTTTCTGGGCCCATTCCACGATTACATGTTTTTAATTATAGTGGATGCGTATAGTAAATGGGTCGAATGTTACGATATGTCTTCAACTTATAATTCAAGGTCGGTCATAAGTAAACTGTATGATTTTATGTCACGGTTTGGGGTTCCACACACGTTGGTGAGTGACAACGGTACATCGTTTACCTCATTGGAATTTAGGGACTTTTGTAGACTTAACGGTATTGAGCATGTCTTATCACCTGTTTATCACCCATCCAGTAACGGCCAAGCTGAGAGTTTTGTAAAAATTGTAAAAAAGGGGCTTAAGGCTATATTACTGGAAGGCTGTAATAAGAAAAAAATTACTGAAAAAATTTCAAAATTTTTATTCGATTATAGGAACTCTAAAAACAGTACCACTGATAAATCACCTGCGGAGGTAGTGTTCGGACGAGCGATGCGCTCGCGATCTGTTGAATCCTATCGCGCCGTCGTCGCCTTCGTCCACAGACCTAACTCAAACCGTCACTCGCAATCAGTCCTCACAGGCTAAATACTATCACGGCAAAGAGAGACCAGACTTTAAACAAAACGAAAATGTCTGGATAACCAAAAACACGAATAATAAGAAGTTCAGTTGGATACAAGGAATAATAAGGAAGAAAATCGGAAATATTATGTATTTGGTATATGTGCCACATTTAGGATGTGAAGTCACCAGGCACATAGATCAAGTAAGGAAAAGGCTGCATTCTGCACCGAGCGTTGACCATGACTGGGACCCAGACGTGGTACCTGATTTAGCCTCGCTTGTTGCCAACCACACAGAGCCCGTAGGGCAGCCTGAAGGGGGAGGAGAGCCGGTGACACACCACGGACAAGATACTCCGCGCGCCTCATCGATAGCCCGTAGGCGACAGGAGATTAGTCCGATTTTCACGACACCAACGACGGGCCAGTTCGTCAGTGATGACGACGATGATGATGGTGACGATCCAACAGAATCGACCGTAGGATAAGTTAGAATAAGCTAGTATGTATATGATAGGTTAAGATTATTGCCAAGCTAAAGGGGAAGGAATGTTAGATATGTATTTACACATATGTTTGCGAGCGCTAAGCCAGCGGAGGGGCTGCGACCCGCCCCGCCCCGCGCCGCTTACTTACCTCTTTAGCCAGCTATTAAACAGTGTGCAACGACCTAGCGAGTTTGATTGACGTGTACCACTACCCCCTCCACCTAAGTACCTACTCTCGTATCTAACAATTTGCATAGCTGTAGACTGTGTTAAATACATTTTATCAAATTTCTTTATCATTTCATATGCTGTTCTGCATTCACTAATATATTCTAGTTGTTTATCAGATATTGTACTCATTATTATAGTCCTTGCTTTTAGATCTTTCTTTTTCCATTCCGCATCCACGTTTTCATTTTTAACAATGGCGGCCTCATTGCATTCTTTGTATTCCAATAAAGTTAACAATCTTAATTTCCAACTTGAATAGTTTGCACCATCAAAAATAGGTATCATAATATCTTCCACCTTTGCTTGTTTAGCCATTTTTCAGATACTAACGTCTTATTATATATTTTCACAATTATCTTTCAATGTGCGTCGTCACCATAACCTCAAAATATCTCAATGGTATTAAATTTTCATTTTCACTATATTTACTCATCACACTTGAGTTTTTCTTTGGAACCACGCTCTGCTACCATGTTGAGATGGTGGATCGAATAATAAATATATAATAAGATTATGAATTTACTTAATTACAACAAATACAAACAATAGTATCCCACCGGTATCGGGAACAGGGTCCAGGCTACCGGCCGCGGCGGTCAGCTGCGCTACCATGACGTCTTAAAAGTTAAAATGAGGAAAAGAGACAGAGCTGTACCGGGTGGCTAGCACCATCTCTTTCTCACACAGGAATAAGAACTGCTATAAGATATCATGGTAACCCTTCAGGGCTCCAGAGAACTCCAGGGTACTCTTAACAATACGAGCCGTGTCCAAGAGTACCACTTTCTGTGCTAAGCCCTTGATCCAGTTGCCTAACGAGAGCCTCCTTAGGTATTGTTCTAGGCTCTTGGCAATTAAGCCATTGGCAGATACGACTATCGGCACAATGATCGCATACTCCACATCCCACATGGCGACAACCTTGCGAACCAAGTCAATATACTTGATTCGCTTATCTTTCTACTATTCATTATGCACTTGAATGTAAAACTATGATAGGAATATAAATATCAAATATCTACGATTTTGCCTGTCCTTAGTACGAATTAAGATTGTCCATCTTCACCTTGTAAACGTAAACGAAGCCTGCTGTCCCGTTTACTGTGTATATTTCCAACTTGATGACCACTCTAAAATACTTATCAATACAAAAGTAAACTTACTTTCCAGCATCATATGGGCAAGGTACAACTGAATACACTCCCCCTCCACAGGTTGAAGTAACACTAAGCAGCTTCTTAGTTGTCCCACAGTAATGTATAAGGTTGCGGTCCTGACCAACTGACCATATTGACCAATCATCTGAAGGTACCGTTGACTCCGTTTGTACGCGAGGTGCATTTGATTTGATACAGTACAACCCACGCTTGTGTTTGCGGTGGAGTATCGTCCATTCTAATTTGTTTTTACTGTGAAAGAGGTAAAAGATTTATTTGTGTGAAACAAGCAGGTCCGTAGTTTTGTTAGTGAAAACTAGTATAAAAAGAATGAAGATAATAGTTAAAAAATTTAACTACACAATTTAACCTTCTTTACTCAAAATAATTTTACAATATGAAATCAATTGTTTTACATCAATAGGTAGAAGTACCTTTGGCTCTAAGTGCCGTATTTGTTGACAATCAGATTGGACATAAGATTAAGTGCTACTAAATATTTGGACGTTTTTAAAAATATATATACAGATTTTAAAATTTTAGTAATACCGACATACCTGTCAACATTCAGTGGGTTTATTTCCAGTATTTGATTCTTACCATCACAAACAAGCAGAGAATCAGGTCTGTACCACAGTATTGATGTCACAAATGTGCATTTTTGAGATTTTAAAGGTAAGGGTATGCCACATGATCCTACTAGCTTACCAGTTTCAGACCAAATTCGAACACCTCTGAAAATAATAAGTTTTTTTTTTAATTATATACGTTTTAACGCCTATACTCCTTGCATCTGTAGAGTACAGTTTTGTTAAACTAAGCAATTTAACAAAACTATACTAAAAAAAAACAAAAAAGGAACGCTGAGATCGCGGATCACAGTGTTCCTTTTTTTGGAAAATGAACGCGAGAGTCGTATGTATATAGTGTAATGACTAAAGGAGAAGTTGGGGGTTAAATAATAAAGGCCAAGCAGGTCGATCTTCAGGTTAAGTCGCTCTTGCCTAGGTTACCCAGTAGATGGGAGATCTATCACAAATCTTAATCTTCTCATAATCTTATCTGAGGAAAGGTTAGTCCTGGCTGACATTTGTAAATATTTAACAGTTGCTCAGGCAGGTTCACTATGTTCTCACAATTTACAGTGCTAACTGGGTTGGGAAGGTCAAATAGGCAGTTACTCTATGTAAAATACTTATTCCAGCTGGACTGGAAGCTTGGGTGGGTACCCAACCTAGGTGTGGCTAGACTAGGATGATCAGGCCTAATTGTGAAGGCACTATTGAGCTTTATTCTAACTGTCAGCTAGGGGATATCATCCATGATTTGTTAATACTTTATCCCATGACAGATTATTATTCTGTTTCTTAGTTGTCAGTCGAAGCTTTTTTGTAGACTAAGTTATGTCCAAAACTGGGTAAAGCCCACTATTGAGATTTTTCAGTTTTGTAATCCAAACTGATATCCACAATAACTGAGAGATTTGACAGCATCTCGTTTTACTTTACTTTTTTAGATAGTATGCTTACAATTTACAACTCTTGTAAGTTGTTATTCACTTACCCATATTTTCCAATGGCAGCAAGGAGAACTTTGTGACTAGCTTTTTCAGGATTTGATGTATTCATTTTAACACACTTAACTGTACTTTCTGTACTAGACTGTACACCTTCAAACTGGGATGGTCCAGTTTCAACTTGGGATGAAGCACTCTCTACATCAGTTTGGGCAGACTGGTTACCAACTTCAACATGAGTCTTACCCAAGGCATCAACCAGTGACTCTATAGTTGGTTCAGCTTGGTTCTTCCTTTTCAATATCTCCTCTTTTAGTTTTTGACAGTCAGCCAAATAGTCTGACTCATCTGCTTTCTCTTTCTTTACTTTCACCAGTATGTCTTCAGGTTCATACTTCTTGTGACCAAATTCATCAGGCTCATGGTCTTTATAAATATCAAACATATCGTCTTCCTGCACCACTATAGAACTGTCAAAACTGTCATCTGGAAGGGTCTTACCAACACCAGATTGTTCTAAAAGATTTGATTCCATTTCTAGTTCCTTTTCACCTTCACTCCTTATGGCTGCCAACCGTTTATCAAGAGCTGATTTGATTTCTTTTCCTGATTTATGAATGGTTATTTCATATTGCGGGCACCAACTTATATTCATTATTATATCATCTTGGCCTCTAACTTTATATAATACTTTTCCTTTACCTGTGAACAGTTAATATTTATAAAAGTTAAATGTTTAAATACCAAGAAAATAAAGCATAACAATTTCATCAAATTGAAGTTTTTTTTAATTGTCTACTTCCATACATGCATATATGGGTTCAGTGCTGGCCATGAGTGAAGAACAAAAAATATAAAAACTAAAGTTGGTAGTAAAAATAATTTCCTTGACTTTAATATGACACATACAATGTGGAAAAGACACTGACACACAAATGATTTTTAATTACCAGGGCATTAAGAATATGTGATAACCACATTAAACTAAACACATTACCATGAAGATCCAACACAAGTATAACTCCCTGTTTAGTACCCACAGCCACTTGCAGTGGTGTATGAACTGAACAAGCCATACAAGTGGATTTAACGCCCCTCAGAAAAGTAGGGTAAACCTTCGTAATATTAGATGATAAGTCCCATTTTACAATATTGACTGTCCCAACAGATATTGCTACTGTTTCAGTACTATAACCCATACCAATGAGTTCCTGAAAGTAAATAAGTTCCAAGTTTAGTTGATGCATATAAGGAGTAGTGTGGAGTGTCCATGCATGGACAGATTTTCTATAAATCTAATTGATTTCTAATAGTTCTGGAAAGTTGCATCTGATCACAAGTAACATGAATAATTTATTTTTCATTTCAAGTTTAGATAGCTAGGCAAATATAATAGTCTAATCGGTGATCAAACATCAGTGCAATAATTCATCTCATTTAATAAACAGGTATTTTGTTATTGATGTTTTGTCAAACTACAGCATGAACCTGTGGAATGTCGCAAAAAACGTGCAAAAACACTCCCAAAATCGACAAATTGATGAGAACATTTTAGCGAGGTAGGCCTTCAGAACAACGAATATAACTACTATAACTTACTTCACGCTCAGTTTTGTGAACATCATGGCAGTTTATTTCTTTGACTGCAACCCTATTGTTAACAACTTCTAGAGACCATTGTTTGACTGGACCATCTAAAACGCCAGTGAGAAAGTGTCTCTTTTCTGGCCAATCCGGCGAAAGATCTACAGCAATAATCCTGAAATTTGTGAAGGAAAAATATAATTTGGCCCCCAACAAATATTTTTTAAAAGCCTTTTAGGGCAACTCGTTAATATTGCAAGTTGTACTTACTTATCAGTATTTCCACAAAAAAATACATGAGCCTGATATTTATCCTTTGTTGCTATAATACCAACATCTGCTTTAAGGGGCTCTAAAACACAAAGACATTTATTTGGTCCTCCATAAATGAGCCAGCCATCATTAGTTACAGCCATAATTGAAGGGAGGAACCAATTCGGTGAGGGCAATAGTATTGTTTCATCCATGGTTAAATTAAATGAAATGTAACGTTTCTTTCGGCAAGATTAACTCGGCTCGCCGGTAAATTAAAATTTTCACCCGCGCTGGCTAAATTTCACTTTTTGACAGTTGATTTATGGGTGTAGACAATTTTGTCAGGATAATTTTAGTCTATGAAAGAAAATGGAAGACTTAAGACGATACATCGAAAAACCCTGTAGTCTTAGGCCAGTCGTACACAGCTGGAAACCCTCGCTGATTTTAAAGCCAAAAGACGAGAGCTTAATCCTCAAAATAAAAAAAAACTCGCTGTCATAATATTTTTGTTTTGTGATGACACCTGTCATATTACAGTAGAAGTTTCTGGGAAGTGGTGTTTCTGTTTATTTTGTGGAGATACTGCTGCCTTTTTGAGTCTCTTATATTATAAACTCAAAGAATATACCTTTCAATTATTTGTTGAATCCAACTTTATTCGGTACATAGTTTTATTCCTATCTAATCATGGCTCATTACAAGGGAGCAGCGTCTGAGGCTGGCAGAGCCATGCACCTCATGAAGAAACGAGAGAAAGCTCAACAAGAAATAGAACTTCGCAAAAAGAAGATAGAAGAAGATTTAAAGATGGTAAACATTGAGAATAAGTTTGCAACACACTACGATGCTGTAGAGCAACAACTTAAGAGTTCCACAATTGGTCTGGTGACTCTAGATGAGATGAAGGCTAAGCAAGAACACATAGTCCGGGAGAGAGAGAAAAAGTTGGCACAGAAGAAAGCTGAGAAAGAAAAAGAGAGACAAAAAGAGATTGAAGCCAAACAAGCACAGAAGAACAAACAAAAGAGACAGGTAGTTTTAATCTGCTACTTCACTAGTACTTATGCACATTTTTTCTTTTTGGGAGATAAGAAGACTTAAAGATTTCAATCTCTGTATTCTTTGATCAAAAATCTTTTTGCAATATGACACACCACAGCTATGGTTTTTTTTTCAGATTCAAGCTTTGTCATTTGACATGAATGAAGATGAAGAAGAAGAAGAGGAAGAACAGGAGAAATCGTCAGCAGAAGAAGAAGAAGCAGCTGATGATTCATCTGCAGATGAGAAACCACCTGTAGATGATAAGAGCTGGCAGGACAAAGAAGAACCGGTATGTTGCAGAATAATTTAACCTTTTTATTATAATATGGTTAAAGATAGAATGCTAACTAGTGATCCAATTAGTAATAATATAATAAAGGAGAGCTTTTTTTGTTTGAGCATTGAAATCCTGACTGGTGTAAAGCATGACATCACCTCTCATATTTGTATATTCAAGATTGCATGGGATTTTGTATTTAAAATGATCTGATTCAGCTTTTGTTAATAGGACCTATAAGACAATTTCTAAAACAGGATGAAATTTAGAATTGTGTCTCAATTTAAAACCTTTCATTATATTACAGTTATTCAAGAAAATAAAAAAGAATCCAGATGTAGACACATCATTCTTACCAGACAGGGAAAGAGAGGAAGCTGACCTCAAATTACGAGAGGAACTGCGGCTTGAATGGGTGATGACACAAGCAAGTCTCAAAGATGAACCAATTGCAGTTACCTTCAGTTACTGGGACGGTTCAGGGCATAGAAGAAATGTTACGTTGAAAAAAGGTGTGGCCTATTTAGTTTTAGGAGCAGAAATCCATGTTCAAGGTGGTCACTACAGCTGTCAAAATATCTGTATAAAACCAAGATGTGAAAGTTTGAATATATATATGTTTGTTAATCCCGGGGGCAGCTAGTAATATGATATTATTGTTTCCAGGCAATTCCATATATCAATTCCTTCAAAGATGCTTAGACACACTGCGGCCAGAGTTTAGTGAACTAAAGACAGTATCTGCTGACCAGCTTATGTACGTCAAAGAAGATCTCATACTACCTCATCATTACACATTCTATGATTTTATAGTTACAAAGGTAAGTGACATTAAAGAGGTTTTAATATTTATTTTTACGTAATATCGTTTATGTGGTTTACACTTACCCCCATGGGGAAAATGACGTGAGATTATGTATGTGCGTGCGTGTGTGTGTGTGGATGTGCGTGTGTGTGTGTTTGTGCGGATGCATAGATTTTTGCATCAGTCTTAGGAACAGTCACAGAGTCTCAAATTGAGTCCCTTTGATGCGCAATGGACTCATATTACATGAAACTTGTACATAACTGGCGGCTATACTATAAGGTACACTTCTACCTAACCCTTGGAGGATTACATGCCTATCCATTTTTATTGAAGAACACTTTTCTTGGGAATATCTCTCGAATAGTACCCCCAACCAGCATGCGTTTATGACCAGAGGTCCAGTCTTGCCCATTCTTCTCCATAGAGATCAACGCTTTGAAATGGGCCTACAATACTTTCACAAGTTATTTTTGCATTGTCTGGGATTTCAGCTTAATTTCTTTTTGTTTCTTGACATTCAAAAGTCCCTGTAATTATCTAATTGAAATAATTGCTTTGAATTTGAGATATATGAACGTCGATAAAGCAAAAGGACCCTATGTAAGGTACCTATGTAGAAATCTTAATACCTAAACTCCAAAACATCGACAATAACTCGCTATCACCTTCACAATAATATTAAATTCGAAATTGTTCTATGGAAAAAGGTGTGTTTATGTATGTATCTAAGTATAATGGATGCACGACATAAATGAAACACAAAAATCGGATCTGTTTATTTATTTACTTGCTTGTCTTTAAAACTCTTATTAGCTTGCGTCAAAGCGCTCATAGTCATTTTGCTCCTCATTTGAATGTCCGTCAAACGAGAGCTGACGTTGAGTATAGCTTCCAGACCTGTTCTATCAACCTGGAAGGGTTCCCCATCACTGAACGGTATTCTCCTGGTTGATGAAATCGCCTTTGCAGCAACATGATAAGACTGATCCTCAGTTGGTTTTAAAACCTCTGGCGATTCTGGCTCCGTTTGTGATTCTTCAGACTTAACTTGCGCTGGATTAGCTACCTTACCACCTTTAGGCTCGTCCATTATTTTAAAATTAAAATAAATCTATTTCTCAAATCTAATCTGCAATGCTATAATATTTTTATTTTCTTGCTAAGTTGCTAAGCTTTTTCACGAATCAACAGGACTAATCAAATTGACTTGAAAGAAACTGTCATTCTATATTCAAAACTTAAAAGACAATATATTTTTTAATTATTTCCTGCCAGGTTGATATACCTACTTGATACAGAATGCGGTTTAAACCAAAAACTCGTCAATTTTATATACCTAGCAGCACAGCACTGTTGAGATCTTACTCTTTCACAAGTAGAGCGCCACACGTGTTTACGGAACGCTTTGAAAGCATCATGTTATAACCGGTCTTCAGTCTAAAATAGGCACCTGTATTCAAGAAAACCGTTATCTGATCTATAAAAACAATAAAAAAAAACATGTTCGTAATAGCGGCAACAGAAATACATCATCTGTGAAACTTTCAACTGTTAACTATCACTAACTCTAATGAGATAGTCTTCCGCCGGCTCCACACGTTGGCCCCAATATAGGCCCCAACGCTACTCGTCCAACGTGTGGATTTAGAAAATTGCATTGGCCCCAACGTTCGGGCGAGCATTGGTTGTTGGCCGGCTCGTTTCGGTTTTATCAAAGGAATCTGCGCGCCAACGTTCGCGAGCTGTCCACACGTTGGCGCTTTGCTCAGTTTTGTTGCAAGTTTGCAACACGCAGCGAGTGCGTACGTCGAGCGACAATGGCTTCCTCATCCGCAAAATCGTCACCGGCATGGACAAATGTAAAAGTTATTGAGTTTATTGAACTTTATCAAGCACATCCAATAATATGGGACGCATCTCGAAAGGATCATAAAAATAAATATTTAATAGCTGATGCATGGCGCACCATACAACAAAATACGGGAATGATTTTTTCAATTGAAGATTTTAAAAAAAGCGGGAATCATTAATGAGCACATTTCTGTATCGGATATCTTCACATTGGCCCTGACGGGACAGAACTAGTTTATTCGCCAACGTGTGTCCGCCGCACCGAATTTGCGCTCCAACGTTGGTGCGAGCGTTGGGGCCAACGTGTGGAGCCAGCCTTAGTAATAGGGTCCCGTTTTGCTCCTTGGGTACAAAACCTTAAAAAGTAGTACGAGTAATTGCGGACTGCATTGACTGTGATATCATGTTATGTTAAGTGTTAAAAGTGCGTATAGGTCAACGCACAGTGAAGGGTTCCGTAAACATATATTTGTTTTCAATTCCAGGCCAGGGGAAAAAGTGGGCCGCTATTCCAGTTTGATGCTTCTGACGATATCAGACTCGTAAACGACGCCACGCAAGAAAAACAAGACTCTCATGCTGGCAAAGTATTATTACGGTATGCAGGTTTTTTTTTTTATATATTCCTTTATCTACACACAAAACACATACATATAGGTACTTAATGGAAAAAATACAAACAGACAAAGGTACTGCTTATTTCATTTAGAAATCTCTTCCAGCAGACCTGCGATAGGACAAACTTAAGACATGTAAACACAGTGTGTAAAATATCAAACTAAGCACTAACTTTTTAAACTTTTTTTTGTTGGAAGTCGGAGGGAGATATTGTTGTATGAGTCTTGCAGAGCCTTGTTATGTCTAACCTTACCACCAATCATCATCATTTTGAGGGTTCCGTATCTCAAAGGGGACCCTTATTGGATCACTTTGTTGTCCGCCTGTCTGCCAAGAACCTTTATCTCGGGAACCCGTGGAGGTATCAAATTGAAATTAAAACCATATACTCGATTAGGTGGTCCCTTTGTGCATTGAAAAACCCAACCAATCAACCCTTTACATCTACGCAGTCAAAACATAACGCAGTTTATGTCGCATGTTTGTACGTAACTCTCGGACTCGCTGTGCGCGAATCTGACTCGCTCTTGGCCGGTTTTTTAGCTGGCAATACTTTTTACAGAATATATCACATAACAAACATCACGTAGCGCATTGATAAATAAAAACTAAGTAACTAATTGGTCAACCATTTACTTCTCAATGGTTGTTCGAAATATTTTATAATTGGAATAAATGTAAGGAAGCAGGATAAAGCTTTCCTAACTTGCTTCGCGCTAGGACACAGCTGGCTTATAATATAATCTTTACGCAATATGCGTCTTGGAATTTCTAAAGCAAGTATGAAACATTTTTTTTTAAAGATTCTTCTTTTCAGGTCTTGGTATGAGAGAAACAAACATATCTTCCCCGCATCAAGATGGGAACCTTATGATCCAACGAAAACTTATTCCAAGTACACAATCAAAGGGAAATGAAAAATAAACTGCACTTTAATGATAAGCAATTAACTTATTAAGTTCTCTTTAAGATTGATGTAAATGCAATTATACCAACGAATTAAATAGAATGTGTATTTGTAGTAAAAAGTGAGTTTTTATTCGCAACATAATTATTTTACGCTGGTCACTTGGTGTATTTGCCATATTTAACTAGTACAAAATTATCTTCTTTCAATGAAAGCAGACTTTTATATTGTACTAGCTGTTCCCCATGGTTTCACCCGCGCTGCTCAGCACCTGTTGGTCGTAGCGTGATGTTATATAGCCTATAGCCTGCCTCAAGAAATGGACTATCCAACACTAAAAGAATTTTCCAATTCCAACCAGTAGTCCCTGAGATTAGCGCGTTCAAACAAACAAACAAACTCTTCAGCTTTATAATATTAGTATAGATTTTATTGCCCAAATAATGCAAATATTTGATCCGTCCATCTTCAAGCACTTAAAACGTGGCGGAAGCACCTCAGAAGCCTGGGCTCTAGCAGTTTGACCTGCACAGAGGCCCAGCCCACCAGGAGCCTTCGTCCCTCCACGATCGTTTTGGCCGCGGTCACGGGGCAGCTAACCGTTACGGTTCCATACCCTCGTAGTCAGGACGTACGGTGCCCACTGCCTTCACCTGGTCAGCAGGGCACCCACCAGTCCTGACGACGGCAGCCACCTTTTCTTCCACCACGGAGTCGTCCAGGTACTACGTGTAGGTCACATTATTCATTTAGAAGTCACAGTCATCTCCAATGCAGAAGTGTTTTTTTTATCTTTATTGATTACAAAGAGGGCTTCATCACGCAGTGATTATGGCACCCTAATAAGAACAAAAACAAATTAACTTAAGGATACTTATAATCTATGTCGGCGCTGAGTAGCCAAACAAAGCTGCAACAACAGTGCACGTGCGTCGTCCACGTGCGCAATGTGACATCATCGTACCACTCCATGAGTCAGGCGAGGTGGGGGGCGAGTAATATAGGTAAGGCAGAGCGCTAGCGGGCACGAGTCAGTCTGACTGGCCGAAGCAGTCGCAGTGTCAACACCACGGAATTGTGATGCAAATCACATCTGAGTCATAAATACAATTTATTGTGAAAGTTGAAGTTAATTTATTTATTAGTGAAACGATAGTTGATTTTAATTATGATATAATAAATATATATATAAATCAGTTATCAACAATTTAATGAGGTTTTGTTGCAACATGTCCGAGAATCGGTCAAGGCCCCGCACGGATGACCTCATGAATGGCCGCCCGCCTTCACCAATTCTTCAGCAAGTTTTGGCTCCAGCCGAAATCTAATCAATAGTATTTTTGCCACTATATAAGGCTCAGTCATTTACCGACTTGCGAGCGTCAACACCACTCCCGACCACACAGCTGCCTCAGTTAAGCGGTCGGCCTATATATTCAAATGCATTTCACCGAAGCAAATCGACCGAAATGTGACCGTCACACCTGCATTATGCCCTGAGCAACAACCCTAATTAAATTGGAAAATTAACCACAAACGAAGAATATAATTAGGAACCATAAAACAAACAAGTTAACAATTTACATTTATTTCTAATTAAGACTTCACTCCTAACACCAAATAAAACAATAAATTACTACACTATGTACAAACTCTTCATTAACAAATGACTAATTTTTCTATTTGTTTCCATCTCTGACTTTCCAGTTTATCCAGAAACTGTTGTTTTGTATCACTGACTTGTATTGCCTCTTTGGGAGGTGGCGCGTGTCTTTGGAAATGTATTATGGCTGCCAGAAGATTCCAAATGGTGAATTCTGGCCATAATGCCTCCGTGAAATATAATACTGTGTTAGAAACCTGTAAGAAAACAAAAAAAAATAGAGGTATAATGACACTTGTTTTTGTACAGCTTCGTTATTTTAACTGGGACTAGGAATAATAGTTTCAAATGCTTTTAGGAATATTTGTCGGTGGCAAATAAAGTCAACGAAACCAACAAAAGCCACCGACTTCCGGAAATAAAGTTATTTTCCAGTTTTTAGTTTTTTTTTAGAAGTCGGTTTTATTTTTTTACTAAAAAGTTTTTAATGATGTTCAGCTGTTTCAAGGCAAATAGAGTAAGAATCAAAGTGGTGGATTTTTTATAAACTACTTTTCCTACAATTTGTATGGAGGTAAAATTGATATTTTGTTCTTCCAAACACAAATAAGCGCACGAAATTTTAGCAATTTGCCGCTCACTGTAATTTCTCGACTTATAGGGTCTTAGATTCCAGTAATTCCAGATTCGCTTTGATATCTTACCAGTTACTTTAACTATAAAACCTCATTGATTTCTTACCTGCCATATCATAAAGTCTGATAGTCTCACTTCGCCTGATGTCCTTACAAGGAGGTCAGGTTCTCCAAGCTCTAATGTCTTTGATACAAGCTCATCATCAATGTCTTGTGCCGTTATTTCACTGTTTTGCACTCCGTCTACTATGTGCGAGGCAGCTCTGCTGATTTCATCTCTTCCTGAAAGTATTTAATTATCAACTAGTAAAATTTGTGTGGTTCGCCTCTGCTTAACCCGTCGTCGCCGATTTCAAGCGTGATTTATGTTAATCATTAACAAAGTATAAAAGTACCACGAAAAGTTGCGGGTTATTCGAAAGAGATACCGCGGTCCTGGAACATAAAAGGCAAAAGAAGGAACCTGGGTGGGTTTAGTCAGTAAACGTCTGACACTCCCCCGCTCTTCCCTAGAACGGGGGAAGTTATTTGATGATTAAGCATCCGCAATAGAGCTCCTTTTGTTCGGCGAACTTGAACATGTTAGTCACGCTGACATACAATGCGCAGTTTTATTCACAGATGTATTCGTACGACACGTCGCTGTACGTAGGACAGGGGTCTATTTCAATAATATTCTTTGCATTTGTTTCGGGGCCTGTCAGGGATCAATATAAAGGAGTCTACACACCAAAAGCCGTCGACCCGCCGACACAGCCCGCCGACATTATGTCGCATATGACATTTATATGATATTTGGGTCGCCGACACCAAGCCGCCGGGCTGTGTCGGCGGGTCGGCGGGTTTGGTGTGTAGACTCCTTAAAATGTAGATGTACCTGTATATGCATAAGCAATGTTGAGCCTAAGCTTGTTGTTATGTCTGGTAGCTAGCATAGATTTTGAGACTTTTCTTCTTAAATCTTCTGGCAACATCGAAAGTCTTCCAGCAACATGCATCCTTACACCCCATTCATTGATTTGATCACTGTTATGAAAACAAAGAAGATATAAATATTGAAAACTGGTTTTGCTTATTTGGTGCTTGATCATCATTCAAAATTATAAAAGTAGGAATTTTCCTGTAAAAATGTATTTTTTAGGAATTTCTCTGGTATATGTACAGACGCCTGCAGGTCAAGCTACCCGACACTGTAAATTTTTCGCAATGAACCTTGAAACTTAAAACTTTTGAAATAAAGTCGAAAATCTATCAAAGAAATCTGACAGATTGTAGTAGCTTGATGTGCAGGCGTCTGTACGTTAAATTGTTGGTCCCAGCTGTCGTTATCCAGTCAGTGGTACAAAAGTCTAACAACCAGTCTTACCAAAGAGTATCGTATTACCAATTTATAACTGGGTTGCGGAGGTCAGATAGGCAGTCGCTCCACGTAAAATACTGACATTCTGAATTCAGTAAGACTGAAAGCCGACCCCAACATGGTACAGAAAAGGCTAGACAGATGATGATGGTATAATTATCACTTGCTTCATTGAATGAAGGCTATGTGAGGAAACCAGGATGCCTGAGAGACATATCTAGACAGCATGATAGGCACTAACCACACGGTAATGGTAGAAGAATACATACATTTCCTCCATTAATCTCTGGAACTTGTCTCTAGCCAAATCCATGAGGCCATCAACTTCCTCCTTACTTCTCTTGAAGTTTTCAATACTGAATGCATAGACTGTTACTTCACGTATCCCTAGATCTAGACACCACTGGAAATTAAAAATTCTATTGCATTAGTTTTAAGGCTAGAATTTTATTTTGTGTTAAACAAAATTGATAAAAGTAAATTGATGAGAGTTGAGATTGAGACCAAACCAACTCTATAACAATGAGGGTGTGGGATAGGTATTATGACTAGAGAGGATAGGTTGAAGGAGGTGACAGACATCTACTTATCCAGGCAATGCAGCAAGTAAGATTTTTTTCATATTAATATGGCATGGATGGCTGTTGTTTTCAATAAAAAAGACAGACTTGATTCTTGATTTCTGTTGTTGTCTTAAAATGCTTCAGGAAGTGCTTGCAAGTTTTTCAAGTGTAACTTGGAAAGTTATTTGTGTAAGTACAAATGAACATTACCTTAACCAGGTCCACATATTCCGTCTTAGTTCTGTGTTTATAATTATAAACTAACTATAATTAAAATAATTCAAAACCATATATAAACTAACCGCAAACAAGCAGGCATCAAAAAATTCCTCAACACCGTCAGCTGGTAAAGTGCAAATCTAATGTCTATAGAAATAACTACATTAACTACTGAAAAATTCAATGTTTATTTTTTTTTGTTGAATCTCTCTTTTGCAAACTTCATCTTTATCAAAGCTACATAGACATATTATTATCTAAAATTACAAAAGTTTATTGCTTAACATAGTTGAACACAGTTTATGCTGTTCAATCAACTTACAATTAATATTCAAACTAATTTAAAAAAATATATTTAACTATACAGTGTTTGGCGCATGGACCGACGCACCGGGTCATGTACTAGTTTTCAGACCTAGACCCCATGTCCTAAGTTTCACTTTAAACCAGATACGTTTTTTTTTTGTTTTAAAAAAATACTTGAATTATCTTCTTAAGAATGTTATAACTTTTCAGTTTGTTGTCGTGTTTTGACCAAACAACTTTTATTACATTCTCTAATGTGTTGTTATTCTAAATCTATACTAATATTATAAAGAGGAAAGATTTGTTTGTTTGTTTGTTTGTAATGAATAGGCTCCGAAACTACTGGACCGATTTCAAAAATTCTTTCACCTTTGGAAAGCTACATTATCCCCGAGTAACATAGGCTATATAACATCACGCTACGACCAACAGGTGCTGAGCAGCGCGGGTGAAACCGTGGGGAACAGCTAGTAAATCATAAATGTATAGCATAAGATGTTATAAAAATACTTGTAGAGTATCCAAACTCATAAAAATTAAATAAACCGTGAAAAATATCAAATTCAAAAAGAATTATAAAAAAAACAAAAGCTTTTTTGACTTTCACATGACCCCCTGAACCCTCCAAAAAAATTTGTCGGTTCATGCGCCAAACATCCTGTATAATGTTTAAACCCTGTATAATTCGACACTTAAAAATTTTCTGTTACAATAATCAAAGTGTAAATAAAATTACAGTAACCACTTGAAGTTTTCTAGAGGCATGGTGTAAACAATAACCTTTTCATTGCCAATATGTACTCTTCTTCTTCATGTGGACCCTGCTTCTTGGGGGGTCCGGTTTCCACACTTAGTCCTTTCAGTGGACCATTGTACGTAAGAAATACGCACTCTTTGGATGTCGAGTTGTGTACACCAGCCCATTATACAATACTACCTTGCCATTACTATTAATAACTCACCGCTACAGCTTGAGATAACTTATCAAAGCCTCTATAGTGACCAGTAATATTATCGGTGATGATATCATTGCATTTCTTTAAGAAAATCTAGGAGCAGGAATATAAGGAATATTAATTAGTGACAATAAAAAATAAAAACCGGCCAAGAGCGTGTCGGGCCACGCTCAGTGTAGGGTTCCGTAGTTTCTCGTCCGTCACAATAAGTGTTCCCACTTATGAGTTTATTATTTGTTTGACGTTGAACACTAGAGAATTGTATTTCCTAATTAATACATTTTTTTAATAATTTTGGATTGCGAGAACCGATTTCAATAATTCTTTTTTTTTGTTTGAAAAAAGAAACGTTCAGGATAATAAAATATGTAAACGAAGTTAAAAAAAATGCTTGCATATACGATTATACTACAAACTTAGTCCAGAAATTATTTTGTAAAACTTTTTGTCTTTTTTGTACAAAAACTGTTATGTCAATCAAGTTCAAAATAATTTTCATAGAAAGTCCTTATAAAGTTCTACTTTCCAGATTTTTTTCATATTTTCTAAACTTATGGTTCAAAAGTTAGAGGGGGGGGGACACATTGTATTTTACTTTTGGGGCGATTATTTCCGATATTATTGACAATATCAAAAAATGATTTTAGTAAACCCCTATTCATTTTTAAATACCTTTCCAACAATATATCACACGTTAAGGTTGAAATTAAAAAAAAAATCACTCCCCACTTTACATATAGGGTGGCTACCCTAATAAAACATTTTTTTCCAATTTTTATTTTACCACTTTGTCGGCGTGATTGATATACATATTGGTACCAAATTTCAGCTTTCTAGTGCTAACGGTCACAGAGATTAAGCGAGGACGGACGGACGGACGGACGGACGGACAGACAGACATGGCGAAACTATAAGGGTTCCTAGTTGACTACGGAACCCTAAAAAGGCTTAGGAAATAGGAGAACAGGATGTAGGCTAGAGAGGGAACTATTGCACAAAAGTTCCTTATAGAACAATTTGAGGACTAAGGAAGGATATATGGAAAATTCATCCAGTAAAGAGGTAATACAGGGAAGTTTTTATGGAAAATTATAATTGTTTGCCAATAAAAAAATCTATAACCATATGGCAACCAGCCCAACTATAAGCCTTGCCATTAAAATTTTGCTTTGACTCACCTTCAAAACTTCAGATAACTTGTCAAAGCCTTTATAATGTCCAGCACTGGTATCTACACTATTCTTCTTTGCATAACGACGGTTACCATCCATTATAAACGCTACATGCTGCGGAATACGGCCGGTCTTTAAGACTTTAATACAAAACAGTTGAAAGAATGAAAGACAGTTCTCTTTGACCCAGGACATGGTTATTAATATTTGGGGAGTAACAACTTTTATCGAATTTATACACCAATTCAATGTGAGTTAATAATTATGAAGAGCAAACGAGTAAAACCACGTCAGAACTGCACTGACATTCCTTGTCTGAAAGGATAATGTACTGATGCTGTTTGATTAAAACAAAAGGAAAGTATCAATTATACTAGACACATATGGTGTCTGAGGGTTATTCATTCAAATGCATAAATTACTGAGTAAAATGAATTTGTTTCTATAGTTTCGTGGTGTAGAGTGCGTAATGTTTATATGTCAAAGTCAAAGTCAGGAAAACGAATCGAATCTAGAACGTGTGACTGGTTCAGCTTTTTATTGACAGAATTGCAATTCTACCAACTGAAACGACTGAATAATGTTTCTCATGCACTAGGCGACATTAAATAGGGCAGAAACAGACTTTTAACTTGCGTATGCCAATTATTTTTGGCTGTCCTATTTGGCAAGTCGCAATGGCAACATTTTAAGGGAAATTGACAGATTGTTTCGTGTTTGTGGTTCCAAAAATCCAAATTGCCGAAATCGTAGGATATTCAGGTTATTTTAAAAGAAACTCGTCAATAAACACCAATAAACTATTATGAGTAATATATTTAAGCTTAAACTGACTGCTTTAGGCCATCCTAATCCAGGAGATTTCAATTGTGAAGGTAAATATCAAGTTACAAGTTGTTTCGATTTCGCATCCTACGCGTCGGTTGTATATTCTTGCCTATTTTACAGATGAAAAAGAATACAGGAGTGTAATACTGTGGCTAGAGGATCAGAAGATCAGACATTATAAAATAGAAGAGCGAGATGGTCTGAGAAATATAGATAAAGAAAGTTGGAAAGAAGCTTTTAACACTTACCAACGAGATTTGGTCAGCCCAGTTACTGAGGGCACTCCTAATGAACAATTGAACTGGATACTATCCTATGCTATAAGACTAGAGTATGCGGATAATGGTATGTGATTTAATTATATTTTGTTGTTATTCTGAATCCTCTTTTGAGGTTGATTGCAAAGGAAGTTTATGATCTAATATTGTCATATATTGCGCGGTTTTACTACACATTCATTGATATCACGCTATGCTTGCATTAATCCAATAATTTATACTTCAGCTTGTTTATTTATAAGAATAGAATAGTCAAGTATGTTACTTCATACTTAACTTCAAGGAAGTAATTAACATGTAGATAAAACCTACATTCTATAATTAATCAGTTTTTCTTTAACTTCTGGTAAGTATTCTCTACTTAATCCAATCTCATTGATGACTCACTTCTTGCACAATTCTTTTTTCAGTTGATAAATATAAGAATGCAAAAGTGGAAAAACCAAAACAGGCTACACCCAATGTTGTGTCTTCCAATCCTCTGGATAACATTGATTGTAAGTATAGATAATATTCAGCTAGCTATTTTTAGGGTTCTGTACCTCAAAAGGATATGTGATCACATCCCATCTGTCTATCTGTCAAGACTCAACTCTGTGGTCCCTTTGTGCTGTAAAAATCAACCCTAAAAGTCAACACAGTCAAAAGATATGGCATATTCAAGAGGCAAGTTTGTATGGAACCCTTGCTGGGCAGTCACTCTTGGTAGATTTTTAATATAACAACTAATGAAACCGTGACAGTGTCAGAGTCTGACTCCCCTTATAAAATAAGACTGGCTTTTTGGCCAGTTTATTTTGAATTGGTTTGTCTTATAATGGATACTTATTCTTGTTTACAGTTTCAAGTCCAGCGTTCAAGGCAGGTGTAGAGAGAGTGTCTACATTAGCCGGGGTGGGGCCACACACAGACCCTAAGTTCCGGTTGTTGGCCTTAGCAAAAATCCTCAAAACCTCTCCACATCCTGAACCACCTGCAACTGATGTAAACCTCATCCAGCAACCATCTGATGTGTTGAAGCTGCTGTTTGTTCAGGACCTTCGAGACTTGCAGACCAAGATCAATGAAGCTTTGGTTGCTGTTCAAACTGTTACAGCTGATCCAAGAACAGACACAACCCTTGGGAGGGTTGGTAGATAATTTTTTATGATGAACAAGTTGGGCATCACATAAGATAAAAATCTAGTCTGCTGTTACATTGACTAAATAAAAGTTACAAATAAATATTTATAACATTATTTTTTCTTGTAATATTTTTGATGATGCCCAGGTAATGTTGTATTAACTGTACCAACATAACTGCATTTACTTCCTATAAATGGAGATTTATTGACATTAGATCTTTTCAAAGAAATAGATAAAAACACATTCTGAAACTTGTATAAATAAAAATTCTAAATGGAATGCAGTGCGAGGTATAAAGTCTTAAAACTCCAAATCAACTGATTTGTAAACTATTTATATCAATAAATTAAACAATAATTTTAATATCTTAGTTTAATTCTGTCATTAAATTAACAATTTGTTTAGGTACTCCTAAGTGTACATTTTTGGTAAAGTAAACAACAGTGTGACAACTAGCTATCAAGATAAACAAAAATGCACATATCCATAAAATTCTTGAACCTAAAAATGCACAACACTTGCATATATTGACTGAGCTACAGATCAGTTTATAACAAATATATAACTATAAAGATTCAATGCATTCCACCGCCTTTCTCAAGCATTTGCGCGAACCTATTAGTAATGAGCAGTGACACATCTATAAACCTCTCAACACAGTTTGTAATGCAGGTTTCTGTGCGAGAGTCCAGCTTGGCACCAGGCTTGTCCACACATTTATCCCAGCAAAAGTCGTTGAATTCATGGATCTGGAATTAAAGTATGAAAGAATAGTCTATTGTTGTGATAGCTCAGAGGTTAAAGCTTCGCCTCTCATGCATGTGGTTGTGGGTTCAAATCTGAGAAAACACCAACGGTTTTAAATTTATAAGTACTTTCTAGTTTATCTTGGTCATCAAAGACATTGTTGGAGTAAAAATTTGTGAGGAAATCTGAACTAATAGGTACCTAATTAAAAGTAGATAAGTCTGAAATCGCCAGCCAGACATCGTTGGAGTAAAAATTTGTGAGGAAATCTGAACGAATAGGTAATTAAAAGTAGATAAGTCTGAAATCGCCAGCCCATCTTGGGCAAGCGTGGTGATCAATGCTTGTACCTTTTCAGCATGAGTAGAGGCGTCTACCCAGCAGTGACAGTAAAAGGCTAGTAATATAGGTATATAATCAGTAGTCAACGATCATTTTTCCATCTACTAGGTTTAAAGGTCGCTGGAACATTGACGCATATTGACAGAAACTTACGCAATTAAAAGTAGAAAAAGATAAATGGATCATTGTATTGCATCCTTTTCAAGTTTCATGCAGGAGAAAAATAATGATGCAATGGTACAAAAATTATTTACCTGTGCATGGAACTGAGCTTTTTGTTTTTCTTGAAGGAGAAAGTCTTGCAGTTCAGAGTCAGCACCCTTAGGGATTGGATAGTCTGACGCGTTCAGGTCACTCATTGTAGATAGGTATTGATTTTCAATTTACCGACTTATTTTCTAAGTTTTAATTCAATAGGTAGCTTCAGCCTGATTTGAGGTTATGCTTCTTACGTTTTGTTTCGACTCAATGACAAGTATGAACTTCATGCAAAATCACGAAGCTTATGGTATAAACTAAACGCATCGTTATTTCTTTTGCCTTTGAGACAATGACTTTTGAGCTGATACTTCATAGAAGTTTCGAAATTCACAATTTCAGTGCTACTGCTGGTAGGGCAGTTATTGTTTCTACAATCCGAAAAGTTTAAAAGTAGGAAGAGGGAGAGCAAAGAGTATAATAATAATAGGGAGAGGCTGGTTTTTGGCAATAATAAAGAAAAGGTTCAAATAAAACGAGGTGTAAGTAACTTATTCAATACCCTGTATTTTTTACACAACATTTTAAAATTCATAAATAATTTACAATGAATATTTCCCAATAAAATTAAGTAGTTTATCGTTGAGCATTTTACGAGCGTTATCAGCAAACACATATTGGCAAGCTTTCATTGCTAATCTTGCAGTTTGTGATGAAGTTAGAGAAAATGTGTTGACACATATTTGGTACTCTCGTGATAGAGATGTTGCGAAAACGCCTTTATCGTCCGTCTGCAAAAACATGTTTTTATTTATTTAGGTAATCCGTGCATTGCATTCATGGCCTGGGAGACTAATAATGCATGGGCTAGTTGCAAAACTTTAGATCAAAGATATGTTTTAGCAAAGTATAGCGAAACCACTCAGACCTTGGATTGGTCAGCGCGTGTCGGGTTTGTAATCCTCGTATCCCACTATACATAAATTATCAAAATGCCCGGCAATATCATTAACAACTGTATGTTATTACCCATATTAGCAAATAAATGATTATGAATAGTTCTTCTATATTCATAAAGCCTTTCTGCAATATGCAGTGATTCTGGGCGTTTGTGGATTCTGCCTAACCCATGGGAAAAATACCAGAAAACTTCATTTTTTGAGGAAATAATTGTAGAATATTTCAATGAAGAAAAAAAATATTATCTAAACTAGTAGGTATGTAATTTCAAGAGATATGTTTTTTTACTCATTAGAAAAATATTAATTCTCACCTGCAAAGTTCTACTATAGGTACTATACATATATATAGTAATACTTACGCATATAATAACGGGCACTTCTGCATCATAAAGCAGTTTGAAGTGGTGAGACTCATAATCTGGTGTTGACTTGGTATTGACATTACTTGTGAGGCACACTTCTGCAAAAAATGGCAATGATAGAAATATAATCTTTTTGCTGCATGGGCCTTTCGGATCTCCCTTTTTTTTTGGCAGGGGTCGCTGTTACTAATTCATGTGAAACTATCTAGTATTTGATTTTTCGATCCATTTCACTTTAGGACCATTTTTTGTTTGATAGAAAATCATCAAATAACTTCTCAGCGCCGGGGGAGTGTCACGACTTGTACGGACTAAAAAACCCATCCATGTTTGTTCCTTTGCCCTTTGTTCCGGGGCCGCGGTCTCTTTCTAACAACCGTAACCCCAGGAGGCAGGGGGCCTGGTAAGCTCCTCTGCTTTGCTGTCATCTCTTTGAGGCGCGCGTAGTGGAACACTAATGCGCTGTCGACACGGCCTGTCGTCAATATACGGACAGACGGCAGGCTTCCCATTGCTCACCGTCCACAGACATCATATTAGTTTTGATGAATCAAATTTTGCTAACCACTTACCAACAGGAATTTTCAGTTCACAAAGGGTTGCCCATGTTTCCTCAGTTCCACCATATATGGGATGGATGCAAGTGCCGTGTCCAAGCCTATCTGGTTTGAATTTTAACATTTCAAGTATTTCTTGTGGGTTGCAAACCTCACCACAATGCAGTGTTACCTGAATGAAATAAGGTAGAAAGTTAAGATACCTTCCTACAATCAATATAAAATGCAAAACTGTTTGTTAGTTTCCAATTCTTCATATAAAAAATGAGAAGCAAAGTGGTCTTTCTGCATAAGTCTTCTTAAGCAAGGATATGGGTCATCATCATCTGCCTAGCCTTTTTCCAACTATATTGGGGTTGGCTTCCAGTCTAACCGGATGCAGCTGAATATCAGTATTTTACATGGAGCAACTGCCTAAGCAAGGATATGGGGTAAAAGCTACTTAATACAATAATACTTACTTTTAAGCCTGCTTCTTTTGCCTGTAGCAATACTGGTACAAAACTCTTGAACTCTCCCGCCACAGGGTCACCACTTAATTCAATACCCACAATTACATCTGGAAATTTCTTGTAACATGCTATTGCAAGCTTTGTTATTTCTTCTCCCTCAGATATTGGTGATTTTCTATTAATAGAAATTATGAGGCGGGTCATCATAGAGAGATGTAGAGAAGATTTCCTGGAAACAAGTTTCATACATTTTGAATAACAATAGCATAATGGTTGATTACATTCTGGACATTTAACAAATGCTTGTAAATAGTAGAGTAATGAGTGTGAAGAATTTAGAAACTTATTGAACTAATTTTATACTTACTTGATAGCCTGTACAATAGTTTCAATATACTGTAATTTGGACATGTATGGGGTGTCCCGAGGTGTGCTACGGAGTTCAAGGTAACAGCAACCATCATCTTGAAACTCCTGCAGCGTCAGACTGGTTGCCAGCTCTAATGCTTTAGGAGTACTTGTCAAAGAATGTGCAATGTTAAATACTTGGAAGCAACTGTGAAACACACATTAATTTGTAAGATATCACATACATTTAATATTTTATAGAATAAATAGTTCTTGCAAACAAAGTTCGGTTTGACCAAATGTAGGAATGAAGTTAATGCAAAATGAGGAATATAAAAATCATAGTAGACAATGTTATGTAGTTTCTGCCTACCCACACTCATTAAAGGTTGAGATTAAGTGTGTATTGCTGTGGTTTTTTTAATTTCATTACTTTTCTGGCATAAAACAGTGTTACCTGCAGATGTAAAAATAACCTATGAATAATATTGTCTCACACAATACATGATGCTGTTTATTCAAATTAGGTACATTTATTCACACAACATATTTTAACGAATGAGTCATATATTTATTTATACTTTAGGTAGGTACACATTTTTGCAATGTTAGGACTAAAGGAAATGTTTGTAGCTGACAGCAAACCTTGCCTATTGAAACAAATACATTGTGAAGAAACAAAATGATTTATTCAGATTTTATTAGCTGTACAGATCCATTATGCAGACTGCTGTTGAGGGGTACTTCAACCTATAGCCTTGTGATTCAAGTATTCAATAAAGATAAGGTCTCTAAAGTTATTTGTGCAATATAATTACCAGATACTATATGATCAAAGTGTAATAGTAGTATGGTACAGGGTACCAAGGGTGGTGGAATGATAAAATTTTACACTTACTCTGACAAGTTTCTTGTATCGCCGGCGCCGATTTGAAATTCATCAAAGAAAGCATTCGTTTTATCTTCGAGGCCAGCATCAGCGTGATATCTCTTTAGTTCTAGCATAGTAGCCGGACTCAAAGAACCATTTAAATGAGCATGTAATTCCTAAAAATACCAAATTATTACTAAAATCATAAGTACCAAATAAATATTAGTAAGTATTTTACGAAGAATTAGTTTTTTTTTATTTTATGTTATAAAAGTGATTTCTACAAGTCTTTATCATTGTTTTTTGTTTAAATCACAGAACAATATACTCCTAGCGGAGTGGTTTAAATCCCATAGCAACCGAAGATACTAAAAACGAAAAATATTTTTTCAATCATTAAGCGGTATACTTACAACTTTTGGCAATTCTACGAAGAAAGTATCGGAGTTCATGATGCTTTACTGATTATAACAAAAAGCTGTGTTTGAAACTTTGAAAACTTTCCAAACTACAATTGAATTGAATATTTCTTCAAAACAAGGAACACTGTCTGTCAGTGAAGGATAGGATCATAGTTATCTTTGGAAATGCATATGAACCAATCACGAGTTAATACTTTATCAATGTGGTGTGCTATTGGTTCGCATTTTAATTTGTTTATGTCACCTTTGACCAATTAAACAGCGTTTCGTGAGCCGTAGACAGATAAACTAAATCAGTTCTACAAAGACACTTACTCATATCTTGTTTTTTTTTTACTTTTGTGAAAAATGAAAATGTCAATTGTCAAATGATAACAGTGTTATCGCTATTGTTTTCTTGCTGGGTTGTTTATTTTGAAACGATGCTGGTTACTTTCGAACTTCATGTTAACTATTGAAAAATGTTTAAATTATTAGTTATATTGTTCTGTTCAGGCTTTCATTATTATTTAGTTAAGAGTGAACCGAATGTCCCTATAGTCATAACGACGTGGTGGTTCTCAAACTCTACCGTAAAAGGTAAACAATTATATTACCTAATGAATTATCAACATTATTTAATTTTAATTGGGCAAATAGGTTTTTTTTAAATAAGTAAATTTATTTGTTTATTTTCACTTCCAAAGCGTTTGTGGGGATAGACTGGAACAGTGGGTTTTGAAAATGAAATATTAGGTCACCATTCCTTTGCCCTTCTCAACTAATTCGGGATAGGAAACTACATTTCCTATTTTTAGAATATTATTTAGGTACTTACACTCCAATAAATATTGTTCCAGCATGGGAAGTTCTTAAAGAAGGAGGTACAGCATTAGATGCTGTAGAACTGGGTGCTTCAGTATGTGAAGTTCAGCAATGTGATGGTACAGTAGGATACGGAGGAAGCCCTGATGAGAACAGTGAAACAACACTGGATGCCCTTATTATGGATGGGTAAAACAAATTTGTTTTGATAAAGTAACTCACTGGTAACTCCATATACATAGTACTTAAACTAGTAGTTTTTTCTTTACATTTTTCTAGCTTAATGATATAAACCTTTGTCACTACCTGATAATTTAGCTTTCTAATGGCTCAAAATGGTTAAAATTGGTCCAGTAGTTTCATAGCCTATTTGATACAATCAAACAAACAAAAAAGTTGTTGCTTTTATATAGATAAATAAGCCAGCAAAACCATAAGACAATCCACTCATATTTTAGAATATAATAAAATGTGAAAGGAATTTCTCATAAAAATAATTGACCAAAGTATGTTGGTGAGTAAGTACCTATTAAGTTGTTATTACCTATAGTAATACCTATTCTATATAAAAAAAATATGATGTGGTAATTCATTTCATTTGTTTCCAAAATTCACATTTTTTTAATCAATATATTTCATTCTTTTTTCAGGAAAACGATGAATGTGGGTGCGGTTGGAGCTCTCCGCAGGATAAAAAGCGCTATATCAGTAGCCCGCCATGTTCTAGAACACACAAAACATTCATTCCTCGCTGGTGAACTGGCAACTCAGTTTGCTGTCCAAATGGGTTTCCATGAAGAATCACTTTCTACTACTGAATCTAAACAACTATGGTTAAAATGGCACAACCAGAACCATTGCCAACCTAACTTTTGGATGGTAAAGTATTAAAAAATTACCTTTTTAATAAATATAAAAAAAAAAAATTTAGGCATTAGATAAACATAAGAGCATTCTATCTATCTTATCTCAGGGTGTCAAGCCAGATCCAAGCAAGTACTGTGGTCCTTATCGTCAAATACACAAGAACATAGATAGACAGCCTGAAGTACAGATGATAGTGGATAAATATAATCATGATACAATTGGAATGGTAGCTGTGGACAGCAAAGGCGATGTAGCGGCCGGCACTTCAACTAATGGAGCTAAATATAAAATACCAGGGTATAAAATAATTACAGATTATATTTTTAGTTATTAAATTGTAGGAACAGTTTACATCAAGTTATTTAAAATTGCACACCTTTTCGCTCATTTTTTTACCCGACTTCCAAAAGAAGGGTTATGTTTTTCGAGCGAATGTAGGTATGTATGAAAGTATGTATGTATAATTCTTAGATACGCTCCACAGCTGCTGAACCGATAACGGAATTCGTCATATGTGGTGTCTTTGAATTTTCTCAGTTGTGGGAGTTACATAGGCTCAAACTGCCTCCAACAGCCTAGCCTATTGCGGCTGACTATCTAACTAGTGGTTTTCCTTCCGCAACCGGCCCAGTCTTATATGTGTTTACAGACAATACCTAGGCGAATGCTTAATTTGTACGAAAAAACCAACAAAATATTGTAAGCAAATATCAGTGCACGGACTAATCGTATTTTACTAATCCGTGCCAATCCAATGCCACAGTTCTTCTAAACTGGCAGTGAGCTTCCCTCACTAGTGACCCTATCATAGACAAATTAACTGACGTTCTCATACCCGACCAATAGGTTTGAGCTTGGAAAAAGTTGATTCCCTCAGCCCTAAAACATCAATACCTACTATTTTAACCTTTGCATGTCCCTTTCCACAACCTCTAGTTTTTCGGTTCTTGACACATCTCTATTATTCTAAGTACCCCACTTAAAGATGTTTTTTTAATTCAGTGCGATTTTGGCCAATGACAAAACGAGGCGCACAATTTCCACTCGCTGCCTTGTGCACACGGTCGGTAGCATATTTGACTAATTTCCCACCATGCAATCCGTAATCGCGAAAGTCAGTCGGATGACATGACAATACACATAGCTTATTTATTATGATTTTTTTCGATAGCCTCTTAATTGTCCCACTGCTGAGCAAAGGCCTCCCATTACTGTTTCCAAACCTATCTCTTCTGTGCTATTGCTGGCCATGTTCGTCCCGCCCATAAAACCAGATCGTCACACCACCTTCGCCGCGGTCTACTTCGACAGCGATGTGGTCATCTTGGGAAAATAGTTCAGCGGTTTTCCGTTGCCTTCTGCACCAGGGTTTTAGGGTATATTCAATTCTCACTGTAACCTGTTGTAACCATGTTGTATAGCTTTTATAACCCTTTGTGTAATATTATTCGTATTTTTTTTAAGTTTTTATGTTTTAATTCAATAATACAGCAGAGTTGGTGACTCTCCGATTCCCGGGGCAGGCGCATACGCAGACAATGAAGTAGGAGGAGCTGCCGCTACCGGCGATGGAGACATCATGCTCCGATTTTTGCCGAGGTAAGGCGACCATTTTAAATAAAGTATTAAACCTAGTGCGTAGACCGCGATATCACAATAAACCTGATAGATATAATTTAAAATTTAGGACACAGTGGTATCCTAAATTTAGTGGTAACTTAAAATTGTTAGAGAACATATTTTCTTATAAGAAACGAGACTTAAGTTTTCTTTATTTATTTCAGCTTTTTAGCAGTAGAAGAAATGCGGCGAGGAGCGTCTCCGACGGATGCTGCGCAGACGGCAATCAATAGAATAGCAGCGCATTACCCTAATTTCATGGGAGCTGTAATAGCTTTAACAAAAACTGGGCAATATGGAGCTGCATGCCATGGAATGCCATCATTTCCTTATGTAATACAAGATAAAACTCGAAAAGTGTTTGAAGTTCTTACTATTAAATGTTAATTTTAATTATTGTGTGTTTGTTGTAAATAATAATGTACCTACTTCTAATATTAAATCGTAAATGTCAAGTTTTTTTTTAAAACGTTGCTCCAATCATGAATTTCTCGTGTATCGTAGGTGCGTTTACAAACATTTAAATTCACATACACAAACAGCCAGACCCGAAACAACAACCTGTAGGCCATACAAATATTATTTCCGTGCGGCAATCGAACCCGCGACACTCAGCGTAGCAGTCAATATGCTGATACACTCGCTTTTTAATAATTTAAAAATTCTGATAGGCTATAATAATATCCCATACTGCTGGGTTTGTTTGTGCCAATTCCCTCGCTCTTGTGTACCAGTTTCATCCTTATTCTGATAATATAGATACACACCCATATTCTAAGTTGTAACCTCGACTCACTCCTCCGTCGAGGACACCTCAAGGCGCTCCTCGAAATCGGTATTCACAGTATTAGTCAGTGTGAGGAAATGTTGAGGTCCCTCGAAAATTCATAAAACCAATTTAAGTTAAACATGTTTTTATTCTATGTGCCTACGATTCTGTTACAAATAACAATTATTTGCATGTACATCGTTTCCTGTGTAGAGGAACCGGCAAGAAAATCTTACTAAAGAACTAAACAGTTACAATTAATTTTTAATTGTAACTGTTTAATTCTTTTGTATGCAAAAAAAAATATTACTTGAAAGTTTCCCGTTGCATAAAATTGTAAAGCTTCTATACATACAGACTGTGTATTTTAGTATGGTATTTTCTCAAAATAAAAGTAGTCAAAATACCAGGGTGTCGCGTAAAAAACATTAAACCATAAACAATCAACTCTGGCAGTTACCAAAGTCAGAAACGCTTATTCTTCGGCCATTTTGTGTTTGACTGTCTCACTGCGCTCACAGTTCAACGTAAGTGTAATTTTATCTACTTAATTTTCTTGAATATTTAATTATTTGTTGTCATATTTATTAATCCGTCATGAATCACATTCGTATTCCAAGAAAATAATCGGTTTTATGTAATGCAGTGTGTTTGAGTGATCGAAGCCACCACGTGGTTCACGTTATATTTTTCCATGATGAGAGCTTAACCTTAATTCATTCGTGGTATCTACCATAGTGTTTACACGATGATGGCGTCAACGCGTCTGATTTTCATAGAACAACTGTTAATTTTTTCTGATTAAATACCACGCGACTAACATTCTAACCTTATCAACAGAATGGCGGACGCAGCTCCAGCCGGTGGACGTGGCGGTTTTCGCGGCGGCTTTGGGTCTCGTGGTGGTGATAGAGGCCGTGGTGGTCCTCGTGGCCGTGGACGCGGTCGTGGTCGCGGCCGTGGACGCGGAAAGGAAGACCAGAAGGAGTGGGTGCCCGTAACTAAGCTGGGCCGTCTAGTACGCGAGGGAAAGATCGACAAACTCGAGAGCATTTACCTGTTCTCTCTGCCCATCAAAGAGTTCGAGATTATTGACTTCTTCCTTGGGCCTTCTCTCAACGATGAGGTCCTCAAGATCATGCCCGTACAGAAGCAGACCCGTGCCGGTCAACGTACGCGTTTCAAGGCCTTCGTTGCTATCGGAGACAACAACGGACACATTGGTCTGGGTGTTAAGTGCAGCAAGGAAGTCGCCACTGCCATCCGTGGTGCCATCATTCTAGCCAAGCTGTCTGTCCTCCCAGTCCGCAGAGGATACTGGGGTAACAAGATCGGCAAGCCCCACACAGTCCCCTGCAAGGTTTGTATTTCTTTACCATATTCAAGCTTTAGTATTTTTTTTGTTTATTTACCTATTATTTCTATGATGATACTGATAATCATTTCATTCGTGGTATCCCCTGAGGTTTTCCAGTGAAGTTCGTTAACGCGTCTGATTACTACTTCTCCAAAACCATTTCAAAAAAACATTACCACATGTATTTAAATATTTTAATCTGCTGTTTTCAGGTCACTGGAAAGTGTGGTTCCGTCACCGTTAGGTTGATCCCTGCTCCTCGTGGTACCGGTATCGTGTCTGCTCCAGTACCTAAGAAGCTGCTTCAGATGGCTGGTGTTCAGGACTGCTACACTTCAGCCCGTGGCTCCACTGGCACTCTAGGAAACTTCGCTAAGGCTACTTATGCGGCTATTGCCAAGACCTACGCCTACCTCACTCCTGACTTGTGGAGGGACATCCCACTGACCAAGTCACCCTACTCGGAGTTCAAAGCTTAAAGACAGTTGTTTTAAACTGAAATAAATGTGACTTTACCATCTTATTTCTGGTATTTTATTTTTCAACCTTACAATATTCATAATATGGAGATCCTCTTGATAGGTAGGTATTCCATTAAAATTAAATAAAGTTTTATCATGGGTACAATTACTGTATATTTGTCTAAGGCTTCAGTACTCCCTGCTGGGGTTGCGGGTTGTTCGAAAGAGATACCGCGGCCTCTGAACGTTAAGGGCAACAGAAGGAACATGGGTGGGTTTTAGTCAGTACAAGTCTGACATGCACCCCCGCTCCGCCCAGGGCGCGGGAAGTCATTGGATGATTTCCCACCCGAAAAAAATAAAAAAGGCTTCAGTACTTTCATTCACCACTAGACATGCGAAATGTAGCTCACTGAAAAGAAAAGAGAGATACAGCTCTTTTGATCAAAAGAGCTATATCGCTCTTTTAGCTCTTTAGCTCACCGAATAACTCTTTTAACTCTTCAGTTCAATTGATTAGTTGCGAGCTACAGATCAAATTGAGCCGAATTACTTTACGGAAGTCAAACGATACAACTAGCTCAGTGGCTCTTTATAATCTTTAAAGTTCTGTAGTTCATTTATCTCAGTTGCGAGCTATAGTAAAATTAGATTCATTGGGTTGTTTTGTTTTTATTATAAAATAAATAAATGATTGATTTTCCTTCATACTTGAACAGGCTAAGGACTGTCAATCTAGATAAATAATATTTGAAAAGCTAACTAATTGAGAGTATAATGTAATGAATAGACGTTATCATTTAGATAAGCGTATTTAAAAATCATCATATTTTACAATGCTGTATTGAATTGAGCCGAAGAGTTGGTTAGTGAGCGACATGCGAAATCGTTCACCTGTTCGTCGGGGCAGTTCGGACATTGTCGGGCCGCTGGCGGCACCACTCGTTACTCGCAAAGCCACAGACTATAGAGTCAATGAGCCGTTGAGCTAAAAGAGCTAGTGAGCTATTTCGTGAACGACTGAGCGACTGAGAGCTAGATTGTAACTAAAGAGCTAGTTCAATTTTATCTCTCATTCGCGAGCTACCCATGTCTATTCACCACACATGCTCTTCTACAATCATCCTGGATGGGTCTATCAAATTGCCTTCAGAATGAACTTTTTTTTTTGGGGTGAGAAATCCTCGAATAACTACCCCCGGTCTGGGTGGAGTGTCAGACTTTTACTGACTAAAACCCACCCATGTTCCTTCTATTGCCCGTTACGTTCTGTGGCCGCGGTATCTTTCAAACAACCCGAAACCCCGGCAGGCGAAGGCTCTTGGCAAGCCCCTCTGCTTTGCTGACATCTCTGAGGCGCGCATGAAACACTAACGCGCCGTCGACACGGCCTGTCGTCAATAGACGGACGGTGAGCTACCCACTGCTCACCGTCCACAGGCCCGCGTCAACGGTGGCCGGGAGTCGTCTCGCGGCGCCCGGGGCGTACCGCTCCCGCCGGTTATTCCCGTTCGCCACCGCCAGTATTGCCCCCTCCGGTGGCGACTGGGAATTATTCTAAAAAAATATCCCAGTCGCCACCTCCGGGTGGCAAACGGGAATGTTGGTCAGTAAAAATCCCAGTGGCCACCCCTAATAATAGTTAAAATAAATGCTATATCTTTATATTTTTTTGGAATGATTTTAAAATAATTACCGACGTCACAGAATGTTTAAAGTAAATGAATTGTTTAGTTAGGTACCTTTATGTATCTAGATATATATGCATTGAAATTTAGGCAATAGGTACGGTTCACTATAATATTTTTCCTGAAATAGCCGTAAAATATAATTTTGTATGAAATCAATTGGCATACTAATTACTCAGGCTGGTCGTCATTTTATTTTTTGGGATAACGTAACAAAATATGTACTAATAATCTATTGTGCTTTATCTTCATGCCGATGTCCTTTGTTAATATTTCACGTCTTTAAAACCATAAAATAGGAAGCGGCGCGAGCGCCTTGCGCAGCGGCGACCCGCCGATGACACGAGCGCCGAAAAGCCAAAACTATCGTGAGAAAGGATTACTAATCCTTTTGTTTTGCTACTTAAACTCTAGTAGCTCAATTGAAGATGCCGATGTCCTTTGTTTACATTTCACGTATTGTTGACTTGTTGATGTGATTGTTTAGAATTTGTATAAAACTTGTTGATTTTGGAAATGAAAATGTAGATTTAAGAAGGCGGAGAATTGTTTTTTCAAGTATATTTTAAGAAATATTTTATATTCTATTGAAAGTACCTAATTATCTGTGATTTTGGATTTGTGTTTAAAATAGTTGATTTTGAAAATAAAAATAGTAAAAAATAATGTTTGTTTAATTTTCTACCAATTTATAAATATTGTAACTCTCTCGTTTGATTAACCCTACGTACTTCTATTTTTTAATCAGAAATTTAATAAAATTAACATTCTTTGTCATTCCAAAAAAAAATAAAGATAATAGGTAGCATACCTAGTTTTTATGTTAACTATATTTAGGGGTGGCCACTGGGATTTTTACTACCAACAATCCCGCTTGCCCCCGGAGGTGGCGACTGGGATATTTTTTTAGAATAATTCCCAGTCGCCACCGGAGGGGGCAATACTGGCGGTGGCGAACGGGAATAACCGTCTCCCGCGGCGGCTGTGTTGGTTAGAAGTTCTCTCCCTCAAACGCCCGGCCTCCTTCACTAGCATGACTGCTTCGCAGGAGGTGACCGCTTCCCATTCCCTCTCGCTCGGACCATGGACTGAACCAGGGTCGGACGCGAGAGATCGCCGCCGCCAATCGCCCTTACGAGGGCAGGGCGGTGCTCCACCAGATTGGACACCTTTGTCTAAGAAATATTGGTACAGGAGAGGTTGGGTTGGGGCACGGATTGAGTTATGGTTAGAATAAATAAGAGTAAGGACTGGATTCCACGAAAGCCTGCATTAACAGAGATGCTTAGGAATTAAGGTGTAAGTTGTGAGATGTATACCTACTGTATACGTTGTGAGATGTATACCTACTGTAGGTATACATCTCAGTCAGTACTATTGTACCGGCACAGATGTGTGCACAGGTAGGTAACGTGCGCGCAGCTTAGCGCAATCTAAAGGAAGACCGCATAGCGCTCACATTCGTTTTCCATATCTGCTGTGCGCTGCCGCTTGCTTAGCTGACTAATGCAGATGCTGGCATAATTGACACATATTAGACATCTCTGTCAACCCAACATTTTCTAAAGCTAAGCAGAAAGACACTCTTACAAACTCTGTGTTTACATACCAAAAAGAATCCAAACGAACAGCCATTAGCCAAATGAAAATAAATTTTACATTAAGACTCCTTTTTGAGTGTAAATAATACAATTCTATTGGTGGTGCTTTGGTGGCAACCACATTGGGCCATCCAGGCCTGAGACTTGGGAATGTGGATCTAGGCCTACATAAAAACCCCTCCCGCTTGGTTTTAAAAGAAAAGAAGAGATTCCAAAAAACCCATGCCTGTATCTTTGAAAAGTTAGGTGGAATCGTACTTTCAGTACACCTGGCTTGGAGATGGATAAGTAAAAAAACAATATTTTACATTCTGCTAAATTCTTTTACTTCTTTTTCAAATAAATCTATTGTATGATCACATACTTTTTCTAAGTCTTTCAAACCTCTTTTCAGTATTTCTAGGGCTGGTGTTTCTTTTGATTGTATTCTGAAGTGCATTTTTGATTCAGCTGGATGTGGTACAGTGTAGCCGCAAAAATCAACGTCTTCACTGTAAACAAAGTTCCTTAATTTAGTTCAAATTAAATAAATCAGCATGAATAGCTAGTCCTCATCATCACTTGTTTGCACTTTATAAACGCAATAATGGGAGTTTCAAAGAAATACAAAAAGAAAAGGTATAGTGAACAAATACTAACTATCTGTTGATAATACATTTTAAAGCATTTCCTAATGTGTGACTTTCGTTTTGAAATACGTAGGTTCTGCATGTTGGGCCTGAATCCTCATCACCGGGAAGCTGAAATATTTATAAAAATGGTTAGTGTTTAGTCTGTGGAGGTTATGTTGTCATGTGGAGTATTTTGAAAAAATCGTAGTTGTTTACGATAAAACATTTCAATTAAGCGGTCTACAGTATTTGTGTGACAAAATTTCAACAAGTGGCAATTTACCTCGGATATCTTCATTGTTGATACTTTCTTTAAGTTAAGTTGGTTTTTCCTGAAAGTGTTTGAAAGAGAGCTGCGTACACCAACAGTACAGTTACAATGATTTACTTTGTTAGAGTTTATTAATACATCCAATAACACTTAAGACGACCTGTGAGTCCTGTGACTGTGACCAACATTTATTTTAAGTACTTCGCAAATACTTTTTGTGATGAAATATTTACAAAACAACAAAATACTTGACGGCTGACATGCACATGTCATTCTGTCAGTGACACATGTTTAACTGTTAACGTGGGTGCAACACAGTAGCTAGTCTTTTGAGTCTAAAGCTTGCCATACAACGCCCGACATTTCATACATATTGAGTTTAGGTTGCATTGATCATGTGTTAAAGCGGATATTAAACTTAAAGTTTCTCTAATAGATCCAGCTATCTATCTAATAGATCAGGCACAATTAACAATTAGGAGAAAAATGTTTCATTGACATTGATAAAACTGTAGTTAGTTTGGGTCAGAAGATACTACGTCTCCATGGTTTTTTAACACAGCATTGCAAGGCAGACTTGGAAAAACGGCCTGCCGCTTACCTATTAGATTTTCAATTATCATGGATTTTAATCAAGACTTATCATTTTTAGTTAAAAATAATATTTTGAGTGCGTCGTTAGAAAGAAAGAAAGAAGAAAGAAAGAAAGAAAATTGCGTTTATTTAGCATTAAAAACAAAAACAAAATATCATGAACACCTTAACAAAATAAAATAAATAATGCCAAAAGGGCCTCAGCTCAGCATAATGTCAGATGGCAACACAAGGCCGCCACCTGACGCTGATTTTCAGCTGCAGCCCACGAGTACCATACGCTCGAAAACATAATCAAACACAGGTATAAAAGTCAGAATTGAAAACAGTTATAAAATTGATACCATAAAATAAAAAAAAAAAAAACTATATCAAAAAGTAAACAAAGATAGAAATAATATCATTAGGTAATTTAAAAACGTAAAAAAAATAAATAAATAAATATAATTAAAATAAAAGAGAAATAACAATGCTAAAAATTAAATTGAAAAATGCGCAAAATTGCACAGATATAATTATAATAGCGACCACATTTTTTATAATAAAATGTTTTACAATTTATATGGCAGACATATCGGCTCGAACATCCTGAAATTCTATTTGATGGTTTAACAAAAATAACTTTAATTTTAATTTAAATGTCGAGCAACTTTTACTATATTTAATGGGCGGCGGGATATTGTTCCAACATTTTGTAGCTGCGTAACGAAAACTGCCTCTAAAAGCCGCTGACTTATGTCGGGGAGTACAAAGCTGTTGAGAACATTTTCTTCCCTCACCGATTCGGTGTCTACTAGTCCATGGTAGCCTATCGTATAAGTAAGAAGGAGAGCGAGACTTGATAACACCAAACAGTAGGGTCGCCAAGTGCAGTTTGCGTCTAGCCTTCATCTTTAGAATGTTGTGCTCATTTAGAAAAGGTGTAACATGCCCCCTAAAAGGAACTTTAAAACAGAAGCGCGCACAAGCATTTTGAAGTCTTTGGATCATTCTGTCAGTTTTTGACAAAAGTCGTTGGCCGTACACTGTATCCGCGTAATTTAGCTTAGATAGAACCAAAGACTCCACAAGCAAGACTCGCAATTCCTCGTTAAGATATGGACGGGCTTTATATAAAATCTTAAGTCTATAGTAACAATTACGAATACACTCAGTCACGTGTTTGTGAAAACGCAGTTCCGTGTCCATTATAAGACCCAGATTACGTGCTTCGTAGACCCGTTCGATAGACTGACCCATGACTGTTACATAGCCGGCACAGGGTTTAATTTTACTTATCTGGCTTACGGTACCAAAAAGCATATATTTTGTCTTAGTGGGATTCAACGCAAGTGTGTTCGCTTTGGACCACTGCACTATGTTTTCTAGATCTGCATTAAGATCATTTAAAGCTTGCTCATAGTCTTCCGGCTTAAATGAAATATACACTTGTGTATCATCGGCATAAATATGGTATTTACACATTTTAATATTTTTTATTAAGTCTGCACAGTATAAAATAAACAAAACTGGCCCAAGGATCGAGCCCTGTGGAACCCCCCTTCCTACTGAGCATCGCCTAGAAACAACGATTGATCCATCTGCCCGGCGTATTTCAACGAATTGCGTACGATCGCTAAGATAGCTTTTAAACCATTTCACTGTGGCTTCGTCAAATCCATAAAAAACCATCTTTGACAATAATAACGGAACGTTGATACAGTCAAACGCGCGTGAAAAATCAAGCAAAACCAGGAGTGTGCACATACCATTATCTTGGGCTGACAATATATTGTCAGTCACATCCAACAAAGCCGTGGTTGTACTACGGCCCTTCCTAAAACCTGACTGAACATCTGGGAGGATCCTATTACTCTCCAAAAAACTAACCAGTTGCGCGCATACTACTTTCTCTAAAACTTTTGAAAGTACTGGCAGTATACTAATTGGTCTAAGATCCTTCATGTCCAATGCATTTGTAGTCTTCGGCAATGGGTGCACTTTAGCAATTTTCCATAAGTTAGGGAAAGATGAAGATGAGATAGATGTATTCACCAGGGCGGTCACGACGTCCAAAGTCACTGGGAGTGTCAAAAATACCATATTAATGGTAATGCCATCACAGCCCTCAGCATTCGATTTAATAGTTCTCACTATGTTCGCGATTTCCTTACAAGTTATAGGGGACAAGCTAAGCGTGGAACCATTATTTCGATTGGATTCAAAAAATGAAAGCATTTGAGCACTAACTGTGTCTGTTCCTGGAACACGCAGAAAATGGTCACAAATTTTGTCGGGATCGTTAAAGTGCAAAGGTAATTCTCTATGTTTAGACGGGAGCAGGTTAGACTTTAAGTTTTTCCAAAGTGCTTTGGAATCATTAATTTGACTGTTGATTTTATGTTTGTAGTATGCTGACTTTTCGTAAAATAGAGACCTGGAAACAAGTGTCTTCAGTTCTTTGTAATATTTCTTTTTTTGGTCTATCTTTTTGTCTTTTGTATATTCAGCATGGGCTTTATTTCTTAAGTGCATCATCAATTTAACATTGTCAGTAATCCAAGGGGAACAACACTCTCTAACAACAATAGTTTTTAGAGGGGCATAGGCATCTAAAAGTGAAAGTAAATACGAATTGAATTCATTGACCATAACATTAACATCTTGCAGTTCAATTATTGCCTCCCAGTTTAGCAATTTGAGATCCTGATCAAAACATTCCCTATCTATATTTGTAAGTGGTCGATAAGTTACGGTTCGCGGTGAAATTTTCGGTCGTTTAAAACTGAATTCGCCCGAAACCAACGCGTGAGCCCCAAGATCTGGTATTATGTCAACAGACACAGAACGTGGTTCAACATTTGTACAGATGATGTCTATCAGAGAACTGCCATGCACTGTGAAATGCGTGGGTGACTGCACCAATTGCTTGAGACCTAGGCAGTTCAGAAATGAGACCAACTTGTCCGTCTTCGCGTCTGTGTCGTTGAGCATATTTATGTTAAAATCACCCATCAATATCATGTACTCACATTGTGAAAGGGAGTTAACCGAACTAGATACAGCGTCTAGGAAAAGATCAACATCTTGCCAGGGGGGGCGATAGGCAGTGCCTATTGCTAGCTTGATTCCGCGAACACTAATTGTGACCCACATTTGTTCGACCGAGGTGTGGGATGTACTGGCAGAGTGCGAGTGACTTCTAAAATTTATACCGCGTTTTAAATAAAAACCAACCCCACCACCTCGTCCCTTCTTAACAGACAAAGAGCGCGGAATATGCCGCAACCTATATCCTGGCACGGAAGGCGCGTGACCTTCTTCGCCTGTACGTAACCAAGTCTCATTAATGGCCATAATATCTACGTCCAAACCCAGTAACGCTGCTGTAAACTCATCGTGTTTCGTGCCCAAAGAACCCGCGTTCCAAAAACCAACCTTAAGGTATTTAGAAGACATCATTTTATATATAATTTACTAACTATAAATAAAATATCACAAAAAAATAATTCTAAGCAAAAAAACTCAAAGATTGATAAAATACGCATGGATACATTATTGTTGTGGTACATAAACACAGAGAAGTGTAAACTAACAATAATTATAAGTGTTACAGAAAAAATACATGTATATGGTATAGCACCGTGGGCAACGAAAATTGTTATTAAATAAAATGGATATCTTAAAAAACTAAAGATGCTAATAGGACGACATTGACTGGTATATTGTAGTTTAAAAATTATCTCAATGTTCGCGGTAGTAAAAAACAAAAAGTTCATTTCAAACAACGACAAAAATATAAACATAAAAAAGTCGACAAAAATTTCTACTGTACAAACAAGCAAACTTGTTACGTAGTAAAAAAACGCGCGATGTCCATTTCCGATCGGATGTGCACAACCGACTTTCCCTCTTCTTTACGCGCAAGTATGCGGCCATCTTTCGTCCAGGCGTATTTCCACTCCAGGCGACTAGCAGCTTGGCGGGTTTTAAAGAATAATTGCCTGTTAGTTTTCGTTAGGCGCTCGTTAAGATAAATGCGATGCGGCGCTCCCGGTACGTCGATATCAGCAGTAGTGAGATTGCGGCGGACACGAGCGGCGCTAAGTAAATTATCTCGCGTCGCGCGTCTTGCTAGTCGGATAGCGATAATTCGGGGTCGGGGCGTTTCACTTTCAGTGTGGTCCCGTAGAACGTTCCCAACACGTTTAGCAAAAACAATATCCTGATCCTCAAGCTTAATCCCTAGTTTAAGAGCAAGGGTGCCAATCAATTGAGTCGGGTTTTCGCCTCTAGACTCTGTAACGCCTGAAAGTTGAACATCGGTCAAAAGTGACTCTTGCTCACGTTCATTCAGCTGCTGCTGGAGTTCCCCTATTGTTTCTTCCAATTGAATCAAACGAGGGGAATTTGTGTCGTTATCAATGTTCTCTTCGAGTTCCTTGACACGATCTTCCAGGGTGTCCATCCGGTTGCAGCACTTATTCATTTTATCATCCAGGCCAGAGAACTCATCACGAAATTGGCGTAATTCGTCCCGCAAAGCATTAACCTCGCTGCGAAGACACCGTATCTCCACCGCCAGGCTGATTACTTCAGTATCAGGTGTGTCATTTACTGTCACTGCATTATCAGCGAGGTGAGCTCATCTATTCCCTTGACAGGAGTTTGGGAATTGTCTGCTCGTGGCACTTTTGCTTTACAGCCAGGGCACACCCACTTCGACGAGGATGATGCTGTAGGGCCAAGGTTGACGCAGATCCGGTGATAAAATACTGGGCATTTTATGCATTTAATGCCATCGTTTATTGCCAAAAATTTACCGCAAGCTCCGCACTTCAGCATTGTAACTTATCGAATTCAACGCAACAAATTTTATAAACACGAAAAGAATTCGATGTTTAACTTAGATTCGAACCCGCGTGCACTTGATAAGTGAGCGCAACGACACCGTCTTAGTAACCTTCGCTATCTCGAGATTTATTGATGGGTCAAATTATTTGACTGCAAGATGCAGGGATGGCAATTTTGGAATTAATGAGGGTGTGTTTTTATTTTTCTTTAACAGACACACAAACACCTTGCACTCTGATAACACTTTTAGTGTGAATTTATCATTTGTTTTTTGATTTTTTAATGATTAACACTGTTCACTTTCGATCTATAATTTGGAAAATAAAAGATATAGTCACAATCACCGATTATAAGTCTTTCTCAATTCTAAACTACTCTATTTACTACTACAAAATATTTTTTAACACGGAACAAAAAGAAATACGTATCTACGGTTTCGAGCGTACGATCGCACTCCTAGTCCTCCTCCTCCGTTAGTTTATAAATTTGTATGCATACTGAAAATAGTTCTAGAGTTGGCATAGTTGGACTACCTGTAGACGTAGTAAGAAACTCATTCATTCCCCGACAGCATGCATCTCTATTACTTGTCATTCCACCAGAATTCAAAAAATAAATGATTAAATCAAAATCAAAAGTCATTTATTCAAATTAGGCTGATAATCAGCACTTTTTCAAGTCACATTACAAGAGACAGTCCCACAAAAACGCCCTGCCCTTCGCCACTTCCTAGTGTTTTAGCTGGGAAGAAGAAGTGGCGGAACAAACTCCCCAGCAACACATCTGTCTGTCAGGTTAGAAGAACCAGATTTTATACAATTTATATTATCACAAAAAAAAATATAAAAAAATAAGAAATTATTCATTCATTGTCACTTGTCAGCTAGCAAACACCAATTATATATATAAAAAAAATATATATATAATACCCAAGTCTAAATAATAAATTAACCAGTCTAACGGGTGTGCCCGCTTTCACGTGCAGTGAAGAAGTCACAAGTGATAAACTAGGACCATAGTGCAAAAGAAATAAGCTAAGCATAAAAAAGATAAATATAAATAATTATATTCAGTCAATGCTCGAGGTCACTAGTTAACCACATGCCAATAATGGTGCTCCCACATTGCCGTTATAAAATGTTTGTAAACATTTTATAACACCAAAACATTTACTAACAAATGTTAACAATTGTTGCACTTTGTTAGAAACTGTTACATGTTATAAGTGCTCCTACATTGATGGAAAATGTTTAAACATTTTATAACATCTAGTATTGGCTCGCAGTTTGGTTTCGCCTTCTGAGGGCCGAACGAAGTAAAGTACAAAGTAATTTGTTTTGTTATAAAATGTTTACTAACATTACTAAACATTTTCTAACATGAAAATTTATTTGTGATTAAATGTTTGCTAACAAATGTTTACTAACGTTATTAAACATTTTCTAACGGCAATGTGGGAGCACCATAACAAAAACACACAAAATGAAACAAGTAGGTAATGAAACAAGTATTAAAAGTAGGTAAACTGTACGTTTAGTGTGAGCCACTTATAGCGTAAATCTTATAGTAAACGTACCCATGGCCCATCCACCATGTTTTAATTATGAAAATGATAAATGTTTTATACAATAAATACAATTGTTATCTAGCGTTAGTACCTATAATAGTATAATAGTAACTGTTGAAGAAGAAACCAACTAGAATTGTATTTAGTACCTGTCCACTCGATAGATGGCGTTGACGTCAAATTAGATCGCGCTATGGTTTCGTTACCTCGAATAGTATAAGATCAGAACAATGTAAATGCTAAAAAAAATTCAGTTCAGCCTAGATCAGGACACAATTTGTTGTTTAATTTCAAACCCTATTAGTGTTCAAATACAGTCCACCAGTCCACACCTTATTACCAACTCGGTAATAAACAGTAACAACTATTAATGTCTCACGCAGTTTTTCTGGTCACTTATTATATTGTGCACTAGCTGTTGCTCACGATCTTTGCGTGACATTATACATATCGTAGCTATATATCGCGAAAATCCATTCAAAAAACTCCGAAACTTGAGACCACTTACCGTAAGGTAACACCGTTAGAAAACAAACTGACAGTTTCGTTAGTTATATTTAATCTATTATTGGTGGATACCAATTTTCTTCACAAGCGTCCATGCATATTTCCGGTTTTTGATTTAAAAGAGACGAAAACCTTTAATGCCCGATATGTCACGAAATGCAATGCAGTGAGGGTTTATTGTTTACGGAACCCTAATCTAAAATAAAACCCAAATTAAAATCGGTGCAACCCTTTCGAAGATTAGCCGGAACAAACGGACAGACAGACCAACAGACATCACACTTACGAACTCAAAAATGTTTTTTTTGTTATCTATCAGTACCGTACATACATACTTTCATATTAATTCAGTAAAAAGCTGTTATTTTAAAATTACAAACAGACAATTCAATTTCATTTATTTTTGTAGATGGTCACCTTACCTCGGCAGAAACCGGAGCATGATGTCTGTATGTGTAAGTGTATACTCTATGGTGCGAAACTGCTGAGCATGTCCTGGGTCCGAATCCCAGGCTGGGCAAAACAATATTGGGTTTTTCTATCTTGCCCGCGGCTTCGCTCGCGTTAAATTCAGGGTAACACAGTTTCCCTTTCCTAATTTTCAGGTACCTGTAGTTTTTGTCCTGGCGCCTTATTGATTTGTAATAGTAAAGCTAAGTTTTCCCTTTTCTTCCCTCTTTCTCCCTCATATCCCACTTCTGTACCGAAATTCATCAAAATCGGTTTAGCCATTAAGGCGTGAAGAGGTAACAAACAAACAAACAAACTCACTTTCGCTTTAATAATATTAGTAAGCAAAATTATATTTCAAGGAAGATTCATCAGCAACTTGCCTTGAAATATAATCTTGTGGAATCTGAGGTACCGTACTACAAGTTCTGCCCGACCCAGTTCTCGAGAAAGACCATGTCACGCTGTACTGGGATCCGTCTATCATTACTGACAGGACTATTGTCGCCAATAAGCCTGACATAGTGGTGATAGACCGATCAGCGCGCCGCGCAATGATAATCGATGTTACCATCCCGCATGACGAGAACCTCGTGAAAGCTGAGAAAGAAAAACAACTAAAATATCTCGACTTGGCACACGAGGTTGTCGACATGTGGAATGTTAACTCGGCTATCATTGTGCCGATTGTCGTAACGGCCAATGGTTTGATTCCCAAGAAGGCTCTTGGCAATGGCGACGAACACTTGTCGAAGCTCTCCTTCGGTGGTTGGATCAAGGGCCTGATTCAGAAGGCAGTACCTACTCCTCTATATGGGTCGCATTGTGAGGAGGTTCCTGTCTCTGGAGCCCTAATCACCGGTAGCTTGGACCCTGCTCCCGATACTGGTGGACCACTATTTTTATATTTTTAAATATTTGTTTCGTTATTTTTTGTTTTTAGGAAATATGTATTTAAAAATGTAAAAACCGGCCAAGAGCGTGTCGGGACACGCTCAGTGTAGGGTTCCGTAGTTTCCCGTCCGTCACAATAAGTGTTCCCAGTTATGAGGCCAACCGAACAATTCGGTAATACCCGATCCAATGTAATAAGTACCTACAGCGCCATCTCTCGAGGAATTGGGTTACTAATTAATACAAAGACGTGCAATTTTGGTGGTAATTTTGGATTGCGAGAACCGATTTCAATAATTCTTTTTTTGTTTGAAAAAAGATACGTTCAGGATAATAAAATATGTAAACAAAGTTACAAAAAAAGCTTGCATATACGATTATACTACAAACTTAGTCCAGAAATTATTTTGTACAACTTTTTGTCTTTTTTGTACAAAAACTGTTGTGTCAATCAAGTTCAAAATAATTTTCATAGAAAGTCCTTATAAAGTTCTATTTTTCAGATTTTTTTCATATTTTTTAGACTTATGGTTCAAAAGTTAGAGGGGGGGGGGACACATTGTTTTTTACTTATGGAGCGATTATTTCCGAAATTATTGACATTATCAAAAAATGATCTTAGTAAACCCCTATTCATTTTTAAATACCTTTCCAACAATATATCACACGTTAGGGTTGAAATTAAAAAAAAAATCACTTCTCTCTTTACATATAGGGTGGCTACCCTAATAAAACAATAAAATTTTTATTTTACCACTTTGTCGGCGTGATTGATATACATATTGGTACCAAATTTCAGCTTTCTAGCGCTAACGGTCACAGAGATTAAGCGAGGACGGACGGACGGACGGACGGACGGACAGACAGACATGGCGAAACTATAAGGGTTCCTAGTTGACTACGGAACCCTAAAAATGAGAGGAAAAGAAAAATAAAGACATATTAGTAAGGAAGTAAGGATAAAGCCTGAGATGCGTGAGAGTAGACAGACATAAATTGTTAAGATAGGCATAGAAAACGCAGGTGATACATATAAGTAGTGTGTATTGAAGATTGACAACTTACAGACAGGAGAATACCTACCGCTATGGGGAGATCTTTGTGCAGAAGTGAAAAATCTTAGGTTTTAAAAGATACCTAAACAGTCAAACATTTAGATCTAGAACCTAAAGTACAGAGTAGGTATGTTACTTGTCCCTTACTTTCAATGAGAAAAGTAAGCCTACATTAACAGCTCATAACAGTGTCAAAGTTTTGTTCAATTTATTAGTAAGGGCGGAGATGGCACCCACAGCCTAACGTTAGGTGTAATGAAGTGTTTATAACATCCGAAGTAATTTCCCTTTACAACCTTTGTCTCCGAGATGAAATTTATCTCATCATTGCGTTTCGCGAGTGATCTTTCTCGGTGTAAATTAAACTTTGCGGTAGCTAAGCCCATAATGTTCGTGCCGTCATCTCAATGTTCCAACATATTGTCTTAGAAACTGGGAATGAACAACCAAGGGAGACACTTATTGTGGGGCCGACAATTTTACCACTACTTAGGTACCAGTATCATATCTCCCGTTTTATTTATACCTACGTGCTCTTTGGTCATACTGAAGCGACGCCGACGTGCTCGTGCGGATGGAATGATGGAATATCATCAAATAACTTCTGCTCCAGGTGTCAGACTCTTACTGACTAAAACCCATCCAGGTTCCTTCTTTTACCCTTCGTGTCCTGGGGCTAAGTATAAATAGAAAAAAACGACGTGTGACGGTTTAAATAAATAAGTTTGTAAATATTTTTTTGAAATAATGACTGAATAACAGTAAAGTAAACTAACAACACAAAGTGAATCTGTTTTTATTTCGCCCGCCCCGTGGTTATAGCTGCAACAATAGATTTTAAATGTTTTTGTTCATGATGTTTTTATCTTTACATAATATGTAGGAAGTGTTATCTACTGGTTACAAACTACAGTAAACAGTCCAAACTCCAGGTACTAGTCATCATGTTCCATGTAAATTGAATATGGGATTATCATTAAAAACAATTACACTTATCTTCCATCTACCACAAAATTGATGTTGTTTAGAAACTGGCTGGACTTTGGATGTACCCACGTTCGTAGACACACATATTTGATATGTTTGTAACAAAATGCTTTATCATAATGGCAATATCAGTGGTTTATTTTGCCATTATGACAAAGCATTTTGTTAAGATTGATCGATGCTGCTGGTGTAAAGTAGATGTGCCCAACTATTTCACCCGCTGCTAAAGTCCCTTTCCGAAGAGACTTAATAAGATAAGGGTGGCCACACTGGCCACCCTTTCTAGTTAAGGGTATAAAAAATAGATTACGACTGATTCTCAGACTCACTGAATATACGTAGGTTTATAATATCATAAAAAACAATTAAGCCGTTTTGGAGGAATATGAAAACTAAAACTGTGAAAAAATATACGAGAATTTTATAATAAGACTAGCTTTCGCCCGCGGCTTCGCCCGCGTTAAATTTGGGGCAACACAGTTACCCCAAACAAAGCGCCTCATTGATTTGTAATAGCAATGCGAAGTTTTCCCTTTTCTTCCGTCTTTCTCCCTCATATCCCACTTTTTTTGAGAGCCTATGTCCGTCTCCTGGTTCCCAACTATCTCTGTAACAAAATCACAATCGGTTTAGCCATTAAAGCGTGAAGAGGTAACAAACAAAAAAACTCACTTTTGCTTTTATAATATTAGTAAGGATAGTAAGTAACATATTAAAATACGTTGCGTCAGATTTCAACACGATTCGAAAGATGGTGTCAGTGTTCCCTTAATTTATCTAGCTGTGCCCGAGGGTTCACTTCTGTGATGAAATAGCTACTCCGGCCCAACCATGATACAGACGAAGCCTACTATAGAAACCTCTGTGTTCTAACATCATCATCATAATCATCATTCTCTTGCTCTTATCCCAAATTATTTGTGGCCGGCGCAGCATGTCTTCTTCTTTTTCCGTACTCCTCTATTGCTCGACATTTCATTAGACACCTTCTTTCTTGTCATACCATCCTTCACACTTTATCCCTTGTTTCTTTGGTCTTCCTCTACTCATAAGAGTACGACATTTTCCTCATTCCTCTGCATCACATGCCCAAACTAAGCCAACCGATGACCAAACAACTTTTCAGTAACCGGCGCGGCGCTACTTTTTGGCTTCCTCTTATGTAGGTACTCGTTTCTTACTTTATCCATTGGCGTAATATAAGTTGTGTTGTATGTTCAAATATAACTTATAGTGAACTTTAGAGTTCTAAGTTTGGTTAAGGGAATGATTTTAACAATGTCATAATACCTACTTAATTCTTATTATTCGAAAGTTTTTCAACGACTTCAAAACAGGAGATTCTCTATTATCCTAATCTTTGTAATCTCCGAAAGGTTAGGCAGTACATAATATTTTTTTTGGTGGATGGGAAATAATCAACGCACTTCCCCCGCTCTGGGTGAAGCGGGGGGAGTGTCAGACATACTTACTGGCTAAAACACACCCATGTTCTTTCTATTGCCATTTATGCTCCGGATTCGCGGTATCTCTTTAGGACAACCCGCAACGTCGGTAGGACATTTAGTACTTACATCTTTTGTCCCATGTAATCGGGGGTAAAACTGTTACGATCAACCTAACACACATTAAAATTCGAACTCAGAACCGTCATCCGTTTATTATCCTTATGTATGACATAAATGAACACTAATTTCATAAATATTTTTTATTGTTACATACTGCGAATTTAGATGATTATCTAGGTGTGAGGATATCTGGATGTTTTGCATCTCTGTTAACAAACACAGTAGTTACAACTAATCAGTTGTTTATTCTGTTTGTGTGGGTTTGTAAACAATTTGTATTTCTTAAAGACGTTTTAAATAGATAAGTAAGTATAAAGATCCATATTGAACCAAATAATTAAACATGGAATGGTTTAACCAAGTCATTAGCGTAGATAGTCATAGGAATTTCTCTGGAGACTATGATAGAGGGTCGTAAATATCATTATATGATTAGTTAGGTAAATAACAATACTTGGTTTATTGTTGTCATACAGCGCAATTTATTATAAGATTTGCGATGCTTTGAAGCGACCCGGTATAACATAGTGTGTTTGTGTTGTTAATTTTATTCAAAGAACGCGTGTAATTCCATTTTTGAAACTGTTATCTGCGCATTTTGTCTGTGGCCGCATGTGTGCAACTTTTTTTGCTGGTTGTTTTTATCTTGCTGGCCTGTAATAAGTATCCGCTGGAACTTGGAAGTCTCGCATTTTGATTACAAACTTCATCGAATGTGGCCGAGTTTTGGGTAACACGTGCCTGTGTCGGAGTTAATCAAATATGATATTGTTATTAATATCTGTAGTTGTGGTGCTAACTTTGTTAGTGTCGTGGATTAGTTTCGTTAGGGAAAGCAAACGGTTCAATGTGAGAGGACCAGCGGTTTTGCCTATAGTGGGAAATGCTCATTTGTTTGTAGCTAAATCTTCAGGTATGATTAGAATTTTATTTTATCATAATTTTTTGGCAATAGGCATTACTTTAAGTGGGTTTATTTGGTTTTATGAAGCACTATTAATCACATTAATTATATTCATTCATATGTTCATTTATTAGTACCATACTACTTCAGTAAATATAAATGAACATATAACATAACATCTCGCATGGCATGTATGTTTTGAACTAAATTAATAAACGAACTTGTTACTCGGACAACAACATTTAGAAAAAACCTTGATAGCCTTGCTAGCTACATCAATCCGGTTTTATGTAGTTATTCAATTAATAAGAAAAACTCGCTTTTCATGTTTGTTCTAATTCGAAGACTAATTAACGTACCTGCGTTACCTGCAGACTGCAATACGATATTTGCAACAGATAAATCTTATGCTAGCCTACTATACACCTGGGTTGCGGGTTGTTCGAAAGAGAAACTGCGGCCCCGGATGCAAAGGGCAAAGAAGAAATATGGATGGGTTTTAGTCAGTATACCTACGTCTGACACTCCCTTCCGCTTCACCTAGAGCTATTGAAGTCACCCGATGATTTGCCATCCGAAAAAAAAACATCTGCTTGGCCTTTTTCCAACTTTATTGGGGTTGTCTTCCATTCTTACCAAAAGTAGCTGAATAACAGTTTTTTTTCATAGAGCGACTGCCTATCTGACCTCCACACCCCAGTTAGTAGGTACTGGCAATGGCAAAAAAACTAATACAGTGGCACATATTGTCATAATTACGATAAAAACACGTGTTTTCATAATTTTAATTCCTCATTTGGTTTACTTATGCCATGGTCGTGAGCTGACACAAATATTTTTTCAAATCCGATTAGGTCGGTGGCCCTCATGTTAGTAGATAAAATGGCGTAGTACAGTCAGCATAAGAGATAAGTAAACAGGTTCGTCAGATATAGTTTAATTAACTTACAAAATCGAACGTTATTAAGTCAAACATTTTTTTTTAAATTAACAGTTCATAAAAAAAATTGATAAAGTTTGAGTTAAAAATCTTTTGGGGAACTTATTCATTTATTTATGTAGGTACTTACACACAAAACATATAGGTACTTATTGTGAAAAAATAATACAAACGGCCAAAAGATTAAAACGTACTGCTTATTTCATTTAGAAATCTCTAAGCTATACGAATATAGAAAAACATACATGCACTAATAAAAATATAGTTACCTTTTTAATATTTTATTTGTCGCAATTTTTTAGTTTCTCTTAGTGAATTTAATTTATTTTGCTGTGATATAAAATTAATACATGAACTGTTTGTTTTATATTAGATAAATTTGACTATATTTGAAAACATTCACGGATTTTTAAGAACATTCAAACTGTATCGGAGGAGACTTGGTTGCTATCTATTTTGTTGACTGTACCATGCGATCGGGTTTAGCCTTCGATCAAAAATGGGTTTAGCTGATTGGATTCAAGGTTTGCCAAAACAAATTGTGTTTAGAATTAGAAGTAGGTATATCAGTTACTAAATCCAAAGATAAACCTGACCGCTATTTGTTTAGGCCAAATGTATTAAAATAAAAATCAAAGTTTTTTCTTTAATATTCTTCAGTTTCTCATTTACCTGATGGTGAAACATCACTTGGAATTTGTACACTGATTCTGAACAAAATAGTCCACTTATCTGTGACCTCTAGCTACTTATTGCGAAAAGCCAATGACCTGTTATTGTTTGGGTTTTGTAAGATCTCGAAGTCACTAAATATTATCATTTGTTTACTTATTTCAAGTATGTACTCATAACTATTATTCACAAACTACAAATAGACATAAAATAATACCAAAAAATATGTAGGTACAAGTATAAAAATGGTAAAATAATTACTGGGCGTTAATATATTCGTCCGCATTTCTATCTACAGCAATAGTGCCCAGAAGGTTGGCAGCATTACTGCGTAGGATACTAAATGCTAATTCTTTGGCCAAAAAACAGGCCAGCCCTCTGGTCACGTGAAGAGTCGACCAACCATTTTGCGACATCTCGAATTACTTCGTAGGCTCTGGGACCCCATTGCACTAGTGTTTCAACCCCAAAACACATAACTACCAATCAAATTGTGATATTTGCGCCGTTTGAGATTTTTAGCACCTGCAACTGCCGCCTAGCGCAGCCCATCGCTCTTAGCCCTTATCTTTTTCTGGTGATAATTGTCGCTCTCAAGTAGGACATTCCGGAAGAGGCTCCCTGGTGCATGCTGTTTGCCGATGACATTGTGTTGGTTGCCGAGAGCGGCCAAGAGGTCCAGAGCAGATTGGAGGCGTGGTGGTAAAGACTGGAGAACTTTGGCCTGAAATTAAGTAGAACTAAAATAGAATACTTGTTCTGTAATTTCGGCGGTCTCTCCATTCCTGTGCCCACAACTCTTGCCGGAACGCCCATAACGATCTGCTCCAACTTCCGGTAGGGTCGCTTGTCCAAGGAGATGGCGAAGTAGACCGGGACGTAACGCACCGGATCAACGCAGAATGAATGAAATGGCGACAGGTCACTGGAACAACTTGTGACCCATGGATGCCCCCTAAGTTTAAGGGGAAAATATACAAGTCCGTGATTAGACCTGTTGGTCAGAATGCTGTATGGGTCAGAATGCTGGGCCGTAAAAAAGGTGGATGAAAAACGATTGCATGTAGCGGAGATGAGAACGTTGAGATGGATGTGTGGAGTGGCAAGAATAGATAAAGTAAGGAATGAGTATATTAGACGATACCCTCTGGTCTCTTTCCATCGACGCCGACGCGTAAAAAGCCAGTGGGTTCTAAGACAGCTGGCACCCTGGCGGTGACAACAGCACGACAGATGAGATCATTAATAGCGTGTAGCGCAATACGGCCTATACTCTTACTGCAGGTAAGGCCATGGTGTCCGAGGCAGTCGACTTCTTTACCAAATTTACAGCAATGTGGAGCCCCACAAGTAGCGCTCATTAGCAGACACGTAGCTTGTCGGAAGGTTGCGTTACCTAGCATAGTACCTATTTTTGTTGACGGTAGCGCTAAGGCATTATTATTTATTAGCGAGCTCCTTTAAATCCGCAGGAAGTCTTATTGGTCGCACGGTTTTGTATATTTTTAAATTCATGTGTAAATACAATATGTATCCTAAGTAGTAATAATAAATATTTATTTGGATTACAGAGGTCCTGAATTTGATCCACAATCTATCGGTGAAATATGGGAACGCGTATCGTGTATACTTTTTCTCCGCTCCATATGTCATCATCTGCCATTCTAAATATGCTGAGGTAAGTTAGAAGTGGTCTTATCTGACTATCAACCGTACGATAACACGATGAGTTTATTTATATTATTATTTTTATCTTATATTATTTAAATTTTGTTTTGTCTTACAGTTTTCTCGTTTTTTACTATTAGATTGTTTTCTTATTATGGTTTACACAAATATATAAGTGCCTATTCATATACTTACATAAAATCATAAATTACAAAACTGGACAACTGGTACATCCGTCACATCACATCTCAGGTCCATTTGAAAACCAGCGTCGAGCTTGCTCGGCAGTTGGCTGAACTGCTGCCCTACCATGACGTGTTAAAGCAGAACTTATTCCGCTGAGGGAAAGGGACAGAGCTATACAGGGTGTCTAGCACCATCTCTTTCACTCAGTGGAATAAGTTCTGCTTTAAGATGTCATAGTAGGCCTACTGGGCTTATTTGGCGCAGCCGTGAGACAGACAACATTAGCTTAATTTTTTTTCTCTGTAAATGTAGCTGGAAATCCATCGCGCGAGCATAGCCCCTGTTTGATTGAACATTTTGACCTCACAACGAGAACGCATCGCACTATCGTACAACCCTTTCCAGTTAGAATAATGCCTTGACAAACGTTTCTTACACGGTTATTCGTTTTGCATTTCGAGTTACGAAAAGAATTTCGAGGTTTCATTCAAAATAATAAACGTTGCTATAAAAATTGTCTCAGGCTCTTTAAATCTTATGAACTCTTTCTTTCAGGCGCTGATATCGAGCACGGAGCACATAACAAAAGGCAGGTCATACAGCTACCTGGCGTGCTGGCTTGGACAAGGTCTTCTGACTTCCACGGGTAAGAATAATAATACATTTAATAAAAATATAAAATAGAAGTCTACTACTATTTTTTACACTTTGAAATGCTTTTTGATTTTTTTTTATAAGAAAAATGTAGAAGAAAATGATTAAACGAGAATTTACTAAACCATAATTAAATTATTTTTATTGTATCATTACGAATATCGGTAACAAGTTTTAACTGACTTCAATCACGCCTGGTATCCCAGAAGCAGGTGGTGCACCTAATAGTAGGTATACTCACATTCCGCCAGTTATCCTTACGAAAGTGAGTTTGTTTGCTACCTCTTCACGCTTTATTGGCTAAGCCGATTTTGATGAATTTTGGTACTAAGTTATATAATAGTTGGGAACCAGACGGACATAGGCTAATTTTTATTTAAAAAAAGTGGGATATGAGGGAGAATTAGGGAATAAAAGGGAAAACTTAGCGTTGCTATTACAAATCAATAAGGCGCAAGGTCAAAATCTGCAAGTAGCAGGTACTGTGTTACACCGAATTTAACGCGGGCGAAGCCCAAGCGAAGCGGGTGAAGCAAAAGCTAGTGTTTTTATAACCGAAAGAGTATATTTCCAACATGGTCCCATATTCATTATATTTCATTAGAAATTATGATTTACTATTCATTATTCCACATCTAAATGGATTATTTGCAAATCTATTTTAGTAAAAAGGAATATGAATACTAGACATAAATTTCTGTGAGATACCATAACTAAAAAGGCTGAAATAAAACATTTCTTGCAAAAAAATAACCGACTTTGAATAAAAACTAATAATTAGAAAATAACTTTAATTTCGGATTAAGATGGTGGCAAAAACGTCAAAGAATCAAACAAAACAAACGAGACAAAAGTCACCAGTCTTCCTTAAGTAAAGGAGGGGTCCTTTACTTAAGGAAGACTGGTGACTTTTGTCTCGCGTATTGTATCACGTCTGTGATGATGATCCGTCCGTGATGTTTGATAATTCCGCAATATTTGTTAACAAATTATTAAATTGTTTTAGGCCAAAGATGGAAGGCTCATCGCAAATTTCTTACTCCTGCATTCCATTTCAACATACTCCAGAACTTTCTGCCGGTGTTCTGCAAGAACCAGCGCATCTTGACGGAGAAACTACGTGGAATGGCTGATGGCCGTCCGATTGATATGTTTCCTATTATCGCTTTGGCAGCCCTTGACAACGTGACAGGTAATTTTTCACAGAAAGTGAATTTGAAAAGTTGTTGTAAGACATGATATATTCAGAAGGGCCTACCAGGGCCAACGCCTAGCGGGATTGCGGGCTGTTTGAAAGAGATACCGCGGCCCCGGAACGTAAAGGGCAATAGAAGGAACATGGGTGGGTTTTAGTCAGAACAAGTGTGACACCTGCTCCGCTCAGAGCGGAGGAAGTAAATCTTACATTAAACATTGTATCACACTTATTTTATATTTCTAGTGTATGGTGTAGAAATATTAAATAAGCTAAGTGCATGCAAATCATAGACATTACAAGAATTAGAGTTAATTAATTAATGAAATTGTGTATATTAATAAATTTAATATAATTAAATTAAGTTTTATCAATTTAGATTATTTGTAATGTCAGAATAATAATTCTTTATTATAAATATGAGAAAAACTTACATGAAGGGCAACCATGATGTTACGTGCAGTTACCAAAATCAGTTTCATTATTTAAATTAAATAATTATTTTACCTCAAATAAAATGTTTCCTCGTAATATGAAAAATCTTTATGTATTAAAAGAAAAATATTTTTTTTAGAATCCATAATGGGCGTATGTATGAACGGTCAGGATGAGAGCGAGTCTGCTTATGTGAAATCCATAGAAGAGTAAGTACTTCGTGTAGTTTTTATTACCATAGATTAAAAAAAAAGCAATTGCAGCTCAAAACAGCATCAATCAATGAAAATAAATAAAAGTAATAACCAAACATTTTAAATTATAGGTTGTCAGCCATCGTGACGATGAGAATGCAAATACCATTCTTCGGTGAAGACGCCATTTTTAATTTGTTGCCATACAAGACGAGGCAAGACAAAGCGTTGAAGATCTTACACGGACAGACTAACAAAGTGATCGAAACAAGGCGACAAGAACTGAAGAAGGCCAATATAACCACTCTTAAGGACAACAGTGATATTGGTAAGACATAAATTAAGGAATGTAGTTTGAAGTTTGAAAAACATTTTTGTTAATTTTTTAACTTTCTTCTTTACGCTTCTAAGAACTTCTTTTTTTGTATATTTGCACTTGACAACAACTACTTTGAAACTATCACTTACGGGATATATGCCATGTTTTTAACTAATTATGAGCTCCTAATATTTCGAAGCTGTTGCAAGCACCATGATCGCGGGCTGGCTCAGACATCCTGCGATCAGTTTTAAAATAATGATATTCCTTAAAAGCATATACAACAAGAACGATGTTCTTCATAAAGATGTTGTTTTTAACAGGTATTAAGAATAAGCACGCGTTTTTGGATCTGTTACTGCTGGCTGAAATCGACGGCAAAAAGATTGACGACGAGAGTGTGAGGGAAGAGGTCGACACATTTATGTTCGAGGTGAGTGTAAAATGGTAAATGCTACCAGTTTCTGCTGTTGCAAGTCGATCACGATGTGCTTAACACTGTACCTGCCTATGCCGGAGGAGATTTCTTATCGTTACTCAGTGTGTACATATAAAAAAAGTGAAATTAAATATGCAACTCTTTGTGCAGGGCCACGACACAACTACTTCAGGCATCGTGTACACCCTGCACTGTTTGTCAAAACGCAGGGATGTCCAGGAGAAGATCTACGAAGAACTAACCACTATTTATGGAAGCGAAATGCACAGAGACCCGACTTATCAGTAAGTTCAAGTCATTAATGGGTCTCGTGCACTACGCGACCACGACCATGCCTTGTCTATTGACCAGGGGATATAAAACACCCGGTCGTAAGCGTAAACTTTCTCTTCTACTCGAAATCCTTTTTTTTACTGTATACTTCCCCGCTGAAACTGATGACACTGACAGCGCTGTACTGACTGTGTTTAACGTCGTCAGTGAAGTTTGACCGAATTATCTTCAGTTAGTTTTTAAATGGTGTCGCTATAATGTCGAAACTAGTCAGGGTAAAAAGTGATTAACGAATGGCAAGAAGTTTTAAAAAAATACTGATCCTTTCAAGTCGAAAAATTGCGACTATGTGATCACATGTAAAGATATATGTATTATGTATGCATTAACTACTGAAACATTTTGACCGCACAATCCATAAACAGACAAGGTATTTTACAAATCACTATGAGAAGAATAATTAATTTTATTAGCTAGTTACTAGTTATTTGTTATACAAGAGTGCAAAGTTGCTTTTTAACCGCGTGTTCAATTTTGATGACCGAGCAAGCGAAGGATTCTAAAATTGAATCACGAGCGCAGCGAGTGATTCAAAATTAGAATCCTGAGCGTTAGCGAGGGAATCAAAAGAGCACGAGGTGAAAAATCTTTGCACTCGAGTGCAACACGTAACTTTTCATTCCACCTCATCGAGGAAATGACTAAATGCAAAAAAAAAAAAACGTTTACAATCACAAGATAGGTACACTTTTATTTCAGTTTAGGTATTAATTACTACATTATGACAGGTAAGTATTACAGAATAATCTTTAAATTATAACAAAATAATATTTTTCACTTGTTTTCAAGTTTCTTTTTCAAATTTCCAAGTATGTTTTTTATTCATCATATCATAATTAAATTAATTACTAAATATATACAACCTATAAATATACACAAACTAATAATAAAGAAATATATACAAGTTTCTTGTTTTTAATATAAGGTTTAACAATGACGTGAAAAAATGCCGCGTAAAGAACCGCGTGCAAAGCAAATTGAAAAAACACCAAGAAGGTTCCGAGTCTGAGTTTTTAACAAATTAAAAAAAAGTTGTATGATGTATTCGGCACCATAGAGGTAGCAGTAAATCGGTTTAATGTTTTTTTTAATTCACAAACTTAGTGCACACGATGTTCTAAATTCAATTTACTTTATCCTCTAGAGAATAAAAACGGCTTTTCCACTCAGATATTGAAGATTAAAAATACTCTTTTCGTACCACTTGCTCAAAAAAGTGACATTCTATGCCACAAAAAGCGAACATAACAATAGTCATTTTTAATCTGTCAAAAACAGGGAGAGAAAGTTGTACTGAATTTCATTCATCCCCTAGGGAGAGAATGTGATTTAAAATTGGAATACTTATCTAATACTGAACTACATCTGTGTTTACACCATTGAGTTTGTAGGTATATAAAGCATTAAGCATCTTTTTTAATAAGGAACACGCAATTAATATGCAGTTATGATTTTTAAATAAAATTACCAAAACCGACGAGGTCGTATGAGCTTGATGCCTTTGCTTTTCCGACAAAACATATTAGTCTAGGAATTTGCCGCGATTTTGTTTTCTTCAAATACATAAACGTTAAGTTTATTTTTATAAATAAGTTAATGTTCTAAAAATACATTGTTAAATCAAAGCAACAGTGACAGTGTATTTTCGGATTCCATCAGTGCAAATGCTGCCGCAATCATACTCATCAACAATAAATGTACCAAACAAAAGTGTAGCTCTCTTTATAAATAATTGGACCAATGTTCGAATCTTAACTTTTACTTTTAATGTCATTATCTTTAATAAATGCTTATTTCATATTATTACTGTGTTAATTTTTTCGCAAATGGTACGAAAAGCAGAGTATTTTCCTCGGTGATAAAGCTGTCTTAGTCTTGGGTAAACTTAAATCTCTCGCTACACTCAGGAATCGTCTTAAATCCCTCGCTTCGCTCGTGATTTAAGATTTTAACACCCTCGCTACGCTCGGGAGTAAACCTCGACTCCTTCGTTACACTCACGATTTAAATCGTCACCCGCGACAGAAGACACTGCTTTATCCCCTTGGTTAATAATCTACTATTCCGAGATGGTGGGATGAAAATGATATTTATTATACGTCAAGAAATAAATAACATTATTTATGCTGTTGCACAATATAATTATAACATGCTTAATAAAACATAAGATTAACTCGTTTCTTTACGTAATACATCTTGTTTTGTTTTGTATTATTTATTAGATATCATAAATTAATTTAGCTGTTTCGCATCCATATCGCGTTTTTGCGAGACGACGTCGCGTCGTCATTAGTATTGCAAATCTAATTAACTGATAGCATAATTATTGGATGACCAAATTATTGGTAAATAATACATGTTTATTTTGTTAGATATTAATATCTAGAGTAATATAAGCGTGAAAAAGATTCTAGGGGACTAGTCAAAACAAGCCATAAAAACACTTATTTTGGAGCGTGACTTTTTTACCAACCGCTGCTGAAATGGGGGGAAGTAGGCAAGATTTGAATAGCCTCGAGTCTCACAGAGTCTGAATTTGTAGCTATTTTTATTACTCAGCACTTTTACATGAATTAAGTACGTACTAAAATTACGTTTCCTTGTTTAGTGAGCTTCATGACATGAAGTATTTGGAGCTGGTCGTCAAAGAGTCCATGAGGCTGTTCCCGCCAGTGCCACTCATTGAGAGAAGAATCATGAGAGATTGCGGTAAGGAACACAACACTACATTCTTAATTCGTCATTATTATGGGTACACGCATGGCAATATTTTGCTGGATATAAGCATTTCACAATGACCAATGATCGTAGACAGAAGTCTTAGTAGTAATGATTACGACTAACGGGACACGAAGCAATATTTACTTTAATTCATTGAATTACGGTCTACACTAAATTGTACATATATGTGTTAATTTTTTGGTTGAGTAATCTGCATAGAAAAGACAGATAAGCACTGAGATAATATTTCATCTACATTTATATATCTCGTTAGCTCAACGACAACATGAATTCTAAAATCTGCATTGCATTACAAAGAATATGAACATGGTCCAATAATATTAGTAAGCACAAAACTTACAATTAATGTTTGTCACAAAGGCTATAAACTGGGTACATGCACCCGATGCGCCATATTAGTGCGGCCAGGCTTTTTACTTATAATATAATAATAATGTTTCATTCAACATCACCACATAATCATTAATACTCACAGTTATTGACGGCCTTCTATATCCGCTATCATTGTATTAAGTATCACTGTGACGTAACCTTTAACCCGGCTACAATAAATAACATGTAGTTTCGAGTACAATGTAGTTTCGAGTGATGTTGACATAGGTTCATTAATGTTTTTTACAATAAGCTTAAGTTTTTTTTTCATAGTTTTCATCATGTTTCATATGTCTTCTTCTTCCTCATACTTCTCAATTTTTTCTCTTAACTGTAGCCTTTTTTAGCCATATTGTCTATACACATACAACCATCGCTACTTCGTAATATAATATGGGGCTCAATCACACACATACACACACATTACACGATTGGATGTATAATAAGCTCATTAGTCAAGTTTTTTTTAGTAAGTTATTAATTACTTCAATACGGCACCTATATTTGGAGCCGTTACAATCAAAATATAAATCATAATTACATGATGTTTATTTTTAATTTATTCAGGGCATCGGCCTTACGAATTTGGTAGGTTTAATTTGATGTTCCGTATAGAAAAATAATGAGTTAGCTTTTATTTTAAATTAAACGGTGAACGTTACAAATTGATCATATAATATACCCTTACATACAGCCATCGCATCCTGTAAAACAAAACGAATTGTAATACTACCAAGATTAAGATACGCAAATTTAAGAAGTATAACAGTGAGGATGTTTGTTGACCAACGTTTTTTCTTTCTTCCAGAGGTGGGAGGGCTGAAACTGATTAAAGGCACCTCAGTCTTAATAAACATCTACGAGTGCCAACGCCAGCCAGATTTATATGACGATCCCTTAGAGTTCCGCCCGGAAAGATTCGAGGCGCCGCTGAAGAACGCCTTCAGTTGGCTTGCCTTCAGTGCTGGACCCAGGAACTGCATTGGTGAATATCTTAAATATTTAAGACTGTTACTGTGTAGTTTATGAAAGATATAAAGTAAAGACGAAGTAAATTTACTAGAATTTAATTAGTTGCCAAGTACAGTTGTTGCGATAGCCAAGTCACTGCCTGTGATATTGTAAATGCCCAGTTTAGATTTTTTATGAATTGCATCTCGCAGTTATCTACAAGGTCGTCTGCTTATCGGGCAATTCCCGTGGATGCCTTGAGAGTTAATCCAGCCAATGCAACCAGTTTAGACAGATAAATATCATAGTAATATTTATTTTTCTTCAACAGGTCAAAAGTTTGCGATGATGGAACTTAAGATAACTATCTCGGAGATTGTCAAGAACTTCTACATACTGCCAGCAGATCATGAACCCGAACTAAGTGCAGACCTCGTTTTGAGATCAAAGAACGGAGTTCATGTAAAACTTATGCCACGGAATTAATGAATGAATGAATGAATAAATTTTATTTCGGGTGGCATAGACCCATAGAAAATTAATATAATATTGTTAGACGTACACAGACACATTAATGTAATTGATTGTTGTCCTTAAAATACCTACTCGTACCGGATGATATTGTGAACATGGCGTGTATAATTATAGTCTACGGTTGTTAAAATATATATTTTTGTACTTCTTTCCTCTTCTTTATCGTGTGGTTAGGCACGAACTATTTGTAATTGTAATTTTAAGTCCAGTCAGTAAATACATTTTTGGTAAGGAATTAAATGTTTTAGGTTCTGTTAAAACGTGTTGTTATTTGAACCCACATTCGTACTACATAAAAAAGTATCAATGAAATTGGAATAGCAAAAGCAGTTACTTGTCTGAGATTATTTTTTAATTAATGCTCATGAAGAAAGCATGTGTCCAATAAAATGACAAATAATAGAGGAAGAATAAGTCATGCTGCGCCGACCCGAAATAACTTGGGATAAGGGCAAGAGAATGATGATAATGATGCTGTTCATGATAGACTCCTTTAGGATAACTTTTTTTAATCGATATTCATGACAGATGATGGATTAACTCCTTTCAGCCATCTTTTATTTCCTCTTTTCGGTCGTCTGTAAATCTTTACGTTGCTATAATCAGACGTATTTAGTTTATGAATATATTTTAGTCAGTGTGCACTGCTCTGGAGTTGTGGATATTACGAAGAAGGTAAGGTAAGGTTTACTTTACCATTCTCACATATATGTGACAAGTAAACTTGTGCACTTGACACCAACGACACATGACACATGTTACAAAAAATGTAGGTTAGAAGAGTTTTTTTGGCGTGGAGAGCACGACCGTGTGTTTATGCTTGGGCGTTCTTAAGGTGGATGGGATGAGGTGGTACTGACTTATGGGAGATTTCCAAAACAAATCGTAAATTATCTCAAGAATGACAAGTGAGCGATATGAGATATTCCCAGATACTTCAAATCTTAACTAATTTTAAGAATGTCAAGTCAGGGCTAAGAGAGATTTCCAAGTACCTATAAATCAGAACTAATCCCAAGAATGTCAAGTGTACAAAAACGCCATTATCGAAATCGACCAAACTAAGTTACAGCGCGTAGTTCATGGGAAAAAATGCAACACTTGTAATTTATAGATAACATGTTAAAATAGTATAGCCAATAGGAATCGTTGGTTTTAGTTTTTATCTCTGTGTTCTCATTGGTTAAGGTTTTTGATTTGTTAATTAGTTGTAGCCAATAAGATACTGTTATCCTAAGATATATAGTTAAGCTTTTGTAAATAAATTCATTCAACCTTCTGATCTGGAGTCTGCCTCATCTCTCTACCACATACCCCTACAGACTCATTAGTTCAATAAATTCGATCCAATTTGTATGTTACTAGTCACTATCATAATATATGTCGTACCTGCGGTGCACTAAGCTGTATCTTGGGCTACTTACAAAACCTTCTCTAATCAAAACTAATTAAGAATAGTGTTAAAAGCTCCCAAGTATTCTGTGAACGTTGAAAGAAAAATATTTACTGAAGTCGTAAAAAGGTTAAAAATGCAGGAGTTTTTATGTAACGTTAGATACAAAACTCTTCTGAGATGTTTGAGAAGTACCTAATTCACGTTTTTTATTAAAGGCTAGTAAGTTTCACGAGTTTCCATCTAAAACTATTTGTAAAGTAGTCTAATTAGAGATGGATGTAGCCATTAGACGGGAGGAAAAACGGCAGTTACGCCGCCATTTTTGCTTCGATTGCAACCAGGGGAGCCAATAATGGCCAAACGTAGTTTATATTATGAATTGCCACTTTTTGATCATTTTACGAATTGTACCGTAAGTCATATTATTATTCTTCTAAACCTGCCATTTGAAGCCCGCTGATCTGATTATGGGAGATTTCCAAAACAAACCGTAAATTATCTCAAGAATGACAAGTGAACGATATGAGATGTTCCCAGACACTTTCAAATCTTTACTAATTTTAAGAATGTCAAGTGAGGGCTAAGAGAGATTTCCAAGTACCTATAAATCAGAACCAATCCCAAGAATGTCAAGTGTGCAAAAACGCAATCGACCAAGCTAAGTTACAGCGCGTAGTTCATGGGAAAAGAATGCAACACTTGTAATTTGTAGATAACATGCTAAAATAGTTATAGCCAATAGGAGTCGTTAGTTTTATTTTTGTATTTTTATCTCTGTGTTTTCATTGGTTAAGGTTTTTGATTTGTCAATTAGTTGTAGCCAATAAGATTCTGTTATCCTAAGATATATAGTTAAGCTTTTGTAAAATAAATTCATTCAACCTTCTGATCTGGAGTCTGCCTCATCTCTCTACCACATATCCCTACATCGGTGTCATACCTCAACATTGGTGAACCGTCGACGCTGAACAATGGAAGGACAAATCCCTGCTCAAATCGCTGTTGAGGAGCCTAAAGAAAGAAATCAGGACCACGTCGAGCTCGCACTGGCTGCAGTATCCGTGCAATCAAGATTTCTTCCCTTCTGGCGTGAACTACCGAAGGCCTGGTTCATCCACTTCGAAGCCACCGTCAACCCTCTGCACACATCGGACGCACAGAAGTTCACTTACTTGCTGCAACAACTCCAGAGCATCGACCTACAGCATCTCACCGACATCCTGTACAACCCGCCGGCCACAGAAAAATACAACGCAGCTAAAGAGCGCCTACTCGCCGTGTATGACACATCAGACGCGAAGAACTTTCAAAAATTAATTAGCGGTCTCGAACTAGGCGACCAGAAACCGTCACAGCTGCTACGAAAGATGCGACAACTTGGTACCGGCATGATCACAGAAGAGGGACTGAAAATCGAATGGCTTAATCAGATGCCAGCCCAAATCAGAGTCGTGTTATCAATCAACACAGAATCGTCGCTAGACACACTCGCCGCAATGGCTGACAAAATGGTTGAATACACCGATTCACCCAACATCGCTGCAGTATCAACGCACACACCGACAGAGTCATCAACTGTTAACAATAACGACGCGTTATCAACGCTAACAAGACAAGTTGATAAGCTCTCTCTTGAGATCGCCGAATTACGCCGTGGCTACAGTCGTTGGCCACACCGAAGGTCTCGCTATCCCTTACACTCACGTTCGCGTTCCCGCTCGCATTCCAATAAGCGAAATGTGCGCCCACTTAAGCCAGGAGATTCAACGTGGGAATGCAAATACCATTTTAGATTTGGTGATCGAGCAATAAGGTGTGAGTCACCGTGCAGTCGAAGAAAAAGTACGGAAGAAACACACAAGACGCCCGTCATACCGTTAAACTAGAATCGACATCGACTGTGGCGAGCGTCGATGTCTCCACTACAAGTAATCGCCTATGCATCCACGATCGCAACACTCACGAACGTTTCCTCGTGGACACAGGCGCCGATATCTCCGTGTTAGCAGCAACACCTAAAACGAGAAGATTAAAAAGCAAGAGAGACGACGCCTTACAACTCTTCGCAGCCAATAACTCTCCGATCGCGACATACGGAGAAAAAACAATCAACTTGAACCTTGGACTACGACGCAATTTTCAATGGACATTTATAGTCGCCGACGTAAAGACATCCATACTGGGAGCAGATTTCCTTCGGCACTACAAGATACTCGTCGACCTACACAGTAAGAAGTTAATAGATAAAGTCACCGAGTTATCCGTCAGCACCATTGAAATTACCACACCTGCCGAAACCGTCTACATTATCAGCTCCGATCAGGACTATCATGGCATCCTAAAAAAACATCCAGATGTGTTGCGACCCATGTCACTGAAGCAGCCATCAAAACACGAGGTCGTTCATCACATCGAAACATCTGGCCCGCCACTCTACGCACGTGCGCGCCCGCTACCGCCCGACAAGTACAAAGCCGCTAAACAAGAATTTGACCACATGATAGAAATGGGCATATGTAAGCCGTCAATGAGTCCCTGGGCTAGTCCACTTCACGTGGTTAAGAAAAAAGATGGAGGGCTACGCGTTTGTGGCGATTACAGACGCCTTAACGCAGTGACACAGCCAGACCGTTACCCGATACCACGCATACAAGATTTTACTTACCAGCTGCAAGGCAAGAAAATATTCTCCAAATTAGATCTCAAAATGGCCTACTTTTGGATACCTTTAAACAGTGAAGATGCCAAGAAAACCGCAATAATAACACCGTTTGGCCTTTTCGAATTCAATTGTATGACGTTTGGCTTACGTAACGCTAGTCAAACTTTCCAACGATTCATGAACCAAGTATTACATGGCCTAGAAGGAGTTTTCTGTTTTATCGACGATATTCTTCTGCACGCTGATGATGAAGAAGCAATGAAGAATATTCTACATCAAGTTCTGCAACGCCTAGAGAAGTATGGCGTAGCACTCAATGTTGACAAGTGCGAGTTTGGCAAACAGAAAATTAACTTCTTGGGCTACGAAGTATCGGCCGACGGAATTAAACCTACTGAAGAACGCATCCAAGCCATATCTACATACCCAAAGCCGGAAACCATCATCGAATTACGACGTTTCCTAGGCATGCTAAATTTCTACCGGGACTGCTTACCACATCAAGCCGATCTACAAACCGAGCTCAACAAATACCTACACAACAAGAAGAAAAATGATAAGACACCGATTGTATGGACACCCGAAGCAGAGATTGCATTTAAAAAATGCCGCCAAAGCATTTTAGACGCGACCACGCTAGCGTACCCGTCAAGTAATAGCGAACTTGTTATCATGACAGACGCCTCAGATAACAGCCTCGGTGCAGTACTACAACAGAAAATCAACACAGTTTGGAAACCACTTGCATTTTTCTCCAAAACAATGAGCGCGGCGCAACGCCGATATAGCGTGTACGACCGCGAACTACTAGCGATCTACGCGGCTATAAAACACTTCCGCCGACTGATAGAAGGCTGTGACGTCACTATTTACACCGACCACAAACCTCTCTCTCACGCTCTATTGAAACCAGCAAGTAGCAGTGACACACCGCGGCGAGAGAGACAACTACACTTTATTAGTCAATTTTGTACAAGTATCAAATACTTAGAAGGAGAGAAAAACTCAGTCGCCGACGCCTTATCACGCATAGAAGAGATACAATGTCCCACTTTGATCGACTACAATCAGCTGGCCATCGATCAAAATAACAATGAAGAACTAGAAAAGCTCAGATTACAACCGAACTTGAAGTTTAGCGTCATAACACTACCCGGTATGATACGACCAATCACGTGCGAGGTATCCTTAACTCCGCCTCGACCTTTTTTACCTGCAGCATATCGTTACGCAGCTTTCAAAGCGCAACACGAACTATGCCACCCAGGGGTGCGAACAACCCGCAAACAAATGTCGTCGAAATTTTTTTGGCCCGATATGAATAAACAAGTCGCCGAGTGGACGCGAGCTTGTATCAGTTGTCAGCGCGCAAAAGTTAACCGTCACGTCATCACTCCGTTATCTACTTTCCCGCCGTCGCAACGTTTTGAGCACATACACATCGATATAGTTGGTCCGTTACGCTTATCAAACGACTATCGATACTGCATCACTATTATCGATAGGTGTACGAGTTGGCCCGAAGCAATCCCTGTACGAGAAATTACCGCTGAGATCGTCGCAAAAGCTCTGTACGAGCACTGGATAGCGCGTTTCGGTTGTCCACTACGCATATCAACCGACCAAGGACGACAGTTCGAGTCGCAGCTGTTCAACGCTTTAATGAAAAAGCTCGGGATAACCAGAATACGCACTGCAGCTTACCATCCACAAGCAAATGGAAAAATCGAAAGATGGCACAGAACGATGAAGGCAGCGCTCATGGCACGCGGCGCCACAACTACATGGACAGACGAATTGCCTACTGTATTACTTGGCCTACGTAGCGCAATACGGGACGACAACAACCTTAGTCCCGCGCTTATGACCTATGGAACCACGCTGCGGATACCATCTGATTTCTTCGTACCTACACAGTCAAACATTGAAGATGCGGACTACGTACGACAATTAACTCAAATAATGACGTCATTGGCACCGACCGAGCGTACACAAACGCAGCAACGAACGTTTGTGTACAAGGACCTCGCAACATGCAAACACGTTTTCATACGCAACGATTCCGTACGATCCCCGCTCACTCCGCCTTACGATGGCCCATTTGAAGTACTGCAACGCAACGAGAAGCACTTCAAGATACAATTACCAAGTCGAACAGCCATAATATCGCTCGACAGATTAAAACCTGCTTACGTTTTTAACGAACAGGCGAACGATACAGTGTTTCACACACCCATAACGCAAACCGCTAATGTCAGGACAAAGAACAACACGGATACCAAAACTCAAATGCCGCAGAAGCTTGCTAATAGTACGACCAGTCCACCCTCTGCAAAGTCGGACGCCAGTCTCCCATACGTCACACGTACCGGACGAATAGTTAAGAAGAAGGTACGCTTCGCTTGAGGGGGAGTGATATGGGAGATTTCCAAAACAAACCGTAAATTATCTCAAGAATGACAAGTGAACGATATGAGATGTTCCCAGACACTTTCAAATCTTTACTAATTTTAAGAATGTCAAGTGAGGGCTAAGAGAGATTTCCAAGTACCTATAAATCAGAACCAATCCCAAGAATGTCAAGTGTGCAAAAACGCAATCGACCAAGCTAAGTTACAGCGCGTAGTTCATGGGAAAAGAATGCAACACTTGTAATTTGTAGATAACATGCTAAAATAGTTATAGCCAATAGGAGTCGTTAGTTTTATTTTTGTATTTTTATCTCTGTGTTTTCATTGGTTAAGGTTTTTGATTTGTCAATTAGTTGTAGCCAATAAGATTCTGTTATCCTAAGATATATAGTTAAGCTTTTGTAAAATAAATTCATTCAACCTTCTGATCTGGAGTCTGCCTCATCTCTCTACCACATATCCCTACATCGGTGTCATACCTCAACATGATAAATGCTTTGTGAACAGCTCCGGGCTTGGCCGCGTGTGTTGGTTTTCGTAGTTTCTTTAGTAAGTCTATAAAAAAAAAACTTCTATTATTTTATATTCTATTATTTTGTATTAGTTTTGACAAAGAAGTACTTACTTAGTGCTTATGCATGCTGCGTGGCTCCTGCTTAGATCTTCACCAACATGTGGGGTTACTATGAGGTTTTAAAGCAGTAATGGTTTGAAATTGAGACTGTGGGAGCTATACAGAATATCTATGGCCATTTTTTTTTTCCCACACTGTTGGTGAAGATAAAACAATTCTTCTTTAGGGCCCTTTTTTATCGCGACGTTTTTCCTCAGCGCTCATTGGCTGATTTGTCGGGTGTATGTCTACTTCACAGCTCCAAAATAGCAGTTTTATGTCTTCATCTGCCTAGTCTTCTCCCATCGATATTGTGGTCGGCTTCCAGTCTTACCGGACGCAGCTGAATACAAGTATTTTATATGGAACGAGTGCCTATCTGACCTTCACAACCCTGTTAATACTGGGTAATTTTATACCCTTTGGTAAGACTGATTATCAGACTTTCGGGTCACTTATATCATCGTAACGACTACGACCTATCTGTAACGACTGTAGATTTTTGAGATCTCCTAATGAAAAGCTGGACCAACAGCTGAACATGGAGGAAACTCGGTATGTAACGGGCACCCATCCATAGAACAACCTAGGCAAAAGCGGCTTATCCTAGAGATTGATTTAGTCACGAGCACATATTTTTTTAATTGTTTCTTATATAAAAAATATACACTATTTCATGAAAATACACGATTCAACTAGTAATTCGTGATTTGATTGATAACAAAAAATAAGTTTCGTTTTTTTTTCGTGATAAAGTTTCCTCACTTCAACAAAATACACTAGTCTCACATTTTGTTTGATATTTATCATCGCATACAAATTTCGCAAGTCACTTCATTCAATTTACTCGACATCGTAAAATTTAAGGGCCGACTCATAAACGTGGTTATGGGTTATAGGCGACAATATTAACTGAGATGTCTGAGTAAGGGTTTCGTCTAAACATGCCTAAGTAACTTGAATTCCAAGTTATCTAAGGCTGGGTTTCAACCCGAGATGAGCGAGGATGCGTAGTAAGGGATGTGTGTGAAACTAACCAATACTAAAGCTATTTTTTTTTGACGACACGATTGGCGCAGTGGCTGAGCGATCGACTGCTGCACTGCGTGTCGCGGGTTTGATCCTCACACGGAACAAATATTTGTATGATCTACAGGTAGTTGTTTCGGGTCTGGCTGTTTGTGTATGTGATACACGATACAGGAGAAATTCCTAGTGTGGGGCAAAGTTTTAATAAGAAAAAAAAAATAGTCACGTGATTGCTTAGTTTCACACACATCCTTCGCTATATCCTCGTTCATCTCGGGTGGAAAAGCAGTCTTACGGAGATGGTCTTAGGTAGTTTATGTATCGCGGTTGCACTAATTAAAGTAAGTGGACATAGCGCATAAAGTGTTGTTACGAGATTGACATCCAAGTACTGGGTGGCGCAAAAGTACTGGCACTAAAGAAAATACTTTTATTTTTTTTATATGACATTTTCTGTCATTCTGTTGTTGAAAATTGTGTAGTGAACAAATGTAAAATACACTGAAAATAAACATGGACCGTTTTACTCCCCAAGAACGTGGAATAATTGTGTCAATGTTCTTACGGAATAATTCATCAGTGATAAGAACACAACGTGAATTTCGTCGACGATTTCCCCACCGTCCGGCACCGATTGGTCGCACAATTCGACGCTTTGCCACACGCCTTGAAGCAACTGGCTCAACATTGGATAGACCTAAGTCTGGGAGACCAAGAACAGGCCGTTCAGCTGAAAATATCGATGCTGTGCGCGAAGATGTGGAAGAGTGTCCAGAAACATCAACGAGGCGACGTGCCACGCAATTGGGCATTTCCAGACGGACCCTGCAGCGTATTTTGGTGAAAGACTTAAAGATGTTCCCGTATAAAACTCAAATGACTCATCAGCTGCTGCCTGCTGACCACCGAGCTCGTCTAGATTACTGCCAGCGCGTCATAAACCTCAACCTTGAAGAGGATGATTTTCCTTCAAAATTGGTTATGAGTGACGAAGCGCATTTCCATCTCTCAGGGCATGTCAATAAGCAGAATACTCGGTTCTGGGGCACTGATAATCCGCGCATTATTCAAGAAACACCTCTACACCCACTAAAAGTTACTGTATGGTGTGGCATCTGTGTTGACAGAGTGATCGGACCCTATTTTTTCGAAGACGCTGGAGGCAATGCGATAACTGTCACTGGAGAACGCTACAGAACCATGTTACGTGAGTTTTTGATACCCAGTTTGGACGAATTGGGGCTGGAGCACATCTGGTTTCAACAAGACGGCGCTACGGCACACACAGCGCGCGACACTATGGACTTAGTGAGGGACGCTTTTCCAGGCCGAGTTATCTCTCGTTTTGGCGATTTGCCTTGGCCTGCAAGATCACCCGATCTGACCAGTCCAGACTTCTTTCTTTGGGGTTTTTTGAAATCTCGGGTGTATGTGAACAAGTCACAGACTCTCGCAGCTCTAAAAGAAAACATTCGTCAAGAAATAACGAACATATCGCAGGAAGTGTTACGGCAAGTTATGCAAAATGTCATAAATAGGGCTCAAATGTGTATCAACTCTGGAGGTCACCATTTAAAAGACATCATCTTTAAATCCTAATGGTACGAAATTTAATGGCACAAATATACATTTAAAAAAACCTAAATCTAGTTTTCTAATTTAGAAAAAATGTTATAGCTGAACCAAATAGGGTCTTTACTTTTGCGCCACCCAGTATGATACACTTGAAGTCATAAAGTTTTAGGCATCGGCATTAAACTTTATCTACGTAGTTAAGTACTTAAAATGTTAACGTTGTCGGTTGTTAATACAATAATATCTACTGTAGCCCTACTATGACCTCTTAAAGCAATTCTTATTCCGCTGAGGGAAAGAGACAGAGCTATACAGGGTGTCTAGCACCATCTCTTTCACTCAGTGGAATAAGAATTGCTATAAGATGTCATAGTAGCCCTTCTGGTTTTTGTTTTGACTGTGTAAGATACTGTTGCCCGCGACTTCGTTAGAGGAAATTTTGTACACGTCTAGTGTACTAACTACCTATCACATCTATTGTTTTCTGTGCCTTCATTTAGATTCTAATATTATACATAGAAACTTCCTCTTGAATTACACTATGTATTAAAAAAAATGCAACATAAACAGCCATATCTTTTGACTGCGTAGACTTAGAGGGTTGAATTTTACAAAGCACAAAGGGACCACAGAGTTGAGTATTTGGTTTTTGTTACTGTAAGTTTTTAAAAAAAAAAACGATATCTCCAAGCCTGCCCGAGTTAAAGGGTCTTGACAGACAGACGGACACCAAAGTGATACAATAAGGGTTCCGTTTTTTCCTTTTGAGGTACGGAACCCAAAAACGGGATCACGATCCGTTGCTTAGTTTAAAGATCTAAGCATACATAGGGACAGACAGATGGATGTATGGATGTTTATTACTCTGTCACGTCAAAACGGCTGAACGGATCTTCATGAAATTTTGCACAGAGGTACATTATAGTCTGGAATAATACAATGGATACTTTTTTTTCGATCATTACAGGCGAAGCCGCGCGCGCCAGCTAGTTGATTGAAAATTCTTTTTTTCTTAAGAATTTTCAGCAGCTCAACATATTTTGAATCCATAATATTTAATTTCATCATCACCTGCCTAACCTTTTCCCAACTATGTTAGGGTTGACTACAAGTGTTGCTGTCAGCAACTGCCTATTTGACCTCCACAACGCAGTTAATACTGGGCACTACATAGTGATATTTCATAACTTTGTTCTACTGAACGAAGTGATGAATGTGCGAACTTAGGAATACCCGATGATGTTACTTATCGTCAGGTATTCTTGACATATCGTTGTCACGTTTCTTGTTTGCTAAGCGCCTCATTGCGCCAGGTTACCTCGTATTATGTCGGCACACACTAACCGGTGCCTCTAATTAGGCTAAAGGATACTATAATTCCTTAACAAAGGCCAACAATTTTTTTTTCCTGTCGGGGTTGCGGGTTGTTCGAAAGAGATACCGCGTCCCCGGAACATAAAGGGCAATAGAAGGAACATGGGTGGGTTTTAGCCAGTAAAAGCCTCTGAACATCACTATGAATATTTATTCAATATATTGAAATAAACACACACAACAAGTGTAGTTATTATTTAACATAAAAAAATATATCAACAAAAGTAACATTTGTTATGTCATGACAACCCAAACAATGAATGCTTTTGAGTTGGACTTTAAACTGGTTTCCAACCATATCATTTCTAATTTAGATAGTATAACTCGCGGAAATCAAAATCTAATTGCGTACCTAAATAAAAGTCTAGATAAATCTTCCTGATAAATGCATTAATTTCGATAACAGTATTCTTCGCTGTATCAACACAAGCCGTGCATGTCACTCTACTTTGCTGACATCTCTTTAAAGCGCGCGTGGAACACAGGCCCGCATCTACTGTGGCCGGGAGTCGTATCGCGACGGCTGAATTGGTTTGAGGTTCTTTCCTTCAAACATTTGGCCATCTCCTATGCAAACCCGCTTCGCAGATGCAGGTGACCGCATCCCATTCCCATGAAAGGAAAAGAATAGGATGTTGTCACCTCCATCGTCCGGCCCAGGTTCAGTCCACTGTCCGCCATTGACTGAACCAGGGCCGGACGCGAGAGGTCACCGCTGCCGATTGCCTCTACGGGGAAACCGCCCAAGCGTAGGTGGTAAACCGCCGAGTGCTCCACATGTCCTCCGGGCAATCGTCACAGCAGGGTGAGCATGACACCCGGGCGTTTCTTCTCACCCGATTAAGTGCGCGAACCTCCCGAAATAACGGTGTCCGATGAGGACCTGCGTCTGGCGGTAGGTAAGGTGAGGCCTCTTCAGTCAGCAATAAGGAACTTATCGCCACTATTTTGGCGTGCCCTTGGCAAATGATCTCTTATCACAACATTTTGGTAGGTAGAATCTATTTTTAAAGTATTTACTGAAATACTTTAAAAATAAAAAAAAACAGTTGGTGCGTTGTCATGAAGACAATTTCTTTTTTTGTTAATGCACTTAACATTGATTGATCGATGGCGATAAAATGATAAAAAAAAATTATTACGAAATATTCGAATTATTACGCAAAAAAGCTATTATTTATGACGGAGCACAATTATACAATAATCTACGAACATTTTAAGGATAGTAATTCGCTTGCGCGTGTTTAAAACCGAATTAAAAATAGGTATACTCATGAAAATGTTGCGTAAATGTTGTGTTTCTGTATGTTAAACTTAAGGTTTACATTTTTAAATACATTAAATATAAAAATAGGTTTCCGCCGGCCGGGGTCCAAACTACCAGCGGTTGTTAGGGTACATTATAAGTGAACTATTTTATGAGTAATATAGCAGGACGGAGAAACGCAAGTCTTACGTCTATGCGTCGTTATTATCACAGTAGCATGCAACTTCATAGCCGTCCTAATGTAAAATCAACTACAAACAGATACCGTAAAAACGCATACGGTATTATCTACTGATAAATTTACAGGAGAAATTAAAATGGGATATTAAAAAAAGGATCGTGTGGTTTTATGAAACCACGGTAAAAGTGAAACTTTTTTATCACATTATCGACATTTAGACGTCCCTACCGACCGTCACGAGACATGCAACACACAGACGAAAAAGTTAAGACGATGTAATAACAGTTTCACTTTAATAATAAAAAAAATACTCGCTCATCGTATAGGTTCAATTGAACGTACTAATTTTTCATTTTAAAGAAACTTAGGTACATTGTTGTCTTGTTCCACCAATATTAAATTCTTAGAACGCACGACAAACAATCAAGCTATCCAAAACCAGTTTATGTGGATCTCTCACTGTATGAAATATGTATACAAAGCGAGGCCGTGTTATTCTAAAAATGTTATAAGCTCCTGATGTGTAGATTTGTGACTCGGCGCGAGGATTCATATTAAATTCTAAACGTATATACTGCGTCGACCGCAATGGTTTGCGACACCTGCCTCATGTGATTGTGTAACCCATAGTGCCCACCACACATGTTGGCAGCCAACATTTCTATGCATCACAATGAACTTGCTAGCGGAGGGAAGCCTGAATAATGCCAATCTTCAAGAAGTTGTAGATGGAGTTTATTTAGTTGGATGGGTAATTTGGTTGCTGTTGCTAATGTAATTCTGTAAGGGTTGCGGGATATTCTTGGTTCCTATATTTCATAAATAATAGTATATATTTTTGTTATTACTGCTATGTATAAATAATTTAAAACATTAAGATGTGTTAATTAAAAAACAATGGAACCTTTGTTCCATTTTTTTTTAAATTACACAAATAATAGAACACATCAGTGTACTTATTTTTACATTGTTTATGGTCGACAAAATCACTGATGAACCTAAACTTTTCGAATAACTTAAAAAAAAAACTATAAAAACGCAAAGTGAGGCACTCGCAGGAGGTTTGAAAACTATCAAGAACATGTTTTGGCGATTACACACACACACACACAAAATTCAAAACATGTTGTCTAGTGGTTTCGTGAAAAAATATAGCGCAGCATTCAACCTTGTCGAATATGAGAAAGATATTATAATTATATATAAGTACAAATCGGGAACGTAAAAAAGAGAGTGGGAAAAAATATAATGAGTTGTTCTTTGTTTGCAGTTTTTAAAATAGGTCTAAATCTAATTTTGATAACTGCAAATCAAAAGAACTAGACAGTTGACTTCTGATGTTCTGAAGCAAGCTTGGTTAACCTCTCCCTTGCTTCTGATGTTCTGTAGCAAGCTTGGTTAACCTCTCCCTTGCTTCTGATGTTCTGTAGCAAGCTTGGCTAACCTTTCCTTTGCTTCTGTTGTTTTGTAGCAAGCTTAGCTAACCTCTCCCTTGCTTCTGATGTTCTGTAGCAAGCTTGACTAACCTCTCCCTTGCTTCTGATGTTCTGTAGCAAGCTTGGCTAACCTTTCCTTTGCTTCTGTCGTTCTGTAGCAAGCTTGGCTAACCTCTTCCTTGCTTCTAATGTTCTGTGACAATAAAGAAATACACAGAACAGGAGCTCCTTGTCCTTCTTTGATTTTGTTCACATTGCAAAGAAAAGATTGATTGAAAGATGGATTGTGTAAGGAATGATATGAAGGAATAACTAGTAGGTAACTGATAGAGTGACGATTGACAGAAGAGAACGGAAGAATATGATGAGACATGCAATGATGATCATCGGTATGCATGGTGCGACCATTGTATGCAGTAATAACTAAAATTTTGTCAAATTGTGTTTTTTGAAGTTGGTTTCCTTTTGTAAATACGGTAACCCTAGCGATTAAGTTTCTAATGAAACACAATTTGCGTAGATTATATCGTCATACCTTAGTATTTTTAAACCAGTGTGACTTGTGTGGCCCTCATCCTTTTAAGGGGATCTTTAAGAACATAATACTCTTAAAATGGCAAAGGTCACACAAGGCTAATTCTATACAGTGTTCTAAACAAAACCCAAGTTTTAAGAGGGACGCACTCGGTCGTGAGCAAGTTACGGTAAAAAACGTAATTTAAACAACCGTTTGATTAACAATTTCATCGAACGTTATCAATTAAATGATAAGCGTTAGTTGCGACCCAGTATGTCATGATGTGTAAAATAATAATTATGTATGTGTTGTTACTTTGTTCTATATAGTTGTATTCAAACAACGCGTGTTATTCCATATTCAAAACTGTTACGCACGGTGGCTTTGACCGCAGGTCCTCATGTGTGTGTGTAGGTATTTTTTTTCTTAGTCGCCGATTATCTTGCCGGCCTGCAATGTCTAGTTGTGGGCTCGCATTTTTAATCGTATTATAAACCTCATCGAATGAGGCCGAGTATTGAGTAGCACACGTGCCGGTGTCGCGAATTAAAATGATTTTGTTATTAGTATCTGTAGTTCTAGTGTTAGCTTTGTTAGTGTCATGGATTAGTTTAGTTCGGGAAAGCAATCGTTTTAATATTCAAGGGCCAATGCCTTTACCTTTAGTGGGAAACGCACATTTGTTTGTTGTTAAAACTACAGGTAAGATTTAGTAACTTTATTTTTTTTCAATTGTTTTTCTACTTCAAATTAATTGAATATTTTAACGTTGAGTTATATTAAACATATTCAGTAAATAAGTGAACTTGGAACTTATGATAACTCTTACGTGCCCTGCGAATTTATCAATCATGATTCAAATATAGGTGTAATAAATACGATGTAAATATATACTACCTATATATTTACATCTTATTTATAACTTCATTTATAAATGTAAGTATCATTTATTATTTGTTTGACATTAAACCTACAGGTGCGTTAATTGTAACTGTTGTTAGATGAACATTCCATTATTGAACATATAACGTAAAAAAGTAAACATGACATGAAAATAAAAGACTTCATAAAAAAAAACCGTAATTTGGTAGTGTATAATAATCAACAGCCAGAGGTTATTTACAAGGATATGAAGACACATTCACACAAAACATTGTGATATCAAACTGTTAAACAAAGATATAAAAATGCCAAATAGCCACGGTCAGAGCAGTTAACTTACAAAACCTGTTGCCAAAATCGGCGACCTATGTAGTTTAAGGAACCTGTGTGACGGCCCGTGTCTATACGCTTATATCGTAAAGCTGAGGAGTTTATTTGTTTGAACAAGCTGATCTACTGGTTCGAATTGATTTTTAATCACAATATTATTAAGGCAAATGTTTGTACTAATGTGTCTGTTTGTTACTACTTCCCGCTTAAACGACTTAAAGTACTTGTATGAATTTTGTTATGTAGATAATTTATACTCTGGATTAACACATAGGCTTAGGATTGTTATCCTGGACAGTTTCTACCGCGGGCAGAAGCTAGTTGGACCCATTTTTGCAAATAAGAACCAACCCTAGCATTTTTGCAAACAAGAACCAACCAACAACCAACCCACGGCAAACAAAAATGCTGTGGGTTGGTTCTTGTTTACAAAAATGGGTCCAGTTCAAAATATTATAAACAATTATTTTAGCGTTGGATAGCCTATTTATCGAGGAAGGCCAAACGCTACATAACATCATGCTATGCTACTTAGGAGCTGACCAGCTCGTGAAATCGCTGGGGTAGTACTTTATAACTGCTATTAAGAAACAATCATTCAATATACACTTTAATATCCGATGTCATTAACTTATCTAACAACTATTACTAACAGCAAATGTTATAGTAGGTATCGCTTCTTTCTTTAACTTGGTCGTAACTAATTACATTAACACAATTCAAGAACACGCTTTTCCCTTGACACTAGGGACTGCCAAACTGTTTCAGTTTTCAAGAGAAGAGTTAAAGAACATTATCCTTCTATTCCATTTTTTACACACTGTGTCTACATCTCTTTTTATTTACTTCTCTTCTTCTTCTCTTTCCTTTAATTAAATTAAGTGTTATAAAATATGCCGACGCGTAAATGATTACCACGTATTTAGTATACCATTCCGCATAGAGTTTTCTATCTAGTATTAATAAAAGTCAGCTTTTTCCTAGAAAACAGCAACAGCTCTATGGTCAAAATCAAATCAAATCAAATCAAATCATTTATTTCAATTAGACCATTACAGGCACTTTTGAATGTCAAGAAACAAAATGAATCTACAGTCCCGGTCACAAGGCATAATAACTTGTGAAAGTACTGCAGTTGCCCATTCCAAAGCGTTGATCTCTATGGAGAAGAATGGGCAAGAAACTCCATGGACACTCTTTTAAATTCTAATATTTTTACAAAATAGTATTTACATCATTCGTGTTGAGATTATACAAATATGTGAGAACGATGTAGAAAGACGTGCACAGTAAGAGCGTCCAGAGTAAATAAAAAACAAAATTCAATTTAAATCTAAATAAAATAAAAATGACCGTGGTAGTTAAAAAAATGACCAGTCCCAACTGACAGCGCCCGTTCACGAACATGACGTATGGATCAGCCCCATTCAGCTCGACCATTTTGAAGGGAGCTAAATGACCCGACACACCCGCCACCATCAGCGAGACATTTAAGTGAGCATGACACTATTAACCACCAGGGCTTCGTCAAGTCAATGATAATACATAGCACTCACATATGGGCTTAATAATTATACAATACTAGAGAATTGATTCTATACATTGCAAAGATAGTCTTACAATCTTCTGCAGCGTCCATTATAGCTTCGGATACTTAGTAATGAGTTTACCCCTATGCTTGAGGAGCAGGACCAGCATTGAGCCAAGCATTTTTATCATCAATATAATCCCCCAACTTATAATATGCTTGCCTACATAGTGTGCGTTTAATACAAGATTTAAATTTCGTTTCATTCAGTTGAAGAATGTGGGGAGGTATTTTATTGTAGCATTTCAAACAGTACCCCATGAAAGATGAGTCTACTTTAGCTAACCTGAAACCTGGTTGAACTAATTGGTCCCTATTTCTAGTATTATAATTGTGTCTGTCACCTCTTTTACTAAAAAGATGCGAGTTTTTCCTGTTTTCATAAATATATTGACAAGGTACTGTCATGATGTTAATATCCTTAAACTGTTCCCTTAAAGAATCTCGCCTACGTAGGTTATATATGGCTCTAATGGCTCTTTTCTGCAGAATAAATATAGACTCGACGTCTGCAGCCCGTCCCCAAAGTAAAATACCGTATGACATTATACTATGAAAATAACTAAAATAGACTAGTCTCGCGGTATCAACATCAGTAAACTGACGGATTTTTCTAACAGCATATGCTGCTGAACTAAGGCGTCCTGCAAGAGATGTTATATGCGGACCCCATTGTAGCTTTGAATCGAGTGTTATTCCCAAGAAAACAGTTTTTTCGACGAATTCTAGTTTCTCTTGATTCAATACTATGTCACACTCACTGTTTTTGACATTTGGTAGAGCAAATCTTATACACTTCGTTTTTTTTCCCATTTAATACTAAATTATTAGCGGTAAACCAATTATGTACCTGCATTAGGGCATTATTTACGTCGTCAGGATTTGTGGCACGTCTGTTTATCTTAAATATTAAAGAGGTATCGTCAGCAAACAACACCATTTGTGGTTGGTTTTTAAATAAATGGGGTAGATCATTAATATATACTAAAAAGAGGAAGGGACCTAATATCGATCCTTGTGGTACACCCATCTTTACATTTAAACCCATTGAATTGACACCATTTATTTGTACTTGCTGCTGTCTATCATTTAAATACGATTTTACTAAACTAAGGGCAAGTTTCCCTAGGCCGTAATGTTCAAGTTTTAAGAGAAGGGTTTCGTGGTTCACGCAATCAAATGCTTTTGAGAGGTCACAAAAGATCCCTATGGCATCCTGTGCCTCTTCCCACGCAGTAAATATGTGTTTCAATAGGGTGACACCGGCGTCAGTGGTACAACGTCCTTTGGTGAAAATGTATGGAATGGGGGGCAGCAGTTTTTTTTTTAAATTACGGTCGAATTACTTCTATCTGTTGTGGTATAGAATGATGTACGGAATATGTATTATTCGTTTTCGCGCCGCACAGTGGTGCAAGTAGTACGAGCATGCGGAAAATACTATTTTTAAATGAAAAGACGATGCGTTTCTTCATAATACGTTATTAAAATGATATAATAAATGTACCAGTATACAAAGAGAAACATATAATAATATAGGTTTTTTTAAGTAACATGAAAATATTATGCATCATATTTTTTACGTGAATGGAATTATAAAAAGAAAAATATTGAATTATGTAAAATATACAGTCTTTAAGCATTTCTATATAAATAAATATTAATAAAATAAATACATTTATTAATATAACGCACTATTTCTTCATTACAGAGCGTCATTAGTTTATGACCTGGTATTTCCAAGTTCGCAGGTTATCGCAGACAAAACTGACGTATTCTTAATCTATAGGGTCTAATTAATCTCCCGAAGTATATTATTGCCCAACGGTCGATAACGGAGATTAGTTCTGAGCTCATGATTGTAAACAGAAGGTTCCAAATGACCTTCTTGATTAAAAATGTAATAGCAAGGAATTAGTCATTATTTCATTACATATGTTTGCGTATTTCATTGATACACACAATAAACTTATGACTACACTAAAAATAAAAGTTGATTATTAGAGTATTTAGGTTCTATTTATACTTGAAATAACAAAATTTTTTGCACAAAATTTGTTACTTCTCGATCACCTTACTTTAGCATCATATTATTAAATACTGTGTTATTATTTACCCGTGTTAATTTTAGGACATGTTTCTACTTACATTCTAGTATGTGTGTACCAAATTGTATACATTTTAAACAAAGTCTAAGCAAAGGACTTTTTTCCGCCCTTGAACCAGTGTGCGCCGGTACCTACAACTGTATATTCAATCAAAAATATAAAATTTGATACTTTTTGTTTGACATTTTCGTTATTAAATTTGAATGTTCATTCGTTAAAACTTGTTCTAATAATAATGGTATTAGAAATGATATTAATATAGCGCGGACATTGTTATAATTAATTCAGTAATGTTTACCTACCTCATGACGTTCACGGTTGTGTATACAAATAGGTATTCAATCAATCTGGTATAAAAGTATACAATGTGAGCCTCCTCATATACCTTGGTTCGCTGGGGCTAAACTGAATCGTACTCAAATTGTTGCTGCACATCGTTTGCGATCAGGGCATGTGCCACTAAATAATTTTGCTTACCTCATGCGAAAATCTAACTCTCCTAACTGTGAGGTGTGTGGTAAGAAAGAGTATGTACAACATGTGTTGGTGGAATGTGTCCGACATACTTTCAAGAGAAATGCACTTCTCAACTGGATGAAGTTGTCTGTAATAGATGTTGGAGTATTCCACGGCATTTTAGCTAAACCTTCATCTAAAGCAGCAACATTTTTGTATAGTTTTTTATTAAATAAATAAGTAATTAAGTTAAGTTAAGTAACAGTAGGTCATTCATAATAATTTGTTAAATTAATTTAAGAAGTAAGTATACATTGAAAAAAGTACGATGGGATTGACATCGTCGCTTATTGTGTACAAAAATCCCTTAAATAAAGAAGATTAAAAAAAAAAAAAATCAATCGAATATAGCCATCCAGTAGTTTCTCATTGGACAATATTAGTCATTTTCTGCGCGATACTCTCGCATCGGTTTAAATGTCACAGTCAAAACTACTTTTGGCTGGTGACAGCTATTCCAACAGTTACTAACATTTGACTAAAAAGTTAATAGTTAGTTAGGTGTTTTTTTTACCCTAATAAAAAGCACCATATTGTAGTAATTCTTGGTAATTATTATTGAGGTGTTGTTGCTGAAACAGTATGTTTTTAATAGAGAAGACGTATTAAGTATAGGTTAATAAGAATTTAGACTGACAACAGTCACAAATGGTTTGGACTGAAACAAACGGCTAGCACATGTTACGAACTCGCAACGACATCTTTGTCAAATTATTTTCATAATGCGAATTAGTGCAAATTATGTCCAAAATTGAGCCAATATTTATAAATGGTGTTCTATTTCGTTAACTTTCATACTGTTTTCACTCTAACATGGTGCAGCTGACATTAGCAAGATGAACCGTTAATTTTCAATCTGGAACGTTACTGCGAATTACGATCGTGACTGTATGTTGTTCAAATCAAATCAAATCAAATCATTTATTTCAATTAGACCATTACAGGCACTTTTGAATGTCAAGAAACAAAATGAATCTACAGTCCCGGTCACAAGGCATAATAACTTGTGAAAGTACTGCAGTTGCCCATTCCAAAGCGTTGATCTCTATGGAGAAGAATGGGCAAGAAACTCCATGGACACTCTTTTAAATTCTAATATTTTTACAAAATAGTATTTACATCATTCGTGTTGAGATTATACAAATATGTGAGAACGATGTAGAAAGACGTGCACAGTAAGAGCGTCCAGAGTAAATAAAAAACAAAATTCAATTTAAATCTAAATAAAATAAAAATGACCGTGGTAGTTAAAAAATGACCAGTCCCAACTGACAGCGCCCGTTCACGAACAAGACGTATGGATCAGCCCCATTCAGCTCGACCATTTTGAAGGGAGCTAAATGACCCGACACACCCGCCACCATCAGCGAGACATTTAAGTGAGCATGACACTATTAACCACCAGGGCTTCGTCAAGTCAATGATAATACATAGCACTCACATATGGGCTTAATAATTATACAATACTAGAGAATTGATTCTATACATTGCAAAGATAGTTTTACAATCTTCTGCAGCTTCCACTTCGGATACTTATTAATGAGTTTACCCCTATGCTTGAGGAGCAGGACCAGCATTGAGCCAAGCATTTTTATCATCAATATAATCCCCCAACTTATAATATGCTTGCCTACATAGTGTGCGTTTAATACAATATTTAAATTTCGTTTCATTCAGTTGAAGAATGTGGGGAGGTATTTTATTGTAGCATTTCAAACAGTACCCCATGAAAGATGAGTCTACTTTAGCTAACCTGAAACCTGGTTGAACTAATTGGTCCCTATTTCTAGTATTATAATTGTGTCTGTCACCTCTTTTACTAAAAAGATGCGAGTTTTTCCTGACATACATGATGTTTTCATAAATATATTGACAAGGTACTGTCATGATGTTAATATCCTTAAACTGTTCCCTTAAAGAATCTCGCCTACGTAGGTTATATATGGCTCTAATGGCTCTTTTCTGCAGAATAAATATAGACTCGATGTCTGCAGCCCGTCCCCAAAGTAAAATACCGTATGACATTATACTATGAAAATAACTAAAATAGACTAGTCTCGCGGTATCAACATCAGTAAACTGACGGATTTTTCTAACAGCATATGCTGCTGAACTAAGGCGTCCTGCAAGAGATGTTATATGCGGACCCCATTGTAGCTTTGAATCGAGTGTTATTCCCAAGAAAACAGTTTTTTCGACGAATTCTAGTTTCTCTTGATTCAATACTATGTCACACTCACTGTTTTTGACATTTGGTAGAGCAAATCTTATACACTTCGTTTTTTTTCCATTTAATACTAAATTATTTGCGGTAAACCAATTATGTACCTGCATTAGGGCATTATTTACGTCGTCAGGATTTGTGGCACGTCTGTTTATCTTAAATATTAAAGAGGTATCGTCAGCAAACAACACCATTTGTGGTTGGTTTTTAAATAAATGGGGTAGATCATTAATATATACTAAAAAGAGGAAGGGACCTAATATCGATCCTTGTGGTACACCCATCTTTACATTTAAACCCATTGAATTGACACCATTTATTTGTACTTGCTGCTGTCTATCATTTAAATACGATTTTACTAAACTAAGGGCAAGTTTCCCTAGGCCGTAATGTTCAAGTTTTAAGAGAAGGGTTTCGTGGTTCACGCAATCAAATGCTTTTGAGAGGTCACAAAAGATCCCTATGGCGTCCTGTGCCTCTTCCCACGCAGTAAATATGTGTTTCAATAGGGTGACACCGGCGTCAGTGGTACAACGTCCTTTGGTGAAACCATACTGCTTTTCATGTAATATTTTATTGGTGTTAAAGTGGTTGAGCATTTGGTTAAGCATTACCTTTTCAAACACCTTGCTGAAAACCGGCAAAACGGATACGGGTCTATAATTATTGGTGTCTTTACTGTCCCCAGATTTAAACAGTGGTATTACCTTGCTGTATTTCATAAGGTCCGGGAAGACTCCTTGGTCCACACACAAATTAAATATTAAGGCTAAGTACGGTGCTATAGTCTCAATGATAGCTTGACAAACTTTAATTGACAATCCCCAAAGGTCTTCGGTTAATTTGATTTTTATTTGTTTAAAAGCTTTAATGACTACAGTGGGGTTAATATGCTTAAACTGAAACTCAACCGAGCATGGTAAAACGTTTGCTCTTAATAACTCAACAGAAAGCAAGGGTGAGGAATTTAACGTTTCTGTAGTTTTAATTGGGATACTAGTAAAGAAATCCACAAATTCTTGAGCAACTTCGTTTTTAGTGGTTAGAAGACCACGTGAAGACTCTAGTGTAATATCATTATTATATTTTCTATTTCTATTAGTTTCGCTATTGATTATTTTCCAAACCGTCTTAATTTTATTATCAGCGGATTTAATCTTGTTGCTTATGAATAAGGCTTTAGCTACCTTGCAGGTGTTTTTAAACATTTTTGAGTAAGTAGCAACGTAGCGATTGAATGTTTCCGAGTTGATGTAAGGCTTAAGGCCGTAAAGTTCAAACAGCCGTTCCCTACTTTTTCTTATACCCTTAGTTGCCCAATCACTAAATAGAAACTTTGGGCTAATAGATTTAGTTTTAATTTTTAGCGTATCATTGAACTCTGTGTAGACAACCGAAAAGAATTCCTCATAAAAATGATTTACATTATTAATATCATATCCCGGAATGCCTAGATTACTTATTAAATTATTGTTAAATTTATTTAAATTGCTGGGTGTTATTTGTCTAGACTGTATCTGAATTTTTTGTGATGATGTGTAGGACTCGAAAACAACGGTTTGACCGCTGTGATCAGAGGGAAGGTAATTTACAATGGATTTATCTAAGAAGTCGCAGCAACAGAAAACATTATCAATACATGTAGCGGTATTTGTAGTAATTCGGGTTGGCTCCGAAAACACATTCAACAAATTAAATGATTTAAAAAGATTTAAAAATCTACTGCTATTTGAATTTTCATCTAAAATATTGATGTTAAAGTCACCACAGATGACTAGCGATTTATTACCTGTTGCAAGTTTTGCCAAAGCATCTTCCATTACTGACTCAAATATCGAGTAGTTTTGATAATTTGGGGGCCTGTAAACACACACTATGACATGCTTATCTAGCTCAACACAAGATAATTCAATATTATGTTCAACCGATAGATCAACTATATCAATACGACTTCTAAATTTAATACTATTTTTGACTAAGATTAGTGAACCCCCACGCATCTTAGATTTACGGTTAAAGCAACTGCCTACACTGTAATTTTCATAATTAATTAGCATTTCATGATCTTTTAACCAATGTTCGGTGAAACAAACAATATCAAACTTAGTTTTTTCTAAAAACAATTCAATCTCTAGTTGTTTTGAAGAGAAACCTTGAATATTTTGATGAAGTAATTTCAAGGAATTCTGCTTAGCCCCTTTTTTAAATTTAACTATTTGAGAGCCAGAAGGTACCTTGGTGTCTGTTGTAGGATGGGGATGACAAAAACCTCTAAATTTTTTTTAAAAGTTCAACACTAAACAGGTCTTATGACACTCACTGCGCCATGTTACAGCGTCAACTGTTAATTTCGGGTTCATAAACGTAATAAACAGCTTTTTGCGATTTGAAGGCACAAGGTTAGGCATTCGGTAGCATTGGATCTTTGGTTCCGGAAACATTATTTAAGATGTCAAGGTTCATTATAAATATTTTAACCGTATTAAGTTTCCTAGTAATTATATATTTTTGTTACAGAGTTCTTGAACTTGCTGCAGAAATTTGCGTTGAAGTATGGGCCAGCATTCCGGGTACACTTTTTCTCTTCTCCATACGTCGTGATCTGCCATTCAAAATATGCTGAAGTGAGTTACACAAACGTACATAATATTGTTTTTTATTTAGGTGCTTATAAATATACGTACGTTATCTGTGAGAAATTATATTTTAAATAAAATTCTAAAGTTGGCTGTACTGTTTCGCCGAGACATTCCGAGGCAAGGCGAGTGCGAAATTGTAAATAGGAGCGCTCGTCCAGGCTCCCTTTGACCTTTTCTTTAATCGACTTAAATAAAAAGACGAGCTCAATTCGACTCAACTTTTTTAATGTTTGTTACCCCAGAACTTTCAATTGGTAAACCAATTTTTTTTTCTATTTGAAAGGTGGTCCTTCCCGTGTGGTCCCATTCACGATTAGTCCAGTTCTGACAAGGGCATCCATGAGAAAATCGTGTGTGGCAAAACACTAAAAGACGGAAAATAAAATTCCTTACGGAAGTCGGTGGCAAAAAAATCGATAAATCAGTCAAAGTCACTTCTGAAATTTAATTTAATTTCCGCCTTTTTTGTGTTTTTTTTTGCAAAAAAGTTTTTTTTTACAAACAACAAAATCTTTCATCTTCATAACATTAATACATGTATATAATAAATTAGTTTTGTTCAATAATGTTTTCATCTCAATAAGAAACCATAACTTAAACCATAACTAATCATCTGACTAAAAAATATTTTCGTTTATTGAATATAACGAATGAAGGACATGTGACTAAAAGAGTGATGGATTTGAATGGACGGAGAGCGAGAGGAAGGCCAAAGAAAAGATGGATGGATTGTGTAAGGAATGATATGCAGGAGAAAGGAGTTAATGATGCCGTGATATCTGAGAAAAACCCGGCCAAGAGCGTGTCGGGACACGCTCAGTGTAGGGTTCCGTAGTTTCCCGTCCGTCACAATAAGTGTTCCCAGTTATGAGGCCAACCGAACAATTCGGTAATACCCAATCCAATGTAATAAGTACCTACAGCGCCATCTCTCGAGGAATAGGGTTACTAATTAATACAAAGACGTGCAGTTTTGGTGGTAATTCAACAACAATTTTTTGTTTGAAAAAAGATACGTTTAGGATAATAAAATATGTAAACAAAGTTACAAAAAAGCTTGCATATACGATTATACTACAAACTTAGTCCAGAAATTATTTTGTACAACTTTTTGTCTTTTTTGTACAAAAACTGTTGTGTCAATCAAGTTCAAAATAATTTTCATAGAAAGTTCTTATAAAGTTCTACTTTTCAGATTTTTTTCATATTTTTTAGACTTATGGTTCAAAAGTTAGAGGGGGGGGACACATTGTTTTTTACTTTTGGAGCGATTATTTCCGAAATTATTGACATTATCAAAAAATGATCTTAGTAAACCTCTATTCATTTTTAAATACCTTTCCAACAATATATCACACGTTAGGGTTGAAATTAAAAAAAAAATCACTTCCCACTTTACATATAGGGTGGCTACCCTAATAAAACATTTTTTTCAAATTTTTATTTTACCACTTTGTCGGCGTGATTGATATACATATTGGTACCAAATTTCAGCTTTCTAGTGCTAACGGTCACAGAGATTAAGCGAGGACGGACGGACGGACGGACGGACGGACGGACAGACAGACATGGCGAAACTATAAGGGTTCCTAGTTGACTACGGAACCCTAAAAAAAAAGAAAACGTAGTTGCACCGACCCCAAATAGAATGGGACTAGGGCAGGAAAATGATGATGAATCTAACGAATGAAACGAACTAGTGCTATAAAACTGGTAAGGTGAATGTGACAATATTTTTAAAGATGGCGGATATTTCGTTTTAATATCGACATTTTACATATTTAGTATGAGAGACCACTTTATAAATAAGCGTTGAATGACATAGCAATGCAAATTAACTACAAGGTCACGGGTCAAAATAACCGGTACTACTTATGTATTTTTTTTTGTTTTATTTTTATTCAAAAGGCTAAATTAATCAAACAACTTAAATTATTAGCCAGGTCCCAATAAATGCAAGTAAAGTGGCAAGATTAATTAATAGGTAGGTAGGTTTAAGTAAATCTTACTTTAATAAAATAAAGGTCACGTCCGTGCCGTGTAAGGTATTATGCACATTTGCGGCGTTATTATTAGGGTTAAATTCGCATATTTGCAATTACAGAATGCAATTTTTGTGATTGTTCACTGATTGGTTCCTTTTGATAGCGAGGAAAATATATGTTTTTGTTTGTTATTTTACACTATTACACACAATTTACCTTTCCTCCATTTTGCAAGGAGTTAGGTGTGCCACAGAATGATAATATTATATTATACAGTGTTTTACCTCTATTGCACAAGTATCTATCTAGCAAGTTTTCCTTGTACAGGATGCTAATGGCTATCAAGATCAAAACTCAGTAGTAATTTGAATTTTTTAAATTGGTCATTACATTATGTACCCGGAACAAAAATATTACAAGGTTGCGGTATTGTCCACTTGTGTGACTGGTGATGTTACGCACTGCTTACCTCCAAAAGGTTATATCCAAATTGCTCTTTTCAGGGTTCCGTATCTCAAAAGGAAAAAACGGAGCCCTTAATGGATCACTATGTTGTACGTCTGACTGTCAAGTCTGTATCTCAGGAACGCGTGGAAGTATCGAGTTGTAATTAAATTTATATTGTCAAGTCTGTGATCCATTTAAGCTATGAAAAAATCAACCCTCTAAATCTATGCAGTCAAAAGTTATGGCTGTTTATGTCGCAGGAACCCTATGTGTGCGAGCCCGACTCGCACTTGGCATTTTTTGTACACATTTTATGGATGTACGCCATGTGTTTTCATTTCATTTTAATTATTTGATTGAGAGGTAATCGTGGGTTTAATATACCCATTACATAGTTTTGTATGTGATTTACAATATTAAATACGGTTGACAACTAGGCTTAAAATAAAAAAAAGCATGCAACGAAGATAAAAAAGTAGGTACAAACGGTGAGACATGATACTATACATATCAAGTATTAAATGATAAGGGATAGCCTTGGTTATATTACACGAGGAATCATCATATAGTAATATCTCATAATTTTGAAAAGAAAGAACAATATTTATTAGTCGCAATTGTGACGAGCATACAAACTAAACATAAAAAATAAACATTAAAAAAAAACATTAACATGAAATGTTTTTTTTGTTTATTTACATTTACAAATACAGGAACTAAAAAAAAGTAGCTTTTTTGCTGTGATTGCAACGAGTAGGTCACAACTAGCATGATGCTGCGCTATGGGAGCCCACAGCACAGCGCTGGTTTTCAGTGGTCAACCTGTGAATAAAACGTTACATTACCTAAACCTTAAAATCGACAGTAGAAATCAAATAGTCAGCCATTAAACTGGTAATAATTTTGTAACATTATTTCAGGCGCTAGTATCGAGTACGGAGCATATAACAAAAGGCAGATCGTACAGCTTCCTGACATGCTGGCTCGGACAAGGTCTGCTTACTTCCACGGGTAAGAACAACTTCACCTCTAGTTGAACTTGAGATTCTTCTAGTTCTAGACTACTTACCTATAACTATGAGCACCTATAGTAGGATGTAATTGTTGTAATTACCTACGCTTGATCTAATGCTAGTTAAGGACCAAGGTATGTACAGTCAGCACTACTTGCATGAGATATTTTCTTTTACAATCGAAAATACTTTAAATGATCCTGATAGTTTTAAAAAGTCTAGCATGCAGGAAGCAGGAAAGGAAACGATTTTAAAGTTGATCGACATTCTCAATGCGTTGCGTGATTGGAAGTTATTAATAACCAGTTTTACGCACAAGGTCGAGAAATGTAAAAGGCATGTAAACAAACCTTTTTTTATCAGACTACGATAAAGTTAACAAATCATTCAATTGTTTTAGGTCAAAGATGGAAGTCTCACCGCAAGTTCCTGACTCCCGCATTCCATTTCAACATACTCCAGAATTTCCTGCCAGTGTTCTGCAAGAACCAGCGCATTCTGACGGAGAAATTACGAGATATGGCCGACGGCCGCCCGATTGACATGTTTCCTCTTGTTGCTTTAGCGGCCCTTGATAACGTGAATGGTAATTTCTATGAAAATGATTGATATTTTGATTGCAATTAACAACCTCATTTTTTGATGTCGGTTAAAAATAAAGTAAATTAATCTTACCCAATATGTTGGGTAAAAATATTAACAACTATGTAAGGAACCCTATATTCTTTACACTTATCTCCACCATTTTTGTGAAAATTCTGTATTTTTTAGCCATAAATAGTCAAATTGATATATTTTTATTTTCTGGTGTATTTGTTTACACGTGGTTCTGTGGGCTCGTGGCACTATCTGATTTGTATGTGTATTATAACAAACCTACTTAATGTTTTATTTTTTTCTAGAATCCATCATGGGCGTAAGTATGAATGCCCAGAAACACAGCGAGTCGGAATACGTAAAATCCATCGAAGAGTAAGTGTCTTTCGATTATTTTTGCAGCATTCAAGAAAAATAAAATTGATCACAAAAAAAATGCGTTTGTTTTTGGAAATAATGTTATATTTTGTATATTTAATAATTAGTAGTAGGTAGTGCAATCTATAAATCCATATAAACATAAAAAATATCCTGGTAAACAGTAATCATATATTTTTATTGTAGATTGTCGTCCATTGTTTCGATGAGGATGCAAATACCATTCTTCGGTGAAGACGCCATTTTTAATTTGTTGCCATACAAGACGAGGCAAGACAAGGCATTGAAGATCCTACACGGACAAACTAATAAAGTGATCGAAGCAAGACGACAAGAGTTGAAGAAGGCCAACATAACTACTCTTAACGACAGTAATGATATTGGTAAGTCTTCTGATGATAAGGAACTCGAACTAATTCGACTGAAATTAGTTCTTAATTTTCAGCGACCTCGGAAGGTTGCTGAAAATTTGATTAAAATCAACTGTGGATAAAGTTAAAAATCTGTATTAGTGTTGATTGTAGAATTAAAAGAACAGAGTAAGCACAACAGAGTTGCACTTTTTAAAAGACTGAAAACGAACTCAAATATTTTTTGATAATTAATAAAGTACAAAAGCGACCTAGCACGTTAAGTAACCAATATCATTAAGGCTTTTGAGTCAAAGCTCGTGAACCAATTTTAATGTTGTAATTCTTATGATTTGTTAAATAACCAGCTGCTAGTTATGACATATTATTTTTACGAAATGACTAACTTCCTGAATGGCTTTTCATTTCGTTAAAAGTGTACGGAAAGTATTATCAAAAGTGATTAAATCTTTCCTTCCTTGACCAGGACAATGGGTTTTTTTTATCCCTTGGTGGATCCATAATTAAATTTAAATAGGAGAATTCCATTTTGCTACTTTTAGTCTCTAGTGATACTTATTTGCATTCAGCATTTTGTATAGGAAATTAAAAAACAGTATTTTTAAAGGTATTAAAAACAAGCACGCGTTCTTGGATTTGTTACTGCTGGCTGAGATCGACGGCAAAAAGATGGATGACGAGAGTGTGAGGGAGGAGGTCGACACATTTATGTTCGAGGTGAGTAACATTTATGATGCAACGAAGATCGGTTGACTGGAAGACGCTTGTGGTATCAAATGTAAAAAAAACCGCGTTACACTTGTGGCCTACCCTACCACAATGCTTATTCGTAAGACTTTAAAATAAAAACTGTGTGCCGTGAGACAAACAGTTTTTATTTTTAAATTTTATGTTTTTTATGTTGTTTTAAACAAACATGTTTACTTTCTTGCTGGCCTGCATTATATCGTATGTAATACTACGTTCGTTTGAACTATCTAAACAATAAATCAAGAATTTCAATACAATTACGGAGTTTAGGATCGAGTTAGAGTTCAGGCCCTTTTCTAAGCTTGAAATACAATCATCTACAGTTCAGAAACCATTATTAGTTTCAGTGCGTTCATGTTACTGGCTGAACTAAAATACACAACGTAATTTTTTTGTTCTAGCTATTATTAGTAGCCACTTAAAATCAATAGGTTTTGTGTTCTTGTTTCAAAAGTTTTCCACGTTTTTTTTTAAAATCAATTATGGCCGCACCTAAACTCCAGTCGGAACTTTAAATTTGGAAGCCTTTTCCGATATTACAAGCAAACTGTTTGTCACAGGGTCACGACACAACTACTTCAGGCATTGTGTACACCCTGCACTGTCTGTCAAAGCGAAGGGATGTCCAAGAGAAAATCTACGAAGAACTTAAGACTATCTACGGTAGCGAAATGCACAGAGACCCGACTTATCAGTAAGTTTAATTCACTTATTCTGTTCTCTGTTAGTTTAACCTAGTTTAAGTATTACTGAGTTGCTGGGCATTGCATTGGTAAAGAAGACCGCTTCGTTTGCACATCGTCTTATTTAAATGACTTTGTTAACTGCCCGGTTTTTAGCGTTCGTAGAAATACTGTGTGTATAACTATACAATTAAAATCCCGCCACGAATTTGGCTAGTCACGTTAAACAGACCGACAGTCTTTAACGATATTGATTTCGCAAGGTGCCATGCTCAAAAATCGGAGTGCACACACAATCGAAACTGCACCTAATTCACAACTACAACAGATAAAGTTTTCATTCTTAATAGACACCGAGAGACTTAGAATCAAACCACTATCATTATTGCAGGAATTTAGTAAAGCTCTTCTGAGACACTTGCAACTTGGTCGGTAAAGTTGGATCCGACAATACTGAGCGCTCCGAACACCCATACATACCAAGTTTACGAACTCCCTCTTCATTCTTGCACTAGTGGGTTAAACTAACCTGCTGCACAAATAGATCTATTTTGAGATATAATTAAAACAATTGAAAGTTACATTATACATTGCTAGAAAAATACATTAGAGGTGACCTTTGCTGATTGTTATCGAGGTTGGCATGTATTCGTTTTTGTTATTAGTGTGGGAGTTTTTAAAATCTTTTACTACACTATTATCTCTAATGTCAGCATAAACAAATAAAATGCGATGGTTTTGTAGAAGATAATGACAATCTTAATTGACTCAACGCAAAATTTAGCTGCGAGTTTGGCGCTTTCAGTAGCGTGTGCCAGCTCTTATGATGGGCAAACAACAGGTCACGATATCAAGTTTCCCATCGTTTGTGGGGCAACACCACATTTATACCCCAGGGCAGAGTCTTCATGAATCTCCAGATGGTTACAGTAGAAGTTGATTAACATTTTTCGTTTCCTCCTTTAGTGAGCTTCATGACATGAAGTATTTGGAGATGGTCATCAAAGAGTCCATGAGGCTGTTCCCGCCAGTGCCACTCTTCGAAAGAAGAATCATGAGGGACTGCGGTAAGTTGCACAGTAATAGGAACATTGAACCACTTTGTTCATCATATAACTAATAAAAAAAAATTAAATAGGTAAAACTAATTGTGCTATTTGTAGGTTTTTATACACCGCACCACTTTTTTGTTATGAATTACGTAAGTTTTTCGCAACTTTAATTAACTGCTTTTCGATTAGGTTAAATGATTTCAAATTGTTTTTCGAATATATTAAATAGATTTCATCAAGGTATTGTTTTACCTAGATATCCAGCTTTTTATATTATTCTTGCTACAAAAACCTGATTTAATTATTTTATTTTAAACTAAAATGAGTTTAGAGACCTTACTACAAGAGCGCGGAGTAAACGCTATAAGTCGATTTTTAAACAGCAAATTCTCGTTTCACTATACCAAAATAAATAAAATACTCTTCTAACGTTGTTTCTTAGTTTCTTCTCTTTTCCAGTTACATTGTTTCATTCGACACGACATAATCATTGCTAATGACTCTTTAAACCAAAGTCATTAGTGTTTAAAAGACAATAATAATACAAGTGTCATTGTAACCTTTAACCAGGCCACAATAATATTAATTAACTACAATGTAGACTGCAGTGGTGTTGTCGTAGCTTTACAAGGTGCAAATAAAATTATGTTGGACCTGAAAAGGGGCCATTTCAACTTTACGACCAACCCTGAAAGCGAAAAACTCTGCTTTCATATATGTCGGAGCTTTTTTTTTTGGGATTTTATGGTTGGCTGGAAAAACTATTCAAGCATTTCACGGTTAAAGATATTTATTTCTCAAAAGAATTACAAATTCACTTACATACAAATACTTCATTGAATGGTTGCAAATAACTATACATATCTTATTTTACGCTTATTTTAAGCGGCATGTTATAGTTTGTACATGTTTAACTAAAACTTAAAATTATGTTAATCAATGAATGTTACAATTTTGGCATAACAAACAAAACAAAACAAATGAACAGGTAGATCTAAAAAGTTTGCTAGTGGAGTTTTTTTGCGACGCGGCACAGTGTACCGCGTAGAACATGCTAGGTGGACAATATTATTTTATGATATTTAACGATGCTTTTATATGTAAATAGTCATATTGAGGCATTATTAATATTTTTTGGTATGATTTTGTAATAAAAAACAAACAATATATATAAAATCAGAAAAAAATAATAAACAAACAACAGAATTGCATTAAATAAATAAATACCTACTATAAAAAATAACTTAACCAAAATCTAATCATCAGAATCATCATCAAAGTCTTCTGGTGAATCGTCATCATTTTGTGGCAATGTGCGACAATATGATGACGTTACCGGTCTTGATGTTACTATGGTCGGGCTTACAAATTAACTTTAATACCTCTGCACATATTTTTTCCGGCTTTTTTGGGGAAAATCACAAAGGCTATTGATCAAAGGGTCAGATGTTATTATTAACATGGACAGCAAGTCTCTATTCGTGGCAACACGTGAACACTTGCGGGTGTTGTACTCTCTTAATCTGCGGCAATGTTTATTACGTGGTTCTTGAGCCTCTTCGGAAAACTGCCCAATTGGAAGCAATGCCGCTTTGATGACCTCAGTACTGTGTACTAATATTTTATGTACAGTAGCAGGCATATAGTACCACGAAAAGAGACTAAGGTAATGTCTTCTAGTTTCAAGACAAAATTTATTAAATTCAACTAAGTTTATTTCGAGCCCTGCTGAACGCATAGCAATTTCGGCAGCAGTCACTAATTCACTGGCACTTCGAGATTCTACGAGATCCACTACTCGACGTTTCTTCGTTTTAAACGACGATTCCTCGAAATCTTTGCGAGGTAAGACTACCCACTGACCGGTCTTCCTGCAGATGTCACAGCCTCATTCGATGTCGAAGGTTGTGGGGCTAAAGAACTCATAGTAAACTGTATGTCTCCTTCATCCAGCCAAGTCTTATTTGTAATAAAAAAACGCTTCTTCGATTTTCCGGAAGCCAACCATTTGGCTCCCATCTTAGTAGCAAAGTTGGATAATTTCAACTTTATTTCTCTTTGGCTGCTTTCAGTAATGTCACCAAAGTGAAATTTTGAAGAAAGATAGTCATAAATACGCGACCTTTTATCATTCTTCGTGTTTATTAACCACTCTTCAAAAAAGGCTATCTTTGAAATAGAGTAAACGTGTTCTGAAAAAAAAGGGGTGTGTGTACTTATGTACACGTGTTAGAAGTTATACTTCTTTGACGTACTTATAGAAAAATAATTATAGGCTAATATTTGAATTTTGTCACCATAATCAATATCAGTTCAGCACACAACACTTTCTCGTTCATATTTACAAACACGATCAAGGAAACAACAACAGAAACAAAACTGACAAAATACAACAACCTCAATGATTTATATTGGTTTAATACTATCTAATTTTTGACATTAAAAAAAATATTCAGGATATTGATGAATATTTAATTGAGGTGCCAGGCTGTTTATCGTGACAGTATCCACCTTATGAAGCGTCCACGTGTATAATATTTAAATCTGCATCTGTTATCTGCAATTAGAGTAAAAAATACTTATTACTTACACTTTGTTTAAAGTAAAATAATAAATTGTTTTTTTTTGTGTTATTATCTTAATACTACGCGCTGCTCAGCACCTGTTGGTCGTAGCGTGATGTTATATAGCCTATAGCCTTCTTCAAGAAATGGACTAGGATCCAACACTAAAAGAATTTTCCAATTCCAACCAGTAGTTCCCGAGATTAGCGCGTTCAAACAAACAAACAAACAAACTCTTCAGCTTTATAATATTAGTATAGATAACATAAATGATAAGGTTTTAAATGTACTTATGTAATTTGATATTTAGTCCATTTATTGTTTTCTTTACATAAAATTATATTTTTAAATATTTCTTAAACACATAATTTGACATTATTATTATACTGTTTGATATCCAAATAAACAGATAAAAAAATTAAGCAAGTGTTTCTTTCACTGAACTTACCAATAGAACATTTCTTGCATGATATCCTTTGCGACAGTAATATTATTTTATATTATCTTTCTTCATTCTCCTTAGGTCTCATCATAGCAAATAATGTGCTATCTATACATTCTATAACACCGGGTATGTTAGTTTTCTTATAAAACCTAAAATAAATAACATTTTAAATAAGTACTAGTACACCTAAATAATGTAATCAAGGGTTTAACAAAGGTGTAAGGTTTAAAAGATATGCAATGTCTGCAAGCAGCCATTTGTGACCGTACAATTTACTTGCACACTGAGCTGATAAAAGATGTAGTTCGGGATGGGTACTGAATTCAATAATTTGGTCACAAAACTTACTTTATAACGCTGTAATATAATAGAAAAGTTACCAGTAATTTTTATTAGTTGTTAAATATAGTGGCATCAGAAGCTGAACCAGGCCAACAGGCTACTAAATTCATATTTCATCATTTTACATCACACTGCTTATATTAGGGGATCCCTTTCAATATCTAAATTCTCCAGTCTCTGAACTTAAGGAAAGAATTGAATTGTGTTAACAAAAATTAATATAGTAAAACCTAATCCCATCCCCTACTAAATAACACATGGGTGATGAAATAAAATTATTATATGATTTACAAGGTACCAATGAAACAAATAAATACTGCTATAACATACAAAAAACTGATGATTTAGATAGGTACACCAACAAAGTCAGTCACTGGTATTAGCATTGTCCATAAATGCGTTAAATCGTAGTCATTATGAGTTGGTGAAAAGGATGTATCATGTATACCATGAGTAAAATGCGTAATGAATGGTGTTGTTTTGGTTGTCTCAAATGAATATTATGCGGTAAGACATACACATACCTGGCTCCTTGGCTTCGACATGTAAACTTTGTACAGATGGCTTATCCAGCGGAAAATCTAACTTGGAATTCATTATTATCGAAGATACTAAAATGATCCATCTTCAATTTATATCTTCATTGATTAGAACCACTTTCTTCAACTGGTTCGGAGTTACTCTAGCCCAAAAATCTTTCAAAATCACTTGATTCACTATCTGAACAAGATATTTTACATTTTTGAGGATAGCCGACCGAAATCGAACAGTAAACACATTGAAAATGGCTTGTAACTTTGACAGTTCGTTGACATTTATACTTTTATAAAAACACCAAAATAATATTCATTTATTCACACTGTTTAATTGTACTGTTACGAAACACGTGCTATAAATATAAAAATACTAGAAAGTAGATTTTATACTACTTGAACGTATGTTATCGATTTTCATGCCACCTAGAACTAACTTCACGATGACCGATACAGTGTGACCAACTACAAATTAGAGATCCTGCCCAACTTAGGCAAAAAAACTGACAAATCCTGCCAAAATCGTAATTTAATAAAACTCCAAAAATTTAAAATAAATAGACACATTATTTTTTGGAGTTTTATTTAAAATAATTGATCTTAAAGTCTAAAACTGAACTGAATTAAATTATACATTCGTATTAACATCGAATTCTTCTTGATCACCTTCTTTATACATCGCTTTTGTCATTTTGTCAACAAAAGTGCCAGAGAGTAAAATAAAGGGCTAAACCTGCCAAAATGCAGGTTTCTGCCACATATGGTCACACTGGATACCACCTAGAACTAACTTCACTTTGTCGCTGTAGTACCAAATCACTCTCATCAATTTTCTCCATCGCCCCAAAAGAAGTATAACTTAAAAAATATGTTGTACTGAAGTGTGCTGAACAATGTATATATTTTTACAAACTACACAGTTATACCTACAATATATCTAAAAACTAGCCCGAATAGAGGCGAATCAATGTATTTCCTGAACGTTCAAAGTTTTCATTATGCAAAAAATACGCTAAAATTTCTGCATCAAGTTAAAAAAATGCTAAAAATTCATTTTAATAGATTCTGATAAAAATAATATATCAAAAAAATAGTACATACCCTCAATATTAATATCCATTACAAAAAGTTTTCACAATATCACTATAAACCACTATGAGATGTGCACAAAAGTATCGCTAAATTGCAACTGATTGACCGGAACGCTTGCATTAAACTCATTACCTGACTTCTGAACTCTATGACTCATCGGTTATGCATTTGAAAAACTACTTTTTCTCGGATTTTGGAGTTTGGGGGTGTTGTTTGTGTTATGCAATTAAGATTTCCTGGAAATGAAAACTTGAATTTTGTCCACCTAGCATGTTCTAGGCGGTACATTGTGCGCGGGTAGGGCGCGTTACTACACCAGCGGTAGCGTGTTTATTATTTATGACAAGGTTTTTTACTAACATTTGAGTCATTTTCACTATAACTCAATAAAAAAATAATAATTTTGGGATAAATAGGAACAAACCAAAAGTATTCAATCATTCGCGTAATTTGTTACCTTTTGATACTTCGCGATGAGTAAAGGATCAGGATTTAAACACACCAGAAAAATATATCTTTGGAGTTATTAATAAACAAGGTTGCTCCACTCCACTACCAAAAACAAAAATTAAGCAAAATTATGGTCGTTGAAAAATTAAATAATCTTGAAATATGTTTATATGCTGAAATTCTTGATTCTATCTAGTAAACTCCACCACACATGAACGAACATAGAACATTCAGTGCGGTTAAATTCTAATATCTTCAGACCTCACGTTTGCTTTCAAAATCATTCGAAATACAATATATTAGTTATTGCTTAATTTGAATGATTTTCTACATATTATATACGTTTATTATCCACATATTTAATGAGAGCATGACACACAACTTTATAGTTGTGCATGTGTTACAAAGGAATCCAGGTTTGAGAGACAGGCTTTGTCAAAGTCTATAGTAGTCTCTTAAACTTGGACTTGTACTTCTCTAAAGAAGTACAGATTTTTAGAACGCCGTCATGTCTGTATTAGTACCCGACATACTATAGTTACGTCTTAGTATATTAGTCTAACGTAAATTATTTTTTCAAGAGGTGGGAGGACTAAAACTGATTAAAGGCACGTCAACCTTAATAAACATCTACCAGATCCAACGGCAGCCAGATTTATATGACGATCCCTTGGAGTTCCGCCCGGAAAGATTCGAGGCCCCTCTGAAGAACGCCTTCAGTTGGCTCGCCTTCAGTGCTGGACCCAGGAACTGCATTGGTAAGTGTAGCCTTTTTTGTGTATCTTAGGATAACGAACAAATAAATTACGACTACCATACATGTTTCTTCTGCCGACTGGTCAGTTTGGTCTTCACGGCATCATCATCTTCTTAACCTTTTCCAACTATTGGCACGGTTGGCGCAGTGGCTGAGCGATTGATTGCTGTGCTGCGTGTCGCGGGTTCGATTCCCGCACGGAACAAATATTTGTAAGACCTTCAGATAGTTGTACCGGGTCTGGCTGTTTGTGTATGTCAGTTTAAATGTTTGTAAACGCACCCACGATACAGGAGAAATTCCTAGTGTGGAGCAAAGTTTTAATAAAAAAAAAAAATATGTTGTTGGGGTCGGTTTCCAGTCTAACTGAATGCAGCTGAATACCAGTATTTTACATGCGACTGATCTGACCCCCACAACTCAGTTAGTACCGGTTAATACTGGTTGTTAGTTAATGATTATCATAGATTTACAACGGACAGTCAGAGCCAATGGCTTAACGTGATTACCGAGGCACGGAGAAAACTTGTTATGCCCACATCCGTGGCCCAACCCAGCTAAGAATCTGAAGATCGACACGTGCGGTTGTTATTATTTAGCCACGGGCTAGCTAAACTGATATAGGAGTTGTTAATTCACATGGGTCATTCACTATCAGCCATATTTGGATTAACAATAGTACGCACAATAAAACAATAGTGACCTATTTAAACATTAACCGTTATAGTTCGTTCATACATATTTCTTTGGTCAGGGCGGGCCATTCAATTCGGCTCTTTTTAAATGTTAAGAGATGGGTTAAATTAGAGTGGTTTTGGAATAAGCGCAGTTTGTTTTTGGTTCAAAGGTAGCTTTTGTCAAACTGCTGGGCCCTCTTGTTTTACCTACCTCTATATATTGGTGCGAACTCTCATCATGTTTTACCCGCATACCAGATCAGACTGCTAATACCACAATTAGGCGTCCAGTGAGTGACGATCTCTGATGATCTGGCCGGGTGCCATCGATCGATATGACCAACCCATTCCATCTTCGCTTCAGTGAGGATGTTTGTCTTCCAACACAATATAGTTATGGAGCGCAGTGTAACAAGTACTGTTTACCTAAAAATAATCGAAAGTTCCTAAAATTTCTTCTGCTCTTCCTCAGGTCAAAAGTTTGCGATGATGGAATTAAAAATTACTATCTCGGAGATTGTCAAGAACTTCTACATTTTGCCAGTCGATAAAGAGCCCGAACTAAGTGCAGACCTCGTTCTGAGATCCAAGAACGGAGTCAATGTTAAGTTCATGCCAAGAGTATGACGTGGGCGATTGAAAAAAATTGATACATCTACTGGTTACCGGATGACATTGTGAATTAGTTGTAAGATAGAATATATTTTGAGTCAGTATATATATTTTTGGGAAGGTATTAAATGTTATAAGTTTGACAATATTTTAATTTTCCTTACCTACAAAACAAATCAATCTAATCTATTCCCGGATGCTCTGATGCTCTTATCAGTGAGATACCTGGTAAGAATAGTTGTCAGACAGGTAAAGACTATCATAGGCACAGAGGAAACTCGGTAAATACCGGATGTTCACCCATTCACAAACCTTACTAGGCAAGTGCGGCTTAACCTAAAGATTGACCCGAGCGACTGCTATTATCAAGCGTCTCTCAAACCAAAAGCAGATAGGTATTGGATATTTAATTTACAAGTATAGAGAAGAAGAATAGAGGGAGCGCCCGCCGCGGGACGAATAACAATTTTCAGTGATTGCATGCGGATTGTAACATTTTAGGGTGTGGGTAGTTCGCGAGACTATCCACGAAACTGTTATTCCAGGGCACTCAATTTCCTTGTCGGAAAGGTTTACTACATACTTGAATTGGTAAGGCACGTGTATTGTTCGTGGAATTGTCATGAGCTCGCTCGCAGTAAAATCAACGACGTGACCTTAGAGGGTATAACCTCCTTGGATAAAGTAGTTGGGCTTCACAATATGCTCGTCTTACAAGATTAAGTAAGTCAGTCAGTTGTATTAAAGAATCATATTAAAGCGGCGAGTCTATTGCTTCGGCACTAATTCAGACTCCATGGCTAATACTGAGAAATTCTTGCGGGAAAACCAAATGAAACTGCCTGAGGTTAGATCTCTTTATGCTCAGAAGTCGCGTTTGCGACCACTAGAACAACGAGGCAGTCAACCTAGACCAGGCATTCAAATATTTACGAGTAATAGACGGGACCAGACGAAGATAAATATTGTCCAATACTTGTTACTACTTGGTATCAAAATCGTTCTGTCTAGTCACACGCCCGCTTGTCAGTGAGTATTTGCTTGTCTAACGAAAAATGATCGGGATCAATATTTTCATAAGGCTCTATAAAGCTGATGCACACGGGCGTTACCTTTGTCTTGCGTCGACTAAGCGCAGTGATTTCGACAAATGAGCGTCAAGTTGTGGGACCGGCAGTGGATGGCCTCATCAGCCGCATCTCTTGGACCTAGACCAATCAGAACAAACCTAGATTTCCGGCTACTACCGAGGATCTTAAAGGTCACAAATGCCTCACAAATATACAAGTCATGTCTGATTAACATTGATTAATTTACAATATTTGGATATGGATGCTAAACATAATACTTATAGTGCAAAGTCTAAGGTCATACGGAACAGGTAAGTTAAATAACAGACGTAAACACGTTTCAAAAGCAGTTTATCTATTGAAGTAAAACGAAGTATTTCCGTCACTGGCTGTAAGCTGTGTTTATCCTATAAGTGCTATTTTCTTTGTTAGGTCTACTATCAATGGACTGACAAATGACAGCGTACACTTTACGCGCAATTCTGTTATATGATGACTGGAGGTCTGAACCTATAATTTTAAAATCAACCAGCAATCAGTTCTAATATATCCAGTCACGCTATGTTTTGCTATCAACACGAATACTAAGCTATTTATTGTCATAAAAGTGGTTAAAGATTTCCTATTTTTAACTACAATAATTAAAGAAAAACAAATGGTGTTTGAAACCATGTCGTTTTATAAGTAAATAGTTTTTCCAACCCTCTGCTATATGTATGGAAGGCTAACCCATTTTATTTTTGTCCTAAGTTTGTTCCACATGCCTAATTGTGTAGAGGTACACACGACGGCACATCAACCTACTCAAAACCATTTTTACCTGATCAGAGAGATCAGGTTATAATAGTTTAGAACAGGTTGACCTGCCGTCGTGTGTACATAGAAGGCACCTCTCCAATGTTGAAATCATTGTGGCAAATGTAATGGAGTAAAATGGTTCGACACACGGTTAGACAGATAGATAGATGATAATTATGATAGATAAGTTGTATACTATTATTCTTGTAATTTGCATGGTGTACATAACAAAGAATATTCTATCTATCTATCTATCTAGATGGGTAAAGTGAATCTATTTGTGTCCAAAGTTCAAAGGAAACCTATAAAAACCCAATAATCACACATGTAACCCAAGACAGTATAAAAACATCGCTAATTCAATTGATTGACCTTGCATCCACTAAATCTACAATTTTTATTTCTTTTTAGAGATTTTTTTAATGACCTTTTGTGCCATGACTTGCAGATATGCATATTATCGAAGTTTTATGTTTATCTAGCGGTCTGACTAATGGTTAATAATATTCTATTATTTAAATAGAATTTAATTAAGTCAGTTGGTACACCTATTATGGTAAACATCACATACGTGACAGTAATTAATATTGCTTTGTAAACTGCTTATGAGTAACCTTCTAAGAATTGGATAGTTTTCCCGCGATCTTACTTTTTTTTTTACAGATGTTTAATCATCAAATAACTATCCCCCGCGCACTGGGCGGAGCGGGAGTAGTGTCAGACTTGTATTGACTAAAACCCACCCATGTTCCTTCTTTCGCCCTTTATGTTCCTCTTTATAGGAGGTAAGAAGATTTAACTACTCAAGTGTGCACAACCTATCCTCTTTATTTACAAAAATTAAGAAGTGCTAAGAAGCCTAAGATTTGAAATGAAGATGGCCCTGGTTTCTGATTTCGCCAATTTCCTTTGAAGTTAAGAACTTATTTTCTTTGCTTTAGTTGAATTTCGAATAACTCGTTCTATCAATGTTGTCGTAATTAATTACGACGACATTAATATAATAACGAGTTTGTAAAGTTTTTAACTTCATTTTCTCAATTATTATATCCTACTAGCTTTCGCCCGCGGCTTCGCCCGCGTTAAATTTGGGGTAACACAGTTCCCCTTGCGTCTTATTGTTTTGTAATAGCAACGCTAAGTTTTCCCTTTTCTCCCCTCTTTCTCCCTCACATCCCACTTTTTAAAAATCCTGGTTCCCAACTATCTCTGTACCAAATTTCATCAAAATCGGTTCAGCTATTAAAGTGTGAAGAGGTGACAAACAAACAAACTCACTTTCGCTTTTATAATATTAGTAAGGGTGTATAAAATTCTCTTGTCACATTTTGGGGTGCTATACTCATCTGAAACGGCTTGAGCGATTTTTAAACCACCCTCATCCTCCCCTAATTGAAGAAAAGGAGCTGAGCAGCGGGTGAAATTGCTGGTCATAGCTAATATATGTATTTATTTTTTATTAACTGCACGGTTGGCGCAGTGATTAAGCGGCTGCTGCGCTGCGCGTCGCTGGTTCGATCCCCACCGGTACAAATATTTGTGTGACCGACAGGTCTTACTGCTTGTGAGTTTAAATGTTTGTAAACGCACCCACAATACAGGAGAAATTCTTAGTGTGGTGCAAGGTTTTCTAAAAAGAAAAATAAAATTAACCAGGTATTATACTCTCTTTAGATGTTTTGTACACCGTTGTTAAAAACCGACCAAGAGCTAGTCAGATCCTGCCGGGGTTGCAGGTTGTTCGAAATAGATACCGCGGCCTCGGAACGTAAAGGGCAATAGAAGAAACATGGGTGGGTTTTAGTCAGTACAACTCTGCCATGCCCCCCCGCTCCGCCCAGAGCGGGGGAAGTCATTGACAGATGATTTCCCAACCGAAAAAAAAAGAGCTAGACAGACTCGCGCACCGACTTTTCACTGCGTATCTTTTGACTGCGTAGACTTGACAGGGTTATTTTTCACAGCACAAAAGGACTACAAAGTTGAGTGTACAGTTTTAATTTCAACTTGATATCTCTACGCGTTCCCGAGATAAAGTGTCTTGACAGACAGACGGACTACAAAGTGATCCAATAAGCGTTGCTTTTTTCCCTTTGAGGTTCGAAACACAAAATCAACACGTCAACTTATTCTAAACTATTATAAACTGATCTCTCTACTACGGTTCGTACACCGTAGTACAGAGATCAGGTTAAAATGGTTTTGTTTAGGTTGATGTGACGTCGTGTGTACTTCTTACGACAATACCATATTTTTATGGCTATTGTATCACAGCTACTCCTCGTATACATAGGCTTTTCCTAAATATGTTTTTGAAGGCTTCCAGTATACCCAGATGCAACCAGAGCTGAATTTTACATGGAGCGACTTACCATGCGACCTCCAAAACCCCCAGTTTCTTAAGGGCACCTAGGTGACCTACGTGCCCTAGGTACCATTTAGTATGGCTGGTTATCTCTCGGGCCACTGACTACCTGTAACGACTGTCAAAGATCAAAATATTTCATTGACCAACCTGAACCGTGCACCTTGCTTCAAGTTGGTCATCTCCTATGGAAAAGAACCGGCAAGAAACTCCATTCATTTGGTTTTACAATGTAGTTGTTACAGCGTTTAGTACTTAAGTTCTACCAATGACAGCCGGGACTGTACTGGATGGTCAGGTCACCAATCCCCAACAATCTCAATCAGTTTTGAACCATATCTCAGCACTTAACAGTCATTAATCCTCCGTCGCCACAGCCACTCCTGATAACTTCACAATACCTCTACTCCACCTATTTTAAATTACCTAGTTATCGAAGTTTCTCCTCACGGCTATGTCAAGATACCTGTAATCTGTTACCATCAAAGTTGAGCCTTATCAAACAATGGCACTTCACAAACTAATTTCGATATACTCGTAGTTTGCAGAGGGTAAGGCTGTGGGTGGACACCTTTCAAGGAAAACAATGTTGTGTTCGGGTTCAAGAAGACATTTTAAGTAGCTCGTAAACTTTGAATTTGCTTCTTAAATGACTCTCTGTTTGATTTACAACTAGCTTTTGCCCGCGGCTTCGCTCGCGTTAAATTTGGGGTAACACAATTCCCCTTTCCTAATTTGCAGGTACCTGCTACATGTAGTTTTTGCCCTTACCCCATATTTATTGTAATAGCAAAGTTAAGTTTTCCCTTTTCTTCCCTCTATCTCCCTCGTTTTTCAGTTAAAAAAAGAGTCCCAACTATCTCTGTACCAAAATTCATCAAAACCGGTTTAGCCATTTAGGCGTGAAGACGTAACAAACTCGCTTTCGCTTTTATAATATTATAGTAAGGATTGACTGCGTTGCTATTAAACAGAATGGAACAGTTTTTTTTACGAGAGTTAATGATTCGAAATTCATAAGTTGCAGCTGAGACCGTGATCTAACTAAAGCGATCATACCGTAAAAATGCGACTTTTGCGTTCATTTTGTTTAGCAACATGTCGTCGCCCTGACGCGAGGGCGCGTTCTGGTAAAAATCAGTTCCAAATAAATCAGTGACATATGCACATGACCTTCGTGTTTTAGCGCGACCAATTGCTGCTCAGCCTGAGGTTTTGGATGCGATTCCCGGGCAAAGTGCCTTCTCCATCAAGAATTTAGTAGTAGCAACAGCCATGGAGTCTGGTTATCTGATCGGTAAACAAAACAATCGCTGCATTAAGGACACAGTGTGAGGAATAACTTGTTTTTGCCGTTGCAATTAGCGATTATATTCAAAGACGTTCCGTAACTCATTCACACAATGAAATAATGAATGGTAACTAACAACTCAACAATAGATCTTTTGAACACATAGCTTGTATCCAAACATTGATAAATTCACTTGCACAGGAGAACAACGCACCTAATGTGGGGATTTGTATTCAGCACGTGACGCGTACGCGACGAGACGACGACGTGAGCACGAATATGTTATTATATCGCCAGTTTTAAACTGATATTTTTGGACCTTCTGTTCAGGATTTTGAACGTGAATTGTTTGAAAATTGGCGGTTGTTGAAGTTTTTGCTGATTTCTCGCTTTTGCTGCAGTTTTCAGAATAGTAGTGGATGTCCTACGTTTTCAATGAAAGTTACTTTTTAAAGTTAGTTTCGAAAATCGGAATCTTGTGGTTTATTCAAGAAGTGGTTATAAGAGGCAAAAGTACTTAAAAGCTACTTTCTTGGTTTTTATACTGAAGGATAAGACTCTCTTTAAGACTTAAAGATCACGGATTTCCTAATGCGTGATATATTTATAGCGGCAACCTCTCGAGACCGGATGTGATTTAGTCAATTTAGTGGTTGGTGCTAGACTCCCAGCCACCGTAGACGATCAGCAATGGGTACCTCACCGTGAGCAAGAGATATCAGCAGAGCAGACTGGCCATTTAGGTTCATTGCCTGCCAAGGTTTTCGAAAGAGATACCGCGGTCCCGAAATACAAAAGGTAAAAGAAGGAAGACACTCCTTTCCGCTCCAGAGCGGGAGAAGTTATTTGACGTAAAGGTATATTTGACAAAAAAATCACAGAGCACAGAGGCGGATTTAATGCCATACCCATTTTCTACCAGTCAACCTTTGGACTACTATTATTTACTCAACTAGTACCTAAGTTGGTACTAAGCTCAAGCTTCTATAATAAGTCCACTCAAGTTGTGCCGTAGTGTCTTCACACTTTAATAGATATATGAAAGTAAAGAGAACAAATCAAGTTTGCGGAGTATGAGTAGTTCATTTAAGCTACATACCCGCATGGGGGCTATCACTAAGATAACGTGTCAGCTCATCACGGGAAACTTTAGCGGCATGCTAACTTAAAATTTGTTCAGGCAGTTCAGCGTGTAATACTAGAGTAGGGAGCTAAAATATTACATTGCGTGCATGATCTCGTGGCTTGATGTTGTCGTTGTCATAAATTTTATAAGGTTTTGTTTTACTTGCCTTTTTTATTAGTATGTATTGGTCACCCGCCAGTCAATTGAGCAGTTTGTGCAGCCAGGATCGCATTCTCACAAATGAACTCCTCAAAGTTTAATAGCACGAACACAAAACTTTGTACAAGCGTTCAATGTTGTTAGCAAAACCTAGTTTTCTGCTATTCATTTTTAAGAAAGTGTCACTTTTTATATTATTTATAGGTTAATGGCGTTCCTTGCTCTTTAGGAACGCGGAAGGTTATGGGCTTGAACAAGAATATACAATCAAAAATGAGAAATAGGTTGTCTACGCTGTGATATTGTTATGTATTGATTAATAGTACATCATTAACAGGATAATCTAATGAGAAATGCGTTCCAAAGTTCAAAACAAGATTTAGTTTTTATTTAAAATCTTTGAGGATCCTACCAACACGATCTTTTAACGGTAAAGGTCACAATAAGATTTTAATTTCAAAAAGGGGATGCTTCCTGTTACATGGAACCTACCTGTAGTATTTTTCTGTCAATTTTAATTTAAACCTCACTGAATTGAACGCAAACAAATGCTTAGGGAATCATACTCTTGAATAAGGTTTAAGAGTTGTTTTCATCTCGAAAAGCAATGAAAGCAAATTTAACGGTACCGGTTGGCTGCTGCGCTATGTGTTTCGGGTTCGTTTCCCGCTTGGAACAATTATTAGGATAGCCTTCAGGTAGTTCTGTGTCTAGTTGTTGTTCTTGTGTATGGGAGTTTAAACGTTTGGAAATGCACTGATAGTCTTTGTAACGAGTGTCTCCTGTATTTTTGCAATGTCTTTTTTTTTGTAATGAATCGAAAACTCTTAGTCAAATCATCAACTCAGCCTTTCGCAGTCTCAGAGCTCCCTGGAGGCGCGGGCTTGGGGATGGCGAGTAATGGGTTGCTCGCCGTCCGTCCGTCTCAGTATGACAGGCTCACGCACCTTAAAGAGATGTCAGTATAGCCTTTCTCTGCAGATTGCTAGATATAGTAATCTCCCAAGTTGCACCTAAATACCTTCGCATTCCGCATCTAGTCTGACCCGGCCGGTCCTTTTCACGCTGGTCCATCTAGCCGGGGGCATCACTCTACGCATTACGTTTACTATGTATATGAAATTTGTTTATTCTACTTGTTAAAAACAAACTATAAAGCCGAGCCCAAAACTTTAGGCGTGGTTGTTATGGAAACCGAGGGAATATTTACATATCAGAGTACTTTCTCTCTAGCGCTAGTTTTATGAAGGTCCAATTACACCTTTTTCAAAAAAAGTTTCACTTTTCAAAGCGTATCACGGATTGGTTGCTGCAGTCTGAGGTTTGAAATATTTTTTTCAGGCCAATCTACTAGAAGAGTATTCGGCTCAAGTTTGGTTTAAAAACTTGTGAACCTCATTTTCAATAATTAAATTTACTAACTTATGAGATTACTTATGAGAGAGACAGATTTATGAAACTGCTTTGTTTGTTAATATCAATTTACACCTTTTCCAAAAAGTATCCGATGTAAAAATATCTCCAATACATCCTCAATATGTATTTGAATAAACTGTTGTCTAATGAAACAGCTAATGAAACAACGCATATATTAAAGTTTATTTTATGTGGAATAAACATTTAATATACTTTTAAATATTTTAAGAAAACTGTTTCTCTTTTTATGGTTCTTTATAATTATTGTAGATTTTAAATCAAATATTTTATTTAAATGTAAAATATGTTCTATATTTCTTGTCAATACTTTTTTTTAAGTTTTATTGTCAGCTGTCGTTTTATTTCGTTTAACAATATTTGTACGCTTTTACGCAAAACATAGCGCCCATAAAAATCTAAGGTTTTAGAAGTTTTTTAGGTTTAAATCTAAAACCTTTTGTAAATAAAATGTCTCATTCTGATTCTTTTAAAACAACTTAACCATTTAATTCTGTACTAGCTAAAAAATACACACAAGCAAGTGAATAAATATTTTTTGTTTTATATTTATACTAATGTTTAGAATAAAGTGATGAAAATCATGATTCTACACTGATATATTAAAGAGAAAAGATTTGTATTTTTGTATGAATCAAATAAACTCCGAAACGACTGGACCGATTTCAAAAATTCTTTAGCCAATATAGAGCTACATTATCACTAAGTAACATAGGATATTTAACACCACGCTTCTACCCACTGGAGCGAGGCAGTAACCGAAGACGCAGGTGATACCGCGCAGTACAGCTAGTAATTTATAGACAATGTCCTTAGAAAATAAACGATCTTGGTGGAACTCAAGATTAGATGTATTTAAAGCTACTTACTTTAAAACAATATAAATCTGTTTTATTTCTTGCGGTTTGGTTCTCTTAATTAGAATTAATTGCATTACATCAGATCTGCATTTAAATATTAAGATTACTAAATAGTTTGTTTTGTTTACCATAATTATGACCGTTGTTTTTTATTTAAATAATGACGTTATGTCCTATTCAAATTAATCACAAATCTTTCCGATATTTCCTTTACTCTTTCTCTTTTTGTTGCTTATCATCATAATCTTAGCCTTTTCCAAACAATAACGATCTGATTTTTGTTTTATAAATGCGAGGATTTGATGATAATCTCTAAATTAATTGAATATTTCAGAGTACATAGATACGAATGTAACATTTTGTCATATTTTTATGAACTATGAATGAATAAGCAGCTATCAAACGGCTTAAAATTACGCTTATTTAACGGTGTGATATTTTTGTGATATTTTGATGTGTTATTTTTCTAATAAATTAATTTAATTAAAACGATCTTAGTTTTTTTTTTCAGTTTACTTTTTAGCTTCAGTTTAACAGGCTAGTTTTGTTGTTCTTTCTAATGAATAATGCTAATTTTGTTATTTTTAAATACCGAAATCCACAATGGATGTCCTGTGGCGCGCTAGAGTTGTCGGTCAGCCTCTTATTCCTCCTTAGAGCAGGGGCAAAACTGCATTCTCCACAATTACTCTCTAACTAACTCCAGTATAGTAAAGTTCTACTGAGCCAACAAGAAACAAACTGCCATATTTCAGCTCTATTTGCCATTCTCAAGACGTTCTATTGATATTCCTAGCTATTATCACGTCTCATAGAATCTGAAAGATATTATTTTAAGCGTCCGTAGGCCGTAAAACCCATAAGGATCATTTTATGACAACGATCTTGCTTAAGTTTATCATCGCTACTGAATGTGCTTTATTCTTTGAGAAACGTTTACATTTTATAGGTATTAATAAAGATGATGATATTCCTCAAATAGCTTTAATTACGGAATATAATTGACTTAATAGAGATTTAAATAATGATTGCAACGTAGAATACCTATGTTATGACTACACAGTTGTATTTGGTTTCATGAGAAACTCATTGTCATTGTAAAGAACCTTGTTTTACTTGCAAATTAACAATAAATACTACAAAATGCAGATTCATCATGATTCAGAGATCGTTTTTTTATTACTACGTTCATATTTTTCTAACTTAGGTACTATAATAATCTATTGCATTATAATTAATTACAAAAGCCACAAGTTGCACCATTTTTTTTATAATTCTTCTTTACGTTTGTTTGTCACTCCTTCTAAACGGCTGGAAAGATTCGGGAAAAATTGTATATTTCAATTGGTTGCTGGATGGTTTGAAAATAAAACTGAACCTGGTAGCTGGCACTGCTGTCGGTATAGGCCAAATAGGATTTGCTGGGCAAATCCAAATGACATCTGCCGTTGAAGAACATGACATAACATCATTGCTCTAAATTCCCAATGGGTTAGGTAGAGGTCTACACATAACAAACCATACTGCCAGTTGTGTTTTAAAAGTCACTGTAATAATCCTTACTTCCTTACTAATATTATAAAAGCCAAAGTGAGCTTATTTGTTTGTTTGTTATGTCTTTACGCCTAAATGGCCCGATTTTGATGAATTTTGGTACCGAGATAGTTGGGACCTTGGAGACGGACAAAGGATATGAAAAATAATAGGAAAGTGGAAGAAAAGGGAAGAGAAAGAATGTGTGTGTGTGTCAAGATTATGACATACACACACATAATCATTTATTTCTTCTAAAAAAGTTCTTAATTAAAATAAAGACAGGGCAGGCTATCAAGCATATTAAGGTTTCCCTGATGGAAGATTTAAAATTAATGTCCTCTCTATATGTATTAACTTTCAGTGAAGTAAAATGATCGTCGGAGACTATATTCATTTTGATTTTCTTGTCTGAATTTTACATCGTCCTCGGAACGGACGAATGAAATTTGAGTCTTAAATCCTATCTTAATTTTTAAGACAGTAGGTAAATTAAAAAATTGCCGATGGTATTTTTTTCACAGTGTATATTTTTCAGTGTTTTACCAAATCGTGGTCGTTTCGATGAACGTAAAATATGTACGATTTGTTTGCTAATAGGAAATCATCAAATAACTTGCCCCATTCTGGGCGGAGCGGGGGGGAGTGTCAGACTTTTACTTAATAAAACCCACCCATGTTCCTTTTTTTGCCCTTTATATTCCGGGGCCTCGGTATGTCTTTTGAACAACCCGCAACCTTGCAACCTTTAAAGAACGTTTAAAATCCAAACATTTCATAAAATAATTTAAAACTACCTAGTTTACACACTCTAATTAAAAAAACACTAAATATTTTTCTGCCATGTAGGAATTACAAAAATTAATTCATGCTGGCGTCGGCGTGTTTTCGGTAGTCTGTGAAAAATGCAAGATTAATCTTGTTTGCGAATTCTTTTTGTGAATTTTCAATGTTTTGAATTTCGCAAAACATTTTCTATTTTTAAAAGCAACCACGTACATTGTTGGCACAATTTAGTAATAAATGCATTTTAATTTTGCCGTTGTCTGTAGTAAATTGTTAGCAAATTTGACTTGGGAAATGTCCAACTTAAAATAGCTTATATTTGCTTTGTTTGTTGAGTAAAAAACAAGAAATCAAACACTCGAAACTTACAGAAATGATTTTAGGGTTGCGAGACCAACAAATGCATATTTCTTGACAATATATTCTGCTAATAACGCATGTTAAGGTACTTTTATACCGACAATCCAATTAGCTCGTGGTTTTCTACTCAATTAATTTCCAAATCGGTCAAAAGCGGACCGAAGGACCAAAAAGGTTTGTCCCTGAATTACAAGCAGTTGTTAAGTGAGCAACGTTCCTCTTGCGACCCTTATCAAGTGCAGACGGCTTGTGTGATGTATTTCAAGACAAACGTTTGATACGGCCTTTAATTGAATTCGTGTTTAGCTGCCCACGGTCTTTTATTTAAAACTCTCATTTATTTATTTTATTTTTTAAATAAAATGTTGCCCCACACTAAGAATTTCTCCTGTACCGTGGGAGCGTTTACAAACATTTAAATTCATATACACAAATAGCCAGACTCTAAACAATTAGCTGTAGGCCATACAAATATTTGTTCCGTCCGGGAATCGAACCCGCGATACGCAGTGCAGCAATCAATCGCTCAACCACTGCGCCAACCGTGCCGTCAAATTACACATTTCTTATTGTGTTAAAGATATTATTATGCTGCTGCAGCGTGGCACTGGAGCCTGGCCTGAGGAATAGCCCCTTATTTCCCATCTGTTGATATCAAATGTTATGGTGAACAACAAGTACTTAACTAATAATATAAATATTTGTGAAAGATTCTTGCCTGAAAAAGGGAAAAATAAATGTGCTGCACGATCGGTCACGGATCGGTCGGATAGGTCACGAACTTCCCCAAAACATAAACGTACAGTTAGCAAAAGAGATAAAGTAACCAAGCTCATAAGATACAGATGAAACTTTCTTAAAAATCCATTAATGTTTTGGAATAAACTTAAATTAATTTGATAGAAAACAAACATTTAATTAAATAATTAAAATTTGAGTAGAAGAGGTCCGTTGGTTTCTAAGAACAAATAGTATAAAAGAAAGTTCAACTAAATGTGACGAGCCTGGGTATCTTATTCTCCTTCACTGACTGTACCCAAGGTATGAGCACGCATGACAAGCACATAAGAGAAACCCATGCACGCGCAGAAACAAATGCACTCTGTATTGGTTTCTGCGCACACACTTGTACATTGATTGGCCGACGATAAACTATCAAGCTGATTATTATTATTTTCACTTTATACTTATAGAACCTTGACGCAACTGAGTAGTGGGGCTAACTATCCCCTCATTGTGTATGCCATTGTGGGCCAACAATACAGCAGCCCCATAAAGCAAACAGACTGTTCGAAAATCCTTTTTTTGCATGAGAAAACATCATATAACTTCCCTCACTTTGGGCGGAGCGGGGGTATGTATCAGACTTTTACTGACTAAAACCAATCCTTTTCCTTCTTTTTTGTGTTCCGGGGCCACGGTATCTTTTACGAAAAACCCTCAACTCTGACAGGCAGTGGCCTTGGTAGGCTTTTGCTGACATCCGCCGTCGACACGGCCTGTAGTCACTAGACGGACCGACGGTGAGCTACCCATTGCTTAGAGTCCATAAACCACCATGAGAAGTATTATAAAAGCCTCATTTAATTAACTGTTACAATCTTACACCGTGAAACAGAATTCGTACTTAATTACATGGCTCAGTATAACAAGTACTAGATATTCCAAACTTAATTAATAACCAATACTCTGTTACCTAACCATTACCACAGGTAATTTCACAGTAATCGAATCAAATCACCGATGTACGGAGCACGTGCAGACTGTAGATACGTCAATAATTGAAATCCCATAATTGCTTAATAAGTTAATAAGATGGCTGATAGGATAAGGGAAGAGTCTTGTAGGTAATGTATGTGTGCAGTTTATAAGCTGGCGATCGTTGTGGTGCTATTAAACCTTAATTAAAAAAGTAACCATAGAGCTTCTTGTCGATGCTTCTATATACGAAAAGACCAACCCGAATTGTGCACCTTTTCTGAACGATTCGTGCTCATGTAGGCCTATTTAAAACAAAATATTTTTGATTTGATTGATCTTGAATCATCGTCTGTTTGTTCTTTTCTAACTTATTTGGAGTCGGCTTGCTGTCTAACTTTATTCAGCCAGTTACCCTACCATGACGTCTTAAAGCAGAACTTATTTCACTGAGGGAAAGAGACAGAGCTATACAGGGTGTCTAGCACCATCTCTTTCCCACACAGGAATAAGAACTGCTATAAGATGACACCCTTCAGTTAGGTATACCAGTTAGTAAGCTAGGCCTTAGGCTTTTTAAGCTTTTTAGACCCTTTTGTTTTGTAAGTCTTCTAAACCTTAAATATTACAAATTTTCTACGGAACCCCTAGATTCGGATTCCACTTTGGAAATCGCTGGTCTAGGCTATTACTATATGTATCTGACGAGGCTACTTATCTCTTTTGTTGGCTGTAATTAGATGGTTCTACTTTTACCTAAATGTTTACAAAAACCTGGTCTTTATGTAAATTAATTGATTAAAGAAAACTGGCGCGCGGAACTAAAAACCTTTACAAAATGCATAACATTACGTAGACTAGGTACACGAGCAAAGTTAAAGTACAGAAATATATTACATTATCCGGGGTAGGATTTCATGCAAATAGGATCCCGGCTTACCCAGTAGTTCGAAAGTTGGTGACGTTAAAACCATACATCAGTGTCACAGGTAAATGCGGGAAACTAAAATTCGGTAGCAACTTTTACTCCACTGAATTTCCTGAAACAGCATTTCAGTAAAGATACTGTGACATTTAGTCATTTAGTTGAATAACTGAAATTCCATTTACCTATGAGCCTACTTAATATTCTGAAGTTCTGCATTTTTGGGTGGGTTTTTAGGGTTCCGTAGTCAACTAGGAACCCTTATAGTTTCGCCATGTCTGTCTGTCCGTCCGTCCGTCCGTCCGTCCGTCCGTCCGTCCTCGCTTAATCTCTGTGACCGTTAGCACTAGAAAGCTGAAATTTGGTACCAATATGTATATCAATCACGCCGACAAAGTGGTAAAATAAAAATTGGAAAAAAATGTTTTATTAGGGTAGCCACCCTATATGTAAAGTGGAGAGTGATTTTTTTTTAATTTCAACCCTAACGTGTGATATATTGTTGGAAAGGTATTTAAAAATGAATAGGGGTTTACTAAAATAATTTTTTGATATTGTCAATAATTTCGGAAATAATCGCTCCAAAAGTAAAAAACAATGTGTCCCCCCCCCTCTAACTTTTGAACCATAAGTTTAGAAAATATGAAAAAAATCTGAAAAGTAGAACTTTATAAGGACTTTCTATGAAAATTATTTTGAACTTGATTGACACAACAGTTTTTGTACAAAAAAGACAAAAAGTTTTACAAAATAATTTCTGGACTAAGTTTGTAGTATAATCGTATATGCAAGCATTTTTTTTTAACTTCGTTTACATATTATGTAAACGAAGTTAAAAAAAAAAGGTAAAAGGATAATAAAATATTATTTTATTATCCTGAACGTATCTTTTTTCAAACAAAAAAAAGAATTATTGAAATCGGTTCTCGCAATCCAAAATTATTAAAAAAAGTATTAATTAGGAAATACAATTCTCTAGTGTTCAATGTCAAACAAATAATAAACTCATAAGTGGGAACACTTATTGTGACGGACGGGAAACTACGGAACCCTACACTGAGCGTGGCCCGACACGCTCTTGGCCGGTTTTTTGTAAATTGGGATAAGGGCAGGAGAATCAGAATGGATGAATGATTGTGATGCCTTGTTCTGGAGTTATGTAAAAACTCGATAGGCGCTTTGGGATTTAACGGTTATTTTTTTCTGTGATCTCTAAGCAGCTGACCAGCTGTTTCGGGTATACCGTCACTATATATTTGTAGACAATTCTCACATTCGCTTACACCCAGATATTTTTGTATGTGTGAATTTTTTTTTTTACCTCTCCGAATTTTTTATTTATCATATTATAATTAAATTAATTACTAAATATATACAACCTATAAATATACACAAACTAATAATAAAAAAAATATATACAGAAAATTACAGGGCGTCAAAAAATTCGTCCGTATCGCCGTCAACAGGTAAAGTGCCCAGAAGGCTGGCAGCATTACCGCGTTGGATGGCAATGCTTATTTTTTGTGCAAAAAACAGGCCAGCCCTCTGGTCACGAGAAGAATCGACCAACCGCTTGGCGATTTCTCGAAATACTACATGGGCACTCGGACCCCATGGCCCTAGTGTTTCAAACCCAAACGGCTCAAAAACATAATTACCAATCAAATTGTGATATTTGCGCCGTTTGAGGTTTTCAGCACCTGCAGCAGCAGCTCCAGCGCAACCCACCGTACTAGGAAGATGGGATGGTGCAAGGGTGTCGACACAAGTTGCATCCCACACCAAAGATCTACCCAACTTCCATGGCATTATGGTCATACCATCTGGTCTCTTTCCATCGACGCGTACCAAGCCAGTTGGTTCTAAAACAGCTGGCACCCCGGCGGTGGCAAGAGCACGACGGATGAGATCATTAATGCAAGCGTGCCGAGCAATACGACCTGCGCTTTTACTGCAGGAAAGGCCATGGTGTCCGAGGCAGTCGACTGCTTCCCCACATTGACAGCGATGCGGAGCCCCACAGGGTGCACCCAATCGCAAACACGTAGCGAGCCGGAAGGTTGTGTCACCCAACAAAGTACCTATGTTAGGTGATGGTAACGCCTGTAGCCAGAGGCCCGATTCCCACTCACCCACAGCCAAAAAGCGGGCACGCTCAGCAGAATTGGTGGACGTATTAATAAGGTTATTCCGTACCAACCTGCAGAGCGGCTCATCCCACTGTCTCTGGGAAAACGGGTTCACGGGCCGATCCGAGTCCGGGCAAGCCATTTTCCAGGCATCCTCTGCGTCGGTCAAGCACGGCACTTCCGAGTCAACCAGGGAGAGAGCTAAAATTTTCCTGGTCAGCTTTTCAGTGCTGTGGACGGAAGACAGGAATGTGTAAGCTTACACTGGAAATTTTGCGGACGCCGAGGCCACCAAAACGAATTGGCAGGGTGGCTTGTAGCCACGCTCGGTCATCCAAGGCCATATTAAAAATGGAAGATACAGTATTGCGAATAATTTGATCAATTTTGTCCAAATGTTGTGGTTGCTTCCAAAGTGGAGAACAACGCAGAAAATACATAAAATTTGGACCAAAACAGCAATATCTTAACAGGGTGAACGCCGAATGCAAATTAATTTGAGATAGTCTGTCCGAAATATCAATAAAATGATTGATTTTGTTCTCGATGAAAGATGAAAAACTTTCTTCTAAAATAGGAGAACCTAGGAGGTGAAGGGAACTTTTTTCTAAAATTTTGATGTTTGGGGCTATTGCATTAAATTTATCTATAGTCAATTGTCTGTCGGTAATGTCAGAAAGGTAAATTTCGCACTTTGAGGGATTAAGGTCAAGGCCAATAGATTTAAATTGCTGTTTTAGTAGTTTCAGATCATTCAAAACAGTGTCAACATCACCTCCTAAAGTTCCATCGTCCAAGTACCAAATGTTAAATTTTGAATTTAATTTTTTGATTATGGGGTGAATAGCTAAACTGAAAATGACAGGCCCGAGAGGGTCACCTTGTTGGCAGCCAACTGCAGATTCCAAAACATTGTCCTTGAACAATAATTTAGATGGATGTCTATAACATTGCCATTGTGTGAATTAATTTTGCAAATACATTGATGTCACTTATGTAATAAACTCCAGGTATAAATTACTATATATTTTAGTACTTATTTTAACATTTTTACACTTCTAAATATTTTTATTTTTAGTTTATATCTGTTTATAGTTTGTAAATAATAGTAATTAATTTAATTAAAGAAAAAGGAAAACTTGTGTTTTGGCATATAAACAAGATATAAATCCACATACAAGTTAAAAAAGAACTGCAAAATTTACTAAGGCAGTTGCCAAGAAGTTTACTCAGTAAAAGCAATAATAATTAATCTATTATTAGGTATGTAACTCGGTTCCACCCGTTTGATGACTGCTTATTCCGTGTTTTTTTTTTCCAATGGTCGAGGATTATTTATGGTACAGCCTTTTTCAGTAATCCCTTTGCTTTCGCTCGACAGGTGGATCACAGCTATAATGAAACCTCCAACATTCGGATTACATGTTTATGATTTATTGAACCCATTTTTTGTTTCGACTAAATGAATAAGTATACCTAAGCGCAACATACCTTTAAAATATGATTCCGGAAAGTATCAAAAACTCAAAAAGAGTCAAAGCACTACAGGCACTGTTGAATGTCAAGAAACGAAATTTTATAGCTACAGTCAAAGACATGGCATAATAACTTGTAAAAGTACTGTTTTTGCCTATTCTAATTTTCAAAATTGCCTTTTCCATTTCTCTGTGAAAAAGAATGGGCAAGAAACTCCATAGACACTCTTATAAGTATATTATGTATACGTGTGTGTATTCTTGTAAGTATATTTTAAGAAATTGAAAAACCTTAATGCCAACGTCCACAAGATGTTGAAATTGCTAACAAGTCACCAGCAATTTTAAGTGTAAATCTTGCATTAGAAATAAATTTAACTATCTTCCATCCATCATTATCTTCCTGTACTGGCCTATGTTACTTGGAATTGACGCAACACGTTAATATCTTTCATTAGTCACGATCTTTCTGCGTTTGTTACTTAGAATTGGGGCAATACGTTTTTATGTTTGACGGGCCTGTTGGTCCAGTGGTTAGTGGCCCTGACTGCTGAGCCGGAGGTCGTGGGTTCGATTCCCACCCAGGACAAACTTTGTGTGATGAGGATGATTGTTTGTTCTGTGTCTGGGTGTGATTTATCTATAATATGTATGTATTTATAAATTATAATATAAGTATGTATATCAGTTGTCTGGTTACCATAACACAAGCTCTGCTTAGCTTGGGATCAGATAGCCGTGTGTGAGTTGTCCCAAGATATTTATTATTATTATTATTTATTATGTTCCATTCTCCTCTGTCAGCCGTGACGTTATCATTTACTCTTTACTCTCTTATCACTCACAGATTCCATCCACCGCTTACTTGGTTTTACTTGCAAAGTTTGTTGACTCGTTATTTTAAATTAATGTACCCAGTTGATTTTATATCGTTAAAAGCTGATGCACCTCTCTCAATTTCGGCAGCGTCATGACAATATTGAAAGTTTAATATTACTTTTATTTTTCTTGACATGAAGAAGATTTATTGCAAAGTATTAGTGCAACGTCAGCTAAGGTATTAGCTATTATTTGAATAAAATCTTTATCAAAGTCTATTGGAAAATTGGATAATAATGATCTTCAGAAAATTGTGAAGCTCTGTTTAGAAAATCTGTTTATTGAACTAGTACCTAGTTACTACTACATTGGTTCAGTCAAACCGAATGCAGAATAATATTTTGACCGATTGCCTATCTGACCTCCACAATCCAGTTAGTACAGTTCAAAGTTGATTACCTCATTGATTGTCGGTTTTTATTGTTTGAATATGAATACCCACTTACCTTACATAAAGAAAAAAATATTATTGGTCATAATGACGATGAGATAACAAAAAAAAATAAGACACGAAGTGACTACGACAAGTAGATCACCAATCAGAATGATGTTGCGCTATGGGGGCCCACAGCACAACGCCGAATTCCATGATGAGCCTGTTTACAATAACTCACCTAGTACTTCGTACCTATACCAAACACTAATGCAGTAATTCGTGTTCTACGCGCGTCTCAAAGAGGTCTCAGCAAAGCATGGCAGCTGCCAGCTGCCAGGGCTACCGCCTGCCGGGGTTGCGGGTTATTCGACAGAGATACCGTGGCCCCGGAACAAAAAGGGCAAATGAAGGAGCATGAGTGGGTTTTATTCACTAAAAGTCTGACACTCCCAGCTGCTACGCCCAGAGAGAGCGACGTTATTTCATGATTTCCCTTCAAAAAGCATTACCTCCGGATATATAGTATTTCCCATACAATGAGTAAGTATAGTAACTCATTCATGATTCATGACTGTTAAGCTAGTTTTCCGTGATTTTCCACCTGACCTTTGCATTTGTATAATTGTGTAACTGGAGTTATTGTACTATCGTCTACAGTGAGTGATGCGTTATGTACTTACGTAAAAATGCTAGTTAAAACCACAGAACATGATAGTTTGATTTATGTTCTGTGTTTTAATGGTGTTTATTGTTAATCATAAAGTTGCAGTTTTACATCCGCGTCAAAGTTCAGGAGGTGGTCTGAAAAAACACAAATCCTTACTAATATTATAAATGCGAAAGTAAGTTTGTTTCTTTGTTATGTCTTTACTGCTAAAAGACTAAACCGATTATGATGAAATTTGGTACAGATGTAGTTGGGACCCTGGAAACGGATATGGGCTAAAAAAAGTGAGAAATGGAGGAGAAAAGGGAAAAAGGGCAGAGAAAGTGGATGTGGAATTTTAACATTAATCGTAGCACAGGTGGTATAATAGTATGATTAATTCATTTATATACACACAAACTACTTAACAGGACATAACATTAAGACACAAGAGTACAAAGATACTGATTATTTCATGAGAAAAATGATGAAGATTCATTTTCATGGAAAGCTTTCACCCTGACAATAAAACAATAGGAAAGATTTCCATGAAAACAACTCTCATTGTTTCTCCCCTGGATACAAGACCGGTATTTTTCCATTGACTGCGCTGGATTGCGCTAGATCGTAGTAAATCCCAGCTGAATAATGCGCCGCTCACCATTGTTAGTTTGTGATTTTATTTTTTCTATCGTATTAAACGTTGCTTGTGGTGGTAGTCGTGGATAGTTTATTTATTTCAAGTCTGTTACAGACAGCGCAGAAGAGTAATTACTAAGGATAGGTTATTTTTTCTATTTTGCGGCGGTTTTCAATTAACTAATTATTGTAAGATTAATGTGTTACATCGCTTTCTCTGCAAGCTCACGTTAGACTCAATTTCTAACCACGCGCTCCCCAAATTAGTAGTGTAGGACACCCTCCGACCAGGTGGGATGACGATCTAAAAAAGACTGCAGGCAGATGCTAGATGCGGCAAGCTGAGCTGACAGGGCGCTATGGCGCTCATTAGGGGAGGGCTATGTCCAGCAGTGGACTAATATAGCCTGATGATGATGATGATGATGATGCTCCTCAAAAAGGTCGGCTAAGCAGAGGGGCATGTCTGGGCCACCGTCTGCCGGAGTTGGGGGTTTTTCGAGAGAGATACCGCGGCCCAGGAGCATAAAGGGCAAAAGAAGGAACATTGGTGGATTTTAGTGAGTAAAAGTCTGACACTGAAGTTATTTTACGATTTGCCATTCGTAAAAAAAAGTCTCAAATTCCAAAAATTACTCTCAGAAGGTTGTAGAGGACCGAAAAACGGATCTTATAGTAACAAAAACTATGCATGTGTGTACTCACACGGATACTTCCTAACGACTAAAACATTTCAGTCAAAACAGCTTCAATGAAAAATAGCTTTACTTAACTCCACGTTAGCTGATTACTTATCGTACGTCAAAAGCTAGCTGCCAGCACTCGGGTAATCCCAGTAGAATTTCGGAACAATTTAAATTCGTGAAGGATTGTTATTATTTCGGGTGAAATTAGTACAGCCGAGCTTATCTTTTGACGAGCCATGTGTGAACGCCGCCAGAAGAAACATATTTCATGAGGCATTTCCATAAACGAGCCGAATTTATTCCCACAAAATGCTGCGTTTCTCGTATAAATAAACCATAAATTCAAGCTGAATTATTTCGCTCGAAATACAATTTCGGGTATTCTTAAAAAATATGTAATTAGATGATTTCCGTCGGCTGTAAAGGTACAAGTTTGGGATTTTTCGTCTGTTGTTTCGTGAATTGCGTACAATTCTCATTTTGGAGGCCGGATATCCTTTTGTTCAATTAACGGAATTCCAAACACTGTTTCTTAATTAGTATTGGCGGCATTGTGCCTAATTGTTTTAATTGGTCCTTCGGTTCGATTGTAAAGCCTTGTATTGCCTTTTAAGCTATTTGAAGAAGAAGCTTTATTACAGTTCTACCCAGCGATTATTATGAATTCACAACTTTTTTCTCCAATAAGGGACCTATTAGAAAGTAATGTAAGTAAATAAAAATAAAACTTTGTAAAAACTTCACTTTTGAATGCTTTTTTAATTAGTTCGAGAGTATTTGGACTTGAGAGTTGAAGGTGACTATCGGATTAAGAAAAAAACCTTTTATGTCCAAATTGGCTTCATGAAAACGGTCAATACACCTTTGACTGGTTGCTCTTTCAAGGTTTTGTGTGTGGTTAACACAAAATTAACCTTGAAATCTAAACTACAGAAATTCTGAGAAAATTGAAAAGGCCGAAGACACAATGAAGAATACAAGAATGCACAACCACCAATCAGCCTATACAAAACCAGTTTAAGGGGAACTCTCACTGTACGTGAAATCTATACAAAGATGGGCCATGTTAAACTGGAAATGTATAGTTTCAAATGTCCCCGTCTATACACGACAAGGCTTGTTAAACGTTAGTCAGCGTCAGAAACATTAATTTTGCTGAAAATTTCACTGGAACTGACCATCTGTACTATCCGAAGTGGTTTTAACGTCTGATTAAGTTTAGAACCTTCAAAAACAGTGTTTAGTGAAACTTTAATTAATTCAACTGGACCCTAATAATTTCCAAGTGGTTGGATCCGTTTTGAAGAACCCTTTGTAGTGAGGGTTAAAGTTTGAGTAATATGTAGAAATTGATTAGGCATAACTGACTTTTATGTTATCTATTTCTAATACGCCTGCGTATCGTGCGCTACGAATAAATATATCTAAAAAAATATCTTGGGACAACTCACACACGGCTATCTGATCCCAAGCTAAGCAGAGCTTGTGTTATGGTAACCAGACAACTGATACATACATACTTATATAATTTATAAATACATACATATCATAGATAAATCACACCCAGACACAGAACAAACAATCATGCTCATCACACAAAGTTTGTCCTGGGTGGGAATCGAACCCAAGACCTCCGGCTCAGCAGTCAGGGCCACTAACCACTGGACCAACAGGCCCGTCAAATGCGCAGTTATTCTTCTAAATTCATCAACTGCCTAGCCTTTTCCCAAATTTGTTGGCGTCAACTTGCAGTCTAAACGATTGTAGCTGAATATCAATATTAAACATGGAGCGACTGCCAATCTGTCAAAGATCTATTAATTAATATCAATTGTATTAGTGTAGTATATTATTAATATTCTTATAAACTAGTAATCGGACTTTGATGCGTTGTTCCCTTCGATCAAAAATGTGTTGTTCCATTCAATTAAGAGATTGAGAATGAACTCCAAAAGGTTTACCTATATATTAAAGTAGTTTAAGTTTATATATTTTACTTACATAAACTATAGAAATGCTCCACATTACTAGATAGCACACGCGCAAAGCAAGGGCATCTCACTAGTTTTAAGTTCACCTAAGAAGTACGAAAATAGATTAAGTACTAAGATTTTTGTGGACTATCTCGATCTTAAGCCTCGGCTTAAGATCTGATAGGACCTTTGAGGGATACTAGTGATGTATTAGTTTCTATTTTTAACCATCGTAAGATAAAGAAGGTAAATTTAGTCCTAATGTCTTTGGCATCAGTTAAGATAAAATCCTCTTACTTAGCACCTCCATGAATTATTAGTCAACAGGGAACGAAGTCCAGAGACACAAAAAATATTCATCTGACGGCGTGGTTTCTTTGACACGATTATAAACATTAATAATTCTGATTCAAAGGACCAAATTTAGTAATGTACCGGAGGCTTTAACACCAAAACATTAATACCATACGTCATCACATGACAGATATATAAATTACCGCCAAAGGTACAAGCTTGGAGTAAAACCTTTTTTTGTTTTTTTTTTTTATTTAAGAATTTTCAATATCATCCTGGAGTCGTGATTTGTGTTCACTCAATGGCATGGGGTCGCATTGAAAAATGACTTGTCTGTCTCCTGAAGTGGTGGCGGTGATATAGGGATATTTTAAACTTGCGCTTGCGCTATGGTGCGGCGTTAGTTGGAGCACGCTTGCCTAGAAGAAACCGATTCATGCGAACTTTGAAGTGATACAGACTATACCTTTGTAAAATAATGATGTTAGGTCAAATATTATTATGTAGTCACAATTGCTCTCAAAACGATCTAAAATTTGACGACACGGTTGGCGCCGTGGCTAAGCGATCGACTGCCGCGCTGCGTGTCGCGGGTTCGATCCCTGCCCGGAACAAATATTTGTATGGCCTACAGATAGTTGTTCCGGGTCTGGGCTGTTTATGTATGTGAGTTTAAATTTTTATAAACGCACCCACGATACAGGAGAAATTCCTAGTATGGGGCAACGTTATTTAAAAAAAAAAACGATTATCGAGAAGCAAAACACTGTGAAGAAACCGGTACATTTTAGAACCTAGACATTGGAAGACACGTGTGGCCCACGGGGGCCCTCGATCTAGGCCCCCTTTTATAGGCAACGTTTATTATTCTTGTTTTATAATAGGTAGTAAAACAAAAGATTCTCACTTTAATGCGGACGTGTTTAGAGGACCAAATCACAGGCCCCAAATAGCTTTATGTTAGACAATTTCCAAAACAAAGAGGATTATCGAATCCAATTATTAATTAGCTTGGGGATTCTAGTTGAAGCCGTCAGGCTCGGGTAGGTATGTTAAAGGGCATTGGGGCCAAATCCCTTAACACCGGCTAAATCTCGAACGGGGAAACAATTTGATATGGGGTAGTGTTTGGGCAGGCTCGATCGAGTGGGAAAATTCAGTGAAATATTCACCCACGACGGCATTGAGCATGGATATGCGTTTAGGGTGAGAAGTTGTTTGTTTGTTTGTACGCAATCCAATGTTCTCATTAATCTCCAAAAATGGCTTGACTGATTTAGACGCGGTTTTTTTTTAATGTTTGTGTTTTATTGGTCATGGTTTGTAGCTAGCTATTACAGTATATATAATATTCCAGGTCCCATGTAAATAAATACGTTTTTCCAAAATGACTCAACGATTTAGAAGCGGGTTTTCGGTAAAATATTTATGATTATTTGGTGATGGTTCGTAGATAGTTGATGCAATATTTATATACTCTCCAGGGGGGGGGGGGGAACAAAAAGACATTTTTTGTATTGTTTAACTGATACGATTTTCTTTAAAATATTTGTTCATAGTTGTTTGTTTCATGTTACAGTGAGTTTACTAACCATTTTTGCGGATGGGAAATCATCAAATAACTTCCCCCGCTCTAGGCGGAGATTCATCACCAACGATGCCCCCCGCCCCCACTCTTGTCCAGCTCTGCACGGGCGTTTTTTGAAATTTCAACAAGTTTACTAATATTAAACCAACTGATATTGACTAAAAGTTGACAGAAAGAATTAATTTTATTGACATTACAATAATATAAATATAAGCATTATCTATTTTTTTTAAACAGCCAAGGTAAGTATCTGCCATTAGATATTTATAACATTTGAAACGGGTATTTAACATGTTTAGGATTTATAATAAGTTTCCATGAGTAAAATGGTATATGCCGTTTCAAATATTAAAAATAATTATCTACATTTTATTGACATTTACTTTAATAGCCAGTGGTGCCGAATCTGATGAACCTCTGGATTAAACTAGACTAAGATTAAAATAACGTACCTACCTAGTTACATCTAATTTTATTCCACAATATTTTATTTGGTGAAAAACGTGAACTTCAGAATAGTGAGATTGCAATTTTCTCTAAATTGAGTAACTGAACTATCATACTACTATTCATTTGTTTAATATAGGTTAACAATCGTAATATAGATCTTAACTATGGTTGGAAAAAAGTGCGCTGTTATGCCAGAGAGCGTATAAATACAGGTATTAATAATTTATTTTAATGACAGTCAATTGTGTTTAAAAACTAAATGAATATGTTTAAAAATAACAGCAACTGAAAAATAAAGTATATGTCAAAAATTTTAAACACTTAATTAAAAAAAAAACGAAAATAAAATAATGTTAATACAAACACAAAGACTCAAAAGAACAACTAAGAAATACATATTATATCAAAAAATACAGTTTTCATGTCAAGGTCAGGAATGAAGTATCTATAATTTACCATGTCATCGTTCTGCCATTAGATTTTTGTATGTCAGACATTCAGAAATACTGTAATATGCTTTATTCACCAGTAAGTATCTTAGCTGTTTCTTAAATAGGTTAAGATTTAGTTCTCTGATTGGCTTGGGTACCTATGTAGTTAAAAATGACTGGTGCCATGCAAAACACTCTTTTATACTTTAATGCTGTATGAGACCTTCTTACGCATAAGCTAGTATTATCCCTTCGACCTTCGGTTATTAATATCTGACATCTTAGTAAATAATTTTGGATTGTTTTTAACAAATGCACGTGTATGCTACATCAGCATGTTTTGTGTAAAACTTTAAACTGTTCGACACAAATGTAAATTTGTTAAAGAATAAATAATTAGAAACATCCCTATAAAGTTTAAATAAGTATATATTATCGTAGCAATAGTTAGTAGAAAACTTTTATTGATACTCACAATTTTGCATCAACATTTTATTCCAACAAAATCCTAGAGGGGGCAGTAACTTGGCCCGCGTAGCTACGACACGAGCTATTATTAAAGTACTCTTCAACCCTCTGTCTGAGGCAAGCTCCGCCATTTTAATAGGAGCCGTCATTATCCGTGGCAGGGCCTAATGAACGTTCTCGTGATAGTGCTAAATGAAACGTCGTGCCTCCACTCATATTATTCTATTTACTTTTGAAAGAAAATTTTAATAAAATTATTTTTAGACCGCAACTTTTATCTGTGAAGATGATTAACTGCATCCCGTTGGCCTTTCACTGTGTTTATTTTGAAGGAAATTATTTATAAACTAATTTGTATTTAAAATTAATTACTAATTAACTGTATTTGTACTAAAGGCTGACCTTTGCAGATGATTGATCGTGATATGAACTTAACAAAAAGTATAAAATATTTGAAAACTTAAATAGCGAAAAGTACTAAGCTTTTTGAGGTGTTCAAATTATACAACGTTTCATATATGTATAAGCAAAGATGAAGTTATATGAAAAACAAGACAGACCAAATCCATTGATGTTTTCCCAGTGGATATAGGTTATGGTGTAAGAATTTTCAGCCTCTTGGGAAATTAGACTAGAAATATCAACATTTCGCAAAATCCGTACGTCTCGAATGAAAACATTTTGTTTTTCAATATTTCACCCAGCTTTTATTAGTAGAATTACGTTCAAAAGTCAGTTTGTTTTAAACTGATCACTCCATCTACCTACCTATATAATGTTATGTTACTAAGAACCAAAATTGAATTAAACTTCTGGCACAAAAATAAAACTTCCAGTAAACCTAGGGTTATTTTGAGCCAATTTAGCTTTGTGTTGGAAATAAATCCCCATTGATCTACAAGTAGCAATTCAGAGAGCGGTCCCATTCACCGATTAGCTTTGAAATACGAAACAGTAGCGTTGCCCATTTGTAGTTCAGAATCCAATCAATTTATTTCGATCCTAATTTTGTGGAGTCCCCTTTTGAACCCTAAATACCTCGGCCTATAGCCGATAGCCACTAAGTGACAGGGGTTGTGTAAAATTAAATCTGGCACGTGTTATCGCGGGGTTAGTTAGCTCAAGGATTATCGGAACCTTTTTAGGGGTAAGTAGGTTTTTGTTTGTAGTGGTGTGATGAAAAAGTAATGGTAATAAATTTTATCTAGTACATTTCCTCGAAAACTGACTCTTATTGCACTGCTAGAAGATTCAACATTGTATTTTAAACGCTTGTTTTTTTTTCATTTATCGCAGCAAGGTCTTTTTATTTCAACATCTCTGTAAGGTGATATCAACAAATCAACACTTTTTTGTGCTGTTTTCTTATTGGAATATTAGGCTAACCTTTATTTTTTCAGCCTGCGAAAGGCAAAGCGCGGGGATAAAAGCAAATAACATAATATTTTCATAGTGATTGACGTCAAAAATACATTTCGTTTTATTATTCTATTTTTTCGTCAGTATATTGAAAAACTTCGTTTGATGCACGGGGGCATTTGTTACTGCAGTTTTCGGCTCCATTAAAAAGTAAATTTCGACTCGGAGGCAATGGAAAAGTTCTCTCACTTGTGTCAAAATGTGTTTGTGTGTGTCTTTTTATGTTTACTGTGCCTGTACATGATATAATCATAATTTTCACGTTTGAATATCTTCCCAGACCGTGTGTGCAATATGTTTTCAGCAATATGTTAGACAAAATGAAAATGAATTGCAGAGACAAGATCATTCCAAATATTACCTACGTTAAAACATGTTCGTGTCATAAATATTATTCTGCAGCCTCTTCTCATTTCGACATTGATGACCAGTTTTTATTAATCCCGCGGAGTTTCATCATTATTGAATATTTTAGAGAATGTTTGTAATGAAAATCTACCGGAACTTGGAGCCACTTGGAAATAACTTCTTTGACGTTCCACTCGAAGGTAGCGAGCGCTCCAATTTATTCAAACTGTCCAATACTTTTTACTTAGCTCTACTTGGGCACTTGGTTATCTTGCAGTGAGCGATGAAATATTTTGATTTCGTTTTCTGGAGTAAATTTAATTGTGTTTAAAGTGTTCACAAGAATCGTGGTAGAAGAAACGAGGCCGAGCTTTTTTTCTTCTTACCTTGGTGTTAGAGCTTTTTTGCCGACCATAGGCGTTTTGTACTCTTAGAAAATGCTTGAAATGCCGTCATATATATATATATAAATGCCCAGGACATGTATTTTCATTTGCTTTTCAACCGGAGACTGCCATTTTTTCTATTTATTTTTTAATTTCATGGCAAGTCAATACTTTTCTTATAAAAAACCAAGTGCGTAGAAGACTTATTTGACACCACAGTAAGACTGATCGCGGGAGATGCTGGTTTCAAATGAGTATTTATACGAGTAACAACGGACTATCATAACAGATGATTTGAGTAGGGCAGGGCGTTAAAGAGGGAACTCCCCACATGCATGATTTGTTTTTGCAGTGTCTATTCTAGTTCTGTACACCACGAGCTTCGCCTTAAAATTCCTGTCTAAAAGAGAAGTCATTAATATTGATTGCTACGAATTGCCAGAATTAGTAGGAGTCATTAAGTGCTACCTTAATCTGATGTCTCCAGAATTAATGATCAAACATTTTTGTCTTGGCCCAGGACGTTAATTCCACTTTGTAATAATTTATTTTGTTCCCGTCTCGCACTTGATTCGTGAGGAAAATTATAAGCGTGGCTGTTATCAATGTTTGTCTGGAATAATGGGAAACAGATAATCTTTGCGATTTTTTTTAAGTTTTGGAAAATAATTGGTTTTTACCTATTTTCTGGAACGGGAAAACAAAGTATTTGTTTGTTGGTATCACGATTTGAGATTATTCTTACTAATACATATTATAAAAGCAAAAGTGTTGATTCTTTGTTTGTTACGTCTTCACGCTTAAATGGCAAAACCGATTATGATGAATTTTGGTACAGAGATAGTTGGGACCTTGGAGGCGGACATAGGCTACTTTTTGTCACTTTCTAACTCCCACTTCGCTAAAATAGGGAGTGGAAGTTTGTATGGAGCATTCCGCTATTTTCAAGGTAGGAAGTTAAAAATTGGTATGCGGACTATTTGTCAGTAACAAAAACATCGTGCATCTTGTTTTTGGAAATCTGCCACCAACCTCTAAAAAGAGCGGATGAAATTATATGGGACTTTTTGCAGTTTTCAATGTAGGAAGCTACAAATCGGTACATACACTCGTTGTTACCAACGAAAAATACCTGTAAATCAGCAAAGGGGAACTGTTTAAACCCGAATTCAACGCGAGCGAAGCCGCGGGCTAAAGCTAGTAAGGATAAAAGCTTCGCCTGTCTTGGTGACAAAAAAACAGTAATATTAATATTTTAAGTTTTTAAAATCCAATCCACAATAACCTAATACATTAATCGTGATTAATATGCTGTGGGCAAAAGATTCTCTAACATTTATTTTAAGCGATTTATCAACTGGACATACCTACATGTTAAGAATATTGTTAACCTTGTGATTTAGTAATACGTTATTTATTTTACAAAACCGTTTTTTCTTAGGTATGTATTAATACATTCATCACAAAACTGTACAATCTATAATTAAGTAATTTGATACAGTTTTTACCATATTTTCAAACATTTCTTAAAGAACTATAATATACAACTAGTTAGCGCCCGCGGTATCGCCTGCGTAATATTGAAAAAAAATCCTATTTGTTATTCCAGACTATAATCTACCTCTGTGCCAAATTTTATTAATATCCGTTAAGCCGTTTTGGCGTGAAAGAATAACAAAAAACCATACATCCTCACAAACATTCGCATTTATAATATTAGTAGGATATACATTCATATTATTTAGATAAAGCCAGGGCTAGCGATACAAAGTCGCCGTAAGAAGGTCAATTTCAAGGCCATTTATAGTTTTTATTGATGCGTTCATCTTTTTGTTTGCCCAGGTAATGATCAAATAATTGAACACTATGGTGTACAAAAACTATCCACGCATGTTGTAGGTAAGTCTTATTATTTCCTAGCCTTTTTGCAACAATGTTGGGTTCGGCTTTCAGTCTAACCGGATGCAGCTGAATACAATTATTTTACATGGAGACTGTCTATCCGATTTTCACAACCCCGTTTGTACTGGGTATGGCTTAAACCCGGATGGAGTTATTAATTTTCTAGGAAATATACAGGGTGTTTGGAAGATCGATGCAAAGCCGTGAAGCAGACCTAGTATAGACCATTTAGAACCATTTGAACCTAACTTGTCTTCGGCGAAGTGTGACTATTTTTTTTTAATCAAATTTTAATGATTTTTGATGATAATCCTAAAATTTTGCAGTTATTTGCAAATAATTAGTCAGTTTGAAAGATAAATCATTTATTTTTTTAATTTATTTTATTAAAGTAATGTCTGAACAATCAAACGAAACATGATTAAGGCATCTGTGTCATGAGAATTTTTTTTTTTAGACAGTTGAAGTTAATACTTCTGTTTTTAGATTAAGAAAACAGATTTTTGACAGTTAAAAAAAAAATCACGGATCGTGCTTTTTCTGTTCAAACATTTTTAAAGACATGCCTAGTTATTAGACTTTCTTTTGAGGTATCAATTACGCAGATAGCTTACAAATTATTGAAATTAGGATCTACAAACTAAAGTGAGGGAGAAAATTAAAATGTATCGGTGAAATAATTAAAACAAAATTTTAATACAAATCATTTATTTTTCATGTTCAAAATGTCCGCCGCGGTTCCTAACACAAGCACGGGCCCGTCTTCTCACTTCCGTTGTTGTAATTTTCAACTTCATCTCTAGTTTCATTGTTTCAAATGCTGAATTTATTCTCGCAATCAGTTCTTCTTTAGTATTTATCTCTACGTTTGTATAAACTAGTTCCTTGGCCCGACCCCACACGAAAAAGTCAAGCGGCGTTAGATTGGGTGACCGGGCGGGCCAAGGGATTGGTGGGAAGGATACAGTTTTGTCGTTTTCTTCTTAACTCTGACATTGAAAATGCATGGTTTCTGAAGTCAATCTTGTGGACAGACGAAAGTAAATTTTCTAGGGAAGGCATAACTAATTTCCACAATCTTCATCAATGGGCTGAAAAACACAACAATCCACATTGGAAAAAGCAGAAGTCATTTCAAAGGAAATTCTCGGTCAACGTGTGGGCCGGAGTGATCGGCAGAACACTGGTTGGGCCCCATTTCTTACCGGATAATTTGAATGGCAATAGTTATTTGGAATTCTTACAAAATGATTTTCCAGAGCTTGTAGAGGAATCCGGGGCCCTAATATTCACAGGAGACCGAGAAATTATTTTCCAACAAGATGGTTGTCCAGCGCATTGGACATTGAATGTACGCGAGCACTTAAACAATTGCTTCCCTGACAGCTGGATCGGCAGAGACGGACCAATCCCTTGGCCCGCCCGGTCACCCGATCTAACGCCGCTTGACTTTTTCGTGTGGGGTCGGGCCAAGGAACTAGTTTATACAAACGTAGAGATAAATACTAAAGAAGAACTGATTGCGAGAATAAATTCAGCATTTGAAACAATGAAACTAGAGATGAAGTTGAAAATTACAACAACGGAAGTGAGAAGACGGGCCCGTGCTTGTGTTAGGAACCGCGGCGGACATTTTGAACATGAAAAATAAATGATTTGTATTAAAATTTTGTTTTAATTATTTCACCGATACATTTTAATTTTCTCCCTCACTTTAGTTTGTAGATCCTAATTTCAATAATTTGTAAGCTATCTGCGTAATTGATACCTCAAAAGAAAGTCTAATAACTAGGCATGTCTTTAAAAATGTTTGAACAGAAAAAGCACGATCCGTGATTTTTTTTTTAACTGTCAAAAATCTGTTTTCTTAATCTAAAAACAGAAGTATTAACTTCAACTGTCTAAAAAAAAAAATTCTCATGACACAGATGCCTTAATCATGTTTCGTTTGATTGTTCAGACATTACTTTAATAAAATAAATTAAAAAAATAAATGATTTATCTTTCAAACTGACTAATTATTTGCAAATAACTGCAAAATTTTAGGATTATCATCAAAAATCATTAAAATTTGATTAAAAAAAAATAGTCACACTTCGCCGAAGACAAGTTAGGTTCAAATGGTTCTAAATGGTCTATACTAGGTCTGCTTCACGGCTTTGCATCGATCTTCCAAACACCCTGTATTGTTCAATTTTTTGTGTCGTTTTTCCGACTGTAATGTCAATTTGTTACGTTTTTTTTTACGTTGTCCCGCACTAGGATTTCTCCTGTATGGTGGGAGCGTTAGCAAACATTTAAACTCACATACACAAACAGCGAGACCCGGAACAACTATTTGTAGGTCATACAAATATTTGTTCCGTGCGGGGATCGAACCCGCGACACGATCGATCGCTCAGCCACTGCGGCAACCGTGTCGTCAGAACACCTCCGTGATCCCATTTTTTAGTATAATCTCTCTTGATTATAAATTATCGAATTAAAACAATACATTCACAAAAAACCCCTACCTTCTCAGTGACCAAGACTCCGTTAATTACAAACAATTACACTAAACGATATACTTTTCGAACAAAACTTACTTCTCTCCAACTTTGTTGGAACCAGCATTATCTTAACGGGTCATTTTAGCGGCTTCAAGATAATGAATGGAAATTGTTTATTAAATTAGTTGGTGGAAGCTGCTTTATCAACCATCGGGGGCAGTCACGACTAGGGTTACCTTAAAAGAAATCGGAATTCCTGAAAAAAAACCGGGCAAAGAAGTCTTACTTTTTTATTCTTTATCTCATTCTGGGAAAAGGCCAGTCCCCCGAGTTTTTCAATAAAACTTAGAAAACAAACATTATGTATGCGGAATATTCGGATCATTTATCCGAATTTTCGCAAGGATCAAAATGCGCTGAGCTAGAAAATGTCCGGAAAATCCAGACGGATACTAACTCTAGTCATGACGCAATCAAAATTCGGCGCCTCCGCCATCTTATCCTAGTCATTCCTGTTAACGGTAAGTACAACCTTCGTTTGATGTTGTTGGGAGATTTGCTTTGGATATTAATGAATGGCACTACAAGAAGGTGTTATGCAATACTGTGTGCGTCTATGTTTTGCAATAAAACAGAATAGTTGAAAATATTGTATTTGGTAATACAATATTTTCAACTATTCTGTTTTATAAGACTTTAAAAAATAAGTAAGTTTGTGTCCAGTTGATGGCATTAGGCTCGCCCTCTATTACATGGTACTTAAATTTAACTGGTGAAATGTGAGTTTACTATTAGGTAGACTTCTGCCTAACCCTTTGTTGATTACAAGCCCTATGTTATGTTTTAATAAAGTAATTCTATATTTTTTTTTTGACAAAACTATGGATTATAATTATACATATTATATTCCTTGTTTATATATCACTGTAACAAAATAAGATAACATTACATAATGGTTAAGCAAAAGGAAATAAGTGTTTGAGGTCCGAACATTCTTCCCCCCCAAAACTAGGTCGCTACTTTATTCCGTTAAGATAACAGAAACTTATTTAAAATCTAATCAATGTAATTTTTGTCAAGGGTCTAATATATATCTTACGGAACGTGAAGGTTTTAAGGCTCGTCCTTTATATCTTACATTCAATAAAGTTTCAGCTTTATTCAAATTTTATTACCGTTCTTAGATTTTCGCTATTTCATTAACATTTAGATTTTAAAGGCACTTTGCCGAGCCCATAAAGAAACATTACCATAAGTCCAGAATCATGAATTTAAGACATGTACAATGTTTAATTATTGTAACCTCGATAGCTTTTGTTTTAGAGAAAGAAAGTGAATTAAACTTCAATCTTCAAGAGAATTGTTAATTCTTTACGCCTTCTTCTTTTCAGTGATACAATTTTGGTTTTTTCAGGAGCCTATTAAAAGAACAATGCAATCAGTCTTTTCTTGGTATTTGAAAAGAAATCAGTTGGGATTGAAACTAGAAGACAAAAAAGAGTCTGTGGTAAACCAACTGATGACTTCCAAGGAAATGATTAGTTTTTGTTAAGCCTCTGTTGTGTTTAAGGTTCCGAACATTTCGCTCGTAATGTCTGTCTGTCAAGACACTTTATCTCGGAAACGCGTAGAGTTATCGACTTGAAATTACAACCATATACTCTAGTCTATTGTCTCTTAAAGCTGTAAAAAAATGATAATAATCGCAGCAGCTTGCTTTCGGCTGTTGCAAATGCTAAACGCACTTCCTTTTTGAGAGAAAATTGCGTTCTATGAGTTCTTTGCCATGGAAACGTAAAAATGATTAGAATTTAGATTATGAAAACTAAATTAATGCAGATCTTGTTTATGAAAACCAGTTCATGTAACAAAATCAGTAAAACCCACCCTAAGTCATCTCAGTCAAAAGATATGGCCGTTTATATCGCAAGTGGAGTCCGACACGCACATGACAGTTTTATCAACTTACTAGCTAGCGCCCGCGGCTTCGCCCACGCGATGATAAAAAAAGTATTATTCATCAAGATCCGGTCAGCCGTTTTGACGTGAAAGAGTAACAAACATCCATCCTCACAAACATTTGCATTTATAATATTAGTAGAATGTAGCGCTATTGTTTGGAGGAGGACTTTGCCCAGCTGTCGGGGCATACAAAGCTACTGATAAAACTAAAAGGTACAAACGGAGCATCCAAGTATGCGTTTACTGTCTGTAATATAATCTATCAAATATTATCTAGATTAAGCAAAATTAAAACATGATCAATACATCTTAGTTTATATTAAGCGTTCCGAAAGAGCAGGTAATCTTTTACTTAGCTATTAATATTAGATTTAATATATAGTAGTTGCTTGATTAATGCACCACATTACTTAAAGTTATTCATATATTGCATATTCATAACGTTATTATTAAAGTTAGAATTTAACGAGCTAAAGCATTTTGTAACGTAAGTTTAAGAGTGACGCGCGATCATTTAGTATGCGTCTTAGTTTGGGTTGTTGACAATTCAATTAATTTAAGACAGACTCATATCTATACTAATATTATAAAGCTGAAGAGTTTGTTTGTTTGAACGCGCTAATCTCAGGGACTACTGGTTGGAATTGGAAAATTCTTTTAGTGTTGGATAGTCCATTTCTTGAGGAAGGCTATAGGCTATATAACATTACGCTACGACCAACAGGTGCTGAGCAGCGCGGGTGAAACCGTGGGGAACAGCTAGTCATTTATAACTTTGTTAATAGGTACGCTTCTAATGCCAAAAAAATATTTTTTTTCAACGTCAAAACTAAACCTATTGACCTAGTTTGATAAAAATAGTCGCATATCTCAAAAACTAAATATAAAACCTTGTTCAAACAAATTTTTGTTCAAAGTTTTTATACTTAGTACAAATTAACAAAAGGGAAAAAATTTTGTGTTCACTAAAAATACTGATCGTGCACCAAATATTCTGTCCTGAATGCAAAAAAAATGCGTAGGTTAGGTTAGGTTAAAACTGCGACCCCCTACGCACGAGCCGAGCGAGCGGAGCGAGCGGTGCCGCGGCAGCGGCCGGCGAGTGTCAGTAGCGACTTGCATTAATAGAAAATGGATAAAGATATAACACTTTTTTATTGTAGTGCTGTCTTTTTCCTGATGCTCGTTATGACCATCGTAGACCTCATCTGTCGCTTACCATCAGGCGAGATCGAGGTCAAGAGTGAGTTTAACATATTTTGGTGCTCATTCAGTAAATTTGGTGCAACACAGGCAAAATTAGGTAAACGAAATGGGAATAAATTGAAGTACGTTTAAATACCATCCTTAACAAAATAGTTTGTGCTGTTAATTTAAATTGTTTCTGCAAGCATGTGTGTAATAGGGCGGCTTCCAGTCTAACCAGATGCAGCTGAATATCAGTATTTTACATGGAGCGACTGCCTATCTGAACTCCACAATCCAGTTAATACTGGGTAATACGATACCCCTTTTTAAGACTGGATGTCAGACTTTCGGAACACTGACTAAGTGTAACAACTCTCAAAGATCTACAAATGACAGCCGGAACTAACAGCTTAACGTGCTCTCCGAGGCACGGAGGAAACTCGGTATGTAACGGGTGGTCACCTACCGAGATAACACCTAGGCAAGCGCGGCTTAACATAAAGATCGACCCGAGCGGCTGCTATTATTTAGCCCCGAGCTCCTCTCCTTATGTAATTACTTATATTAAATACAAAAAAGATTTATGATTTTTTTTAAGATTTTTCTTTTGAAATTAGGGGTCGTAAACAATTTTTTCGGCTTTAAAAGCAAATACTCGTATTTCATCAAACATTGACTTCAGAGAAAAAAGTAATTTTCGAACTTCCATACCTGTCTGCTCTTGATTTGACATTAATTATATGTAGTGGTCATAAAATACACCTACTCTCCGAGATTCAGATGTGTGGTTCCAACAGACTCGGAATAAAATTGCTGTGACATACTTACAAACAGAAAGGTGGAAAGAGCGAATTTATAAGGGTTCCGTTTTAGTCGTTTGGCTACAGAACTCTAATATTAGACATAAACACGTACACTCCACTTATTAAAATACAATTATAACCAAAATTGTAAAATCATGTTTCATGTCAAATAAAATATCCGAATTCAAATTTAAACCAAAAAAAAGTTATATTAAATAACGTTTGTTAAGTCTACAAATAGAACTCAAACTCCAACAATTCCAACGAATTTTAATGTTGTCGAGATAAGCTTAAAGTTATCCCACCGCATTTGAAATGAGGGTAGAAAAACAAGAGGCGTTTAGCGGTCACAGACCCACGGCACATACAAATTCAATACAAGCGGAAAACTATGTAATTTTCTAAGTGAACATAGCGGCAACGTGCTTACCGAGCTCTACCAAGCTTTATTAAATTCAGACTGAACAGAAATTCTGGGAAGACCTTTCTGAGAGCACACTGTCAGCGAGTAGCGACGCTGACACTGGCGAAGAAAGGAAATAGTTTTCTTCTACACTAATACAAACAACAAGACCGATTCTTTTTTTTTTAATTTAAAAATTCTGTTTTTTTTTTAATCTACTTCTCACACGATTTTCCAAACACCTTTGTCATTGGCATAATTGTCGACATTGGCACCAATTGCTATAGAGAAAGAAAGAAGAATGGGTTACGAAACCGCTTTCTAACAATAGGTCATTAAAACACAAGTGGTAGTTATCACACGAGATAAATACAGAGAACTTGTTGCGAAAGTAATAAAATTCAAAATAATGATTGAATCGAAAATTTCGATATTCTCCTTGTTTCTCAACGAACTTAAAACGCTCTGTATAATTTATGGACATGACGTCACTGTGAAAGTCAACAAAACTTTTTCAGGAGACTCCACTTCATTCGCACCCAGAACTATAACACCCTCTTATGAAAACATATAGCTATATGTTCCCCTGTAATAGCCATAAGTGTGTGTAAACGACGGGGCTTAATAGTGGGGTGTGTTTTTTATGTCAGCAGTTGTGCACATTACATGGGAGCCATACTGTGCCCGGGTGAGGCGTTAGCTAAATACATTATTTGTTTGTGTGCGTTTATTTGCGTATGTGCGTTTGTGGTTACACTATTATTATGTTTTTGCGTTGAGCCTCACTGAAAATTCTGTCTAAAGTTTTAAGCAGTTTTCTAAATTAAAATGATTTTATCGGTACTGTTCTTGAGAAAGGATAGGTTCGTAGTTTTCACCACCGGCATGTGTTTATGACCAGAAGGGCTACCATGACATCTTATAGCAGTTCTTATTCCACTGAGGGAAAAAGATGGTGCTAGACACCCTGTATAGCTCTATCTCTTTCCCTCAGTGGAATAAGAACTGCTTTAAGACGTCATAGTAGGGTAGCTGATGTGAGATGGTGGTCGAAGGAGTATGAACATAAGTTCATAAGTCCGCCTTTGTACAATGTTTTGTTAATTGTGCATGAAATTTTAATAAATAAAATAAATAAATAAGTTCATTGGAAGTACGTATCAATCAAATTACTGTATGTCAATTAATTCCTTAAACGATTTCACAAATACCTTGATTGCTGTACAAAGATTTACAAAGTCATAATATAGAAAATCACGAAAAGCTGTTATTTTTAGGGTTCCGTACCTTAAAAGGAAAAAACGGGAACCTTATTGGCTCACTTTGTTGTCCGGAACATCTCGGGAACGCGTGGGGGTGGCGTGGCAAGTTGAAATAAAAACCATATACTCAAATCTGTGGTCCCTTTGTGCTGTAAAAAAATCAACCCTCTCAATCTAGGCAGGAAAAATATATGGTTGTTTATGTCGCTAGTTAGTACGGAAAACTTAGTGCGCAAGTCTAAATCGCTCTCGGCCGGTTTTTTTTCCCTATCACCCTCGCTGACAGAATCGCTGTCTCTACAACCCCATACCAAGTTAAACAGATGTATGTACGTATCTATTAGGGAAGTATTACCTCGGCAACATGACGGTAATACGTTTGGTGACGTTTTCATTTAAGAAATAAATAGCCGAGGTACGTGGTACGCATACCACTTAGAGAGCGTTGTTTTGGTGGCGGCGTGTAAGGATCGCGAATTTTGAGTGACGCGTGAAGTTGTCAAGATTGGTTAGTATGTAGTGTCTTTTAAGGGTATACATACGTTTATGCTGTTTTTATTAGTATTGTAGAATACATACTTTAATATAAATACAGAATGAGAAAAAAAATAACTGGATTTTGCTTTGAGGTTATTCTGTAGAAGATATTTGCAGGCTTATGAGTAAGTAATTTTGCAATTATCTTTTTGCTAAAAATCTAATTCTTTCCATAGTGTTTAGTACTCAATCAGTTGTTCTTATGAAACTTTATCGATTTGTTTTAGCCAAAAGCTAATAATGTGAAATTTATATACATACCTGTACTTATAAAAAATATGAGTTTTAGAACTTTTCTTGTGTATATTCAATGTTAATCAATATTATTACTAAATAAATTATTATTTACAAAATATAAATAGACTAATAATAAAAATAAGTACAAGTAAAAAATGTAATGGTTACAGGGCGTCAAAAAATTCGTGCATATTGCAGTCAACAGGAAAAGTGCCCAGAAGGCTGGATGGCAATGCTATTTTTTTCTACAAAACAGACCAGCCCTCTGGTCCCGAGAAGAGTCGACCAACCGCTTTTCATGTTAGATTTTGTTATTTATACTATATGCCAAATTACAGGTAGTTTTGTCTAGTGTGGTGCATTATTAATAAAGCCGTTATACCCCATATTTAAACAAGGCATAAATATTAACTCGCTCACATAAGTTAATTCCTAACTTTAGAATATAATTTGTAGCGTTGCGGTTATTTTGCTGGTAAAATAGTGGATGAAAGCGTTATGTAAATTTGTTCAGCACAGTGTCATCCAAAAGTTTAAATATTTAAATGAACTCGTTGAAAATGAAATATATTAGAGCTGACTTTAGTTACACATTGTAACACTGTGGTTAGGTATATTGAAAATAGCTCTTGTGTTTTATGGCTTTAGAGTTTTCTATTCTTTACTCAAGTAGATGCTTATGAGTACCTAAAATAACTCTGTTGTCGAGTTTTTACTCTTTTTTTTCATTTGGCGGGAGACATCACTTGTTGATTTGATCAAATGATTTATCCCGCTCTAAGCGGAGCGATAGGGAGTGTCAGTCTTGTACTGATTAAAATCCGTGTTCCTTCTTTTGCCCTTTGTTTTCTGGGGCCACGGTTTCTTAACCAACCCGGCAGGCAGTGGCCCTGGTGGGCCCTTCAGATTTGCTGACATGTCTTTGAGGGGTGCGTTAAATAGACACGGCCTGTCGCCATTAGACGGACGGACATTGCTCACCTTCCATGGCCTGCGATGGTTCTTACCCTAAGACTCTGCTTAGAGCTAAAACCGCAAACTAAACCAATTGTAACTAATTGTAATATGCGGTGTAATTTCTGTTATTTAAGTTTTTAAGCCCATAACCCCCATATAAAATACTAGTTTTCGCCCGCGGCTTCGCCCGCGTTAAATTTGGGGTAACACAGTTCCTCTTGCGCCTTATTGATTTGTAATAGCAACGCTAAGATTTGCCTTTTCTTCCCTTTTTCTCCCTCACATCCCACTTTTTTAAAATAAAAATTAGCCTATGTCCGTCTCCTGGTGCCCAACTATCTCTGTACCAAAATTCATTAAAATTGGTTTAGCCATTAAAGCGTGAAGAGGTAACAAACAAACAAACAAATAAACAAACAAACTCACTTTCGCTTTTATAATATTAGTAAGGATTATTTTAAATCCATTCCGCTAACTCAAAAATAATTCCGAGCTAATTTGTAATTCTTACTTTAAATGAACTAATAAAACAAAAGGAATATTTATTTCAACGTCTCTTAACAACACCTGAGGAGGGAACCAAGTTTAATTACTTTTAAACTTTCTTTAATTATTTTAATGAATTTGCATAATGCGGTCCAGCAGCTTCCAAATAAGAAGATTAAGGAGACAACTTGTTACTTTAAGTTTTAAGTTTAAAATATGAATGCGAAATGTAAAGGGGTATTTTTTTTACATTACCTATTATTTATTAAGGACCCGTAAATTGTACATCGTTCTCACATACGTAATTAATAAGTGTATGATCTCAACATGAATGATGTAGCCAATATATTTTAAAAATATTACGATTTAAAAGAGTGCCCAGAGTGTGTCCGTAGTGGATGGACATTTTTTTTAGAATAAAAGAGAAGAAGTGATGAATAGGGGTGCAGGAAATATAATGTAAATAGTGCCGAATCATTCGAAGAGACCACTTACGCTGCTCTACGGTAAGAATCGCTGTAGGCAGTGGCAGATTAAGCAAGCGCGGGCCCTTAGCAAATTCTATCGGCGGGGCCTTGATCTGCCAGAAAGCTTACATCCCAATAAATATTTTGCCAACTTTCTTCGTAAATATTATTTTGCGAGGGGCCCATAATACGTATCGAGCACTGAAAGTAGGTGCCTCGGCTGCGAACCGGATTTGTAATTTCTATAGGCAAAAATAGCATCCTGCTCAAAAACATTATGTATTGATTTATACAGCACAATATCTGGCAAAAATTTATTTCGAATCTATGAAATAAAGCATTTTGAGTTACTGACATGAAAACAATCAAAAAGGTTTCACGTGGCAACCACCAACATGCATTGATCCTACGTGGATAACAGACTGAACGCAGTCCTTGCAGTAAGAACATAATGGAAAGAAAACACGCTCTTGTCACTACTAAATATAAGCCAGTGACGCTGATTTTTCCCGTAAACCAGTTCACCTTCTCAAAAGCTTGAAGAAAGCCCCTACTTAAGTGATAACGTTTTTGAATCGCAAAGTGACAAGAAGATTTATGATTCTATACTTTTTTATTCGCAATTTTACCGCGCGTTGACGTGGATTGATGCAGCCAAGCTCATAAGCGAGATGAAACTGTTTCATATTCATCTCGGCCTTATTTTTGACATCCCTTTATAATCTTTGCATCAATGACGTTGCAAATGTGGGGTTGAATATTGAGATTTTGTACTGACAGAGCCTCAGTAATACGAAATGTTGGGAATTTGATTTGTGTAGCTGTCTGAATAACTGTATGTCTATCATTCTGTCGTTCTGTCAAAATGTTTAGTTTAAGATAGAATCTGACAAAGAAAACAAGTGATTTTCATTGTATAAATGGTATAATTTAGAAGAAGGTATTCCCAAATTATTAAAAAAAATCAGAGTGTATTCTGAACCAGCATGCTTCGGATAAAAAAATGAACTTTCAAAACACTTTACACAGAGTAATCTTACACACTCAAGACTCAAAGAGTTCGTTTAAAAAGCTTAAAGACAGACTTAACGTTTTAAAACGCAGCTTGTTTCGAGCGAGATTAAGTAAACACTAGCTAATGGAGCTCCCGAGCTAAGAAACTCGAGCGCCCTCTAACGAGTGACAATCAACATTAAATTATATTGTTCGCATTCGCATTCAAATTCGTGTCGAGGACTTGGATGAATGTGCGAATCTAGACATTAGGATAAGTGACGTCATCTACTTTTGAAATACGAATACGTTATTGTGTAAATGTACACATTTAAATATTGTATCGAATTCAGACAACTGTAAGTGTACTTTTTTATATTGAATTGTTTTTTCGTCGTCGTGTTGGTGGAATTGAATTGAATGTCTCGCTATATCGAATAAAAATAGCGTTCGAGATACCAATTTAGTCGTGTCTCCTTAGCTTAGGTAAAAAATAAAGATTAATTTATTTGATTAGGACTTCAACAACAGGCATTAAAAGAAATTCCAGCTAACACTTTCTCACAACAGAATCTGCCCACTGAAATTCCTCCCACATTATTTGCTCTAGATTTTGTAAAGGTCTATTCAATTACTTGGTACTATAATATGACGCTCTAAAAACACTGCGTCGCCTCAGGTTTGAAAAGCGGTGTGGTTCTGACAAGGGTAGCATCCCTTATACCAACTTCTAGGAAATATTAGGCTACTTCCTAAAGTTTCAGCCGTCTTTCAATCTTGGATGTTACCTACTTTCAATTGTTAACTAAAATAATTATGGGTATCAGTGAGTTCGGAGAATTTGTTTGAGTTTGACTGTCTATTGTTTTGGTTGGCTGTTTGTTTATAATGAAGCATAGTGGAGATAAACGTAAGAGGTGTCAAGGGACACCCGGATGGAACGAAGTTATTATTTATTATGTACAAAAAAACACACTCAACAAAAATAATCGTCGCGACACCTTACTGTTCAATGCGAAATAGATAGACGAAACGAAAATAACTCGCTTGCTTTCTATGAGAAAGAAAGAGAGAGAGACAGACAGATAAAAACGCGCACGGCTTACAACTATGTATAGCAAAAAGTGTCGTTACAACTTTTGGTCTTAATTTTCTCCGTCTAGCCCCCTTTCGCAACGCGTGATAAGGATCTTCGTTCCAATAAGTTTTTGATTGTTCCATGAATATTTGGTTTTTATTTTATCCAATTCTATCTACTACCATGATAGTTGCATCACGGTTATTAATAGATATAATTGTCCAAGTCCGTACCGACATGCGATTTTCACATTAGGCGACAAAAAAGGATTAATTTTTGAGGGATTTGTCTTACTTACTTAAACATAGACGCTCTATGTTTACTAGCAATTTTCTTATCAATTCTTTTCATAGAGGTTGTGGCTAAAAAAAAAACAAAAATGTAGAAAAGTTTCGATTATCTACACTGTGGCTCCTAAATTACTTCTGATAAAACTATAGAACGTGAAGAATTTGTTTAGTTATGTACTATTTACATAATATTACATCATGCCTAATCACATAAGGGTTAGGCAAAGGAGTACCTAATGGTATACCTGTATTTCACTAGCTATGTTTAGGCTCGACTATAATATATATAATAGGACAACACCAACAAGACACAAATTATGACTCTGAGAAATTCCGGATGGGAAAAAATTAAATAACACTTAACCCGACCTGAGATCGAACAGAGAAACCTCATGCGCAGCTAAGACTAAACTTTTTTTTCACAGAAATTTATTGAAATCAATGCGAACTTGACCCAAGTTTAGTTGTCAGCAAAGCAGAGGGGCCAGGGCCACCGCCTGCCGGGTATTCGTGTTGTTTGAAAGAGATACCGCGGCCTCGGAACATAAAGGGCAAAAGAAGGTACATGGATGTGTTCGCTCCACCCAGAGTGGGGGAAGATATTTGATGATAAACTTACCGCAAAAAACCCAACCAATCCACCTAACTTGACCAAGTATAGTCAAGTTACTACAGGGTGATATAATTTGAGCATTACGACATAAATTCACATTTAACATGAATTAACATTCAATAACCATGTCAAACAAGTTAGAGTGTCAGAAAGTTATGGCAGCCGTATCATGGGCTCATATAATCTTGTTATAAATTGTTAATTTTAGCTCCGCCGCTTTAGAGGGTGTTCTCAACAACACGAATTATGAATATTCATCAAACAATTAGAACTGGGAAGTAAGATTATGTGACTTACATTAAGCTGTTAATGTGGATTATCAATGCTGTGATTGTTAAGGGAAATCTGTTAGGGTGCCAGAGAATCTACTCAATCTGTTAATTCGGGGTTGTTATATCAATCAAAGTTGGTAAAAATACTAGACTTGATTATATGTACCTAAGCAGTAAATGAACTAAGAACTCCACATTTTTATTTTGTCAAATTAACTCCACTTATCGATTCTACAATATTTTAGCACTTTCATTCTGTGAAACATTTTAGATTCCATTTTTTTAAACTTGACATTTGATTTCGTATGTCCTGAGGACGGTACATTTAGAGAAATGTACAAAAAGTTAACCTAGCTCCTTGAACGACTTAAATAAAAAATCCTATTATAATATTTTTTCGCGAAAAATAAAAAAAATATGTTTCTATCTATCCCCTTTGGGAAAAGGCTTGAGTTTATATTTGTTTACCTATTGCAAGAGTTTTCCTCATCTCATCAGCTTCGTGTTAATGTTATGTAACTTGCACAGACGGTTGTGACGCACGTGTTAAATAATCTCGCGTGCTCGTCTATACTAATTATTGACTATTAAGGTTAGTAATAACACACTTTGATGACATATTTACTTATATATGTAGTAATTAAAATATACATTTATCTCTTCATTTGGAATAATTGAAGGTATTAGCTAATGGTTGAGTATTAAGTTAGTTAGTAAATGATGTGGCAATTATATATATTATATAATAAAAACATAGTGACTTGTTATCCGACATGGAGATCGAAACCAAGAATCCACGGTCGACAGTGATGCATATTTTTGGTATACCTAATTGTTTCTTTTGTTTTGAAGCTCACATTCCACCTTATTTTAGGGCTTGAGACTCCCGGCCACCGTAGATAGGGCCTGTAAACGGTGAACAATGGGTAGCTCACCGTCCGTCCGTTTATTGACGACAAACCGTGTCAACGGTGCGTTTGTGTTCCACGCGCGCCTCAAAGAGATGTCAGCAAAGCAGAGGGGCCAATCAGGGCTTTCGCCTGTCGGGGTTGCGGGTTGATCGAAAGAGATACCGCGGCCCCAGAACATAAAGGGCAACAGAAGGAATATAAGTTTTAGTCAGTAAAAGTCTGACACTTCCTCTCGCTCCGGGTTAATAATATTATGAAACCGAATTAATTTAAAAAGAGTTTATGGACTTTTTTGTTGATTCTTCGCCATAAGAAACGACTTACACTCAACGTTTTATATAATGCCCCATGAAAGTCTATGATAACATCTTCTATATTGGATACTATTTTAGATGCTTGCTCTATTTGGTTTCTGCTAATCGTAGGTTGTGGTGAAATCGTGGCTAAATAATAGCAGCCGCTCGGGTCAATCTTTAGGTTAAGCCGCACTTGCCTAGGTTAGTCTGTGGATACGGTGACTACCCGTTACATACCGAGTGCCTCGGAAAACACGCTAAGCCATTGGTCCCGGCTGTCATTTGGTGATCTTTGACAGTCGTTACAGGTAGTCAGTGTTCCGAAAGTCTGACAACCAAGGGGTATCGTATTACCCAGTACTAACTGGGTTGTGGAGGTCAGATAGGCAGTCGCTCCATGTAAAATACTGATATTCAGCTGCATCCAGTTAGACTGGAAGCCGACCCCAACATAGCTGGGAAACGCCTAGGGAGATGATGAATCGTAGGTTGTGGGTTGTGGTTCTATAGAAGTCCAATGACAAATGCAAGCTAAACAGTAGCTGATGAACAGAGATAATTACAAACAGGATGTAAGTGTAATAACAGCGTATTATCATGTAGATTGGCTTATTGGCTATAACGTCATTACCATAACTGTGACATTGCCGATTGCAATTCATCATTAATATTAACAGGCTGTTTTAGTCGATAGTTATGTTAATCGATTGGTTAGGATAACTCTGGGTTGACTAGTCCAAATGCAAACTTTTTAGTATGTCCTGTGTAACTTTTGCTGACAGCCAATATTAGTTTTTTTTTTATATAAAACGCTGTCCCACACTAGGAATTTCTCCTGTATTGTGGGTGCGTTTACAAACATTTAAACTCACATACACAACAGTCAGACTCGAACAATAGTAGATTATTAACCAAGGGGATAAAGCAGTGTCTTCTGTCGCGGGTGATGATTTAAATCGCGAGCGTAACAAAGGACTCGAGGTTTACTCCCGAGCGTAGCGAGGGTGTTAAAAACTTAAATCACGAGCGAAGCGAGGGATTTAAGACGAGTCCTGAGTGTAGCGAGAGATTTAAGTTTACCCAAGACTAAGACAGCTTTATCGCCGAGGAAAATACTCTACTTTTCGTACCATTTGCGAAAAAATTAACACAGTAATAATATGAGATAAGCATTTATTAAAAATAATGACATTAAAAGGAAAAGTTAACATTCGAACATTGGTCCAATTATTTATAGAGAGAGCTACACTTTTGTTTGGTACAATTATTGTTGATGAGTACAATTGCGGCAGCATTTGCACTGATGGAGTCCGACAATACACTGTCACTGTCGCTTTGATTTACAATGTATTTTTAGAACATTAACTTATTTATAAAAATAAACTTAACGTTTATGTGCCTATTTGAAGAAAACAAAATCGCGACAAATTCCTAGACTAATATGTTTTGTCGGAAAAGCAAAGGCATCAAGGTCATACGACCTCGTCGGTTTTGGTAATTTTATTTAATAATCATAACTGCATATAATTAATTGCGTATTCCTTTTTAAAAAAGATGCTTAATGCTTTATATACAAACTCAATGGTGTAAACACAAATGTAGTTCAGTATTAAGTATTCCAATTTTAAATCACATTCTCTCCCTAGGGGATGAATGAAATTCAGTACAACTTTCTTTCCCTGTTTTTGACAGATTAAAAATGACTATCGTTATGTTCGCTTTTTGGGGCATAGAATGTCACTTTTTTGAGCAAGTGGTACGAAAACTACTTGTACGTCATCCAAATATTTGTTCCGTGCGGGGATCGAATCCGAGACACACTCAGCCACTGCGCCAACCGTGTACTTGATGCATGAATGAAGGAAGAAACAGTTTAAAACAAAGTGCAACAATAGAGGAATACAAAGACCTAATGAGTCCAATCTAGTAGAGTAGGTAGAGGGACCTTTATTACGTAAATGTAATCTACCATCACGGGCCCACTTAGTGGATGACGCCTGTCTACAGAGTTTTGGTTTTAAAACACCCTTACTAATATTATAAAAGCAAAAATTTGTTGTAACAAACCAACTCATTTTCGCTTTTTCGGCTTAACCGATTTTGATGAATTTTGGTACAGAGATAGTTGAGACCCTGGAGACGGACATAGATTTTTTAAAGTGGTATATGATTATGAGGGAGAACGAGGGAAGAAAAAGAAAATCTTAGCTTTACTATTACAATCAATAAGGCGCTAGGGCAAAAACTACACATAGCAGGTTCCTGCAAATCGGGAGAGAGAACTGTGTAACCCCGAATTTAACGAGAGCAAAGCCGCGGGCAAAAGCCAGTATTATATATTTACGAGAGGAACATAAGTAGATGGCATAACATGACCGTGATCACTATCGCGGGCTCAGCGCCGATAGATGTCGCATATCTTCGTATTTGAGTGCTAGGAGATTTTTTCACGACGTTTTCTTTCACTATTTTTAGAGCAATTGTGGTAATTAAATGGATTTGCCTAATAATAGCGGCTGCTTAACTTCAAACATACAACCAACAAATTACAAGTAATGGTTACCACTGGACCATCATTGCTTGCAATTATGTTATTAAAAATCTATTTGATAAATATTTGGAGAAAATAGGACCCTTTTTTTTCGAGTGGGAAATAATCTAATGACTTCCCCCGCTCTGGGCGGAGCGGGGGGCATGTCAGACTTGTACAGACTAAAATCCACCTTAAAAAACTCACCTTGTGCCTAAGGTCCTATTTTTTTAAGAGATACCGCTGCCCTGGAACGTAAAGGGCAATAGAAGGAATATGGGTGTGTTTTAGTCAGTAAAAGTCTGACACTCCGCCCAGAGCGGGGGAAGTTATTCTATGATTACCCACCCCAAAAAAAAGGCACTAACTAAAGTTAATATAAACCTGTCTAAACAAGCTTCATATATTTTAATTGTGGAATATTATATATTTTTTACTCGTTACTGTCCCAACATGTTTGTTGATAAACTTTTCACATACTTTTCCATTTGAACAGCTGAAAAAGTTTCAACGTGCGTGACTTTTACTGTGCGAATATTTTGCAACTAGTTTGTTTGCAAATAAACAGGTACGAAAAATATTCTAGCGACTATTTGGAATTCCGTGCATAAAATAATTTCGTGATAGTATTTTTTTATCAAACATTGTTATTATGATACTGTTATTATATTTTAAGGCCTTTTTAGGGTTACGTACCTCAAAAGGACAAAAACAGAAGCCTTATTGGATCAGTTTGTTGTCCGTCTATCCGTCTGTCAAGACCCTTTATATGGAGAACGCGTGGAGGTATCGTAAAACTCAATCCGATTATGTCACTACTTTGTACGGAACCCTTGGTGCATGAGTCTGGCTAGCTTTTGGCCGCTTTTTTCATTAAAAAATGGTCTTCTCGCTGGGCAGAGCAAAAGGGAGTGTCAGACTTGTACTGACTAAAACCGATCCATGTTCCTTCTTTTGTCCTTTGTGTTCCGCGGTTTACGTTTGACCTATAAACGACTATTGGATTCACAGCTTTTCGAAAATATGGGTCACGAATAGAATTTATTTGTATATTCATAAAAAAAAACAATAAGATTCGGAAGAAAAATTAATTTGAATACAAATTAGATTCTCAATCAATATTCTAAGTAGCGAAAATGTAGTATTGGTAGATTCAAATGTAATATAAACAAGTACAATAAATAATTCGATTCGATTTGCGAGCGTAAATTGTTCTAGATTGAACCTAGTCTAGTGTTGCCTCAAGCGAAAATTCACAAAGATTTTCAAAATTGCGAAATGTAAGAAGTTCGTTTATCAAATTGAAAATAGAACGCAAAAGAATATTTTTAAATTTGAATTTGTTGGAGAGGAACCCGCAAATTGACTTAGTGTGAAGGGAAGTGCATTCTCGTATCAAAGGTCTGCACCATGCAGACGCTATCAAGGTTTACCGATTTCGAAGGACTAACACCGCTTCGCACTATAGTGTGTGTGTTAAAGTTAGTGAGTGTTGAAGTCTATGGATTTTGTAGGCATACCTACATAATGTATGATCAAGGTTGGATTATCTCCGATGTTCATACAAAATGTTCTTCAAAAGCAACTTAAAAAAATGGCATTGTGCCTCGATGAGTTATGGTAAAATTGATTAAAACTAATCAAAAGTAAATAATTACTCACTCAGATTTTAAAATATACTGTAACACTTTATGTTCATTGTTATCTAAATAGTAAAAAAAAAACGATCACAAATATTTTTCTTAGTGTTCTTTACCTCTGTGCATTCAGCCATATTGAATTGTTTAGTTGACCTTCGGCAAAGTTAGTTGAATATAAGTCGTATATCAAGTGCAAAAGATTAATTGCTGTAAACTTATTAGCACTCTAACCAAATTGGCAAACTTTTGTAATTTATTCCTACACAAACATTTCTTTGAAATGAAACCCGTAATTGCTTGCAAATACAATTTTCTGTTGCCAATAAATTTATGTTGGAACGTAATGTAGTGCATAATATGGAGACAATATTTTAAAACTAGTTTGCAAATAAGCTTGGTTAACGAGATACTAGATAGCTATTTTCTAGGGCGACCCTATTAGGCTTCTGAGGGATCTATCAGCTTTGCTACATTCGCCATCATGGATGTAAATGGGCTCCTCCATTCAGAACAACCCGATATGGCAAGATGGTATTACCGGCCGAATATGCATCTCAGAACGTACGGCTCGGATGGAAACTGGATAAGACTTGCTTCTCCACCTATTTTGTAGCTCAGTGGCTTGAGAAACATTAATTTGAACTGGTATTTTTTGTTCTATTAGTTAACAGCCTGTATTAATTTATTATCGTGAATAAGGTGAATCTACGAAAGCGTTCATCGTTGAATAAGTAAAAAGAAAAACTTTGCCCTAACTAGGAATTTCTCCTGTACCGTGGGTGCTTTTACAAACATTTAAACTCATATACGCAAACAGTCAGACCCGGAACATCTTTCTGAAGGCAGTACAAATATATTTTCTGTGCAGAGATCGAACCTGCGACACGCAGCGCAGCAGTCGATGACTCAGCCACTGCGCCAACCGTGTCGTCAAATAAGAACAAGTCGCATTTAATTGAATCAGGACAAGAAATTATTTATTTTTCCCATTATGATACTTCTTTGTTCATTTTTACATTTTCAATAACATAACTATTTTCAAAACAAATAAATAAGTCAGGTCAGTCGGTCAAGGCTCTTGGGAGAGGTATCTTCAAACAATACGCGCCGTGTCCAGAGTATTACTTTCTGAATCAAGCCCTTGATCTAGATTTAAAACGAGAGATTCTAGTCCATATTTTTATTATTGTTTTTGGTCTATGTATGCTTAGTAAATAATGTACATAGTAATGAATACAATACTAAGACAACAAGTCATTTATGGTACGCCTTTTTACATTAGGGCAGGCAGAAACCAGATACAAGCATCTCGATCATTAAATACTTCTTTTACTTCGTCAATATTCATACATATCGACGGTTCCTACGTACATAAGGTTAGGTCAAAAACCGAGGTTTACAGGAGAGCGTAATTTGTGTTCAACACGCCCTAGAAATAATTCTATGAGCAGTAATAAATATTTTCTTTCTACAATATTTTAACAGTTTTAAAAGCTTTATAATGCTATTTATACATAAGTAATTTATTTTTTTACGTTTTTTTGGAAAACCTGATAGATGATCGTTTCTACGACACTTATTCATTGTATTTACAATACTTGTTCTCTTATGCGATTTCTAAAACAAGGTAAATAAATTAAACAAAAATCTTATGTCAGCATGTGCGCATAGATAATCTAAAGCCAATGATACAATAAAAAAATGCCATTTTCGACATGACTTTATGTACGTAGGGACCGTCGATCTGGTAATAAACGCCTACGAGTACTACGCACCTGATAATTCTGAAGAAAAAACAATCTTTGTATACTTATTTTCTTAAGAATTGTCATAAAAAGCGTTGTTTTTGCTTTAAGTGTTTCATTTATTTTAAAAACCAAAGACATGCTTTTTGATGAACGGGCATCCTCATTCGTCCTCAGACTATTCGGCCATTGAAATGTTAAAGAGCAAACGCGAAATGATTGAGGAAATCTGACAATGTAAATGTTTGTAGATGAGATGAAGGGAAATGGAGGAATACACGAGGGTACAGATGGATGAATAGAATTGTGTAAACGAATGATCATGACACTGAATGAATGTGAGGGATGTTTGACGACGAACTTTGTGGAGAAGTGTTTATATTTCAAATGGATTTTAAGTGTTTGCGAGTATTTCATCTTGATAAGATAGAAAAAGATAAGCGTGGCATTACCCAATGGGAAGAAGGTAGAACATCACCAGGTTTTATTTTTAAGCGTCAACACTTAAAACTTTGTTAAGCATACACATGTCAAAATTTAAACCTATTCTATGTTCCCAAATGTCATCACATAAAATTATAAATAGCACCACATGTCAAAACTTATAAATACTCATATGTTAGAACTTATAGCTATTATACGCATGTCAACACTTACAACTATTCTAAACACGCACATGTTAACAGTTACAACTATTGACATGTGGGTGTTAACAGTTACAACTAAACTAAACACCCGAATTTGAACGCTTATAACTAATCTAAACACCCACATGTCAACACTTTTAATTAATCTAAACACCCACATGTTAACTTGGCTTAAGCATATTCTACCACAGTCAACCTTTTCAATTGTTTGTGATGTTTTCAATTAATAAAATTGCAGATAAGTAGTCTTTAATTGTAATCGTTTTGTTTCTAATCCAAAGAAGATTTTAAAATGAATAACTACATTTTCATTTAAATAAAAAAATCTAACCATTTAAACCCCACATAACAGTATTAAGTTACAAATAATAAAATCCAATTCTGTCTAATTGATACTAACCCAGAAGTTGTTGAATTCAAATTCCAAAGTTGGACTGATTACGTAGGTTGAACGTAAGTATGGCTTGAAGACTGATGGCATTCACTGACCCTTCAAAACTTTAGCTATTAGGTAGGTATCAGATCTCTCACCACTTTCCAACTTGATATTAGAAATGTTGAATTGAAGTTACAATGACGTAAATGGTACTAGCGGAATTTAAAAGTTACCTAAGGGATTTCATTTTTATTAAAAAATGTTTCAATGCGTATTTGTCGCTTTTACGACGAACTGAAATTGCTGGCTTAAGAAAGTATACTTACATATAATTATCAATGTACAGAATATGGGACACTTCGGTTTATCAAGACTAAGGGTCCTCCATTACGACACGGTTGGCGCAGTGACTGAGGGATTGGTTGCTGCGCTACGTCTCGCGGGTTGGTTTTCCGCACGGAACAAATATTTGTATGGCCTGCGTGTAAGCGCAGGCTTGCATGGCAAAGCCTGGGTCCTGGCCCTGGAGGCTCTCGGGCCCCGACTACTAGGGCTCCTAAGCGCATGCTTGGAGAGAGGCCAGTTCCCACTTCGTTGGAAGACGGGGAAGCTGGTCCTCATTCAGAAGCCGGGGCGCCCTGCGGACTCTCCGTCCGCATTCCGGCCCATTGTGCTGCTCGACGAGGTGGGCAAGCTCTTTGAAAGAGTAATTGCAAACCGCCTCGTCGGGCACCTTGTGGGGACGGGGCCGGATCTTGCGGATCACCAGTATGGTTTCCGCAAGGGGCGCTCGACGGTGGACGCCATCATGCGCGTGAGAGCCCTTACGACGGGGGCTGCAGTGTCCAGGGGTGGGGTTGTCGTGGCGGTGTCTCTCGACATCGCTAACGCGTTTAACACCATGCCCTGGGGCTGCATCAGGGAGGCACTCCAATACCACCGGATGCCGACCTATCTTCGTCGTGTGGTCGGGGCATATCTGACGGACAGGGCCGTCATATACCCCGGTCGCTCTGGAGAGTGGAACCGGCGAGAGATGTCGTGCGGTGTCCCACAGGGATCGGTCTTGGGGCCGCTCCTGTGGGACATCGGTTACGACTGGGTGCTGCGCGCCGACCTCCCCAGCGGCGTCAGTGTAGTTTGTTACGCTGACGACACGCTCGTCCTGGCTCAGGGGGGGTCGCACCAGGCGGCGGCCGACAATGTGACACGCGGGGTTGCGATAGTCGCGGAGAGGATCCGGCTACTGGGTCTCGAGGTGGCCTTGCACAAATCCGAGGCCATGGTTTTTCATGGCCGCGGAAACACGCCACCGTCGGGATCCCAGTTGACGGTAGGAGGGGTTCGCATCGGCGTCGGGTCGACGATGAAGTACCTGGGAATCGTCCTCGACAGCCGGTGGAACTTCGTCGAACACTTCCGACGTTTGGCTCCCAAGCTCGAGCGGACGGGGGCTGCTTTCAAGCGGCTCCTGCCCAACCTCAAGGGGCCAAACGCCTCCTGCCGTAGGCTCTATGCCGGAGTCGTGCGGTCCATGGCCCTTTACGGGGCCCCAGTATGGGCGCGTTCTTTAGGGCGGCGCGCCGCCCACTATCTGAACGCGCCCCAAAGGGTGGTGGCCATACGGCTTGTCCGGGGCTACCGCACGATCTCCGGCGAGGCAGCAAGCCTCCTTGCCGGACTGCCACCGTGGGATCTGGAGGCGATAGTCCTCGCGCGCCTGTTTGAGTGGCGCGCAGAGGCACTACACCGGGGGGAAAACCCACTGCCGCGGCAAGTTGCCGCTCGGCGGGCAGACCTCCGGTGCGATCTCATGGTGGCATGGAGAGAGCGACTGTCGCAACCCCGTGCAGGGCACGCTACAATAGTGGCGGTAAGTCCCCTCTTTGAGGAGTGGCTGGAGAGGCGTCATGGCGTCCTCACCTACCGCCTGACGCAGGTCCTCACCGGACACGGAAGTTTCGGGAGGTTCCTGCACATCATCGGGCGGGAGGAAGCGCCCGGGTGTCACCATTGTGACGATCGCCCGGAGGACACGGTGGAGCACACAGTGGCGATCTGCCCGGCTTGGGCGGAGCACCGCCGTGCCCTCGTAGAGGCGATCGGCGGCGGCGATCTCTCGCGTCCGGCCCTGGTTCAGGCCATGGTCCGGAGCGAGAGGGAATGGGAAGCGGTCACCACCTTCTGCGAAGCAGTAATGCTAAAAAAGGAGGTGGCCTGGCGTTTGAGGGACAGAACATCTGCCCAACCCAGCCGCCGCGGGAGACGCCCATGGCGCCGGGCGCCCGCGAGACGACTCCCGGCCACCGTAGATGCGGGCCTGTGGGCGGTGAGCAATGGGTAGTTCACCGTCCGTCCGTCGATTGACGACAGGCCGTGTCGACGGCGCGTTCGTGTTTCACGCGCGCCTCAAAGAGTGTCAGCAAAGCAGAGGGGCTTGCCAGAGCCTCTGCCTGCCGGGGTTGCGGGTTGTTCGAAAGAGATACCGCGGCCTCGGAACGTAAAGGGCAATAGAAGAAACATGGGTGGGTTTTAGTCAGTACAAGTCTGACATGCCCCCCCGCTCCACCCAGAGCGGGGGAAGTCATTGGATGATTTCCCACCCGAAAAAAAAAAAAAAAAAGGTATAATAGAAATTCCTACTGTAGGGCAAAGTTTAAAAAAACTAAATCATACTTTTAAATTGTTTCATTTCAGGATTCGAGTATATGTGTTTTATCTTGTCACAGATTCAGTGTTTCGTTACGAACAAGATTGTTTCTTATAGAAGCACTTAAAATGATCTCTAAATTATTAAAATTAAAAGCCACTTTAACATCGCCGAAGTATTTCACAAAGTTATTAGTTTAAAACTTTAGTAAACCGCAAATAAGTTTACTAAATTCACAAACCTTATTAAATATCATCCAATATATGCTATCTTGCAATACTAACTAACTTTATAATTATTAAACCATTTTAATGAGAGAAACTTTTCGGCTTCGTACCAAAGGACCAACTTTTATCAGCTTAGGATTTAGGAGTTATAGTTCAGTAGTTATATTTATTACAAATGTTGGAATACTCGCCAATTTGTAGCACCACGTCTGGTGTTTGGAGATGATCCAACACAGTTTTCATAAGGATAATCATAATATATACTAGTTTTCACCCACAGACTTATGTATTAAGTAAATATAACAAAAATAGTTTCATTCAACTTTACTTTACCTACAGTGTAGATTTTCTTTACCTGGAAAGGTATTTGTTCCTTCAAATTTTTAAAATTGAATTATTTATAGGTCGAAAGTAAATTTATTAAAATTTATAGTTACAACAACTACTCTGTGCTCGCAAATGACACCAACCTAAACCATCAAAAAATATTTCTACCAAACAGCCTTTATATAACATGGACCTAAATAAATCAACAGTATTTGTAGCGATACTAAATAAAGCCATCTTGTGTGAACATGATATTTTCAATGTAGTTACAGTGGAGAGTCGTGTCGTCTTTCCACTTGAGTCTCATACAATTTTCTGAGAACTGATTAATTGCGTCGGAATCGTCCTACTGCTCTCCCGATCTAGTAAATAAGTTTCTCGTAGTTGCGAATTCAACAACTAACAAGCTTCTTTTGTTGAGTTGCTTTTAAACATTTTAAAGCTTGTAGACAACTTTTTTGTTAGGTACTGTAAATGAGGCGAAGAAAACTTATCTTTTCTAACTGAAGTACATAGTTAGTCTTTACATCACCAACTTATTATTAGGTATACCTACATAGAACATGTTGCGCGAGATGCTCGTGGCTATAAACAGTTAGTGCCGGTGGTTATTTGTAGATCTTTGACAGTCATTACAGGGTAGTCAGTGGCCCGAAAGTCTGACAACCAGTTTTACCAAGGTACCCCACCTTATGCAGAGGGGCCTGCCAGGGCCACCGCCTGCCTGTGTTGCAGGTTGTTAGAAAGAGATACCGTGGCCCCGGAACATAAAAAGGAACATGGGTGAGTGTTAGTCAGTAAAAGTCTACACAGCGGCGCAGGGGCGCCCAGAGCGGGGGAAGTTATGTTATTATTTTCCATCCACAATAAGGGGTTCCGTATTACCCTGTGCTCACTAAGTATAGAGCTCAGATCGGCAGGCGCTCCATGTAAAATACCAGTATTCAGCGACTGGTATTCAGCTACTTCTGGTAAGACTGGAAGCCAACCTTAATGGAAAATGGAAGGAAAGAAAAGGTAAGGTAAATGACTTGCTGTAGGTATACTTTAGTATCCCCTTATGACTGATGAATTCATAGACGTTATGTTTATTTTTCTAAAAAAGAATATTGCGAACAAAATCTTTAAAGATCGCTAAACGTATAACACCCGAACGATTCCCACCGATCGGCGTTCCATAAACAAACAACTATACAATAAAATGGCTGCCGAATGGATTCTTTCCCGCCAGCAAACATGGAGGTCTAATATCGCTAAAAGCCCGCGCTGCGGTCCGTCGTCACGCGCCGGGCCCGAAGTTTCAATATTCGTAAAAGGCACGACTATTTCGATAGTCGATGCCAACTATTTTCTTTTTTATTTAATTAAAATAAGTGTTGGAAATTACTGCGGGTGAAAAAGTTAGAATTCCAAGACGTATTGCTTAAATGAGGTCATTAAGTAGATAATTTAATTATTTTCTTTCAATTCAGTTTTCAAAACCATATATTTGTCTCGGGTTGTCGACAAACGACGTTAAGACATAATATATCATTCTAGCTTTTGCCCGCGGCTTCGCTCGCGTTAAATTCGGAGTAACACAGTTCCCCTCTTTCTTCCTCATACCCCACTTTAAACAAAAAGTGTCCATCTAAAGGGTCATAACTATCTCTGTACCAAAATTCATCAAAATCGGTTTAGCCATTAAGGCGTGAAGACGTAACAAACAAACTCACTTTCTTTTTTATAATTTTAGTGTAACATATACATCACGCCTGTTATCGCTGAAGGGTTAGCCAGACATATACCTATTCCACGAGTGCCTCAGAGATGTCATTGCTGACATCTCTGCAGGCCTGCCAGGGCTACCGCCTGCCGGGGTTGCGTGTTGTTCCAAAAAGATTCCGCGGTCCCGGAACATAAAGGGCAATAGAAGGAACATGGATAGGTTTTAGTCAGTACAAGTCTAAAAAATATTTGTGCAAGCGCCTTCAAAAACGCTACGTAATTAGTAATAACAATAGTTAATTAAGCAGCTACAGATTGTTATTTTCTTTTAATTCGTAAGAAATTTTAATGGCCCATTTTTGTGGGTAGAGCCATAGCAACGGTTTATTACAAAGCGTCTCTCTTTGGTCTTGGGCCACAAGAGGAGATAACTCAAACCATTTATTTCAATTGGCCCGTTACAGGCACTTTTGAATGTCAAAAAGAAAAGAAAAGATGAAGCTACAGTGCCAGTCATGCCTCATGCCTCCCGGGGTTGCGGGTTGTTCGAAAGAGATACGGCGCCCCGGTAAGTAAAGGGCAAAGAAGGAAGGAAGGAAGGTGGGTTTTAGTCAGTAAAAGTCTGACACGCCCCCCACTCACTTGTGTCAAAGTACTATAGTTACCCCGTTTCAAAGCGTTGATCTCTATGCAGATATTTTATGTTTTTCGTGCATATTGGTTTGCCGTAGGTACTCCAGGTGTTTGCCAAACCATCGGAATTTCCCCTATCGGCCACCGGGGGGGGGGGGGGGGGCGCGTTCTCTGGGGACAGATCAGAGTTCTCCGAGAATCGGCTGAAAAAACTGAAAAGCAAAAGTGAAGCATATTTTAAATGAAATAAAAGTTTGTAGCAGCAGTATGTAACTTACCCAAATTGGTTTAATCCGTTTACGAGGTCATGATGCAAAGGACCAAAAACGAAACTCTCATGTTTGATAAAAGCTTCGCTGGTGAAGGTTTCTTTGACAAATACTTCGAAGAAGCGGTCTTCCTGCCAGCCGGTCAGCGAGATGTATGAGGATTCACTTCTTCATAGAAAAGAGGTTTGTGTAATTATGTACATGTTTTTTTAATGTAATTTTAAGAAAAACCTGAAAATCTATACGATCTAATAGTTCCTTGTTAGTTTTCAATATTCGTAATGGCGGCTCGCGTGCAACCGCCACTTACAACCATGCCCTTGACAGCACAACAATCACGTCAATGTCATCGGAGAACCGATTATACTCCATTTTGTCCTACTCGTGAACACAATTGCCAACAAAAAATATGTATAGGAAACCTCTGGGCTAACGTCATGGCTATTTTGGTATTAATATTAAGTAGGACGATTAGAATGTTTGTTTTTCTAGTTTCTTTGTGCATAGGTAAATAATTAATCACTATCGTAAAATGTCAAACACAGCATCATTTACTACTTAGCTTTTGCCCAATCATGTGGGTCCGCTGCCAGTCTAACCGGAAGCAGCTGAATACCAGTATTTAACAAGGTGCGATTGCCGATCTTGCTCTTGATAAAACTGGTGGTCAGACTCTAAGATCTAGAAATAGTAACCAGGACCAACGTCTTACGCTTGCCATCAACGTTCAGGCAAGTCGGGTCCTATTGGGTGGTCATTCATCTATGGAGCAACCTAGAGAAACACGAACTCTTCATACCTAAAGATTGACCCGAGCGACTGATATTATTTAGCGACGAGCTCTTCAGAATACACTCCAGAATGGTCCAGTCCAGTTATTGTCTTTTAGCTTTTGTTGTTCTTTTTTAAATTTATTTTGTTTTATTGTCTTGTCCTGTGCGAGTCTAATAAACAGTTTTTTTTCTTTCTTTCTTTAAGAACAAAGAGAGAAATATGATAGTTGTCTGGCAGCAAGATACCGAAATCGAAACATGATCTCAAAGGCAAAACAAGTATTTAGAGGGCTACATACTTAACTGGAAAATACTTTGGTTCTACATGATCATAGTGAATTTTCTAGGCTGTTCTGTTTCAAGACTTAGCATTGTTACTGTCATTGTGGCTATTGTTCGTGCCTGCCTATGTGTGGGGTGCATAATAACAACCAAAAAGATTCTAAAAATAAATATGAATGTTAGAGTTGTTGACGGAACGGAAGAAATGTGTGAATACTACGAAGATTGTTAAAAAACAGCTCAAACTCAAAGCTTTTATTTCAATTCGACTATTAGGGGGCGGGGAGCACTTTTGAATGTCAAGAAACAGAAGGATGATGTTACAGTTCCAACCACAAGGCATAAACTCTCTCTCTCCTCTACTCTTTTGCTGCCTAAAGGTGTGTCCATAATTATCTAAATATTATAAAAACAAACATTATGGTAAAGCAATAAAGTTGTTGAGTATTCCACAGCGTTGATTTCTATAGAGAAGAATGTGCAAGAAACTCTATTTACCTTTTAATAACACACAGCTGTAGCATACTATAATGTGCTGTTTAATAATATTGCGCTTTTTTTGAAAAGTCGTTTCTACCAGGATCTGCTCATCCTCCATTACATCATAACGAGAATTTAGATACGTGAGGTACAAATTACAATGAGTATTTAATTTTCATTTAAGGAAGTAATAGATACCTATCATGAACAGTAGTAAATTACTTGCCTTTTTATTTATATTTGGTGGCCTTATTGCCTACTCTCACGTCATCTGATAAAAATACCATTTGAAAACTACTGATCATTCATTATTATGAATAGCTGTCCATCCTTGAAATGAAGGAATTTTATTCTCTGCCTGTCAATTCATACGATTTGTATGGAACGGGTCCCAGGTGCTATCAATTTCCATATTTTTCTTATACCTTTCATTCTGAATACATTTCATTGAAGGTCAGATGGGCACATTCATATTGAATGATATGTATAAGAGGTAGTTATTATTGTTGCAGCTGTTGAACATTTCAGATATCTTCTTCTTTCTAACTCTATTCTACTTTAGGTCTTTTCTCGTAGTTGTCGGGGTCTGGTAGTTCTTTCTACCATTTTTATTCAGTTCCGGCGGAGGCCGTATCCTACCACTTTTATATTTAGTTAGTTTCAATGCTTTCTTCACTTTCTGATGTAGGTACATTTTACAAACAAATCTTTGAATAGGGTTGTAAGTAATATTTATGCTAACTTGACTTCCGTACATTTTTTCAAGGATTGGTCACTGGCCACTTGATATATTTATAAATATTAGCGATGTCTAGTTTTCTTTTTCGTGCCGTCGTCTTCATTGTGGTATTTTTTTTTCTTTCTCATATGTTTAGAGGCAAAGTAAAACCAGAAATGCTGTTTTCGGAAATAAATCAGTATTAATTAACGTACATGCTAATTCCAAATTGATGTCCTACCTTTCCCTAGGGTTCTTCTCAGCCAAGTTTGACCCCTATCACTAATTGGCTAGTACAATTTAACGTACATTGTACACTCCAAACTTCGGTAATGACTAAAGTGGGTATTATGTCTAAACTGTTGCATGAAATTGTTAGAATCCAGAACATGTGTTGTGGTTACCGAAAGAACGTTCCGCCAAAGTGTTAAATTAGAAAAATGTACTAAAAGCTAAAGGCCTTATACAGGGTGGCCAGTTGATAGGCGTCCAAAGAAAAAAATTAGATGCCTTATGCTAAGGGGTACCCGAATTACCCCCATGTATGTTCGGCGATTATTTGTTGTTTAGGAGCTAGAATTTTTTTAAGTACTTTTTTCAAAATATTCACCTAGCATTGGTTTTTATTTTTATGTCTTTATTCCTATCATTTTTAGATATTCTTTTTTGTGGAATCTATTAGCGATAGCAATAGCTACCATGCAAAAAAAATCCGTTTGCCTAGGCATTGTAGAACTTACCACAAAATTAGTCCAAAGTTCAAAATTACCATTAGAGTTCGATAGTCAAAAATATTCAGAGCTTAAAAAAAAAATAAGTTAGGGGTGCCAGAGGTTTCTAAATGATCTTAAAAACTTCTATGGACCTTCAACAGACAAAATCGGTAAAAAAATATAGAGCTTGATCGGGGATTATTTCCTGTAATTAGCGTTGATAGCAATAAAGGTATTTTTACAGTTATTGTTATAATTTGGGATTTCTTTATTTTTGCCACTTTTATGATAAAAAAATACGGTAGATAGTTTACAAATTTTATTAAAACACGTTACAAAAGGTTTTCAAAGTACCGCCTTACCACAGAAATGCACAATCTACATCTACTTAGGAAATTGTCTTTTAGTTGTAAACCATGTCTCGTCTCAGTGTTAAGTTAACGTCTGACAGCAAAATTGGTAATTCTTCAAGAACTCTTTGTAGGTGGCTCCATCGAGCTTGGACAGCGGTCTGGTTATGGATTCTCCATAGTCCGCTATCGATAATCCTCATTCCGTAAGACCATCAAATTTTTAACACCGCTTTAGTGTGAAAATGTGGTCCGGCGTTAACAACGGTGAACTACCAATTAGTTTACCACCACCATTAGAGCTGCCGTCCAGACTCGTGATGGTACGCACGGGACACTAACAATGAGGAAGAGCTAAAACGGAAAATTGAAGAAGCGGGAAATGTTGTAAGAAGTAACAGAGAAGCCTTTAGACAACTATAAGACAATTTCCGCCGTAGATGTAGATTGTGCATTTCTGTGGTAAAGCGGCACTTTGAAAACCTTTTGTAACGAAGCGGTGTTGAAAATTTGATGGTCTTACGGAATGAGGATTCTCGATAGCGGACTATGGAGAATCCATAGCCAGACCGCTATCCAAGCTCGATGGAGCCACCTACAAAGAGTTCTTGAAGAATTACCAATTTTGCTGTCAGACGTTAACTTAACACTGAGACGAGACATGGTTTACAACTAAAAGACAATTTCCTAAGTAGATGTAGACTGTGCATTTCTGTGGTAAGGCGGTACTTTGAAAACCTTTTGTAACGTGTTTTAATAAAATTTGTAAACTATCTACCGTATTTTTTTATCATAAAAGTGGCAAAAATAAAGAAATCCCAAATTATAACAATAACTGTAAAAATACCTTTATTGCTATCAACGCTAATTACAGGAAATAATCCCCGATCAAGCTCTTTATTTTTTTACCGATTTTGTCTGTTGAAGGTCCATAAAAGTTTTTAAGATCATTTAGAAACCTCTGGCACCCCTAGCTTATTTTTTTTTTAAGCTCTGAACATTTTTGATTATCGAACTGTAATGGTAATTTTGAACTTTGGACTAATTTTGTGGTAAGTTCTACAATGCCTAGGCAAAAGGATTTTTTTTGCATGGTAGCTATTGCTATCGCTAATAGATTCCACAAAAAAAAATATCTAAAAATGATAGGAATAAAGACATAAAAAATAAAAACCAATGCTAGGTGAATATTTTGAAAAAAGTACTTAAAAAAATTCTAGCTCCTAAACTACAAATAATCGCGGAACATACATGGGGGTAATTCGGGTACCCCTTAGCATAAGGCATCTAATTTTTTTCTTTGGACGCCTATCAACTGGCCACCCTGTATATGACCTGACTGAACATTTTAATGGGAGTAAACGCAACGTGCTTTGAAATTGAAATAAATAACAAATGGAGTTTTATGGTTCAAAGGATTTATATAGTTTACCTTTGAAAAACTGAGTCTGACACATATTTATTACTATCATTCATTCTAGGTCTCTTTTTTATATTTTCATTAAATAGATAAAGAAAAGCTTACCATTATTGTTTTAGACCAGTTTTGCTTGAACCACGGCTTTAAATAAGAACTACGCTTAAAGCTGCGGAATACAAACTTAGGCTGTTGAATCAAAATTACTGACAGCTGACAACTTACAATCCATGATCTTGGGGAGCTCGACGAAACCCTGAACTTGCAACCCTATTTGACTAAATCAGTTAGCTCCATCTGAAACTGCTGTCATGATCAAACGACCAATTCTCTTCTCTTAGTATTCTGAACGACTTTCCTCAATACCCTTTACAACAAATAAAAGAAAATAAATAGTCTACACTTACAGTTAGCAACCCTCCTTTATCACGTCGACCAAAAACTATCACACAACACAACATGGGAATACAGAAAAAGAAAGAACGCGTGACCCTAGCTAGTTTCTATAAATTCTGCAGGAGGTGTGATTGGCAGAGAGAAATGGCCACGGCCCCATTGGGCGAGCAATGAATTACGTTGCTGATTTTTCTGACGAAAACCTTCGAAATTCACGTAGGTAGGGCGACCTGATATATTGTTTCTTGTATTGGAAAATTGCCCATGGGAGCCGGGGAATAGATAGCGCGTTTGAATTCGTGATGGGATGGATTCCTGAATTTTTATTACATAAAATAACCTAGCTTCACACGGGTGCAATATTGATACTAATAAACTAATATTAAATAAATAAAACAAAAACTTTTTCTTGAATCACTATATATATTAAAAACCGCATCAAAATCCGTTGCGTAGTTTTAAAAATATAAACATACATAGGGACAGACAGACAGCGGGAAGTAACTTTTATAGTATGTAGTGATAGTGCGTGTGACTAAAACAGCTTGAAATAATTTGTTACGTTCCTGTTTATGTTGAGATAGTAAAATAATTTGAACTTGTTTCTGTAGTGGTGGTTCAGCAGTGGTGTTCAAAATACTTTGAAAATTTATTTTACCTTCATCTGCAATTGAATTATACGACGTACACATTCACACGTAAGATACCTAATATAATGACACCGAACACAAGATTTACCTTACAAGATTATCAAACAAATGATACTGACAAATGAACTGTTTCTTATTTTTATATCGACCTGATGAAATGACTTGGACAATCCTCATTTTACACCTTCGTTGTCAAATAGAACTGAGTTGTTTTTGTTAAAATATAAATAAATTGGAAAGCTTTAAACATTTTTAATGTTTAGCCAAAATGCCAAGGTTACAGCAAAGTATTTTACCAGGCTTCGGGCACTTCGGAGAAAGCTAGTTATTAAAATATTTATCAAGACTAATAAGTTAATTATGTTACATCCACAATTTGAATTTTGTTTTAAAAGTCATAACGTACACTAGAATAAAACATCAAACACACACAAAAATGTCTGCGTCTATTTCACAAAGCTACTAAGTCCAAGATATCCTATCAATTTTGTTCAACAATAAAATCGATCAAACGCTGTAAAATCCTAAACGTAGCAAGAAGTTTTACGTTCACCACACAACTCTGGCAGAATAGCCGAAATCGGCTCCAAAAAAAAGAAAAAAAGCTTTTACGTTCTAGATTTGAAGACACCATTAAAATGATAGAACCGTCCCAGTTGTCACGAAAACAGTTCCTTTCAGTGTTAATTCGAGCTCTTATCAGTCGGCAACATTCGGAACTCCCATTCACAGGACCGAAGACCAATTACTGTTGTAATTGGAATAGGTAGCGTCTGTAGAATAGTGTCGGGCGTCCGACAAATATTATCGGCTGCTATTCAATTATGTCGTAGGCGGTGTTGCAAGCTGAGGGGTCGGTGTGTAGGGTCTTTTGTTTGTGTAACTGTGGAATTGGAATTGTAAATGTTCGTAATTGGTAGTAAAGAGGGAGAGAGTTAACAGTATTGTGACCGATAAGGGTTCTTAATTGATAGACTTTTAAGTGCCGGTCAAAACAGTTCCTATGGACAAATTGACGCTGGATTCCGGCACATATCTAGTAACTACTGAAGGAGCTGTGATCGGTGTCCGGGGCAGATCCCAAACATGTCCTCACCGAATTCGTCAGACCCGTTCTCGATTGCGATTGCGTCTACATATAAAATAATGCAAAGAAATACGTAGTATAGAATTATAGCAGTTCTTCTTAGCGGTAGCTGATTGCAGCAACATTTCCAGCTTTATAGCAAGCGTACCCGAGCTATACTTCTAGTTATTAATTTTCTATCCTAACAAAACAGAATACCTAGCTGATTCATATTTCTTTCACGGCGGCACTTAATAATCTCAATAACAAAGAACACGGAACTCCCTTAAAAATGTTTATGCATAAAAGATGCAATATCGTCAATCTATGCAAAGTCCAGGTCACAAAGCTTGTTTGTTAGAGCCAGGTGAGATTCTGGACCGAACATCATTTACAATTCAGATCTGACGTCCCAACTGGACAATAAGAATAAAAAGTAAGGCCACCTATAGCCCGCTGCTACGGTCTGCAAACAACTAAGTCTTGCGGCAAGAATGCAAAGATTGTGTAAGTTCGTTAGTTGCCTGGCAGTTGGCACGAGCAGTGTTAAATAAATCCTAGAAAGAATTTCATTTAGTTGAATAGATTTAAGGAACGACGTGGAAGCTTCAACTTGCTGCTTACAATTCTGATTTTGAATTTAAAAACGGTTAAAATGTCAACAAATGTCCGCCTTATCGGAATCTGGTTTCTTTTTTTCGAATCTTTTATGATCCACGTAGACCACATAAACAGAAAGAAAACCTGTGTTAATTCTGGGTATAATCTAACCACACACCAAATTCAGCTTAAAGTAATAACAATAAATAAATAAATAAATATCTTGGGACAACTCACACACGGCTATCTGATCCCAAGTTAAGCAGAGCTTGTGTTATGGTAACCAGACAACTGATATACATACTTATATAATTTATAAATACATACATATTATAGATAAATCACACCCAGACACAGAACAAACAATCATGCTCATCACACAAAGTTTGTCCTGGGTGGGAATCGAACCCACGACCTCCGGCTCAGCAGTCAGGGCCACTAACCACTGGACCAACAGGCCCGTTGATATGTTAAATTCAAGCATATCTTCACTATACTATCAAGTATTATCATTGTTGTAGAACATTGACACTGATATAGCTCTTTATGTAACTTGATTAAAAAGATAGTTTTCGAAGTTTTGGAAATCTTCAAATAAATTTTCTGCCTCGATCTTGAACGCGGTGTAGAAAACGCATCTAGCGCTGATCGTGTTTAGTTTCATTGGTGAAATTCTTGATTTCCGTTAAGTTTGAAATTTATTGGAAACATTTGATATAGACATATCAAATATCACGACAGTAACTCTCGAGGTGTTAGGCAGAAAGGGGAGCTAACTTACCTAACCTAACAGGAATTGGAGAACGTGAGTGTGAGCAATGTAGGAGTGTGGTCTAATAGGCCACACACATTTCGCCAGTCATTTAAGCAAGTCCCATTTTATTGTGGAGACCCTATTGCTATTAACCAGGGAACAAATTCAGACTTGTTTGTTTTGGTTGAAACTGAGATATGCTTGAAGGAAAAACCCAATAACACCTGGAATTCAAATCTAAGACTTCATGCTCAATAGCCGCGCGTGCGATGATTAAACCAAAGAGGCCATTTGAAATAGAATATGTTTGTAAAACCCGGAAGCATAAATATGCATATATTCAGGCGCCATACAAGCACTTAGTATTCACTCACCATAACTAAAGATGAATCAGCAAGTTTTATACACTGAACTTGCGATCCAAGTTTATATTCATAACATGCATTCTCTTGCCATGAATACCAAGGCAGTGATCAGAGATTTTGTGAGGCGTTACATTTTATGGCGATAGGCCTCGAGACGTGGGTTCTATCGTAAACTAGGAGATTGAGAGGAGTAATGCTGAACAAGGTGTGAGTGATTTATGTGTTCCTGATGACTGAACGGAATAAGACGGGCGAAAATCAAAAAGGTACAGTGAAAGTTTGGGTACCTTCTGGTCCGAGAGTTTTTTCTTATCCGAGGATGGGAAATCAACAAATAAGCCGCTCTAGGCGGAGCAGGGGAGGACAGAGGAGTGTCAGACTGTTACTGATTAAAAACCCATCCCAGTTCCTTCTTTTGCTATCTCGGTATCTCTTTCGAACAACCCGCAAACTCGGCTCACGGTGGCCCTGGAAGGCCCGTCTGCTTTGTTGACATCTCTTTGAGGTGCGCTTGAAATACAAACGAGCCTTCGATACGCCCTTACGTCACTAGACGGACGGTGTGGTATCCATTGCTCACCGTCTACAGACCCGCATCTACGGTGGTCGGGAATAATCTCGCGTGCGTCATGCCGTCCGACTGTTCTCATTGAACAGCATGAACCTATGGAAGCTATTGGCTAGTAAGCTTATCACTGAGATGATTATATTTTTCATTATCATAATCATAAACTTCACGCCTGTAATCCACGAATGGTAAGGCATAGGTATACTTCTTAGTTGTTGCAACTACATACTTAGTTGCATTGTTAACCATAATAAAACATCACAAAAACACATCTAGTGTTTTTGCGATGTTTTTTGCTATGGTTATTTTAAATTTGTATAAGGTGAATTAAACCTCAAAGATCACAATCATAATCCATCTACTTAGAGACGAATATGTCCAAGACAGTTATTTTACAAAGAAAGTTCCTTTGAAAATCTTCCTACTATTTTGGTTTAACGTAGAAAATCTTCTAAGAAAAGTTACAATACTAAATGGCTTACAAACTAGAACCAGCAACCCGTTACATAACAGAGGCTTAATTTTAACGGTCTATATACTAAACACTGCACCATTTCGGGGCAAAGGAGCTTAAGTCAAAAGTAAGTAAAATATACAGGGTGTAAACCAACCCTTCACGCAGCCGTGAACCATGTATTCTGTACATTAAAGTAAGTAACTCTACGCATTTTTTTTTGTTGAGAAGCAACTTCTTGTTTTGGTGTAAAAAATCACGTTTGACCTGATGAATACAATGAATAGTTTATGTTTTTGTTTTCTGTTTTACACCTACCACTGTTTGTCTCTGCTTCACCCAAAGGTAGACTAGAAAATGCCTATGCATTAAGTCCGCCTCTGTACTTTTTGCAGATGGGAAATCGAACCACCCATGTTCTTTCTATTGCCCTTTATGTTCCGGGGCCGCTAAGTTAAGTTATGACATTGAAAGCTGAAATAAAAAACTTTTCAAAAAGTTGGTTTTTGACCCTAAATATCGCTGTTACTAGAAGGTATGGTCTAGAATAAAAAAATGGCAATGATAGGGAGAACAAGTTAGCGCCTTTCAGTTTCGCTAAGGGTAGTTTTACACCCTTTATACGAATATGAGCTAAATCCGTCTATATAATCACAGAAGCTAGTGACTCACTTTCAGTGTTCCCAAACGTTGGGGCTCCATTTAGGATTCGATAAAAGCTTCCAAACAAATGCTTTGAAAGGGTATTAGGCTCCCCCCAATCTCGTGTTTAGCGCCTTAAGCCGTATAAGTAACATTGTTTTTATTTTGCCACTCTATTCGCAATGGAATAAATGAAGAACTGATCCCTGTTTTATTCGAAATCTTATTATTGAGCTAGATGTGTGTTTTAGTAAAAGTAAGATATAACATCAGAATCTGACGCCTGTGATTGTAAGGTCAGGGAAACTGTATTAGATTTTTCCATCTGGAATTTCTAAGTAGACACGGACTCTCGATTTAAGCAATGGGTTCATGACAATCGGCACAGCTTCTATTACATTTATTTATATATTCATTTAATACACCATGTATAAATAGTTACATGCTAGGCTTACAACTAGTGAGTTCATGACCCTTTGGGGGCGCAGCAAAGTGTTTTTTTCTTTTTTTTTTTGGGACAAAGGGACTTAATGTTTTGTATAAGATTTTTTTAATATTTTTTAAACCATATTTTGGTTTATCATAATTTTTATAAATATCATTATTTATGTCACATAATTGCAATCCAAAGCTCTTGTTCTTTCATCTTTCTGTTTAAACTATTTGAGTATGCAGACGTCATTGCAAAACAGCCTTCACGCTTTAAGGTTTTCTAAATATTATAAAACCTCAACAAGGCTGGATTAATGGATGTTTGTTACTCTTTTACGATATTGATGAAATTGACACACAGTTAGATTATAGTCTCGAATAACATATAGGATAGTTTTTTTTTATCATCATGCGGGCGAAGTCGTGCGCGCCAGTGTCCTATATGTTAATCCAGACTATAATCTTTTTCTGTGCCAAATTCATCAAGATCCGTTCAGACGTTTTGACGTGAAAGAGTAACAAAAATCCATCCATCCAGCCTCACAAACTTTCGTATTTATAATAATATAGTAGGAAGGATGCAGCACCTTCATACATGAACATACATAGTGCTTTTTGCCATAGTTTTTTCGTGGTGGGTATAATTTGTGAGTCTATCTATACAGGGTCATTGAAAAAATACCCGAAACCTCTTAATCCTGCCTTCATATCATGACCCTGAACAACATTTGTTCTACGACTTTTCAAATTTCGAAGAATTTTTTTTCCATACAAAAAAATAAACTTAGTCAAAATTTTGCATATATCATTTATGCGGTGAGTGCGGTGACCGACGAAAAGGAGCCGCCCGGCCGCGCCGCGCGGCTAGATCAAACGGCGCGCCACCCTCAAGGAAGCGAGCGGGCGCACAGCGCGGGGTTCGGGGTGACAGTCGCATGAGTGCCTTACTCGTAAGAACACGCGTGCGCGTATACCGCTATCGAAATTCGCGCGTATTAGTAAATTAACTACATATTAGCGGTTTCATATTTTGAATTCAATTTTCTTCATCCATCTGTTGATATTGAAGAATGTGTTATGTAGGTACATACTTGTAACGCGATGAAATATTCAGGGGTCAATGTACTACTTGTATGTTGCCTACATTTATTATTTTACTCGATTTTGGTTGCTTGCACTTAATAATCGCCAATAATTGAGCAAATCTTCTGTAGGTACGGTACCTACCTTGTTAAACGCAAGTCGACAAGGTCCAATTTAACATGCGCGCGGCGCGGCTATCAAAGTGGGTACGCGTGTAGTATACGCAAATTTTACAGACGTCAAATAAATGAAAACAAATTGTTTTTGGCTACGTTGTTTAGTTGAGGTCAAAGTCGTAGAACAAATGTTGTTCAGGGTCATGATATGAAGGCAGGATTAAGAGGTTTCGGGTATTTTTTCAATGACCCTGTATATCCATCAATCTATACATACATCCATCTATCCATCCTCACAATTTTTTATATTATGTTTTTTGTTAAACAGTTAAGTTTCTCACGTAAGTGAATTATAATTCTAATGGGAAATTAAGAAAACTCAAACCTCAAAGATGACTGGTGAATTGTGGGTGTGTACCATTAGCTAAACTTCTGCTTAACCCTTGAAGGATTATAGGCGTGATGTACTAGCATCCCGAGATAAGTCCTTGTAGCATGGCAACAACCCACGTGGTTAACAAAACACAATCTAAATAAATTATACAAAGTAAAACAATATTTACTTGAGTAATTTAGTAAACAGAAGCTTGTTTGTCACAGAATATTATGATTATATGTATAAACAAAAACCTTTTCGTTTTGTTCGTTGCCGTCCCTTGAGGCAATGTCTCTATTCTATTACACAACTCAAAGGCTTTGTCCAGGATTCTTCAAACTGTTTTCGTTTGATTTAGTTGGAGAAGAGGGGTGCTGTGCTCTGTGGTTTTTCCTGCTGCTCTGCTCGTTAGTGTAGTAGCGTGATGTCAGTGGTCTAAAACTATCTTTGTATTATTGACTTCCTAATGAAATTGGTTTGGGGTATACATCTATTAGATTGTTTTAATGTCTAAAAAACGAATAGAAAGTATTTTATAAATAGTTTTTTTTTCTTTGCTTAAAATTTGTTTAGAAAATAAATAATTGTAATCAAATAGAATCTAGTAAATAACAGTTTAAATTTTTTTATAAATTCGTCCCTTCGAAATTAACATTAACACAACATATTTATTATTCTTTAGGATGGTATTTAAACGTACTTCAATTTATTCCCATTTCGTTTACCTAATTTTGCCTGTGTTGCACCAAATTTACTGAATGAGCACCAAAATATGTTAATTAAAATATGTCATAACGAGCATCAGGAAAAAGACAGCACTTCAATAAAAAAGTGTTATATCTTTATCCATTTTCTATTAATGCAAGTCGTTACTGGTCGTAGGGGGTCGCAGTTTTAACCTAACCTAACCTACGCATTTTTTTTGCATTCAGTAAAGAATATTTGGTGCACGATCAGTATTTTTGGTGAACACAAATTTTTTTCCCTATTCTTTATACAACCATGAAATCCTGATGGAGGAAATCGTCGCCTTGGTAGACTGCGAAGAAGATGATGTATGTGTCGTAGGCATTTTGTAAGAATGGTCTTTTTACATATGGCGTCGTCATTTTGCAAACGCGAAGCGCTTTATAAATTGCCGAAGGCATTTTGTTATTGAACTGAATGATGTCAATCTACACGTTATTTGTATATGTCTGCTTCAGGGTGACCATGATATGAATAAAAAGAGACCAAAAATACTGATCGTGCACCAAATATTCTTTCCTGAATGCTAAAAAAATGCGTAGGTTAGGTTATGTTAAAACTGCGACCCCCTACGCAAGAGCCGAGCGAGCGGAGCGAGCGGTGCCGCGGCAGCGGCCGGCGAGTGCTAGTTACGACTTGCATTAATAGAAAATGGATAAAGATATAACACTTTTTTATTGTAGTGCTGTCTTTTTCCTGATGCTCGTTATGACATATTATATTTTAATTAACATATTTTGGTGCACATTCATTATATTTGGTGCAACACAGGCAAAATTGGGTAAACGAAATGGGAATAAATTGAAGGTTGCAAGGTATTTTATAAAATTACGACATTTTACAATATGCCTTCGGCAATTTATAAAGCGCTTCGAGTTTGCAAAATGACGACGCCATATGTAAAAAGACCATTCTTACAAAATGCCTGCGACATAAGCACAAGATAATTATAGAGGTTTGGAAGGATAAAGGGGTGGCCTTTTCCCAACTGTGGGAAACTTGACAGGCTATTAAAAAACAACAACAATGTATACGTGCAAATTGTATTATGATCTGCTTTACAAGCAAAAAAGTATTTTTAAAATACTACATACGTGTATGTCAAAGTTCATGTCATAATTATTATTCTTATTTAAAGATTTTTTATTTCTAAATGTTTGCAAGTAAGTGAAATCCCTGTATTTTCTTATTGATAAATAATCACCAACCTTTGGTCTTTTAAAAGCATAGTGCTTTGTAAGAAGATTATTATTTTGTTCGTAAATAAGAATAGTTATCAACAATTTCACTTCCAACAATAAAAGTCATTTAAAACTAAAAATACCTATCAACCATACCTACAAAAAAAAACTAACTTTAACTTATTTGATATCCTTAAACACAAAATTGTAAGGGCCCTTGATGTAATTGAGGGCATGTTGTACTGTCTTCGGTGGAGGCCCAAACCATTCCACTTGGAAGTTCTCTATGAGTCTTGCCACAAATGTGTCCATTTCCAGTTCAGCTATGCGACGACCTAAACATGACAAAAGAACAATAGTTATTGCATGTGTATGTTATGAGAAGCCCGAGGAAGAACTCGTAGCTAAAGAATAAAAGTCACACGGGTCGATCTTTAGGTTATGCCGTGCTTGCGCAGGTTGATCTATGGATGAGTGACTACCCGTTACATATCGAGTTACCTCCATGTCTCGGAAAGCACGTTTAAGCTGTTAGTCCCGGCAGTCATTTGTAGATCTTTCATTTTAGATCTTGTAGTCAGTGTCTCGAAAATCTGACAACCAGTCTTACTGAGGAGTATAGTAGTACCCAGTACTAACTTAGTAGTGGAGGTCAGCAGTCGATTTACGTAAAATACTTGTTTTCCTGGTCAGGCTGGAAGCCGACCCTATTATAGTCGGGAAAAGGTGAGGCAGATGATGCAATATTGCCGAGATTTCTCTTGCCTGCCGCACTTAACTGCCTCGTTAGCATAGCGGTCTCAAGTGCAGCTGCTGAGCGTGATGCCTTGGTTTTGACTCTCGAGTTGGGCAAAGTGTTATTGGGTTTTTCCATGAGGCATTTCACATTAGAAGTCACTGAGTCTGGATTTCTACCCGCATACTTACTAATGTTATAAAAGCGAAAGTGAGTTTGTTTGTTTGTTACGTCGTCACGCCTAAACGGCTAAACCAGCCAGTTAGGCGTACAAAGATATTTGGGACCCTGGAGACGGACATAGACTATTTTTTAAAAAAAGATTGAGATATGAGGGAGAAATAGGGAAGAAAAGGGAAAACTTAGCATTGCTATTACAATAAATGAGGCGCAAGCCCAATAACTACAGGTAGCAGGTACCTGTAAATCAAGATACCTGTAAATCAAGAAGGGGAACTGTGTTACCCCGAATTTAACGCGAGCGAAGCCGCTAGCAAAAGGCAATCAAAAATAAGTAATAATTCATATAGGTCGAGATCGATAAACGTTAATTAGCAATTGCTTTGGCTTTTTTTTTAGATCGGTTCTTACTTCTATGTTGCCCTTGCAATTTGTCTCTGGTGCGACAGTGTCCGGAACAAAATTTAGCTGCGTCCGGACGCACATCAGATGTGAAATATCATTATATATGCTTTGCAATAAAGGCAAAGTAACTTTATTAAATAATTGAAGTTGGCTTGCGGCAACGGTCAAAGGCAGCGGCCAAATGAGATGTAATTTGTATTTAATTACGTAGATATACGTATATTCCAATAGAGCTATCATGTCTCAAAAAACTATTTAAATAAAGAAAAAGAGAGCTAACTCAGTAATTTTTAGTGATCCCAAAAAAACCGCCCACCGAAGTTTCTGTACAAACTTGGGACATAAACGGCCATGTTTTTTGACTTGGTAGACCTAGAAGGTTTTTTCACAGCTCTAAGGGACTATAGACTTGAAGTATAGTACGGCCAACGAGAAGCGATACGAAAGGTCATTAACCTAAGGAACAACTGTGGCGTTGACAATCTAATATTTAGCTCTTTCCATCTTGTGCCTTTGTCGTAATGTCTCGTTCTCCCGGCAAAAACATGACATCGTTAGGACGGGTTCGCCAACATTCGGGCGGCCATTTTAGATGGGGTTTTAGCATGGGTTTTGTTTACATTTGGTATCGCTTCTCGTTGGCCGTACTATATATGGTTTTATTTTAAATTCGATATCTCCACGCGTTCCCAAGATAAAGAGTATTGACAGACGAAACAAACAGATAGACAGATAAACGGACTACAAAGTAAAACAAAGGGTTTTTTTTTGGGGTGGGAAATCATCAAATAACTTCCCCCGCTCTGGGCGGAGCGGGGGGGAGTGTCAGACTTGTACCTACTGACTTAAACCCACCCATGTTCCTTCTATTGCCCTTTACGTTCCGGGGCCGCGCATCTCTTTCGAACAACCCGCAACCCCGACAGGAACAAAGGGTTCCGTTTGTTCGTTTTGAGGTACAGAACCCAAAAAACTACATAAGCGATGTATTTGAATTTGAATTTTCCAATTAAGTACGTACCAATGCAGCTGCGGGCACCAAAACCGAAGGGTGCGTGAACAAACGGATGGGTATTCCCGTAATAAAGTGGGTCATCCTTCTTGGCTACCCATCGCTCTGGGATGTACTCGTCAGCTCTGGGGTAGTGCTTCTCCATCAATGACATATCTCGGTGAGCGAAGATGATATCAACCTGAAACATGCCACGTGGTTCGTTTTAGTAAAAAAAATCGACAAAGGGCGACTCAGACTCGCGCACCAAGGGTTCCGTACAAATTTGTGCCATAAAAAGCCATTCTAAGACACGGTTGGCGCAGTGGCTGAGCAATCGACTGTTGCTGCGTGTCGCGGTTTCAATCCCCGCACACAATGTATAGAAATTTCTCCTGTATTATGGGTGCATTTACAAACATTTAAACTCATATACACAAACAGTTTAAATGAACCTTTAAAGGTCGTATGTCAAAATTTTTCACTTACTCCAATCGGCACATGATAACCTAATATATTGTATTCCTTCGACGACTTCCTTGCATTCCCTGACACTACGGGCATCACCCTCAGCGACTCTTTGATGCAAGCCCTTAGGTAAGGCCTTTTTTCTGAGTTCGACATTATCTCCTCTCTTAGCTTGGCTTGCTTCTCTGGGTGTTTTGCCAAAAGGTAGAGGGTAGCTGTAACTGTATTTGCGGCCTGAAAAAGATCGTAACATGAATTATTTGTACCTAGCTTTTGTCAGCGGCTTTACTTACTTTCATTTAGAATGTGACAGTCAATTCGGGTTGCAGTCTATTTACTCTTTCAAACATATTTCGAAAGATACGTGACATCATCTACTATCATAAGAACGCCAAAAAACGTATTATGCAAAATTGGGGTGATCGGTTCAGGGTTTGAAGCGTGATAAGGTAACAAAATAAACATACTTTCGCATTTATATTATTAGGATCATACTCAATGAGGGAAACTTCAGGTTCCAAATTTGTTCAATGGTTTAAAATTATTTTTCTTTTTAAATATCGTTCTTTGATTTGAAAGCCGAAAGAAATTTAAGGCTATAAAGAAAGATAATGAATTACTTTGAATGTATTTTATAACTAGCTGGCACGATGATCGAAAAAAAGTATCCTATGTGTTATTCCACACTATAATCTACCTCTGTGCCAAATTTCATCAACATCCGTTCAGCCGTTTTGACGTGAATGAGTAACAAACATCATTACGTCCATCCTCACAAACATCCTCATTTTATAATATAGTAAGATTGCAATCTTTCAGAGGATGGCATACATTTTGATATGGTTTCAGCAACAGAAGATTCTTGTATAACTATATTTTTGAAATATTGTTTATGCATAAGCCAAAGAAGCACTTCAACACTCACGTCTATTGCTTACTATATAAGTGATAGATTTGCTTACCGTATCTACACCGGCAAATAACATGTCACTGGCCATGATATGAGCCGCTTCTTCGTTAATTTCTAACAATTTCTCTAAAACTCCCTTCTCGCTATCAGATTTGTTTTTGAGGTTATCCTTTCCCTTATTGACGAAGTGTTTTGTTAAACTGAAAACATAAACATTTTTTTTAAAACGTTGCCTTATACTAGGAATTGCTCCTGTATTGTGGGTGCGTTAACAAACATTTAAACTCGCATACACAAACAGCCATACACGGAAAAACTATGTATAGGCCATACAAATATTTGTTCCGTGCGGCGATCGAACTCGCAACACGCAGCACAGCAGTCGATCACCCAGCCACTGCACCAACCGTGTTGTCAAAACGATAAACATATATGATTTGTCATTTTGAAGGATTAAAATCCTAGATCATCAAAAATATTATAACGTCTGTCGACAATCGAAGTGGCTTATTAGTGTACACTTACTTGTCATGATGCTCATACAGGTTCATGGCTTTCTTGTACACTGGCGTTGAGACCCATCTCCAAAGGCTTGGCTTGAAATCTAATTCATTGGCCATAACGAATAGATCGTGGACGCACTGGATTAACTGCCATTCCGGAGAATCTGCGGGCAAGTTGGGATCGAAGCAGTTCAAGCGACAACCCAGAGCAACTGTGCCGATAGACTCCAGTGCCCACAAGTTCATTTCCTTGTCAAAGTCGTTCTTGATCATGTTCTTTTCGTCACGGTTAGCTTTCAGTCTGAAAAAAGTAAAATTTCGTTTTAAATAAGATGAAGTGTTTGTGCGTGTGGCGTGTGTGTGCGTGTGGTATGTGTATGTGTGTGTGAAGTGGAAGCTGTCCACAACTTGATAAGAAAGAGTCACGAAAATGTGATAATCATAGATTTTGAGACGTCGTCACAGATCCTAACAGTGATAGCTGCAAGAAATTCAGTTCTCCGTGCTTTAGACTTTTGACTTTCAGTATCTCCGTAACAAAAAGGCTTCCAGATGTAGTCCAGAAAACAATGATCACAAAGACGGGAAGAATCGGTGCCTTTTGGATTTCTAAGGGTCCTTTTTATACCCACCAGACAAAATCTCATAGGCTTGCATTCAAACTGTTACTGATACCTCAAACGACCCGCAAGGACAATCTAAATAAAACAAAATAATATCGACTGATACTTATATGTATGTTTATAAATATCTTCTACTTAAATAAACCAGTTTACAGCCCACAAAACCCCGACAAAACGGAACAAATAAAAGTCATCCTTTATTTCGCCGGGATTTTAATTAATAAATAGAGAGAAGGGGGGAAGCATTTGTCTTTTGGCAGTAATGAATGCTTTCTCATTATTTCGCCTAATCTCATCCTCGTCTGATTGAACTCTGTGAAGATTGGGTGATTTTATTAGATCTACTTTTAATATTGCTTTTCATTCCATGATGTACAAGTAAACAAAATACCTTTTATTTTCGTCATTAAATTTTCATTTATTTTGTTCAAATCATTTTTTATTTTATTTTGTTATTAGGTAGTGTAGTAGTACCTACATGGGCACTTATAATACGTCGCGAAAAGATGCACGGTTCGAGTTGGTCGTTTCCATGGTTACTCTTTTAAAATCATTTGGTTTTACAAAGTTGTTGTTACAGCGTTAAGACTTAAGTATGAGAGGACAGCGTAGGCCCGACAATAAGTCATTGCTTACTTTACGTTCCTTCATAACATTGTTTTTAATTGTTTAAATTGGACCAGAAAATATATTTTTAATTTGTACCCGATCATGCGATGCCTGCCAATCTTTTAGAAAATAATAGAGGCAGAATTAGGTTTTTCCAGAATCCTCCATCCTTTCACTAAAAAAACAAAAAAAACTTTAGTGAAAGGATAGCAGCAGGTCATGGAAACTCACGCATTCTCCTTAAACTTAAGGGGAAGACTTATAAAACCGTTGTAAGACCTGCTGGTATGATCAGAATATTAGGCCACAGACGGAATGAATGAAAGGCATTTACACGTGGCTGAGATATTATTAATTGTCAGATATCGATGGCGAGTTTCCTTCTGCATAATTAAGGATTAACAGGTTCCAAGAAGGAGTTTATCGAAATAATGAGCCGGCTTACCTTTCTATCATATCCTGAGCCACTTCATCAAGTACTTGTGCGTATAGTTTAATTGTCTTAGGTTGTAACATCACTGGATTAACTGTCGAGCGGAACTCTTTCCATACCTCACCGACGCTAGAAAAAAAGGGGTCAAGAATTCGTATTTTAATGTATGGACACGCATTTTTCGTATATATGCCTTTTTCTAATCTAAGATATTTGTGAAAATTAAGAAGAAAGATAGAACAAAAATAGTTGTCACAAAATAACAATAAGCCAAAGGGCCAAGTGTGAGTCGGACTCACTTCAGAAATTAGAGAGACAACATTTTCATCGGCTTTAGAATAAGAATTTCTTATTAAATAATTAATGCCATAAGAAAATTTTGCTACTACTAATTTAACTAATTTTGTTACTATCTTATATTATTTTTAATTTCAAATCAATTTAGTGTAGCGATTTGTAGAAGACACCTATTAATACACTAAAGTTTTCTAACTGTGTGATGCAAATAGTCTCGGAGTTGAATAACAAGGACTACGGGGAGATCCCTAAAATTATGATGCCACATGTGTTTGTCTGGCACCATCCAACTAGTCGTGACTTAGTTCACAAAGAATCCGGGTTTACGGCTAGTTCGAAAGACATAGCGCAGCCGCGGAACACAAAGAGCAAAAGAAGGAACATGGATGGGTTTTATTAAGTAAACGTCCGACATATACCCCCGCTCCGCCCAGAGCGAGGGAACTTATTTAATGATTTCTCATACAAACAAAAAAAAAGGCGTAAATAATCATCATACTCACTCAGTAATGAGACCTGTTGCGTGCATGTCAATGCCTTGGTTTTTCTTGTAATCTTTTCTGTAGTGTACCAGTGACTGAAATCCGGGACGGTCGGGCAACCAGTTTTCACTTCGCAAAACCTGTAATAACATTTATTGACGTTTACGTCTAATACATTCTTTTTTTAGGGAACGGAATTCATTAAATACCTTCCCTCGTTCTGGGCGGAGCTGGAGGGAGAGTCAGAGAGAGTCCGTCAGGCGGTAGGTTAGGACGCCGTGGCGGCTCTCCAGCCACTTCAAAAACTTTCTCACCAAAAAGGGGACTTATCGTCTTAGTACCGTTATATATGGGTGGCTGTATAACATTAAGACGATCACGGGCGACACCTGAATGTAACTCAAGGTGATCAGGAACACATGGCAAAATAGAAGAAGCCTGTACCCACACGTGGATGGAGCAAGAACGGTAGTGGTATTTAGGTGAAAAATCCCAAACAACATACATACATAACATCATACATCATCCATCCAAAAAAAAGAAGGTGCATTTAATTTCCGAAGGCTTAGACAGTGGTGTACCTACCAGTATACGCACATTTGGCTATTTATATCCAAATCCCATGTAAAAGGCAACTCTATTGTTATCAAAAGGACACAACCTAGACTCAGTAGTGGCTACTGAGAAATACCTGATGAATAGACCAAATAATAGTGGCATTGTTTCCCTTTTTCTAAATAAAAGAACTAAATGCCATTGCTAACTTACAAATGCTGAACTTTCAGGATCACTTAAGAAAATCATAGGAGCCTTCCCGAGTATACTATCCAACTTTATGATTGGCCCGTATTTCTCAAATAGTCTTGTGATGGTGCTAGTGTCTTCTATGTTGCCAAACCCGCCTGAAAAAACAACAGTTTTTAAATAAAATATTCAAATAGTTAGATTACTTAAAGTGAAACATTAATATATTTATTTATGTACACATAAAATACATGACAGGACATTACATTAAGATAGAAGAGCACAGCTTATTTTATTTGGAATTTCTTCCAGCAGACCTGCGAGAGGAAAGTTTGATGGGATATGTAGACACAGTGTGTGGAAAAGATAAAACTGAAAAATCCAAAATTTTCAATCAAATAATAAACATGCATACAAATAACACAAGTATAAAAATAAATACTGAGATAATAAATATATAGGTATGTAAAATATATAATTATGCAGAATATTACAGTAAAGAGGAGAGGTAATGCTCTTTGATTTGCTTTTTAAAAATAAATAAATTTATAATATAATAATATACTAAAATTTTTTAAGACTTTGCCCCTCATGTTCTCAGCCCCAAATGTATTAGTTAAAGTCCATTGAAAAGTTACATTTGGGGTTGCATTTTTTAGAGGACGCAATTTTATTTTTTTGATGTGTAGGGGGATCAGTGTAAAGCTAAAACCAAGTTTGTAGGGTCACCCTTGTCCCACGGCCGCCATCTTGAAAATAGGGGTTGAAATGGTTTTTACGATATAACTCCTAAACTATTTATTTGATAAAAAAATTGTTTACATTTTTTGTTACAAATTAAATTTTCTACAACTTTGGTCCAATAACTTTTTGTCGTATAAATAAAAAAGTTATAAGCGAAAGTATTTACAAATTCGAGAAAAAAAGTTCAATTTTTCGAAAAACTTTTTTTTTTATCATTTTACGAAAAAATAATATCAGACCATTTTTGTAGATCGTTTTTTGAGGAACAATTTTTATACGGAACATTTTTTCATTAAGTCATTAAGTCATTTTCATAAGTTAAGGTAAGGCGCCCCGAAGTGAGTACTATTTTTCAGTACTGTTAACTATACCTATATTATACGTGTGTACTAATAATGTGTCATCAGTTATTGTTTCTTTTTTTGTTTAATTTTGTTATTGTAATTGTTTTACTGAAAACGGATATCGGTATGTGATGCGGAAGAATGAGGAAAATACCATGAGGGAAGTTTTGAATATGAATGTGGATTGGAGTAGAAGAAGGCCAATGAAATGATGGATGGACTGTATGAAGACGCTTGCCGAGTCGCGGTCTCCACTCAAGAACACGTTTACCCCAACCTGATGGCCCTCGATGGACAACAACCTCACAACACAACAACCCTAAACAACAACTCTACAACCTCGACGGAAACAGACACCGACACTAAAACTGTAATGGAAAAGGTACATTATTCAGAACCCTGGTCTCTTACAACAATCCTTTTATTTATCAGTTTCAAAGTTGAACTCACCTCCGGGTAAGAAATGATGCAGTTGTCCAATGATTGGCAAAGAGGAGGGTCCCGGAATATCTTTCCATGGTTTTACGTTTTCTGTTTTCAAACTAGTGCTAGCCACAGCTACAGTTCTGAAATCACCAACATTTTAAATTCTTCTGCTGTAAAATGAGTATGACTTTTGTGTCCATTATTAGTGCTGCTGGCTATAGTACATAAACATTGAGTTAAGCCATTGGTCTCGGCTGTCATTTGTAGATCTTTGACAGGCCTGAAAGGTAGTTAATGGCTGGAAAGTCTAACAACCAGTCTTACCAAGGGCAAGGGAAGCGTAATTGGGAAAAGGCTAGGCAGAAGACGATAGCTATACTACACTATATACAAATGAGCAACATTGTGCGTTTGTTAAAAAAAAGACAAAAAAATACATCCTTTTAAAAGATTAACACGTTTTAAGAAATAAAAGATTTTCGATTTATATAAACTAATGTTGGCAGGATTGATTGCTCAGACGCAAAGGTAGCATTTTCATGGCCGCTGCCTCGGTATTGTTGAAATTTCAACAATCAGCGTTCGGCCGAGCGTTAAAAATCCAACAGAGCTTGCCATCGTCAAACGCAGAAGTGTTCTCCGAATAGATGATCCTAAGCATATTATACAATGTAGAGAATAGACCTGGAATCTTTTAAACACATAGAATCTAGACAATTAATCGTATCACAGTACCTAACAAACACTTACACAAACAGATAAGATAATGGGTAAATTAATACTATGATTTTATTGTAGGTACTTAATTTAATAGATTAATTATCCATACTTAGGTTTTGTCCGCAGCTTCCGTTGCGTTATGGTCGACTAAGTCAATATAGATTTTTACTTGTGAAAGTTTTTTTTTAAACTGGTACTTTAAAGAAATTACTTCTTTCAAACTAACTTAATCCCACTTGCGGCACCTTATTTTAAGATAGTCTTAAGAAATAAATTTCTTTTAAAGGTAAAATAAACGTTTATTTTTAGTCTCTACTTATCGGAAGAAATATT